>OZ005654.1:288753566-290114816 GCA_963930645.1 Salticus scenicus | reverse complement strand
AACTTCTTGTTGCAATTTTTCGATCTTTTCTTTACATTTTCGCAAAAATAACTAAATAAAAATAGAAACGCCCTTTAAACCGATTTTAGTGTTTTAAAGCTCTTTAAACCGATACATAACTAAGAGAGTTTTTAGAATGTAATAATCTTACAGAACAGGACATTTAAATTGCTACACCAAAAAAGAATTCAAATAAGAAAATGTTATTTACTAGACATATAGGTTAATGTTCGGAAAAAAAAATTATTAAATTTTCAGGAAATTTGGACTTATGGATCCTGGGAAATCAGAACATAAAGCAACGATCTCTGGCAGAAATAACAGCACTTATCCACCTTGACATTGAATCAAGCAGCAATTGGATGACGCGTACGGTTATGGCACACCCTGCAGATTCTACATGATGCCACAATTCATCGACATTAATTGTTGGAGAGTGGTGACATGCCAGTAGCAGGACAATGATTGACCAGGCCTTTTCAATTTTCCTAATGCTCTAAAGCTCTCTAAATAGCGTTGCCAAATTTAGGGGATCTTTTATTCAAGTATTAACAATAATTTTAAGGAGTGATGTTTGATATATATAATGGACGAATAGCATTCCAATTGATTAGGCAACCATGACAGTTAAAATTTAGTTGCGGATATTGAATAAAAATCCCTACCTTTGGCAACACTGAACAGAGAAGTGAAATGAAATGGGACCGGCAAAAAGTTAAGAGAACGCGCTGTCCAGATCAACCAGTCGAATACATTCTGCATCAAGGAGTGCCAGGACAACACGACGAAATGCGATCGTGCATTGTCTTGCTTAAGTGTTGTGTTACGGAGGCCTCGAATATAAGGCAGAGCCATGGACTCAGGCAGGGCCACGGGAGCTCATCATATATGTAATGGTCATTATTTAGAGGAAATTTGTATCAGAAATTATTAATTCATGATTAATGGGTCAATTTATATATATTTCGGAGAACACGTTACTTATAGCAAGGGTTTTGTTGCATTTATAAACTTATAAACTGCTTGGTAAACTTAATTTTCTCAAAATGAATTTATTTAAATTCGTTTGTGTGTTTAAAGAGCGCGTAAATGCGTTTTGAAAATTTTTCAGAATATTTGTGTGTGCAAATGTGTATGTGCATGTGCATGCGTGGCAAAAGATTTGTGACAGTTCTAGAATAGGAACTCATATATAGAATTCCAAAAGTTGGTTCTGATATCATTCAATTTGTTCCTTACTGAAAAGGTATATTTCAGTTTTTATCATATATCAATGCACTAATTTTGACATGTGAAATGAATATTATATAAAATTTTACTGATGTAATTTGGGTGCAAATCGGCTATTAGATGGCGTTGCAACGTCCTCTTTTTTTTTATACTTACAAAAAGGATGTATCTTAGCTGCTACAGTGTATTAGTACACCGATATTTATCGTTGAGATGACCATTATAAAAGAAAGAAAGAAGTGCTGACTTATTTTGTGTGCATATCGGCCGACTGGTGGTATTGTTTTGCAGATACTTTCTCTGCTTAAGGGAAAGCTAAGTTTCAGCTTCTGTGATAATTAAAAGCATCAACTTTCACATGTAAGATGCCTAATATAAAAAATTATCCTGGTTTAATTTTTTATAACTTTTGATATGTGGCGTTTCTATTACTCCCATTGTGCTATTTTATCAATGGATGTATCTTAAAATTTAATGGTTTAAATAACACTAAATTTCATTTGTAAAATATTTATTGTAAAAAGGTACAATGAATAATTTTATGCACCTTAACTTGTAAGCGATAATTATATATATTATGACACAGAAAAATGTTTTATTCTGACTACATCACACTAGTTTAAGCTGTAATAAAATGTATTTATTTGCACTCGTGGGCATTTGCCAATCGGTATACTGACTATACTCGGTGCAAAATACATCCATCTAAAAAATAATTGCCGCTTCACAGTGAACAAATTAACATTTAAATATTTCGATTTTAATTTTTTTTTTTTTTTTTTTTTACTGCTTAAATTGTTCATTTAAAAAAAAAAAACTATATTTATTTCGTCCCCCCCCCCCCTAGATTTCTTTATTTTATTTTCTTTATTTTTTTTATTTTATATTTTTTTTGTGTGTGTGTATGTGTGTGCGTTTTGGGATTATTCTAGAAGTATTTATTTAAATAAATAAATAAATTTATTTATGTTTGTTATTATTATTATTCAACTTATTTTAAATACTTGATTTAACACTTTAGAGTTTTTCTAAGGGGAAAAAAAGAGAGAGAGAGATTGATTTTAATGTCAAACATGCCAAAAGCGTAGTTATTAACCTATTTTGTAATGATTTTATATTATGTATATTGAGGAAATTTTCACCCAAAGCTTTATCAACGTAATTAATTTAAAAGTAGAAACTGAATTTATTATTTCTCTTTTACTGAGGGTGGTACTTCTTGGAAAATTAATAGAAATTCATGAGAACGTTTATATTTAATCCATTGTAAATGAAATATTTCCTCCTATAAAGATTTAAAATTATCCCTTTGCAATATTTATCTTTTTTATTATTCCATTATTTTTCTCCCTTTTTTCCCTTATCAATTTTAAATAAAAAATGCTGAAATGGAACGAAAAAACTCTGTTCATCAATTGAATGATTAAAAAGAAATATATTTTAAGAAAGTTTCGATTGACGGTGATGTTTATTTAATTATTTTCGGTTCCTTTGTGGCTTTTCTTTTTAAGACGTCTTTTTTTTTTTTTAAGTCATAGATAAACGTTATTTAAATATTATTCAATTATTAGTCTATTTTTCATGAAGATACTCATTCTGAAAATAAATGCTTTTATCACCATAATAAAATCATTGTCCACCTAAAGGCTCTTTATTATGTTAAACCGTAACACCCGTCTTAATATCAGTTCTGAATACTTATGTAAAAAGGACCTTAATTGTCATGTACGGTTCTTTCTTTTTTATACAGGTAATATGTGGGCCCAGTCGTGGGTTTCCTTGTTGGACATTACCCAGCCTTTCCCGGGGAAACCATCTGTTGACGTTACACCCATCATGCAGGCAAAGGTAATAAAATACTCATTTCACTTATCTTATTCTTTCCTTTATGTGTATGACATAAATAACTTAATGAAAATGAAATTATAAAACATTCTCACGTTTGACTCACGGTTAAGAATAAAGGCTAATTTTCAGCTTTATATTCTAGACGAAATTTTTTAAGATGTTCGTGTAGTTTAATAAAAAATTATGTTGTTCATTGAAACATTAATTCTTTTACGTATAATAATTAAAAATAATAATAATAATAAATAAAAATTAAAGCGTATATTGTAAAACTAAGGTAATTTCCGGATACGTTGATTTAGCTTTCTATTTTTATTATGTGTAACATAAAATTATGCCTTTGGACAATTATGGGCAAATTCTAATTGGACAAAAGAGGTAATAATCTAAGAAAGAAATTTAGTATATATATTTAAAGTTTTTTTTTTTTTTTTTTTTTTTTCCAAATCACACGAATATTTTCTTGAGACAAGAGTGTGACATGTATAACTTTTTTATTTATTATAATAAATGCTATGATTTTAAGTTATTTAATACACCTTACTGCTCAACCATTTCGCGCTTCTAATCCACACGGAACAAGCCTCAATAAATAAATAAATAAATAAAAATAAGATATTTATTATTATTCAATGTTTATTCATTGCATATGTGAGAGAAATTTAGTAAATTAATGTATTAAGTTCGATTATAATTAATTAGAATATGAAAAATGAAAGTTTAGTATTAATAGAAAAAACTAATAAAATATTTAAATATTCAGACAGTCTCTAAATATAACTTTGAAATACAATGATGTAAATTATTCTTTTTAAGTGTTGACATATATAGGTGCTATCTAGAAGTATACATGCACACAGACATACATACATATATACATACAAACACACACACATATATATACACCCCGCGACACCATTTTTTTTTTTTTTTTTTTTTTTTTGAGTGCGAATATTTTGAATATGATTCAAATATTTAATATGTTTTTGATATGATAATATTTTGTCATGATAATAAATGAGGCCAATTTAGATAATGTTATTTTAAGAAAAATTAAAAAAAAAAAAACCTTTGTTGCTATCTTTTTGTCGCGGAGTGTAGTCTTAAATTAGAAAAGTTTTAGTCTTAAAACTTTTCTAAATTAGTCTTAAAACAAAAATTAGTCCGGGAATAGTGTTATTTTATGATAATAATAAATGATAAGCACAATTTAGATAATGTGATTTTATGAAAAATCAAAGAAAAAACCCTTTGTACCTATCTTTTCGTCGCGGGAAATGTATATGAATACCTTTAATAAATAACGATTACCCTCTTAATTGGTTAAAACGAATTTATCGAGAAAAAATTATACGCTTCCCCTCTTCTTCGTTTCCTCCTACAATCCCCCCCCCCTTTCAAAGCAAACGAAAAATTTACTAATTAACATAAAAAATTATATTTCTGTGCCGTATTTTGGTCTTCCTTCAGAACTTATTTCTAAATAATACCACATAATATTTATACTGCTTTCTGGCCGATTAAACAATTAATTTTCTTTCTTTTTTTTTTACTTTAAGCCTGCATCTTCTTTGGATCTAACTGGCGTAATATATTTAATTCCTTCTAAAAATTGTAAATATTTTTATATAGGTGAAACTGGCCGTACAGCAAGAATTAGACTACTGGAGCACAGACGATCATATAAAAATTGCAGTCAAAATTCTAAAATTTTAATCCATTCAATTTAAACCGATCATATTCCTGACTTCGATATAATATAAAAATTCTAAATTCTGGTTATGATAATTATAAATCAAGCATTTTCCTTGAGAGTTAGTACACTGTCAGCCATTTCCACACTATCAATGAAGCGTGCGCGCTGGCTCCTCAATATTCTGTACATCTATAAATTCCTTGTGCATTCACGTAATGCTTGCAAATCATGTTGTACTGATACTGATTAGAAACCCGGACGGGTTTCGTAACATTTAAATTTTAATTGTTTTTAAATGTATTTTAACTAAAATTTTGTCTCGTCAATAAAATAGTTTTTGTTTTTAACCTTTAATAATGTGTGTATAGCTACTAATATATGCATATCAGATAATACTTACTACTTAAGTAATATATAAGATATACGAATACACGTATATTCGTACACTCCATATATTACATAACATTATGCATCTTATATATTACATTAAGAAAGAGCTGTTTAATTCATCAATTAAAAATATATATCGGTTAATCGCAGTGGTGGCTAGTGAGTTAAATATGACAAGAGACAAGGATCTATAGCTTAAAAGATAATATCTCATTTACTTTAATCCCTAAAATATTTATCAAAATTTAAAATAAAAGATACATATATGTGCATATGTGCATATGTACTATGTATATAAAATATAACATTCAAATGGAAAAGCATCTGAATTTACAAGCACTTGAGCCCACTAGTAAAAAAATCATCTGAATCTGAAACATTATAAATTCCCGAATATATGGGGGAATTAACACGTCGAGCGCCATGTCAGCCATTCTAGATTCTAGGCATTTTGTCATATATGTCTAAGTACTGGAGGAGTCATCTTGAAACTTTAGGAGTGTGCAGAACATGTTATACTTTAAACATTTCAGTGAAAGATTTACCCCGAAAGTAAAAGCAGTACCAATAGAAAATTAAAACGTTGAGCACCCTGTCAGCCATCGGTGACTGACAGTGTCAAATATGACACAAAGCCGCGACAACCATCGGTGGCGGATATAAAATAGGATGCAAAACTAAAAATATTACATTTAATGATTCAAAATTTATTAAAAATTTGCTTAATTTTTATTTATTACATGAGGAATCATTATGGAATTTTAATGGATTTTAAGAATTTGCGTGTCGCTCAACGTGTTAATACAAGAATGCTTTTTTTTTTTTTTTTTTTTTTTAATCAAATACTTATATATGGAGTCAAATCCCACATAATCATCGGAGCACGTTTTTAACATGATTTTTTCCTACCTTTTTCTTGCCGAATTCAGTTTTATTTTTCATTACCAAAGGACTCTTCTTAAGATCATATCTATATACGGCTAAAAAATAAAGTTTAAAGAGTGTACAAAAAAGAAAAGAAAAGGGGTACTAGTGTACGGTAGTGCAGCTGCAATTAAACCTAGAATGGGAACCTGAAATGGAAACCGGTTAAGTAATGAAATTTAACACCGAATTTCAAAATTATTAATTTCTGATAAACTGACTTAAATTAGCACCGTAATTTTCAAGAATTCTTTTATCAGTGTAATATTCTGTTATAGAGAAATAATGAAAATGGTCATTCGCTTACGATTCTATAACATTTAATTTTTAAAATAAATTACTGTGGTATAAAAATGCATTTTGCTAATAAGGATGTAAATTTGTTTAATTAAATTTCACATTTACATATTTTCTTCGGCGGTATTATTATTTTTATTATACATATACATATATAATACAGTTTTTATCTATAGAATATGACGGCATATGAAATGTTTAAAACATCTGAAGAATTTTTCACATCCCTGGGATTGAAAGAAATGCCAGAAACATTTTGGAAACATTCATTGATTGAAAAGCCTAAAGACAGAGAGATAATCTGCCATGCATCAGCCTGGGATTTCTGTAATGGTAAAGACTACAGGTAAGGCCTTTTTCTGAAATTACGCTTATACTTTTCAGTCTCATTTTTAAGTCTTTATATCACAGTTAATATGAGCGCAATCCGATTGTAAATAAATCCACGAAATATTACTAATGACAAATTTAAGTAAAAATAATCATTTAATGTAAAAATAATCAATTTATTTAGATGTTCAGATACAAACTTATTTAATTTATTATGAAATACATTTTTATTTCTTTTTTAGGCATACATTTTATGACTGCTTCCTTTTCACGGTATTTTTTCAAAATTAATTGTTGGGCTAGCTAATGCACTTTAAATAAATCGAATTATTTCGTAATGTAATGATAAAAAGAATTAATCTGAAATTCAATTATTTACACAATTCTTCAACATTTTCCGATTTTTTTTATTACCAAAATCAAAACATTTTAAATTGCATAAATTGCATAAATAAAAAAATAAATTCTAATCATTAAACAGTAAATTTAAATATTTACAAGATAAAATCAACTTATACCATGTTTTTAAATTTTCTGTTGAACCATATAAATTTGACAAGTCTATGTATTAATAAATACTTTAAAAAAATTTTTTTGATGAATTTTCCCATCAACCTAAAAGAAAATGATCAAATGCGTATTAAAGAGAGCAATTACAAGAAATTTTCAAACACTTATGAATCTTAAAAAAGTATTAAAATAATGCATTGTCATCGTGTTCTGAGCTATTCTAAAAGTTTAGAATGTCTAGCTAGTCGGGAAGTTATAGATATAGAACTATATTAGCCCTTTATCAAAGAGTGTAACATTTTTAAATTGATAATGACGTGAATTTTTGTGAGATACATAAATTATTTTTTTACATTATTTTTTTTATTATTCACGTTTAAGTAAACGTATTTATTTTTCTGCCGAAAAAAAAATGAACTCGTAAATTTTTTTGGCAACGATTAAATTGTAAATAAAATATTAATCCTTTTAAAACAACATATATTGGCATCATTAACTACATTAACACTTTATCAATGTGTAGAAAATTTTTAAAGTTATAATGACGTCAATTTTTGTGAGATGTCTAATTTAACTTTTTATAATAGTTTAATGCTCACAATTAATTAAATGTATTTATTTTTATGTCAAAAGAAACTGAACTCGTAATTTTTTTTTTTTTTTTTTTTTGGAAAGAGTTAAACTATAGCTAATATTTAAATGGATAATTTTAAAGCTATTAGGCGATTATTATTTTCATATTTTAAATATTAAAAGAAAACTAATCAAAAATTCGAAAATGGAAAATCAGGCTTCCAGGTATTGCGTTGTCGTCGTTTTCTGAGCTATTCTAAAAGTTTCAAATATCTAGCTAGTCGGGAAGTTTGATAAAAAATCGATTGCAAGATTTGTACTGGACAAACAAAGAAACAAAGAAACAAACAAGTGAGTTAATATAAACATAGTAAAATAAAAATAATTTATAACATTTGCTCGATATTCCCAAGTACATCCAAAGCACGAAAAAAAAAATAAATCTGGCAAAGTGATTTTTGTTTCATATAGTCTCTTCCATGGTGTCGTACATGCATCAGGTTTCTGTGAATTTATCAAAATAGTAGTGAGAAGAGAGAAATATAATAGATATTTACTTCTTATCAGCTGGTTACTCTTTTTTTTTTTTTTTTTTTTTTTTTTTTTACTTTTTAGTAATTGAGAGCTGTCACGTTGTTTTGCCAGATTTTGCGATTTTTTCATTGAAAAATCCAACACTAAATTTTAAATGTAACAGTTCTCTAATGATTTCAAAGTTTAATCGTCTATTGTGTATATGAAATATCACTTTTTAAAGTTATTCATTGAGACAAAAAATATACCACCTTTCTCTAGAATGAATAAGTGACCATTTTCTAAATCCCTTAACTAAAAGTATAGATTTCCGAGCTATGCGCATAAGGCATGCCAATAAACTGAATAGACGAAATTATCGAGAATTTCTAGTGTACACATTCCTAGATGGTGAAACAATATTCTAAATATTCTGAATCATTTATATTGCAAGAAATTCTCGCTTGATTTTCTAAAATTGGGTAATAAACCCAGATTATAATTTCAGAAACCCGCCTCGTGTAGTCTCATTTATTTGCAGAGATTTTTAAGTAACTTTGCCCTCGAGAATATAGGTAAACGCTCTAGAATTCTAAAAGAGGCTTCTAGAACTCGCTTTCCAAGGGGATTAGAATTTATAAGGATGACATGGAACTATTTTTTCTAGAGCCACAACTTAGATTTTAGATGTCAGTTACCGAAATTTCTCTCAGTGTTGGTGACTATTGAATAAAAAAGTCGCAAAATCTGGCAACACTGCTCACAGTTTTTTTTTCTTTTAATTTATTGTATTTATTTTAATTTTTCATCCCTGAATTTTATTAAAATTTAAGATCTGTGATGTTTATTCTAATTATGTTAAAGTATCAGCATTATATTTAAACACTACGGATTTAAAAAATGGCACATTTAAAATAATATAGGTATTTTTTATTTGTTAATTTAGAATAAAACAATGTACAGATATAACAATGGAAGATTTAATTACTGTTCACCATGAGATGGGTCATGTTCAATATTTTCTACAATATGCAAGACAACCAGCTGTTTTTAGAGAAGGAGCAAATCCAGGTATGTTTAAGCCTTAATTAAAATTTTAACTTGATAATTTGTTTTTTAAATGAAAGTGATTTACATGCCTTTAAATAAATAGGTTGCAACAAAACATTACAAAGACCTGCAACCAAAAAAAAAATGTCTAGAAACCAATAGTTGATATTGATAGATTTGATAGAGTTTTTAATTTCAATAACTGATAAAAGAGATTTTATACTAAGACTTTTTAATAGTTATTTCTATAAATACATAAAATGAGTATGCTAGCAAGGACATACTTCCACCTAAACTTGCTGGTAGAGAATTGAAAAATCTTACCACATGCTAAAGTTGACAATGGGAACATTAGAGTCCGAGCTTAAAAATTTCATGAAAATTGAAAACTTAAATGTTCCTTCCATGTCCCTAGATGCCCAAAATCACTTCCAGGTCTGGTAGTAGATTATATATTTTAAATAATGTTTAAATAATTATAAAAATTTAAATAATGTTTTTTTTTTTTTTTTAATAAATCATATTTCAGTTGCTATAATTTCAAGTTTTCTATATTATTCTGTCGTTGTTGTATAGTTTGGAGTATGCTAGCTTGGCATATCCCCAGAAACCTCATGGGATTACATAGTTTTTTAGTGGCTATATTCTCACCTGCTGATGAAGAAGACACAGATTTGTTAAAATTTTGGCTTGAATAGTGTTGAATTTAATCCTTTTTCTTGTTTATTACCACTGTTAAAATTATTTGTTTTGGTTGTTTATACATTCCACTTTCATTATTTCACTTATCATAATTTAAATTTAATAATTTATCTTTTTGCATATAAATTCAGTGCTGCTTCATTTTTATACAAATTAAATTTGTCATTTATTGGGAATTTAATATATATATATATATATATTATAAATCAATTATTAATCATAGTAAAAGCCAAGCAACATATATAAGGTCATTGAAACCACATAGACTAATAAGACTGAAATTACACCCAACAAATTTAAACTACCTGTGGAGACTGATTGTGATTTATTGAAACATTTATTTATTTATTTATTTTTTTTTTTTTTTTGCTTTTTTTTACTTAATTTAACTTCAATATAGCCATATATTTATTCCTAGATTGTTAGTTGCAATTTAATAATTTTGCCAGTGCGTAAAAACGACATGAAACTCAAATCAAAAGATACAAACAAACAATGAGAAAATTAACAATTAAGACAGTATTTTAAACAAAATATTTTTTTTTCTATTAGGAAATCTCAGAACAGTGAAAACAACTCGTCATGAGTGATCTTTTCCATCGTTGAGCACTCATTGCTTATTTGTATCTTTTGATCTGAGTTTCATGTCGTTTTTACAAGCACAGGCAAAATTATTAAAATTGCAACTAACAATCTGGGAATAAATATATGGCTATAATGAAGTTAAATTAAATAAAATATCAATAAATCAAAGATATTTGTTGTAATTTCATTCTTATTGGTCTATGTAATTTCAGTGATCTTATATCTGTTGCTTGGCTTTTACTACGATTAATAATTCATTTATATATTTACATTTAAGATTAAAACTGCTGATATCGCTCATATAGTTTGAATGTATTTTCATTTTAAGAATAAAATATAACATTGTAATTGCTCTTTATGAAACTTACTGAAATATGTAATTTCTAATAAAATATATGAATTTCATATATTTAAATTTGCCTAATATCTTATACTATTAAGTAAGCAATATTTGTATATATATATATGTATACTTCACTGTTCTCGAAAACGGTAGCTCGGACAGTCACGTGATTTAACACAAAGGTGTCCTCCGTAGGGTCATTGTGCACATCGATGTCAGATTTTCGAATTTTTGATTACCTTTCTTTTAATTAATAAAAATATGAAAATAAAACTTCCCATTTCTATAATGACGCAGAATGGAGAATCTTAGGAGAGATTTGATTGGCTTATTTAATTTTCATTTATTTGAGTGTATTTTACATTGAACTACAGCTACGTTATGAGAAATTACAAGAGATTTGAATGGTTTATTGGATTTTCATTGATTTGAGTGCATTTTACGTTGAACTAGAGCTACGTTATGCGGAATTACGAGAGAATTGATTGGTTTATTTGATTTTCATTGGTTTGAGCGTATTTTACGTTGAACTAGAGCTACGTTATGAGGAATCACGAGAGATTTGATTGGTTTATTTGATTTTCATTGATTTGAGTGTATTTCACGTTGAACTAGAGCTACGTTATGAGGAATTACGAGAGATTTGATTAGTTTAATTGGTTTTCATTGATTTGAGTGCATTTTACTTTGAACTAGAGCTACGTTATGAGGAATTACGAGAGATTTGATTGGTTTATTTGATTTTCATTGATTTGAGTGTATTTTGCGTTGAACTAGAGCTACGTTATGAGGAATTACGAGAGATTTGATTGGTTTATTTGATTCTCATTGCTTTGAGTGTATTTTACGTTGAACTAGAGCTACGTTATGAGGAATTACGAGAGATTTGATTGGTTTATTTGATTCTCATTGATATGAGTGTATTTTACTTTGAACTAGAGCTACGCTATGAGGAATTACCAGAGATTTGATTAGTTTATTTGATTTTCATTGATTTGAGTGTATTTTGCGTTGTACTAGAGCCACGTTTAGATTTTATTTAAAAATATTTGAATTTTTTATATTTTAATATTATGCGACTTTTACAGTGAACAAATTACAATTGGCGCCGCATGTGCCCGAGAGCATGTTTTTTGGTAAAAATTCCCATGGGTCTCTGGCCAGCTAGCTGGTGAAGCCAGTTAGTAGGCATTAACACTATATATATATACATATATATATATTAGGGTGGTCCTTAAAAATTAACATTTAAATTTTTGTATGGGGCAACCGCTTATTTTGTTCTATGTATAAAATAAAATAAGGACTTCCACAAAAATTTCAAAATTTTAAAACAAGTTTTAAGGGTGGCTATCGAGGTTTAAAAAAATTAAAAATTGACAAATTTAATATATTTTGTAATTTTATTATAAATTATTATATTTTAATTACGTTAAAAAAATTGAGACAATATACATTAAAATATTCAATTTAAAATATTAAAATACACATAACATAAATTTAAACGTTTCGAGCCTTATTTTAGGCTCCTCAATAAAATGCATCAATAAAATGCATCAAAAGTGAACTCTGAGAAGAACAACAGATTTCCTTTACAAAAGTGCAGCATATTCAGCAGGACTTGTGAATGCCTCATTAAGCGGTGAAAAATTCTGTTTCGTATACCATCCTTCCAGGAAAATTCTTGAATGATAATTTGAACAGTTAGATACAATTATTTTAGCGCTGTTAAAATCCTGTAAATGGTCGGTTTCTATGGCATCTGCACTATTTTAGAACGAATATCGTGGTTTTTGAAATTTATTTTATGTTCAAGAATTCGAGTATGAAGGGAAAGACCAGTTTCACCAATATAAACAGAACTGCAAAATTTACAAGAAATATTATAAATAACCCCTGTACGCGAAAAGGGGTGGGGGGATACTGATGAGGAGCCTAAAATAAGGCTCGAAATGTTTAAATTTATGTTATGTGTATTTTAATATTTTAAATTGAATATTTTAATGTATATTGTCTTGATTTTTAACGTAATTAAACTATAACAATTTATAATAAAATTACTAAATATGTAAAATTTTAATTTTTTTCAAACCTCGGTAGCCACCCTTAAAACTTCTTTTAAAGTATTGAAATTTTTGTGGAAGCCATTATTTTATACATAGAACAAAATAAATGGGTGCCCCATACAAAAATTTAAATGTTAATTTTTAAGGACCAACCTAGTATATATATTTATGTATGCGTGTAAACGTATAACTAATAATGAAGTATTATCAATATTATGTTTTTAAACTATAGTTCAAATGTATTTTAACTTAAACGTCAAATAATGATGCTCGCTTCTTAGATACTATTTGAGAAATTTTTGAAATCTGAAACAAAGCCCGAAATGCCTGTGTAATCTACATTAACTTTAAATTATTCTATAGAGTTCGAAACAAAAGTTTTAAATGAACACAGATATCATACTAATAGAAATAAAATAGAATAGAATAGAATCGTAACCGTTGCTTTTAATAGATATTTATTTGAGTCTTATATTTATTGTAAAAGTTTAGATGAGATTCAAAAATAATGAAAAAGCATATTTAATGCTGAAAGGATTTCACTTTTAGTCTAATTACAAAAGACGAAGTCGAAACATCATACTTGGATTTCAGGGAAGAGATATCAATCTAGTGTGTATACGTTGTCACATAGTTTATGTTCTCCTGAATATATGATATTACAAACTTAATACGTGAGAATTCATGTATGGTATATATGAAACTGCCAGAGTATTTCATAAAGGAGTTTTAATGAAGTAATTGTTTCGACTAAAATGGATGAAAACTTTACTTTAAATTCTTAGTATCATACAGTTTAATTAAAGGTGCAGCATATTCGCATATGACGGCTTTTGCCGCAGTTAATTATATTCGTAAGAATAAATGTTACATGAAAACAACATTTAGGAACTTCCACATGTAATCTTTAATTAGAGAAATTATATCCGCATGACGAAATAGTATGTCTATGAATGTAAGTACATAAAAGATTTTTCAAAGAAGAGTTTAAAGTGCTTTCAATACATTTCTCTCGAATTCCCTCTTCCCTCCTCTTTTTTTTATAATTAATAATCTTTTCATTGTTTTCTCAAAGCAAATAAGTAATTTAGTTTGTAATATTTAACCCTTTAATGTGCTATTTATTTCTAGTGGTGGTGTATTTATATATTTATAGGAATTCAATAATTTTAAATGATAAAGGCAAGGTAAGCTACTCTTCCAAATAGGACTGGGCTTTCTATCGATGTAAATTAAAATATCGATTTAACGCTAATACCGTTTATCCGATTTAAATATTTCATCTTCCGTAAAATATCGATGCAGAAACATCTGAACACGCGAGCGTGTGATTCCAGACGAAACCGAATGAATAAAGTTGGAATAATGCCAGATAAGTATTCATTCAAAGGGATTTCGGTTTAATCTAAAGCATGCGCAGTCATTGAATATAGTTGACTAAATCATTGAATATAGTTGGAATAATGCCAGATAGATATTCATTCAAAAAGATTCCGGTTTAGTCTAAAGCATGTCCGCAGTCATGAAGATTGAAGTGCCGTTTCGATTTAGTGTTACGCAAGCGCATTGGGAAAAAGAGAATATCGGTTTAAGACCCTTCTTTCGAGCCAAAACGCGTGCCAACTAGCAAAATGAAAACCGATTCTGATACAAAGCTTTGCGGTTAAGTTTGACTAGTTGAAATGAGATTTATTCATTCATTCAAAACTCGTTTGATTATTAGAGATTTCTTTTATCAATATTAGTATTTTATTCTGCTATTGTTTGTTATAGTTCCAGTTCCTATAATTTAAAAATAAGAAACCCCAGTTTCTGTTTATTAGATAAGTGAATTAACTATTCTTTATGAATATTTCATGTAATTAATATTTTTTCATTAGATTCTTTAACTACAGTACAGAATATGACATTGTCATATTGTCAAAAATAAATTAATTTAAACAAAGGCGTTATCTTAAATATGATTATTCTAATGTTTAAACATCTAATTTTTATTTATTTCGAAGTCAATTATTAACAGCATATAGTATGGGTATTTAAAAATAATTATAAATACGGTGAAAGTTGATGCTTTTTTTTTTCCTTCCAATGTACTAAATTGTTCTTCTTTCTATCAATTTTATTTTTTATACTGAGTTATAGTTATTTAAGTATTTTTGTATTTTGTAGTAGTTATGTAATTTAATCTAAAATAAGTGAAATTTTTAAAATTTCGATAAAAAGAAAATCTCGTAATTTTTTTTAAGAAATTCTATTTTAGAGAATTTTAATTAAGAATTATATTTATTAGGGGATACAAGATACAAGGCACTATAGAAATTTAATATCATGTGTGAAGTTCTATTACTTAGCTATTTTCTGCTGATTGCCATTTTGCAATTCATTTTCATGTAAGTGGGAATTATAAAAATGTAAATGGATTAAAAAATAATGAGAAATAATAAAATTCTGAATTTATCAACTTGTTAAAAAAAAAATAATAATAAATTGGGGTGTTTTAAATATTCTGATGGTCACTCACAAAATGTCATTGTGAAATTCTATAATTTGTGGTAAAACAAGACTGCGCTATATTAATTATACTGTATTGATATGTATAAATTTTGAACTGTGGAAAATAATGAATAATTTTATAATAATTAGTATAAGCATTATATCTTTATCAGAAGTCTGATTTTTTCAAAAGTCGTATTTTAGAAAAAAATAAATGTCTGTGATTAAGATAATAATTTCGAGAAAAAAAAAATTAATTTGGTTAAACTAAAATAATTTTTCTATGATCCATTGTTGATTTTTGCTTTTGCATTCATTATAAGAAAGTACTTGGAAAAAATTTTAACTTCTGGCTTTCAATGAATTTACACGTTTTGAGAAGTCTAGAGAACGTTTTGACCATTTTTAGTAACACTGCATGAAATCGATATATCCTTATATCAGTATTTTATATGAACGATATATCGATTTAAGAAATGTCAACATCGACTAGCAATACTTCCAAGCTTAGTGTTTTTAGTCATAGCTGCATTTTTTTTTTCTTCCGGAATGTTGTTAGTATCCGCCCTCTTTTCACACCGCATTCTTTGTAGAGTTATATTTTTCAGTTTATAACTGAGTCTAAATATGAAGAAAATTATTCTACAAAAAGTTTTGTATGAAAGAAGGGTACTAACAACATTCCGGAATAAACCGAAAAAGTTGGCAACTATGATCTAAGTATCCATTTTTGTGGTAAAATTACTTACCACGGCCTTAGAAAGATAATTTAAAAAGAAAGGGAATCTACAAAATGTATGATGCTTTGTTCTTTTGTTTTTTCATGTATTATATTAAAGTAAAAATAGCAGGAGTAGTACGCCTTCCTCACTTAAAAAATGATTATTTTGGTGTTAAGTATACTTATCCGTTAAAGTGAAAGCAGTGCTTGACAACAAATTTTACTACAAAGACCACAAAATTAATAACATTATATCCTATTTTTTTCATAAAATCTCATGCATTGTTAACATTTTTAATAACTGGCAGGCTACACACGCTGCACTGGTCACAATATTTAAATGAATTTTTAAAAGAATTGAATCACTATTTATTTTTTATATCCAATTATAACTAAAATCTAAAAAACTAAAAAAATACCTACATCGAAATCGCTCTGAATCCTGCTTCCGGCAGCTCTTTTTTCTGCCTGCACAGCATCGGGTCCAAGTTTCCACTGCCTGCAGAAAGGTCTTTTCCAGGCACTTCAATTTGAGTATTTATAGACAAAAGGTGGATTTTCTATTATTTAAGAACTACGATTTTAAAGATGATCGTAACTCAGCATCTATTAATCATTTTAGTTCTTGAACCATGCATTTTATAGCCCCCTCTCTTTACATTACGACTTTCATTACGACTTGATTTCGAACAATATAACAAGTAATATATATATATATATATATATATTTTTTAAGGCATTAAATAAAGGAAAAACAAATAAATATTAATCAAATTTTAATTTTAACCAGTTTAATCCTTTCTACTATATACTACTATTTTTTTCCGATAAATACTATAAATAAAAATTTTAAAAAAATATCTTTCAAAGGAATTAATTAAAAATATGAAAAATAAAAATTTGTTATACTACAAAAATTATGCATAAACATGATTGCTATAAATACGTTTTTAAATTATTATTTATTTTTCTACTGCATTACCATTTGATTTTTCATAAATTTCATAAAGAAAAAAAAAAAAAAAAAAAAAAAAAAAAATCATTTCGCCTTCAAATGAGTGAATTAAATAATAATAAAATAATAATAATAATAAAGTAAATACCGTAATAGACATTGCTAAGATACACAGCCGATTAAAATGGAAGAATAATTTTAGAAAAGGAAATATAAAAGCCAATATTTAAAATTAAAAAAAAAATGAATTTAAAACATTCGAAAAAAATCTCGATGGTTCCAGGTATCCATCTGCCAAGTTTTGTAGCTCTGAGATCAGTGGTGTGAGCACCGAAACGCAGACAAACACACAAATACTTGTCTTTATTTATATATAGGGGAAAGTTGGACAAAACCGGGTCCCAAAGTTTTTTTTTTTTTTTTTTCCTAAGCAGTTAAGTGAATAAAATTGCTTAAATTTCTATTTGAATGATAAATTAGTTCTTTAGTTACAGAAATAAATATTTTGCAATGTGGGAGAACAATATTTTGGAGGGTAAATAATTTTTTTTTGGAAGTATAAAAGTACCCGGTTTTATCCAACCAGGTTGGATAAAACCGGGTATGTTTAGAAACACTTAAAAAATGTTGTTTTCTTACTACTGAAATATTTATTTATAACAATAAATTGGTAGAATGACCCTCCTATACTGAGGAACATAGGGGGGTTAAAAAATAACGGAACATAAGTAAGTTTGAATTTAATATATTTGTAATTTATCGTGAATTCAGTTAATTGATCAGATTTGTAAGAAATTTTAAGAACAGAAATCACAAATAAAATGTTGATCATGCTCCTCTGCATTGCTACAGGCTTCGTGTGCCCAACTTTTACAGTGGAGACACTGTATCCAAACTTCCAGAGATTTTGACTTGGAATACAATTCATTACAAAAGATACAGGCTACGTCACTTTCCTCCTCGTCTTCATCTGATGACAAGGAATCTGTTTTAATGCTGAACTTCTTTTTCTTCCGTGTTTGGACAGTTTTTTGCTTAGGGACCTTAAACAGTTTCTGTTTTATGGTTTTCTTTTCGTTTTTCTTAGTTTTTCCTTGTTCTTCAAGCTCCAGCTCTAACTTATAAGGTGAAGAAGTAAGAATTACTGTCTTCCCTCGCCGCTTGTCGGGCTTCTTCACAATTCTTGGCTCTTTTTGCTCTGGAGGAGGCCTTATTTCTCTTGGGGATACTGAGAAAGAAGACACGATAGCCTTACCTGGATCATGTGTAGAAGTTGAAGGTTGCTGATCATCGACTTTTAGTATCTCAGCCTTTTTGCGATCATTTGTTTGCGAAGAAATCGCAGTTTCCGAACACACTTGAACTTCTGATTGTTTAGGCAAGGGATTTTCAGTGATTAGTGATTCAACTTGAGGTTGTTCAGGCAAAGGGTTGTCGATGATTGTTGATTCAACTTGAGGTTGTTCAGATAAAAGATTATCCTCAATCTCCATTGGTCTTTCAGTTGTATCAGAGGGTGCAAAGAGGTGATCTGGAAATACATCATTGTTGAATGGGTAGATCCCTGTCTTCTCAAACCTTCTTAAAAAAAAAAAAGAAAGAAAAGGTCGTCCAAAACCGGGTACTACCCGGTCTTGTTCAACTGCCAAGGTCCCGGTTTTATCCGACAACGTCATTAATCAGAAAAGAAGGCTTAGCACATTGTAAACATGATGCAAAATCTGGTTTAATAATTTAAAATAACTGCTGAAAAAGGTGTTATCAAATGTTGTACTTACCTAAAACAAATCTCTAAGCAATTAGAAACTACAGGGTGAAATCGGTGGTGTAAAAATCAAAACTTTTCTACTCGAGTTTTTCGAAACATCGGCGTTGACAAACAAAGAAACAACACTGCCTTTCATTTAACTCTAAATAACATGGCGGTTGTTTGAGACTAGTTTCAAGCGTTTTCCAACAGATTGCAATACTAATCAAGCTAAAACTGCAGTGTCCCGGTTTTATCCACCTACCCGGTTTTATCCAACTTTCCCCTATATATATATATAATCGCACAAAAGGGTCATTGAAAACTTGTTAAGGAGATTTCTCACTGCTTTTGGACTTATTGACGGCTATTTACTTTTTATGAGAGCTAAAAAGTGAATTCTTGATCTGGACAAGATTTTAGCCTTAAGAGCGTTTTTTATTTTTTTGTTTTTTTTTATTCATGACTTGTTTGACTTAAGAATGATTTGTAATTTGTTTTATTTCTTTTACTAATTATAATTCCATTGTATGTGATGTTGTGAAAATGAATTTGGGAAGACTTTTAGGAAGAATTTCGCTAATGACTGATCTTGCATAAGTATGGGTGATTGAGAAAGATCTGGAACTAAAATATACATAATGATCTAGTGTAAAACGTAAGAATAGATTAAAAAAAAAAAAAAAAATGGAAATATTGACTATATTTTTCAACGAAGAGCCAAAATTTTATATTAACCTTCAGTTTAAATTTGTTACTAAAATTATATATATATTTTTATTTATTTACCTAAAGGAGTGTATGGTTTTATTTAATACTCTCATACATGTGTATATCTACTTTTTTACAATTAATTTTTTCATAATTATTATATTTTGTGTAATAAAATGTGTATTTAGTATTGTAATTTTTTTTTTCAAAATTAACAATTGCAAAAAGATACTTCTAACATTTTTTATTTTTATTTATTTATTTATTTTTGTAGGATTTCATGAAGCTATAGGAGATGTTATTGCACTGTCTGTTTCAACCCCAAAACACCTACAATCAATTGGTTTACTGGATGATGTAGCAGATGATCCAGGTTAAAAAAAATTTACTTCTCCTTAGAGAAAAATTAATAACTTCCTAGGATTTTCAGAAACGTTATCTATTTTTTTTTTTTTTTTTTTATGAATAATGTAACTCAAAGAAAAACAACAGATATTATTCAAGTATATTTTCGAATTTATAATTTCTCCTTCCTTTAAAATAAGTCATAATATTCAGAATATTGTTTATCCATTAACGCAATACCGAAGAATTTTTTAGATTACTGTACAAACTTATTTACCATCTACCTTCCGGGAAATTTCTACCCTATATTTTTTTTACCCATAATCGCAAAAATTTTATCTAAAATTGAAATGTTTTCTCATTGAATCACATACGGAAAATATTTGTATCAATCAATATAATAATAATAATAATAATAATAATAATAGAATTTATAAATCATGATTCTAAGTGCTGTATTTTTCATTTGTTTACGAATTTTATGGCTTAATATTCAACAATTTAAAATTCGACATTGCTCAGTCATTCTTTTAACGTACTAATCAATCAGTGAATATATCCATCAATTAAATATCAAATAATCATAATAAAAATGCTACAGAGGATTAGCTTTGAAAATTAATAAGTAAAAAAATATTGAATAAACACCATAAAACGCAAAATGCTCACAACAATTGTTTCGAGTCAAAATAAAGTACTACCCTCCTTCAGTCGAACAAAGTAGGCACGAATGCTTCAAAAAAAGTGATAGGGCATTCTACATGTTATGGTGTTTATTCAAAGTTTTTTACTTATTAGTCAAATTCAAACAAAGCTATTTAAATAGCACTTCCCTCGAATTTACATACCTAATTCTGCCATTTTATAGATCACACAGAAAATATAAATATATATTTCTTGAAACACACAGTTTTTAGGCCTTATGTCATATATATGTCGACTGTTTTTCTAAATTTTGAAAATTTTCAACACTTTTTTCTTTGTATAAATCTTCATTCTCATATGCAATTGTTCATTGATTAAATCAAGTCTATCTTTCTGGTGTTTGACCATTATAATGGTGAATTATTATATGTTGGATTTTTCCCTTGTTACACATAGTTTTCATATCTTACATAAAATATATGTGCATATACAAAAAACATGTCTTATAAATATACGGTTATACAATACAAACAATTGTGATTATTGTTGTTTGAAAGAAATTGTAATCATTATAATTAAAAATAAAATTTTATGTTTCATCAGACAGATGGTTCCAACATAGCTGAAAGCAATACTTTTAGAAATTTGATATTCTATATTTCACCATTTAAATATTGTTAATTAATTGGTAAAGTTTTCTCGAGGAGAGAAAATAATATTTTAGTAGTAAACACCTCATAAATAGTGAAACTCAGCGAATCAAGTTTCTGAAATTATTCTTTGGATCTGTTTTTCTACTGAAGCATAAGACTATACCTTGAAGGCTCCTGCCTACTGTCGGAGGTGATTTTTTTTAATAATTGAAAAATTGCCTATTTATGTGCATTACCTAATAGAATATAGTTCAAAACAGTGAATAACATTTAAAATATGTAAATTTTAAAATATTTTGATATTTAGGCTCAAAATATACATAAAATTTGCAAAAAAAAAAAAAAAAAAAAAAAACTTTTTCAAAACATAATAAGTTAAATTTAAATAAAGATATTTTCATTCTGTAAATTTTGTTTCAATTATTGAAAGGTCCTTAAGGGTGTGAACTACTCTCAAAACTATAACCATGTATTTTAATATTTTAGAGAAGATAACATTTTACTTGCTGAAAAATTCATGAATATACGTAACAGTTCATAACTTCTATCGAGAAAAAAAAAATAATAATTTAGCTAGATTCATTGTAGTAGTACAATCCTTAAAAAACTCCTCTAGAGTACTTTGTCAAAGTTTCATAAGGTTTTAATTATAACTTTCGGAGTTATGATGTTTTGCGATAAAGCGAAATGTTAAAAATCTCATTTTGAGAAAAAGTAGAAAAGAAAATTAAAAACCAGATTTTACCTAATAAATAAAAAATAACTTTAATAAGTTCCTGATTTGTTTCAAAGTTTTTTATTCTTTTTGTTTTTTTTTTTTTAATTCATTTTATATGAAGTAACAAATTTTGATGCTTATATTGAGTAAAACATTTATGTAAACAAACATTTATGGTCATTCATGAACTTGCGAGTGACAAATATTAAAATGCCTGTAAGTCAAGTTCTAAGCAAGATAGAAACAAAATTCAAACTGAGTTAGAAAGCTAAAATTTCAGGCTTTAGTATTAAAACCAAAAATAGAAAAATTATACTTTTGACCGAAAATTGCATTTTAAAGGTAGGCAGGTACCTTAAGTATACATTCAAGTAGATGATCAATGGATAAGCATAAAATATATTTTAGAAAAATTAATTGCCAATTTTACTTCAAAGTAGAATGACGTGTAAAATCTTTCAATAATAATTCAAGAAGCTTCGAGTTTCTTCAATATAAGAATGACCAATTTTTATTTCAAAATTTTATTTTTATGAATAATATATCTATAAAAATATTCAAATCTGTTCGTTCATATTTCAAAAGTTAATGAAATCATTTTAAGGAAAATTAGTAAAATATTGTTTAAAAAAAAATAATCAAAAAACGGAACATTATTTGCTTAATCTAGCTTAATACTGCTAAATTTTAAATTCAAAGTTTCACAAACAGAAAAAAAAAATGTACCAATATAGGTTAATTTACCTTCAATCAATAGTTTTTGAAATTTGATGCAAAGTTTATCAATTTCAGTAGTGCTTACTACTGTGCCACTACTAAAATTGTAAAAATTATCACAAATGTTTCTAAAAATAATTGTTTACTTAAATTGGCGTCATTTCTTAGGTGAAACTCATGACTTCATTTTTAACAGTTTATGGGCAATTTATGTAATAGCATTTTATATTTTAGAAATACAGTTATATGTTTTAAGTTTTATTAACTCGGAACAAATGCAAAATTTCTTTTAAATGAAATTTTATAGAATAAAAGTTACATTACGATTACTTTAGAATTTTTTTTTAATTTTTAAGCACAAAATGTCTCCATTACTTCCTTACACAGCATTTTCTTAAGTATTCTGTTCGTTTTATGTCTTCTACAGTTGAGAAGGGGCATTTCGTTTTCATAAAATTTCATTTATATTTAGATAATTATAATTAAGTTTATTCATTTTTAGATAAGTCAATAACAAGTTTTTGGATATTTATTCTTGATAACTTGTGTTTGATAAATTTTTCCAGGGGAGATAAGAGAGTATTTAAATACTTTTGGGAAACGTATTTCAAATGGAAAATAAAAATTAAATAAAAAGACATAAAAATAAAGAGAAAGAAAACAATTAAGAAAGACTGATTAAAAAAAATATATTCTCTTAAGTCAAATATATTTAAGGAAATATTAGATGAATGGCTCTTCATTAAATTAAGTTTGTGACTCGCATAATAGTTTGAATCATAGTTATTTTTGAAATTGTTCAATGAATTAATTTTTGAAATTTAGAAACAAACTTTATGGTTATGTTATCAAACTACAATAGGTGAGTTATTTTGCAATGCACACTGATAGAGAAGTTAAAGCATATAGAGAAGAAAAAATAATGATTCATTGCAAGTATATTCTCGAGCAGATGGTTAATATATATTGGAACACGACGATTGTTCAGTATATCCTTTCAGTGAATCCTTTTTAACACGCTTTTATTAGCATCACCTGTATGTATGCATGTTTGTTTGTATGTATGTTTGCATGTTTGTAACCTCTCTGGGAGCAAACAAAACATATATATTGTGAAAAAAGACTATCCCTACATGAACGCCGTGGCGTTGAGGTATAGCTCCGCGCTACGAACCTGAAGGTCTAGCGTTCGATCCCAGTCAGGGGAGATTTTTTAAAAATGGTTTTTGTTTAATTCTAAATTATTTTAATTAAAGATTTAAATGTATGTAAATATTATGGTGTGTCACTCACACGATTTTCTCTTACCCTGCATTTTAATACTAAGATATTTTGTGTTTTTTAGTTCACATTTCTATAAAAGCATGTTCTTTAATTTTTTAAAACTATAATATTATTAATTTGCAACTTTTGAATTGCTTTGAATTATGCTTGTAAACGCATTAAGCGACTAAAAGGAAATACGGAATTATAAAGAATGGTATTTTACTAAAAATTTCGTTATAATTGCTATGTTAGCTAAAAATATATTGCTTTAAACGTGATTTAGATGCATGTATAAGAATTCGAAAGCAAGTAAATGAAAAATGAAATGGCAATTTTTAAAATGATATTATTTTAAGCCATTTAAATAAATATATTATTAAATGCATTTCATAAACATATTTTAAACTTTAACAGATTTATTTTTAACTTACTTAGGATAATTTTTAAAAACTATTACACGTGTTAAGTTTTAATGAACATAATAAAAGTATTTGATATCTATAGATATCGATAAATTTACGCTTTAAACAGATGCATTATTTTTAATACCTTCCAATAAATTTGAAAAACGTTTATGCCTTTGTCTGTTTGTCCGTCTGTCTATTTGCCTGCACTCTAATTCCCGTGAATATTCATGTAATTTTTTTTAAATTGATATATGTTGTTCAATCTTAATATGGAATTTTTATTATTAAATGGTTGTATTTATTCCATTTTTTTTTTATCCCTATTAAAAAATGGAATAAATACCACCATACCACCATCGCTTTGTGTACTGGGATACCTGAAATAATTCCAAGGGATTGCGTTCGATGAGAGATATTTCTATAAACCGTATTTTAATACCTTTATTTTACACAGATCATAATGAAATTGACTTTTATTAGTCATGTGCGCCCCCCCCAACTTTAAAATATATATATATATACATCATTAGCATTAACTTTTACAGGGTCACACAAAAATATTTCCATATATTAGCAACTATGACTAGAAAGTGAGTTCTGGATTTGCATTTCCAATTTTATTAAGCATTTTTAACACTTTCCAACAATGTTTAAGAGGGATTAAGAATTCAATTAGTATGTCTGTCCGTTGTGTTATCACGTAGGCAAAGTACATCGATGGATAAACGAGGCAAATAATACGTACAGCTGGAAAGTGGCAATAATGTATGCGAACCGCATGACATTCCTTTCTTGTTTACTTTTATACTTTATACACTTACTTAAAAAAAAAAAGCTTTCCGTTTCCTGTTTTCGACAATCATTAAAAATGACTACGTTATGAAAAATTTCATTATATCAACGTAGTCTAATGCTTACAGTATTTATCAAATAAATTTTAGTTTTGGTATTTTCATTATTTTATTCATCCAAAAAGTTGCATTTGTATATTTTCTAAAAATATAAATGATGATAACAACTAATTTTTTCTTATTTTTGCAGAAGGAGATTTGAACTTCCTCTTGTATACTGCCCTTGATAAGGTTTCATTTTTACCATCTGCATACATGATTGAATTATGGAGGTGGGGATTATTCAGTAGTGAAATAAAACCAGAAGAAATGAACTCAAAATGGTGGGAACTGAGGTAAGAATGAGTGTTTATTATTATTATTATTATTATTAGTTTATAAATTTATGTTGTAGATTAAAACAAAATTAATATTTCGAAAACTTTTCTCCTCAAATAATGTTTATTTCTCGATTAATGAATTATTTGCAATTTTTCAACCTTCTATATACATACTGTTGAGCTATCTATTTATCTATCTCTGTAATTTTCGCTCATTTTTTCATATATATACATATACGTGTGTATATATATTGCTGAACGCAGTACGCAGTGTTTCTTCGACTTAGATAAAGGTTATTTACTTGTTGATCAACTTGAATTTTAATAATTGTTTTGAAAATTACTTTGCAAAATTTATTAGCTTGTAAATATTTATAAATCAAGTGAAGGTATATATATATATATTTTTTTTTTTTTGTTTAGTTTTTAAAATATGGAAATTTCGATGTAGATATTCTTCGTGTAAATTTGTTAAATTGTCTGAATAAGAAATATATGAGAAATGAAATTGTGTAGTTCCTTAAGTCCATTATGTAAAAAACCACTGTGACTTTTATTTTCCATTAAACGTATTGTGGTTCTCCGACGAAAAAAAAAAAAAAAAAAAACTGAACTAGAATTCAAGATTTGTTTTCTCTCTAAGCAGCATAATTTAAGAAAATTGACTTCATAAGTAAACATTTATGTTCTCGAAGCAGGTTTTGCTCATTCAACGCAAAATTTTACATATATTAAAATTTTATGGATTTTGAGGTTATTGAGCTTTTAAAACTCTGATCTCGAACATAGTGAGCGCAATTCTATAAATAGAGAGATATTGAAATTGTAAATAATGGTATTATTAAAAATATTTTATTTTATTTTATAGTATAATGGTTTTCCATGTAATTTATATATTCCTGTTTTCGACTTTGCAATTTTGCTTTAGTGATTTTTTTCAACAAAATAAATGAAGCTAAACGAGCAATTATCATGAGGTTATTGTAATGCAAAACATTTCAATTTAGCCATCGCAAAACTTTCTTCTACATCATTCCCAAACAGCGCATCGTCTCCACACGGCATCTTCAGGATATCCTTATCATGGAAAGACATTCAAGGGACATCCTCAAGATATACTTTGGATAAGAGTGCTGTTAGTGGTCTTTATATTAGCGCAAGCTATCATTTGACATCCGCAAAAGTTTAATCGATATTGCCTTTCATAATAAAGGTTTTAATACATAATTTGGTGCTATTTTTGTTAATGGATGCTGATATACAGCAGGGATCCCAGGGTTCCTATATTTTTACGATCATTTTATTATACCCTCACCGTAATTTTTAAAATGAAAATTTTCTTGTAGATTTTGATTCTACTTTGACATGAAAAAATTCATGAAAATTTTCTTTTTGAAAATTGTAGTGAGAGTATAATAAAACGATCGTAAAAATATAGGAACGCTGGGACCCCTGTATGGATTACAGGGATACACATTTTTCATATGGCTATTTTTCAAATAGCCATATGAAAAATCGAAGAAGATGAGTAATATCAGCTCCGCTTCACTCTCAGAAATGGATATGAAAATTTCACGAAAATTTCTTCATTCTTGACGAAAGTGTTTCTGGGGATATGCTCCGAGCGAACATTTCGTCAAATCGACGAAATTTGTTTTGTTACCTATTTGAGAGTACAAATTTCGTCAAATATATATATATATATATTTCTCCTTCTTAATTCGTCAAATTAAGAAAATTACTTTCGTCACTTTTTTGAACAATGAATTTCACCAAAAGTAAAGATACATTTTTTCATCCTAGTTTCGTGATACATAATAAAATACAAATTATAGAATTATAAAATTACTAGCAAGTTCGTTGCTTTAGGCATTAAATCCTAATTATATTTAATGAAAATATAAATAAAACAGAGCAAACAAATAAAAATCATTTTGACATTTATTTGACAGCTTTGAGACGTATAGTTACAATCATTTTTGTTTCAATTGATCCATATTTTTACAGAAATTCACAGAAACAAGTGCACACAATATTTTGTCGACATAGAACATCACAAACGTCCATACCCGCACTGCGATTCGAACCCGGGACTTGGAAATCCAGAAGGCAGCGCCCTACCGACCGAACCACCAGGCCGGCAAATAAAAGTCAATGTAACGTAAAGTCGAAAGAACACAGAAAAATAACCAATATGACGTTAATGAAAGCTAGCACATGTTATTGTGAGTAAACAATTTCGTCAAATATTTGAGAGTTCACGTTTCCTCAAAAATTACGTGATCGCTTGACGAAACGGTTGTCAAAAACAACGAAATTAAGCCCGAGGATGTCTGAATCATCAAAATTGAGTATATTATTTCTGAGAGTGTTGTCGGCCCATATACAGTCAAATTAAGTTAGCATTTTAAGTGAACATTTTATATATTAAGTTTACAACATTTATAGAAACTGTGGTATAGTCGTTCCATAAATATGTTAAACTGCAGCATAGCAATTCTACCTGCCAGTCGATATGATCCCAAGTGAAATTAATATTTTTACGATAACCATCCTGTATATTAACACGCTGAGCGCCACGCGAATTCTTAAGGAAATCCCCGTCAAGCCACGCGCGGCTTAGAAGCGCGTTATGTTTACCGTATTTCAATGTAATCCATTAAAATTCCTTAATGATACAATCCTCTAATAAAAATTAAGTCAATTTAAAATAAATTTTCAGTAAATACTTAAACCGTGGTAATTGTTTTAGTTTTATAACATATTTGACACTGTCAGCCACCGGTGGTTGACGCGGTCTAAGCAGAAAGTTCAGTGTCAGATACCGATGGCTGACATTTGCAACGTTAATTTGATATTATAGAGATTATAAACGCTATAGAAGCCGAGATTATAGTCTTGCCTTAAATGCAAGAAACTTCAGAATAACTGCACTAAATTGTTGGTTAATATGTATCATAAGTTGATAGTAGACAACAGTATATGTGAAGGTGCATTATTTCTGGATCTGGAGCTGCTACAAAATTTCCACCATATACTTATCGACAAAGCTATAGAGATTATTTAAAAAATGGTCAAAACTCATTCAGGACCACTTAAAACTTATAAAACCAAAGTACGGAAGTCCAAAAATTTAGAAATCTAATGTTTCCTTCTATTCAATACAGAAGAAAAGACAAATACCTCTGCAGAAATTAAATGATTACTCTTTAGATAAATCTGCAATATTTAATTAAAAAAAAAAATATATATATATGCATTAAGAAGTTTAGCGATTTTTTAATTTTTGAACTAGAAACTGTGACTTGATTTTCTTTTAAGCATAAAATAATAAATATAATTTATATAAAGACTTTTTTTTAGAGTTGTTTAATGAATCTGTTTAATCAAATATGATCTAAATATAAGTTTCAGTAATGAAATTGATAACAGTAGGTTAAACAGTTAATAATTGAATTATTTACAAATCTCAGTTAAAAATAAGCAAAGCTATCTGCATAAAATGATTCCCATTGTTAATGAATTAATAAGATTTTTAACTGTAATTATTCGCTTAGAAGAATATAATATGAATAATTAAATATCACTAGGTGTATAAAAGAGATTACCCGTGAAATCTGATTATCTAATAAGTTAATTAGAACTTCAACTAAAAAAAAAAAAAAAAAATGTTTAATTTAAAAGACTAATAAATCTGTTTCCATATTGTTTGTTTTTATTTTTATGATGTATCGGACAAACTCGCAAGAAATTAAGAAAAATTAAGATTTAATGTTGGAAATAGAAATTTCCTATTATTAGAAAATTTTATTTCATTCTTTCTTCACTCGTATGTTTATTAATTTAGGCTGAAATACCAAGGTATATGCCCTCCAGTAAAGAGAACTGATACAGATTTCGACCCAGGAGCAAAATATCATATGCCAGGACATGTGCCTTATATTAGGTAATTATTTGAAAACGAATTTATTCTCTAGTAGTTATTAAGTTATAAATTATTTATTTTCTTTTATTAAATAGTTAAGCTTCATTCATGTGGGGAATGAAAGTTTTTAATTACATTAGCGTATTTAGATGATAATGGAATACGAAAGAATTCCGTGTTTCATTACGAGATAGTTGACTAGAAATAATTAATACAAAACCATGGGAAAAATGTACAGTCTATCGTATTATTTTCAGAACAAACCGAAATTATTTTAAGTCATGTAGTATTTTGAAAAAGGTAAACAATTTTACTCTTTTATAATGTAAATAAAAGCCATATTTATAATTAAAATTTGTTGTGGGTAATTCACAAATAATAAGTTTCCCTTTATTAAATTATTTAAATAAAATTTTCAAATTCATATATAAAAATACATGTTTTATAAGTAATATTAATAAAAATATGGTATTATTATTATTATTATTATTATTATTATTATCATTATTATTACTTTGATGAGATTAAGTTAACCGTGGTATTTTATTTTTTAAAGAATACATTATAGAAAAAAATTGACATGATTAAAGTTTACTGAGTTTTAACATTATTTATTGAATATTTTACTAGTTATTGAAAAAGATCTATTTTGTATAACAAGAGAATAATTAATTTCGTTAGTTTTATGCTAACGATTTTAAAATTCAATTTTAACTTTCAAACTTTGAATAGCTACTATAGCTAAGCTGCTTATCTCTGAAAGAAAAATGGTAATTTTAATTACCAAAATTTCAATATTTAATTTGAATTAATTATATTTTTTATTGTTAGTTTATATATTTCAATTATAATGTAAATTTTATAAAATTATTAAATTATAATGACTATCAGGAATTATAATAAGTAAATATTAAAGTATTTTTTCAGACGATAATTTTTAATGAGATGTAGTTATTAATGTATTAAAATATATATATTTTTTCTTTTTTTGCTATAATTTAAAATTGTGTAATTATAAGAGTTATGTAAATATTGTGGGGAAAAAAAATCACAGAAAAGTTACACGATAAAAATTATCATATTGAAATCCTGTTGTCCTGGTACTTATTGTGATAAAAATAGGAGAGGAAAAACACTAATCTTACAAATAAATAAATAAAAAAAACAAAGGAAAGAAAATAATTTTTTTTTTAAGTTATATTTATTTATATAACTTATCTATATGATTACGGTGCACACACTGTAACAAATTGGTTGCCATATATTGTGGTAGCTTAATTGCCATAATCATGTAGAGAAATGTTACCAACTGTAACATGCTACGGTTATACAGTTACAGCTGGTAATATGCTACGGTTACACAATTACAGCTAGTAACATTTCTCTGAATGGTTTGTGGCAAGTTGCTTGAATATTGTGTAATATTACACAGAAATTTTTACATTGAAAATCATATTTTATGCGACCAGAATTTTAATATTTTTTATAACTAATAACGTCAGTATTATCTACACTGTAAAAAAATAACTATTACCAGCTGCAAGAAACTCTCTGTGATTGGAGAAAATAATTATTTTCTCCAATCACAGAAAGTTTCTTGCAGCTGGTAATAGTTATTTTTTTACAGTGTATCGGTATTTTTAAAACTATACTTTGTGCATTGTCGATTTTTTTTTTTTTACTGTTAAAAGCCCAAAACTCAATTAAAATTTTTAATTTTTTTATGTTTTTAAAGTTTGTAAGATCTTTCTTCCCACGCAGCGTATGTGCAAATTACCAATTTTCTATTTAGAGGCTTATAATTAAAAGACATTTTTTACGACATTTCTTTATACAGATATACTGTGAGTTTTATTATCACGTTGGTTTTACTTTCACATATGCATAGTGCATAGTATCAGTCATATTTTTAGATGTTTTAAAATAAAAGGCACTTACTATGACACGTTTTTTATATAGATATTTTGTGAGTTTCGTCATTCAGTTCCAGTTCCATAAAGTTTTGTGTGATGCTGCAGGTCATACTGGACCGCTTTACAAGTGTGATATTTATCGATCAACGGAAGCTGGACAAATCCTTAGGTAATTATCAGTTAATTATATAAATTTTTTTTTTTTTTTTTTTTTTTAAATGTGTTTTTGTCTTATATTTACTTTTTAATGTTTATGTTTCGTTTTAAAGTTAAATTATTTTATATCAACATGAAATTTCTAATGAAAACTCTGGAATTTCTTAAGAATATTTTTTATTTATTAGGTCGTTGCAAAAGTTCGTGAGGTTTTTTATTGCTTCATTTCATAAAAATACATCAAATCAAATGACGAATATTAATCAAAATACTCTACATTACTTTCTACAACCTTTGCCCATTTTTCGGGTAACAAATGTATACCACGGCGATAGAAGCTCTTGTCTTTGGAGGCAATAAAATGATCCGCGCCCGCACGAACTTTTGCAACGACCTAATACTTATAACTACTCAATTGTCTTAATGTCCTGAAAGAACCAAATGTTCACTTAGATACTCCAAAACCAAATGAGATGAAGAGAAAGAGAAAAGGCAGTGAACAGAGTTTAATATATATATATATATATATATATATATATATGCATAGGGGAGAGTCGGGAGGGATGGGACATTGGGTGGGATGGGACACCTAAAATTATTCTTAAAATAAACATCGTTTTTAAATTTTGACACTTCCACCAGGTGAAGTAACTACAGCCTTATATTTGTTGCTATGTATCATTTTAGTTGGAAAAATCTGTAAGTTTATGTAACAAAAAAACTATTTTATAACACTAAAAGTAAACAACTGCTTAATTTTCAAGGCAAGTTTTCAACGTCACTCACTGATGTCAGTATAATCACTCTTCATATTTTACATAACTTTTATTAATTAGTAGCTAAATTAAGCCTAAAAGTAACATGTTTCTAATAATAAATTATTTTTTGAAAAAGAATAAAAAAGGAGGGATGAGGCATGTAAGAAAAGGAAGGAGAATGAAGATTCTGATACTCCTTAAACAGATAATATCAAGAGGCAAATGAATAAATAAATCGAAGAAAAAAATGCACGAAAAAAATTCAAAATCATGGAAAAAAATTGGTGTGGCATTCAAACGAATTTTGTTTACCCTTTTAACTTTTAAAAAACATTGTTTACCATATATGTATGAGGAATTCATTTTCATTCCTGAGAAGTTTCCCTGGACATGGTAAAATATACAAAATAAATTACACTCACCAATTACAGTTAGGATTCCTTGGTAATATTTGTTCTTGAGATATGCTGAAACACACACAGACTAGCCACGAAAAACCTTAGTAATATTCGGGGAACCACAAAACATATAAATATTATAAAAACGTAATTTTGAATATTTGAAGTAAAAAACAGTATTTTCTCTGCTAGAAGTGTGAGGTCGTGACTGTAGAAGGTCACCACAGTTTGTTTAAAATTAAGCTGGATCCAGAAAAGTATTCAGTTGGGATGGTTAAATCGCTTCGGCGCCGAAGCGATTTAACCATCCCAACTGAATACTTTGTTGGACCTCAAAGACTTGACCTCACAGAAGTAAAAAAAAAAAAAAAAAAGAAAAAAAGATGAACTGATTGAGAATTTGACAATTTTTATTTATGTGGTACATTATACTCTAATGTTGGATAAAATAGGTGATATACGTAATTAATTAACCTTACATACATCGTGTTCCGCTGTTTTTGTCATTTTTCATAGTATGTGTATGTTATGTATTTATTTTAACTTTATAAACATGTCCCATCCCTCCCTAATATAAGGGAGAAATGGGACATTTTTATGACTATGTTAATTGGCTTGTGAAATTAATATTTTAATAATTACCATCAAATTTATATTTTAAAATATGTTAAAATTTTTCAATTTGCTTCTCTAAAACTTACAGTTTTGTACCAGTAAAAGTAAATTTGTAAAAAATATTTTTGTCAAAACTGTCTCATCCCTCCCTACTCTCCCCTATATATATATATATATTATAAGAATAATGAACATAATGAGAACGAAAATTAAACATATGAATAATCCACCACAAAAAATCACGAAGGCCAATTTTGTAATTAGTTAACGTGAATGGTTTTAATAATTTTAATTTATTTGAAAAAATAACAATATTACTTACTTAAATTTAATTCCTTTAAGATTACAAAACACGTTGAAAACAAATAAAAAAGGGGCCTATTAATGGATTGTGATAAAAAATAAGGAACTTTCAATGGATTGTATTAAAAAGGTTACAAATCGAGCTTACTTTAACAAAATGAGTTGTGTGAGTGACACACAAGATTATTTACAATATCAAGGTATCATGTAGAATTTTAACTGATAGTTAAAATTCTACACTGACGGATGCGGAGGCTATATGAATTTAGTAAATAATCGCATATAAAATTAATTGTTTAAGTTAAGCACTCTTGTACACTAAATTTATTAAAATTGCATTATGTAATAATTTTATATACACTGCTCGACATTGAAAATGCAACACCAAGAAGGAATGATAATAACGGATTGAAATTTGTTGGACACATACATTATAGAAGGAAGAACAATTGATTAAAATTTCAGGAAATTTGGAGTAATATGTACTGAGAAAACAGTACATAAATCAGCGACCTCTGTGAGCAATAACAGCACATATCTGCCTAGGCATTGAATCGAACAGCGATTAGATGACATTTACGGGTAGAACACTTTATGAAGATTTAACACGATGCCACAATTCATCGATCGAAGTTACTGGTGAGTGGGGGGTTCAGTCACTTTTCAACGATTAAACAGTCATTTTCATTGGTGCGAGATCGGAAGAACGCGCTGGCTAGAGCAACAGTCGAACGCATTCTGTATCAAAGAAGGTCCGGACAATACAAACAACTTGCGGTCGTGCATTATCTTGCTTAAATTTTATGCTACGGAGGCCTCGAATACAGGGCAGAGGGGCGGGCCTTAACTCATCAGAAATTTAATGGCCGCTGTTCAGAGTGCCAGGAATACGAGCATGAAGTAATCCAGACGTGTATCCAATGGGAACCCATAACATCATTGCAAATGATGGACAGTATGATGATGTCGAATCCCAGCTGGCAATGTGCATTATTTATAATGCCGTTAAATACGGATAAGGTAATCTTGATGCTGTAAACAGGATTGTGACTTGTCTGAAAAGTGACTTCACGCCCTTCCTGCGTCCAGGTTCATCGTTGATCACACATTAATGGCGCCCATATCAGTGATGCAGTTTTGAGGGTAATCAGAATTTTGGTAGCCACATATTGAGTCACCACCTGAATTGGTGGTATGTTGTACCACTGGATACACGTCCCGGTCACCTCTTGTTTTCATTCCCGCCACTCTGAATAAAAGCCATTACATTTCTGACGAGTTAAGGCCCATAGCTCTGCCTTATGTTCAAGGCCTCAGAAGCGCAACATTTAAGCAGGACAATGCATGACCGCAAGTTGTCCATATTGTCTGGACCTTCATTGATGCCTAATGTGTTCGAATGTTGCTCTGGCCAGCGCGTTCTCCTGATCCCGCACTAATGAAAATGACTGTTTAATCATTGAAAAGCGGCTGGCCCCCACCGCACACCAGTAACTTCGATCGATGAATTGTGGCATCGTGTTAAAACTTAATGAAGTGCTCTACCCGTACATGTCATCCAATCGCTGTTTGATTCAACAATCAATCTCTGTAAAAAGTTTGGGATTCCTCCAGATCAACCTCAACAGATGCATGGCGGCAAATTCGGCAGCACGGGTTTACATGGAGAAAAACTCCATTGATGTCGGGCTGCTGCAAGATGCCTATTGCACTCGAGAGGTTTTCCTGTATGGTTTCCCAGCCTCCTGGGCCAAGTTCAGCTCGAAACAACATTCCGCGCACATAGTCATTAACACCCCAAACCTAAATTATACTCATCTTTATACTGGGAAGCATTGTGTCTTCCTGACACTGACCACATTTGAGGGCCAATTGATCATCGGCAGTGCTTACGCAGCCCCATCTTTGAATCTTGATGACTGTCTTGAAGAGTGGCAACACCTTATAACTCAAAAATCTCTCTTTCTTTGTGGCTGCGACCTGAACGCGAACTCTCCACTCTGGTGTTCACCAAGAGAGGATTCCAGGGGTTGCAGCCTAATCGAATTTTTAGTATCCAATAATATCTGTCTTGCAAACATCGAGAACTCACGTCCGACCTTTGAAAAAAATAATGCCAAGGGCTGGCCGGATTTTACTCTGGTCAACCCAAAAACCTTTGCAAAAATAAATGATTGGTCAGTACTAGACATACATAATTGTTCAGATCATAATTATATCACATATTCTCTAAATTCTACACCCTCCATTTCTCATTCCAAAAGATTCGCTACAGTACACGGTAATTTCAATAAATTTAAATCTAATCTAAATTAACAACGACTTCTATCCAAAATTCAATGTCAACAATAACTAACATCACACAGTTAGAGCGCGTTACAGAAAACTTAATCGACTCGATCCATTCAGCTGCCTCTTTAAATTTCAGACTTAAGAAATCGGGTCGGCAATTCGCCTTCAATTTAATGGTCCCCCCAACTCCGCTCCATGCGTAATAAACTGACAGCCCTTAAGAGACAATTAAAATATCTAGACCCAGTCCTACACCCTCAACACAAATTAAAAATTAAAGAACTCTCGGTATATTTCAAAAACATGTAAACAAAGCTAAAAACCAAGCATGGAGAAAATTCTGCTCTTCACAAACAAACACTTTTGGCACAGCTCGAAAATTTTTCACAAACAAATACTTTACACCCACAGAGCTGAAACTTGAGCGTCCTCCAGCACAGTCCTCAAAACAAAATAATCTTGAATATATCACGGATATTCTTTTTCCTCCCAGTAAATACCCTACTTTTTCAATCCCTTTTTTTTCAGCTCACTCGGATGCACCCTTCACGGAGGCTGAGGTTCGAGCCACTCTACATAGTTTCAATATTAAGAAAGTACCAGGTCCAGATCATATAAACTTTAAAATTCTTAGGCATACATATTACACCATCCCACAAATCATCATTGACTGGACAAATCTGTGCTTGAAATTTAACTATTTTCCGAAAATTCTTCGCAAGGGAGAGGTGGTGTATTTTCTAAAGCAAGGGAAACTACCCTCTGAACCATCTTCTTACAGACCGATCTGTCTGTTACCAACATTAGGAAAATTACTAGAAAAACTCATTGTTATAAGACTTAATTACTTCCTGGAAACCAAGAATTTACTCCATCCACACCAATACGGGTTCAGAGAGGGCAGGTCGTGCGAAATGGCTTTACAACATATAATGAGTTCCTGCGCCGTTAACATTGATGCTGAAAATATACCACTCTTATCTCCCTTGACATAAAAGGTGCTTTCGATAACATCGAGAGGCCTCATATTCTAAACACCTTATATGAACTCAACTGCCCGAGTAACTTGGCGGGGGTCATTGCCTCTTATTTATCCCACAGGAAAATTATTATCAATTGGGGCAGTGGTTTCTCTGAAAAGCTACAACTAAAGGCTGCCCACAGGGTTCATGCCTGGGCCCTATTCTTTGGAACCTTATAGCCAATAAGATCTATGCATGAATTCTAGGGGTTTTTCCACATTTGCATATGCAGATGACTTCTCGCTGATCGTCTCGGGCAGAGCCAGGAAGGACCTGGAGGACCAAGCCAGTGAGGCACTCTCTCTTTTTAGTCACACATTAGAATTCTTGGACTTATCACTCTCTACTACTAAAACACAGGCTCTTACATTCTCTCATCCCAGATTGCTTAAAAGGATGCCTGTGATGAGAATCGACGGCGCCAGTGTGAATCACGTACCCCATCTTAAGATCCTGGGCATCACTGTTGATAGGGACACAATTGGCTGGCCCACATGGATTACCTTAAAATTAAAACAATGTCTCATTATCACAATGCAACTAAAATGGTAGGAAGGAGATGGGGAATATCCACCTCCTTCCTTAAAACATGGTATTATGCAATAATAGACAAAATAATAACCTATGGGGCTGGCATTTGGGGAGGTTGTCTCAGGACAGATGCCCAAACCAAAATCAACTCTATCCAAAGGACCTTCCTCCTACAACTCTCCAGGGGCTACAAGACGATCTCAACTGACGCCCTCACTGTCATCACAGGTATTCCTCATGCTCATCTTCAGGCTGAATATAATTTCTTAAAAACTAATATCCTACAATTAAACAATATAAATTTAGCAAATAATTTTTTCCCCAATACTGAAATTCAAACTACTTCTAAAAGCTAAGAAATTAACCCTGCCAAAGATGTTACTTCCAAAATAATTAACTGTAACGAAAATAGCTACAATCCTTCTGCTTCTGTGGCCATCTACATCGATGGTTCCAAACCAGATCACGTCGTCGCCGCAGCTTTCTGTGTGCTGTTTAAAGATTTTGTGGTTCATCGGTGGGCTGGCAGACTTGCTGACCACAATTCAGTCTTTCAGGCTGAATTGTTTGCAATCCAAAAAGTAATTGAATGGGTTGAAGATAATATCGAGACCCACTCTTCCTTTAACATATTTAGCGACAGTCAATCGGGTCTGCTAGCCATTGCCCGTCACAGGAGTAGGCATCCTCAAATAATCTCTATAAAATCCAAACTAATCTCTCTCGTTAACCACTTATCTCTGGCACACGTTTCTGCCCACAGAGGAGTACTCGGGAATGAAACTGCTGACTCCTTGGCAAAAGCTGCTACCGTAGATAATTCCATTTACTATACACTTCCCACTCCACCCTCCTTTATCAAAAAAGTATTAAAACATAGATTAATACAAAAGTGGCAGGATTTATGGGACTCTTCAGAAAAAGGAAGATTCACTTTCATCTTAAACCCTGTAGTCTCCTCTAATTCCTGGTCGCTCTCCCCTTCAGTTACTGCATTCCTAACGGGCCATGGACCCTTTCCATCCTACCTAAACCGATTTCATTGCCGACGTTCTCCTCTGTGTCCTTGTGGGCAGGAGGGACCTCCCAACCACTATTATTTTTCTTGTATTCTCACATCAGTCTACCATATAAGAAACTCAATACCAAGACCTTCTGACTGGCTGGAAAACATCCTTTTTAGAAAAAGTTTGCTAATAAAACTAAATAAAATATTCGAAATCTTAATGGATATCTGTAATTTAACAGATTGATTATTTACCTACTTGCGCTATTTATTCGTTCAGTCAAGAGAAATTTCCCACCAGAATAATGATTAAATAAAGCTCCTGTATCTTCTTCTAAGTCTTACGAAAATTCAACGTCTGAAGTTCAGTGCCACCATGCCCTGTGTCGCGTAGGGTAAATATCCCGGGAACTAAATTTTACTACAGCCATGCAATGAACTTACTTCTGAAATGTCATCCATTCACTGAAATGTTTTTAATACTTCATGCCACCTGTCGCGTGGGGCATAGTCCGACAATTTTAACTTCTGAATAATCGCCCACTGTCGGCTCTAGGCCGGATTAGGCCTGGCGAATTTTGTATTTTATATTATTTTACTTTATTTTATTATTTTATTATTATTTTTTTTTTTTTAGTTTTTTAATAAACTGCGAGTAGTCTCCTTAGAAGCGCTCTATATCGCTCCAAGAGTGATGAGCGGGGGCTGCTCCCTGTTAAATCGCTGTTCAATTCAATGCTTAGGCAGATATGTGCTGTTATTGCTCACAGAGGTCGCTGATTTATGTACTGTTTCCTCAGTACATATTACTCCAAATTTTCTGAAATGTTAATCAATTTTTCTTCCTACTATAATGTATGTGTCCAACAAATTTCAGTCCGTTATTATTATTCCTTCTTGGTGTTGCATTTTCAATGTCGAGCAGTGTAATATTGTACTTACTTGTAATATCTTAAATATCGTTTTAACTTTTTTATGTACGCAAGAAGAAATCACTGAATTCGGGAAATATTTTTACCTTTGGTTTTTCATGGATTTTCAGATTTTGGAATGTCCTGAACATGAATTAGCCATTTTTAGAAAATGTCTGTCTGGGTGTCTATGAGTTACCGAATTTTTGTCGGGGGCTGTATCGTGTAAAACTACGTGCGAAATTATACAAAGCTTTATATGTGTTTGGAAATTCACATAAATTAGTAATGAGGTTTTTGGCATGTATTATCGAACAGGTAGCGAAACTATGTTTCAATTTCCCCATTTACAGGAAGACTATATCTTACTTTCTGTTGTGTATAAATACTCAAAACCTAATATTTGAGAGAACAATATAATTTGGCTCCCTATAAGAAAAGAGGAGGTGCTGCTTTGCTGAAATCTTTCTCGCTAACAGCAAATATGTATCGAAATTTATATGATTCATAAATGTATCAAACTTGATATGTGAGATGAATAAAGAAAAACAAAATAAAAAGAAAGATGTTGGTTTAATTTGTGTGCATATCGTCCTACAGGCAACACTTTAGTTACTTATTTTCTCAAATTTTCCAGTTAGCTATATCTTAAAATCTGCTACTTAAAATTGCATTAAACTGAATATGTATATTGTATAATCTTTATTCTCAGAAAATATGTTGAATAGCATTTTATGTAATTTAATCGGTAGGTGGCTTTGTTATACAGAATTTCACAAAAGAAAGTTCTGTGATTGCCACATTTTACTAGTTTGATATTAAAACAATTATTAGAACAATTCTACGTTTTATTTAAATTGAATAAATATGTGAATTAACATAATATTTATTCTTATTTTGTTTAGTCAAGTTATGGAACTAGGCAGTTCAGAGCACTGGTCGGAAGCCATGAAAATAATGACTGGGGGAGCAACAAACAAAATGGACGCTGGGCCCATCATGGAATATTTTGAGCCATTATTGGAATTCCTGAAAGAGCAAAACCGAAATGAAACTCTTGGATGGCGTTCAGATGATCCAACTATATGCCCTTAAAAAATTTTGATTCAGTGAACTTTTATGTAATAATATATCATTTAAAAATTGTTAGTTTTGCAATTTTAATGATTATATTAACACCTTTTTACCAGTGAAATAAGGATGTGACTGTGAGAAAGAAATCTGCCTCTAATTCGTATATTATTTACATCAAATTTTAATGTTTCCACAGATTTTAAAATTGAAGAAATTTCTTTTTTATGTATGCTTCGGTTTTTCTATTTAACGAATTAAAAAAAGAAATGAAATGTAATTACGAGAGTGATAAGTATACTTACATAAGTGTTTATTAGAAGAAGTTGCATAAGGCAGATATTATAGCACTATGAACAAAACTTTTAACCTATATATGAATGTATGTGTCCTATTTATCATTTCCATATCATGCCATATTTTCAAGAAAAAAAAATGAATATTTATTTATTTTCGCATTATATTTAAAAATAAAAGCTATTTAGAAATTTTCAAGTTTATAAATTAAAGTATTTAAAAATTTTAATTAAACACACACACACACACTTATATATATATGTGTGTGTTTAGTGGATAAGCATAATGCAAATTTCTTTGCGTACGCTATTCATTGATTTGTTGTAATATCAACGAACAAACAACATAATGTTTTTGAAGATTATAAAAACATAAATAAGAAAATATAAAAACTTAAATTTCTTAAGAATAATATTATTATGAATATTTAAAACATATATGTAATTCCTGCATATTAAGTGTGCTAACATTTCATGCATTATTAATAATTAGGCTTTACTTAGAGTTTAACAAATTGAGAAGATTCTCAAAAACTAAAAAGATTAAATTTCACTAAATTCTGATATTCAAAATAATTTTAAAGTTAGTTATGTGTTTTATAAAATTCTGTTTTATTAATTAGCAAACATGTTTCTTTTATCTATGCTAAAACAACAGAATTAATTGTGATCAGTGTTTTTCTTTGTAAAAGTATTAAGAAGTTTGAAATTTAAAAGAAAAATTTGAATAAAGCCTCTAAGAGGTAAACAAATTTGTTTTGCTGCCATTGAAAAACCTTATTTTTGAAAGGTTTTGGGAAATATTTCGAATATGTACTTGTTTTTATGTTTTTATGTTTCATGGTGTTTGTACTTTTTACTATTTATTTTAGCATATTTTTAAGGTTATTTTTTGTCAATGTATTTGTATGTTTGTTTTAAAATAAAATTAGTTTCAGTAGTATATTATGTACTTGTGTACTTTATTGAATTTTGCTTAAATTTATTCTAAAAAAATAATAATTAATGAGCGATTTCTTGCAAGTCAGGTATTGAAAAATTAATGATAATAGAAAAATGTATTATTTTCTGTATTTATGAAACTCTATACTATATAACAAAATACATTTAATACATATACTCCATGCTGACAGCCCTCCATCATGTATTTTTCATGAACAATGTACGCAATTTTAAGTAACAATTCACAATGTATATGAAAACTGTATATGTAGAGTGTTCCAAAAGGATTGAAACGCAGCTTTTTTTCTATACCATATTAGAGATAAATATGGACAATGCGAGCTTCCAAATTACTTGAAATAAGGGAAAAAATAAGACTACATTATTAAAAATTCCTTTCCATTAATTAAAAAAAAGGTATACTTTTTTTTTACTTTTATACTTGTCTTCTTGACAAATTTGGTTAATTAGAAAGATTTTCTTCCACCAAACAAGACCATTTGAAAACTAGAATGTTGTGGCCATCACAACACTTTCTTCTGTATTTTCCTGTGCAAATTTACTCAGTGCAAATAATTTATTAAAATTATTTTCTATTAAAATTATTTTTAGAATGATGAATGAAAATGACCTTTTCATAGAAGTACAATACTAAATACCCGAATGAAATCGATTTTATGCTCTACTAATAATATATTTAGAAAATGTAATTTTTGTTTTTGTTAAAAAATAAAAAAAAATCTTTATTTTAAATCATCACAGATCAATGCTTCAGCCATTCGTTTTAAAGTATTGTCGAGTTCATTTCAAAGATATCTACATTGAAAATCCCCCCCCCCCCCCCGCGGAAGAGGGAGTTGCTCCTAGGTGTTAAAAATATTTTTAGTTGTTGACTATTTCCATTATAAGTATTTTTTTTTTTTTTTAATTTCATAATGATTCGTTTAAAATAACCCTCACTGTTCGCATTTATAAGAATTTTTGTCCTATACCTCAATGTTAAAAATTTAGAAATAACAGGATGGCAATGCCAGCTTTTGAACAATTTTTACCGAAAGTTGATAAGCTGTAATTTGTGTTAAGTTTCATCTACATATCAATACGCATGAAATTCTGTGCAGTAATTCCTGAGATATAGTTGCCAAAAAATTTTTGTCGCATACATACTCACAGACAGGCTGACAACGGATAGACGGAAAAACACATAAGCAGACAGACATTTTCTAAAAATGATCAAATCGTATTTTTGACCTCTGGAAATATGTAAATTCATCGAAAATCCTAAGTCGAAATTCTTACGAATCCTTTACTTTGTTTTATTAAATATAGAAGAAAGTGAAAACCCTATAATTATATCTTTAAAATCAACTAAATTGTAACGGAGAAATACATATATATATATATAGAGAGAGAGAGAGAGAGAAATTGATTTAATTTTTTTGTTGTTGTTATCATATGGTCTTGTAGAAGATTTGGGGAAAGTTGGACACCCGACAGTTGGTTAAACACGCTCCATCAGCTTTATGCAATGGAGGCTTTTGCTCCATCTTCTTGTTACATCTGTATTATTTCTTTAGATGTTTCCTATTTTTTACTCAGATTTGAGTTCAGACAAACACATTCACATTTATATAGGGTCCACCAAAAGTCGCACACCCATTCCTATCTTCAAAATGCGTCAGAAAAAAAAAAAAAAACGAAAGAAAACACGTGTTCAATGAATTCGCGGAAGATTACATTGGGGAAAATATTTTTGGCCCAGGGAAGCTAGGGGGCCTTAGGGAGGGGAACTTTAAAATTTCAAATAGGAAGGTATATCTTGTGATACGTCCTGGGAAAGTCTCTTCAAGACAATGAATATGATGCGAAAAGTTTTGTTCTTCGATGATTATTAAAGGAGTTACTGAAGTATTAACTCCACTTTTCAAAATTCGAAGCCGCATGTTCCCTCCTCTTATCTTGGAAATGCGTTAGAATTTGAAAATTTTCAAAGCACGTAATGGATGAATTCGAGAAGAACCTTTTTTGGTGAAAAAAGTTTGAGTCCAGAGGGTGGAAGGCTGTAGGGAAACCGCCAGGGAAGGCAAAATTTCAAATGGTTAGGTATATCTTGTGATATATTCCTGGACAAGTCTCTTCAAGACAACGAATTTGATATAAATAGTTTTGTCTTGCGACAATTTTTGAAGGAGATACATGTGCTTGTTGAGTTTTTAAATGTGCGTTTTATACCTTTAATAAACATCACAGGGCAAAACTGTTTATATCACATTCATTGTCTTAAAGAGACGTTTCCTGGTGTAAATCACAAGACATACCTTCTCATTTGAAATATTAAAGTTGCGCTCTCTTGCGGCCCACCCTAACACGCTCCCCTCTCCGGTCACAACATTTCTTTACCGAAAGAGGTCCCTCTCGAATTCATCGAATAGATGATTCGCCATTTTTCAAATTTCCGACGCATTTCCGAGATAGGAGAGGGGGGGGGAGAGGTACTAATGGCGGACGCTGTATGTATGTATATAGATATATGTATATATATATATATATATATATATATATATATATATATATATGGTAGGCCTCACAATATTCTTAGAATTTTACAATTTTATTCACGTTTTATTACATTATTACAACTATCGTCCAAAAGAAATTGTCTTTCAATGTTTTAATGCTAAAATGATAGGTTAAAAAGAGTTGTTTTAAGATAGTGGTGACAATATAATTAAATGAACGTAAAATTGTAGGAACACTGCGAGGCCTGATGTATGTATATGCGTGTGTGTTTATCATCCTTCCATATCACTTGAAGGTTGTTCCTTCGGTGAAAATGGAGATCATACACTAATTCATTATGAAAATTTCAGACTAAAAATACGATAACTTGTGTCAAAAAAATCCCAAATGCTCTTTTTTTTTTTTTGTTGTATAACAGATGGGATATAAAATTTATAAGTTTACGAATAAATATTTAAAAAATGTATTTTATATTTATATATAAGAAGAAAAAAAGGAAAAAATCCTGCAATAAATTTACAAATAAATTGGAAATGCATAAATAAATTTTAAAAAGGGGCCGCAGGCCTGTGTCATTTGTGTTTGTGTACTTACGTACAGAAATGTAGAAGAAAGTCTAGTGTGTTGTGGTGGCCGCAACATACTGCTTTTCTCGTAAAGTTAATTAAAGTACATATAATGCGAATAAAAGAAGTCGAAAATTTAATAATAAATTTTTCTGTCATTCACGGAAGTAAAAAAATCAAACGTACTGTCTTAACTGAGTGAAAGTTATTGATAAAGACTTCTGGTTTATATCATTATAAGTCATAATATGCGTATGGAAACAGAATCCAAATCTTAACATATCAGTAGTAACCTACATGTTATACTGCCTTTTTTTATTTCATCTTGTAAAGAACTGGGTTATACAAACATTTATGCGTTTTATTAGTAAAACAAAAATCTCGGAAAATAAAATAACTGATGTGAAAAACAGGAATTCAGACATTTATTTAGACAAGGCTCAAAAATTAATTTACTCTTCGATGCTGTTTTGTTTTGCCATAGCCTCCTAAACTAGATGCCTGTCGCGTTGCTCGGAAACTTGGCAACAGTTGAAGCGGTAGACATCGCCACCTGGTACATATTGCGCGACTTTTTTATTCAACTGCCACCAAAATTTTTTTAAAGTGGGATGTGATATACATTAAAGGTGAATAGAATCGAAGAAACGTCGATTATATATATCATATATCACTTCTTAAAATTATTGGTGACAGTTGAATAAAAAAGTCGCGCAATCTATACCAGATGGCGCTGTCTACCGTTTCAACTCTTGCCATGTTTCCGAGCCACTCGACAGGCATCTAGTTTAGGAGGCTATGGTTTTGCACGCTAGGTGCTTATACATAATGCTCCTATACGTTATTAATTAACAAAGAGATTTTTTTTTCTTTAGCATTTTTCTTTTATCAACTTAAGAATTTTGATAGATGAAAAAATTCGCTTGGCAAATATTTTTTTCGCTCTAATTACTGTTATTTAAGTTTCGAACAAAAATATATACATGGAAGTTGTTACGTTTTGCATTTTATACTGAAACTTAAGTTACTTTAGTACAAATTTAGAAGTAATAATTATTGACAAATAACTAAGGTTGATGAGACAAAGGTGGTTAAGTTTGAGAAGTTTTTTATAATTATCTGGTTGGGTGAATATGGCTGGACTCTTTTTCGTAAAAAGCTACACTTATCTCTTACACAAGTCAAGTATAATTTTCTTTGCAAAATGCAATTTAGATATTTTTATAATACAATTTGAGAATTGTAGTTTGTGGGCCACCTTTGGCACATAGTGTTCCAATGGTAGCCCATACAATGAAAGCATTTTTAAAATATACTTAACGGCCCTCTTCACTTACCGTCGCCGGAAGCCCGAGCCAATGTTATTCTATGGGGGAATTTTCTTTACAAATAACTTATTAACTAATACATATTTTTAAAATCTGTTTTCACATTCAGATAACTCCCAACTGTTAAATTGACGGACCTTTTTTAAAAATGTATTTTTTTAATTTTTAATATTTTATTTTGAAATTGCAAAATGAAAAAAATTCACTTGTTGAAAATTCGTATTTTGCAGCTTCAAAATAAAATATAAAAAATATAAAAAAATATTTTTTTGAAAAAGATCCGTCAATTTAACATCTGGGAATTTTCAGAATGTGAAAACCGAATTTAAAAATATGTATTAGTTAATAAGTTATTTGTAAAGAAATTTCCCCCATAGAATAACATTAGCTTCGGCTTCCGACGGCGGTGAGTGAAGAGGGCCCTTAAGACACTTTTATGTTATTTTTCTTTCTTTTCTTTTTTTTCCCTTATTTATATTGACACTAAGCGAATTTCAACCACTTTTTGCACAAAATAATTCAGGATTTTTATTCTAGTGTTCCTTAACTTTTTTCGGGAGATTTCTGGCATTCTCAATAGTGTGGAAATTCTTGGAGAATAAATTATAATACTTTTTTTTAGCTCTTTAAGCAGAAATTTTAAAAGTTATCCTTACTACATTAATAGGAGTAATTATTTGTTAAGTTGGCCTATGTGTTCCAAGATTGCCAGGCATCTAGGCCACGTTGTGAGCGTGCATATGGTCGCCATGTGCACAACAATAAACTTTAAATCTGAAAAATGTATTAGAAATGAAGTTAATGTGGTTGAAAAGAAATAAATACATTTTCAGAAAACAACTCACAGCTCAAAGTTCTAAGAACTTAAACACATGTAAATTGAAAAATCTCCTTACCTTGAAATCAGAACGACTACGCTTCTAAAGTGAAATCACTGCAAATAATGGCGGCCGATCAAAGATAATCTATTCCAATTCAGTCACATACCCAGAAGATACATGATTTAAAATGCAGTAGCACCATTTTGTGATTATAAATTAAATTAAACCTCTTTAAAAGGTTAGGCTACTTTAGGGACAGAGGCCATCTTTGGCTCACCTACCTTATATGAAAATTTCGACTACTTAAAAAGTACATAAATTTATATTTTTTATAATATTTTGATTATAATATTTTTATCATATTTTGAGTATAATTTCTCTAAAACAATTAGAGAATCCCCGTATATGTTTTGGATTTCGAGATATATTAGAAAACAGTTTTTATTTTTGCTCATCGGAGTTTGTAAAATTAAATGAAAGTATGGAAATAAATGCTTTATACTTGAGAAGTTAGAAGTTAGAACAAAGGCAAAGACAGGATCCATTCAGACACGCTTTTCTGTAAGAAATGTTACACAAGCTTTATTTGAAAATGAAATTCTTTTTCCATTTATAGGTATATTTTATGTAAAAAAATAAATAAATAAATAAATAAAAATAAACTTGCCATATAAAATTATTTGTGTAGAAAATACAAGATCGAACACACCATCAAAAATGTGTATCCATACATATCTCTTTGTTACAAGAAATACACTGGAAATAGAAGTTTTTAATGTCAGACAGAAATGTGCTTGAAATGCCAATTTAGACATAAATGTCTGTAACACGTAAAGATACAAATTTTCAGACACCATACACGTCTGAATTTAAGACTTATAATTGCCTTAAAAAAAAAAAAAAAAAAAAAATGGACTACGTTAAGTGTCTGAATAATATTGATATGTCTGAATTTCAGACACCTTACAGTTTTATCATTTGGAAATTGAGACATTTTACAATTCAGACACTTGGAATTTCAGACACTTGTATTAACTTAGCATTTCTTGTACACGAATTCTAATTTAAGTAATATTCATACAGGGTTCAAATTTCTCTTTACATCTGCATCATTTAATAATATTTTAAACAATAAGTGCTTAAGCTATTTAGACCATTTAGCTTTGTGAAACTGAATTTTCAATTAAAAGAAATCGAATATGTAAACAAGGAATCTTGAACGATCTTCTGCTTATTTTTTTTAATATAATAATAATAATAATTATATATATATATATAAATCCGCACGAGTTCTTACATATGAGTGTAAAAACAACCAATTTTCTGTTTTTCTCTATATATTAAAAAAAAGTAACTGTCGCTGGCGTCAAAATTTTTTGACTGCGACAGCAACTTCTCGCAGAGGGCTGGGTTCTCCGCGTCATGATATATATCAGTGTATTCCGACTACTTCAAAGAAGACATTTCAGTTGCTTAGAAAATGTTATCATTTTAATTAACGAAGTTATTAACTAAAAACGTCGGGTTTATAAAGGTACTCTATTTGCCACCGTACAAAATGTTTCTATTATTACGCTTATTTCTCTGTCTCTGACGTCACTTCCTCAGGAAAATTAAAATGTGATCAATGGTGTAAATAAGAAAAAATGAAAAATTGGCATCTTTAAGATGCTCGAGTGAAGAAAAAAAAATATTTAGACTAGGGAAACATTTGAAAATAACCGATATTTTAAAAATATTGAGTAAAAATTTAATGAAGATGAAATGAAAATTAGTTTATATTTTTATCTTAGTATATATTATTAGTTTATATTATTAGTGTTTAATTCAACGTTAGGCAAAAAAGATTTAGTAATGAATATGATAAAGAACTATTGGTATAGAGTTAGAGGTTAAGCCCAGAAATTTTTAAAATTAAACTTACGAGACAAAAATTTATATTAGTTTATATAAAGATTTAGGTTTTTAACTCAAAACATATTTAAAAGAATAGATCTTTACTATGACCAATTAAGCGATTTTTAAAATTTAGAAATGAAGAAGCTCGTACGTTTTTCGCCAAGTAGTTCATTTACGCAGCTACAATAGCCATTTTAACTCTAGCCATGCCTTAAATATAGAGATAAATTATAAAATGGTACAATAATAATGATAATAATAATAAAATCCGCTACCTATTTTTGTTTTTTAATCACTGATATAAAACCAAAAACTAAATTCGAAAACTGGCGTACAATGAATAGAAATAAATGAAAACTTCTTCACTTGCTTTTTCCTCCAAGGCAGTAGCACGTGTTTGCACCTGATGAAGAAAGGCTACGTCCTTTCGAAACCGGTTGTGCTGACTTAAAATTTATGGTGTGTGAAGAAGTTTTAATTTATTTCTACTGATATAAAACTTTGTAGGAAACAGAATTTAATTTAATACGACAGGACTATTTTTTTTGTCTATTTTTCCATATAAAGGCATGCAGTAACTGCATTGCAAAAATATTTTATCTACAGCTATATAGGACCCCACTGGTAGATTTTAAAATTTTACTTATTTTGACGATGACTTGAATTATCTATCGCAATTATGCATATCAAGATTTTCGCGAGAAAGGTCGAAGCTACTTCGGGGCCAAATTTCAAATTTCGCCAAGAGTTTAAACTGTACCACTGCTTTCGCACGATTTTTTTTTTTTTTTTTAACTTGATGCAAGAGGGAAAAAAAGAAGAAGATTTTTCATTTGGTCTAAATGTACAAAATGTCTCCAAGTAAAATATTATCCATTTTTAATTCTGTTTATTATTCGAAAGAAAATGTCTTGCAGTGACGCCATTAAAGTCATTCTAATGTAGATAAACCTAACTTACCGATGGACAATGGGTTAACCTTTTGTCCAGAGGTACGTCTCTGGATTACTACCTAGGTATCCTCGGTTCGAATACAACCTACCGAAACACGCACTATCTTTCTTTGGAGACCGCGGACGAAGCAACAAGCTATCAACTCCGCTCTATGGCAATAGATGGCAGCACCACAAAACCCTCCGAGCATCAAAGCCTGTGAATCGCTCTTCTCACAGCACAAAGTCTGTCACGCCCCTAGCCTTCAACTCGCCACATCAACAAACACAACTGCTTCTTCAACTTGGCAAAACGGGGCAACTGACAGCACAATCTGGTCATCGCTACCGTCTACAGCAGTAATATCGCTCGTACGATGGTGGACTCACTGGAGGGGGAGTACTGTAGCGACGCCATTAACGTCATTCTAATGTAGATAATCCTAACTTACCGATGGACAATGGGTTAACCTTTTGTCCAGAGGTACGTCTCTGGATTACTACCTAGACATCCTCGGTTCGAATACAACCTACCGCAACACGCACTATTCTTCAGTCTAAAGTTTTTTTCCTATACCATTGATGTCTCTATAAATTAAATTAAATTAAATTATCCACCATCATTATATTTCATTCTCAACGCGCGTTTTTTATTTTCTAAATTCAATATTGCATAATACATATGTAAAAAATCAAGGTATAATGAGTACATAACCAGTAGATGTAGCCGACAACTATTCAGTTGTCATTATTTACATAAGTTCAGAAGATATCGTCAACAACTATTAAGATAATATAATCAATATATATCCAGTAGATATCGTCAGCAATAATAATTATTCAGAAGATATCGCCAACAAGTATTCAGGAGCCATCATCAATATTATTCAGAAAATATTGTCAACAAATGTTCAAAAGCCATCCAATTTATGAATGGTGCAGGTCTGTCTGGAATACTCCAAACCGGCAATTCGTTTTTACAATACAATCAAGGGTGGGTTTTTCGCTTATCAGTAGGCTTCGAAAAATGTGAAAAAAAAAATTCCCTGATTTTAACTTACAAGGAAACATTCAAAAGGTGTCATCTTCAAAAAATATTGAAAAAAATATCTGTGATTCTACTCTTCCTAACACACCAGAAAGTGAAAAAATTATCGGCTGAAATGAATTACAGCGACCACAAAAAACTATCAAAATTAAGCATATTTGGCGATTGATTTTGAGTACTTGGCGGAGAAACAAAACACGGTTCTGTTCGTATACGGCAATCTCGGTGCTAGTGAACTGAACGCCTAAGAGCGCTAAATCGCCAAATATGCTTAATTTTGATAAGTTTTTGTGATCGCTGTAATTCATTTCAGCCGATAATTTTTGCACTTCCTGGTGTTTTATGAAGAGTAGAATCACATATTTTTCAATATTTTTTGAAGACGACACCTTTTGAATGTTTCCTTGTTAGTATTTAATATAGTTTAAGAAATTAAATGGTAAAGTCAGTTATTAGCGGGCATCTTTTCAAATTCAAAGTGTAATACAATAAATGGCGACAATTTTAAATCGCTATTTCAAAGAAATTGTCCTGTCGTGCTACTACTACTACTGCTAATGAAATGTTTAAAATATTTGCATTAATCACATAAGATATTTATTTTCTACGTATCTGACTAAATCATATTATAGATAAAATGCACTTTAAAAAGTTGCATCTTTACTATTATAAGCACCATTTTAAAGCTAGCTGTACATTGGAAATAAATGCAGGGTGTTACATATTGTCCTAAATCTAAAAAAAATCAATAGTAAAAAATATAGGCATTGGAAAAAATAAGTTCATAATTTCTTTAATCAATCAATAATACGTAGAAAATTCATCGTCAGACAGTGACAAAAATTTAACAAGTGCATCATGTACTAAAGCTGTAACGCTAAATTGTTTATATGTTAAGTTCTAAAAAGTTAGTGCTGTCGTTGTTTATTTTTTGTGCCTAGCTGTCTAGCATATGTTTTCTCTCAAAATAATGGCATTTGTTATTAAATTGTCGAACGTCAAAGCACATCTTTCACATATTATATATGATATAATATTAAATATTGTGTATTTCATTGTGATAACAAATATGTTGGATTTCTTTAGCCTTTTTAAACTTTTCTCTTGTGTTATGTATTATTAATATTCCAATTCAATGGAAGGCAAAGTTGCTAAGAGTCGGGTAGAATCCCACAAGGGTTAATGAGCGAGGCGAGTCGGGGGAAGGCGAAGTCTTCCTCGGGGTTTGGTGAGTGGAGCGAGCAGGAGGCAGAGCCCCCTATTCATGTAAATAGTGCGTGTTCTGTAAAATATAAGTTTAAAAAAAAGTTAAAGAAAAGTTTAAAAAAAAAGAGAGAGAGAGAAAAGAAAAAACGAAACCGTTTTCGTAATATCACAGGCTACACTTTTCGCACATTTATCAGGTATATTTAAAAAGGAAAAAAATATTAAAATTATACGTATAAAATTTAAAATGAAAATGTATATTTAGCTTTAGGTATTTTGTCGATAACTTTTACTGACGTGTTTTTAGCGAATATTATGTAGATATACTTTAACTGAATTTTTCTGAATTTAAAACAACATTAGGAACATTTTAAACTAGCTGACCCGTCCTACTTCGCACGGATGAACAAATTTTAGTTAACGATGAATTGATATGCAAAAAATAAAAAATATATCAGTTTATATGTTATAGTCAGGCAATATTATCAACTGAAAAGTCAAAATATTTTTACAATTATTTTTTTCAATCAGTTGTTTAATGTTGGTAATTTTTACTTTATGTTATTTATTTATTTACTAGCTGTTACCCGCGACTTCGTTCACGTAGAAATTTTGATGTGTATGTGTGGGAACTGACGGTTTGATCATAATATGTAATGTAATGAAACCTTATCATTGTGGTGCTGTGCAAAATAGAGTCTGATAAAGTATACTCAAAAAAATTTGTAACTCATTGAAAGATCTACGGGAAAAATATACAATTTATTTTTATTTTAATACCGATCTGTATACAACATTAAATGACTTATTATTTTCCGTCAACACATGCAAGTTCTGTGCACTTGAAACACGTGAACAACCAACATATAATTGACCGTGTGAGAAGCATGGAGTTCCTAAATGAATGCCTGCCACTTTTAAGGTTTGGCCCTGGGATTTGTTGATCGTCATTGTAAAAGCCAATTTCAATGGAAATTGCAATCTCTTGAAATGAAATGGCAAGTTGTTGGAAATAATAGGTATGCGGGGAATCAAAACGCTGTCTCCTTTAGCAGTTCCTGTAATAATGGTACATTTTATAATATTAATACCCAGCTCTGTGATACAAAGTCTAGTGCCGTTGCACAGTCTGGGTGCATCAAGGTTACGCATCAGCATAGCTGGAACGCCAACTTTAAGCTCCAACATATGGGACGGTACTCCCTTTAACTCTAGAGAGTTGAGAAATTCAACGGGGTAGGCAGTACTATCGTCATCAGCCATCACAGTGTCTATGGATGTGTATAACTTTGAATTGCCGGCGGTGATGTCTAAAATTCTTTTGTTTATTTTATTGACCCACTCGTTCTTAGGCGATAGCACTGCCCTCTCACACAACCATTCATCATTACTTATATTAACATCCAAATCGGGAAAGACTTGCATGATAAGTTCGTCTTCTGTTGCTACTGGATGGGAAAATTCTTCGGAAAATTGAATTTTCCCATGTGCGTCCGTTTCTAGACGACCCTCACCAATTTTCAAAAGTATATTTGCAAAGACACCTGATTCTTGGTCGTTGTACAGTCGGACGCGCATGTTGCATGTAAGATGGAGCTTTTCAATCCTATACCAGAGTGGCGACGCCTTGAGACATGCGTTTATTTCATCCGCCGGTGTGCCCTTCTCAATAACTGGTAGTGTCTGTCTAAAGTCGCCTGCGAGCAAAACGACAACGCCGCCCATCAACGTATGGTTGCCGCGGATGTCCTGTAGGCTGCGGTTCAGCGCCTCTATTGCATGCTTGTGCGACATTGTGCACTCGTCCCATACTATCAACTTGCACTGTTGCAAAAGGACTCCCCGTCCGCTGTTTTTGGTGATGTTGCATGTTGGGGTATCTTCGCTTGCAAGATTAAGCGGCAATTTGAAAATGGAATGTGCAGTCCGGCCACCGTTAAGCAAAGTTGCAGCAATGCCCGAGGAAGCTACAGCCAGAGCTATATTGCGGTCCTTGCGGATTTGGGCAAGCAGAAGATTCAGCACAAATGTCTTTCCCGTATCCCCTGGTGCATCAAGAAAGAATAATCCCTCCTTTCCACTATTTACTCGGCACAAAATCGTTTCATAGACTTGACGCTGTTCAGGAAGTAATCGTGGTACCATTTCATCGACCTGCGCTTCTAAAACCGCGATATCGTAGTTTAGCTCCTTTACAACATCGCTTGACAATTCCCCTCTTCTCTGAGGTGTGGGTAGGCCGAAATCAGCAAGACATTTTCCAGATATGGAAATCATTTTATCTTCAATCAATACTAAAGCTTCGTTAATGATTAGATCATTGTGAGTGCCATCCAGCCTATATGCAATATCTTCTGATAAAGCGTCCTTGTATTTATCCCACAGCTGGAGCGGGTTTGATAGTCCGCAGGTGCTCACTAAAATCGCAAACAGGTCCCTAACTTTGGCTGCTGAGCGACAAAGGACGGCTTCCGCCATAGTTGCGTCCCACTAGTTGTCATTTTCTAATAGTCCGCGAGCCTCACATGCTTCCGTAAACGTTACTCGCTCTTGACTGTCTACGGTTTTAAGCCTCTGGAAACTTGTCGGGCCCCGCACCTGATTCAGCAGCATTCGTAAGCAAAAACATTCAAAGTTGCTGACGTGCACAGTATATATCCGACCCAATGCGTCTCCTGCCTTCACACCTGGCCAGTTTTCAACCGGTGTTCCCTGTACACGACGCTTCCATTCCTTCCTAGATGCATTCCACGTATAGTACCGTGGTACATCAGAGTAGAGTAGGGTTTTGGCAAAGTTGTCATTTTCGCACAGTTCGAAGAATGCAGTCAGTGTTGTTTTCGGAGGTGTAGCCACTCTGTCTAGAAAATTCTGCTCAGTGAAGTATATTCGCTCGCCATTGGGTAAGTGAATTGCCAGGTGGGTGACAGTGGGGTGTCTCTCGTGCAGCGGTAAGCCCAAGATCCTCCATGCTGCTTCGTTGCTGCTGACGTATCTACCTGCCCTAAATGTTTGCACTTCATCTCTGAGGGTAATACCGGCGTTATTTTGTTGGATACTAAAAACAGCTTGGTCATTTCCTTTGCAAATATATTTGCAAATGTATTTAATCGCTTGCACAGAACTGCAATATTCAACATTTAAATGTGCATTAAATATTTTAGACAACAGGGGCGAATACGGCACAATCCAACTATTGTCCACTTCAACTTCCACTGGACCGCCACGAATTTTAATTTTAGTAGTCCTACCACCATGATCGGGTGCTCTCCGCCTGTATAGGGGATATCCATTGTTATTTGTCTGCGTATCCTTCAATAGTTCCCGGGGATACCTTTTTGTGCATTTTCCGTCCTTCATGCAAGGAGACAATTGGTTTTCTATGCCGCAAGGTCCGTGAATCATGTTTTTTACAATAATTTCATGTAACTTTTTATCCGTACTCGGGTCAGAGATCTCGGCACTAATAATGTCGTCAATTTGGGTGGGACATATTTTTTCTTTAAGCCATAGCAACAAATGTACGTGGGGCAATCCACGTTTTTGCCACTCAATCGAGTACAAAAAGCATTGAGCCTCTCCATATATTTGGCCTTTAGTAAGTAGAGCTACTAATTTATGGACCTTTATATTGAACACTCGAGCTATGAGATCATGTCTGTCGTTTGCCGTCTGGCCAGGCATGAGCGCTTCAGTTATTTCTGTCCAGGCAGGGTTGCACGTGAAAGTAATAAATAGGTCTGGTCGCCTGTAGTTGCGAACGTACGCAAATGCGTCCTGTGTGTACTCGTGAAGGTATCTCGGGCTGTTTACAAAAGATGAGGGAAGGATTACTATTTTCCCTAAATTGTTGGGGTCGACATTACCATCGGTTCTTATGGCGTCCTGTAAATGTACGTAGCTCTCTGCTCGCAGTCTTGTCTGATTAAGAGCTATGTATCTCAAGCGCTCACTTTCTATTTTGACATACATATCCACCAGAAATTGGTTCAAAAGTTGCCTACATCGCAGTAGTAAATTAAAATCATTTCGCCGGAACATCATATGGAACGCGTAAAAGTCCATGCAGGATACCTTTTTGTTTGATATTGGACAGCTAGTAGCTGGATTAATTAATTGGATGTCAAAGTGATATCCCTCCTGCCCTTTCCAAAATATGAGTGGGTACTCTAAAGCATCGTAGAACCGGTGCGTGTCGGCGATTCTAGAAAGCGTGCCGTCACGTGCTCGTAGAACAATGTCTCTTGCTGTGGTCTGCTCGCTGCCTGCAATCACGACTGCTATTTCGTTGCTAGTTGGAGCATTGTAGCGTCGCTCGTGTTGTCCGCGCGGCACTCTGTCGGGGTGGACTACTAACTTACAGTTTTCATCGGGCATGTTGTCAAGTGCCGTTTTAAATTCCCTGACTAAGGCGTTATTGTCGTGCAGTACTCGTTGTATTTTACGGACCGTCTCTTTATGAACTCCTGTAATTAGCCTTGACCGTCGCTCAATTTCGGCTTCCTCGTCGCCCATGAAATAGACCTGTAAGAACTCTGGATGCGTGTTCGAAGTAGGCAGTAGAGACCCAATTCTATGATACACTTGACCTTGAATGGTAAAAGTTGGTGAAAATCCTGGCATTGAGATCACTCTGTCAGCACCAAAAGATGTCATATGGAAACATAAATTATATTTTCTAATATTATTCAGAAAACGCCGTGATTCTACTGTCTCGTAAGAAAATAAATGTTTTAAAGGCTCCACCGGTTCCTCTATTAAAGGAACGGAAACTTTTCCTCCAGAACAACACATTCCTGCAGTTTCTTCCTTCCATTTAAGTGCCCTGCAAAATTTACACTCTTTACTTATATTCTCGACTTTGATAAGCCTGTGGCTGGCGTAGTCAAGAGTTGAATCATATTCAAACGCAGCTTTATCAAATACGGACCACGTGTTTCTTGTAAACGTTTGCCGTCGCTGTACCTTCCGCTCAGCAATGGCTTGCCGTCGATTTTCTGCCTCTTCAAGCGATTCATTAACACGTTGGGTTGCCAAATATTCAGCGTGCTGTTGCCGCCTCAGTTGTGATTGCTCCAGAGTTTCAGCAGTGCGTTGGGTTGCCAAATATTCAGCGTGCTGTTGCCGCCTCAGTTGTGATTGCTCCAGAGTTTCAGAAGCGCGTTGAGTTGCCAAATATTCAGCGTGCTGTATTCGCCTCATTTCTGAATACTTCGGTTTTTCAGCTGATCTAGAAATAGACTGTCGCTCCGCTTGTTCAATTCTTCTAAGCTCCGCTTGAGGAGTCGTCTCTTGACTTCTAGCTACTTTCATAGCCCGAGCTTTATTATTTCTGTTGGAAAGATTAGATTTGCGTTTCCCGGGCATTTCGAAAAACTATCAAATAATAATAATAATAATAATAAAACCCTTAAAAGGGAACTAAAAACAAAGTACTACTATGAAATAATACCAAATCAAAAGAATTAAAACTACTAACAAATAAAAAGTAAATTATAATTCAAAAAAGTAAGAAAACGCACGTTAAATGACAAAGTGAAATAAAAAGTTAAAAATGAGAATAGTAATTAACCAAAAATATTGAACGTGTGATGCTTTCTACTTATCTATATAATATTTCTTTAACGTGGTCCAATTGCGATATACATGGGGATAAAAAATAATATTTATAAATGGACAATATTTACACACGTGGAATAAGCTCAATAATTTAATAAGAAAAAATGACGACATTTGTCTGGTAAGAGTATTTTATATACTTCATGCTTAGTTAATAGTAGTTGGTATATAGAAAAATAAATAAATTAATTAATGTGTAAACTTGATCATGGTACAGCCTTAATGCCCTTGGCGACTTTTGAATTTTTGTTGCCGTTTTAGACCAAAATAGAATTTATGCGATTATTGTTCCTATACGCAAGAGAAATGTGACGTCACTGACCGTCCGTGGATGCAAGAAATTGATTTCCTATGTTAATCGCCCATTGGATTTTTTGTAAAAAATTATTAAAAATCGAGGAAAATTATTTCCCGATTTTAATCCCCATATTTGGGTATATATATATATATGCAATTAGTTATCATGTGCATGTGTTAGATTGAGTTATTTTGCTGTCAAATTGACAACATTTTAATTTTAAATTTCAAAACTCTGTCATTCTTGGCGCTTATTGTATTTGGTGATCAAACACGTAATACGAAAATATACACGCCAGATGTATATTTTCGTAATATGCATAGTACGAAATATTGTTTCATATTATTCATTACTATCTTAATATAAGTTGTTAAAATAACTATGATTTTTGAGAGGAATTAAAATATGTTTGCCAGATAATTTGGCGATATTTTTTTTTTTTTTTCTGCAAAGGATGACCGATATCAAATCTATTCCGCTGCAACATATTAGTATCTTTATCAGACACTTTATTTAGACATTTGAAAACAAATTTGACATCAAATTATGATATAATATTTATCACTTTCCTTTTAATTAGTATATTAGTTGGATATTTATTGTGCAAATATCATCCTTTGAAATGAAATGTTTGTGTTTTCAATCGAATATGGAAGTTTGCCATTTTTTTTCTATAGTTTTGATATTAGAAATTCAAATTTTGTCAATTTTACAACAAAAATAACTTAATCTAACGCATAGCCATGATAACTAATACATATCTATACCTAAATATGGGGATTAAAATCGAGAAATAATTTTCCTCGATTTTTAATAAATTTTTACAAAAAATCCAATAGGAAATATTTTTCTTGCATCCACGAACGGCCAGTGACGTCATCACTTCGCTTGCGTATTTCTTTCTATCTTTTCCTTGGCGAAAAATGTCCGATCTACTTCAGCATCAAAATTAAAAAAATTGTCCAGAATTATCAATAACAAAATACCTTTAATATAATGATGAATTAGCTTTTATGACAAGCGTGTTCATCCGCCGTACTAAAAAAAAAAAAAAAAAAAATCTGAAGTTGAGGTATATAAAAAAATGCTATGAAATAAAATTCAGAAGAAATATCTTAGATTTGTAATATTACTATTTTATTTTAAAATTATAAAGTGTCATTTTCTCATCGACCAATTTAACATTTAGTAATTTTTTATTTTTCGCGTGAAAGCATATTTCATTTTATGTTGAAAAATAAATAAATAAAAATACCTCGTAAACTTTTTTGGCAACAATTAAAAATTTAAATGGCTTTTATTAGGTCAATTACCGGTTTATTATTTTCAAAATTACCGGTTTATTTTTTTAAAAATCTAATCAAATTTTCGGTATAAATAGTAGCCTATGTTCTATTCCAGACTATTCTACATCTCTGTACCAAATTTCATCCAGAACCGTTTAGCCGTTGTGGCGTGATTGAGTAACAAACATCCATCCATCCAAACTTAAGCATTTATATATTAGTATAGATTTCATAAAAAGAAGCATGTCTTTACTCATGAATAAAAAATATTGAAAAATAAACCTATAACATGAATATGTGTTTGATAAAGTTGACGTCATAATTGCTTTAATTATTATTTATTTGTTCTTATAATATTAATTTCTATTAAACACAGAGCTTATGTGTTTTTAATTTTCTTAAATTTAACGTCCGCAAAGTAATCTGGTTATTGTTTTAGTAATGGTTCTCCATTAGTGATCGTTAATATTTTTTGTGATTTTGGCGGTGAATTAAAAAGGTTATCGCAAATACGTAAAGTCCTTCGAGTGAAACGTCCTAGCTATTGCGTTGCCAAATTTTAAATATCGCCAAAAAAGCCCTATACAAAAGTAGATTTCTAACGCGAATGCACATTTAATTTATTTTAAATGAACCGTGTTTCCAATCAACATAATGAAACTTGCATAATCAAATGTCATTTGCAATTCCCTAGCGGCTGTATATTGCGCTACTTGCTTTCGGAAAAGATTTTATATCAATCATCCTTGGCGGGAAAAAAAAAAAAAAAAAAAAAAAAAAAAAAAAAATGATTGTCAAGTTATCTCGCAAATATATTTAATTTTTTCCGTAACTGATGGTTTTTAATAATGTATATTAAGGGAAAAATCAATAATATGAAACAATATTCGTATAATATATACTATTACAAAATCTGGTGTGAAACAACCACACGACTCCCATTACCCACTATTAAACGTATTATATACATTTCTTGGAGATATTAAGTACATGCATTCTTTTTTTTAGATTTTCCAGTAAGAGAAACTTGATACACGTATAAAGACACCTACAACAAAGTTTACATAGTGAGTTAATAAATAAGGGGAAAAAATAGATAGTTATCTTTTTAAACACGAACTACCGAGATCTAAAACTGAACTTCCTAATCAGGATGACCGTTAGTATTCCTGTAATATGCACGTAATACTTGAGAAAGGTTATCTAAATTGAATTAATGAAACAATTTTCAAGAAAATCGTTAGAGCCGTTTTTGAGATACCAACTTTTACCAAAACTTGGCATACTCAATTATTGACCGGAAAACAATAATTACATACAAAGGGGTATTTAGTATTAAGTTAACATGGCGAATTTGAAAAAAATTCGTAGAGCCGTTTTTAAAGGAAGGCACTTATGAGATCTGAAATTGAGCTGTTTATAAAAGACGCCTATCAATTTTCCTGAACTAACTAATTATATCATTCGAAAGGACATCTAATAGATTGTTTATATAGCAACTTTGAAGAAAATTGTTAGGGCTGTTTATGAGGTACGGGCTTACGGTCTCATTTCCGGTTTTCGATGACCAAGTTCCGGTTTTTCAATTTTCACCAAAATTTGGAAAATTCATCTGTACATCAGACCTGAATCAATTGTGAAGATTTGTAGTTCTATCTTTATTAATTTTGGAGATATGACACCCGGAAAATTTCACACATTCGTACACACACACTGACCAATTGCCAAAAACTACTTTTTTGGACCGGGGAACTACTACCGGAAAAACTACTTTTTTGGACTACTTTCTCCTACTTTTAAGGACTCAGGAGGCCTTAAAACATATAAATCAGGTGAAACTCTATATCAAATTTTCGGACCGAATACAATACCTCCACTACCTACGGTAGTACGGCAATTGAAGTAAAAACATAGATCTCGTATTTAATACGAAAATATACAGATTTTCGTATTACGTTTTCGATCTCGAAATACAAAAATCGCCAAGGACGACCGATATCAAATCTATGCTTTGTTTTCAATTAAAATACTGAAAATTTGAATTAAAAATGTATTTTACCAAAATTTATTATAGCCTCTAGCACTTAGAGACAGTGTAACATTTGATTAGTACAAAAAAAGAAAGAAATAGAAATCGTCTTTTTAGGTCTAGCGATCGTTCTCTTCATATACATATAAACCTTTCCTCTTTATCTATCTATATTAATAAAATCAGAGTTTTGTCTGTAAATTTGTCGGAATCGAAAAATTTTGCGATATCTTCACGTTTTACACACCATGAAAGCCGAAAATGACTTCAGAAAATTTTGCCTGTGTGTGTGTGTGTGTGTGTGTGTCTGTGTGTGTGTCATCGTGTCCGAATGTCGCTTTTTTTGTCCGGGCATCACTTGAGAACGGCTGGACGAAATTCAACGATGCTTGGCAGGAATTTAGGTCTTCACCCAACTTAAAATTATATCTATCAACTTTTCGGAAATTCCTCCCCGTTCCCCCCTAGGGGGTAAAAGACTAAAACACGTTTGTCCGGGCATCACTCGAGAACGGCTGGACGGAATTCAACGGCGCTTGGCAGAAACTTAGGTCTTCACCCAACTTGAAATTATATATATAGAAATTTTCAAAATTATAATTAGTGTTTAAATTGTGGGTAAAAAACGCCTGCGCATGCGCCATAAATATCTTTTCACTAAAATGCTTTGAATGAAAAAATGAAATATAAAAATAAATTTTTAAGTTAGACTTTTGTATTCGCGTGATTTTCACTACAAATTATGAAAAGATTGAAATGAAGTGTTGCCATCTAAGTTTCATACTTTAGTTAATTTTAAAAAATCTAAATGTCGTATCGAAAAACTGTTTACACCCCAGGTTTAAAAAAAATCACCTCTTTCATTTGGTACTGAATTTGTAACGATATGTCTGATATTTCTAATTTATTTTTCTCTTTATCCGTTTTTCCGTTGCCACTTAAATTTCAAACTTTAGTTATTTTTAAAAAATCTAATTGTTGCAACGAAAAAATGTTTGAACCCCTGGATTCAGCAAAATAGCCCCTTTCATTCGGTATCAAATTTATAAATATAGGTCTGATATTTCTAATTTATTTTACCCTTTTTCCGTTTTCAACCCACATTTGATATGGAACAGCTTAAGTATTGGATCCCTTTGGCAAAATTTGAAATTCGGCACCGAAGTAGCTCGGACGTTTCTCGCCAAGATCTTTAATTGCACAATTGAGATAGCCAAATTCAGTTCATCGCAAAAATGGCTTAAAATATTTAAAGTCACCAAAGGGTTCCGATACTTAAGCTGTGCTTTTTGTATTTATTAGTGCTAGAGGCCTATTTCAGACGGTACAGTTGTCGAATTTTTATAGGTCACTCTTAATTAGTGCTAGAGGCCTATTTCAGTCGGTTTATTGAATGGGGATTTATTGAATGAAGTCCCCCCAAGGCACAACTTTGACATGAGTCCCCCAGCAGGCCCAACTTTGACATGAGTCCCCCCCAAGGTACCCCTATTTCAGTCGGTACAACGTTGTCGAATTTTTATAATACACTCTTAATAGTGCTAAGGGCCTATTTCAGTCGGTTTATTGAATGTGGATTTATTGAATGAAGTCCCCCCAAGGCACAACTTTGACATGAGTCCCCCCCAAGGAACCCCTATTTCAGTCGGTACAGCGTTGTCGAATTTTTATAATACACTCTTAATAGTGCTAAGGGCCTATTTCAGTCGGTTTATTGAATAGGGATTTATTGAATGAAGTCCCCCCAAGGCACAACTTTGACATGAGTCCCCCCCAAGGTACCCCTATTTCAGTCGGTACAGCGTTGTCGATTTTTTGTAATACACTCTTAATAGTGCTAAGGGCCTATTTCAGTCGGTTTATTGAATGGGGATTTATTGAATGAAGTCCCCCCAAGGCACAACTTTGACATGAGTCCCCCCCAGGCACAACTTTGACATGAGTCCCCCCCTAAGGTACAACTTTGACATGAGTCCCCCCAAGGCCCAACTTTGACATGAGTCCCCCCCAGGCCCAACTTTGACATGAGTCCCCCGAAGGCCCAACTTTGACATGAGTCCCCCAAAGGTACAACTTTGACATGAGTCCCCCCCCTTATGGCACACTTTTGACATGAGTCCCCCCCAGGCCCAAATTTGACATGAGTCCCCCCAAGGCCCAACTTTGACATGAGTCCCCCCCCCCAAGGTACAACTTTGACATGAGTTCCCCCCCCCCCCAAGGCACACCTTTGACATGAGTCCCCCCAAGGCACACCTCCCCCTCATTTGGAAAAAGAGAATAAACGTTGTTTTGCGGCTATAAGACAGTTTAGACTTCCAACGTTATTTGTTACAATATCTGCAGCTGAAACACATTTTTTTGATTTAATGAAAACTTTATCATGTAATTTAGATCGTCTCGAATTAACTAAAGAAGAATTTGTCGATATTAACAAGTTTAGCAGTAGGCCTCTGGCACTGAATTAAAATCTGTCAATGTCAGATTTTCATGTTTTAAATAATGAAATAATGTCGTGTCAGTATAATTTTTATTATTATTATATATATTTTTTTTTTTATTTATAATAGTGTCTTTTAAAGACTTCTGTGGTCACGAAATTTGGTGCGTAAATTGTTTGTATGCATCCGGCACTTATTGTAACTGCATTTAACGAAATTCGAAATCCCCCCACCCCTTCTAGGAGTCGGATGGCAATAAACATGTGTAAAAACATGTTTTTCCGTTTGAATTCGCTTTGAATTATCTTAGAATGGCGAATTTTGGTGTGTGGATATTGATTAAGTGTACGCATTATGTACAGTCGGTCAAAAAAAAAACGAAACACCCCCACCTAACTCATCAGTAAATTGTTGCAGAAAGACACCGAAGGTACCATTCGTCAGGGAATTTTGTTCTCTTTTAAGCTAATTGGAAAAAAATAGCTTAAGGGGTCGTCTCCATATTGAAATCGTGTCAAACTTTAATTTTTTCAATGGTAACATATAATTTTGATTTCGGATATCGATTCTACAGTCAATTTCATCCTCAGATATAAATTTGGAAGTCATATGGTGTATAAGTTTAGGAGTTATACACGTCTAAACTTTCGAGCTTATAATGTTAAAGTCTGATTACTCATTTTTATTCATATCTCCTACATTTTTATTTTTTTTTACCTGATTTTTTTTATGATGTTAATAACAGGTTTTCCAAACATATTTATGAGTTTCATTAAGATTTTAATGTTTTTTATCTATAGAATAAAAAATATTAAATTAATATTTTAAAAAATTATGTATTGTGACCTATAATTTTTCTAACAGATATCGATTTCTAGCACATAAAAATACGCGTATGCAAATTTGCAGCTCATTGGGCCAAATAGATCTCGAGATATTCCAGAAAAACGATTGAAGATCAAGTTTGGGGGCCATATAACGATTACAAACTGTATTTACAAGTAGCATTCACAACAATCAGTTTTGAATTTTATTGCAGACGATATTAAGAAAAAAAAAGTTTTAATTCACTTTCATATATTTTTAATTATTTCAACAATGTTCTTTTTTTTCAGCTGAAATAAATTGGAATTTAATTCTGAAATAAATTGTATTATAATATTAGACATGCAATTTAAAAATGTAGTTTAACATTTATTTATTTTTTTATTTATTTATCTCTTTCCTTACTATATTATATAATGTTTTCGTAATTTTCTTTAGAAGAATTGTGATTTCTAATTTATATAGTCGCTATTATTAATAGTGTTGAAAATATAAATTAACCAATTAAAATAATATAATATTATTACAGAATAAATTATTTCTTTGAGTTGGACAGAACTTCATAGCTGAGAGATCATATTTTTACTTTCCGAACTTACGTATGTAAAGGAAGTATTGTAATCGTGACAAAAAACCCGACCTTTGAGATTATGGGTTTTCTATACTTTTGAATTACACTGAATTCATTTTTACTAGTTTTCGATTATGAATGGGTGTATGTGTGTGAGTGAATACGACAGTGCCTAAATCCTCTGTTCAAATAAGTTGAAATATAGTAAGTTATTGTATGGCACCATAGAACGATCACTGTTGATTTTGGTGAATCTAGCACTTAAAAGTACTTTTTACAGGCACAAAAAAGAAATATTCTTTAACGTTATAGCCTATAGGGCCAAGTTTTTCAAACTGCGATAGCATCTAGATACCATTTTCTTTTGAGCGTGTTATAAATGTCCGTCGCACAAAGTGTATAGATTTTGATGTATCTAACATTAATAGTTTTTCACAGGGACACAACAAAACATTCTTTATCATTATTGTCTATAGATCCAAATAAAATAAAATGCGATAGCATTTAAAAGCCTTATTCGTTTGAGTTAAATTTTTTTTATAAATGTTAATAATCACTCTCGCACAAAGTGTATAGATTTTGATAAATCTAGCATGTATAGTTTTTTTAAGCTATTGTATAGCTTTTATCGCGGGCTTTGAGCGCGGCGACCGAATCAGAAAATTCCGTAACGAAAAAAAAAACCTAACACAGTTCGGATGACTTCGGTAGACTTCGGCTGTACGAAGCTCGCACGAATCGAGACGAGCTGCTCCGAAATCGGACGAATACGTAAGCAGCTGTTTGTGAGAAAGTATATAGGTGTATAGGTATCTATCATGTATGTGCAACAGTGAATAGCTGTACGCGTACAATTTGTGTATAAAGTGTCTTTAATATGAATAAACAAAGTGCATTTATTTGTGTATAAAGTCTTTTTAATATGAATAAACAAAGTGCATTTATTAATGAAGAAAGTGATGAAAAAATAGTGAAAGAAAATGAGTGAGTACTCTATATACATACATTTTATTATTATCACAAATGCAGTATTTTTTAACACGCTTTTATTAGCTTCACCTGTATGTATGTATGTATGTATATATGTATATATGTATGTATGTTTGTTTGTTTGTAACTTCTCTGGGAGCAAACAAAAAAATTATATTGTGAAATAAAATCTTTTTGTAAAAAAATAGAACCGACTCCAAAAAGCAACTACTATTAAAAAAAAAATTGTATGAAATGAAACTAAATTGCGCCAAAAAGTATAAAATAATTTCCTTCGCCAAACAACCTATAACACTACAATTAATCATAACTTTTGAAGTCGGCGCAAAATTAAATAAAATTTAATTAGTTTTTAAAGGTTTGTTTTTAGATCGGTAGCAACAAATGCTGTCGTCTCGAATGATCCATTTTCATGTTTCCTTTATTATTGTATTCACTGTATACAATTGGTCCATTGGTAGCATCTACACAGAACAGTGGACATTTTTCACAATGCAGAATTTATGTTTCTACGAAGTTAGAGTTTTCTTTGCAAATTTGGTATAACTTTGATAACTATCATCCTTGGTGGCTTTTGGATTTGGCGTTGAAAACGTATTGCAAAAATATTCACGCAAGATGTATATTTTCATAATACATTTTGAACGAAGTATTGTTTCATATTCTTGATTACTCTCTTAATATACCTTATCAAATTAATCATGATATCCCAAAGAAATTAAATATGTTTGCCAGATAATTTTGCGATTTTTCTTTCACCAAGGACGTCAGATACCAGCATCTTCGCCAACTTTGGCTGCTTACGAAATCTTATTTGTTTTCTTGAATCAAAATAGTTTTCGGCTGCGTTTTGCAGATGACAATGTGAGATGTGTAGTTTGAATAGGATTCGATTTTTGTATTGAATAAAGGTATCAATTTTTATTTAATTTTGCGCCGACTTCAAAAGTTATGATTAATTGTAGTGTTATAGGTATTAGGTTGTTTGGCGAAGGAAATTATTTTATACTTTTTGGCGCAATTTAGTTTCATTTCATACAATTTTTTGAAGTCGGTTAAAAAAAATACTTCCCCTTCGTGAACGATATGGCGTAGAGGTAAGGCGCCGCGCTACGAACCTAAAGGTCCAGTGTTCGATCCCCGTCAGGGGAAATTTTTTAAAAATGTTTTTTGTTAATTCTAAGTTATTTTAATTAAAGATTTAAATGTATGTAAATATTACGGTGTATCACTCACACGATTTTCTCTTACCCTGAATTTTAATACTAAGATAGATATTTTGTGCTTTTTAGTTCACATTTCTATAAAAGCGTGTTCTTTAATTTTTTAAAACTATAATATATATATATATATATATATATATATTTTAATTCTTTTTGAATTTATATATAATACTGCTATAAAAATAACCTAAATTTTTGATATTAAAATGAGCGATCTTAAAAGTAGCCCTCTTTTATACACACAAACACACACACACACACATATAGTTTAAATTTTCAATTTAGATTCTCAATATGTATATATATATATATATATATATATATTCATTCTTCATCTATATATATATAAAAGAGCAGAGTCTGTCTGTCTGTGTGTGTGCCTGTGTGTCTGTCCGCTATAGAAACCTAGGCCGTTTCACCGAGCGGGACCAAATTGGGCAAGGTTAATATTTACGACCCAGAAAGACAACGCCGCAAGCGATTTTACAACGTTAATTAAAACTCAAGATCTAATCTCTGCTACTTAATTTTGTTAAAGTGTCAACAAAAATGCTATGCAATAGCTTTACCGCGGCAGTCCCCGAGTGCCACACGTTTTTTTTTTTTTTTCTTTTTACAAGGACAGAAAGAAAAATTGTCATTATGGTCTATGGGCCCAATCGTTTTAAAATGCGATAGTATCTAAACACCTTATTCTATTAAACTGAAAATTTATGCACATGTTATACATTACCGTCGCTCAAATTGTATAGATTTTGGTAAAGATAGCCTTTATAGATTTTTACAGGAACACGACAAAAAATTATATATCATTACGATTTATGGTTTAAAATTATATGAAGTGCAACAGCGTAAAATTAAGCAAAGGGAGAAAATACTTGAACTCCCTGTAATATTTTACCATATTACCATGTTTTTATTAACTTTGATTCTTGTTTGTTTGTTTGTCTATTTGTATGTTTTTTTTTTTTTTTTTTTTGTCCAGTACAAATCTTGCAATCGATTTTTAACTAACTTCCCGACTAGCTAGATATTTGCAATTTTCAGGACAGCTCACAACACGGTGACAATACATTTTTCTAATAATTTTAGTCAACTATTTCAGGTCCCACTGCCTTCGGCAGCGCTTATATGATTCGACAGAAAATTTATTTAACAAACTTCCCGACTAGCTAGACATTTGAAACTTTCAGAATAGTTCAGAACACGGTAAAAATGCATTTTTTAAAATACCTTTAGCCATTTGTTTAGGGTATCTGCTGCCTTCGGCAGCGTTATCAGTATGAAGCTTCCAATCGATTTTTCACTAACTTTCCGACTAGCTAGACATTTGAAACTTTCAGGCTAGCTCAAAACACGGTGACAATACATTTTTTAATACTTTTAGTCAACTGTTTTAGGTCACTAACCGTTTATATGATTCAACAGAAAATTTATTTAACTTCCCGACTAGCTAGACATTTTAAACTTTCAGAATAGTTCAGAACACAGCGAAAAGGCATTTTAAAAATATTTTTAACCAACTGCTTCGGGTTCCTGCTGCCTTCGACAGCGTTACCAGTACGAAGCTTGCAATCAATTTTTCACCAACTTCCCGACTAGCTAGACATTTGAAACTTTTATGATAGCTCAAACACGGTGACAATACATTTTTAATACTTTTAGTCAACTGTTTCAGGTCCCTACTGCATTCGGCAGCGTTTATATGATTCAACAGAAAATTTATTTATCTAACTTTCCGACTAGCTAGACATTTGAAACTTTCAGAATAGTTCAGAATACGGTGAAAATGCATTTTTTAAATATTTTTAACCAATTGCTTCGGGACCCTGCTCTCTTCGTTAGCGTTACCAGTACAAAGCTTGCATTCTACTTTTAACTAACTTCCCGGCTAGATAGCCATTTGAAACTTTTATAATAGCTCAAAACACGATAGCAAGGGATTTTTTTAATACTTTTTTCCAATTGCTCCGGATTCCCACTGCGCTCAGTAGCGTTTATATGATTCAACAGAAAATTTAAAAACATGGTATATAAAAGTTCTTTATATCTTGTAATTATTTTTATTAACTTCGCTTCTTGTTTGTTTGTTTGTCCAGTACAAATCTTGCAATCGATTTTTAACTAACTTCCCGACTAGCTAGACATTTGAAACTTTCAGGATAGCTCAGAACACGGTAACAACATTTTTTTATCACTTTTAGTCAACTGTTTCAGGTCCCTACTGCCTTCGGAAGCGTTTATATGATTCGACAGAAAATTTATTTAACTAACTTCCCGAAAAGCTAGACATTTGAAACTTTCAGAATGGATCAGAACACGGTGAAAATGCATTTTTTAATTCTTTTAGCCAACTGTTCCTGGTTCCTGCTGCCTTCGGCAGCGTTACCAATACAAAACTTGCAATCGCTATTTAACTAAATTAACGACTAGCTAGGCATTTGAAAATACCACCTACTTTTATTTGAATTTAGGCATTTTCATTAAAAAAAAATCTCTATTTTCAATCATGGACTGGATCCTGCTTCCTTCTTTACCAAATACTTCAACACGCACAAATATCAGCTACCTTTGATTAAATTAAATTGTATTAAAAAATATATATATAAATAGAAAGGAAAGAAAGAAAACAAGATACACAATAAGTATACAGTTATAGACTTGAACCTGCCTCATTATTTACCAAATATTTCGATACACACAAATATTGCTTGAATCGATTACATTCTCTCGTACTAAATTTAAACACAATAACAACTGAAGTCATGAACTGGAACCCGATTCCTTTTTTACCATATACTATGACAGCGAACGCTAATTTTTCTGTATAAATCCAAACTTTCTGCACCTCCGAAAACACTTAATCCCAAACTTTCATCAAAATCGATACATCCGTTTCCGAGTAACCCGAATTTTGGCGATATTTTGCAATTTGTCGATAAAGGTTTAACTGATCACGCCATTTTTTTCAAAAGATGAGAATAAGTCCAAACATTTTTGCATCCCTAAAAACACTAACCACAAACTTTATTTGAAATCACTATATCCATTTCCGATTAAGCCTATTTCTAAAACTTGATGCAACTGGTCGATATATGGTAAACTGCGAACAATTTTTTTCTGAAGATAAGGATATGTCCAGTTCTTTAAGCACCCAGAAAGTTTTTTAACCCCAAACTATCATCAAAATCATTATATAAATTTCTAAATAAACCCAACTTCTGCTATAATTTGCCACTGACCGATAAAATGTTAATTGAGAACGCGATTTTTTCTGAAGATAAGGATACGTCCAATCATTTTTTCTCATCTAAAAGCCGTAACTCCAAACTTTCATAAAAATCGCTTTGTCCATTTCCGAATATACTCAATTTCGACCGCATGTTGTAATGTGTCGATAAAGAGTTAACAACGAATGCGATTGTTTCTAAAGATGAGGATATTTCCAAAAGCTTTTTCTCATCAAAAAGTCCTAACTCCAAGCTTTTATGAAATTCGCTATGTCTATTTTTGTGTAAACCGTATTTCTGGCAAACGTCGCAATGGGCTTTTAAAGGTTTAACAGAGAACAAGAAATTTTCTGAAGAATAAAATAATTCTAATCAATTATGCAACCTCAAATTTTCATCATAATCCTTATACCTATTTACAAGTAGACACAATTTTTGTCATATGTTGCAATTGGCCGATAAAGGGTTAATTGAGAACGTTATTTTTTTTTTCTGAAGATGAGGGAATACCATTCGTTTTAGCAGTCCCCGAAAAAACTTAGTCCGAAATATTCATCAAAATCGCTGTATCCATTTCCAGGTAAACTCAATTTCTGCTATGTGTTGCAGTTGGTCAGTAAAGGGTTAACTGTGAATGCAAATTTGTCTGAAGCAGAGATCCAATCGTCTTTTCTCATCAAAAAGCTCTAACTGCAACCTTTCAGAAAAAACGTTTTCTCAATTTCCGTATAAAGATAATTTCTAACATACGTTGCATTTGGCCTTTAAAGGACTAACAACGACAAGGAATACTTATGACAGTGAGGATAATTTCTTCATCTAAGAATCCCCGAAAGCACTTAATGCAAAACTTTCATCAAAATCCTTCTATCAGTTTCCAAATAAACCCAATTTATTTCATTTGTAGCCATTGGCCGATAAGGGGTTAACAGCCAACGCAAATTTTTCTGAAGATGGTGGTAAGTTTAATATTCCGAAAAAACTTAACTCCAAACTTTCATCAAAATCCCTAGAATCATTTTCGAGTAAACCCAACTTCTGCTATGTATTGCAATTGGCCGGTAAAGGGTTAACTGTAAACGCTAATTTATATGAAGATGAAATCCAATTGTTTTTTCTCATGAAAAAGCCCTAACATCGAATTTTCATAAAAATCGCTTAGTCCATTTCTGTGTAAAGCCAATTTCTGACATACGTCGCAATTGTCCTTTAAAGGGTTAACAGAGACAACGAATTTTTATGATGATGGGGATATTTCTATTCATTTAAGCATCCCCGAAAGCACTTAATGTAAAACTTCCACCAAAATCCTTATATCAGTTTCCGAATAAACCCAATTTATTTCATTTAGTGCCATTGGCCGATAAGGGGTTAACAGCCAACGCAATTTTTTCTGAAGATGATGGTAAGTGTAATATTCCGTAAACACTTAACCCCAAACTTTCATCAAAATCGCTAGAATCATTTTCGAGTAAACCCAACTTCTGCTATGTATTGCAATTGGCCGGTAAAGGGTTAACTATAAACGCTAATTTATATGAAGATGAAATACAATTGTTTTTTCTCATGAAAAAGCCCTGACTTAAATTTTCATAAAAATTGTTTAGTCCATATCCGTGTAAAGCCGATTTTTGACATACGTTGCAATGTCCTTTAAAGGGTTCATAGACAGCACATTTTTTTGACGATGGGGATAATTCCATTCGTTTAAGCATCCTCAAAATCACTTAACGCAAAACTTTCATGATATCCTTTCATCAGTTTCCGAATAAACCCAATTTCATTTGTTGCCATTGGCCGATAATGGGTTAACATCCAACGCAAATAATTCTGAAGATGATGGTAAGTCTAATATTCCGAAAACACTTAACCCCAAACTTTCATCAAAATCCCTAGAATCATTTTTGAATAAACCCAACTTTTGCTATGTATTGCAGTTGGCCGGTAAAGGGTTAAATGCAAACGCTAATTTATCTGAAGATGAAATCCAATTGTTTTTTTTCTCACGAAAAAGCCCTACTAACATCGAACTTTCATAAAATTTGCTTCGTCCATTTCCGTGTAAAGTCGATTTCTGACAAACGTTGCAATTGTCCTTTAAAGGGTTAACAGCGACAACGAATTTTTATGACGATGGGGATAATTCCATTTGTTTAAGCATACTCAAAAGCACTTAACGCAAAATTTTCATCAAAATCCTTTTATCAGTTTCCGAATAACCCCAATTTATTTCACTTGTTGCAATTGGCCGTTAAGGGGTTAACAGCCAACGCAAATAATTCTGAAGATGATGGTAAGTCTAATATTCCGAAAACACTTAACCCCAAACTTTCATCAAAATCCCTAGAATCATTTTTGAATAAACCCAACTTTTGCTATGTATTGCAGTTGGCCGGTAAAGGGTTAAATGTAAACGCTAATTTTTCTGAAAATGAAATACAATTGTTTTTTCTCATGAAAAAGCCCTGACTTAAATTTTCATAAAAATTGTTTAGTCCATATCCGTGTAAAGCCGATTTTTGACATACGTTGCAATGTCCTTTAAAGGGTTCATAGAAAGCACATTTTTTTGACGATGGGGATAATTCCATTCGTTTAAGCATCCTCAAAATCACTTAACGCAAAACTTTCATGATATCCTTTCATCAATTTCCGAATAAACCCAATTTCATTTGTTGCCATTGGCCGATAATGGGTTAACATCCAACGCAAATTTTTCTAAAGATGGTGGTAAGTCTAATATTTCGAAAACACTTAACCCCAAACTTTCATCAAAATCCCTAGAATTATTTTCGAGTAAACCGAACTTCTGCTATGTATTGAATTGGCCGGTAAAGGGTTAACTGTAAACGCTAATTTATCTGAAGATGAAATCCAATTGTTTTTTTTCTCACGAAAAAGCCCTACTAACATCGAACTTTCATAAAATTTGCTTCGTCCATTTCCGTGTAAAGTCGATTTCTGACAAACGTTGCAATTGTCCTTTAAAGGGTTAACAGCGACAACGAATTTTTATGACGATGGGGATAATTCCATTTGTTTAAGCATACTCAAAAGCACTTAACACAAAATTTTCATCAAAATCCTTTTATCAGTTTCCGAATAACCCCAATTTATTTCATTTGTTGCAATTGGCCGTTAAGGGGTTAACAGCCAACGCAAATAATTCTGAAGATGATGGTAAGTCTAATATTCCGAAAACACTTAACCCCAAACTTTCATCAAAACCCCTAGAATCATTTTTGAATAAACCCAACTTTTGCTATGTATTGCAGTTGGCCGGTAAAGGGTTAAATGTAAACGCTAATTTATCTGAAAATGAAATACAATTGTTTTTTCTCATGAAAAAGCCCTAACTTCAAACTTTCATAAAAATTGCTTAGTCCACATCCGTGTAAAGCCGATTTCTGACATATGTTGCAATTGTCCTTTAAAGGGTTAACAGCGACAACGAACTTTTATGACGATGGGGATAATTCCATTCGTTTAAGCATACTCAAAAGCACTTAACGCAAAACTTTCATCAAAATCCTTATATCAGTTTCCGAATAAACCCAATTTATTTCATTTGTTGCCATTGGCCGATAAGGGGTTAACAGCTAACGCAAATTTTTCTGAAGATGGTGGTAAGTCTAGTATCCCGAAAGCACTTAACTCCAAACTTTCATCAAAATCCCTATAATCATTTTCGAAAAATCATAACAGAAATCTAATTTCAATTAAAATCTTTTGAAAATGCGATATTAAAACCAATTTTGAATGCCGGTGCCCCTCCTCCTCCCCTTCACACACAGGTGTTAATAGACCCTCCTGTGTTAACCTTTTTGGACAGAATATTTCTTATAGTTCGAAATTTCCACATTAATATGCTCATTGAAATTATATTCCTTTTGATGTATTTAGAAATTTGTAGATGAATGAAACGCATTGAATAATAGAAGAGAGCTCTAATAAATTCGTTGAATCTGACCTAAATAATAAAAAAATAAACTTGGAGATAACCCCCTAAAGAAAAATCTTAAATATCTCAGGAACCAATGTTGATATCTTCGTGCAAATTTATATCTAGGCTATTTTGATGCTCTAGAATCGTTTTCTGTCGTCAAATTAGTGGGTTAACATTCGAATTTTCAAAGTTGGACCCATTTTTAATATGTAGTCGACCCCCAATGTCATTTTTTCGTACATACAAAAAAAGTAGACATAATTTCCTGATGATTGGTGCCTACTGCATGTTTCTGCGATAATTAGGTAATGAGATAGGTGGGGGTGTTTCGTTTTTTGTTTGACCGACTGTACATTAGTGGGATTTTGCAAAACTTCGAACTCACCCGCTGAGGGTGGGGAAGTAAGAAGTGGGTAAGTTGTGCCGAAGACAGTGGGGACCCAGACTCCTGACATTGGGAGCGAGAAAACCTCTACCAATCACAGCGAGAACTTAGGTTATTAATAAAGATATGGCATTTTTACAAATCATTTAAGTTTAACGTCCAGCGAAGCGGGCGAAGCCTGCTAGTATATTAGTATAGAGCATAGATAGATTAAATAGGTTTCTAATCAACATAATGTAACTCAAATAATTAAATGCTATTTGCATTGCAGTAATGGTTGTATGCGCTATGTATATTGAGCTACTTGTCGTAACTGTTAGTTGCTAAAAATAGTCGTCAAATAAATTTAAACTTCTCAATTATTCTTTTAACAAATGCATAATGAAATGCAGACGATATTTTTTTAATTCACTTTTTATATTATTATTCGCGAGAAAATATATTTTATTATATGTCGAAAACATAGAATAATAATAAAGGAAGAAGGAGCATAAGTGTTTCTACATAAGCTGTTGTGTTGCCACAACAAACAGCGATAATAGCGCTGAGGATGGGTGCCCTATTTCAAGGTTGAGAGGAGCAAAAGTAGCTTTCGCTGGCATTTCACTAGAAGGGGTTTGTAAGCATTAAGAGTATTGGCGTGCTCCTTCTTCCTTTATTATTAGTCTATGGTCGAAAAATGAATTAACCCGTAAATTTTTTGGGCAACAATTATAAAATAAATAATTTAATAAAAGTTTAGAAGTAACGCTTAGATCATTACATTATATCATATCATATCAAATTATATTATTAGAAAAATAAATACTTTAAATTTATAATGACGTCAGATTTAACGTGTAAGTTTAACACTTTGCAAAGCTTTATATGAATTTCAATTTAATTCACGTGCAAATATATTTCTTTTCTTTTCACGTCAAGATATTTTAAAAACAAAATGTAAATGTTTCTTTTATGTTGGCAACAGCTAATTTTTTTAATATTTTATTATTTCCATTTCTATTATGGCTTTTATGGCGATTTTAATTAAAATGCTCAGATTTTAAACTAAAATTTATTTTATCAAAATTTAATATAGCCTATAACAATCAGGGATAGTGTAGCTTTTGATCAGTGAAATAATTTTTTAAATCGGTTCAGTAGTTTCAGAGATTACCCTCCACAAACATACAATTTTTTGCGCTTTATATAATGACTAGCTGACCCGTCCGGCTTCGCACTGATGAACAAATTTTAGTTAAAGATGGATTGATATGTAAAAAATAAAAAAAACTATCAGTTTATATGTTATAGTCAGGCAATATTATCAACTGAAAAGTCAAAATATAATTTTACAATTATTTTTTTCAATCAGTTGTTAAATGTTGGTAATTTTTACTTTATGTTATTTATTTATTTATTTCATAAAAAGAAGCATGTCTTTACTCATGAATAAAAAATATTGAAAAAAAAACCTATAACATGAATATGTGTTTGATAAAGTTGACGTCATAATAGATTTAATTATTATTTATTTTTTCATTTCGCAAATATATTTAATTTTTTCCATAATTGATTATTATTTTAATAATGTATATTAAAGGAGAAATCAATAATATGAAACAATATTCGTACAATATATACTATTACAGAATCATGTGTGAAACAACCACACGACTTCCATTACCCACTATTACACGTAATATATACAATTTTTTGGAGATATTACTTGCATTTTTTGAGATTTTCGAGTAAGAGAAACTTGATACACGTATAAAGACACATACAACAGAGTTTGCATAGCGAGTTAAAAAATAAGGGAAAAAAAAATAGATAGTTATTTTTTTAAACACGAATTTCCGAGATCTAAAACTGAACTACCTAATCAGGATGACCGTTAATATTCCTGTAATAAGCACGTAATACTTGAGAAAGGTTATCTAAATTGGATTAAAGAAAAAATTTTCAAGAATACGTTAGAACCGTTTTTGAGATACCAACTTTTACCAAAACTTAACATACTCAATTATTGACCTAAAAACAATAATTACATACAAAAGGATATTTAATAGGAAGTTAACATGGCGAGTTTTTAAAAAAAATCCGTACAGGCGTTTTTAAAGGAACGCACTTGCGAAGTCTGAAATTGAGCTGTTTATAGAGGACGCCTATCAATTTTCCTGAACTAAGCAACTTTTCAATCGAAAGGGCATCTAATATATTATTTATATAGCAACTTTGAAGAAAATCATTAGAGGTGTTTTTGAATATGGGCTTAGGGTCCCATTTCTGGTTTTCGATGACCCAATTCCGGTTTTTCAATTTTCACGAAAATTTGGAAAATTTATCTGTACACCAGACCTGAATCACTTGTGAAGTTTAGTAGTTCTATTTTTATTAGTTTTGGAGATATGACAGCCAGAAGATTACACACACACGTGCACATATACACACACACTGACCAATTGCCAAAACCTATACAATACTTCCACTACCTACGGTAGTAGGGTAATTGAAGTAAACACATACATCTTGTATTTACTACGATAATATACAGATTTTCGTATTACGTTTTCGATCGCCAAATACAAAAATCGCCAATGACGATAGATATCAAATCTATGCTTTGTTTTCAATTAAAATATTGAAAATTTTAATTAAAAATTTATTTTACCAAAATTTATTATAGCTTCTAGCACTTAGAGAGAGACAGTGTAACTTTTGATTATTAAAAGAAAAAAAAAAAAGCAATCGGCTTTTTAGTTCTAGCGATCGTTCTCTACATATGAATATAAACCTTTCTTTTTTTTATATTAGTATAGCTATAGAGCATAGGTATATTAAATAGGTTTCCAGTCAACATAATGTAACTCAAATAATTAAATGCTATTTACGTTTCAGTAATGGCTGCATGCGCTATGTATATTGAGCTACTTGCCATAACTGTTAGTTGCTAAAAATAGTCGCCAAATAAATTTAAACATCTCAATACGCAAGCGAAGTATGACATCACTGACCGCCCGTGGATGCAAGAAAAAGATTTTCCATGTTAATCGCTCATTGGATTTTTTTTTTTTTTTTTTTTTTTTTTTTTTTTTTTTAATATTAAAATTCTAGAAGAATTATTTCCCGATTTTAATCCTCATATTTGGGTATAGATATGTATTAGTTATTGTATGCATGCGATAGATTGAGTTATTTTGCTGTCAAATTGACAAAATTTTAATTTTAAATTTCAAAACTGTCACCCTTGGCGTTTTTTGTATTTGGCAATCAAAAACGTAATACGAAAATATACATGCCAGATGTATATTTTCGTAATATGTATTGTACGAAATATTGTTTCATATTATTCGTTACACTCTTAATGTAAGTTTTTAAAATAACCATGATTTTTGAAAGGAATTAAATTATATTCGCCAGATAATTTGGCAATATTTTTTTTTTTCTGCCAAGGATGACGGATATCAAATCTATTCCGCTGCAACATATTAGTATATTATATCAGATACTTTATTTAGACATTTGAAAACAAATTTGACTTCAAATTATGATAGAATATTTATCCTTTCCCTTTTAATTAGTTTATTAGTTGGATGTTTATTGTGTAAATATCATCCTTTGAAATGAAATGTTTATGTTTTCAATCGAATATGGAAATTTGCCATTTTTTTTTTTCTAGAGTTTTGAAATTTAAAATTCCAATTTTATCAATTTTACAACAAAAACAATTTAATCTAACGGATGCACATGATAACTAATACATATCTATATCCAAATATTGGGATTAAAAGGGGGAAATAATTTTCCTCGATCTTTATTATTTTTTTACAAAAAATCCAGTTCACTTTTTATATTATTGTTCGCGTGAAAATATATTTTATTATATGTCTAAAAATAAATTAATTCGTAAATCTTTTTGGCAACAATTATAAATTAAAAAAAATAATATTATAAAATAGAATTTCTTATTTTATTTTATTTTATTTATTTATTTATTTTTAAATTCCAATTTCGTTTACACCTCCGTGGTTTACACACATCAGTTTAAACCACGGAGTAATAAAGACTCCGTGGTTTAAACATTGATGCTTAGATATTATATCATATCATATCAAATTAAATTATTAGAAAAATAAACACTTTTAATTCTATAATGACGCCAGATTTACCGTGTAAGTTTAACAATTAAAAAAGCTTTATATGAATTTCAATTTAATGCACGTGCAAATATATTTCTTTTCTTTTCACGTCAAGATATTTTAAAAACGAAATGAATATGTAAATGTTTCTTTTATGTTGGCAGCAGCTAATTTTTTTAATATTTCATTATTTCCATTTCTATTACGGCTTCTATGGGGATTTTAATTAAAATGCTCGGATTTTAAACTAAAATTTATTTTATCAAAATTAAATATAGCCTATAACAATATGGCATACTGTAGCTTTCGGTCAGTGAAAGAAGTTTTTAAATCGGTTCAGTAGTTTCAGAGATTACCCTCCACAAACAAACAATTTTTTGCGCTTTATATAATGATATAGATATAGATATAGATAATCCCGTGCAATCCTTTAATAATATTTATTGGATCGTAAAATATTGTCGTCAAGGTAGCTTTAAAAAAAAAAAATAATAATAAAAGATAAATTTACAATTTGTTTACTAACACTACATATCTATACTATTAACCAAAGAAGGTTTACTCTGGTTTGTGAATCCATTGTTCCTCAATTCGAGTCGAGGCCTGTCGGAGATGTTCGCTATGTGCGGAATTTTCGTATAAACATTTTTTGTATGCTCTAGAAATACTATATCCATTTTTTAACCGGTAACTAAATCACAGGCGATTTTATTTAATTATTTATTTTTATAATTTATTTATGAAAAATGACGTTAAAAATGGCTGCTTTCAAAGTCACTTCAAATGTCTTAAATCCAGTCACATTCATTTCTTAACTCAAGATATTTTATGTGTCTTAAAATTTAAGACACAATTTCGTATTTAAAAATAAGTACAGTCATATGTTGAAAGTTTGTCATTGTATCTGACCAGATCTTTAGTTTTCTATACAAGCCTACATCAATCAACAGATCGCTACAAAAATTAGTAAACTTGTCAATATGGACAAATCTTGCTAACGCAGTGTTTTTTTTTTTTTTTTTTTTTAGTTCCATTGGATAGTTTATCCAAAGAATATTAAAAAAAAAAACCTTTATAACTTTAAAATTATTAAAAAAATAAGTTATGCCAAAAATAAATAAAATCCAGACAAATTTTCCTTCTCCCATTCACATTCGGCGTTTTAAAATTTCCTTTATTTCTCGATTTTTACATTCCTTTATAAGTTCTTGGTAAAAGTAAATTTTCTCGGAAATACTTGCATAATATTCGAGTCATCTGTGAATTTAAGGTACCATTTTCAGAATAAAATTTAAATTCTACATTACATTTTAGGTTGATTTCTTTAGAAATCGACCTATTACAATCTTACAATCACTTCGTTTATCTCTCTCTCTCTCTCTCTCTCTCTCTCTCTATATATATATATATATATATATATCGATCTATCTATAATGAAAATTTTGTCATTACGATAACTACCGAAATAACACTCCAAATCGAACCAAATTTGGACAGTGAACTGATCTTATAAATGTCTTGGATGAGTTCGTTAACCAAGTTGCTCCGCCTTTTTGTTTTCAAGTGGCAGCCACTTGAATATTTCTAACCTACATTCTAAAAAGCGTATTTAAAGCAAGATTTGCTTGAATTTTTACGTAAATCTAGACTACATAAGGGTCTAAATGAACTTTATTAATGAAATTTATCTGCCACTTTTAATAAAGTGGCGGATATCTTAAGTTAAGCAGGGCCACTTGAAATCAGGCTACCACTTGAAAATTTAAAATCCCGATAACTTCCGAAATAATACTCCAAATCGAACCAAATTTGGACAGTGTCTTAACTTGTGTTATGAATGTCTTGGATGAGTTTCTTAACTAAGTTGCTCCACCATTTTGTTTTCAAGTGGAGACCACTTGAAAATTTCAAATTCAAATTGTAAGGCGTATTCTGAATTTGTTTGAATTTTGATGTATACATAGACTATATAAGTGTCTCAATGAAGTTTATTAATGAACGTATCCGCCATTTTTAATAAAGTGGCGGATATCTTAAGTTAAGCAGGGCAACTTGAAATCAGGCTACCACTTGAAAATTTAAAATCCCGATAACTTCCGAAATAATACTCCAAATCGAACCAAATTTGGACAGCGTCTTAACTTGTGTTATGAATGTCTTGGATGAGTTTCTTAACCAAGTTGCTCCATCATTTTGTTTTCAAGTGGAGACCACTTGAAAATTTCAAATTCAAATTGTAAAAAGCGTATTCTGAATTTGTCTGAATTTTGATGTATACATAGACTATATAAGTGTCTCAATGAAGTGTATTAATGAACTATGGATTTTCTCACCAAGAGTCGCCAAAAAGTCGCCAAGTAGAAAAGTCGCCAAATTTGGCGCCAAATCCATTTCCTGCCATATTGGAGCTTTTTAATGCGTTTTTTAAGGGAAAATTGGGCTATTTTAAAGTTAAAACAAACTAGAAATGCAAAAAATTAACATTTAATCAACTTACTAAGCCTCTCTGAAAGAATTTGTTTGAATTTTGATGTATACATAGACTATATATAAACTATGTATACATAATGACATGATGTATACATAAACTATAGATTTTCTCGCCAAAAGTTGCCAAAAATGTCGCCAAGTGGAAAAGTCGCCAAATTTGGTGCCAAATCCATTACCTGCCATATTGGAGCTTTTAATGCATTTTAAAGAGAAAATTAGGCTATTTTAACTATAAAACAAACTAGAAATGCAGAAAATTAACATTTAATCAACTTACTAAGCCTCTGAAAGAATTTCTCCAAAAAATAAAAGAAAAAAAAAATGAATTATTTTCAAATTTTCAATAATATCTTAGATTAATTAGTCCACTGAGCAACTTTCTCTGCCATTTTGATCCAAGTGGCAGCCACTTAATTTTTAAACACGATGACTTTTGAGATTCTGAATTAATTTCAACTATATTTGTACAGTAGTCTTATCTCACAAATGCATTTGATATATTGGTCAACTTGGCCCACCATCTTGTTTCCAGCGCCGACCACTTGAAAACTTTAAATTCACATAAAAAGGTATTTATGAACCGATTTGCTTAAAACTCCATATGTAGATAGCCTACATCAATATTTCTACTAATTCGTTAATAATTTGTAGACATTTTGAAACAAAATGACGGATACTTGATAAGGAAAAAGAAATCAACCTACCCTTCCAAATAAGCCGGAAGGACTTGTTTTTTTATTTTTATTTATTTATTAATTTATTTATTTTAAGTAGATAAATAAAATATTAAAGTAATCTAAAATTGATATTTTACGTATTAATAGAAATATCTTTTTACTAACAATGACACGAAACATAGATACAAAATTATTTCGCATTAGATTAAAAAAAAAAAAATTTAATTAGAAATGTTTTTATGAAACATTTGCTATTTTTTATGAAACTTTTATAAAATTAAAATAGCAAAAGCAGTTAATTTTATACAAATGTTTCGAATAAATTTGAAACAAACAGATTTCTCAAACAGAAGAAGAATTTTTTATATCTAGGTAAAAGATGTGATTAATTATTTCTCTTTATCTGTAAATTTAATAAAATAGCAAATTTACTGAAAAAAAGAAAAAGAAATTTAATTTATTAATCTCATAATCATAAATATAATCCATTATCTAAAAAAAAAATAAAAATAAAAATAAAAAAAAAATAAAAAGGGCAAAGAACAGAAAGAGAAAGAAATAATGAAAATATTTCTTAATGATTGAACAATAAAATATATCTGATAAAAGATTATGCAGTACCTAGTGTATAAAAATTATCTTTTCTTTAATCATTATATTCTTTTTATAAATATGATGTATTAAACATATGAAAATGAATTTTAATCTAATCGAATTAATCTGATCTGTTTCGTCAGTTTTTCGTCATATTTAATTATCATTTTTAACCTTCTAATAAAAAGTAGGGTACAAGTTAGAAGCTTCTGTCTGCCAATGTATGAATAACTGCTTGTAATGTTGTAGCTCCCAAAAGGATGGACCGATTTTAACGCGTCATTTTTAATAGAACATTAATTTAATAGGGATTGTTGTAAGAGCTATATTTCATAAAAATCTGATTACTATTATTATTATTATTATTATTTTCCTTTTACGAGCTAGTAGTTTTCTGATTTATACTTGATCCTTGATAGTAAATCAAGCGGTTTCTAGAATGGAGTATATAAAAAGCTCTATAAAATGTCCCGAATTTTGAACCGATTTTAATAAAAATTAAAAATTGGCTATACTCATTGCAAATACGCAGCCCAATAATCTCCAAATATGGTTGAAAATTAAAGTTTTTATAGAAAATTATTACTTAATTCAATTCAAAGCCTTTATAATATGCGATCTAGCAATATTCCAATTATAAATAATATATTTTACCGACAAATTATATTTTATTAAATTCATGTTCGGGTTTTTTTATAATGCTAGTTACACTTGGTTATTGTAACAAATCGTGTGTGCATTTATTTATATATTCCATTATGACTCACAGTCTTGTTTTAACTCGTTGTAATTCATAAATATTTTTATCAATTTTGATGCGAAATGATTGTAAAATTTATCGAAATTATTTTGTGTAGCCCTGTAAACTAATTATCGAATCTACGCCTGCTATTTTTTGCAAAAACCATAATTTCATTAAGTTTAATGTGCGTAACTCATTTCAAAGAAATGTTGTCTATAAACTGTAATGATACGATATTATTTTGTTTGTCCGAGTACATAGGACACAGTAATTATATAAACTGAAAAAAGTATACAACTAATTCATTGTCATGGAATAATATAAGAACAAAATTTGACAGCATTCGAATGATTACAGAATGTCACCGGAATTTGTTTGTATAGTCCTGTAAATAAATAATTTAATCTATATATACTTTTTCTCGAGAAAACATGCTTTTAAACATCTTAATAATGTATGTTAATTCTGTAATGTTAGATAAACGTGCTAAAATGTGCTTAAACAGAAATCTGTCCTTTGGCTCTAATGCCACAAAATTCTTTTGTGTGCCCTTGTAAATGAGCCATAAACATTATATACACCAGTAAAAGCTATACAACTTATTCAACCATTAAAGTTGCGTTTAAGGAGGTCTGGGACACCATTTTTTTTTATTGACGAATTGCAGTAATTATTTTTCTGAAATTGAACCTTATTTGACGATAAATTTGAGCAAGAAATAATCTTTAAAAAAAATTAAATAAATTTTTATAATTTAAAATTTAAAATTTTTGTTAAATTTAAAATTTGATATATCTTATGAACTAATGGTTCAATTTACAAACTTTTTTCACCCTTATATACAGAAATTATTTATCTATGTTTTTTTTTTTTTTTTTTTTTAATTTGAAAAAAGTACTTATTTCATAAATTTTAGCTCGACATGGATTACCAAAATAATTTTGCCCCTAATTAAAATCCCGAAGACGATTTATTAAAAGTACACTACAGATTTTATGTGCAAAATTTCAGCCATGTATCTCAGAAGGAATTGTAGGAGTAACTTTTTTAAAGTTTAGAAATCATAAAAAATTCCATTCTGAGATAAATTGCTGAAATTTTGCACACAAGTTTAGGAATTCAGGTTTTAAAAAATCTGCTTCAAAACAGACATATTCATGCAGTATACGCATGTTTATCATACATTTTAATATGCAAAAAGATGATATGGCAGTTTTAAATTTCAAATTAATAAAATATGATGATATATTTAATGCTGAATCAAATAGAATTAGAGTGTAATTTTATACAATATTCATATCTACACAGGCAAATGATATTGTAATAGATATAGAAGTAATCTGAAGTTCAATATTTACAACCAAGGTTTAAACTGCATTTTGTAAAGGGCTTAATTTTAGCTTTTAGATTTGGCAAAGTAATGAAATGCATAAATCCACCCCCTCCCACACCCATCTTCCACACACACACCAACTAAAAAACAAAAAGCAAAGAAAACGCTAGAATACTTTTTAAACATTTTAACTAAAATGCTAAAGGCGATTACTTGTCAAGTTAAATCCTGTTTCCAACAATTAGAAAAATTGCAATAATAATAATAATAATAATACAAACAATGCTATACCTTTTTAACTACTTGCCGGATAAACATGTGGTTTGCGGCATTCGATTCAGAAAAATTGGAAGTTTATTTATTTATTTATTTATTTTTTTTTTTTAAGAATACAAAAAAAAATTCTTTTTTTTTTTTTTTTTTTGTCAATTTTGGTGTCCCGGACCCCCCTTAAACAAAGTTCTGCCCGTTAGGCGAAATGAATACTTTGGTGGAATACTTTGGTGTGGCCCTGTACACGAACCATAAAAAATATACATAAAAAAAACTGTACATCTTTTTTTGTACGGCTCTTGAACATGGGCCAAATTTGCCAGTAAATCGGGTTAGTTTTGTGGCCGCTATTGCGGTACAGAAAAATCCTGTCTGTAGGCCCTAATGATTGCAAAATATCTGTGTGTTCCTGCACAAATACCGCAAACAGAGTATAAACCTAAAACTATACAGCTGATTCCGCGTGGCTCATGAACATATGTACCAAATTTCAAGTGAATAGGGGGATTTTTTCAGCCTCTAGTGCGAAACAGACACACAGACAGACAAACAGACAGAACCCAAAATCTTTCGATTCTCTAAATGGAGGTCTTCACTGACGTCTCGTCAATGACTTTTCTGCCTTCCTTGGCGACACAATTAATGACTTGGTGAAAAACTTAAAGGGTTTGTGATTAATTTAGTGGCTTGGTGAATGAAAGTGACGAAAAATGATAGTTTAGGTTTCTCAAAGTTTCGAGGCTGTATCTCTAACATGAGCTCAGTTCTGAAACTTTCCAATGGAATCGAACGCAGAAGCATCTCCAAACCCCATCGCTTAAAGATATGCATAGAGAAAGGGTGACTTCCGCTGTCAGTTGTACTCGTAGAGCTGACCTGGACGAAACTGTGTTCCAAAAGAATTGATATTTGTTCGTTGAATCAGTGAAATTACCGCACTGTTGAATATTTGGTGCCGTTTGCTTTACTGCTGCAAAAGAACTGACTGCTCTATGGGATTGTTTCATTCTATTAGTGATCCTGAGAGTGATTCAGATAGTGAATATTCTGCAGAATATTTGTTACATAGCGACTTTTGTGGTACAAGTAGCAGCTTTATAAGTCTGGCTCGAGATTATTCCTTGAACTGACAGTTTTATTGGAATCTTTCGAAAATATTCGCTGGATTGACAGTTTTGTTGGACTGTTTGAATGATATGTGTTGAATGAAGTGCATTTATCGATAAGAACCTGCCTATTTCTTTCTGAACTGCTGTCTTCGCACAACAAAATCCACATTTTCGTAACAAAGTTGCCATTTTCCTGAACAAGTGTTCTTCTGCATCCTATAAGCGATTCTGGAATATAAACTGTCACTTGAATGATATTACTTCCATTACCCTAATACCGTAGGTAATGGAAGTATTGTATTCGGTCTGAAAATTCGATATCGGGTTTTCACCTGATTTACACGTTTTAAGGTCCTCTGAGTCAAAAAAAAGTGGTTTTTGGCAATTGGTCAGTGGGTATGTATGTGTGTGTGTGTGTGTGTGTATGCATGTGGAGAATCTTCTGGCTATTATAGCTCAGAAACTAATAAAGATAGAGCTACGAAACTTTAGAATTCAAATACGTCTGGCGTACAGATGAAATTTCCAATTTTTGGTGAAAATTGAAAAACCGGAAGTGGGACATCGGAAACCGGAAGTTGGACCGTAAGTCCGTATCTCAAAAACGGCTCTAACAATTTTCTTCAAACTTGCTATATAAACACTCTATTAGATGTCCTTTCGAATGATATAGTTGGTTAGTTCAAGAAAATTGATAGGCGTCCTGTATAAATAGCTCAATTTCAGGCCTCCCAAGGGCGTTCCTTTAAAAACGGTTGTACGGATTTTTTTTCAAACTCGCCATTTTAACTCAATTTTAAATATGCTTTTGTATGTAATTATTGTTTTCCTGTCAATAATTGACGTTAACCGGAAATGGGACATCGGAAACCGGAAGTGGGACCGTAAGTCCGTATCTCAAAAACGGCTCTAACGATTTTCTTCAAATTTGCTATATAAACACTCTATCAGATATCCTTTCGAATGATATAGTTGGTTAGTTCATGAAAATTGATAGGCGTCCTGTATAAATAGCTCAATTTCAGGCCTCGCAAAGGCGTTCCTTTAAAAACGGTTGTACGGATTTTTTTCAAACTCGCCATTTTAACTCACTTTTAAATATGCTTTTGTATGTAATTATTGTTTTCCGGTCAATAATTGATTTTTTGTGAAAGTTGGTATCTCAAAAACGGCTCTAACGATTTTCTTTTTTGGTCACTTTTATGTTTTCTGATCACATTATCTCTCAAAAATGCATATAATACATGTAATAGCGGGTAATGGAAGTCGTGTGGTTGTTTCACACCAGATTTTTTTTATATGCGGTAAAAGTGTGTTCGTAGGAAAAAGAATCGCGACAAGGCAAAAATTTTATTATTTACTTATCTATTTAATACGTGAAAAAATGTGCTATGATTTTAATCTGCCTATATACACAGATATACGATAAAAAAATTAAATTCTTATCATAATAACACTCATTGATAATTCGGCAATTAATTAGAGAATTATTAATTATTTTAAAATCAGTTCACATCAGGTATTATTTCTAACATAAAATTAGGCAGGCTTGATTTCCTTGAACGAATGTAAATATTTTAAAGGGTGATAAAATGCATATATTTTTTTTAAATAAAAGCGACTGATATAATTTTTATGTCTGTTGTTGATTGTAAGTGTGAAATTATATAAAAAGGAAATTAGTTAATATCTCAAAGTAAAAAAAATAAGAAAAAAAGATAAGAAAGACGTAATTTATATATATTTAGTTTGATGTTCCAGTCAAAAAACGTTCTTCTGTACCAATATATGAAACATCGCATCCAGAGGAAACTACATGCACCATGAAAAAAAAAAAAAAAAAAAAAAAATAATTTAGTTATTTAAAACAAACATTTTCCATATGTAGTTTGGTATAATCATAACCACCAGACATTAAGATATAGTCACCTAGAAAACTACATACAGTGACTAATAGCAGCACCACCTGCCTTCCGATATGCACCTAAATTAAATCAGCATAACTTCCTGTAATATCCTTCTCACATATAAAATTTGGTACATTTATAAATCATAATAACTAAGAGATTAACAGAAAAAATAATATAGCAGAAAAACATGCATAAGCAGTAAAAGCAGCACAAGCATAGCATAAGCAGAAAAAATTCAGTGTAAGAGCGAAACCCGTTGATCGACATGTAGACAAATAAAAAAAATAAAAAAAAACAGTCTTTCATATTTCTCACATGTCGAGTTTTGTGCTCTTATACGCTATAAAATTTTAAATATAGATAGCCTTCCTGTAAATGAGAGAAATTGCAGAATAGCAGCGCCATCTATTAGATGATATAAACAAAAATCTAACAATTTAAGTCAAGGTCAAACTAATTATGATGTTTTGTAGATTTTTTTTTTTTTTTTTTTTTTTGTAGTAGTAGTAGTACAGTAGAGTACTGTTTATGCGTCATTTGCGTTTATTCATAAATTTAATGTAGTCCTAGTTCATTTCTTTTCACTTTAATAATAAAAAAAACAAAAACGAAAAATCATGCGGTAGGCGTTGAATATTAACACTTTCCAACTATATGTAATTGTTGTATCGTATAACTTTCAACGTTTATTTATTTATTTATTTACTATTTTTTAGGCCTATTTTATAACACAACGTCAGACAGAAACTCCGAAAAGCATACAGATATAGAGTATTTGAATTCATAATCACTCTTAAACGCTGTTATAAAGTGTTAAAAATTCTTAACATAAAAGAAAATGTAGCCCTTAAAATCTAATTGCAGCCCTTAATGTATCTGAATACTTTAGTGTAACCCTGTCAATCTGAAGGATAACCATATCGTACTATAGGAAAAACATTATTTTAGCATATTCACAGCAAATTTCAATTTCTTTATGATTGTACTGTAGAAAGTTATTTAAATATGATTTATAAAATATGTCTCCCATTAAACGCAATGCATTGGCCTTTTTTGGGCGTTCCTTTACACAAAAAGGTTGTACAACACCTATTAATACCATATTAAATAGAGAACACTCCATAGTAAACTTGATTAAATTACATCATTTTTTAAAAGTTCTGAAAATATTTACGAAGCTAGGGGCGAGTACACGGATAGATAGACAGACGGACAGTCGGATAGACAGATACACAAACTAAAATCATATTCACACTTAAAAATTGTTAGAAAGTATTAAAAACGCTAATGTAAAAGAAATTGCAATTCCAGCAAATTTCCAATAAAAGCCTTCAATGCAATTGAATATTTTTGAGTGGCGCTGTAAATCTAATGCTAATCATACTACATATTCTACAGAAAGCATTCTTTTGTGCATATAACATGTTTCAATTTCATTAAGATTTATGCAAATTAAAGTTATTAAAATTAGGTTTATAGAAATATCTCTCATGGATTGCAATGCTATTGGATTACTTTTGGGTATTCCTGTACACAAACCAGTGGTGATATTTATTTCATTTTCTATAGGAAACATACGATAGTGAACTTGTATAACATATTTCAATATCATTAAGATCTGTGTAAAACAGAGGTGTTAAAATGTGATTTATAGAAATACCTCTTATAGAAGACAATAATTTAGAATAATTTCAGGTGTCTCTGTACACAAGGCAGTAAGGGTATTCACTCCATTTTGAATAACAACATCCGATATTTGTTCGATCATAGATCGCTCTCGTCGGCCTAGCTGTTTGTAGCTTTCCGTGTTTTTCTCCGGAACTTGAGGAAATACAGGCGAGGAGCACTTTGAAAGTTCCCCCCAGAGGTCTCTAGGACCTTTTTGCAGTCAGCGTCAATCGGCCTTAATCCTAATACCATATCATACTGAAACTCGCTTGAATACGGTCTAAGATACCTTTAAAAGACCCACACAGACACAGAGGGCACTTTGCTCAGGATTATGCAAATGCACCTTGCACACTCAAACGACCTTAATCCCTACACTAGAAGATTATACAATCAAGATATGATTCTGCTTGCTCACTTTTCTGATAAATGTTTTATAATTATAAATTAATTTATTATTTTTGGTTAAAATGCTGATATGAAACAGTTAACTAATTAATACTATCTTAAAATATGCTAAAACTACTGATTCTGTATGAAATTAATAGTAAATGGTATTCATGTAGAATTATATTTCTAAAATTCAGAATTGTTTATTGTAAATTTCAATATTATAAATACTATTCTAAAGTCCAATAAGTCTTCTAGTTTTCTTAAAAAGCCAGTTTGAATTAGGAAATATTTAGTGCTGCCATCTATTATGAATTGTTGCTACTAATAATGCAGAGTTTAATATTTTTAGTCTGGCAGTCTTGTCTCCGTAAGTAATCAAATATTAAATGTTGCTTTAACACAGTTATTATTACCTGCAACTAAAATGTTTATTTTGTGTTTTGGACTTCAACGTTTTGAATTTTTGTTTTCGTTATAATCAATATGCACTCAAACTTTCATACTAAACAAATATGCAAAGTTATAAGATGAAGTAATTAAAAGTAAATATTTTTATATATCTGTAATATTAGAAACAAAAATTAAAAATTAAATTAAATTAAATTAAAAATTAATTAATTTATTTATTACTACTACTACAGTAACAACAAATTTTATGTTGATTATAATAAAAATTAAGGAACAAAATAAAGTTTCTCGTATAACGCTGAATTTTTCCCTTCACTTTTGTTGAACGGAAAAGAAAATTTTCTAATTTAGTAAATTTGCATAGTGGCTGATGTAAAAATTTAGAAACTAATACTTTGAAACTTAGTGTGTGGACATTTTCGTAATGTATTATATTTCCTATCTTATATTGCTGGCGTAAGTATGGGCTAAGTTCCTGTAGAAAAGACCCACGGAGAGCATCCAACCCAAGCACCCAAGAGTAGTCTCAGATAGGGTGCCTCGATAAGATAATATTGTAATATAGGCACCCTAGTCTCAGATACCCTTTCTTTCTTCTTCCCTATGTATTATTATTATTACTATTATTATTATTATTATTTATTTATTTTTTTTTTTCTATGTATTATCAAGATAACTCTTTCAAAAATTAAGTTTTTCGAATTGTGTTTCTTTTTATTTCCACTCTTCGAACACGTATTATTATTACTATTTTTTTTTTCTTAGCGAGCAATGTTTTTAAATAAATAAATTTAAATATTTTATTTCACTAAGCAAACTTAGGGGGTCTAATTTTCAATATCGAAAAAAAAAAAAAATAATAATAATAATTTTTTAATTATATATATGTATATTTTAATTGCTTACTAAGATAATCTTACGTGTATCTGTTTTTTTTTTTTTTATTTAAGATATGAAGGGTTATGTGTAATCACGTTTTGCCCCCTGTTCCCATTGCAGCACGAATTTCTAAAATTCCAGATATTGGTTTTTAGGTATTTATGTTAGCTACATTTTGAAACAAAAATTTTACGGATACCTGTTTTTTAAATTTGAAATATGAAGTATTTTATTAAAATCCCGTTTTGCGCATGTGAAATCACTTTTTTCTCCTTACCCACTCTTGTGGACCGAATTTCCAAAATTCCAGAAATTTATTTTTAGGTATTTGTGTTAGCTATATTTGAAAGCAAAAATATTACGAATATCTGTCTTTTTCTTTGAGATATGAAGGTTTTCGTGAAATCATGCTCTGTCCCCGTCTCCCCTTTAGACGGTGAATTAGGAGTGCTTATACTATATGTTCTATAATCGAACCAGTTTCGAGCCAGTGGCTCCAGTAGGTTTTCCTGTGCGTTGATGAGTCAGTGAGTCAGTCACTGAGTGAGTGAGTGGAAGTACTCTTATATATATATATATAGATTAATTCTTCTTTAAAATGAAAAGCACTTTTGAAACAATACACTATAATTAGAATAAAAATATATTAAATATCTCATTAAATATGAGCATTTTTTATGAAAATTGTTTAAAATGCGCATGTGTGAACGATAAAAACTTTTCTTGCATAATTTTATAGACAAATAACTTGACCTCATACTACAAACAATGTCAGATATCACTGAAATTCAGAGAGTTATACGCAAAAAAAGTAAACAGTTTTTAAATTATTGTCCGAAATTGATTTTTGCCTTTAGATGTCATTGACAAATTGATCTTTATCAGTCAATATAGATAGTTACACTGAATTATATAAATCCACTTCATGCTTTAAATACGCCAATGTAATAAGAAATGCTAGGATATACGTCATGAATACTGAAATACATTTTATTTTTTGGTTTAAATCGTAACAAAATTTGCTAATTCCTTAGTTTAATAACTAGTAAATTATAATTAGTAAGTCGGGAATTGCTTATTAATATAACAAAACGTAATAAAAATGAAGATTTATTTCAACTGATTTATATAGTTAAACTTAAAAAATAATTACATAAAATATTTAACTGTACGTCGTTATACAAAAAAAGAAAATAATTTGTTCTGGAATTCACACTACTTTCTCTTATTCGACATTAGTTATAATTTAAGGTGTAACATATGAAGTACTGTATCTAAATATTTACACTGTATTTTAAAATCACTTCAAAACATTTCCAGAATATGTTTTATTTGAGAAAACGTCTGCGTGAGAAATATATATCAGAATTATTTTGTATAGTTTTGAGGTATTCAGAAAACCATGTTTAAACTTCTTCTTTTTACGTGTAATTGAGATATGCTGAGGAGAAACACACAGAAACGGCATACAAACACACAGAAACGGCATACAAACACACAGACCAGTTGTGAGAAATGTGATTTTTGAATTCAGAGGACTATAAAACGGTACACATATACCAAAATCTCAATTTCGAAAATTAGACCGACAATATACAATAAAACGACAATATACTTTGTTTATCTTATGGATAAGAAAAAGGTAGAAAATGTCTGTATAAAGAATTCCTATAAAACTTATGTTTTTCTTTTTTAATAAATATTGATTTTTAATTAATAAAAAATTCGAAAACTTCCAATATACGTATATGCCACTTTGACTGATCATTCTGTTAAAAGCTGTGTTTTCTAGAATATAATAAAATAAATATCTTGTAATATTGAAAGAAAAATGCATAATAAAAGGGTGAAAAAAAATGATATTTGCAGAATTATGTTTTTCGTCTTATGTGGATTATTTATACCTATTAGAGTATATATAAAATAACGCGTTATCCACCAAGTCAGCATCACAATTAAAAATTCATGTATGAGTAAATTGGAGGCACAATAGGAAATAAGCTAGGTTAATCGTAAAAACATGCGATTCACAGGAGTCTGATTTACATATTTCTCGTTACGTATCCGTGCAGCGCCATCTATCGACGAAAAATTTTACTTTTTTTTTTTTAAATCACAAAAAACCCCTTTTATGAGAATAATTTTTTCATAAACCGCGTTCAGTTCTACCGATACACCCGCTATATATATATATATATAAGTTGCAAAACATTTATCTGTATTTCACCAGTTTGCTTTGTAGATAAGTTATATATTTTTTTGTGTTAAGAAAAGAATATATATATATATGAATTATATTGGAAAAAAAAAAAAAAATTATAGCAATGAATATCTGAATACGTTTTTATGTTCCTTTGTTCGCCAGAACTCCTTTTTTTTTGGTCTCATCGTTAAAATCTGAAGAATAGCAATGGGTAAACGAAAAATCAGAAGAGATGAAGATGCAGAAATACACTTAAAAAGAAAGAAAAAAGCCATTAATGTTTTTTTTTTTTTTTTTTTTTTTTTTTGAAAACATCATTTTGAAATGTTGAGCATCTGTATTTACTAAGGAAATAACTGAAGATATTTTTTATTGTGACAATAGCTGTTTCGAAATGAAAGAATTGAACTTATGAAATATATTCGTATTTTAGGATATATATTTTTTTTTTCAAATAAAAGTTAAAGAAATAAAAATAGTAAAAGAAGAAGGAAAGTGCCTCATAAATAATAATAAAAAAGTTAATAATATTAATGATAAAAATTAACAACTGTCATTACAGTTAAGGACAAAAGAATTGTGGTGTGACCAATGTGGACTTTTTTTTTTTTTTTTTTTTATTTAATACGTATTATTAAAATTAGTACTCATTGAATTTTTATAATTTATATAAATAATTTCTAAATTAATGTAAATAAATTAAAACAAAAATAAATTTATGCAATTTCGATTTATTTCATTAAATTTTATTTACTAATGATATAACATATATGCAGCTTCATCTTCGTCATCCATAATGAAAGAAAAATAACAAATAATTTCTTAAAACCTCTTCATTAAAAAAGAAAAAGAAGATGATTAATTAGTGTTTTATTTGTATTATTTTGATCCGCTTAAATAACGTGAACAATTGTCAACCAGTATTTAGGAAGCCTCGACTTCAAAGCATAGTTTCTAATTAAGAAAAAAAAAAAGTCGATATATGACAGAATTTATTTTATTACGACAGGAGTAATTTATATATTGCAATGTTTTAACTAAAAAATATATATATATTAGCCCCACTGGCTAATAATAACAAGCTCGACATTTCTCACGTAACCGTTTTGGCAAGGTCATCGTATCTGCAAACGCACATGTAACGGCTATTATGTGGGAAATGTCGAGCTGTTTATTAGCCAGGGTGGCTCAGTGGAAAAGCATCCGCACGTTAAGTGGAGGGCCTCGGTGTAATTCCCGGATCTGGCATTTTTAACGTAATTGGTATAAAAAAATTCAATCCTATACTTCAAAATAATTATAAATTTTTACTGTTGATGATTTTATCAATAAAATTTCTAAGTAGTTTAAGATAGTTTAAGAGGTAGGTAGGGTTTAATAAAGTGGTAGAAGAGTTGCGAAAAATAAAAGGCGGATCAATCAGACACCATGTAAATGAAATCTACTGCGATTTTTTATTACCACTTTTAAGTGGATGCAAATTTTTATTTCACCTAATTTCGAAAATTATTACAGAAATAAAAAAAAATGTATATATTCATATATCCAGAAGTAGTGTTTAAAAAACAAATCGTGCCACTTGATAGTTATTTATCGAATCTTCCTATAATTACACCAGAATTTCATGTAATAATTCAAAGATTAAAATACAATGTCACAAGAAATGTTGTTAATCAATGAAGTTCTTTTGTTGAATTTAAAAAAAATTCATCTGGGTTAATATAGTTGGCTTTTTTGAATAACACTATTTATAAAGATTAATTTTTGTCTTATTTAATATTAGATAATTAAAGATGAAAAGTGTTATTTGAAAATAGTGGATTAAATAAAATTCGTCCATGGCAGCCCAGCAGTATATTCAATGAGATATAGAATATTCATTTTTAAGCCAATAAATATCTTGCAATCAAAGATTTAGTTTGGCATATTTGAAGAAATATTAAACAAGTTAGAAAGGGAAAATTTTATCGACATGTTTCGGTGACTCATAATATAAAGGGAAAATATAATTTACGATGTATCTTAATGAATATTTTTAATTTAAATTTGACATTTTTATGCAATTTTTTTTTAAATATTCCTATTTCCTTGTATTGATTCCTTCTCTAAATAGTCTAGATTTCTTTTATTAAAGCACGTAAGAAGATAGTACGTAGATAAATATGATCAGAACGATCAAAAACAGACATTAAGAAAATGGATGACTTCAAATTTTCTTTTCTATTTTGCAGGAAAGATGCAGATGTCTATTTAAAAGGAGGAAAAATGATTTATGGCTGCGTTGAACTTTATTGTAACAACAGTAACTGGATAGTGACCATTATTCTTTGAAGAATGTAACTGCCAATACAGTTATTTGTCGTAAAACTAGATATTCCATTATATTTTTAATGATAAATTTGAAATTTACTTTATATATATATATATATATATATATATATATATATAACCATCTAGTTAAAAATATATATTGAACAAAATGCAAACTATTAAATTAAAGTTATGAGTTTTTTATAAAGTGTTACATGCAAACAATCTTCCTTTAAAATTATTGTTTTTAAGAAAAAATTACAACTATACAAACACTATAATTTATATTTATTGAACTGTTTTAAATTTAAGTAATTTAATTTTTGTCAAAAGAAGACTTAAATGGCCCAGTCTCATATAATTTAAAAGAGGTGTTATCATAATATAGCAAATCGAAAAAAAAAAAAAAAAAAAAAAAAAAACAGCAAATAAAAATGAATGTTTTGCGATAGCAGTTAAAAATGCACTAAAGAACTAGCAATAAAAAGTACTAAATGAAACAGTTCTGTAAGAAACACGTCATTAATTTCAAAACAACCGCAAGAGTTGTTTCGCTAGAAATTAAAACATGAATATTTGTACCTATTTTTTTCACTTGATGAAGTGTCGTGTTGTTATTTCGACCTGAAACAACTTTTGTAAGTTTTTTCGCAATTTAGGGTGTTTTTTTATTTAATCTTTTCAAAAAAGATGTTATTTTTTGTGAACTTTAAGCATATGATTTTATATAAATTAATAAGAAATAATATATCTCTTTAGCATTTTTCTAAATTACTGCATTAATGAAGCGTAATGTTTATGAAATATTTCAAATTATTACATTGTTACTCCTATGATTAAATTCATATGCGTACATTATTTTATTAAATAGGTGTTAAAAGTGTAGGAAATCTCCACGCATATTTGAATACTGGCTTATAAATTGCTAGAATATCTCATAAAACTTTAATTTCTTTTTTTCGCTTTACTTTTCTTTACACTGAAGACATCACATGGCTTCTGCCTTTATAAAGCACTGCAGCTTTCGTAAGCTACATATTTGTCCAAGACATCGTCCATATTTTCAGTAAAAATTGATGCTGAAAACTTTTGAAAACAGGAGATCATTTTAAAATTTCTTTATAAATGCTGAATTTCTTAAAATACGATTATTAAGATGCATTAAATAGTTCTAAATAAATAATTTTATGAATTTAGAAAGCAGTAGAAGAAAAAAAAATCTTTGTTTTTTCAATCTTATTCAGAGCATTCGTAGTCCATTTGACAGTGCGGATTACATCCTCGAGCCTTACAAATGTGTCGGAACGAGCACCACTAATGTATACGATGGGAAATGGTATAAATTAACGGTGGCTGGAGCATGTAAAATGTTCATGGCTGGAATGTTGTCTGTGTTCTGTAAAATTAACTACCCTGGGAGTTGCTAAAGAGACGAAGCGTTTTCTTCTGCGGACGAAAAAAATTCTGATGGCATATCTCTGGACTACTCGGGGGTGAATTCCAGACCTTCGACAATAGCCCATTAGGCACTTCTAGTCTGGCCAATGAACTGCAGTGCCTAGAATAAATAGTGCGGCAACCGTTGAGCAAAAACGTGCTCTAAAGATCAAGTCTTTCTCCAGAGACTTACACGATCGAGATTCTTGAAAGAAAAACCGAAACTAATGTATTTACTAATTGCTTATGTGCTTAGATTACGTTATTGAGAAGATGGAACGGGGGAGAGACCATTCACGAATTCATCAACATCAACATGGGTGCTTCGAATTGCTTGCATTTGGTCACAACCGATGTTTAGCTCCATCGAAAATGTAAAAGACATAAAAATAATTTCTCAGAAAAAAAATATATATATATATATTCGGATTTTGTCTCTGAAATATTCCCACGTAACCACAGCGAAGCACCAGGTGATGTCCACGCTGTATATTTTAGATGCCTTGACTGAAGTAGAATACTGGGAGGAGGGAATACTGAGCGGTTTGTCTTCTGATTCAAATGAAACTAATTTATTTTGCGAATACCGCTGTTTTTCTATTTTAATCAGCATACAATTATCATTCCTTGCATTCTAGCTCATTAAGTGCAACATTAAATGCACTGAAACTTAACTTCAACTTACTTTTAATCCCAGTAAAGTTATGTTGAATAAAAGCTTACGAAGTATCGATAAAATGACGTAATAATTGAAATTGTAACTAACTGTATTCTTTCAAGTTCAAAGATATAGCTAAACACTGCATAAAAATTAAAAGTTTTTTTTTTTTTTTTCTTAAATACTTTTATTAACATAGTTATGAAACAACCAAGTATAACCGTTAAAGTGTGAGCACACATTGAGGTAGATCTGTCAAATTTTAATCGATTGATTTAATATGTATGAGATAATTCCCCCATTGCAGTCGGAAGCAAAATTATTGAAGCACACAATCACATTTTTCCCATTTTTTTCCCCTTAGTTTGTTCGTTAACACTTACTCTCAACTTACTTTTTTATAAATAGCATAAGACTACTATCATGACTCGACAAATATTTACTTATCAAAATACTATTAGGTGTACATCTTTAGGGTATGAGTTATTGCTATCGCTTCAATAATTTTGCTACCGACTGTACCAGTGAAATAAATAGATTTGTTGCTTGCGACATTAGAAGGATTATTTAATTTAAACTTTTTTTTTTCTTGTTACGCTGAAAGGAAAATTTTTTCTTAACACTTTCACCAACTTGGTGACATTATGAAATGTAAAGAGCCTCACACTTGGGAGTTCCACTAAAATATTACATAATTTACAAAAGTACTTTATGTACTTGGTTTTAAATCTTTAATTTTATTCAGTGTATATACGTGTCAGTGGAATTTAACACATCGATTGTTGGGGATAAAATTTAAGTTTATTAAACATGAGTACACCAAAATTTTTTTCAAATAAAGCAACGTTTTTTAGGAACCCCAAAAGGCGGAGTTTACTACTCACAGCCGGTAAGCATGTAAACTTGAAAATGTTAATATAATACCAATAATAATAATAATAATAAAAAAAAAAGAAAACAGTTTTTATGACTTACGAGTCCTTAAAACATGTAAATCAGGTGAAAATTCGACATCGTCGAAATTTTTGAACGAATGCAATACATCCATTACCTAAGGTAGTCGTGTAAAAGAAGTAATAGCACACATACGAATAATAAATAATTTTTTTTTTTTTTTTTTTATTTAACTATAAAATCTCTTTTAATAAATTTATTATTATACTATAGTAAATCAATATTTAAAATAGAAATTTTGTGCGTAATTTATTTTCTGTATGATATATCTGTACATTTCTTTAATTATTCAATTTAATAATTTTTATTTAAGATATTTTATAAATATTTACAAGTGCTTATATAAATATTACGATTTTTATTTTTGCTAAAGTTTAACAGTTTGTTTCAGATAAATCCTAATTCTTTACTTTCCTTTTTTATCTTATACATTCAAACGAACATAAATATTATTTATTTTACTATTTCATTTTTTCGTGATAGTGTATAAATATCTGAGTAGTTTTTAATAGAGTTAATGCATCTATGTAACGGAAACAAAAATCTAACCATCTGTGAATTGATGTATAACATAGACTTAAATAAAAAATGGGTCATTTAATAAGAACGAAAAATCTTTTAGGGAATGGGATTGCTTCCCAACCTCTTACACTTTCTAAAAAATGTTGTCATTTGTAGTCCTGTCAGAGGAGTGGGAGACATGGGACTTAATGCTAGGAATAAAAATATTTTATGGCTATAACATTAAATCTCAGAATACCGCGGGAGTACTGTAGTATGATTTTTTATATTGTTTTGCACTGTGTTGAATTTCCTTTTTTTTTTGTTTTCCTTATAACGATTCTTTTTTTTTCCTTATATTTTCCTTATAACGATTCCTTTAAACACGATTCTTTCCAACTTTGTTGAAAACATTATGCATATTAATTGCATTTATATGCATATGTTTACAGTACTTCTATGTATTTTGATAAGTAAAATTGCTATTTAACATTAGAAAAAATATAGAAAATAAATAAGGCTTTTTAACACCTATAATTTCATGGGGGAAATTATTTTGACTGACAATCACACACACACGCATATTTTTAATATATGTATATGTTACCGTTAAAACTCGAAATCCGTGAATGTGCAGATTACCTAGCTAATCTGCAGATTAACTAAAACAACCCGTTAAAGTGTGGAATCAAGAGTTTTCCGCATTTTAACTAGGTAATCTGCAGATTAGCGGCCACTGTGTCGTTAAAGTTGAAATGATTGTTTCGAGCCTTAGTTTTTTTACATTCACTATGACGTCAAACAGTCATGTGATACAGATACGCGAATGACCTTCAAACACAAACCAAAACTTTCATCCTTTCCGCTCCGCTTCCGCTATGATATGATAATTGGTAAACGCAAAACTTGGAGCGTCGAAGACATGGTTATTATAGGTTTCTGATCATGACCTACACAAAACTTAAAGTAACAAGTAAGTTATAATTATTTTAATTTTGATTTTATTTCTTCTCTTTCTTAATTTTGTCAATATAAGTTTGATAAGGGTCTGCACTGCATTTTATTATTGAAATCTAATCTTAATCTAAACGCTCTGTCTCCTGAAACTTCATTTTGAATTATGAATATTAAAATTTACAACACAGTAATTATTTCCTCCCTAAATAAAACTATTAAATTACAACTTTTTAAAACTAATTTATTTAAAAATTGTTTAAATTACTAACTGAAAAAAAAAAAAAAAAAAAGTTTTAATTTTTGATTACATTTTTATTTTTATTTTGTTCGCTTTTTCAGATAATTTCGTTGTAGTTTATCACATAAAATGTGTTAATAAAGTTTTTTTTTTTTTTTAATTAATATATTTGCTAAACTTGTACAGATATACGTATGTATGCTGCAAAATATAGTTTAATAAAGCATTGGAAAACAGTCATTTTAATTTTCCTGCGGTCTAAAAATTATTAAAGCAGTTTTAATTATTTGAAGTACTTCTTAAATAATGTTTCTGAATTGTCTTATTTAATATTTCTTTATCGAATTAAAAATTGGTGCATAACTTTAAAAAAAAAATAGTAATAGCAATGTAAGTTGTTAATTTTTTTTTTTTTTTTTTTTTTTTATTTAAATGGTTAAATATCTTTATTTTGAAAAGAAATCGTTACTGTATTACAATTTTAACATTCATTTATAAAATAGAATTTATTGAAAGCTATTAAAGTTATTATATTTCATATTAAAAATGCATAACATCTTCAAACTTATATTGACAGAATAAAAAAGATGAAATAAGTAAAAAAAATAAAACAAATATAACTTTAAAACACATAAAAATTAAAACACATATAGATTAAAATAAGTAAGGAAAGAAAGAAAAGGAAAGAAAACTATTTTTTTCCCCCGAATGGAAAAAACAAATACAACACAGCGTGCTGTAAAATTACAACACCAGAGATTTTATTTTCATTTTAACGAGTGCCTAGTAGGTAATGTGCAGATTATCTAGGTAATTCGCAGATTACCTAGGTAATTTGAGAAATGAAACAATTTTTCTCACTTTAACGGATCGCCCTAGTTAATGTGCAGATTACCTAGGTAATCTGCAGATTAACTTATTTCTGCACTTTAGCGGTAACATATACATTGTCTATAATTCAATGGTCCTAATTTAAAGCTATCTACAGAGAAAACGATTATTCATAATGTTATGAAATTTTTGTAGGATATAATAAAGGGATGGGATTTTGTTTGATCGAATCAAAAAGTTAATTCAAACTTTCGCTGACAGAGGTTGTTTTTTTTTATTTTTCACTTAGGTTTAATTGCCGAAACGTCAGTGGAGGCCCTACATTGAGACTCAAAACGGTTTTGGGCTTTGTCTGTCTGTCGCGCGATAGCGGCCGCACAAATAGCGCTATTGACTTGAAATTTGGTACACGTGTTCATGAGCCCCACGAAATCAGCTGTATAGTTTTTGGTATGTACTCCATTTGTAGTTCGTATACAGGGACACGCCAGAGTTTTTCTTATCATTACGGCCTATGGGAGGAATTTGTATGTATCGCGATAGCGGCCACAAAAATCACGCTATTGACTTGCAATTTGGTACACGTGTTCATGTGCCCCACGAAATCAGCTGTATTGTTTTGGGTGTGTATTCCTTTTGTAATTCGTGTACAGGGACACGCCAAAGTTTTTCTTATCATTACGGCCTTTGGGAGGAATTTGTATGTACCGCGATAGCAGCCACAAAAATTACGCTTTCGACTTGCAATTTGGTACACATGTTCATAAGCCCAACGGAATCAGCTGTATAGTTTTAGGTGTGTATTCCATTTGTAGTTCGTGTACAGGGACACGCCAAAGATTTTCTATCATTACGGCCTGTGGGAAGAATCTGTATGTACCGCGATAGCCGCCGCAAAAATCAAGCTATTGACTTCAATTTTTCCCGAAACGTCACTGGAGGCCCTCTGTTGAGACTCAAAAGGATTTTGGGTTCCGTCGGTCCGTCTGTCTGTCTGTCTGTCGTGCGATAGCGGCCGAAAAAACCACGCTATTGACTTGAAACTTTGTACACATGTTCATCATCCCCACGAAATTAGCTGTATAGTTTTGGGTGTGCATTCCATTTGTAGTTCGTGTACAGGGACACGCCAAAGTTTTTTTTATAATTACGGCCTATGGGAAGAATTTGTATGTACCGCGATAGCGGCCCCAAAAATAACGCTATAGACTTGCAATTTGGTACACATATTCACGAGCCCAACGGAATTAGCTGTATAGTGTTAGGTGTGTATTCCCTTTGTTGTTCGTGTACAGGGACACGCCAAAATTTTTCTTATCCTTACGGCCTATGGGAATAATTTGTATGTACCGCGATTGCGGCCGCAAAAATCCTTCGATTGACTTGCAAATTGGCGCACACATTCCAGCTTTCCATATAAGTAGCTGTATAATTTTCATTGCTATATTTTTTATAAACTGTGTACAGGGACACGCCAAAATTCTTAACATTACGGCGTATGGGGTGAATTTCGTTTAAACGCATTTTAATATCATTACTTTGCAATGAAGAAAATGAAACTAGAGTATGTGAGTAAGATGCTTAAACTTATGTTGCTTGAAGAAAATATGTGCTCTTAAGCTTTCTAATTAATGTACAGGACCTTACAAAAGTGTTCTGACAATGTCACTTAGTCATCCAAACGATGTTAAATTTGGAACAATTATTAATTTTAAACGCAAAATAAGCTGAATAGTTTTTACTGGTGTATACAATGTTTATGGTTCGTTTACAAAGACACACGAAAGAATTTCGTAACATTAGAGCCTATGGACGAATTTTTAATTTAAGCGCGCACTTTAATGCGTTTATGCTGAATTGAACTTAATAAAGTTAACATACATTAAAAAGATGCTTAAAATCATGTTTACTCTAAAAAAAAGGTTATGTATAGACTAAATAATTTATGGGACCACACAAAATAATTCCGAGTATGTACTGTAATCATCCAAATGATGTCAAATTAGTTTGAAAGATTAATGAGTTATAATTTATTAGATTTATTCTTATTATTGGCGTTTATAATGACTGTGGCTACTTTTCCGGGATACATAAAGGAATTTCGTACTTTTATGGTGTATAGTCGGTATTTCTTAAAAGTGTATTTTAACATGGTTACACCCCATCAAATATAATGAAATTTTATTAGAATTTTAAAAGCCTGTTTTCATGTTGAAAATTGTGGGCATAGAATTGATAATTAGTTTAAAGGCTTCGCAAAATATTTCCGATATGCTATGTAATTTTTTTTGCATGAAATTCGGTATTTATGAATTTCCGGGAAATAATACAAGACCGTCGTTTAATAAGAATGCATATTGTTGCGTACTTGGGGGTTTGTAAGTTGTCCGAGAATGAAAGGCGAAACTTGCAAAAATTCAGTGATTTATTCACAGAAAGTTCCAGAAGAATACAGGTCTATAAACCAAGTATCAGCTTCAATTCAACCAGTAAACATAGCTTAAACAACAGCCGTTAACAGCAAAACAACAGTACAAACTGTTTAGCAATAACACATAAAGCAAGTCTCATTCAAAGAGGCTCAAAGCAAAGCAAGCATTTGACGAAACCGACACAGGTCTGAGATTGGAAGCCTTGGCTAAAAAAATGCTCCTTTTATACTATTCTATCGAACACAGACTGTTCTGGAAAATTATCGTATCTTATCAGCCAATGAGATTAGAGCTTCCATATTTGGTATATCCCTAATAAGGATTTTCTCGCCAAGTTCGCCAAAAAAAATCGCCAAGGAGGGAAACAGTCGCCAAACTTGGCGCCAAATCCATTTCTTCCCTTATTGAAGCTTTTCAATTCGTTTTTAAAGGAAAATTACGCTATTTTAACGCTAAAATGACTAGAAATGCACAAAATTAGCATTTTATCGACTTACTAAGCCTCTTTGAAAAAATTTATACAAAAATAAATGCAATTATTTACAATTCCGTAACACTTTATATGATATATAAATAGGTATAGAAAGAGAGATACAGCGGGGGGTTGAGGGGGGCGGCAGCCCCCCTCAGGAATGTATCTGATTATGGTAATAAGTCGATCGAATCAATATATACTATTATATAATAAGAAATAAATAAAAATGACCTATTGAAAAATGTCTGATGCAAATAGGACGTTGAGGCTCCTGATCTGCAGATCCACTAGTTAGTTTTGCGTCCATGTGCATTGATATATAACAATGTTAAGTACATTGGAATTTCTCAATAGCTATATAATTTAAGAGAATAATAATTAAAAAAATAAATAAATAAGTAAATAAAATAAAAAGTTTCTGTAACTGATTTTTATTTTCATATATTTTCTTGTTTATACTTTAATATAATTTAACAAAATATTCTAAACATGTTTAGGTAATCGTGGATTAACTGATAAATTATTATAAATCTTAGTTATGATTATATATCTTATTTATAATAATTTCAATGAAACAAAACATATTGCGACGGTGGTTCATTTAAGCGTTTTTCATAGAACAAGAAATGTACGTTTTATGAATGGTGCAAAGTTCACCTTTACGGAATGTTCTAAAAAAATACTATTTTGGAACGTCTAATACATTCCTTTGGCACGAAATACGACATCGAAACGTCCATAACTGTCATTATATATTCAAAGAACGTTTTGGTACTACTTGGGATAGTTATATTGATAAGGCAAGAGCATTATAATTTTCCTGGTAAAACAATTCGACGAGTTGAGCTTTATCTGGTTAAGTTGATGTCGTATTGCCGTGTACGAACAGAATCGTGTTTTTCTTCTCCGCCAAGTACTCAAAATCAATAGCCTCACGGTGTGAAATCGCCAAATATGCCTAATTTTTATAGTTTTTCATGGTCGCTGTAATTCATTTAAGCCGATAATTTTTTCGCCTTCTGGTGTTTTATGAAGAGTAGAATCACATTTTTTTTTTTTCAATATTTTTTGAAGACGACACCTTTTGAATGTTTCCTTGTAAGTATTTTCAGTTATTCGCAAATTACTAAAGCCGCAACTCATTCTTCACCCGGATCAAATATTAACTCTTCTTTTCCTTCAGAAATAAAAAATACACACACCGGAGGTTTTCAATGACCCAGACAGTCGTCTTCGAGTAGTGGGTGCCTAAACATATTTAATTTCTATCACTTGGTATTTTTGCAAATTTGGTAATGTAAAACCTCCAAATATAACCACTGACATAGATACACAGTTTGTCAGTTCCGTAACAAGGACAAAAATATGTGCAATTGGAAAACAAAAATAATAAATAAAATAAAATATCGCTTTTTCCACCTGAAACCTACTTATTCATTGTCAGAATCTAAAATTTCTTCAATAATCCATAATTTTATTTAACCGATTAAAAAAGAGAGTTCGGTGTTGTGTGTTTCTATTACTAATTCTCTTAGTGCACGTTGTGTAAATTTTCCGAAGGAAAAAATTCTTGTCATGTAATATTAAGAACATATTTTATTTTGTGAAGTTATTTTTCAAAATTTTCTTATATAGTTATTATATTGCAGTATTTAGAGTATATTTTGCTTTAATTCTATAAAATATATATCGATGTGTTTCAAATATATAAGATTATGATTTAATATGTATTTACGTTATTAGAACATTGCATCATATATTGTAATTTTAATTGTTCACTGAAGAGTTACCACTAAAGAGACCTGTATTCTTCTATCAACTTAAATCCTTGCACAATTCAATTTAACCATACGCGGCTTATGTTTTGCGGTGTTATATCTCGCCGTATTCAAAAAGTCGTATTTAGGATTTAATCACATTCAGACGTGCTTGCATATTGCGTTTTTAAATTATACACACACACACACATATATAGTGTTACAAAATTGTAAATAATTGTGTTTATTTTTGTATAAATTCTTTCAAAGAGTAAGTTGATAAAGTGCTAATTTTGTGCATTTCTAGTCGTTTTAGCGTTGAAATAGCCTAAATTTCCCTTAAAAACGAATTTAAAAGCCCCAATAAGGCAGGTAATGGATTTGGCGCCAAATTTGGCGACTTTTTCCTACCTTGGCGATTTTTTCGGCGACCTTCGAGAAAATCCTTATTAGGGATATACCAAATATGGAAGCTGTAAGTTGATTGGTTGATCACTTTCTAGAGTTTTCTCGAAAAATCTGGGTTCCATGGAACAGTATATAAGAAGCGCTTTCTCGCCAAGGCAGTTAGTTCAGTTCAGTCTGTGATCAGAGTCGGTCAGCTTGCATTGAGCCTCTTCGAAAGAGACTTGCTTTAAGTGTTATTGCTATACAGTTTGTACTGTGGATTTGCTATTGACAGCTGTTGTTTAAGCTGTGTTTACTGGTCGAATTGAAGCTCATACTTGGTTTATAGACCTGTATTTTTCTGGAACTTTCTGTGAATAAATTACTGAATTTTTGTACGTTTGGCCTTTCATTCTCGGACAACTCACGAACCCCCAAGTACGCAACAATATATATATATGTACATATACATATATACATATATATATATATATTATACATACACACATATATATATATATATATATATATATATATATATATATATATATATATATATATATATGTATACACACACACACATATATGTATACATATATAATACCTACGTGATTTTTAATTCGACTTATCCATATACTAATATTACTACCACATCTTATTAAAATGTAGCACGGCCCTTTTATTTCATCTGATTTCTAATGTTACGTAAAATATTCTTATAACTAATTGTTATTCAAATCCTTGTTTCTTTAGTTAATAAAAGTGATTATTACCGTATTTTTGAGCTATGATCATAGATGCCAACACTTTTAATTTATTCCGGAGTATTGTTTGTATCGACTTCTTTCATACCAGTAACAAGGTTGCCACGGGATGCATTTTTCCTTGATACTTCCACCAGAATTTTTTTTGAGGTGGTTTGGTAGAAATCCTTAGTAACATTTTTTCCATGATATATTAAGATAAAAATTAATGTATGAATGTTCTGATAAAAAAGTCAGGGGGTAAAGGCGGGTTCGCGACAATCCTGCAGTAATTTAGAATAATGATTTTCTTATTAGGACTGAGGAATATTAGTTTCAATCTGGAGGATTTGTAGACCAAATTTGTGTAACATCAAAATAAATTAGAAATACCAGTCCGATCGTTACAAATTCGGTGCTAAATGAAATTCGGTACCAATATATTTTTTTCTTTTTTTCAACAAATAAAACATAAATATTTTTCAAAAACTATTTCTGAAATTTCTATACAATTTTTATTCAATGTTTGAAAACCCTTAATTAAGATTTTGTATGATTTAATGAAACTTAAGTATTAAGTGTAAGGGGAAGTTCTGTTATTGTGTGGCACTCAAACAGAGAGTTTGGACATGAAATCCAGCCTTTTAATGTGATCCAAAGCAGTTGTCTGATGAATTCGAAGCTTGAAGCCTACTTCTGTTGAAGTTAAGGTGGGATTTGTCCTGATCATACTGTACAACTTCGTAATTGACACCAGATGGCTTTCCTGATCTGGGTTCACCTTTCAAAGAAAAATCACCCAAACGAAATTTCGCAAACAATCTTTTGCATGTTCGAGATGTTACTGCGTCCTCTTCAAACACGTCACACATGTTTTTTGTTTTCTCTATCGCATTATTCCCTTTTAGAACTCGTACAACATACAATGTCTTAAGTGCACTTTTCCTTCACCCAAGGTGACAGTTCTACATGTTTGAAAAAACCAACTAAAATACAAAAAAAAAAGTGTGTGAGTCATCAACCATACTCTAACCTAACTGATTAAACCGGTTTTAGTAGATAATCGACAACGCATAAAAGTGCACGTGTTCAAAAACAGCAGAACTTTCCCTTACACCTAATACATTGGTGTTTGAATTCGATACATCCCTGAACTTTTTTACTGTAAAACTTGCTTTATGGTATAGATATGAATATTTTTTTTTATTTGGTGTAGATATAAATATTTCTCTATCAGCGCTATTCTGTTGCTAAACGATACAGGCAATTTCTCAAAAATGGTTTGAGAATCAATATAATCAAACCACGGTATTTAAATCTTCTTAATCTCCTTAATCTGGCTAAATAAGAATAAAGAACGAGGGCTAATCAGAAATTTACAAATAAGTATTGATTTCATAAATTTAACTCAATCTTTCATCAATTATGAAGATGTTTCTAGCAAAAAAAAAATATATATTTTTTTTTAAATATGTACATTTAATTTATCGGAAGACTTTAATGAAGGTTATGAATGAATACGAAAATCAAAAAGGAAATTTCATAACTTTTTAAAAATAATTACATTTTCTACTTTATTTAAATTTTTTTTTATGATTTAAAAGAAGAAAGTTGTCAGTAATATGTACTGTATAGTCAGTTTTATAAACTATAAAAGATATTTTTATTATACATGGATTTTTAGTAAGATTCTAATATGTTTTTTTAGATGGCAATAAAATCATTGTCGAATAAGTTTTATTAATTTAAGTGAAAATTTTCAAAATTATTTAATCTTTATTAATTCATAAAAAAAAAAAAAAAAAAAAAAAAATATTTTATTTGTATTTATTTTTATTCGTGTTTGAACAATACATATATTATATGACGCTTCGAAGCTTTAAAATCAGTAAAAAGTAAATACGGTTAAATAAAAGACGATACTAAAATGTAAAAATTTTATGATGGCTTATTCTTTATTTTCTTTTCTATTATCAACTTTAAAATTCAATCTGATAGGAGAAAAATTGTTCGTTATATTCGGACATTTATGTAATACTAGATACAATAAATTTTACTAGCGAAACAAGAGGCAATACTTCTTTAATAAATACTACTTTTACTAAACTGTAATAACATTTTTAATGATCAAACGTTTGTTTCTCTATTTATTAATTTTTTGGAAAAGTCTATTTTATTGACTTCTGTTTTTAATGGAATTTAGAGACAATCAATGTTTAAAAACTTTGTAATATATATGGTATATAGCCCCAGTATCTTCATTAAATCAGACAATTAATCAATAAATGACTTATATATTGAGCATATATGAAGATCATACACTCTTTAATATATTTTATAATATTCTGCAGCTTATAATATTCTGCTATATTAAACCATAAATTTCTATTGATAACAAACAAGTAATGTTTTTTTTTTTTTTAATATCAGTAATAAAATATAGTATTACACACACACAATACACACATATATATTCTTGCATTAAATACCCCATTAAATAGCCAAACTATTTTATGCCATTGTTAATTATTTTGTTTATTTTTCACTATCAAACTATATGGAAACGTTAAACATCGATTTTCAAGTCTAATGCTTAAATCAAACGTCTCTTTGAATATTCAACTGTGCTTCTGTGCTTGATACATAAATGCATATAGTAAGTAATTAGAACTGACAATCATAATTGTGAGTTCTGTTTCAACTATCATAACAAGGCATTATACTCGAATTGCTCTTTGCATATCATGTGTTAGTTCTATTGTAATCATTTAATACACACAGATGTGATAATTTAGCATTAAATGTTTACTTAATTTCCTCTCTGAATATGTATAGTGGCATTTCTAAAATTTTAACAAAAAATATAATAATAATAATAATAATAATAATAATAATAAAAAGGGTCACATATACTAGCAGTATTTTTTTTTTTTTTAATAATCCGATTGATGAGTTTTTAGCAATTATGCTTTTCAGTGTAATATATAGAAATTTTGCGTACAAGTACTTTTAAACAGAAGTGGAAAACTAATGTTAAAAAAAAAAAAAAATATATCCAGTTTTAACTGTTACGATTTTAAATATGAAATTTAGAAAACTCTAATGGAAATACTGCAATAATCTAAGAATCATTTCTGAAGATACTAGTCGGAAACATGTGATTACAATTTTTATCCACTGCGGAGCGAATGGCATTTCTGATGCATTGCATATAAAGTTGGAAACTTAGAGGTACAGCAAAAATCCAGGCCAGATACCATCGGAGTATAGGTCCTTTCAGAAAACTGCCTGTACTGATTACAGATAGTGTTGTTTTAAGTGTTCTAATGAAACCCTGACTTAACTGAGAAGTCCACTGTATGAATAAAATGTAATTATTTTTTTTTTTAATTATGTGGAGTAAGAAAAATGTTACTGCATTCCAGGGACCATCAAAAGGGTGAAAACAGCCCATATAAAGAGAAACGACAGAAGAGCAAAATATTATATTTCTATTAACAAATATTGTATGGCTATGCTTTTTTTTAGTCGCACTGCAATTTTTAATGATACATATAGCGGATAGCACTAAAACACATGTTATAATATGGAAGCTATAACAAATTCGCACGTGAAATTATTTCTAGAATCAGATATAGTTTGAAGATTGTACGTCTACAATTTTAACTCTTCTTAGCCCCATAAGTGGAGATCTATTAGCATTACATCAGATACAATGTACAGGTAAATCAAATAACCAGCAATAATTCCAATCATAATATTATATTAAGAAATATTTAATAGTTTTTTAAACTTGTTTAAAAGCTCCACTTTGCATCCAAACTAAATAAGAAAGTTTGTCTACCTTCATATTTTCGATTTATCAATATTAAATAACGAAAACTTTACGTTCTCACTATGCATAAACTTTGTGTACTGCTTATTATCATTGATTCTTAAAAATTACCTATTAGCTAAACTTATCCCCAAAGGATTATTACCCGCTTACAAAATCAAGGCATTAAAAACCGGTGCTATAATTCATAATGAACTCAGCATAGAAAAGCAGTAAATTTAACCCGCATAGAAAACTATACCTGCTCTTTAAATACGATTTTCAGTTATTATATCTTATACTTTTGCTACAAATTTGATAGGAGTGTTTTATCATTTACAAGAAAAAAAACTTAAAGCACATGCATACTCAGAATATTCTGAAAAATAAGGTTAAGTTAAGGTTAATGCTAGTTAAGTATGCATAAAATTAATAGTTACATTTAATTGATAAATCACAAAAGAAAATCTACAAAATAAATAAATTAATTAATTAATTAAATTAAATTAAAAATCGGCGACGTTGATGTTAACAATAATAATTTTTGTGAAGGGGATTATTTATTTACTAGCAGGTTAAGCCCGCTTCACTAAGCACTATTTGTAAATGAATCACTACAGTTAATGAATTCTCAAAATTGCATTATTTTTTATCATGCGAAAAAAAAAAAAAAAAAAAAAAGAAAAAAAAAAAGAAAAAGAAGAAAGAAAAAAAAAATGTTGCACCGAGTCTCCACTACCTTCGGCAGCGCAGACCAGTTTGAAGATGAACAACTACAAGTATTATGAGCTACTAAAACTACCGTTAACAGGGATCGCTGTCCAAAAAAATAACAATCTGAACTATACTTTGATCGTCAAACTACCACAATAGTAAACACGATACTGCAGGTAATTTTTCTACATGATAATGTACTATCACACAATTCAAAATTTGTTAAAGACACTTTAAGGGATCTTGCTTCGGAAATAATAGCTTATTCCCGTATACACCAGAACATACTCCTTCAGATTACTACTTTCTGCAAGATAACACTAGCATTCTAAGCAACGCTTCGCAAAGTATTAAGAAGTGGAAATGTGGGTCTTTGAATTGCCACTAAGTTGGCAAAGTTTCATTGGTTGGCATCCACAAAGTACCTGAAATATGGAAAAAATGTATATGTAGTTATAGCCAGTAATTTAATAAATAATATGTACTGTTTTTGTTACAATTGTTGCATTTTCTGTGCTTACAAAATTCGCATTATTTAGCTGTAATCTAGTAATACAAAAAAAAAAATATTTATTTATTCATTTAAGCACTTTTAGGGTTAGAAAGAAAAAAAAAAAGAAAGAAATAATATAAATAACTGAATATAATATTGAATTCTCGGTAGTACAAATTATTGCGCTGTCTTAAAACTGATCTCATACAAAATTATATATACATTTGCATAGAGCGCTTCTTTAATTTTATTTATATCAAATAATGTTATAGTGAATAGGTAAGATTTCACTTACCTGGATAAGCATACAGCACTGGTTCAGCATACATCGAAGTTGGATAATATCCATTCGTTCTGGTGTTTCCACTCTAGATTGGATCTGTAAATAAAACTTTAAATTCCATAAAATTATTACTATGTGTTTAAATTTAGGCAATTAAATGGATGGCTTTTTCTTTATGTATTGGTTTAATTTCTTGATTAAATTTGTACACATTAAAATTAAAATTTATATTAAGCATATTATAAGAGCGTTTTAACGCCCTGCCAGAGTCAAACAAAACTACATTACGTCTAAATTAAAAATTGAAAGTGAGCGAGAGAGAGTTCCATAAAATGATGTGTAATCAGTTTTTGCTAGGAGTGCCGCATATTTCTCTCTACGTCTACATTGAATGTTCTTTGGAATAAATGATAATCTTTAAAACTCTTCTTGACTAAAATGAAAATATCGGTCATATAAAAGTTAATTTAATGTTGTTTTCTGACACCCCTACTTGACCGGTATTTTCAATGCTCTATTATATTTAGTTCAGTTCTTAATGTCTTAAAAACCGGCCCTGGTAAGGGTTTTGTAAAAATGTCCGCTATCATTTTATTGCTGGGGATGTATTCAACTCTTATTGTCCCTTCTTCATACAAGTCTTTAATTAGATGAAATTTAACATCGACATGCTTTGTCCGTGCTTGATGTTTGTCAGATTCGATCAATTTAATCGTTGATTGGTTATCTTCAAATATTGTGATTGGTTTTATCTGACATAGATCTAAGTCCTTTAATAATCGAAGTATCCATAGGCTTTCTTGCGCAGCGCATCCTGCTGTTATGTATTCTGCTTCTGCGGTTGATTGACTGACACATTTTTGTTTTCTGGAATACCAGTATATGGGATTTTTGCCAATAAAAAATTCGTTTCCGGTTATAGACTTTCGGTCCTGGGGGTCGTTCGCAAAGTCAGCATCCGCATATGCGGTTAGTATAGCAGGATGTTCATTATCATATTTTAATTTTAAATTTATTGTATTTTTGAGGTACTTGATGACTTTCTTTGCACTTTCCCAGTCACACACTCTAGGTCTTTCGTTCTGACGAGATAAAAAATTGACGGTAGCACTGATGTCTGGTCTGCTGACAGTGGCTATATATAGAAGTGCCCCTACTGCTTTTCTATAATCAGTATTGTCAGTTAAATAATTTTCATTCTTGTAATTCTTTAAGTAATTTGTATCTATGGGAGTATTAGTGGGTTTCGCATTTTCTAGAATAAATTTATTTACTAATTGTTTAATCTTGTTTGACTGATCTATTAACAAGGTATTGCTGTCTGGTCGTGTTATGTTTATTCCCAGATAATTAGTAACGCTCCCAAGGTTGGTAATACTATATTCACGCCTAGGTTTTTCTATTATATTGTTTATATCATGTTTGGTTCCAGCAATTAATATATCGTCTACATACACTAGTATGTAGACGGTTTTGTTATTTGTGTTTCTTTTGTAAAGGCATTTGTCAGTGGAACTCTGTGTGAAATTCAATTTTGTTAATGTTTCGTTTATTTTAGAATTCCAAGCCGTGGCTGACTGTTTCAGCCCGTAGATGGCTTTGTGTAGTTTACAGACTTTATGTTTTTCACCGGGATTTATGAATCCCTCCGGTTGTTGCATGTAAATTGTGTCTTCGAGCTCACCGTGTAAAAACGCGGTTTTTACATCCAAGTGGTTTTAATTCTAAGTTTTTATATAGGGCCATTACAAGAAAAGATCTAATTGTCGTATGAGACGCCACCGGGGCGAACGTCTCGTCATAATCTACCCCATACTTTTGGCTAAAGCCTTTGGCGACAAGCCTGGCTTTATATTTTTGGATTTCACCCTTATCATTATATTTCGCCTTGAATGCTCATTTTGAGCCTACTATGTGTGTGTTAGGGGGAGGGTCTACCAATTCCCATGTATTATTTTCGTTTAAAGAAGCAATTTCATCTTTGGCTGCTTTTAACCAATTTTCCCTCTCTATGGAATTTTCTATCTGCAATATTTCATTGAAGGTTTTGGGTTAGTTTACGTTCATAGTATTTGTCAATAAAGCAAACCTGTCAGGTGGAACACCTTTGTTTACTCTTTCCGACCTTCTCGGAATTGTTTGATCTGTCATGTCATGATTAACACCCTCAGTTTGGTCCGAATTTTGATTTATTTCATTTAATATCACCGGGAAGTTATTTTTATGATCGTTTGTTTCGCTAGAATTCCCTTCATTTGTATTATTGTTTGTCTCTAACAGTTCATCATCGACATACTCAAAATTATTATCTTTTGTTTTTGTTTCAATGAATTTTACCGTTCTACATATCCTAACATTATTATCTATATATACTCTATAACCTTTACTTCTAAGGTCATAACCAACAAGTATTCCTTCCTTTGCCCTGTTGTCAAGCTTCCCTCTTGTGGTTTTGTGAGTATACACATATGCCTTACAACCAAATGATTTTATATGCGAGAGATTTGGTTTATTTCCATTCCATTTTTCAAATGGTGTTTTATCGCATGCACTCGTTGGCAATCTATTCTGTAGATAATTAGCAGTCATAAGGGCTTCACCCCAAAATTTATTCGGCAAGCTGCTTTGTCTTAACAAACATCTGGTCATTTCAACTAATGTTCTATTTTTTCTCTCCGCCACGCCATTTTGAGGAGAACAATGCGGTACTGTTAATTGGTGTTCTATTCCTTCATTCGCGAGAAAGTTTTCAAATTCATTGCTTGTATACTCTCCGCCGTTATCGGTACGCAATATTTTTATTTTCCTGCCGAACTTGTTTAAAGTCAACGCATAATATTGTTTAAATTTATCAAACACCTCACTTTTATTTCGCAATAAGTATGTAAATGTGAAACGACTGTAGTCGTCGATAAACGTTAAAAAATAATTTTTCCCTCCTATTGTGGAAGTTTGAAAGGGTCCGCAGACATCTGAAACAACTAGATCTAATGGTTTTTCTGCCCTGAAAGTTGCCCTTTTCGGATATGTGTCGTCCTCCAATTTTGAAATGATACAGATTTCGCATTCTGTGTTGTGTTTACATTTACTTAGCTCTATTCCAGTTGCCATATGTTTGTCGACGAGTTCTTTTATTTGTTGTAAGTTTTTATGCCCTAGTCTTTCATGCCACAATTTAATACAATTTTTATTTTCGCAAGCTTCTACAATATTTACACTTTCGGAAAATTTTTCGCTCGTTTGTAGTTCATATAAATTATCTGTCAAGTTCGCCTCTATATAAGTTTTATTCCCGAATTTGATTTTACATTCATGATTTTTAAATATGGCAACACAACCATTCTCTATTGCTTTCTTTACCGACATAAAGATTTGTGGCTATATTGGGTATGTATAAAACCTCTTTTAAAGTAATGTTGTTTATTTCCTTATCCGAGTTAATTACTTTAAGATTTACGTCGCCGCAACCCTGTGAGACTACGGAGTGCCCGTTCGCTAGCATAACACTAAACTTTTCGTTGTCTTTCAGATTTGTAAATTGATTTATATCGTTGCAGATATGCCTGCTGCTCCCACTGTCGACTATCCATGAGTTATGCTCAGTTTTATCAATGATAAACGTAAGATTCTTTAATTTGTTTTCAGTTTCCTTTATGAGTTGTGTTTTATTTTTGTTTTTGTACTTGCTGGGATTGTTACCGCTGTTATGAAAATTATTATAATTCCTTTGGTTATGATTTGGTCTGGCGTTTAAATGCCAGCATTCGTTACGGGTGTGTGAATTCTTTCCGCAAAAATTGCAATGTTTACTTGGTGGTGTTTTACGCTTAATTTGAGTTTTATACGCGTTTTCACCTTTTGTTTGGTGATTTTCTGTCCTTTTAATATATTCATCGAACAATTTGCTTTTAATGTATTCTGGTGTAAGTTCATCGTCATTTCTGGCTTCGATAGCCGTTATCAGGGTATCATAACTAGAAGGTAGCGAGCACAACATTAACGCTGATAAGTGCTGCTCATTTATTTCTTCTCCTATCGCTAACAATTTGTCCCTTAACTTATAAATACTAGTTATGTGTTCTATCAGATTTCCCCCTTCAGCTAGTTTGGTGGAATATAATTTTCTGAGTAAGAATAATTTGCTGCTTAGATTTGCCCTCTCATGTATATTTTTAAGTGCATCCCATGTTTCCCTGGCTGTGGACAGATGTTTTACGTACACTATTTGTGTGTCTTCTATAGCTAAATTAATTATGGCGCGCGCTTTGCAATCTTTAGATCGCCATTCATCAGTTAATGGGTCTGGGGGCGCTTCTATAATAACCTGGAAGAGATCCTCCTTCGTGAGGAGCATCTCTATCTTAAACTTCCAGTTATCATAATTACTGGAGTTTAATTTCTCAATTAATGTTATTTCTTTTGCGGGAGCTGCCATTTTGTTTATTTATTATTTTTATTTTATTTTTTATTTATCAAAACATATTTTTATATACTACGTATATTTATTCTTTAAAAAGTTCAAATAATATTTGGAGAGAGAGTATTTACTGAGATAACAGTTATGAGTTTTTTTTTTTTTTTTTTTTTTTTTTTTTTTGATGTCTAGTTATGAGCACATACAAGTTGATTTCAGTATATAATAATTCACACTTAATTATATTTCATAAGTTGATTTCAGTATATAATAATTCACACTTATATTATTTGTATATATATATATATGCTTAATTGAATTTCTTCAAACACATAGATTAATTATATTTCATAATTTCTTTCCTTTTTTTTTTTAAGTCCCAGTGCTGTAATCTGTAATTTTATTTTTATCGTTGCGCTCTTTTATTTAAGAGACCCTTTATTTAAGAGAATCGGTCTCATGATCTAATATAAATAACTGAATATAATATTGAATTCTCGGTAGTACAAATTATTGCGCTGTCTTAAAATTGATCTCATATAAAATTATATATACATTTGCATAGAGCACTTCTTTAATTTTATTTATATCAAATAATGTTATAGTTAATAGGTAAGATTTCACTTACCTGGAAGCATACAGCACTGGTTCAGCATACATCGAAGTTGGATAATATCCATTCGTTCTGGTGTTTCCACTCTAGATTGGATCTGTAAATAAAACTTTAAATTCCATAAAATTATTACTATGTGTTTAAATTTACGCAATTAAATGGATGCCTTTTTCTTTATGTATTGGTTTAATTTCTTGATTAAATTTGTACACATTAAAATTAAAATTTATATTAAGCATATTATAAGAGCGTTTTAACGCCCTGCCAGAGTCAAACAAAACTACATTACGTCTAAATTAGAAATTGAAAGTGAGCGAGAGAGAGCTCCATAAAATGATGTGTAATCAGTTTTTGCTGGGAGTGCCGCATATTTCTCTCTACGTCTACATTGAATGTTCTTTGGAATAAATGATAATCTTTAAAACTCTTCTTGACTAAAATGAAAATATCGGTCATATAAAAGTTAATTTAATGTTGTTTTCTGACAAGAAAGAGGTAAGAAGAAAAAAAGGTCTTTATAGGATCAAACCCATTTTTTTTTAAACAATGCATGCACTTTTTTATCATTTTTGAAAAAAGAAATCTCTCAGTTATATAATATCTGTTCTTCTAGGTTTGTTTCAAGACGCATTTACTTTGAATAACATTTTTCCAACCCTTTCCGATTTTATGGAAGATATGGAAAACATAAAAACATTAGGAAATGCATTACTTTATTTTATTTTTTGTATTAAAATGAGGACTGATATAATAATCCAGGATAAATTAAGAAATTACAATACTGGAAATGTACGTTTCTTGATAACATTATGCATTAATTTTTTATAGTTTTTTTTTTTTTTTAGTCGTATATTCTACGCCGATTTATCAAATCTTTTATAACATTGATAAAATTTCTTGTGATTTTTAAATGAGAAAATAACCTTTTGATAATAATAACTTATTCAGAATATCCCGAATTACTGTCGTTGGTGTCATACCTCAAAACTTGAATTTTTTTAATTACAACCACTCGCGAAATGAGCGATGAATTTTAACATTTATTGCCACGTTGAAAAATATAGTTACGGCTATTCATGGGACTTATTCAGAACCCTAAGTTGATGTCGTTGGCGACTTATCTCAAAATGAGAATTTTTTTATATGTAACACCACTCGTGATTTATTGCCAATGAGGATTACGTTTTCCTTGTTGACGCTTAAGGAGAAAGTTGAAAATCATTTTGTATTAAATTATAAATTAAAGAACTGGTTTACAAAAAATATTTAAGAATCTTCACATATCATTAATATTTCTTCACACATAATGAAAATAACAACAAGCTCTTCCGGTTTAGAAAGGACGTGGCCTTTCTCCTTCAATTGCAAAAATTACCTGGTACTACCTAGAAGGCAAAAGCAAGACATGCGCTTTTTCTCCAAGGTGGTAGCACGTGTTTTTTGCACCTGAAAGTGGCGCTGCTTTTGCCTTCGTGGTACACGGGTTTTTTGCACCTGCAATAAAAGACCACGTCATTTCAAAATCGGTAGAGCTTGCTGTTATTTTTATGGTGTGTAAAGATGTTTTAATGTTTAAACATTTCAAATTATTTTCTTCTTAAAGAAATTCGATCAAAAGTCTAAATTTCTTTTACTACTATTCCATAACATGTTCTCTGTACTCGAGGATGCTATCTGTAAAGCTAATTCAACCTATCATTTGTATTCGAATTTTTTTCAAAATAATCATAATTTACACATGGTGTTTTTCTTTATTAAATTTCTTAAATGTAGGTGAGAACTTCTCTAAGCCATCAGATATTGTAATTTAACTGCCATTATCGAACTTCATTAATAGCTTTAAAACCATGTGATTTAAACATTTTAACATAAAATATTTATGAATTACGGGAAAATTATATTTACATTACTTTAAATTATTTGATTTGCATTTTTTAATTTGAAAGAAACGAATAAATTACTTTTTGTTACAATTTTCTTCTATAGTTTAAAGCTATTTAATAGAAAACAATTTATAAATTATTTTTGCTATTTTATTTAATTTTTTTCATTTTCTATGGTGTTGATTTTTTTTTAACGACGGGACTACTTCTTTCAGACAGCGATTTAGCGTTGTTACAATTTTTCGTTGTTCCACTTTCAATATGCCAAGGGGGGTCTGGAAATTTCCAATTTTACCATTTAATTTTTTTAACTATCTTAAAATACTTAGAAATTTTATTGATAAACACATCAACCGTTAAAATTCATTTGAAGTATAAGGTTCATTTTTCTACACCAACTATGTGAAAATGTTAGAGCCGGGAATCGAACCCGAGCCCTCCGCTTAATGTGTGGATGCATTGAGCCACCTTCCATTGAGCCACCTTCCATTGAGCCACCCTGGCTTATAAACAGCTCGACATTTCTCACATAATGACCGTTATATCTGCATTTGCAGACACGGTGACCTTTCCAACGGTTATTATGTGAGAAATGTCGAGCTGGTTATCAGTCAGGGTGGCTCAGTTTAAGAGCATCCGCACGTTAAGCGAAGGGCCTGGGTTAGATTCCTGGCTCTGGCATTTTCTCCATAGTTGGTATAAAAAATCAACCTTATATTTCAAACTACTTAAAATATTTTGTCAAATCTGTAAAAACTTTTACATTTATAAAAACCTACTCTTAAGATAGAGATTCTTGCTCTATCGCATGTAGAAACCAGTTGCTTGGTATCTGAGACCATCAATATTCATAAATTGGATGAGGTCTGAATATTTGTTGGCTATATTTTCCAAATATATACTGCTGGTAGTTTCTGGGTTGATACCTTCTGCAGATATATTAATAATCGCTTTTGTATATTTGTTGGCAATATCTTCCGAATATATATTGATGATGGCTTCTGAATATTTGTTGGCGATATCTTCAGCGTACATATTCAGATAGTTTCTTACTTCGTGTTGGCGTTATCTTTCTGAATATGTATTGATTATAGCTTTTGAATATTTGTTGGCGATAACTTGAAAATACGTATAGATTACGGTTTCTGAATATTTGTTGCCGAGGCTTCTAGGATATGCTTGGATTATGGCTGCTGTATATGTGGTTACATCTTCTTAATGGTGATGTATTTAAATTCTATCAAAAACAGAATTTTATCTTAAGATTTTTTTTTTTTTTTTAATTCATATTTCGTTCTATTTCAAATTTTATATCCTTATTCAAATTTAAATTTGTTTATCTTTTAATATGGACAAAAGGACGTAAAATCACATAGCTTTAAGTTATTCCAATGTGTCTTTTTGTATACACTGAACTGACTGTACATAACTAGCATAAATTTATATGCCTAATTTTTAATTTTGTGACTGAATGAGTGCGAGACTGTAAATAATTACATTACTGAATATCACAATAAAATATTTAAAATAATCTTCAGAGAGCAACAAATTTATGTAATAATTTAAAATGCATGTCAAGTACCTAATTTATTCTTTAAACTTACATATATCTTCAATTAGTGTGAGTTTAGTTTCGAATTGATAACTTTGTTGGGCATTTCATACAAACGGTTTGAATAAATAATTAAAATTTTGACAAATTCTGTAATTTTTTTTTTTTGAAATATTCCCTTGATAGGTATGGTTTGCTAATTTTTAAAATTTAGAATGAAGAATACTGCTGCCTCCTGTCATCCATAAATGAAAGAGAACTCGTATTTAAGAGAACTTAAAGAAACATATTTTAAAATAGAAGATAAAACAACACTAGTAAAAATGTCAAACTGTGAATTTCGTTGGCATTAATTTAACATTTTTCGTAATATGCATAATTTGTAAAAATAAATATGATGAAAAACTTGACAAAATATCTTAAGTAATATATGTCAAATGTTTAACGTAAAGTTAAAAGTTTCGCTATACATATTTAAAGAATTGTATTTTCAGATAATTTTAAGTACTAATATTATCGTAATAAATGTTATAAGTTAAATGTTATAATAAATTTTAATAATTTTTTTAATAATAAATGTTAATATTTAAAAGTATCTTTAAATTTAAAATAATATATGTTAAGAAATAATATGTTATAAGCTAAATGTATATTTTTGTAAAGCTAATTATGTAAAAAAAATCAAGAAAATTTCAATTGGTTTAATTATTTTGTTTAATATTTTATTCCAATGACATTTTTAAATAAAGTAATCAATTGATCAAAAATATATAAAGAAATAAAATAGAATTTTAAAGAATTTTTATGGCTCAGTTGAAACAGTAAGTTGATTTCTTATTACTTTTCAAGGGGTTACTTTTTTAAAAAAGATGGCGGATAGAATTGTTTAATAAACTTAATTTAGAACTTAATACGTCTAATGTAGAGATCTAATAACATGCAAATCGGTTCACAAAAAGATTTCCCGTGTAAGCTTAAAATTTTATTGTGGTCACAAATTTAATGCAAAATGGCAGAATGAGATAAATAATTTGGCTAAGATCTTGATATGGGATATGTTCACACGGTCTTTTAAACAAATCCATTTATAATAACGGTATTTTTAAGAGTTTAAAATTTTGAAGTGACCACCACTTTTATTGAAATAATATATAGCGGATTAAATTGAACAATGAACTCATCCATGATTTTTCGAAAATAAATCCATTATTCAATCAACTTTGGTTCGAGTTATTTCAGTAATTAGGAAGTTATTATTACGACAAGTTCAAGTGGTAGCCGTTTTAAAACAAGATGGAGAATCAAGTGCAAAATTTAATGAAATAGACAGAATAATAAAATGGTTTTATTGAGAAATTCATATAGGCTACGTATCTCGAGTTTTTAACAAATCGTTCTAAAATACATTTTTTATGTTAATCTGAAATTTTCAAGTAACCGTCATCGGGAAATTAAATATATATATATATATATATATATATATTGTTGCTTTATAACCGACTCCAAAATATTTCTTGAATAAGTCAACTGTCCAACTTTGGTTCAGATTAGCAAAGGATTTCGGAAATTATCATAACGATGAATTATTAAGTAGCTCCCATTTTGAAAAAAAAGAAAAAACAAAGTCACGTATCAAGTTTGCCAACGAATTCCTCCAATATTTTTATAAGATAAATTCACTATCTCCAACTTTGATCCAACTTAATTACGTATTTAGAAAGTTATTTTGATAACTAATTTTTAAGTGCTGTCAAATTTTAAGTGACCGCCACTTTGAAAAAAGATGTCGGTACAAATTTAATAATAAATTCTGTTATCACCCTGTTATGAACCACATATATATATATAGAGTTTTAAGCAAATCTCTTTTAATATACTTTCTTAGGATATTAGTTTCCAATTTTAAGTAGCCGATACTTAGAAACAAATTGACATATTAAATTTCCCAATGCACTCATCTAAATTATAGCATATGAACTAGCCATAAATATATATTATTCATACCAATTCTTTATTTTATTTTTAATTGAAGGCTATATTATTTCGAATTTAACAGAATTTCTTTTGTTATTGACTAAATCATATAATATCTCAAGGAGATGTTATCGATTGCATATCATGTCTTTACATGGTCACATTCTATACTTTCTTTGATTAACTTTAATTTAAAGTTGTTGATTATAACATAGTTTTATTATGCAATGAGTTTTAAACACACAGAAATATGAATTTGTTAACTAGATAATAATTATATTTTATTGTAAACATCACATTGAAAGCGATGCCTGGATAGATATTCTCCAAACACATATTATCGAAAATATAAACCCATTGATAGTTTTGACTTTCATTTAAACGATTAAAATAGATTTACTAAAAATAGATTTTAAAATAGACAAAAATTCATGAGTTATGATAACTGAAAAAGAAGTTTTGTACTTCGGCGTTTTTATACCTGTTGCAGAATCTATATAATATTTCTCTAACGTGGACCAATTACGATTATTTTTTGTCGAAATGATACGATAGTGATGTGATTAATAAAACGCGCAAGGATAAAAAATAAATAAATGGATAATATTTAAGCACGCGGTTTCAGCTTAATGGTCTAATAAGAAAAAATGACATTTGTCTTATGATACCATTTTATGGAAAAATGTATTTTTAAAAGTTGCTTCTTTAGAATCTTTGCAAGTGTCATTTCAAAACTATAGCAATACATTAAAGATATATACAGAATATGAATTATTATCATAAATTGAATAAAAAACTTATTAATAAAAAATTGCGATCAAAATAGGAATTAGTTTTTTTTTTTTTTTTTTTTTTTTTTTTTTTTTTTTTAAACAAAAAATTATGCCGAAACAAATAAATAAAATGTCATTGCCAATATGGTGACAAAAGTTTAAAAGGAGTCATGGGGGTCCTATACTAAAACTGTACTGAGTATGAAAACTGGGTCGTCAGCCATGAAATTTATGTTGAAACATTTCTTTGAATAATTTTAGTTTCACTATTGCGCAATATTAATTTGTTTATAATAGTAATTTGGCTTTTGGTAACTTAAAATATTATAATATTTATGAATTTCAAATTTGTCAAGTAAATAAGAAAAGAAATAAAGTGCGAAAATTTGGCACAGGTTTTCTAGTATATTAACTCATTAACGCCGCTTGGCAAGAAAACTTGCCATTAGATATTTTATTTTTTTCCTCTACTCATAGAGGGTGCTAATGGTTCCATTTGGCGTTTTTATCATCTCAAGATCACAAGAATTTAAAATATGTATTATTTTGGTTTCTGCCGTATGACATTCCTGGTGTAAGCTTTGCGTGAATTTATTTTTTTTTCGAGATTCTGAAAATGTCTAGGACATTGTCTCGTAAAAGGTAAAAAAATATTCTTTAATTTGTTCTTTTAAATTATATTTTGTGTTTTATCATTATTATAAGAGTCTGTTTTCGATGTATTGCTATCAGTAAAGTATATAAATATTCTATATGAGCATTACGCTGATTATTTTCGTTGGCAAGTAATCTTACCAACCGTCAGATATATGATGTTTTTTCACATCAGCAGTTGATAATGCCTGAGGATCAGTGATAATATGCTTATTATTATAATCCTATTTTTGGATCCTAAAACTAGTTTCGATTCATTACTTTTTAAAATCAAAAGTATTGGTTTAGGAAATTTAGGGGGTAGGGGACATGGTCAATACTTATATACTTTTGTTACAAAGGATAATGGCGGGAGACACTAGACAAAATATATTCGTAAGATGATAATATAATAAAAATAGTAAATTTAAAATCTATAAAACGTCTGAAAAACTTCTTTTTTATTTATTTTTTTCCCCTTTTTTTTTGGGGGGGGGGGGGCTGGTTGGGGGGAAGGGGAGGTGAAATGTTAGGGGATTTTGCTTTTTTGTTTCACAGTATAGAATTAGGATTCACTCAAAGAAATGGTGGTGGCCCCTATTTTCATGGGGAATTGAAGCAGCTGTTGTAAATGGATGGAAACTGTATAAAGTTTTAGGGAATCAGATTTCACTGCTTCAGTTTATTCGTGAGTGTTCTCAGGAGTTATTAGGAAAATTTGGCACACCTTCTGTTGGTCCTGGACTATCTTTGGTCTTGCAAAAGAATGTGGCTAAGCAGCAGAGATATGATCGACAGGATCATTGGTTGTACAAGTCCGACCAACAGTTTGGAAGATGCAAAAATTGTGGTAGACGATCAATCTACCGACGTGAGAAATGTCAAATGCCACTCCACCCAGAGTGTCACAAAGCGTACCATGTCGCATCGTAAATTGAATATTTACTTTTATTAAACAATTATGTCTGATCTTTGTCATTTTTATTTATATTTTATGCATTATCATTGTTTATTATTGTGTCATTAAAGTTTAAATAACATTATGTTCCATTTTAATTTTTTTGTCTTTTTTTGTGCACTCTATCGCCGATTGACAAGAAAACTTGCCAAAAAAAAAATCATTGAAATAACGTTTCGAAAAATTCTAAAACCTCATAACATATTCAGACTGACATATATAGGCAAGTTATGAAAGAAAAAATATATTTTTTTAAGTATTTCAAAGTCGGCGTTAATGGGTTAACTATTTCCATTGAACATATTTAATATAATGCAATTATGACAATTTGTACTTTTCTTTAAAACTTTAAATTATACAATTATAAATTGAAGGTACAATAAATATTAAAATATAAAAAAGTTCTTCACACACCATAAAATAGAAGCACTAGTTTCGAATAAGTTTGTTAAACTACTCCCAAATTTTACACATTTTGACTACAACTATTTAAAAAAAAATTTTAATTTTTAATAATTTAAAAGTCATTCAATTAATATTTTTCAAAACGCGTAAAATTTCACAACTGTGAGATTGCCGTTATTCTTAACCAACAATTTCAAGATACATTTACGCGTATTTTAATTATTATTATTTATTCAAAAATTGCAACTTCATTTTATTCGACTTTTTGAAGAGCAAATAAATGAAAATAATCTTAGAAATTTAATACTTAAAATAAATTATTATTATTTTTTTTAAAATGTGAATCATGTTATGACATTTTTAGAAAAATATGAATTATTTAGTTTCCGAAAATATTCAGAAATTTAAGCGAAAGACAGATAATATTGTATTTTAAACAGAGAAAGAAACTTCTGCTTTAAAACATGTAACTTTAAAAACATTTTAAAATTCAGATTAGAAGAATTATAATTAGATGTAAGTTTATAATATCAACAAAGCAAATATTGCATTGTAAAGATAGTTTCTTAAACGAAAAAATAAGTTTGCAAGAGTTTTAATTAGATAGCTTTCATGAAATTTCATGTTCTTAAATAATTTTAGATTTTTTTAAAAACAAGCTTATCATTGACATTTTATATCCGTTTATTAAACTCCTCTGAATATTAAATTACTATAAACTTATTTCGGTTAAAAAAAATCTTGCTTCGGCTTTGTAATTTTCCATAATAAAGTCATTTTTATATGATTACTTCTTTCAAATACTGAATTTTCTTTAAAAATCTAACCTTTTTTTTTTTTTTTTTTTTAACTAAATTTGATTAAATTTTAATTTTCGTACATTCATGTGTGATTATGTTTTAACTTCTAAAAAGAAAAAATGTATAAGACGTTAGTTTCCAAAATAACGCACAGAAAAAGGAGATATAACATTTTGTTAAAATGTATATCTAATCAAAGTTTCTATAATCATACCATTTTAAGACAGCAAGAAATACACAATTTTTTAAAATTCATATTAGTTTATAATATCCAACAGTACACTTTTCATTTGAAAATTTAAGAAAAAAAAATCGGACTGCACAGGTGTTTGAAATGGTCTTCAAATTGAAAATCACTCTTTAAAAGTTTAATAATAAACTTTTATAGATTATCTAACGGTGTTTGCCTTTTACGCTATATTCAAACAAACCACTTTTCTTTTAAGGAGTGTAGGGAATTCTAATTTTAAAAAGTCAAATATATATATATATATATATATATATATATATGTACATATATATATATAAAAGGGGGGACTAATGTGCAAATTGTACCTGACGAGACTAAAGTGAATGTTGTACCTCAAGGGACTAATGTGAAAGTTGTACCTCAGGGGACTAATGTGCAAGTTGCACCGAACGAACAAACTACTTCTTTCAATGAAAATGCCTACTAACCCTGGAGATAGTTCTAATATATCGTATCATATTATATATCGTATTTATCGTAATATAACTCAATACTTATTTCGCTTCCTTCATCGACTTGTTTTAATACGCATTTTTTATATGCATGAGCAGCCCCCGAAAAACAAAAACATTAAATCATTAAATTCATTTTTTTACTTATTTTTATTTCATATTATTTCATGCGCACTTTTTATTTCCTAATTCAAAATTATTAAAAAAAAAAAAAAAAAAAAAAAAAAAAAAACTTTTTCGATATCGCTTGTAACGATACTGATTATTATTAATTTTCTTTTCTTTTTCTTTCAATTAAAAAAAAAAAAAAAAAAAAAAAAAGATTTTGATCAAATTCTGGCAAAAGCAGAATTTAGTTTAGGACGGAGGACTATTAGTTTTTTTTTTTCTTTTTTCAAATTATGACATCGCTTTATTCAATTATATTTTCGATAAAAATTAGATTTCGACAAATGTCCAACTATCGAAATCGACAACGCAAAAATCCCAGATTGAGACTAATAGGCCCTCAGTCCTAAAAAAAAGAAAAAAAAAGAGGAAATTTTAGAATTACAAAACTTATACTACTATATTTTCTCCCAATCCCCTCCCCCACTCCTAAAAAATAACTTAAAATGTCGGTTACTATAATATTGCATGCCTGCCAACATTCTAATTAGTATTCCGCAGTATCTTTAGTGTAGTATTAATTAATATAATAATAAATTATGTATTTTTGTCTAAAAAAGTGCTTCTTGAACGTTTTTGATACTGTCCATTTCGATACTGATTATTATTAATTTTCTTTTCTTTTCTTTCAAAATTCTAGCGGTGGACTATTAGTTTTTTTTTTTTTTTTTTTTTTTTTTTTTTCAAATTATAACATTGCTTTCAAATTATTCAATTATATTTTCCAGAAATTTTCGATTTCGATAAATGTCCAACTATCGTAAAACTGGTATCGTGAAAATCCGTAGATTGAGACTAATAGTCCTCCGTCCTAAAAAGAAAAAGAACGAAAAATCGTGCAGTAAGATTGATTATTAACACTTTCCAACTGTACGTACTTATTGTATGTATAACTTTCAATGTTCTTTTTCTACGTTATCACTCAATGGACAGACAGAATGAATGACAGGCTAATAATACAGAGAGACTAATTGAATTCATAATTAATCTTAAACCTTGTTGTAAAGTATTAAAAATGCTTAACGCAAAAGAAAATGCAGTCCGTAGATTTCAGTTGCAGGCCTTGGTGTATCTGAATATTTTAATGTAGCCCTGAAAATCTGAAGGTTTATCCTGTCATATTTTATACCATCAGCATATTAGCATATTAACATTTTACCATATTAACATTTAATGTCAATTTCTTTAGGATTTTCGCAGTACAAATTTATTTATTAGGTATAAGGGAAAGTTCTGTCGTTTTTGAGCACGTGCACTTTTACGCGTTGTCGATTATCACCTGAAACCAGTTTAAACAGTTAGGTTAGAGTATGATTGTTGATTTACATACATTTTTTCGTATTTTAGTTGGGTTTTTTTTTTAAACTTGTTGAACTGCCACCATATGTGAAGAAAAAGTGCACTTAAGACATTGTATGTTGTAGGAGTTCCAAAAAGGGAAAAACGCGACGGAGGCGACAAAAAAATTCTGCTACGTGTTTGGAGAGGACGCAGTAAGAGCTCGAAAATGCTGAAGGTGATTTGTAAAATTTTGTCCGGGTGATTTTTTTTTTTTTTTTTTTTTTTTGAAAGGTGGACCCAGATCAGAAAATCATCAGGTGTCAATGACGAAGCGCTATTGTTCGATCAGGACAAATCCCACGTTTTCCACAGAAGTGGACTTCAAGCTTGGAATTCATGAGACTACTGCTTTGTATCACATTAAAAGGCTTAGTTTCGTGTCTAAACTCTCTGTTTGGGTGCCACACAACGACAGGGCATTCCCTTACACCTAATAAATTAGATTTATTATAATGTCTGTTCTAAAACACAACGCATTTTTATTTTATTTTCTTTTTAATCCCTATGCACAAACAGGTTGTACATGAATTATTAATAACATTTGAATAAAGTAACATTCCATAGTGAGCTTGAATAACATTTATAAATTTTGAATATATACACGGACATGTAGACATACGACAGATAGAGAGAGATCGACATATGAACAGTCGTATAGAAAATATCTTTCTATAGAAAATATCCGATAGTGAGTATTGAGATTTACGCAAAATAAAGGTATTAAAATATCGTTTATAGAAATATCTCTCATAGAACACAATGCTTTGAAATAGTTTCGGGTGTCCCTGTACACAAACCAGTAGAGGTATGCACTACATTTTCTATAGGGAACATCCGATAGCGAAGTTGAGTAATATATATCAGTTACAAGAAATTCTATGGGTATTTACGGGAGTTAGAGCGCGGACGGACAGACAGACAGACAAATCGAAGTCAATAAAGTCAATAACGCTTTCCTTGTTTGAAAGCGTTAAAAATGCTTAATTTAAACGAAAATGAAATTTCAGTAAATTTTTAATAATAGCCTTTAATGTAACTGAATATTTTTTTGTGGCCCTAAAAATGTTAATGCTAATCATACTATATTCTATAGGAAGCATACTTTAGTCATATGAATGTTACGTTTTAATTTGATTAAGATTTGTTTAAAGTAAAGTTTTTAAAATATGGTTTATAGAAATAATTCTCATCGAACACAAAATGCTTTAGAATACTTTCAAGTGTGGCTGTACACAAACTAGTAGAGATATTCACTTCATTTTCAATAGTAAACATCCGATAGTGAACGTGAATAACCTATACCAAATTCAAGAAATTCCATAAATATTTACAGGAGTTAGAGTGCAAGCAGTCAGACAGTCAGACAGAAGGATGGACAGGCGGACAGACTGACAGACGATCCAAAGTTATTAACTCTTTACAACCTTGTTGGAAAGTGTGAAAAGTTTTTAAATAAGAACAATTTTGAATTTTTTTATGATTCGTTTATGATTTTACGTACTCAATACCTGAAAATCTTTAATTAATTTTATGAAATAGGTTTGTACAAATATTTCAAGACCATAGTAAAACCAATAAATATTAATTTTAAGGAAGATATCTTGAGAATTGTGAGAAAAAAGGTCCCCATGCTTGAGACAAGAAAAGTTAAAATTTAGAAATGCAAGTAAATTTCTATACTGACATCAGTCACAATTTTACTCATAAATTTTTAACCAAAGTACTTAAAATAATGAATGAGGCATTAAGTTGTTAAAAATTGTTTATATTTCAACACATATGTTTTTAAAACTTTTTTTAATGTTAAAATTTCATAGTCTGCTTAATATAAATGTGAAAATAAATAAATAAACTTAATTTTTACTTTTTTATTAACTCAGAAAAATATTTAATTAATTTTCAGGAAAAGAAATTTATAAACGATCTGCGGTTCCGACCGCACTCACCCAAGAGCATATTTCAAGACCGCGAGATATGCACACGATTATTTTATAATCCTTAAATTGATATATAACACGTCGAAATCAGTGATTTACCAAAAATCTTCTTTCTCCCATTATTACATGCCACAGCCCACTAGCAGGTCCACAAAGATTTGCTTGCGTTATTAACCCCTTTCCAACAAGATTGAAAAGTGTGAATGACATCGGTCTGTCTCTCTGTCCACGCTCTACGTCTCGTAAATATTCATGGAATTTTTTGAAACTAATATATGTTATTCAAGTTAGCTCACTACTGGATGCTCCCTATTGAAAATGGAGTGAATATATCTACTGGTCTGTGTACAGGGACATCCGAAAGTATTCCAAAGCATTGTGTTTTATGTTTGCTTTTCTAAAACCATATTTTAATATATTTTCTTTGCGAAAATCATTAAGAAATTCAAACATATTAATAAGGTTCACTATCGGATGTTCCTTATTGAAAATGGATAGAATTTCTCAACTGGTTTTTGTACAGGGACATCCGATGACTAGGTGAACAGAAGGTGATCAAGGTTCGATGACAAGGTGATTAGAAACTTGTCAATAAGTTTTAATATTGTTTCTAAATTCCGTTTTGGTCGTTTACCGTGTTAAATTCAGTGTCTTTTTCCGGAAAAGGCGCCTTCTGGTGCAAATTTTGGAACTGAAAATTTTTTCGAAATTCCGTGTGCGCATCTCGTATATATAGTCTACATACCAAATTTCGTTGCATCCCGTCCACCCGTTTGCGTTGTAGGATGCTGTTTATAGGGAAAGTTTACGTATAACCACCGTGTATATTTAATTATAATCAATATTGCATGTTTAATATTTTTAACATTATTAATGCGTGAGTTTCACCATAAGAAATTTAGCATATTGAAGGTTATTTTTTGAAATTTTATTATCCACGTGTTATAATAATACATTTTGTTTTTTTATAGTAGAGAGAAAGAGAATGTAAACATTTAATTTTTATTGACGTCAGCTTGGAATTATATTCAATAATTTTAAAGTTATTATAATATTTTCAATTAATAATATCTTAAACTATTGCTAATTTTAGAAGAAGTTATAGTACCAATTCGGATTCCTTTACTTATTTCTCACCTTTTGTGAGGTTGAGACGTCAGAACGTCACCACAGTTGTTTTAATTAAGCTGGATCCAGCAAAGTAGAAAGTGGGGACGGTTAAAATCGCTTCGTCGCCAGTGACTCGGTGAAGGTTGAGGTCGAGTTAGTTTTGTGTCGGCAGGGTGCTGCAATAAAAGACTTAGATTTTGAATATTAGATAAATTAGAAGTGATTTTTAAACTGACGGATTAAAATGTAGTGAAAGGAGGGTGTAGGAAGAAGTATAAAAATAGAGATGGTTTTAATAGATGGTGTGGATGTTGGAGGATATTATAGTGGATGGCGATGAATCTTATTTTGGCGAGTATCGAGAAGTAGAGTTGTAGAGATATAGTTTCGTGAAGTTAAGTAGTGATGAGTGTTGGTGTGCGTATCTACTAGCATTCGGAAAGGTAAAGTTGGGTCTGAAGGGAATCCTCTGATCCATAGTGAAGTCGTATTAGTGGAGTACGAGTGCAACCGTTTCTACACCTTCGACTATCTGCTGGGGTGAGATATTTAAGATTATCTAATTAAATTGTTGATTCATATATTTTGATTAAGTAATACGCTGACTGAGCTAAGTTTTATTACCAGGCCGCCCTCCCATTAATCTGGTTCAAATAAACTCTTATTGTTTGTTCAATTCAAGTCTCTGGTTCTCTTAGTAATCTAATTAAGTTAAGATGGAGTTTGCAGGAACGCAAACTCCACACTTTTAGCAGTTTCGGTATCATTCTATGTCCAGCGGATCGTAAAGGGACGCTCTCAAATAGATGCATATATATATACAACAGTATAAATAGTTTAACAGTGTAAACAGTTTAAAATTTATTATATTTTCCTTATTAAATATTATTTAATTTCATTTTTAATTAATACATAGAAATATCTCTGAATAGAAAATATGTAAATTTGATTGGAAATATATAAAACTTAATATTCGTAATAAACTTTTATTTTATCTATTGAATATATTTTACAAACATTTATCTTTATTTTTGATGATAATTACTATTTAAATTGTTAATGATATTTTTAAAATTATTAAAACAATTGGATTACTTTTCCTCTTTCTCACTTTTTCTTTATATATATATTTCTATTAACGTTTCTAAACATTGCAATGAAATGCCACCGAAATCTTTTCAGATTATTATGATCTCAAAGAAACCACAAAAGTTAAATTTCATTTGACTGTAGCTTTGACTACAGGTGAATTCCAAAGTAACGGACGTTACATACACACAAAATAAATGCTAAAAAAGATTAAAGACGCACACTAATGCTTCAGAATAGATAGGAGTTATTTTTTCCTAATAAAATGAATACTAAACATAAACTTAACAGGTTTCAAAAAAAATTTCTAGCATATTAAAGCTTTGAAAAAAAATAATTTTTAACTGTAACGGATGTTACATAAAAGGAAACGTTATTTGTACTATAGAGTCAGAAAAAAAAAATGTGAATCTATTCTACAAATTTATTTAAAAAAAAAAAAATAACATAACTTCACAATACTTGCATGTAATCTATCATACTTTTGCTATAAGAATTCAGTCACTTTTTGCTGTAATAAAAATTTTTAAAGTTTTGTAACAGGCGTTACTGGATGTAACAGATCTTACATTGTATGACAGGCGTATTTATACATACGCTAAATTATAAATTAATAGTTGAAATGTAAAAACTTAACTTCTTATAAAGAATAGTATAATTACAAAAGTTATATTTAAATCAATTTAAGTTTAATCAATTCATTCAATAATTGATAAACCTAGCATTATAAATATTAAAAAAATTTCAATTTTTAGCACAAATATAATTTAAAAATGTATGGAAAAATTACAATATAAATTTTTCCGTCACTTTTCCCGCAAAATAAATTTAGTACAAGAGAAAAGGAATAATAGGTTCTAATTCTAGAGACTACAAATTTTCTAATGATATACAATAATATTTATGGATATTTCTTTAAAATGATTTTCTTTCAAAACTGGTTTCATGTTAGCTAGAATTCGCCTATAGGCTTATAACATCTTACAAAATATTCCCAACTGTACAAAACGTCATATATATGCTAATAATATTATAGTTTTAAAAATTTAAAGAACACGATTTTATATAAATGTGAACTAAAAAGCACAAAATATCTATCTTAGTATTAAAATGCAGGGTAAGAGAAAATTGTGTGAGTGACACACCATAATATTTACATACATTTAAATTTTTAATTAAAATAATTTAGAATTAAACAAAAACAATTTTTAAGAAATCCCCCCCTGACTGGGATCGAACTCTAGACCATTAGGTTCGTATCGCGGAGCTTTACCTCATAGCCACAACGTTCACGTAGGATAAGTCTTTTTTTACAATATAGATTTTTTGTTTGCTCCCCGAGCGGTTACAAACATACATTGATACATACAAACATACATACAGGTGAAGCTAATAAAAGCGTGTTAAAAAAGATCTATCTCCTTAAATATTCATTTCTATTTTGTTTATCAGTGTTTTATATTTTCTTGTAGTTTATTTTATCATTACTTTAATATGTAAAATGTATAAAAATATTTTATTATAAAACAAATATAGAGAGTACACAGAGTATGATGAAGCCCATTTTTTGAATCGATATTTCAAACACTGAAACAGTATTTGTAAAAATATACTTCTAGATACGCTTTTATTCTTACATCTTACTTTACTTTTTCTATGTTCTTAGAAAATGACAGCATTGCTAATAACCTCATTCTCTATTCTCTAAGCATAAAGAATCCTTTTCATATGTCTTGATATTTTTAGTATTTCTTTATTTCTCATATAAGAGACCTAGAACTATGATCATCCGCTTATTAGGAAAATATCGAAGAATGCAAATGGATTACAAAAGATAGGAGAACAATAATGAGTAGAAATATCGAGTCGCCTAATTCTGCTGAACATTTTATTTATATTTCCTATCAAAGAAATATACTTTTTTTTTTTCCAAAGTTAAATCTACATTTTATTGAAGTAAAACGAAAACAATTCTTTATGCAATTGAATGCATTTGAACTGACACACACGCATACTTATAGAAATTGTTATAGGCTTTCTCACTTCATGAATTTATTACTTTTTAACACTTTCCAAACTAAGCTGAAGTGTTTATGGCATTGGTCTGCTTGTCTGTTGGCACTCTAACTCCCTTAAATATTTATGTAATTCCTTGAAACTGATAATGTTATTTAAGTTCACAATTGGATGTTCCCTATTCAAAATGTATTATTACAACATTGGTTGATACGCAAGAACACCCGAAATTATTCCAAAGCATCACGTTCTGTGAAAGGTATTCCGATAAACCATATTTTATCACTTTTATTTTGTACATATATTAATGAATCTGGCATTTAATGTTCATAAAAATAAAAATAAAAATAAAATAAAATAAAATGCTTTCTATACAAAGTATAATTAGCAATAAGATCCATAAGGCCACGTAAAACTGTTCAGATATATTAATAAAAAAAAAGTTTTTGAATTTGCATTGTCATATTTAGTAAGCACTTTTAAACAAACCTAACGATGTTTAAGGCTGGTTATGCTTTGAATTAATCTGACGGTATTTCTGTCCATTTGATTGTCCGTCTATCCGCATCTAACGTCCGCAATTATTTTCAGAATTTTTTTCAAAGTGGTGCATAGTTTTCAAGTTTCTGATGGAACTTTTTTCTATGGGACATTTTCTATTTAAAATAGAACAAATAGCACAATCTGCTTGAGTGCAGAGACACACGAAGGAATATTGGGCATTGCGCTTCATGACAAATATTTTTCATAAATTATACTTATACAACTTTCTACAAAAACTATCATAATAAAATTAACATTTATTGTTAATATGTTTAAAAATATTTTGTATAATATAGTACGTTTAGAGTTCCGATTTACAGAGCTAAACTAAAATATTCAGATACATTAAGGTCTACAATTGCGAATAGCTGAAATTACATTTCCATTTGTGTTAAGCGTTTTTTACATTTTACAACAATGCTTGAGAGTTATTACGATTTCAATTAGTCTATTCGTCTGTCTTTCTGTCCTTCTGTCTGCCCGTTGTGCAAGGAAAGGACGTTAATGGTTAAACGATGCAACGAGTACGTACAGTTGAAAAGTGCTAATAATCAATGGGAAACACATGGATTTTTCGTCTTTGTCATTTTCTTTAATATGTTTGGAAAGGTTTTATATACTACATACATTGAATATAAAAAAAAAAAAATTACATGACATATAGTTTTATTTCAGTATAATTTCCCTTTATTGAATGAAAATAAGTTTTCATAAAACAGATGCAAACGCAGCTGAGATTTCTATGTGAAAAAACTGCGGACATTTTTTTCTGTAATTCAAATATATATGTGCGTGTGTGTATGTGTATATGTATATATATATATATTCATGCCACAACAGAAACATGGGAAAGTTCATTCTTGCTAGCAGGTCCTTTTGTAATTCCTTTAATCTGTAAAACGCTTTTAAAAATCGAAGTTTTTATACTTCAATATACAAAAAATTATTTTTTAAATTAGTTTAATTATCAAATTTATGATTGTGTAAATATTATCATTAATGTTAAATACAAGTTTTAGAAGTACATATCAGAATTTATAGAATATTGAAAATTTTGCTAATTTATTCAAAATAATGAATTTTTGTAAAGACTCTGATGTATGCTATATTGTCATACTTTTTGACACGTGTTAGAGCTACAACATATTCCCTCCTACTAAAGAGGGAACTGCACTTATTGAATTTTTTTTTTTACTCAAAATACTTTTTCCTGCGTAGTGATTTCTTTCTTTATTTCTATGTATATATACTCAGTTTTCCTTTTTCCTATATTTTTTAAATTACATTATGTATATATATATAAATAAATGATACAAAATGACCAAACACAAAGCTACAATTAAAGACAAATGTATATGAATGAAATAAGTCGATTTCTTATTTTATCGAGAGCTTTGTGGGAAAGAATATGCGAAGACTGTAGTTCTCTATGTCAAAAAGTGAATGAGGTATTGTTTTTCTTTTTTCATTTAACCAATGCCCAAACACGTGGTATATATATATATATATATGTAAATGTAACTAGGATTTATGAAAAATGACACTGAAATGTACAAACAACAGATATTTTATCAAAGTTAATAAACAAGAAGAAAATTATAAATTTTATTTGAAAATTATTCAAGACAAAAAATCAATAGATGAATTATCTTCTGCAGGTGGATGAAAATTTGATTTAGTAGTTTGATCAAATTATTATTATTATTATTATTTTGAGAATTTTTCGATTTCATAAAGAAAAAAATACTAGACGAAACGGTTTTGAACTTCAGGCAAGCAAAGAACATTTAAAAAATTATATTTCCCATTCTCGACTTAGGGGAAATTTCAATTAGGGGACCAAATGTAAATTGAAGAAAGCACAAATATTTTGGATCACCATGTATTACAAAAAAGCTGCAAATAACTCTTAAGTTTTACATATTATTTTATTTAACATTCACAATATATAGAGTAAGTGCACCAGTGATTGACACATTTAGAGCAATCTCTGATGTTTTTAATGTTCTAGAAATCAGAAAATATTTTTAGAAATCTTAAGTTAGTACATATGGTATGAAAGACATTCAGAACCACATATATGTTAAAATATATACATTTGATAACAATTATTTTTTTTGACACCCACTCAATGTTCCAGTAATTCACACTGCCAGTTTTTCATTTTATCAGTAATTGACCCCCTATGTGTTTGACACATATTGTTAAAATTCTTATATGTAAAATATATGATTTTATTATTTTTCTTATTTATTAATTTTTGCGATTATTATTTATTAAAAGAAATGTGAATCGATTCTACAAGTTTATTTAAAAAAAAAAGAATAATAAATAAAATAAAATAACTTCACAAGACATGCATGTAATTTATCATACTCTTTCTATAAGAATTCAGATATTTTTTGCTGTAATAAAAATTTTAAAAGTTTTGTAACAGGAGTTACTAGATGTAACAGATATTACATTGTATGACAGGCATGTTTATACATACCCTTAAATTATCGGGATGGATGCCAATTACTGGAGCCTTCCAATCACTGGAGCACCTACCCTATATATATATATATATTTTGTGTGTGTGTGTGGGATTTGCCACAATTATTTTGGCAGATACACATTTAATTTTTTTTTTTTTTCTAAAAATTATTAATTTTTTTGCCATGATTATTTGCTTATAGCAAGAATGGATTTCCATAACATTTTACAAAACTTGCAGGAAAATTGTTAAAACATGAGCGTAAAATTATTCAGAGACATAAAATTCACAAGTGTAATATTCGGTGAGGTATGAGCATCTATAGCGATTTTTTTTTTTTTTTTTTTTTTTTTTTTTAACATAAGTTCAAAGCTAGATATATTTGTCAACTTATGTCAAAATTTAATTTCAATAGAATAAAAATTAAGCAAATTGCAGGGAAAAAAAAAAAGAGTTAGGTTTCAGATATTTTCCAAGGTTGAAACATTATAAGAGGGATTTCAGATCCAGTTATTTCAATCACGTTGCAAAAGATCTTTTTTCTGTGAAAATCCTCTATGAACTCCCAAATTGTAGTAAATAAATAAAATTGTGTTAGAGTGTGTCGGTAAGGGGTTTTTACAAAAATTAAATTTTGAAACGTGGTTGAAATAATTGGATCATCAAATTAAATGCGTGAAATTTGAAAAATACTTTATGAAATTTTAATTCTGGAAAATATCTAAAATCTATTTCGTTCTTTTGTCGACAATTTGCTTAATTTTTACTCTAATCAAATAAAATTTTAACGTAAGTTGCTCAATATAGCTAGCTTTCAAGCTATGTAAATAAAAAAAATTCTATCTTTTACGCATAGGCAGTAGAAAAATATTTAATGACTATTACACGTGAGAAAGTAATGTTGCAAAATAATAGTTTTGTAATGTTTTGTTAATTTTTCTGTAAGTTTTGTAAAATTTTATGAAAATCCATTCTTATTATAAGCAAAAATCACAGTTAAAAAAATAAAATAAAATAAAGTAAAAAGAATTTTTGAAAAAAAAAAAAATATATATTAATGCCTAAATAAAAAAATTATATCTGTGCAATCTAAATAACTGTGCAATCTCCAGAAAAAAAAAAAAAAAAAAAAAAAAAAAACATACAAGTATTGTTTATAGTATGTGCAACAGTGTGTTAAGTTGCCAGCCATTTGTAGCTTTTATGATACAGGATGATCTAAAGTATTTGTGTTTTTCTTGTTGTTCCCTAACTCCACTCTGAACGAAATCGATAGTGAAAAATATGCTTTTTTAAATGTTATTTGCCTGTCAGAAGGTCAAGGTTATTTTGTCCAATACTTTTTTAAGAAAATCGAAAACATATAGCAAATAATAATAATAATAATAATAATAATAATAAGATTACCTACTGTATTTATGTTTTATTACATTTTTTACAAGCATTTGAATTCACGACTATGTTTATAAATTCAGGATTTCTGGTACAGCATAAGAGATATTCAGCTGATCCGTTTTCATTAAATGTTAATATATGGGAAACTTTTTTTTTTTTTCTGTACAAATAATCTCAATTTTATATTGCTTGTAATGAAAGGGTTATATTTCGTTTCAAAGTGTTAAAATTTCAAAACCTTTATTTAACTGTGTTGTTTTACATAAGTAAATATCACTTTGCACATGAATAGATAAATATTGAAAAAATACTGTCTGATTCAAGTATGAAATATATATAACATTTAATAAAATACTTAAATCGCAATTAAGGGGATGGTGAACGTTGAAGATCGTTCTCTGAAATTTCTGTCTGAGAGTTGTGAAAGCATACAAAAGTATTGAAATGCATGAAAATTAAGTATACAAGTGGGTCTGCAGATCAAGATTCTCAAAGTCTTATTTACATCACACATCACTCAACAGATCATTTTTATTTATTTCTTTTTATATAATAAATATATTGACTCGTTATACACAAACAGATACGTTTCCGAGAGGGGCTGTGGTACACACAAATTCTGTCTTTAGACCGTAATGATATGAAACATGAAACATTTTCGATGTCCTTGTACACGAACTAAAAATAGAATACACACCTAAAACTATACAGCAAATTTTGTGTGGCTCGTGAACATGTGTACAAATTTCCAGTCAGTAGCGCGATTTTTGCGGCCGCTTTCGCAAGACAGACTGACAAACACAAAATCTTTTTGAGTCTCCATATAGAGGCCTCCACTGACTTTTCGACAATTAAAATTTCTCAAACACTTATAAGAAAATATGGAAAATACTCCATGCAAAACAATTTGAAATTTTACCTTCGATTTTATATTATTATAGTTTACTAAAACGTTCAAAACATATTTGTGCATTACTTTCTGGATTGACGTATAAGTGGCTTTTTAAAAACTATTTTGTGTTTTAGTGCTGAATTTTCATGCAAAATTTTAACATTGAAACATAAAATGTCTGTAAAAATATTTCTAAAAAACTGCTAAGTTGGTAAAGATTTATAACACAGTTTAAAATTTAAGATTTAAGTTCACATTTTTTTTCTTAATCTTTCTAAAAATTACCTAAGGAAGTTCTTTAGTCTATTATATGAACAAATATACGCTGTTGCTACCCTTAAAGACATTCATCTACATGTACGGCCATAAGGTCTACACATTATTGTTGACGAATGTAAATATAACGCATTCACACTATACTGACGATGGATAAAGACGTAATATATTTTCAGTTCTCTAATGAAAATTTCTTTAAAACTATGGTGAATCATTTATTTTAAATCTTACATAAAATTACAACGAAAATTAAACAGTATGTTAAAAAACCCGTTTCATATACACACATTAATTGGCTATTTTTAAAATTATTTATTAGCGATTATATATTAATGATTTACATACTTTCTGGCCAGAGAAACATTCTTTTTTTTTTTCTTTTGAGAAATAGAATTTTAAAAATAAAAATACGTGATGAGAATCGAGAATTTGGATAATTTATTTTTAATTGAAAACCATTGTAAAATTACATAGTGAATAAATATATAATAAAAATTACAGTCGTATTTTACAGTGTGTCTTGCTCATTTAAAGTTTAGCAGTCAAACGCGGTCATTTAAATTACAAATATAAACGGAATATAAATTTTTTTTTTCAATATGTTTTATTCAGCCAGATGATTATAGATATAGGAAATAATCTTTCAAGTTGATAATTGAAAATATAATAGGATATCTAGTTTTAGGACAAATAAATGTATTTACAGTTACATTATACGAAGAAATACAGTCGATATACATTTACTGTTGTAACTATAAAATCCAACGCTGTCATAAATCAATTTCTTCCCTCTTTAATAGACATCTGCATCTTTCCAGCAAAATAAAAAAGAAGAATTGCAGTCATCCATTTTCCTTAATGTCTGTTTTGATCGTTCTGACCATTTCTATCTACGCACTATAATCTAATCTCTCCTCCAACTCTCTTTTAACCTATTCTTGAATAAAAAGACAGCTGCGCTATTTAGAGACAAAATCAATACAAGAAAATAAGAATATTGTAAAAATTCTCTCTCGTTCAACCTACACATAATTTGCTATGAAAATATCCGTTAGGTCACATCGTAAATTATATATTTTCCATTTATGATATACAGCATGAAAAGACTTCAATCATTATTTTACATTGTAATATGTTTTATATTTATTTAAATTTACTGTTGAATATTTATTTTTTTTTAATTGTGAATTTCTAGGTAATATACAAAAATGAAAGTCACAGCTTGCACCATAACATTAAAAAATTATTTCTTTATAATGTATAAAATAAAATGAAAAAAAAAAAAAAAAAAAAAAAACCTTCATTCATACAAATTGCATTATTAGGCATACAACTCTTATAGCACTCACAAAATCTTTCTATTAGAAATGGGAGATTTTTTTTTAGAAAGTCTTACATTTATGCTAATTTATATTAAGCTTATGATTGACACTTTAAGTTATATGAATAGGAATAGATAAAAAATATCGATTTTATTTAAATACCTTCTTCGCCTAATATGGCAGGACTACTCTATCTACCAATAAGTATTTGTACGCTTTCGAATGAAGACGTTTTTCCAAATATTTAGAGAAGCTCTTTAGAAATTATTTTGAAGCTTTGGCAGTGTAAAGAACATGTTATACCTCATATATTTTAGTAAATGTTTTGTCCTGAAAAGGAAAAAAGGACCTGTAAAAAATTAAACAAAAATCAAATTGTTTTGAAACAACCTGTAAAAAGTAATGTTTTAAATGCATTTTGGCTGTAGCAAGTGATTATGAGGATTTTTCTCATTATTTGTATAATTTTGTATGAGGCTACCACATACCACATAACAAAAAGGAAGATGATAGGGGATTTATCAAAATTTATTTATAATCAGTGAACATTTTATTACCATTGGGCATTGATTGAATCAAAATAAAAATGTGAGTAAAACCCCTTATAGTTTAGCTTTTATTTTGAGAGGAACTGAAACTTTGTTCATTCTATCTGTGATAACTTTTTCAATTTACACGATATTTGTTTGGAGTTCTCATAGAAGTTACTCAATACATTTGGCTATTAAAATATGCAAACGAATTATTTAAACGCTAGCGCATGCATAGTTTAAAACTATTTAGTAAAAATGCTCATATTTCGTAAGATATTCAACATTTTTTGCATTCTGATTGCAGTATATTTTGTCTAATGTAGTATACCAAATTTTCTAAAAATGTCTTTGCACTGGGTCTAATACCCAAAGTGTTATAATCAAAGCAGTATATATATATATATATATATATATATTTCATTTTTTCAATTTTAAAAAAGACCGTTATTTCTCCATGAATATATGTAGTAGCTTCATAAAAAATTATACAGGTAATGAAAAAATTCCTCATAATCAAATGTTATAGCCAAAGCGCATTTAAAACATTACTTTTTACAGGTTGATCCAAACCATTTTGATTTTTGTTTAATTTTTTACTGGTCCTCTTTTTCTCTTCAGGACACAACTTTTGCTGAAACATATGAGCTATGATATTTTCTTTACACTACCAAACTTTCAAGATGATTCCTAAAGAATTTTTCTAGATATTTGACAAAATGTCTAAATTCAAAAGTGTCCAAATACTTATTGGTAGATAGTGTATATTGTTTTACTGATCTACCTTCATAGATTTTTTTTTGCGTTCATACTTTGAATCGATTATTGCCTAAAAAGTGGTGCAAAAGGCTGAAAAAGAATAATAAGCTCCTAGTTTAATTACATAAGCTCCTAGTTAAATTACACAGACCTGCAATCAAAAAAGTGTTTAGAAACCGATATCAGAAACTAATAGATTTTTGGACGCTGATTTCAGGAAAAATAGTTGAAAAATTCCATGACGTAGCAATTTTACAAAAATTTAAAAGTGAAAAGAGATGGAGCGTACTTACCAAAGTAAATGGAATGTCAATATGATGGCGGACTACTGTTGGATGCTATACAGATAAGTACTCCTTACTGTCTACAATAGACTAAGTGTCAATATAATTTTCAGGGCAAAAGAAAAAGAAAGAATTAAGGATATATGAATTCAGGATACCTTCAGCAATGGTAATCATTAACTGGTCTAATTAATATAATTTCCAATTAATATAAAAGCAATATTCATTTAGCAATTCATATCTAGTTCTTTCGTACATTAATTAATTTTTAAATAAAACACTTAAAAATATTTTGAAAACACATTCTTTTAGCCTGAATTTGTAGAATAAGCTTACGTTCCCACATATTTAAGTCCATTTTGGGAAAAATCATTACGTTATTGATAAAAATGGATACAATATTTGAAATCAGAGCACCAAATAATACAAAAATCAGTCATTACATTGAAAACACTTTTTCATAACTCAAATTTTGCAGGTCTGTGTTATCTTTTTACTTATCAACATACACAAAAATGTTATGTGGGAAAACATAATTTTGTTAAATCAACTATATTTTTTGTTAATGTAACTTCCAAAAAAAAAAAAAAAAAAAAAAAAAAAAAAAAAGAACGACACAAAGAAGAAAAAAGAAAGAAAATGAGCCCGTTAATGTTACTCGTTAATGTCGCACATCGTTGGCTGTTTACAAGGAAAAAATAAAATAAAATTTATAAAAATAAGTATATGGCGTAGTTTATCAGACTATCCAGTGGCAGTGATTCATCTTTCACTTATATTACATTGAGCAATCGAATAAAATAAATTTGGTTAACTTCCCAAAATCATGGATAAAGAGGTTAAATAAACTTACAAAGTCATTTAAGAATATAAATTTAGTTTTTTTCAACAAAAATATTGTTTTTCGTTGCTGCATATTAATATCAGATAGACATTACTCCCAATTTAAGGGATATTTAGATTGTAAGTTTGGTACTCCAGTCGGCGAAAGACCTTCGTGTACACTAATGGTGGCTAGTGCATGTAAAATCTGTCTTCATGTTCCTATGAAAATTATACCTCTGGGGGTCATCGAAGCGAGACAGCCATACCTTACATGAAGGACCAAAATTGCGGTGGCATGTCTGTCTAAGGTTGAGTCCTAGACAGTCGCCAATTGCCCATTGCGCAGCACTAGTGAGATCTAAAAAAACCCAACCAACCAACTAACCATTAAGAGATATTTATGCTTATAAATATATCACGCATTCAAATTGATTTGTTATTTTTACAAAAAATGATAAATTAATTTGTAAAAAATTATCCTTTTTAGAAAAATCAGCCCTTTTATGTAACAGGTAAACTTAAATATACACTTAAAGGAAATTATATCTTATACTGTAAAATTATTGTATAATTTCGTTAGTATTCTACCGCATCTAGGTCTTGTGGTTTCGGCACCTAATAGTAAAATTCGTTTTCTTTGCCTTTTTCTAAGAAAAGACATTTAAACATGTTCTAATTCATGCTATAAAGTTATTGTTAATTCATTGGATTCATCTGCTCATATTGAGCAAGAGACAATGTGTTGTGTAAAAGAGAGTTGCTAAAATAAATAACACTCACAATAAATAAATAAATAAATAAAACAATAATCTGTTGTATCATTCACACGACTTTCTATTAGATTTCATTTGAATATTGTAAATGCAAATTATAGAATAAGGGGTAAGATAACAATGTTCTTTATACAAACGTAATTTTAAAACAGTTGAAAATAGTTTTAGAAAAGTTTTATTAAATAGGTATTTCTGCATGAGGAAGTCTGTAGATTTTACGTTATGCTGATAAAAAGCATTCACTCAGATAAAAGTCTAAAAACCTAGATTTTGTACTCAGTGGGCCTTAAAACGCATATTTATACCAAAAAATCAGTGTTGAAATTTAGAATCAAAACAAGTATCTTCTTTACTATGATGTTGGAAAAAGTAATTACCTTTCCGCAGCAGTTTTATAAAACTTATTAAAATTTAATAAATCACTTCCATTAGTTATATTCAGAATGTGATCGCTGAATCTTGAGTAAAACTGTATATTGTTATAAATTAATACACATAACATTACATATTTAAACGTAGCAGAACATGAAAAAATTTATATATTTATAACAAAACTTGAAATGCAATTTCTCAAAGTAGTCCTGATGTATTCGAATTACTTTATGAGTCTCTGTAAATTCATGATAAATAATTTTAATTCTACTAATTCCTACAGTAAAAACGCTTTTATGCATGTATAAAGTATTTCAATTTCTTTTTATTTAGTGAAATCCAAATTTGTTAAACTTTCAAAATTTCTTTTACGATCATTCCTTTTTAACAGTATTTTAAATTCTTTATTTATTTATTTATTTATTTTATTATTAGAAAAATGAAAATTAACTTTTCACGTAATAATGTGTATCGTATAAATTCCTATAAATAATTAAAATGCTGTAGCATCCCAAAACTTGCATCTATTTTCCCATACAAATCTCTATAGTACAAATTATTTATTAAGATTGTTATTCATCTAATTTATTTTCAATGACAATTGCGGACTTTTTATATTCCAGTAATACACAACACTAAATGTCAAATAAAAATCAATCTTGTGCTCTACAGGCAACATCTTTAAAAAAAAAAAATCTATTAGGGAAAAAAAAAGGCGATAGCAACCTTTTATATTATTTTAGATCTGTGGTTTAACCATTCGTTTAATGGGCGTTGACACATTCTCTTGAAAAATACTGATATTGAAAAGATCCCTGCCCTGGATTATTCCCCGTCTTCAGGGAAAAATCGGTGCTCTCACATATACTAAATGTGTATTCTGATTGATTATTTCTATTACAAATAATTTTTCTTCAGTTTCGCAATAATTAATTAAAAGTGATTCTCAGTAAATACATTTATGCGAAAAATTGTCCTATTCTGTTTTAATAAAAAAATTTGAAATCAGGATGACAGATATATCAGGATAGACCTGTTGAGGCTGTGTCCCCAAAGCTAATCAGCACCAACTTATGGCAAGGTATAACCGAATATAAACTTATATTGAAATTTTCCCCTTTGTTCGTAGGAAACAGCATACATGCCAACATTTTAATTTATTCCGGAGTATTTTTAGCCTCTCTTTTATTTCATAACACTTATTTTTTAAGAGTAATTTATTATTATTTTATCAAAGTGATATATTGGAGAAATTTTTTCTATAAATAAAACGGTGTGAAATAAAGTTGGGCTAAAAATACTCCGGAATAAATTAAAATGTTGGCATCTATGGATACAGCAAACACAAAATATTTTAACATACACAGATATTTTCTAAAAATACTCAAATCCTTTTCAGTACATATCAAAACATGTAAATTCACCGATAATTGAATGTAAAAATTTTCCACAAAGCCAAAACATTTTTATGTATATAGAAGGAAGTAACATATTAATAAATTTAAATTAATACTTTATGTAATAAGCCACAAAATTCACTATAATTTAAATATTTTTTATCTTTTGTTAAAGCCTTCTTTGTGGTGTAAATTAAAAAAAACAGTAATTACTTCTTTTACTTTACACAAAATACGCATTAACTCAAAAATAGTATTTTACAAAAAGTTAATTAGCAATTATGATTAAACCACTGCTCTAATTATTATGTTTAAAAGGAACCTTAGAAATTAAGGTATTTCGAATCCACTTAAGACAATACAAGAAATTTCCTTTTCATGAAAGCAAAAATCTATTCTTATTCTCAAGATCAACACACTTAAAAAAGAAATAACGCTCAAGCATTAATGACATAGATTTAAGTGCTAATTTTTTTTTTTATTCAATTTTTTTTCTTTAATTAGACGTATTTTTGTAATTTGAGATTTTTCTTTTTCGTTTAAAAAAAAAAAAAAAAGAAAAAATAAAAAAATAAATAAAGTATTAGCATTAATGCCTCGGCTATTTCTGCATGATGAATTTTCTCTGTTTGTCTTACTAAATAAAACAGACTATTGAATTTAAAGAGGAAGCAAACTTAACTTTTGATTAAATAGTTTAAATTATTTCGAACAAATATTATTATTATCAATTTATAATTAGATAAAATAATTGGTTCAAATAATTTATGCATATCAGTAAATATAAGATAATTTCCTGCTCCCCCTCTCTCTACGAATATATGCACTAACAAGCTTAAACATTACTAACATCCTAATACTTGGAAACTAACACCTGACTCCTTGGAATGCAAATTGTAATAGATAAATGTGATACTGATTTTACAAATTCTTGCCAAGAATAATCGAATCAATTAACAGAAATATTTTGCATAATGTTTTCACTGATATGTTTAATTTTAAGCGCGATTAATTTATCTGCATCCTAATAGTAATTGAGCTTAAGTGATAAATTCTAATTATTTCTCTATGTGTATTCTGTACATTATTAAAAAAAAAAAGTTTTTGTAAACAAAATCATTCATACCCTGCTAATTAATTATAAGATGAAATTGTCATTTCAAATGAAATATGCATCTAAATGCATACAATTCAGTCTTACGTGTAAATATATATATATATGTGTGTGTGTATGTATATAAGGAAAACAGTAACGTTTGGACAATTCTACAGAAACTTGGTACTTTTAAGTCACATGAAAATAATATTTACACAATTTTAAAATTATTACTTTGGGTGTAAAAGGGCAATGTTCGTTGGATATTTATTTAAGTTTTCTCGAAATTTATTATGTATAAATAATTAAAAATATGTCTAGAAAAGGGAATATATCCCGACCATGGATTGTTATAAACCGGAGACTTGTTTTACTTATACATACTATATATGTATATATATATATATATATATATATATATGTGTGTGTGTGTGTAGGTTGGTGGGTGTGTTTGTGTATAAGAAAAACATTAAAGTTTGGACGATTCTACAGAAACTTGGTACTTTTAAGTCCGATTAAAATAATATTTAGACTATTTTTAAAACTATTTCTTTGAATGTAAAAGTGCAATGTTCGTTGGATATTTATCTACGTTTTCTTGAAATTTATTATGTATAAAAATATGTCTAGAGAAGGGGATATATCTCGACCGTGGATTGTTATAAACTGGAGTCATTATTTCACTAATTATCGCTCCTATTTTTTACCTATATTGAGTAAGTAAATGTGTTTTTCTTAGAAAATATGTCAATTTATTATCGCATATATTATTTTTACCATATCATAAGATTTTATAAAAAAGCTTTTCATATAATTCTTCATTCCTTTTTTGGACATTTTAAAAATTAAACAAAATGCCTTACCGCTTGGAGATGCTGGTGTTGTCTTAGCCACAAATTAAAAAAGAAGCAGGAATTAAAAAAAAAAAAAATGTAAGCAAGTTGCTTTTATAAGATTGAAATTGCTTAGGTAACTACTTATTTAGGCCTCGGCAGCCTGGTCGGTGAGAGCAGCGGACTCGGAATTAAAATATTAAGGGTTTAATCCTCGAGTCTGTTGAAGATCATCGTGCATGTTAATGGAGACTGGTGCACATTAAATTGGTAGCGATCGCAATATTCTCCAACTTCCCATCAATATACCTCTAGAGGTACTGGATTGTAAGAAGAGTCGCCTCTCAGCTGAATCAAAAATAGAGCTCTCGTTGTTTGCTGGTGCAGCCATATTTCGTTAATCAATCCCTTATAAAGAAATTTTACAAAATTAGACAATTCCAATTTTGCCACCACAAACAAAAATCTTAAAACAATAAAGGAAGAATTGAAGCTTGGATGGGTTTAGACGGTGGATAGGACATTCCTCTAAAATATTTATGATTTTTAATAGTTTTGTATGTAAAGGAATGTTATGAATAAAGATAAATAAATACAGTGCAGCCACATATCCTGAAACTAGCAGTGAGGACACATCCAAAATATTGGAGGGATGTCAGCTTGACCGACAGTTTGAAATTTGGAAAACATCCAGTAATTCCACGCTCTGTGTTATTGCACATTTTCTCTGTGTAAGATGACTGTCACCCCTATTTTAGCATTGGACTCGTTGAATTAGCACTTGCGCAGGTGCTTCCGTGGTTTCATGAAATTTGGTCGAAGAATAAATATATATATTTAGAATGTACTCAACAGATTATCAGACATGTGTTTTATCACAAATTTTTAATAATATGATAACACTCTGAAATCAATGAATAGTCTTAAAAGCATAAAGAAAAAGTAATAAAATTGAAATCCCAATTCACTTTTTATTTGTTTGAAAAATGAAACATTAAGCGCTTTTTAAGTCCATACCTTAAATCTACTGTTTGCATTAACGTCTAAATTTTGTTACGGATCATCAAGTTAGATGCTTTCAGATATTTAGATATGTTTTCTTCTGTATGACAAAATGCTGAAAAAAAAATATTTACTAAAAAAATATAACAATCTGAATAGTAAATATTATTTTATGAGTTGTAATTTTACATGCATTACTTTTGAAACACGTAAGAACTGGTCTATTTTTTCTTCTGTTTCTTATATATGAATGGCAATAAAAAATAAAAAAAAGTTTATCCTGTTTGATCTGTCTATAATCCATTCATATTTTCTTTCAAATCAATACCAGCATAAGTTAATTAATCATTCAAAAAGTAAATAAAATAAATAAATCATTATTTCCTAAATATAATTAACAGATACTAAAAACTAATCTATATAAATAAAGAGAAGTGTCTGTGTGTTTGTGTGTCCATCTGCGCTCTGGTGCTCACACTACTGATCGCAGAGCTACAAAACTTGGGACCTTGTAGATTTTTTCGAATTTCAAATTTGAATTTTTTTTTTAATTAAGTTTTTTTCAATTTTAAGTATTGGCTTCTAATATGTTCTTTTTTTCATAAATTTACTCTTTCGTTGTAATCGTCTGCGTATGTTAGCAACGGCTATTACGCTATTTATTGTTTATTTAATATATTCATTTGAAGGTAAAATCTTTTTTCTGTTTTTAATTTATTATATTTATTTAAAAAAAAAAGGGGGGGTAATGCAGTTGAAAAAAATAAGTTTATTAATCTTCCATAGTATAACAACTCTATATTTTTCATTATTTTAATTAATTCCTTTAAAAGGAAAATATTTTCTTTACTTAATTTCTTTCTTTTTTAAAGAAAATCTACTTTTTATTTTATTTTATTACATTGGTCGGAATCAAATCGAAATATAGTTTAAATAGCGGGGCTATAGAATAGTTTTTAAATAATAGCAGACCCACTTGTCGTCGATAAATACCCAAATTAAAGTGCCCGGGAAAGTCTTTTCTGTAGTTAGTGGGAACCTGGACACGATGCAGTGCGGGAAAAATCAATGAATCAAGCTGCCGTAGGCAGCGGGTGCACGGAAAGAGGTTTAGAGCGATTTCAATGTACTTTTTATAGTTTTTATTTATAATGGGATGTAAAAAATAAATACTGATCCAATTCTTTTGAAAATTCATTTAAATATAGTGACCAGCAAAGCGGGCGTAGCTTGCTAGTTATCGATAAATCGAAAGCTAGTATGTTAAATTAGTTCAATAAACAGGAATTTTTTCATAATAATAGAGAACTTTGTAAAGAAAATTTATTATTAGTTAATATGTACTTTTTGTTATTACTTTTAAATATTTCTTAAATTTTGTAACTTTCGTATGCTTTTACAAATTAACTGTATAGTCAATCATTTTTTAAAAGCAATATAACAATTTACGAAAAAAATCATAAGAATTTTGCTAAGACTAACTGATGACGCAATTAAAATTTAATACTCTTAATTAGTAGTGGTATACCTTTTAGGAAGCTCATGACAGTTAACATAAAATGTTTAACTTTAATTCTTTTCATTATATCTTATGGTATACTGGAAAGTAATAGTATTCTTTAAGATTTGTTTTGTAAAATTTGGTCCTATTTAGCACTATTTAAAAAATTTCATATATTTACAAATTTCAGTATCATATCTGTGATATTAATAATAAATTCCTCACTAAATCATCACTGTCGATATTATATATATGAAAGTCTAAAATACATATCTATGTGTAATAAGTAAATCTTTAACAGCGCTAAATAATTTATACAAGAAGTACTTTACTATGCAATTTTATTCAAAGATGAATGAATCAGAAATCTTATACTTGAATGAGCGTCCAATTTAAATATATTTTCACCTAAATCGAGAGTTGAGACTTGCATTTTCTAAATAACATTTAAGTATACAATTTCAAACGCGTGAATATCTTGAATAAAACGATGAATAGCGATTTCACGAGGAAAATAGTTTTTTCCATGATTAGCTTAGCGCAATTTTAAGTAATAGTGAATAAGAAAATAATAATGTTTTAATATTTACAAATGGATTCGCATGAAAAGAAATCAATAAAAATGATTTAAAATTCAGTGATCTAAAAACTTATCTATCTAAGTTAATTTAACATATAACAGAATTAAATTTTGATAAGTATATATTCTTTAGATTTTTTTTTTCTGTGTCCAAATAATTTAATAAGAGGTTATAGACTGCATATTAATACAGTAAATACGTGTCTTTATTTTGATTTTTATTTACATTATCTAACTACCGTATATAATGGAAGTATTGTATTTAGTCAATATTTTCGAAATCGAGTTTTCCCCTGATTAACGTTTTTTTAAGATTCAAAAAAGGAGTATGGGACAAGTAGTCACGAAGTATGTGAAGATGTTAAAAATAAAGTTCATTTAATATATAATAGAATTAAATTTTGATCAGTATATATCATTTTTTTTTTCTTCTCATCCAAGTAATTTAATGAAAGGTATAGAGTGTACATTAATACCGTAAATACGTGTCTTTATTTCGATTTTTACTTAAATTACCTGACTACCGTAGGTAATTGGACCATACCATAGGTAATATCTGTGGGACATCTTCTTTCCATCTTATCACCATTTGCAAAAGTTTAAGACCAGTTGCCGATTTTCAGTATTTTAACACTTTGCATCATTTGCGCATATTATTGCGTCATCTCATATTCTGATGCCAGCAGACGCATTCTACTGTTATAAATAAAGGTGCCCGGTACGTTTATCGTCAGTTGTTTATTAGATTTTGTCGTAGACAGTGCTGTTGTGTAATTAATGCAACGGGTAAAAAAACCTTCACTTAAAAGCTCAGAAATACGGAACCCGCGTGAAATTTTTGAACGTGAAATAAGTTTGAGGGTAAATGTGAACAAGACAGCTGTGCAACAAGCTATTAGTAAATTTAAAATTTCGGAAAATTTGTGGACTTTAAGAGAAGCGGTCGCTTTAGAAAACGAGTGCACGTGATGATCATGTGATATGAAGGGTGGTCGTACGGGATCCAAGAACCTCCCGCATTACGATGAGACATTAACTGTATGAAACAGGCACCAACGTCAGTTTGGGTACTATTTCAAGATGTTTGGCCAAAGATTTTAGTTTATACTTACATAAACCTGCAAACACACCTCGACTTACTCCAAGTATGAAAAAGAAACGACTCTTAATGTCCACAGACTTTCCAGAAATTTTAAATTTACTAACAGCTTGATGCACAGATATTTTGCTCACATTTACCCTCGAACTTATTTGGCGTTCAGACAATTTTATGCAGGGTCAATATTTCTGCCCTTTTTGTAATAGTAAGTGAAGGTTTTTTACCCATTCCATTCCAATTACTAAACAAGAGTAAACGACAAAATTCAATAAAAAACTGGCAATAAACGTGCTGGACACCTTTATTTATATCAGTAGAATGCGTCTGATGCAATTAGTACATGAGATGACGCAATAATCTTCTAAAATGATGCAATGTGTTAAAATACTGAAAATCGGTTACTGGTTTTAAACTTTTGCAAATGACTGTATCACCAAAACGAACAATGATAGAACGAAAGAACTTAAGAATTTAGACATGTCTATAGTACAGAATTTTTTTTCAACCTAAAAACCGTAAGTGGGACAATAAAAACAAGAAGTGAGACATTGAAAACCGTCAGTAAGACCATAAATCCGTATCTCAGAAATAGCTCTAACGATTTTCTTCAAAGGTCCTGCATCAACATTTTTTCAGATGCTCTTCCGTATGTATTATTTGGCTACTCAAAGAAAATTGATAGGCGTCCTGCATAAGTAGGTCAATTTGAGAAATGGCGTTCCTCAAAAAGTTCTACGGATTTTCTTCAAACTTGCAGTCAGGAAAAATTTCGCATTTTTTAACGAAAACAAAATTCTGCATTCACACCGGATTAAACTTATCATTTAAATACATTTATATTAACACACAAATAATCTGTTACAATAAGTATTCTTAAATGAGATGTCTATTCCGGCGTGAATTCAAGATTTCGTTCGTTAAAAAAGGCGCAAACTTTCATCCTTAAACTCGTTATATTAATTCTCTTTTAAATATCACATCGTTTCGCGTGTAATTGTTAGTTTGCAGTGAACAGATGTAATTGCCATGTTTTAGTGAAAATCCAAATCCAAAGCGGAGTTCGTATCTCGAAGACAAATCTTTATAAATTTAACTAAATTTGCTACATAAAACACTTTTTATACGTCCATTCGCATGTATTACTTCTGGAAATTTAATCATTCACAGTTTTATGTAGCTCAGTTTTAGATCTCGAACATTTTTTATTAAAAAAAAAAAAAAAAAAAAGAACGGCTCGACCGATTATTATTATTATTTTTTTTTTTTTACTCGGTACGTAAACTCTGCTTTATATGGCTTTCCGACGAATGTATTAATTTTCTCTTACGGGAAAATTGTTAGGTGTCTGATTTGTTAAATCACTCTATCTAACAGTCCACTATTTCCAAAAGGAGTATATAATATGTGTAACAATGGGTAATGGAAATCGTGTGATTGTTGCACACTAAAATTTTAATTTTAATTTTATAATCATTTAAAGGTATTTAAATGCTCTTAAGTTGTAATACTGTTGCAATATATTTATAAAGAATATCTTAAATAATTTGTAAACAAAGCTGTTTTATGTCTAAACTTCACACAAAAATAAATGTATAATTACTATAAACAAGAAGTTAATTTTTTGTTATATAAATAAACGAGGTATTTAAGCTGTTGTTGAATAGGCATCATTGAAAGGTGTTAGACTATTTAATAATTTGCATGTTTTGTTTTGTATTAAAAATGCTGATATAGAATAAAAGAACAATAAATAATGAACACAAAAAATTCAAAAACTTGTAACATTTTTTCGAATTTAAATAATTAAGTACGACCCTCCATTAGGTAATAAAAAGTGGACACAAGTGCAGCTTGAAGGGTGCATTAGGCAAGGACATACATTAATATTTTTAAATTCTTATTTCAATTTTGCGCAAGATTACAGAATTCTTTTATTTATTATTAGTTAAGCATAGCTTGAATGTGTTATGATTTTTTCATACAATTTGTAGCAGTTTTCCGGAATTAAACAATGTCTTATTGAAAGTCAGTTATGAAAAGCGTAATGTGTTATTATTTTGAGTAGGGGATTTCTTAAAATAATTCGCGGGAGCGCCCCCAAGTTGTTGGAACTCATATAGAATTCCTTACTAAAAAATATTATATATAGTACTTAGAAATTTTTTGTAGTGATGCACATAAAAAAAAAAAATGATTTACATAACCATTTACAGTCAGAAAGTCTTTGAATTGTTCTTCAATAAACTAAACCTGTTAAAAATAGAAATAAATTTATACCTATAATTGGAACTTACTACAATATAATTTTCATGGAAAAAGTATATGCATCACTAAGCATATATTTAGAAGAATCATAAAAAGGGTTGGTTGATTGGTTGGGTTTTACGTCGCACTAGTGCTGCGCAGATGGGCAATTGGCGACGGTCTGAGACTTATCCTAAGAGGTGGTTCGGATCACCACAACTTTGATCTTCCACGGAAGGGATGGCTCTCCCGCTTCGGTGACCCCCAGAGGTATAAGTTTTGATGGGAACATGGAGGACATTGCGACCCCGAAAAATTTTACGTGCACCAACCACCATTAGTCTACAGGACGGTTTTTGCCCGGCTCGAGTACCGAACCCGCAATCTTCCAATTACGAGGCCGGCTCTCCACCGACTGGGCTACCGCGGCCCCATGAAAAGGGATTCCAGCATAATATGAACTACGAACATTAAGTCCTTTTTGGTTTTGTAAGTGGTTTTGGATTTAAAATTTTTTATAATTGCACATTTAATGCATACTATGCAGTTTTTTTTTTTTTTTTTTTTTTTTTTTTTTAAATCTATTCAGTATCCAAGGGCTTGCTGTTAAACTGTTGCAAGTAAATTTTATAAGTTATTGTTTGCGAATTTAGAGAATAAAACTTTTGGATTTGGGATTACTAATATTCTTCATTGTGTTATTAATTTCCTGTCTTACATTTTTGCGATACAAAATAAAATAATTTTTCTGAAATATTTTCCAATCAAGTAATTTTCTTTTAAGTGGTAACAATGTTTAATTTCATAGTGATCTAAAGAACACATCAAAAAAGAAAAAGTACACCTTTTCTTTGAAATAAATTTTATCAACAAACATAAAAGTAAAGTAAAATAAAAAATGAATTTCAATCAAGAAAAGCTTGACTGTAACGCAAATGACGAGGATTGGGAGGAGGGGGAGAATCATTGTCTCTCAGAAAAAGGACAGATTGATTATGCCCCCAATGAATGTTCGAAATGTCAGCCCCTATGTTCGCGCATGTTAACCGCTATTATATAAAATTATATAGAAAAGCTTTGTGATGGCCAAGACATACTACGTTTTTCATTTTTGATTTTTAACAATAAAGAAATTGTTAGTAATTTAACCTTTAAGATATAAATGTGAAATTTCGAAAATTTCGTAATTTATTTCCGTGGACGTTTTTTTTTTTTTTTTCAGGGCACGTTTTTTCTAAAAGACATTTTTTTCCCCGGGGACGTTCTTTCAAAGGGACGTTTATTCCTCGGGACGTTTTTTCCAGGGGACGTTTGATGTTTTGTAGGGAACGTTTTTTCCTGATACCGTTTTGAAGGCGAAGTTTGGATAATCAGCGATAGAACAGTTACCAACACTGATTATTTTCATAAAACTGGATTTTAAGCTAGAATTTAGCAAAAAATAAAGCTTAAATAATTACATACCCATGCACGTATGTATAGATACATCTGCCATATATTTATGGCGGGGGAAAAAAAATTACACTCATTATCGAAATTGACAGAAAATGTATTTCCCACTGAATAGACAAAAATGACTATTATTGATTGTTTTATAATTCTAAGCAGAATATTTACACACATGATAGGAATTAAATGGAATTTGTTTGAAGACCAATTTCAGCTGTATTATGATTTTTTTTTTAAATATTTGTAAATTTAGAACGCTTTAAGATTCGTAATCTTTTTTTAACCAGGGAACCGAGCTATAGAAAAGCCATTTATTTTACTCTTTCTGTTTAGTAAATCTATAAATATAAACATATAAAACCTTCTTACTCAATATTTATGACAAATAGAATAAATAGCGCCAAAAGATTTCATTCAAGTACTGAAAAAAAAAAAAAAAACGTACATTACAGTCCATAAGAAAAATGCCAAGAAACATACTTAATTAATTGAGAATGCACAAAACGAAAGGATTTTAACATTATTAATCGAATACGCAAAAGTATGTTTTCTACAAAATATGATAGAAATATATATAGATAAACAGAACGTATAGTAGTAATATAATATTATCAGGACATACAGTTGAAATTTAAAGATGATTTAATTTCAGTATATATATATTCTGTTAACAGTACCACCCGAAACTATTTCAATGTAATTCAATATAAATATAGAAATTGTTGGAAATTAATTTCATTTGCGTTTTACATTTATAATAACTTAAATAAAGTTGAATTGTTAAAATGTTGAAGACAAAACGGTAACGGTTAAGTACAGTTGGAAAAAATTTAAAAAGCTATACGAACCACATAATATTTCTACCTTATTATTATAAACCGAAACTTCATTTCTATTATTTCCATTATATAATTTATTCAAACTACATAAAATTCGAAAAAAAGCTTAAAAACTGTTAATTAAAACCAAGTAATTTATTAAAGAACTGTTGCGTTTATTTTAGCTAATTAACCGGCGTATGGCTCTGCATAAAAAAAAAAAAAAAAAAAAAAAAAAAAAGAAAAATATGTGGTGGAAAAAACCACACGACTTCCATTGCCCACTATTACACGTATTATATGCATTTTTTGGAGATATATGCATTTTTTGGAATTTTCCTGTAAGAGAAACTTGATACACGTGTAAATACATATAAAACAGAGTGTACACAGAGAGTTAAAAAAAAATGATGATACAGTTAATTTTTAAACACCAATATCCGAGATCTAAAACTGAACTATCTAATCAGAATGACCGTTATTTTTTATGTAATAACCGCATAATACATGAAAAAGGGTATCTAAATTGAATTTATCTAACAATTTTCAAGAAAATCGTTAGAGCCGTTTTTGAGACACCAACTTTTACTAAAACTTGGCATACTCAGTTATTGAACGAAAAGCAATACATACATGCAAAAGGATATTTAAAAGATAGTTAATATGACGAGTTTGAAAAAAGATCCATACAGCCATTTTTAAAGGAACGCACTTGCAACACCTGAAATTAAGTTATTTATAAGGGTTATGTTATTATACAGGACGCCTATCAATTGTCCTGAACTAACCAACTATATCATTGGAAAGGGCATAGAGTGTTTATATAGCAATTTTGAAGAAAACTGTTAGAGCTATTTTTGAGATACGGAATTACAGTCCCGATAACCCATTTCCGGTTTTCCAATTTTCATCTAAATTTGGGAAATGCATCTGTACACCAGACCTGTATGAATTCTGAAGTTTCGCATCTCTATTTTTATTAGTTCCGGATATATGATGGCCAAAGGATACCACACATACATACACACACTGATCACTTGCCAAAAATCTACATTTTTGTACTCAGGAGGCCTTAAAACGTATAAATCAGGTGAAAACTCGACATCGAACTTTTGGACCGAATACAACACTTTCATTACCTACAGTAGTAGGGTAATGGAAGTAAAATGATCGACTACTAATTAGAAATAGAGCTAACATAACTTACTTGTATAAAATCGATATTTAATCTAGTATTCAGAAAAAAAAGTTTATAATTTATAAAAAACATAATAATTATTTTTTAAATATTTTAGTTTAAAAATGATGTAGTTCTTTTTTTTTTTTAAACTAATAACATTTTTTTGTAGATATTTAATTTACCTTTTTATAAAAGAAATAAGACATTTCTTTTTTATATATCAACAGCTGCTTCAAGTTAATTAATTTGAAATTTACTAGTTGTTTTATTCAAATAAATATCCCAGACAGATGATAAAAAGAAAAAAAAAAAACTTTTCTTTTAAGAAAATGGCACAGAAAAAAATATAACGAAGAATTTTCTATAATATTAATTATTTCATTATAGAAGTGTGAGATTTTACTTTTACTTACTTTTATAATTGCATATTCATTTTTAAAGAAATGCTAGAAGATCTTTGATAAATTTGAATTATTTAAGCAAATTTTGTTTTTCATCTATTTAAATTAACTTTATAATAACGGATGTCTGCTTTTCACTTTTTAATTAAAATATCTTCTTTCAATACATTTAATTGTCTCATTACCATTTCGCATTTGTATGCTAAAGTAATTACACAATAAAATAAAAGAAAATGCTGATAAAATATTATTTTGCATTTCATTGAAATCTGATATAAGTAATATGAAAACAATTATGTGAGTATTTCTATAGTTTTCAAAACAAACGTTTTGATACGGTTTTAAAAATATTTTATTAAACTAGAAGGAAAACAATCATTTCAGACAAAAAAAAAAAAAAAAAAAAAAAAAAAAAATTTCAACAACAGTTTAATGAAATAAAAATAAAACTCATTTAGTTTGTTTAAAATATTGCATAATTCATTTTTTTTTTTTTTTTTTTTTTTTTTTTTTTTTTTTTTACAGATTTAGTTTATATGAAGCACCAATAAAATGCTTCAAAGTACATTTTTTAAAGCATAGCAAACATCACCACTCTTTTCGGTTAATTTAATGAAAAGAAGAAAATAAAGAAAATTATTTATTTCCTTGGATTCAAGTAGATTTCATCTATATCGAGCACCAATAAAATGCTTTAAAATGCATTTTTATTCAACAAAATTTAAATTATTGAAACGAAAAATTCCCATTTATAATCAATTGAAATGTAATTGCACTGAATTTTACAAAGCAAGAAAGAAAATTAAATATAATAATGAAACAATATTTTAATGTTTTCATTAAATTCGAGCGTTTTCATTAATACGTGACATAAAATGACATTTTTTTAAATGACATTATATATTTAAAATACGTCGATACAAGAAATAAATTTATATATATATATTTTTTTTCGTAAAATACGTGACTGTTTGCGGATTATTCAGACTTTTCCGACGATTTAATTATGTACCATGTTGTTAAAAAAATGCGAATATTGTTTTATACAGTTTAAGTACTAAAGGATAAGCGTTTAAAATATATTCCTTATAATAAAGAAATTTGGTTAATAAATTCTATAATAATAATAATAATAACAAATATATAAATAAATTAGGGGGTCGGAGCTTGCAATTGTGTTGTCGTTCTGAAATTGTTTTTTGAGCCCGTTACATCTGAATCTACGATCAATAGTAGATTCAAAACGATTGCAAACATGATGCGCAATCCGAGATTAGAAACCGGCACCTGTGAAGTGAGGACCAGAGAATTTAGTTACAGAAATTCAAACTACTTTTTTAAAACAACTATACTACAAAATAATTTTGAATATTGGCTTATGAAATTCTGACGTTGTCCTGAATAAAAGTAATAAGATTTTTATTAAATAAAATTGTTATGCCAAAAAAATCAGAATTCCTCCAGATAAATACAAAACTTAAAAAAGAATTGAAAAAGAAAAAAGAAAAATTTATTTTAACGCGGAACACAGCTTTTTATTCAATTAAGTTTTCAATTGAGGTTATTAGTATTATTATTTATTTTTTTTAATTTACAGTTTGAAATTTTGATGCATTTGAAATTTTCTTTTGTTTGTCATTTTAAATTAGAAATCGTTTAATTGTAGTTTAAATTTAATTAATTGGTATATGTCACAGCTGTCACAAAAAATAATATTTTTAATCAGTAAGTATATTGAGTAAAAAAATAAAAATAAAATAAAAAACTCCCTTGTTGCATTAAAAAAAAAAAAGAATTAAGTTAATAAAAAATATATGTGCTCGAGGATTTTATACCCTTATTTAAATGAATCCCGAAATTTAAATTGTTTATAATATATATTAAATACATTTTGTACAGTGATTTTTTTTTCTGGAAATATTTACGATTACTTTAATAATTATTATTATCACGTGAACATATAATTTTATTTGTAGGGAATTTCCAAGTAATCTTGAATGCCTAAAATGAGGCAACAAAAAATATTTGACTGAGGACATATTTTACATTGTCTCTGTAAGGAAGACTACAGGGATTATTCGAAAACTTTAAAATAATTCGAATGTTTATTAAATATTAATTTAACGATCGCAAAAAAAGTGTAGTAATATCTCGAATAGCTAAAAAAATATATATATATATATATCAAGGAACGTTGCATATTTATAACTGTGACTGTCATAGTTGTAAACCTGCAATTTTGGTCTTAATACAAGCTATCGTTTTAAATATATATGCGAATTTACACGATTTTTTGCGACGTATGTATGTACTTATGTATGTGTGTATGTATCTCACATAACTGTGAAAATTATAATCCTAATGACCCAATATGCAAAGGTTTTGGCCATTATATATATCCTGCCACCTTAGAGATTTCCAAAGAAGTCCGTTGAAAGTTGACAACATTTTTGCGTGTAGAAAGTAATTCTCAAAGACATTAGCAAGTTCTAGTCCTCGAATGTACATAATTTAATTAATATTCAGCCTGTAGATAGAGCCAGTAATGATGTCGATATATTTGCGTGTAGATAGTATAAAAATAAGTGCTAGTCGATAAATGCATTTTGTAGTCGAAATATTGTATTTTGTAGTATACGAAATAGTATATATTCAGTATTAAGATTTACTTTTTACGTTATGAGGTTCAACACCACGATAACATCTTTGACAGATTTTAAGAAATGTGGTAAGGATAATTTTTTTTTTTTTTTTTTTTTTTTTTTTTTTTTTTTTACCACTTACGATTATTATTGATACATGAGCTGAATATGCAAGATTAATTACAATATTTATATATTTTTGCAATATTATGATTATTGTTTTAATACATTTATTCAAATACATTACGTTTATGGGGGAAACTGCAGGTAAATAGAGTTTAACATCTATAGACTGCACTAAACAAAATGAAACGAATATATATTTTTTGTAATAGAGATAGTCAACTGGGGAAAATTTTTTGTTTTTGTAGGAGCCTCGCTTCCCCCCCTGGGAGGGGGAAGTCCCACATCGAGGGGAGTAAATTTTCATGATGATTATCTTTCAAAAGAGCTCGCCAATACCTTTAAAATGAATGGTTGAACCACTGACCTGCGATAATTTAAAATAAAGTTATCGATTATTTTTCATTAAAAAAAAATAATGTAATATTGAGAATAAATTCAACTATATATATATATATATTTAGTGTTATACTACTTCTCTACTTCTCTAAATGCATTATCATGGAATATAATTTTTTTTAATAATGATTTTAATAAACAATTTTTACTGAGTGAATTTGTATAGGAAAATATAGAACAAACTCGTGTGGTGGCCACAACCCACTAGTTATTTGTTGTTAGTGGATGTGCTTTACTAATAATGTTTTACTATATCCAGGATAGCTATTCGGAAATTGAAATAAATTCCTCATAGAGATATGGTAAATAATGTATGCTTTAAGCTAAATATTCATCGCTTGTTTTTTGTATATTTACACATTTTGAGTCTTTCTAATAACTGTAGTCAAGTTTTTTAACGTTTGATCTTTTTCTCTTAGATTAACTTAAAAAGGAATAATTTTAGGAGATTCAAATGTTGTATTTTGAAGTTAAAATGAGTTTGTTACTGGAAAAAATTGATCAAGATTGATAAGATTGATCAAGATTGATAAGTTTCAATGAATGTTGCGTGTGAAAATTGTCTGTATAATTTTAAGTAAACTTTTAATTTTAATAACATAATTAAATTCTATATAAATTTAGGTGCATTAATGAAACAGGGGGTTGAAGGGGGCGGTAGCCCCCCTCACACAGAACTAATTATCATATAAAACTCTTCCGAAGGCTAATTTGAATTGTTTAACACAGGTTTACATAGTAATCGTTATTACTTTCCTCTTAATCCCCAACCTGTACTTACAGTATTAAATTTCAGGTAAGAGAAAGTCGTGTGAGTGACACACCAGATTATTTCAATAAAATTTAAGGCAACAATTCTTTATGGTTTTTATTACATTTTTTTTGTAGATTTAAAATCCTTAAATTGCGTTTATATTTTGAACTTTTTCATGAATCACGATGTTACAAATTCAAAAAACTTCTATAGATATTTAAGAAATGACTTAATACTTTTTTGGATGTTTAATAGAACCAACCTATTTTTAAAAAATTAGGGATGACTTTTGTAATATTTTTAAAAGAAAAAGTAAAAAAAAAATAAAAATATACCAAAAAGCCTTTTTTTTTTTTTTTTTTTTTTTTAGACTTTTTACAGAGATGTGCACTTTTTAATTTTTTCCCCACAAATAATTAATAATTTTCAAAATCCATCCTTAATTCTTAGGTTCTATTCAACATCCAAGAAAATATTTCTTTCTTAGCTATCCGTAGAAGTTTCAGCATTTTCATTTACGAATTCATCATAAAATTCAGTCTGTGAAAAAGGAATTTAAGGATTTCAAATCTCTAAAAAATATATAAAAAATAACATAAGAATTGTTTCCTGACTTATATATTTTGTTTAAAAAAACGTAATACAAGTTCGTTTTATAAATATTAAATGGTAACATCAGCTTTTCTATAAAACATTCAGTTGGGCAATGTCAAAGGTCCCCTTAAAAGAAAGTGCCGCGGTGGCTAATTGGTAGAGCGCAAAGCTCGTAATTGGAAGATTACAGTTTCGATACTCGAGAACAACTAAAGACTGCCGTGTATACTAATGGTAGCTGGTGCACGTAAAGTCCATCGTGCCCGCAATTTCCTCCATGTTCCCATGCGAATTATACCTCTGGCGTCACCAAAGCAGGGTAGCCAACCCCTCCATAGAGAAATAAATTGTGATGACATATCTGCGGATCATCTTTAGGGGTGAGTCCCAGATAGTCGCCAATTACCCATCGAGCAGAACAAATGCGACGTTAAACCCAACCAACCAACCAAACTTAAAAGCAAAGAAAAAGGTACTCTGTATTCTTCCACCACATTCCATAAAACCATGAAAGCCATTGTGCAAGCGTTAATTTAAAGAGTGCACTGCCGAAATAGGGGTGACAGTCACCCGGCTCTTAAGGACCTTTCAGAGACTGGCTTCAAGTTCGGTTTCTTTTGATATTCCTTTGATGTGGGGAATCGAATTGACGCGAGGCAGGAGAGAGTTTCCCTCTGCTGACAAACCTCCTACTGCGATCGAAATTGGGTCTCTTTTGTAAAAGAGCAATAAAAAGTAATGTCCTTCATTGTAAATGTGTGCAAAATGTCAAGGGTCGCTTTCGGACAGTGGATAATTTATGAGTTTTGACGCGCTGCATAGTAGCTAGTCTCTGAAGGAAGCCTTAGAAAATGAATGATAACAGAGCGCGAATTAATGGATGTTTTCCAAATCACAACCTGCTGGCCTAGCTCGCATCCCTCCAACATTTTGGACGCGTCGTCGCTGGCAGTTTTAGGAAACGTGGCTGCAATGTACATAATAAACAAACATATTCCTAAACACCATTTTATGAAGGGTTTACTGCAGTTCAATAAAAATTGCTTTTATTCACAAATTTTAGGCACACTCAATAAAAATATTGTTCGTATAATCTTTAACGAAGTAATAACTTTAAAATATAAAGAATCATGGTTGTTGTACCAAATTCATGACTAGAAAATCTAAATCTCCTTAGCTAACCTACTAAATTTATTTTATGTATTTCTCATATTCATTTCACTGAATTATTATAGAATCCATTAATCTTTCTTGGCTATCAGTTGTCTATATTTGATCAATACTACATATTCAGAGAATATTAAAATGCGTAATGGATCCATTTATCTCGATTTAATATCTAAGAACAACGATGTGATATTACACAAAGAATTTATATGAATAAATGCAAAGGAATTTTTCGTTGTACTAATACTTTCCGTGAACATAATAATTTAATCTAAAACTTTATTTTTATTATATTATATTTTTTATTTTTTCTCTGACGCATTTTTCTAAGTAACTTTTAAAAGCAAAATATGAAGTTTAAATAAAGAATTATTGGAATAAAGAGTAAAGAATTATTATGAATTATAAATAATCAAAAGCAAAGAATTAATGGTATAATAAGCAACAACGTTATATTTTAAATCGTTTTTACGTTATACAATTTAATTGAAGTAATACAAAAAATATTATATAATTTCTAATTTATGTTGAAGTCTACTTGTAGCCTGAAAACTAACTATTTTCATCATTTATTATTAATGGTGACGTAAAAAAAAAAAAAAAAATGAAATTACTAATTCATGTAAATATTATTCTAATGGGTATAAACTCAAAAAGCACAAACTTAATAATTTTTTATGCTTAAATGATACATACGTTATTTAGTATAATTTCAGAAATAACTAACACATGCAATATTTATAAGCAATGAAAAATGTTACTTCAGCCTTTCATCAAATTAACAATTTAGTTAAAAGATAATTTTTGAAATCTACTAAGCTTTTTACATTTATAAAAATTATTAAAACACCATTACTTGTTACTTCTCCGTATCCCTTTGGTTGTTGAAAATTATTATATAAAATCCTCATTTACGTAATTTTTCACTTAGAGTTTAAATAACACATTATTTGACAATTTTATATTGATTTATCTTTCCAATTTTTCCCAGTTCTATTGACTCGTTAATCTATCTAAAGAATCTTCTTCCCTGTTATAATTTAGATTACTAATACTTATTGCTGTTCTACACTGACAAAAGAAGTATGAATTAGTAAAATTCCTATTGAAAACAAACGAACTTTAAATTAAAGAGCATGGCCGAAAACAAAGGGAAGAGTGCAAAATTTCCGCAACAATCCCTCCCCCACTTCTCCATGGATTAAGTTGTGAGTATGATGTTTTAGCTGTTTCTATAAAAACTAACGAAACAGAAATCGGTGCAAAAAAAGATGGTGCAGCGGTTGCGCGTTTGACTCATGTGTAGCAGGGTCTGAGATAGAGTCCTGGTAAAGACATTGTTCATTTTAATTTTTTATTTCACCTTAAAAAAAGTTTTAAATATTTAATTAAATTAAATTATTATTTTAAGAGAAAGTTTTATTTATTTATTTATTTTCAGTGCGGACAATTTATTGTTATTTATTTTTATTTTTTATTTTTAACCGATTATTTTTAATTTTTTTTTAATTAAAAGAAATGAATGATTTAACAGAAAATAGTTTGTATTAGACTTAGATACACTTTTTAATGATTTGTGCTAGTGTTTTATGTAATTTATTCATTACTATTTTTTTCTCTAACAGCAAGTGTTGACTGTCTGCTCTTAATTGCGTTACTTTTCATGCAATTTTTTGCACGAAAAATACTGAATGAACAACAGCTTTTGCTCAACTATTCGACGTTGCATTTAACTTTAATTCAAACTTTTTGTTAAACAACTGTACAATTTTGTGGCGTTGAAGGAATTGATAGTAAAATTGAACACAAGGACAAATTTTCTTAATGATTTAACTATTTTACAATTATTAATTTAATGTATCGTTTTATTTGTGTTTTACAGTGAATTTTTTCATAAAAATTGTGGTTTTCTACAAAGACGCGTGTGGTTATGATGTCTCTATATGAGATGTAATTTTATATTTTACAATTAGTTTACACGTAAAAAATTTAAAAATCTGTTTAAACATGAATTTTACAAATCTAGTAACCTTGTGAGGTCGAGACTATAGACCCTCACCAAAGTTGGGACTGTCAAATCCCGTCGTCTCTAATGACTCGGCGAAAGTCTTGGTCGGATGAGTTTTATGTCGACATGGCGCTGCAATGAAAGAATTAGGTGCTGAGAGTTAGATGAATGAGAAGTGATTTTAAAAGTTTTTGATTGAAATGAAGAGAAAGGAAGTTGTAGAATGTAGTATAAGACGGAGATTGTTTTGGTAGATAAAATAGTGAATTGGTAGTGGTAGAGGATGGTAGCGGATTAGTGTGAGAGGAGGTGGAGTAAAGAGTAATGTTGGTGGTGATAGTTTTATGCGTATGCTAAGTGATGGTAGAGAGGTGTAGTGTTGCAGCGTAAAGTAAGAGAAGAATCTGTCGCTCCTCATTGAAACCTTTGGACAGCCCCTGCCTGCCTGGACGAGCCAAGCTTAACGGGTTGTCCGCCGGAGCGAATTAATCGCCAGATCACTGCATGATAGCTGCCTACTGCCAGATAGTTATCTAGTCGCTACATAGAATGAGCTGTGTCCGACGACTCGTTCAGGCTTCTGACATCAGACAGGGAGACTGCTGGCTCCTGATCATCACAACTGCAAAGTTACTTCTGATGACAGCTCAGGAATGGCAGGGTTGCGACATCTGCTTCTTGACACATAATGCTCGACTGGCACACCACACCTCCAGATTGCCCAGGGAACGGAGCGCACAGACACGCTTCCTGGATGCAAAACAAGAAAATCTGTCGCTCCTCGGGAATCCAGCCGAAAATTCTGGTGTGAGAATAGTTAGTGGTAACAGAGAGCAGCCGTCGACAAGATCAGTATTGGTGAGATGAGCTACCTTTTATTTTATGTTTTGTTAAAGTTATTTCCTGGGGTATACTGAGAGTTAAAACTGAGTTAGCCCAACACCCACCTTGATATTGAATGTTAAATAAACCTTGTTATTTTATATTTAAAACCTTGTTTCGAGCTCTTCTTATTATCTAATTAAGTAATTAAGTTAATCTTTAAGATTAAGATTGAGGATTCGAGATCATGGCAGACTCTAATTCCTCACTACCTCTGCAGAAGGCCTATTAAACAAAATATTGAGAGCAACAAGATTGTAATGCACTTAGTTGATAAAAATCTTTATATTTCATATTCTCATTGTGAAAAATGTTACGATTTCATTTATTTACAGCTTTTCAACATAATCATTATAAACTAGAAACTATACTTGTATTTTTAAAGGCTTTTTCTTTTTTTAATAAATAAATAATTTTTTTTTTCTTTTCATTCCTGGTTAACAGCTGTATTAATTAGTATATTAAAAGTCCTTCATAATAAAGTAAATATTTTCTCTTAAACTGATAATTTAATTTAATCGAAAATGTAAAAAACAAGTTAGTTGAAATAAAAAATTAAAATGCAAAACGCCTTTGTCGGGACTCGATCTCGGAACCTTCTGCACGCGAATGAAAGAAGTTACCTCTGCAGAACTTTTTCTTGCAGAGATTTGCGTTTTGTTGGTTTTTGCAGAAACAGTTGAATTTTCTTGGGTCGTATCTTGATCCATGAGGATTGTTGCGCAAGTTTTGCACTCTGCCCTATGTTTTCGACGTTTTTGGCCATGCTCTTTAGTTTAGGCATATTTTGGTTTCAATAGTAATTTTATTGATATATTGCCTTGTAAGGACAGTATATATTTGATGACGCCTAACTGCATTAGTTGTACCAATTGCACTTCCAATGTAGTGCAATGTTGGTAACAGTGCAGTACATGTCCGCGACAAGTTAAACAACCATGTTCACCCAACTTCCATTTTTAGTTCTATTTGTGGTTTTTTTCCAGACCCTACTGAAAAAGCAATTTTTTTGCAGCAGTATCTGGCAGCAATGTCTGGTGCGACGAATGAAATTTGTACGGATAGAAATTCAGTATCCTGTGAAAAATGCAGTATCTCTGAATCGATTATTCTGTCATCCCCTATACATTTCTAGCTCCATAAAAGATGCTACTATTCGTGGATGGGTGGATGGATCAGCTACTGTAAACTCTCTCACATTTTTTATGACAGTAAAACAATCCTCTGTCAAGGAAGACCTTCCACTTCGTGAGCGAACTAAAAAACGACCCGTTTCTTCGAAGCATTTGACAAGCTTCATTATCCTTGGACATGAAAAGGGCCGTTTCTCGTCATTTTGCCGAGCGAACGATTTGCAGTATAGATATCGTAAAATAGCTTAATTATATTTCTTGTACTTGAGATTAATTAACGAAGATTGATCTGGTAACGGTAGCATGATTCCGGAATTTATTGAAGAGTCCTGTACAACTAGGTGTTTTATAGAAAATTTGATTTCCATAAATCTTCTTCATTTTGCATGTTATCACTTTCTGTTGGTTACTTCTTGAGATACATTTTTAAAAATCCGTTCTCCTTTTAATACCATTTATGTAAACTATTGTAACGGACTTTTAAAGCATACGATATATATATATATATATATATATATAAAGATAGATCTGCTGTACTCTGTAGAAATGTGTCTGTTGGTTGTTGATATGTACGTGTTTGAAGGACTGTTCTATAATCAAATAATATAATTTACGAGTACAATGTTGAAAAAAACCTATGCAAAGAAAGATTTTAAAGTACACATGGGTTCATATTATTTAACTTTATAACTGAAAGCTACAAAAAAATTTCATTTGTAAAAAAAATCCTAACTGTAAACTTTTTATTAAATTTATAAAACCAGATAAATTTCCTTCTATATAAATTAATATGACTTAAGTTCTAGAATTCTTTTAAATTCCAGACCTTTTCAAACATGTTTCAAATAATACTTTTCCTTCATAGTTTTCATAGACATGAATATTTTTAAAGTTATAAATATTTTACATCTGTTTTATCTTCTTATGAAATGATGTACAACTACTTGGAAAAGTTCAGTGAATAAACATTATAAACCACGACAGTTGACTTACTTAAATCTGATTAACGAATGAGGTCTAATCAGAAATATGCTAATAAGTACTGACTTCATATATTTAGTTTAAACTTTTATGAAATATGTAGTAATTCTGGTAAAATATTTCCTAAAATATATGCATCTAATTTATATGCATCGTTCAAAGAATAATATGGGAAAGTATAAAATGTATATGAGAAATTTTATAATTCTGAAAGAAGAAATATACTTTCTAGTAATCTACTTGGGGTATATTTTCATAATTTAAAAGGAAATGTCAGTGAAATCAACACAGATTAAGAGAATATATTTTTTAAATTCTTATACCATTAAAATAATCTTTTAATATACTACATAAATTACACGATTAAATAGAAAACGATTTATTTGATTATTCTATAAAACATTAATTAACTAATTAATATTTTAATGATTTGATCTAAGAAGATTTTTGTGGACTTGGTAAAATTTTGCCAAGCGCATCTATTAATTATATTTATCAGAAAAGAATGCTTTTCATTAATTTTGTACAGCTTTGTATATTGTCTATAAATTATATACACACTATTTTTTGTACTTAAATTTAGCATAATATTGTTACGAATTTGTAAAAAATAGTAGTTATTTTTATATAATTTCATTCAAAGAGGCATAGTATATTAATTATATTAATATACTAAGCCTAAGATATATTAATCTTCAGCATTTTTAGCATGTTTTTGCATTAAAATATCTAATTTTCTTAGAAAAACACGTTAAAAAGCTTCAATAAGGCAGATAATAGCTTTAGCGCCAAATTTAGCGACTTTTTCGTTCTATTATTGATATACCAAATATTTAAGCTGTAACTTGATTGGCTGGGAAGTTTCTTGAACATTCTTAACGTTTCACGCGGGTATTTAAGGAATCGCATCGCGCCAAGTCAGTGAGTTTCGCTAAGGTATTGATTGCTGTGTAAAGAAGAAATTTCAATTACTTATTTCTGCAATCTGTATTGTTATTTCATTGTTATATGCAACTTGTTTTTGTATTCTATATTGTATAAATTCTTTAGTTTTTGCCTCCTGACCAAGGTTTGCACTGTCCGGGACGTGCAGTCCTTGAGAGGGGGCAATGTTAAGAATCTTTAAATAATATTAGTTATTTTTATATAATTCCAATAAAAGAAGCTTAGTCAGGCTATAAAATGTTAATTTTATACATTTCTAGATTGCTTTTGCATTAAAATAGCTAATTTTCTTTTAATAACCCGTTAGAAAACTGCATTAAGGCAGATAACGGCCTTGGTAAAATTTTCGAGACCTTGGAGAGACAATCCTTATTATCGATAAACCAAATATCTAATCTCTAACTTGATTGGTTGTAAAATTTCTGGAACATTCTCAATTTCCTATGCGGGTATTTAAGTAATCGCATTGCGCCAGGTCAGCCAGTTTTGTCAGTCAGTTTTGTCAAGGCATTGATTACTGCGTACAGAAGCGCTGGGTCTCTTTGATTACAGCCTTTGCTGTGTATTAATGCTATGCTACGGTTTATGCTGTGAACTGGATGAGGTCAGCTGTTATTTAAGCTGTGTTTTCTGTTGTAACTGAAATTGGTACTTCGTTTATAAACCTGTATTCTTACTTTATTATTTTCTGTAAAAGGAATTTTTGATCCTCTGATTAATTCTGTATAGTCTTGTATATTGTCTATATATTATACTCTTTTTTGTACTTAAATTTAGCATAGTATGAAAAACACATAACACAACTTGAAACACACACTTCCAGGGATTTTCGTACATTCTTATATCTCTCAGTTATTCTGACTGGCCCTGCAAACGAATATAGGGAATGATTTTCCTACCATATACTTACGAAACATGCTTATATTTGTATAAATAGTATATACTTATTTAAGTTTTTTAGTGCAGCTTTAAGAAATTAAACATATCTACCATAAATTTTGCCCGTAAACGTAACTTATAGGAATTCTCTTAGATGTTCCTGTATATGAGCCTTTTTTCTTTACTTCAACAGAAAGTTTAATGTAGCATTACTATATGATATAGAATAAGAACACTGAGTTTGTACTTCCAGCTTCATATTTTTTAGAATTATGCTTATGACAGATTCACACACAGAATAACAGTTGAAACCTGATTTTCGCATTCCGGGAACCTTATTATTAACAGATATAAGATACGAAGGGACATTTTAAAGTTCACATTTTATATATAATGAATAATTATATTTAATTATTATACATTTTGTGTGTAATTCATCATCTCTTACTATTTTTCTTAATACATCATATTTAACAAATTTGAAATTTTTAAACGTCGTTTAATATTTCAAGCATCGTCTTACTTGCTTCATCAAACGACTGTAGATGTATCTTTAAAAAAATTATCCTTACAACAACGGCTGATCATTGTCTTTTCTATGAATATTTCTGAAGCAAAGTTGTTTTTGAATGATACGTAATATAGAGAATGCAAAATTTTACAATAAAGAGGTATACCCAATTTAAATAATAACGATAAAAATAATATTACACATTTTAACTTAACGAGTGATACATGAACATCACAAAATATCGATTACATGCACTTTTAAAGCAAAACTTTCAAGAACGATAGTATATCTCGAATTTTCTTCCTCAGCTTGTAAAGTCCCTTGATTGTATCATTATTTATATAAATATTATTTATATAGATATTTTATCATTACTGCAAGTTCATCGCTTGTTACAATGTAATAATTACTAAGTTTCTATACGTCTTTTAACATTTCACAAACATGCAGTGGTAAGATACTTAGTATAATAATGTTTTGTTAAACTCATTTGGAATCCACGTGATTATTCAGGTAAGTTACACAATACTGTGAAATAAAGTTAGTAATTTTTTTTTTTTTTTTTACAATGTACATCGGATTCAAATCGAATGTTATTCCATTTATAATAAAAAAGCACTATTTCATGTTTTCTGTCAAAATAATGATTTATTTTTCATCGGTTTTTATGTCATCTTGGCCGTATTTTTAACGAAATATATGAATTAATTGATAAAGTAGACGGAATTGTTTCCATTTAATCTAAAATTGCATTCTTCATAATCCCCCCCCCCCAAAAAAAAAATAAAATAATAATAATAAAAATAATAAAAATAAAAATAAAAATACATTTCTATTAAGTGTTCATTTTAAAACTCGATAATCATTAGTCGAAACAAAAAAAATTCTGAAATCTTGTATAAAATTCTAAAGCACTATTTTTTTTTCTTTTTCTTTCATTTTTCATTTCATTTCATTTCATTTCATTTTTTTTTTTTTTTTTTTAAGTTTGTGATATTATATTGAAATCTGCAAGCCATATCTGCCAAGTTTTTTAATTTATTCCGGAATGTTGTCAGTCCCGCCCCGTTTTACACCGTAATATTTCTGAAGTACTTTTCTTAAAATTTAATCGTAATTATATATTGAAGAAAATTTTTCTGCAAAGATTACGGTGTGAAAGAAGGGCGGGGCTAAAAACATTCCGGAATAAATTAAAAAAGTTGGTAGCTATGCTTTAATCAAACATACCACGTCCTTTCAAGTCATAAAATTTTAAATTCAAAATATTTCACTATTCACTTTTATACAAGAATTTTAGAAAATTATTTGCATTTCTACTAAAACCACAGAAAGTTTTAATAGCGCATATTTTTTAGAAAATTAAGTATAAGTGATTTTTCAAAGTTTACATCCAAGTTTTGTAAGCGATGTCCAAAATTCCTGGAATCAGTGTCTCCAAAAATTATTATAACTTATTACTTACCTAACATAGTCTTTCGTATTTTAAAAGGATTTAAGCTTTTTTCTTCAAAACCTTACATTATGGGTTCAAATGTATGAATACTTTAAAATCTGTAAATATTTCTAATGGGCTTTATTTTGTTACTAAATAATATACAAGTATTTTCAAAAGGTCCAATAAGAACTCATTGAGTTAAAATACGAGATTTAATTTAATTAAATATGGTTAATCAATAAAGTCTAATCACATGTTTTCGAATAGGAGAACCTGGGGGCGAAATCAGCCAGCTAAACTTTGAATTTAAATAAATACGACATCTTTCCAAGATTTTTTTTTTTTCCGAAAAATATTCTGTATACTTTCATATATGTTTAATAATCAGTCGTAAATAATTTTTAATAATCTGAGTTATGAAGTGGTAATAGATATATATTTTGTATTACTACGTATTTATTTAACCTCTGCAAAATAACCTTTTTGCACCATGGTACAGTAAAGCCGAATGTCTTACAAACTCAATGGAAAATGAGTTATTTCAGTAACTTACTGAAAAATGAATGACACTGAAAAAGAAGATTGTAGAAAGCAACATAAATAAATATGCATGATTGTGTGACTATGCAAATAAATAAATAAATAAAAAGAAATTCATGTAAAAATGTCATTTTTTTACTCACAATTTGAACAAGTTTCGAGAGCCCATCCTTCCCATTTAGAGCATTGTATATTGTATCCCCTCTTCTAACGAATAGCACTAAAAAATTGGAGATATCTTGTGCACCTTCTTTCTCCTGAGATAAGTGGTTACATTTGGCGGGGATTCTTTAAGAAATCTTTGGTTTATGTCGTTCATTCTTTTCTACTTCTTTGTTTTGATTTCTCTTTTTGTCAGTATAAAATCTGGTTCAGTTTAGTCGCTTTTCCTTATTCTATTATTTCGTTTCTGTTGTTTTTTATTTGCTTCGGTGGTTTGTTATTATTATTATTATTATTATTAATTTTTTTAACTTCTAGTTAATTTGCTTTAGATTCTGGTTTTAAAATATAATGTTTAAATTACAGTCTTTCCCTACCTAATTCCACCTTTATTGTTTTTTTAATATGTTCCGATTTCTTTTAGGAAGATGACAGTAATTCAGGTTTTTTTTTTTTTTTTTTTAAATCTGTTGACATTATTTTGAACCCGAGTGCAGTTGCTGAATGGTTCTTGTTGAGACTTTCAACTGTTTCGTAGGTGGCACTTATTCAGAAATCGGAAATCAGGTTCTAGATCACATGATGCTTCTTCAGAAGTCGAAGTATGGGGCTCCTCAGCACAAATGCTGCGATAGACGTCAAGTTGACATAGTGGTTATTTCAAATGGGAATAAATGTGTTCAGGGAATAAATTCCTACCAAATTAATCATAGACATCTGACACCCCTTTGCAGCATTTATCATTTCAGCAGTTCTATTAAATTTGCATATATTTTGTTTTCCAGTAAGAAACCTAAAATGCAATGCAACTTTTAATGTTGTAACTGCACAAAATTGTTTTCATAATTAGTAAAACATAATGAGGGAAAAACAACCGGGGTGATCTTGCCCCATTCAGTAGAGTGTGGTTTTGCTCAACAGTACTTTTCGAAACATATATGTCGATTTCCAAATAAAGAACAAACAACTGGGAACCATTCTTGCTAATATATGCTACTAAACGTAGTGAGTTCACATGCTTTATTATACCTATTATAAATTTACAAGCGTGTTAAACGTAAAAATATACCTTTGTTACCCTAGAATTAGAAAGTTTTTAATGAGAAACTGCAAAATCGATTCATAATTACGCAACGTGACTTACAGAATCGATACACAACCCCAACTGCTTATAAAGACTGGGGCTTTATTTTATGATGCCATTTATTGTAAAATAGTAGTATGCAGCACAGAAAATCGCGAGGGGTTGGCCGTATTGGGCAAAACAGTTCGTCACCAATATGGTTTTGTCCTTGTCTACCCTACGTTTTCTAAATTTTCTAAATTTAACTTAATTTATTATCAAATATAAAAATTTACAACAAAATGTCTCCTAAAATGTATAATTCATATTAGCATTTTAAACAGTTGCATAAGTATAAAATATGTATCAAAAATTGTATCAAAAATTGTATATTATTTAAGAGAAAAAAAAATATGCTTTCTTGTGCATTTTAGATGGATTTCATTTATTTAGTAGAAAATACTTGTTTGAAACATGTAACACAAATTTATTTAAAAACTATTCTTTTAATTTAATATTTTTAAACTCTAAAACTTATCTTTTAATATAGAGGAATGCAGAATGCGTTTCAAAAATTTCTATTTAGTTATCATTTGAAATAATGACAAATAATTTTCTTTCGTTTAAATGGAAAAAAAAAAAAAAAAAAAAAAAAAAAAAACCTGAAGTTACATGCTCAGTTTAGAGGCTATACAAATCTACATAGAGGAAATTTAATACTTTGAAAATCTTTATTGCATAGTTAATATAAAATATTAATGAAACAAAAATAACTTTTAATACTATAAAAAAAAAAAAAAAAAAAAAAAAACTTTTAAAAACTATAAAAATACCTTTTTGGAATTTTTCTCATTTCTAATTGAAGTCTGCAAAATTCGCAATCGAACGATTGCGTGTTCGGTACCCCTACCGGTTGAAGATGGTCATATACAGTGGAACCTGTCTAAAGTGACCACCCTAGGGACCGGCTAAAATGGTCACTATACGCAGGTGGTCACTTTATAAAGTCTCTTTAAAATTGGAAAATGTTCACTTTAGTGAAGTGGTCACTTTACCAAGGTGGTCACTTTTACAGGTTCCACTGTACTTTTATTGTGGCTGGTAGACATAAATATTGTCTGTCTCGAAACACGCCCCAACAAAAGTTAATTCCTGACCATCGCAAGTTGCCCGCTGTGTTGCTATAATAAAATGTTAAATAAAATGTTAAAACTTACTCACTCTAATTATATATATATATATATATGTTTTTTAAGATATCATCTAGACAGATATCTTGAAGATAAAGCAATTCAACAGGTACAACATAAAAAATGAAAGTGTCTATAATCTATTCGAATTGTATCATTTTTTGTGTTTGTAAGAATATTTTATGAGAGTATCTTTTAGTTTTCCCTTTAAATTCTTTTTTAATCTCAATATCGTTAATCGTCAAAATTTTCTTTTACAAAAATCTTATTATATTTTTATTTATAATACATATATTTAAATAAAGAATTAAAGAATGAATCATTTATATATTGATTATATATAATTTTTACATTTTTTAGTACTTTATATCTGTACTGATAAGTATAAAGGATTTAAGTCCAAAAATGTCGATTTTGAGTTAAGTACATAGTCAGACTCAGAAAAAAATTCTCTATCGATTGGTATAAAGGATTTAAATCCACGTCATTTAGTCTTTGAGAAAATCCATTCGCAAAAAAAGATTCAAGTCAGAAATTTAGCATTAATCTTTGGTATAAAATATTTCATTCAATTTTTCCCTTTATTAAATGAAGACTGACACTCATTGAATAGTATAAAGCGTATAAACCAACACAATCCCTTTTTCGTAATCGATTCTGCTCATTAGTGTTTAGTTAGTTCAACTTTATTTTTCGTCTCCTGAAAAATCAAGAATATGGACTTAAATCCTTTATACTTATCAGTACAGATATAATATTCTGAAATATTAGAATTAATTTCAGTACTAACATACATTGCTTATTCTAATTAGCAGTACAAAATGATTTTATTACTTTTTTTATAGAAAATAATCACCATTATTGGATTTTATAATACCAGTATGTTTTAGCTTTTTTGGGTAGTTTTTTTTTTTTTTTTTTTTTTTTTTTTTTTGGTTAAATTACCGGAAGCATTTAACCTTAAATCTCCAGCTTAATGCTTAAATGATAGGTCTGTTTGAATTCAAACGTATATCGTTACTTGATACAGTAAATGCATATTTTAAGTAATTAGAACTGACAATCATAACCGCGAATTCTGTTTTAACTATAGTTTAACTATTGTAACTACATATTAAAGTCAAATTGCTATTTGAATATGTTTATCAGTGCTTTTCTAATCATTTAATGCAGTTAGATATGATCCTTTAATATTAAATGTTTGTTAAATATCCTCTGTAAATATGTATAACTAAATTAACAGTTGCAGTTTCTAAAACTACTCAAAATAAATCTGAAATTAAGAGAATCAATTTATTTAGAGAAGAAAAAAAATCGCTCACACATACCAGATTTTCTTTTTCTTTCTTTCTTTTTCTTTTTCTTCTCTTTTTTTTTTTCTTTCTTTTTTTTTTTTTTTTTTTTTTTAAGAAGCTTTTTATTGAAATTGGATTTTGTCATCGCCCCTTCGTGTCTCGCTAATAGACAAGACGCCTCTTTAAAGTAAATGTAAGCAATTCCTTTGGTCGCTCGTTGGCTCAGTTAGTTAGAGCATGTTAGTTATAACGCGATGGTCGTGGGCTTTATCCTTGAAGGGCAGAAGTGTTAGCTTTTGCAGATAATATATACAAAAGGTGTTAACTGATAAAAGAAATTTTTTGATTGTCTACATAATTTCCTAAGAATTTTTTAAAAGTTTTTTTTTCAAAGAAACTTCCTTTTAGTTACTAAAGCATAAAATAAAAATTTAAGTAAAAAACAAAATTAATTAAATAAATAAAATAAAATGGAATTTTTGTCATCACGTGTTAGTGTAACGCTAAGAAACAAGACACTTCCAGTTTTATGTAAATGTAAGCAACTTCTTTTCGTCGCTTGTTAGTTCAGTTGGTTAGCGAGTCATTTTGACAATGCGGTGTTCGTAGGTTCCATCCTCGAATGACTTATGTGTTACTTTTTGCAGCTAATTAACAGAAAAGATTTCAATTGATCAAAAAAAAAAAAAAAAATCTTTCACTGTCTACACAGAATTCTAAGATTTTTTTTACCTTTTTCAAGAAGCTTTTTATAAGTTAATACGCCCGAAAAAAAGATTTAAGTAAAAAAAATAACCCTAAAAGCTTTTTATTGTTGAGCACTAAAAAGCATGAAATAAAAATTTATTCCTGCAAAAAACATGCTATAAAAGAGATAAAAGTTTCAGCAATAAGAAAATGTTAAAGAAAAATATAGCTATTTCACATTTACAAGAGATTAATTTTTTTTTTAAACATTCAAAATATTTTAAAAAGCATTCAAAAACAATATTATTATGCATAAATTTTTGTGTAAGTGTTTGTTAGGATTTTTTAGCATGTTCTGTGCTTTTTCTTGGCTGTTATTTGACTTTTGGTTAGAGCGTCATGCTGATAACGCGATGGTCGTGGGTTCGATCTTCCATGAACCGATGTGTTAATTTTTGCAGATAATTAATCGAAAAAAAAATGATAAAAGAAAATATTTCAATACCTACACAACACAATACCCTAAGAATTTTTGATTAGTTCTATTAGAAGTTTTTTTTTTTTTTCTAACTAAAAAGCACAAAATAAAAATTTAAGTAAAAAACATTTTTTAGCATTAGAAGCTTTTACGAGGGTTGTCTTTTAAGTTTCTACAAAGAGTAGGAAGAAAAAGAATTTTGGGGGAACAAAATGTTTGATTGCTTTTCAAAATATTCGCCTTTAAGATTTATGCACTTTACCATCCGTACAAATCAATTCTTGAAACAGTTTTTCCACTCTGAAGTTGATATCTCAGAAACATGGTTTTGGAAGGCATCAACAGCTTCTTGAGGTGATGAAAATCGCTGCCCACGCATTTTTTACTTGACGTAAAGGAACAAGAAATAGTCGTTAGGTGACAAATCACGAGAATATGGGCAATGAGACATTAATTCGATATTTTTACCCTTCAAATAATGAATTGTCTCCCGTGCTGTGTGGGAGCTGGCGTTGTCGTAATGAAGAATAATGCGACGATTTTTGTTGTTTTTTCCTAATTTTATTGATGACTTTTGACAAAAAAATTTCTGTATACCATTTAGCGTTAACAGTTTTTTGATCCTCTAAAAGATATGTTGCGATATGTCCTGTAAGGCCGCAGAAACAAGCAATCATTTTCTTGAAAATGCTTCGTGAACGAACAACTTTCGTAGGTTTCGGTTCATCCGGAAACACCCAAACAGTAGATTGTTGTTTAGTTTCTGGCTCGTACGAATATATCAATGTTTCGTCACCTCGTAACGATGTGTGTGTGTGTGTGTGTTGTATAGGGATTTTGCTGTTCCCAATTTGAACTATTTTAGCATTTCCTTACACCAATTTACACGAGCCTCTTTTTCAGCTTCTGTCAAATTGTGCGGAATTCCTCTTGAACAAATCTTTTTAACAGTTAAATGTTCGAGCAAAATCGAATGTATTGCAGTTTGTGATATGCCAATGGATGCTTCTATCTTACGATACGTGACATTATGATCTTCTTCAATCATCTTGAGCACAGCAGCAATGTTATTTGGAATCACTACCGATTTTGGTCGTCCTTCACGAGATTCATCACTGACGACGCACGACCACGACGAAATTCTGCAAACCAATTGTAAACAGCCTTTTCTGATGTTGCTTAGTTACTGAAAGTTTCACAAAGCGATACTATGCATTCTTGTTAATTGAGGCCTTTCTTAAAATCATAAAAAATTATCCAATGGTAATCTTTAGGAGTTACTTCCATTTTTTCCACTCACTTGCTTATTTTAAACATTCACTGTAAACAAAATACACAGACGATTTCTAAGATGCCACTGATTCCATTATAAAAAAAGAAAAAAAGTGAATTTTTCAAATATCTTGAAGAAAAATTTCAGTAGCGTCTCTTAATAGTCGTTTGTAAAAACACAAAATGCAACAATCATAATTGTGGAGTCCTAAAAAGCATAAAATAAAAGTTTATTCTTGAAAAGACATGCTATAAAAAAGTAAGTTTCAACAAAAAGAAAAATATAGATATTTCACTTTTTCAAGATATGAAAATTTTTAAATATTCAAAATATTTTTAAAAGCTCTTTATGGACCGCTTAATTTTATGGTTTAACTAATACTGATGCAAAAACTAATAACTAAGAATATTGGTTTCGAATGCTTTTTACATGTTTTGAATATTTAAAAATTTTCATTTCTTGAAAAAGTGAAATATCTATATTTTTCTTATTCTTAAAACTTACATTTCTTCATAGCATGTCTTTTCAAAAATAAACTTTTATTTTATGCTTTTCAGGTCTTCCAAATAAAAAGCTTCGAATGTTAAATAATGCTTTTTTACTTATATTTTTATTTTAATTTTGCAGTTATGTGAATCAATAACAATCATATTTTTAATGTAACACAAAATTAATTTTCGCGTGCATGTTTCCTTAGATACAAGGAAAAACTGGTGTGAAATAATTACAAGATAAAAAGAACTTTTTATATACCACGTTTTTATATTTTCTGTTGAATCATATAAACTTGACAATTCTATGTAATAACATATACTTTTTTAAAATTATTTGATGAATTTTCCCATCATCTTGAAAGAAAATGATCAAATGCGTAATAAAGTGAACAATTATATGAAATTTGTATTAATTGAATAAAAGTATTAAAAGAATGCACTGTCATCGTGTTCTGAGCTAGTCTAATTTTCAAAAGTCTAGATAATCGGGAAATTAGTTTAAAATCGATTGCAAGATTTGTACTGGACAAACAAGGAAGCGAGTTAATAAAAACGTGGTAAAATAGCAATCTAGCTTTTAAAGGTATTGTTCCATTTAAAAAATTGTGGAAAGTTCAAATGGAAACGAATATTTATTTATTTATTTAGTCAGAATGCAATTTGCACAGTAAAAATATAAATAATTGTTGTGGATTTATTCTTTCATTCTATTAGTCTGTAAGTTTCTTTAAAAATGTATTAGAAGATGCCATATGAACATTGTTCCAGTGAGTAGATGGGTTCCCCGATTTGGTTTTTGGAAGAGCTGCAAATGCAGGCTACTACTTACAAATGTAGCTGGAATTAAGACAATACTTTGTCACATCCTTAGCTTTTCCATGCACTTATCTGTTTTTAATTGAAGTTTGTTTAATTTTACTTATGGCGTTTTAATGCGATCTGAACTCAACTAATTAATTAACAGCGCATGGTCACATAGATTTTTGAATGCACCCAAATCAAGAAAACTGCTGAATTTATAAAGGAATAATAATAAAAACACACACACACACACACAGAGAGAGGTGAAGAAAATATATTTTATTTCACATTTTCAAATGTTGCATGTGCAAGATTTCTCTCCGCACAATTTAATTTTTGATGCTTTAGTTTGTGGATAGCATTAAAGCACATACAGAAAGTACATAATGATTATTCCAATATTGATGGTATTTTTAAAATCAGATTTATTGTAAAAAAAAAAAGACGGTATTTTTTACAGCAGAATGTATTGTCACCCATTTTTGACAGCACATTCTGCCGTAAAATAGGGTAATTTATAGCAGAAACATCTGTAAAGAGATATTTTCTTCTAGATGATTCTGACGTAAATGATTTCTTCTTAACAGGAAAATCTACTAAGATCTACCTAAAATCTACTAAAAATCTACCTTTTTTTTTTTTTTCTTTCTTTTTTGGTTTTTCTCACAGTGAAGATCCAATTGAAGATTGGATGCTGATGTCTATTAATGATTTCTGTTACCTCCTCAAACATGACATGGGTAAACTTACAAGGAAACATTTAAAAGAAGTCGTCTTAAAAAAAAAAAAAAATTGATATATATATATATATATATATATATATATATATATATATATATATATATATATATATATATATATATATATATATATATGATTCTACTCTTTATAAAACGCCAGAAGGTGAAAAAAATATAAGCTGAAATGAATTACAGCAACCACAAAAAATTAGGAAAATTAAGCATTTTTGGCGATTTACCGCTGTTAGGCGATAAGTTTGCTAGAACCGAGATTGCCGTGTACGAACAGGACCGTGTTTTGCTTCTCCGCCAAGTACTCAAAATCAGTCGCCTAACAGTGTGAAATCGCGAAATATGCTTAATTTTGATATTTTTTTTGTGGCCGCTGTAATTCATTTTAGCCGATAATTTTTTTCAATTTCTGGTATTTTATGAAGAGTAGAATCACATATATTTTTTCAATATTTTTTTAAGACGACACCTTTTTAATATTTCCTTGTTTGTAATATACGGAAACTGGAACTGACTTAAGGATAGACATAGAATTTCTGGTTGAATGGATTTAAATTTTCCCAATAGCTACGCATTGAGCTTTTGGCTCTAGGCTTCTACCTAGATGTGTTCCGGGGACATGCCATCACAAATTTAATTCTAAGTGGGGGGATATACTTTCCCTGCTTTCATAATTCCTTGTTAAATGACAGCCAGCGTAGCCTTATGTTACGTAAAGTTTTATTTATGACCTCACATATGAGAGAACACAATAGTGAAATTTTAGCTTCGATTTTGCTACTGAAAGATCACGAAAAATATGTTATATATTGCTTTTATAACACCCAATACGGTAATGCTACATCCAAATTACATTTACCTTCATTTATTAACGCAAAGAAGCTTAAATATAACTAGAAGCTTAAAACGTAACGTCATGTCTTTAACTGTATCTAAAAATTTTATTTTTCTTGTATAGATTTAATATTTAATTTATTAAAAATAATGCAAATTTAATTTCAGGTTAACTCTTACATATATGGCGACGTCACTAATTTATTTCGGACCGTTTTTAGAACCCGACATTTATAACACAAATGTTTTTGAAGAATAATTTCGTTGAATATGTAATTCTGAAAAAATAAGAAAAAGTTTACTGTTTAAAAAATTATGTGAAAGAAAGACATATTTTAACAATGCTCCATAATAAATGAGAAGATGTGGCACATCTGTTTCTATATTAAATGTAATACAATGCATTTTAATAAATTTATTCATCATGTATATTAGTTGACGGTCGAAAAAATAAATTTAAATCATTTTAGAACATTTGTTTAGTTGAAATAACATTGAAATAACTAAATCAAAATACAAATGTTTAAACCCTGTAGCAATCGATAACGAAACATATCAGCATAGAATCGCTAAGTAGACTACTTTTTAAAGATATTGCAGATATGAACTCATTTTTAGTAGTTTTTGCAGTCTACTGGGATTTAGCACTTAATATTTATGAAAAAAGTTAATTCTTGCTTATCTTGGTAAATCTTATGTTTTTTTTTTTTTTTTTTTTTTTTTTTTTATGAAAATTCGTGATTAGCATTTGAAAGAATTTTCCAGAAAATGAATTAATCACTACTTTTGTAGAAGGGCTTAAAAATTATGAAAAAATTCGTTCCAGTAAAATGTATATGCATAGATTTGTAATATGCATTTTCACGGGATTTGCGATTTTTCTCATTGAGGAATTTCGGAAAAAGTGTGCAAAAAATATATATAAATAAATAGATAACAATTCTTTCTAAACTACCTTAGGAAGGCGATTTTCGGTGTGTAGGTTGATTTCATGGTCTGGACATTGGTTGCACTTAATTTCGTATCTGTAAAATTAAAATGGCTAGATAGAGAAGGGCGAACGCGATTCGTGCTGGTTTTCTCGCTACCGCTATCAGTTGTCAGTTCGGATTGGAATTTGACAGAGTGAGACAATACTGTCGGCTCAGCAAGTATGTAAGTGTGAAAATACTTGTTTCTAACCAGGCGCTCGTGTAAAAGGAAAGCCGTTGGCGGTGGGGAGGTAGTTGTAACATGATGCATGCGGGAAAGCTGCTGCCATAGGCGTAAGCAGTAGAAATAAAGTTTTTGAACGATTTCAACATTTTTAGTTTCTTTTTTCAGTTTTTAAAACTTTCATTTTAATAAATGCAAATTAATGTTGTAAATGTATGTAATTATAATAGCCAACGACGCTGATAAAAACAGCTAGCATTAATTAAAATGCTAATGTCGTTCTCCATGTTGCGATTAAAAAAAAAAAAAAAAAGAGGGTTACTAGATTTGAATGTTTGCTGACTAAATGTAATGAAGAATTTTGTAAAGATTAAAAAATAACTTATGCAGTGAATTTTTATTCAATAAGATTATCTTCTTCAGACAATCTTATCAAATGCTTATTTATAAATATCTTCATTAAATGGGTAAATTTTCAAAACTAAGCTAAGTATTTTTTATGCATTTACAAAAAAATTCAGGTTGAATCTTACTTCTTATTACAAATTATTAACAGCGACTAACCTGAATATAAATTTTTATTTCGTTTATTATGTAAATTATTACAGAGATTTATAATGAATTTCAATTTACAAGTAGTGTTAAAAAATCGTAGCAGATTACATCCATGGATGAAATATTATTCATATAATTTCACCTGAATTTAACGTGATAATTCAGAGATTCAGGTGAATTTTTACAAAAATTAGTGCTAATAAATTTTGAACATAGTTTATTTCTTTTATTTCTTTTTTAGAAAACACCATTTACTTATGCCTCATTTGATATTAGAGTATACATAAAAGAGATTGATATTTGAATATGGTTGTATTTAATATCAAAAGCTTTAACATAATATATATTTTTAAATACAACTTTTTAAAGAAATTGCTTTTTGCTTTATTTAATTTTTCTTATATGCAAATATTCCTTTAAAAATAGTGGTATTAAAGAAATCATCAGCGGCATTTATAAAATATGTTTAAGGAGAAATATAACTTCCAAGTAAAACCAATCAAAATCTTGTAAGTAAAACATTAATTGACATATACGTATATGTATATGTATCAAATACATTATAATATAAAAGAATAATTGAAATGCTTTAGTGATACATAACATAAAATATGAAACATAATTTAGAATGTGACATACCGGATTTTTTTTTTTTTTTTCCAATGCAAATTACACATTTTTAGGCAAAGAATATTTTAAATATGCTTATTTTTTTTATCGATTTCTTCTTTAAAGTATTCTCGTTTCCTTTATATTTAAACACGATAGAAGATAGTACGAAGATAAAAATGGCCAGGACGATCAAAAACAGACATTAAGAAAAATAGATTGCTGCAATTCTTTTTTCATTTTAGTGGAAAGATGCAGATGTCTTTTAAAGAGGAAAGAAATTGATTTATGACAGCGTTGAACTTTATTGTTACAACAGTATCTGTATGGTGACCATTTTTCTTTGAATAATGTAACTGTCAATACAGTTATTTGTAGTAAAACTGGATATACTATTAATTTTTTAAAGTTGAACTTGAAATATTACTTTCTAGGGCTACAGAAATCTGTTTGAGAAAAATATGGAACAAACTATGAACTATTATGTGAAAGTTAGTGTTTAAAATTTAAAGTATTAGAAATCTTCTTTTGAATTAGTTACAGCAATCATTTAACTCCAAATTACATTTTTAACAAACTGTTTTTAAATTTTAAATAATTTAATTATTATTAAAACAGAACTTAGTTAACTCAGTTTGGCACGACATAAAAAAGGCATTGCATTTTTATAAAATTCTAATTCTAAATTTTTTAAACAATGAAACAAATAAAAATCATCCCTTTATGTTAGCGGTTAAAAACTTAAAAAGAATTGGCGATAAAAAGTAAACATTCGTAAAAAAAGGAAGAAACTGGCAATAGATGTTTCGGGTAGAAATAAAATCATGAACATTCGTGTCTACATTTTTTATCTGATGAAGGTACGTGATATATATTTCGAGCCGAAAAAATTTTGTATGTTCTTGCAATTTTCGGTATTTGCTTAGCCAACGATTTCGAAACAGATACCATTTTCTGTAATTTTAAGCAAGAGATTTTTCATGCTTTTTAAATGTGAAATTTTCTTCCATCAATTGTTTTTACACTCAAAATTAATAATTAATCAGATGTAATGTTGGTTAATTATTTGAAACTAGTATCGCCCAGTGGTCGAAACTCGACCATTTTTTTTGCAAAGCGAGGCAAAGCAAAGTTATTGCCTTGTCCTAAACGGAATGCAATTGCAACACAGCTGCGGCAATTGTTTGCCGATATTCACTCTAACTGAATCAGCAGAGTTTTACTTAATATAACTATTCCATGATAAAGTTTTCATTAAATCAAACCAATGTGTTTCAGCTGCAGATATTGTAACAAATAACGTTGGAAGTCCAAACTGCCTTATAGCCGCAAAACAACGTTTTTTCTATTTTTCCCAATGAGGGGGAGGTGTGCCTTGGGGGGGACTCATGTCAAAGGTGTGCCTTGGGGGGGGGACTCATGTCAAAGTTGGGCCTTGGGGGGACTCATGTCAAAGTTGGGCCTGGGGGAGGACTCATGTCAAAGTTGGGCCTGGGGGGGACTCATGTCAAAGTTGGGCCTTTGGGGGACTTCATTCAATAAATCCCCATTCAATAAACCGACTGAAATAGGCCCTTAGCACTATTAAGAGTGTATTATAAAAATTCGACAACTCTGTACCGACTGAAATAGGGGTACCTTAGGGGGACTCATGTCAAAGTTGGGCCTGGGGGGACTTCATTCAATAAATCCCCATTCAATAAACCGACTGAAATAGGCCTCTACACTAATTAAGAGTGACCTATAAAAATTCGACAACTGTACCGACTGAAATAGGCCTCTAGCACTAAAAAAAAAAAAAAAAAAAAAAAAAAAGATATTTTTCAAAAATGGTCGATTTGAGTTCGGGAAATTTCAAAACGTGTAACTTTATCGAAAACCGAAAATCCAAAACTTTTTTTAATCTTATATTTTCTAGTTATATATGCAGAGGAAAGAATAATAAATTTACTTTTTAAAAAATAAAAATAAGTAGTCAATTTCACTTAATTAAAATGCAAGGAAATCTCAAAACGTGTAAATTCATCGAAAATTCGAAAACCGGAAATCAAAAGTTTTTATGTATCTTCTACTTGCTTCTTCTACCCACAAAAGCTAGCCATAAAGACACTTTTTTAAAAAATAAGTAGCCAATTTCAGTTAATTGAAACGTAAAGAAAGCTCAAAACATGTAAATTCAGCAAAAAACGGAAATCGGAATTTTTTCCGTATCGTCTACTTATACATGCAGCAGTTAGTAACAAATCCATTTTCCTTTTATATTTAGTATATTAGTTGAATATTTATTGTTTAAATATCTCCCTTTGAAATGAAATGTTTATGTTTACATTCGCAACTGGAAGTTTACCATTATTTTTTTTTCTGGAGTTTTGTGATTTTAAATTAAAATTTTATCAATTTTACAGAAAAAATAACTCAATGAAACACATGTAGACAGTAACTTATATATAACTATACCCAAATATCGGAATTAAAATCGGCAGATAATTTCCGTTATTTTTTAATAATTTTTTACAAAAAATCCAATGGACAATTAACATAGAAAATCCTTTTCATGGCTCCATGGACAGACAGTGACGTCATCACTTCGCTTGCGTATAGTGATGCTACTGGATGCTACATTATACAAATTACTGTGTCCATGGTTTTATTTGAGCTTTATGAAATTGCCAGATTTAACAACTTTCTATTTTTAGGTATTTTTTGATGTAAAGGAATACGTGTATAAAAGGGAAAAATGGGGGAAAATGCATAAAATATAAATGTATTTTTAAATACCTTCTTGACATCGTAAGAAAATAATATTTGTATTCGCACCTTCCGGCTAACCATACCTTTCGAATGATATCATTTTCAACCCTCTACTCCCATAATTAATATGTTAAAAAGGGACAACAAATTTTATGCTTGCCTATTAATATATAGATTATAATAACAATTATCAATCCTATGATTAAATACATATCTCTTTTCTATTAAATAAGTTAAAAAACTGTAGGAAACATTCATAGTACTTGCGTATCTACATATGCTAAGCTAAAAAACTGTAGGAAACATTCATAGTACTTGCGTATCTACATATGCTAAGCTTTCAGAATGTATTTTTAAAGCTTACGTGAGAATAGGGTTCTACATCTTTTTACGTTATAGATGTTCTATACCTCCAGCTTTTATAAAGCTTTTTAGTTTTTTCCTGTTGCATAATCTTCCAATAAATCTCCCATCAATCTAGTAAAAAATTGTGTTAAAATCCTTTGAAAATAAGATTTTTTTTTTTGTTTAAATAATTTCTCTTTTTAAATTTTAATACTTATTTTTAAAATAGATTTATAATAATACAAATAATTTAAAATAGCCTTAGAGAATTTTGCACCAATGAAGGTTTCATACGAAAACTTGTATTTCCATTTAATATTTATAAATTTAACTATATTAGGTTTGTTCAGAAACATATATATTAAGGCAACAGTTTTGATATATTTTTGTTACAGATTAGAAATCTTTAAATTGCGTTTACTCAGTTTGCATTTTCTCTTTAATTCATGGTCTTCAAACTGCTGTAACTTCTACAGATATTTAAGAAAATATACATATTTTCTGTATGTTTTTCAGAATCTACTTAACAGAATTAGTGATGGATTTTGAAATTAATTAATTAGTTTTGAGGAGAAAATTAAAATATGCAAGTCTGTGTATAAAAAAAAAAAAAAAAAAAAAAATCCCATGGTTTCTGTTATATTTTCATTTTTAATATTTTTTTATTTTAAATATATTGTGAAATCCAACCCTAATTTTCTTAAGTAGATTCTACTAAACATCTAGAATATATTAAGAATTTTGTTTTTTAAATATCGGTAAAATCTTTAGCAATTTAAAGATTTCGAGTCTGTAAAAAATATATCAAAAAATGTATCAAAAGAATTGTTTGCAAGTTAATATATTTTATTGAAGAAACCTAATATAGTTAGACACATGAATATAGATTGGAACTGGAAGCTTTTATATGAAACGTTCAGTGGTGCCCAGTCGAAGGTGCCAAATATCCTGAACTAATTCTGTATAAATTGCTTTGCAAGTTTTTAAAAAATCAAAAGAAGAAAATTAGGACTTTTTTTTTTTTTTTTTTACAGATTCAATCATCGCTGTGGTAACCCAGTTGGCAGAACATCGAGCTCATAATCGGAGGATATAGGATTCGATCCTTGATTTGGCCAAAGACAGGTCGTGTACTCAATGTTGACTTGCGGACGTAAAATGCGTTGTGGCTGCATGCTCCTCATGTTCCATAAAATTAATATACCCAGAGGATTACCGTATTAAAAAATGTTTCCTCCGCAGAGAAACAAATTTGAGATGCCATGTCTCGAATTCAACCCTGGGAAAAAGTCTTAGACCTTTGCAAATATCCTGCTTATTCTTCAACTTCATTTCTTGCAACTAAGGAGGTTCTGAGAAGGTGCTAACCCACTGAGTTTAGTATTAAAATAGGGAGTGATAACCCTTGTGGATGAGAGAAAATATAGGTAAGGGAACGCCGAATGATTGGATATTTGCCATATACCAATCTGTCGGTAAATTTGACATTCCTCCAACTCTTTGGAATCGTTCTCAATACTAGGCTCGAGGAATGTTGTTACACTATAGGTAGATTTAGTATGTCGATAAACCTACTGAAGCTGAAGCTCAACCTAATTTTAATCCTAGTAACGCTATTTCAAATAACGTAAGACCTACGAAGTGTCAATAAAAGAACGAATTGTAATTAACTGCAATTTATCGAGTTCAATAAAACGATAGTTAAACATTTAATAAATATTAACATACATTACTCTGAATTATTCAAATACCATTGATCGCCATTTTTACTTTTTTTGAAAACCTTTTACTAACAGAGTTTAAAAAACAATTAAATATAGTTATGCAAACACATAAAGTTAGATCTTTTGAGTTTTATTATATTGATTTTATATTTATGATAAATACTCTTATTCATTTTTAGCGTTTAATTTTCTTCTTACTGGATGAATAATATATATATATATATATATATATATATATATATTTGCGATAATTAAATGAATGTTCTATTATGGAATTTTTCTTTGTTGTATTTAAAGTGAAAAAGGTTCTTTCTGTAAATTCTAAGAATGAAAGAGACTATGTACAAAAGATTAATTTTCATATTTTAAAGAATCAGCACGTTCCTATATAGATAAATTATGATTAAAAATTTATATTAATTTTTAAAATATTATTAAAATGTAAGTTATAATAAAAGTGTTTAAAGATAGAATGAACGTAAAATAATTATAAGGTAATATATATATATATATATATACCGTACATTTAAATTTTCTGGAAGTTGTAGCTATAGAACTATATTGGCACTTTATCAATGTGTACAAAATTTTTAAAGTGATAAGACGTCAATTATAATGAGATGAATAGTTTAAATTTTTAACATTTTTTTATTGTTCTCATTTAAGCAAATGTATTTATTTTCCTGTTAAAAAAGAATGAACTCGTGCATTTTTTTTTGGCAACAATTAAATTATATATATATATATATATATATATATAAAGTTGGTTTAAAAATAAAATATTAATATTTTTAGAGCAACCTGTATATTGGCATCATGAACTATATTAGCACTTTACCAATGTGTAGGTAATTTTTAAAGTTATAATGGCGTCAGTTTTTGTAAGATGCCTAATTTAACTTTTTACAATTTCTAATGTTCACGGTTAATTAACTGTATTTATTTTTATGCCAAAGAAAAAAAAAAGAGCTCTTAATTTTTTTGGCAACAATTAAAATGTAGCTAATATTTAAATGACTAATTTTAAAACTATTAGGAGGATATTGATTTCATATTTTAATTAATAAAAAGAAATGATCAAAATTTCGAAAATCGGACTTCGAAGTACAGTAAGACCCCGCGTTAAGCGGGGGATACGTTCCATCAAAGTAGAGCGTAATGCGAAACAGCGCTAAACGAGGCTATCTTAACATGTAAATAATGGGGTTAGGGGAAGATGGATAGAAAATTGGTTAGGTATTAAATTTAAAAATAAAAATGCGTCCGTACAGCACCGCACTAAACAAGAAACACAACTACACTGTTTCGGATATGTTATTTGGAAACCTAGCGCTGCACGCGTACAATTTCGGGGAATCCCCGGGTTGAAATAAAAGAGCGCTAAACCGAAACAGCGCTAAATGAAACAGCGTTAAGCGGGGTCTTACTGTATTGCGGTGTCATCAAGTTCTGAGCTATTTTAACAGTTTCAAATGTCTAGCTAGTCGGAAATTTAATTAAAAATCGATTACAAGATTTGTCTGGAGAAACAAACAAACGAACAAACAAATAAATAAACAAATAAACAAGAAAGCGAGTTAATAAAAACATGGTAAAGAAATATACCAAACGGTGTAAAACTTACAAATTAACGAAAAAATAATAAATAAATAAATAAACGAATAAAGATTATTATAATTGTTATTTTTTGTTTAAATGACTAGTTCTCTATTATTTGTATATCTTGATGAAAAATATAATGTATTTGAATAATAAATATACCTATCTGTCTCAATCGATAAATTATTATTTCTTTGTTTCTATAACCATTTGTCGTAAGTGTCTTTTATGTTTTTATGTTTTTAATATTTAATATCGATGTCACGTCAAGTCACATAAATTTTTTAAAGTTTACAAAATATGACTTTTTTTTTGGTTTCTAAGACAGTTTATATATATATATATATATATATGATGTTCATCTCATCATTTGCACTTGATGTTTTTTACTGATGAGGAGCCTGTAAAAGGCTCGAAATGTTTAAATTTATGTTTTTGTGTTTTTAAAATTTTAAAATGTATATTTTTAGTGTATATTATCTGTCTCAGTTTTTAGTGTGATTAAAATTTAATTTAATTACGAGACGTAATGATTTTTAAATATTTTAAATATATATATATATATATATTAGAATAAAAATCCGTATAAAAAAAAAAAAAATACGTATCGACAAAGAATACTAACTTTAAATTTATCGTTTCATTAAACTATAAAAATGTGCACCTTTTTATTTAATTACAGTAAATCAATATTTGAATTAAAATTTTGTGTTTAATTCATTATTTATGCTTAAGTGTAGTTCGATAAATATTATGTTTGACAAATTTTAATATAAGATTTAAAATATATATGCATATGTATATATTTATATATATGTGTGTGTGTGTGTGTGTGTGTGTGTGTTTATGAATAAGAGGATTCTTTTTTTTTTTTTTTTTTTTTTTTTGTTTGTTTGTTTGTTAATATTATGAAATTTTATTGATGTACAATTTAAGTTTCCGATTTTTTTTTTAAACCTCATACTTGCAATCAAACATAAACATTGAAAAACCTTTTGTCACTTCTGTATGTGTCTGTAAGTGTGCCTGTATTCTTTAATAGAGTTATTGCATCTAAGTAACGGTGACGAAAATCTATCCAGCTGAAAATTTACGTGTAATACATATCTTAATAATAAATGGGTCATTTAATAACAACAGAAAATCTTTTACTGAAAGGAATAGCTTCAGAACGTCTTATATTTACTAAAAACAGATGTCATTTATAGTCATGTCGGAGAATGGGGAGAAAAGGGACTTAACGCTAGGAATAAAAATATTTTATGGCAACAACATTAAATCTCAGAATACCACAGGAGTGCCTTAGAGAGATTTTTTATCTTATTATTTTTACACTGTGTTTAGTTCTTCTTATTTTTTTTTTTTTCTCTTTGTCCTTTTATTGAACGATATATTTTACAAATGTGTTAGATTTTTTTTTTTTTTTTTTTTTTTTTTTTGTATGTTACTAATATCGAATGTATTAATTTGTAGTTTGTATCTAAGTTTTATTAAATAAATTTATTATTCAATATAATAATGAAACATTAAAATATAAAGAGCTAATTGATTGTAACATATATGTCTTGATTAAAAAATCTTTATATGTATATATACATGGTCTCGTGCATCCTGCGCTTTTCACAGGCCACGTTAGGGGATACGGTATTTCCTCCATTTTTACTACCACCATTTTAATACAATAACCTCTATCCTATTTAATCAGGACGCATTAGTATAAAAATAAGATAAAGATTTCTATAGGAAAATAGTCCTTCCTAGAACGTATCCAAAAATTTGGTGGTTTGTAGAACTACTGTATATATATATATATATATATACAGTCGGCTGCAAAATTATTCGAGCACTAGCAATAATCCTTGCCAAAAAAAGTACACTTAATACAGCTTTGTTAAATAAATCCTTGTCGAGTCATGTTCTTAATCAGTCTAAGAACATGATTCGACAAGGATTTACTTAGCAAAACAGTCTTAAGTGTACTTTTTAAATATAGGAATTATTGGCTAGTGCTCGAATAATTTTGAAGCCGACTGTATATATATATATATATTGCTATGAACAATAAAACATATTTAAATTAAAGGCTACTAAATTGTACAAAAAATCTTTTCATTATCTCAAAAAATATGAAAATAAAAAAATAATTTTTTTAATTTCATGTTGTAAATTTTTTCAAAAACTTAATACCAATAAAATATTTGGGAAAGAACCAAACTCAGAATATAATTATTCCGTACTGTAATAAAACATAGATGTGAAAATAGATATTTTAATTTACATCAACAGATAGCACTTCCCTGTTATAACAAGAACCTATCGTTCATCGTTTAGAAAGACCATATATAATCCTGGTATACAGTGTAGGAGGGACACCTCCTACACTGTACACCTTCGTATTATTACATAAATATAGTTATGTGTTTATATGGTTATATAAGTTATGAATTTTAAGGCAAAAACTAAAAAATGTCAAAAATAAATAAAGAAAGAAAGAAAAAAAAACGAAATAAAGAAAAAAGAAATAAAGAAAAGAAAGGAAAAAAGGAAAATCGCAGTTTTTGTCGTATTACTCTGTAAACACATTTAGTTCGAGGATGAGCGATCAAATTTGGCGGCAAATATTGTGTAAGGATAGCCAGAATTAGCAACATCTTTCTCAATTTTAACTTAATTAATTGTGTCAGTAAAATGTATCTTTTTCACATCTAATTTTCGGCAAAGAGAATAAAAGTAGACCATCTATACTCGAATGATTCTCATTAAACTCTAAGCTATGAATTTGCCAGTGAATGATTCTGTAATAAGCCATTCCTGAAAAAAAAATCTATTTGTTTGGCGGTATATATAATTCTATTATCATGACTTACCTGGTTAAAGTAGCAGTTTTACAGTTGCTTTTTTTTTTTTTTTCGTGGTTGGAATTTGCGTGTTTATTTACGAATCCGTTTCCTTACACAAAAATGTCAATGTTTTCATAACAATATGTATATTTCAGTTGGTGAGAAATAAACTCAAAATGACATTCTTTTCAATAATTACAAAAACTTTCTTTTTTCATATTATTCTAAAAACATTTCATTTGACTCTTTTATTTCTTCATGCATATATACATCTACACTGGAGCGTCAGTGTGACGCATTTTGTTCTGATTGGCCGTCTGTGTTTCTATGTACATGTAATGATATATTTTTCGTTTTTTTTTCTCCTTCTTCGATGTTCAGTTTTATAATAAAAATGTGATTAAAAAGGAACACATGTGGGTTCTTCTTTTTATTCCCACATATATTTTTTCTCTATTCATAAACCAAGCTAAAGAAGGCTGGTTTAATTCAATTAAAACCATTATTTAATCCTTTTCAAATTATATATTTTAAACAGCATCAGTCAACTAAAATGATAGTTCGTGAAACTAACTACTGATCTATTTTCATTTATGAAATACAACATCATGATACTGAAAGCTGAAACAAAAGAGGATACTCACAACCAAGGTGAATACATTTTACTTACCTTATAAACCTTGAACTATTTTTATAAAATATATAAGAAGTAAATTGAAATATTTATCAATAATACTTTTGTCAATATGTAAAATATTTCAATGGGTGTATAAAGAAGTCATGTGGTGGCCACATCAGATGTTTTACATGTATGTTTTGATTGGCTTATAACGTTGTTTTAAACTTGCATGCGTATAAAGAACACATATCTGATGCAAGAAGAGTTATCTTTCATGAATGAGTTCCTGAGGAATGAAACATTGGTACAATTTTGAGGCATATTCGTAAGATATATAATAAAATACAGAGGCGACTCGTGAACCAAAATTAGATGAAGAGCTCAAAAATAATATTTAAGTAATTTTAATCATAATTTTTACTAAGCATGGTCTTTACTAAAATTAACTAAAAATACATATTTAAAAGTAAATCTATAATCTATAAATGGATACAGTGTAAAATACAGTGTGCCTCTTCACCAATTTTCCATGCACGAGCCGTCACTGATAAAATATAGATTTCTAATTAGCAAATAAAATAAAATAACAGTAAAACTTCTTTGGTAAGAAAAAAAAATCATCAGAATTACACGACTCAATATATCTACTTTTTATTGTTTTCCTATCATTTGTAATTCATTTGCATTCTTCGATAAGCGAATGTTTGTAGTTCTAAGTCTCTTATATGAAACGAAAAGACATGATAAGGAATATGAAGACTTAAGAAGAGAATTATTTATGCTTAGAGAATAAAAATCGAAGTTATTAGCAATGTTACAGCATGCACTGTATCAGTTTTACCAATTTTTAATGGCAAATAATACATAATAAATTACAGAAGCAAAAGCATGTATAGAAGCAAATTTTTAAAAATACTGCTTCGTTATTTAAAATATAGATTCAGATAAAAACGAGATTTTCGTTATTCATTATATATTTAAAGTGAGAGCTTCCTTATACATTTTTAAATGGGGTATTGATAAAATAGAATACAAGAAAAAGAAATTAATATGAAAACTAATTAAAAAAAAGAAATGCAAATTTAAGAATAAGAGAGATATGCATAATGATATTTTGTGCGATATATATAATATATTTAAGTAATGATAAGTGATGACATGAAAGTGAAATGTAATAAACAACAAGAAAAACTATTTAACAATGTCATTAAAGAAGAAAATTAGTTAAAGTTAAACACTATTTAAGCCAAAAAAATTAAATTATGCTGAGCCATTATCTTTAGCAGGTGGGAACACAGCTATTAATATCTATGTAGTACTAGCAGGTTTCAAAAGATATGCAGGCAGACATACTCCAATTATATTTCAAACTGAATAACTTAAAACTTTTTTGGACATCTATGGATATGGAAAAAGAATTTCAATGTTTAAGAAGTTTTTAAGCTAGGATGGAATTTGCAGTTCTTGTTTCTTGCAGGTGGTGAGTTTTCTCCTTTTCCTGGCAGGTTCGGGTGGAGGTATTGTTTGGCAAGCATTTTCATATAAAAATCTATATAAATAAGCTTTCTTTTAACAGCTTTTTTATTTCAATGGGCTGTAATATATAGTTTTCAAATTTCAAAGTTTAATTTTCAAGAAATAGAAATACTTTTAAAATATCCTTTCATATTTTCAATTTTTAAGTTTTTCAGTTTGAAATATAATTGGAGTATGCTAGCCTGCATATCTTTGAAACCTGCTAGTACTACATAGTTATTAATAGCTGTGTTCCTACCTGCTGAAGAGAATGGCACAGCATAATTTAATTTTTTGGCTTAAATAGTGTTTAACTTTAACTAATTTTCTTGTTTATTGACATTGATAAATAATTTTTCTTGTTAAAACCAATGTAACATTTACTATTGAGATAAAAGAAACAAAAAAAAATTGTATTTTTTATCTCAATAATAAATGTTGCATTGGTTTTAATATATTAATGAGACGTATAAATTATGTTTAATTATATTAAAATTTTCTTGTTGTTTATTGCATTTAACTTTCATGTCATCACTTATCATTACTTAAATATACTTTTGCTTTTGTATATAATTTTGTGCTGCTTTGAGCGTCTTTCTTATACAAATTAATTTTTGTCATTTATATTGAATTTATTATATATATATATATATACATCTTGTATAAGTTGTTATATATATATATTGTTGAGTACTCGGAGTTTATGAATTGTCTTTGAATGAAAGGCGAATCTTGCAGAGGCTTAACTGTTTATTTACAGAAAATTCTAGAAGATCACAGGTATATAAACAAATTATCAACATAAATTTCACAAGAAAACACAGCTTAAATAGCAGCTGAGAATACCAAATTCACAGCATAAACTGTAGCGTAGCATTAACACACAGAGAAAGGTATAATCAAGAAAGGATCTGAAATGATTTTTACATTAGATCTTTACATATATTCTTATATTTAAGCAATTTGTCTTCTTTCTGTATTTAAAATTGTAACTACGTGTTATTCAAACAGAAATAAAAATAAAAATAACAGTAAAATAAATCAATATTTACCCATGAATTGTTAAACATTAAAAATTTTAAATATTTTCAGTTAATATAATGAAAACTCAATATTTCAGTAGATAATATATAAAAATTTTAGAATCACATTATTACTTAACATAAAATAAAATGTATTTTTTATAGATAAAAAATATTTTCTGAAAATAACCTATCATCCATATTATCGGTATTTTTTTTTAAACTATTACAATATATTTTGATTACACAATAAAGTATATATCTTAGAAATTCATAAAACTTTAAATAAACATTTTATACTTTCTCGTACCAGATAAATTAGAGATACATATTTTAAGAAATATTTTTGACAAGAAATGTTTCTTATTTGACAAAATTTTGAAATAAATTTATGAAATCAATTCTCATTTGCATATTTCTGATTAGTGTTCATTCAGTAACCAGATTTGTGTAATTTAAATGCCATGGTTTGATTCTATTTGTTCTCGAAACTTTTTCAAATACTTTGACGTCATTTAGTAACAAGTTGGAGCCGATGAGAAATGTTTATATCTTTAAAAATATCCATATATTTTAATCCTCGAAGTGAGTTTTATTTTTGAAGCAAAATTTGAAAGAAAAATGTTTGAAATAAAACTAAAAGGATGTTAATTACGTCATATTATTTCATAGAGTAACTGATTTAAGGATTACTCTGCTCGGCATGAAAACCGTCTCAGACACCATTTCAGCGTATTCTTATGTAAAATGACCTCCTGAATCCGAATAGGACGACCATTTTGCTCTATCACCCACCGTTTTTGAGGAATATCCCCCTATTTTTATCATTTTTTTGAAAATTTTATTGCTATAAATTTGATTTTTAGGAGGGGAGAGGATTATTTTAACCGCTAAATATCTTCTGAGGAGCTACAGAGCTGGAAAATTCTAAAACAATGGACAGTTGCGACAAGGGAAATTTTTGGGGGGATATGCCACTGAAATTATGCATTACATACCTTATATTTTTTTAATCTGTTATTAATGATATTTTTTAAACTTTATATATATATATATATATATATATATTTGTTTTTAGGTGTTAAATTAATTCCAAATGATAAATGAATACAACATCAATACTTCGCCAATGCTTTGATTAAATGACTATCCTACAAAAGTCCAAAGATAAAATTAATCATATGAAAACTTATATAGTGTAACCACGTTTCCTAAAACTAGAAGTGACAAACAGTCTGAAAGCTTGGAGGGGTGTCAAATTGACAGACAGCATGGGATTTGGAAAACATCCAGCAATTCGGCGCTCTCTTATCTCTTATCTTCTCTGAATCAGATGACAATCTCCCCTATTTTAACACTGGACTCATCGAATCATCATCTTAAGACCTTCCACGGTCTCGAGGAATGTGGTCCAAGAATATATAACTGTAAAAGTAATAAAATACATAAAATATGTAAAAGTTGATTCACAAAACTATAAAAACAAACCTTAATTAATAGTTTATAACACTAAATTACTATGAAAAAGATTTTGATCTGTGGAAAAAAAGATGTGTCATGCAAATAAGATGTTGAATTTTATAAGCAATAATACAAGGCCGTTGTACAAATAGCAGCAAATAAAGTCATCCTTTAGCAAACTTAATTTTAATAAAATAAGGAATAGACAAATAAGTGCATATGAAATATATTAATAGATTCGAAATACTGCATTGAAAAAGTGAAAACAAATAAATTTCATATAATCGACTCAAAACTATTGTAATAATTAAGAATTAATTATTATGAAAACTTTTAAAACATTGCTTAGGATTAAATGATATTTCACATGAGAAAAGGCAAAAATAAAAATATATATTGCGAATTCAAATGATTAAAGCATGCAATGCCAAAATTTTATTAGGGGTTTTGATTGAATCATATGTACAAAATTCTTTAGAGAAAATTAATCATATGCTTACTGATTCATTAAATTTTTATTTTTAATGAATTTTCTATTTTGCTTAAAAAAGAAAAAAAAGAAAAAAAGAAAAGAAAATAAAGAAAAATCGTCAGTCATAGTATAATTTCAGACTAAATTATGATGTTTAATGTTATACCCTGTTTGAATACATTTATTCAACATAAAAGTTTTATGCGCTATTATTGAAATTTATCATGATTTAAATATTTGCATTTTATAAAATGTTATTTATATACATTAACGTAAAGGATTATTCAGAAAAAAAATACTTTTGTTTTATTTATAGAAATAATTATAGTAATATGATATAAATCTTCTTAGATTTTATTATAAAACCGTGATGAATGGATCTGTCAGAAATTTTAATATTCTCTGAGTATGTAGTATAGATCAAATATAGACAACTGACAGCCAAAAAGATTGATGAGCTCTATAATAGTTCACTAAAATGGATATGATAGACACAGAAATTAAATTTGATAGGTTAATTTTGATGATTTAGATTTTCGAGTCGATTTCAATACAACAATCATCTTTATATATACCAATCCTTTATTAAATCCATGAATAAAATTTATCAAAGATGCTAACATGGGATTGAATTTCGTGACAATATAAAAAAAAAAAAAAAAAAAATACTACTATGCAAAATAAATAAACAAAGTAAAATAAAATAAAAGTAGACAATTGTACAATTTTTTTTTTATTATTTATTTATTTAATTATTTATCATTTTAAATGAGAATTTTGCGAAACGGTTGCAGATGTTTTGAGATATAGTACTTCTTGTGCCATCTATGCAATATTTATTCATCTATCATCAAAATTAGCAAAAATTTGTGTGTGTGTATAACGTATATGTGTTTGTGGGTTTACAGTAAAAAAATATACATATATGCATATGCATTTAAGATTTTTTAAAGAAATATAAATAACAGAAAATTTTCTGTGGTTTTAAAATAGATATTTATACTTCGAATTTCGCATTATCCAATACAATATATTGATTAAGATAACTTTTTGTTTTAGTACGACAGATCGTATCAACGAGATGAATGAAGTAGAGTGATAAATTTTGCCGTAGTTACCAATTTTTACCTACAACTCTCACTGAAGGGACAAACATTTTTTTTTTTTTTTTTTTTAATCCAAATGTATAAAACCGAAAGTGCTTGCCATTGTATCAGTCCATATTTTTAGTCCTGATAATAGGTTACAAAAAATATTTTTAAATATTTACCATTCAATTTGAAAGTTATTAAAAATAGAAATATTGATGCCAAAAATAAATAAATAAATATAGATAATTCTTTTCATCCCGATAAAGAAAAAAAAAAAGAAAAAAAAAAAAAGAACGTGCACACATTTTTTTTTCTTTTTTTTTTTTTTTAATAATTGTCTGAGCGATGGCGAACACTAATTAGTACATACAGTTTCTCTTTTCGTCCCGAACAACTCGAAAGCCTTTCGTCCAAAATAACTTGAAAAATATTTAATGGATCATGATCACACTTTCGGAAGAGGTGCGTTTTGCTGTCATAACAAATTTCTCCTATTTCAGAAGAAAAGTATTCAAATTCTTCAAAAATTAGACATACGTATAAAAATAAATTAATTAATTAATTAAATATTGGAATTACCAATTTTTACATACGTTATGGAATTAGTTCTGACGTCATTTTCCTTATTACTAAAACTTTTATAGACAATGGGATTAAAAATCATAGAGTAAACAGTTTTTCGCATGTTATTGTAATTAAATTAAAATAATAATAATAATAATAAATAAAAAAAAAACACACAATAAAATTTAAATTTAGTTTAATTGGTTCAATTCCTATTTGGAGCTGAAAATGTATCATAATATCTTAGTAAATTTATTAGGAAAAAAAAAATATACATTCATTTTTTGTTTTTTTAAATATTGGAATAACCATTACTTAGAAACGCATCGTCGTAATTTTAAAAGAAGAATGAAAATATTTCCAAAACAGAATTCATTTTAGTATACAAATCCATATTTCCTTAGGAAGTTTCTCTTTGTAAAATTTTATATTCCAGAATAGTATTTTGTAAATTTGGTACACTTTAGTACAAGATGCCTTTAATTACTTTTATATTTTCGTTTCAATTTGGACTACAAATTAAAATAAATATCGCAATTTCACAAGTAATGATTTCAATGTCAAATTTCAAATTTCGCCAAGGGGGTCCTGCACTAAAGTTGTTTCTTGGAGATATTTATTGGATTTGCCAGTACGCCAAAATAGTCAATTTAGCAAATAGAAATCTGATAACAGCAGACGACTGTTTAATTTTACCAATGTGAATTTTAAGAACAGTTTTATTCAGAAAAATTAATTAAGTGACTTTTAACAGTGATATTCGATGAATTTATTAAAAAGGTATTTTCATAACATTCTTGTTTCAAGATGTCACACAATATATGAGTGCATGTGAGTGTGTGTGTCTTTGCATATATGTATATGTACATATACACAAGTTTCTGTCCCGCAATGCATTAAAGTTGTTTCATATTTTCAAGTATTTGCGTTTTTAATGATCCGATCAAGTTGGAACGTACAGATCGCTTTATAAAATATACGAATGTTTATACGAAAGTACAAATATATTCGAATTAATTCGATATGGAATTTACACGTCACTTTTCCTTTCCCCGCATTCGAATTCTATAAAAACAAATTGCAGATCAATGTTTACGATTACTAGTACTGGATGTATGAACGTACTTTAAAAACAGCTCATACAAATTTTAGAAACATTTCTACACTGCTTGACAATTGCTATGGAACAACAGATTTATGCAAAGTAGCGTTCTCGACATCCTATCAATAACTGTAAAATTAAATGCCGAAGGCCTGGTAGAGCAAGACCTGTTATCTGTAAAAAAGGCAATGCACACAACCTCTCAATTTATTCGGAATTTCATACTGTTAGGTGTTTGGCCAAAGTAGCGCCGCAGGTTGTTGACCTTATTTATGTAAAATTCAATGTAGTGTTACAATAATTAAGTGTGAAATGTCTGCAAGACAAAATTTGAGTGCTTACGATCTTGGGCGAGTAGTTGGGCGTCTGGAAGCAGGTCAAAGTGTCACCACTGTGGCTAAGGCAATGGGAGTGGTACAAAGTGTCATCTCGCGTTAAAAAAAAAGCTGAAAGTGAATATGCTATGAGAAAGCATGTCGGTGGTCGTGGAAGGATCACCACACCTCAAAAGTATCGATATGTATCTCTAGTGGCGAAAAGGAACAGAAATGCCACGCCTAGTCAGATAGCTGCAGACCTTGCAATCGCTACCGGTACACATATTTCTGCAAGAACCATTTCACGGCAATTAAATCAAGTTGGTTTGTATGCACGGAAGACGGTTATATTTATCCTGCAGCAACCACGCCATCGTCGAAAAAGTTTACGTTCTTGTAAGGAACATATTGGTTGGGGTCACCAACAGTGGTCGAGAGTGATGTTCCCCGACGAGTCCCGTTTCACTGTGACAAGTGATTCTGGCCACCAGTTACTGTGGAGAAAAAAGGGAGCACGTTATGCACAACAGTATTTTCGTGAACGTGATAGGTTTGGCCAGGCGTGCTAATGTGCACAGGCATTATGCACAATGGCAGAACGCCACTTCCCATCATTGAGCGAGGTAGCGTTGCATCACAGCGGTATTGCAGAGAGATTATTGTGGATCATGTTCGGCTTTTTAGGAGCGCAGTAGGTCCAGACTTTCTGTTTATGGGTGACAATACGCACTCTCACAAGAACGCTGAGACATCCAACACACTAGAAATTAAAGATATTAACCGCATGTAATGGCCTGCTTACTCCCTGGATCTAAATACTATTGATCATACTTGGGATGCCCTTGGCAGACTTGTTTCACAAAGAACTCGCCCTCCCCGAACAGTGCAGGATCTGAAAATCACCTTGAGAGAGGAGGGGATGAATATTCCACAAGGGCTTCTCGATAGTTTAGTAGACAGCATGCAAAATGTGCCTTAGTGTCCGAGAAAATCACGCATCTTACTGAGGTACTCATATCTGTTTTATTCTGGCTAGGAGACCTATGTTTCATGGCTGTTTGGAAATGCTCCAAGGAGTATAATTTTAATTTTTAATTTTCTTTTTTTGCGATGGGGCGATATCTGTACCATTTTGCATGATAATAAATGCACACTGTCTCTACTAAATATGTACTTAGTTTCTTTTCTTTAATCAATATCCATTATAAATTATTCCGAAAAGTGTAACTGTTCCTTAGCCATTGTCAAGCAGTGTATTTGGCATACATTTCTGAGTGAGAAGGGTTATTATTCCTCTCAAACCCGTTTAGACATTGTACCTAGATCAAAATGACATTTAAGGGTGTTTTTAAATTTAAAAGTTTACTCCAAATTATCCAGACATTTTTCAAACACATCACTTCTTGAAACTTACCAATTTTAGTCAAATTTTCAGATGTCAAGTTCATATGTCATTTAAAAAATCAAATTGAACTTTCTTGTAATTATTTATTTTTACGTTCTGCTGATAACAAGCATAAACACACACCAAGAGGTAAATACCGTTATTTTATTTATTTATTTATTTATTTATTTTGTGTGTGTGTGCATGTATGTGTTCAGGGAAACTCCAAACACTTACTTTGATTTTCCAGCAACTTTTAAGCATAGGTGTAATATATAGTAAAATTTGAATAATACGTTTTTTGTGGTGTAAAGAAACAGTGAGTGATTTTCATACCATATCCTAATGAAATTTTGTTTTCGTGCATTAAAAAAAAAAAAAAAAAAAAAAGCATATTTTTTAAAGCAGGCAAAAAGTCTTAAACTCCAATTTCTAGAAATACACACATGAACTTTATTTATTTATTTATTTAATTTAATTTAATTTTTTTTTTTTTTTTTTTTTTTTTTGGGGGGGGGTGTTGGTCCATATATACGAACCATTTTCTAATCTTAATAAAAAGTTTAAAGTAATACCCACATGTGGTACAGATTTAGTATTCCGTATTTGACAACCTCTAATAATTGATCTGGAGTTTTGCTGTTAACAGACACAGAGACAAACTGCTAAATATCTGATATTTAATTCAGGAGACCTCACAACGCGTACAAATATCAAAATAAAATTGGGAATAACCTCAATATGACACGAGTAATTCCACATAAATAAAAATATGTTCTATACACTGTGTTTTCAAAACATACCAAAATGTACTAAAAATTGCAATTTAGACGATTAAAAGATAATTGAAATATATGCACAAGCAGCAAGTTTTTAATCTATGAACCTTTGCTCATGCGACTGTACTTTAAAAATATTTCCTTATTGTATAGTTATTAGCAATGGTCTCCTGTCAAAAATTGAATAAAATTATTTAGGCAGAAGTGCATTATAAATGAATCACAAGATTTCATACAAACAGACAAAACTTTGACCTTGAAACTTGCTTCTGATGTGACATTTCTCGGAAATTGCTTGATGATTGCAATCGGCTGATACATAGAATTTGAAATTATTCGGTTCAGCAGAAGTACATTGAAAATTTATTGAAAGATTTAATACAGATAGATATTCTAACTTAGAACTCGCATCTGATTAAATTCCTAAAAATACTAGTACCGCTACTTTGCTATGCTTGAATCTCAAAATGCTTGAAACTCGCAAGCACATTAATCGCTTACACACACATTTCACGTATATGTAAACAATAGCTAAAATTGTTACTGAATATATGTACTTCGGTGTGTATGAAAACACAAAATGCACGAAATTCGAATGCGCAGCATTCAAGATTTGACTTATGCACACAGACGATCATATGTGTGTGTGTGTATACATAAGTTTCATAGCATGATATATATATATAACTAGCATATAACTACCATGATATATATATATATATATATAATATATATATATATAAACTTGATTTACACTTCTCTTTTAAAAATCATTGTAATGGCATAGCCTCCTTAACTAGATGCCTGTCGCATAACTCGGAAACTAGGCAACAGTTGAAGCGGTCGACAGCACCACCTGGTACAGATTGCACTACATTTTTATTCAACAGCCACCAAAAACTTTTAAAAGTGGGATATGATATACATAAAAGGCGAATAGAAGCGAAGAAACGTCGATTATATATATCATGTAACACTTTTTTAAATTGTTGGTGGCAGTTGAATAAGAAAGTCCCATAATCTGTACTACGTGGCGCTGTCTACCGCTTCAACTGTTGCCTGGTTTCCGAGCTTCTCGACAGGCATCTAGTAAAGGAGGCTATGGTAATGGAGAAGAAATAATAATGATAAAACTCATCAATGTGACGTTAAATAATTCATATCTATCTATAAATATATATATATTAATTCCATACGCTTTTAAATGATCTTTTCAACAAAGATTTATTATATATATTGTTGCGTACTTGGGGGTTCGTGAGTTGTCTGAGAATGAAAGGCCAAACGTACAAAAATTCAGTAATTTATTCACAGAAAATTCCAGAAAAATGCAGGTCTATAAACCAAGTATCAGCTTCAATTCAAACAGTAAACACAGCTTAAACAACAGCTGTCAATAGCAAATCCACAGTACAAACTGTATACCAATAACACTTGAAGCAAGTCTCTCTCAAAGAGGCTCAAGAGCAATGCAAGCACTAGCGAAGCTGGCTGAAGACTGAACTGAACTAACTGCCCTTGGCGAGGAAGCGCTCCTTATATGCTGTTCCATGGAGCCCAGATTTTTCGAGAAAACTCTAGAAAGTGGTCAACCAATCAACTTACAGCTTCCATATTTGGTATATCCCATATAAGGATTTTCTCGCCAAGGTCGCCAAAAAAATCGCCAAGGTGGGAAAAAGTCGCCAAATTTGGCGCCAAATCCATTACGTGCATTACTGGGGCTTTTTAATGCGTTTTTAAGGGAAAATAAGGCTATTTCAACGCTAAAACGACTAGAAATGCACAAAATTAGCACTTTATCAACTTACTAAGCCTCTTTGAAAGAATTTATACAAAAATAAACACAATTATTTACAATTTCGTAACACTGCCCCCCTCCCAAGGACTGCACGTCCCGGGCAGTGCAACCCTTGGTCAAGAGGCGAAACTAAACAAATTTACACAATCTAAAACACAAAAACTAAGTTGCACATAAAGATAACATAGAAATATAAATTAAGTGGGAAATATTTACAAAATTCACAAATATGTACCAATATTTATATACAAATATATACAGTGCGCATGCGCAAATTTTACCAGTATTTACATTTAAAATTTTAATTTTACCGTTACTTGTGGTACTTGGCTAGCCTATTATAGTGCACCACCTTCGGTTTTGACGATGGTGTTTTAGTGATCCGCACCACTACATCATTCAGCCTTTTTAAGACTGTGTATGGTCCGTCCCAGTTGCACTGTAACTTGGGAGAGAGTCCTTTTCGACGAACAGGATTCCACAACCAGACCTTCTCTCCTTCCTGGAACTCATGTTGTGTAGCCTTTAGATCGTACCTTGTCTTCATTTTCTCCGTTGCCATGTTAATCCGCTCCCGAGCAAAGTTGTGTACGTCCTCAAATCGTGCCTGGAGATCTTGGATGTACTCCTCGGGCGATGAAGGCGCATCGGGTGGACAACCAAACAGGAGATCACAGGGGAGACGAAGTTCACGTCCAAACAGCATCTGGGCTGGAGTATAGCCGGTGGTTTCATGGACAGCACTTCGATAAGCCAGCAGGAACAATGGCAACTTCAAGTCCCAATCTTGCTGGTTCCTTGATACTAGCAGAGAGAGGTTATTTAGGATGGTACGATTGAACCTCTCGACCATGCCGTCCGACTGGGGATGTAAGGGTGTTGTCCGGGTTTTGTCTATGCCGAGTAGTTCACACAGTCCTTTGAAAACATCAGAGGTAAAGTTCCTACCTTGGTCGGTATGAAGTTGCAGGGGCGTGCCGTACCTTGACACCCATTGCTGCACTAGGACTTCTGCGACTGTGCACGCCTCTTGATTGGGAATGGGATATGCCTCAGGCCACTTGGTGAAATAGTCCATCACGACGAGAATGTATTTATTTCCACTGGAGGTCCGTGGCAAAGGACCCAAGATGTCGATTGCAATCCGTTCAAATGGTGCTCCCACGTTATACTGTTGCAGTCTTCCTCGACTTCGTTTCTGCGGGCCTTTACGTGCCGCACAAGCATCACAGGATTTACACCATTTCTCCACATCCTCCTTTGCCTTGCACCAGTAGAAGCGTTCCCGAACTTTCTGCAGAGTCTTCATTATCCCAAAATGGCCTCCGGTAGAGCTACTATGCAGTTGTTCTAAAACAGCTGGAATTTTCGATCTTGGTAATAAAATCTGCCATCTGAAGCTTTTCCCATCATCAGATTCCCACTTTCTGTATAATACGCCGTTTCTGATATGAAGAGAGTCCCAAAGTGCCCAATAACTTTTCGTAATGGGACTAAATCTGGAAATATCTTGCCAGGTAGGTCTGTTGCTGGTCGTCTCCTTCAGTTGTAATATAGGCTTTACGTCAGGATCTTCCATTTGGGCTTTTCTAAATTCTTCGTCACTCCATGGGTCGGGATCTTGTTCTGATGGCGTTGCGACAATAACTTGGCGAACAACTGGCTTTATTCTTTGGTGTTTATCCTCGGCTTTAGAAATGTATTTATGATCTTCAGATGGAGACTTCCGAAAGAAGGCATTTGGATTTTCCCGAAGAGCTCCTTCTGTATGGCATACTTCCCAGACATCCTTGGTTGCTTCTCTAGGTGTTCTTACTGGGCAGCTTCGCTTGATATGCCCATCTTTTCCACAGCCCCAGCATTTAGTTGTTGGAGTCTTCCCTTTTCCCTTACTCTCAAGAATGCGTAGTCTTCTATTAATATCTGGAATCATGTTCTGAATTTCTTTAAAATCATCTTGAGAACCGTTCACTTTGTCTGCTGTGCTGTTCTGGCGATGTTTACAGCAGGCTTGTTGGGCTGTCTCGAGCTTTAGGGCATACACCAAGGCTGACTCCACATCTTTCACGCCGGAGAGTCTGAGGGCTTTTTGAATATCTGGATCTCCGACAGCATCAATGAAATATTCTAGAGCCAGATCATTGCGTGTTTCAGGATGACAGTCTGAGAAAGCCAAATGTGAAAGCCTCTGGATGTTTGATGCCAGTTCCTGTAAGCTTTCCCCTGGTCTCTGACGACGGGACCTTAGCTGGAGTCGACTATATTCTTTAGACCATTTCGCTCCAAAACGTAGCTCTAGTGCTCTGGCTACAGCTTCGAAGTCATATCGTTGTTCCTTCGAAAGGGTCTCCAAAATACATGCGGCGTCGCCCCGCAACGACCCTACCAGATGAGCCGTCTTTGCAACAGAGTCCCAGCCGTTAGCTTCAGCTACGATGGAAAACTGCGTCTTATATACATGCCAGGAGGAACTGCCGTCGTAGGTAGGTAGCTTAATCAATTCCTGATTCTGGATTCTTCTCTCTTTCTTTTCAGTTTCCTGAGGCATGGATTCTAACTTTTCTTCGAGGTTCCGAATCTTGCTCAGCAGTTCATTCCCTATTACTTCTCTGTTCCACTCTTCTTTCATTTTTCTTTCAAGATCTTCCTCCATTCTCTTAAACTTGCTTTCTATCTCTGAAAACCTTCTTTTCAGCTCTTGATCAAAGTTTTCTTTAAATTTCTCCTCTACACTCCGTTCTATCCTCGTAACACTCTCTTCAACCTTCGTAACATTTTCTTCTATCTTCATAGCTTTCTCTTCAACCTTCATAACATTTCCTTCTATCTTCATAGCTTTCTCTTCAAAACTTTCTTCTATTTTCAAAACTTTCTCTTCAAAATTTTCTTCTATCTTTATAACTTTCTCTTCTATTCCATCCATTCTATTTTCCATCATCGTTAATTTACCCTCTATTGATTCTTTCGCCGTTGAAAGCTCTCTCTTCATCTCATCTTGATTAGATTTAATTTCTTCGGTCAAACTGGCTTCCATCTTTTCCTGAACTGCTTTCATTTCCTTCATTTCTTCAGTCAAACCGTCTTTCAATTCCTTCTGTCCGGCTTTCATTTCATTCATCTCTTGACTCAGACTTTCTTTCATCTCTCTTTGCGATGCTTCCATTTTCTCCTGTACTGCTTTCATTTCTTCAGTTAAGCCGTCTTTCAATTCTCTTTGTCCTTCCTTCATTTCATTCATCTGGGTAGCTAAGCTTTCTAGAAGTTTCTTCATCTGTTCCTCCATAGCTCTAGTTATAACCATTCACAGACAAATCCCCGCTTCTGACACCAAAAATATGTTGCGTACTTGGGGGTTCGTGAGTTGTCTGAGAATGAAAGGCCAAACGTACAAAAATTCAGTAATTTATTCACAGAAAATTCCAGAAAAATGCAGGTCTATAAACCAAGTATCAGCTTCAATTCAAACAGTAAACACAGCTTAAACAACAGCTGTCAATAGCAAATCCACAGTACAAACTGTATACCAATAACACTTGAAGCAAGTCTCTCTCAAAGAGGCTCAAGAGCAATGCAAGCACTAGCGAAGCTGGCTGAAGACTGAACTGAACTAACTGCCCTTGGCGAGGAAGCGCTCCTTATATGCTGTTCCATGGAGCCCAGATTTTTCGAGAAAACTCTAGAAAGTGGTCAACCAATCAACTTACAGCTTCCATATTTGGTATATCCCATATAAGGATTTTCTCGCCAAGGTCGCCAAAAAAATCGCCAAGGTGGGAAAAAGTCGCCAAATTTGGCGCCAAATCCATTACGTGCATTACTGGGGCTTTTTAATGCGTTTTTAAGGGAAAATAAGGCTATTTCAACGCTAAAACGACTAGAAATGCACAAAATTAGCACTTTATCAACTTACTAAGCCTCTTTGAAAGAATTTATACAAAAATAAACACAATTATTTACAATTTCGTAACAATATATATATATATATATATATATATATATTTCTTTAACATCATATGTGAGATTATTATAAAACAAATACATCGTAATCATTATAATAAATATATCTAATTTTTTTCGCTAAGAAAATGGATTCGCCTAGTAGATATTCTACCAAACAAATAAAACAACATTTATATGCACGATCGTGATTCGTCAACGGAAGGAACGTAAAAGTACGGTTAAAATAATTGCAGATAAGACAAATAGTCCAGTCAATAAATACAATGTACCTTGCAAAAGGTGGGGTAGAAGATTTTATTTTTTTAATTTGTACGTATTAGTACTAATATGCAAAATACGAGTTATCCAACATGGTCGACCCCGGGAGAATTTTTGTCGGCTAAAAAACCTCGAAAATTTACTAGTTTTTTGGCTTTTTACGAAATATCTCAAAAATGGCTGATTTTAGCGATATTTTTCTATTGTAATGTTTAAAGAGGATTAAATTTTCTACAATTTTCTCCGTTATAACTTTTTTGTAGAACTAATAGCAAGCGCGTAACAGCTTCTTGAAAATAAACAGTTTTCTCAACTTCGTAAAAAAAGCGCATTACTCCTTATAAATAATTTACAGTAATTATTAGAATTAGAAGCTTTATTTACAGAAAGCTTAACAACTTTTGAAGATATAGCTCTGATATCTGTCGTCCTTGGGATTTTTGAATTTGGTGATCAAAAACGTAATACGGAAATACACATGCCAGATGTATATTTTTACAATATATATAGTAGGAAATACTGTTTTATTTTCTTGATTGTTCTCTTAACATATACCTTGTTAAAATAATCGTGATTTTTTAAAAAATTAAATATGTTAGGCAGGTAAATTGGCGATCACCCTTTTAATTTTTCCCTTCCCCTTTTTACTACGCACTGACAATTCTAGTCTAACAACAGTAGTCATCATCAGACTCCAATAACTGCCGATGTATAGTATTCTACCACTGCAACACATAATACACAAACACATACAAAGAAAAATATAAAATAAAAAACATTTGTATATAAATGTAAATGTATAAATATTAGGGTGCTAATAAGCAAAACTCAATGCATTGATACATAAATATTTTAATTCGACTATTGATTAAATTATAAAACATTAATGATATTTAGACATAATACATAATGTTGTAAAAAACATTAATTACTGCTATATTAATATTGAGGATAATAACAATATACAATCTTAATTTTAAATGAACTTCAGAAATATGCAAACTTATTTGAAGAACATTAGCAAATAATTACATTACACAAGTAAATTGTAGAAATTTAACTGTATATATAAATTATAGGGAGATCATTTAGCCTTGAAACAAATAAAGAAAAGTACATTAATGTATAATATACATGTTTATTTTCTTCGGGCTTGTTTTGAAAGGTCGGGTTCTTAAATTTCAATAGTCATCAGAGGTAGAAGGAATGTGTGTCATCCTCCAATTGTTGCTCTCCCTCTTGCAGTAATTACAAAAGCTCTTAGAATAGCTTATAATCTTCTTCAGTCTCGTCCAATGATGAAATTAATATGACTTTTCCCTGTTGTGGATAAGAGTCCTTGTTACTATACTAGTTTGAGTATTTTATAGCCAACATTTTGAAAGCAAACTGCTTTCTTGTTGGCAGTTTCAGCTATTAAAACATCTTCACCATATTTTTTTGCAAAGACGTGATGTAACCGCCCTGATGCCAGGACGAAAATCACCCTCCATTTTATTCATCAAATAGTTTATGAGACTGGCACTCCTCCGAGTCGTTTTCAGGGTAGGAGTAAATTGATTCCATTGCCTCATCAGTGTTACTTGCAGGTTAGTATCCTCGTTTCATCTCACTTTAAGGCCTCCAATGCAGTTTTTGTTAACAAAACCTGTGGTACCAAGCATCTAGAGCAACTAAACCTTTTACATTTCCGATGCATTCAAATACTTTTTTTCTTCACTCATCCCTACGATTTTCGGCACCATTTACAACTGTTCCTTTCATACCCAGTTTCATAGCATGGTGAATAAAATTTGCTTTATGCTTAAGAAGTCGTTCCTGTTTTTTAATGAAACCTTCAAGTATCCCCTTCTCCACACAGGAAACACTGACCTTTAAAACTGAAACCTTCAGTTGTTGATGGAAGATATGTAGCCGCACAGTTTGGACCAACTCCATCACCAGTTGTATGACGCCGTACATATGCTGCAATCATTCGCTCATTGGTGTATCATTTGTGACAGGCATTGTGAATTCTTATTTGTTGTAGGTTCTTCAAAAAACACCGATGTTCTTCATTTTGACGTTTTGACACTGATCTTTAAAACTGAAACCTTCAGTTCTTGATGGAAGATATGTAGCCGCACAGTTTGAACCAGCTCCATCACCAGTTGTATGACGCCGTAAATATGCTGCAGTCATTTGCTCATTGGTGTATCATTTGTTACCGGCATTGTGAATTTTTACTTGTTGTAGGTTCTTCAAAAAACACCGATGTTCTTCATTTTCACGTTTTGCATTGCACTTTTGCAGATTTTCTGTATACCTTTCTCCTTCAGAATCTTTGTTTCACCTTTATTCAAACTGATTTCGTAAATAAAACAAACACTCCGGTTATTGTTATAGAAAACGCTCATGGGTTGAAACAGTATGTTCACACATTAGAACTGAACTGAATAACATAGGTAGATGCTCAGCCGAGGCATCGTACTACAAGATGGGAAGAGGCGGAAGGAAAGGGAGAGTTTTTGTGTGTGTGTGTGGGGGGGGGGGCAGTTTTCTTTTTTTTTTTCACCTCCTTTGCTATGAAGCAGATATCATTTCCTAAGGTCAGACAACTGAATATGTCCTTTCCTTTTTTTCCGTTTTCTAATAAACGTTCATGCACCGACCCATTTCTTTGAGATGTATTTTATTAGCTTGAGAAAAAATGCCGACTTTCAAGAGGCTGTAACGCGCTTGATATTAGTACTACAAAAAAGTTGTAATGAAGAAAATTGTAGGAAATTTAATCTGCTTTAAACTTTATAATAGAAAAATATCGCTAAATTCAGCCATTTTTGAGATATTTCAAAAAAAGTAAAAAAAGTAGTAAATTTTCGAGGTTTTTCAGCCGACAAAAATTCTCCCGGGGTCGGCCATGTTGGATAAATCGTTTTTTTCATATTGACACTAATATGTACAAATTAAAAAAGAAAAATCTTCTACCCCACCTTTTGCTAGGTAAGCCCTTTTTTACGTACCTATTGACTGGACTAAAAATACATTGTGATTTTCTGCTCTAGATACTATTAAATAGTTTATTATACGTAACTTATAAAGTTCTAGGGGGAAAAAAAAGACATTTATACTATCTAAAATGTGCAAATTATATTTTATTTTTAAGGAAATTTATATTTTCCTCGCTTTTATTACTTTAATTTTTTTTTTAAATAATTAAACGTTGCATTTCATTTTCTTCACTTTTCAAAAGTTATTAATATACCTATTTATTTAGCAAATTCGCCCAGACTAATCCCTTTTGGGGAATACCTAGTTAAAATAAAATTTAGAAATTTCGTACTTAAAAAATGGATCAAATTTATTATAGGACTCTTAGCAAAATTTAAAATTTCGCACCGAAGTAGCTCTTACATTTCTTGCCAAGATCGTTACTTATTGTGATAGAGCCATTTTAATTCATTGCTAAAATGCCAACAAAAGTTTAATATCCACCAAGGGGCACATTTATAAAAGCTATACAAGACAAAAAAAATGAATTCAGTAACTGTTACTAAAGTATAAAAGACACTTACACTATGCTTTTATATCGAAGAATAGATTGAAATACATCCTGTAGAACTAAATTAAATTGTATTTTGTAAAGAATTTTATGTCTGTTATATAGAAAACGAAAAAAGGCTTAGGGTTTTTAGTTATTTATTTGTTTAATTTTTGTGTATAGTATGATTGCGTTCCCTGTTTCGACTAACAAGAGAGGGTCACCAACTGTTCAAAAGGTATTTATACATGTCATATATCATGTTAAAGCTCTAACTGAGTTGATAATAAAAATATCCATCTTATCGGCAAATGCGTCCCCTAGCGTGAGTTATTCTCAATTAAAGTTTGTAAATTACAGGCTCTTCAGTAATGTACTTTGAAGAATTTCTATCATTAGAATCAATTTTTTGACAGATTCTCGTGCTAATTACGACGATTTATATTTTTAGTAAAGTATTTTATTATGTGTTTAATAATTATTTTGTGACAGCATCAAATTTATAAAGCGAATATTTTATATATGCAGCTATGTGTAAAATATTTACAATCAGAAAGGTTTTCCTGTACATCGACATGATCGATAGTTTTGATACTGACATTGCATGGGGGAACAATAGAAGAAAATTAATGCACTAACATAGTAATAGAGAGGGAGGGGGGATAAGCGGAAATATTAATTTCTACTTTTAAAAAATTAATAATTATATTGTTACCTACAATATAATACTTTAATGAAAATAAATATATAAAGTAATGATTTTCTTCGTTACTATTAAAATTACAATAGTTTCTTTTTTACTTTAATTGTTTATTTTGTTTTTTTGTTTTTTAATACAGTTTAACATGTATAAATTTATTGTTGACAAAAAGTAATTATTAAACAGTAAATTACTTTACATGTAATAATATATATATATATAACACGTACATTTATTTATTTATTTTTCAATGGCGCGGTACTCGCAAATGAGCATTGGCCGTGGAGTCGCTGAACTGATAATTATTTGTGAAGGAGTACCCAATGGGCGGCCATCGCACTACTTACAGTGATAACAAATCCATGCTTTGTCCAGGATTTACTATGAGGGAGTCACGGACGCTAACCACCACAGATTACGGACGACCTTTACTAATAATATATGCAATGGTTTTTAGAATGAAAATCTTTTATAAAACTGATTTTAATTTTAGAAACTATACAAAGTACATTGTTAAAGAATCTATAATTTAAAAACTTTAATTGAGAATAACTCACGCTAGACGGTGCATTTGCCGATAAGATGTATATTTTCATTGTCAGCCCAGTAAGAAATTCAGATGATATATAATGCGTATATATAATGCTTTTGAACAGGTGGTGACCCTCCCTTGTCAGACCAATTACAATACTCTGCATGAATATTGATCCCAACACCATTTTTACAAATTCTTACGTAAAATGATCTCCTTAATCCGAATATGACGCCCATTTTGCCCAATCACCAACCCTCTTTTAGAAACACGCGCCTATTTTTATCACTTTTCGGTAATTTTACGGCTGTAAATTTTATTTTTTGGAGGGGGGGGGGGGTTTATGTGTTAAAATAATTATTTTTTCATTCTCCAAACCAAATTTATGGCCATAAAATTACCGAACAGTGATAAAAATTGGGTAAGAGGGTAAAGTCCCAAAACAGCGGTGGCTGATTTTGGGCAAAATAATGTTCATATTCGGATTTAGGATGCAGTTTTGCATAAGAATGAGCAAAAACGGTACCAGGGATTGATTTCTTTCTTTCTTTCTTTCTTTTATTGTTTTGCAGAGCAGTGTTATTGGAATATAGATATATGAGGATAAAAGAAAGAGTATTTAAATTGAATACATCAATGAATCGAATTGAATCCTAATAATGTTGACGCCTATAGATCAATGGCTTAACTTAAACTGTATGGATTGTTTTATAGATCCATTAGAATGTGAAATATTCCAAGAAATTGCGATATCATAACATATTGTTTAAAAATCAATATTTTAGACTTTGTTACTACTAGACCGCAAAAGATGAGTCGTTATTCTATAACATAAATTTAAATTTCTTGAATTATCTTGATTTTAGATACAAGGTGCCGGGTTCCAATTCCGGTCTAAGAATGGAGGATTCTAGGAATCCACTTTGAGTCAGAGGTCTCCTTCTAGTGAACAGCTACTAAGAGCAATGTATGACCGCATAGGGACAGTCCAAATTCAACTCAAACCTCCATTGAATTACTTAACTGATTTTAACCCTTTTATTCCCAACTTTTTTCCTCCATAAAACAATAAATCTTATATTTAGCCATAACTTTATTTCAAAGGTAATATATATAAATATTTTTTTTAATAGGAGTAATAGCAGAGTACGAATTAATATAGCTAACAAAGTGACTGATGTATGTTTATTTATGTTTAATATAACCACTGATACCATTAAAAATCATAACTTTTCAATAAATAAAAATATCAAAATTTTGTAAGAAATAGATGCTGCAATTAATTAAAATACATATTATAAACATTAAAGAATAAAATAAAAAATATTTCAAACAGTTAATTTACTTAGATTGCCCAAAACAGGAAACTGATTCAGATGTTATTATCAGAATAGCGTAAAATATACTTTCAATTATCAACCAACAAAGATAGTGAAATCATCTAAAATAGGTATTTTTCGGTGGGAAAATGTATATAGATTTTAATATTGTTCATTTTGAATCAGCGGGAGTGTTAGATGGTATGAAAAAAAAATCTGAAATGTTATAATTCCAATTGGATTCACGGGGAAGGAAAGGGTTAAGGAACAAAAATTTTTATTCTATAGAATACACAAAAATAAAATTGTTCCTTCTTTTTTATGAATAAATATTTTAAAACATAAAGTGCACTAATAATGACTTGCTTTTATTGTACTTTTTTTGGGCAATTTACACAATTAAGTGACTTAAACAGCGGTGTTGTTTTATTTTAATTTTTTGATTAAACATAAATGCATAGTAATTTATTGATATTTTACATGAATGTAATCGACATGAAATTAAGTATGAAATAATATAATATCCGCCTTTGTTTAAACCAAACAAAAGGAGCAACTCCTCAACATACTTTAATAAAGGGAATCAAATTACAGAATATTTTAAAGAAAATAAATAATTTTATTTATTTTAATGAACAGTTGTTGAAATCCGTCTTTTAATATCTGAAATAATTATTTTCATTCTTGTTTAGAACAATAATATATATATATATATATACAAGAAGAAAAAAATATGTTAAAACATTTGTTTTGAAAATATCATTTTAAATAGAAATTTAACAATAGAAAAACGTTTGAAATATTTGTATATTACTTTCATACTAATTCATTTTTCCATATACTGCAAAAATACCTTTTATATGTACTTTTTTTTCAATCTGCATAATTATTTTATCATGCAAATGCGAAAGGGTAATGAGACAATTAACTGCGCTGAAGAGAGAGCATTTTATGAAAAATGCAAAGAAGGGATCTTTTATTAATATATACTCACATATTTATGAATATATTTATGTATGTATAGATATATACACACACACACATATATATATATATATATATAATTTAGAATAGTAGAAAAGGATTATAGTTTATTTTGTAGTAAATTACTCATTTTAACAAAAGGCTTTTAGCACCATACTTTAAGAAAAAATTAATTAAAAAAGTTTAATTACAATAATGAAAGAGATAAAAAAGGCATATTTAATAACTTTTAAAACAGATTTTATTTCTAAGCTTCTTTATCAATTTCCAGATACTAAAGACTGTTCATTATTTACTTTATGAGTAACCTTTTTTTTTTTTTTTTTTTTTTTTTTTTTTTTTTAAACCACCTGACTGATAAATTTATCTGAGTACAATAACTAGTAAATTTTAATTTATTTAAGTTGGAGCCAATTCTGGTGGAAAAAATGCATATATCATTCATCATATGTAGATTATCAATTAAATATACACAAAAAAAATTAAAAAAAAAAAAAACATATCTAAAAAGCAAAAGCTAATTAATGGAAAACAATTTTTAAAAATAATTACAATTTTTATAAGCTATAAAATTTTTCTCTGCTAATTACGTAAAAAAATATCAGTTTTATGCAAGTATATGATGTATCTATTTAATCAGTTTCAATCTTTATCAGTCCACTGTAGGATGAAGGCCTTTCCTGAGAAATTCCAATATATGCGGTTTTCTGCGATTCTTCTTCATTCTGCTCTTTGAAACTTGACAATCTTGTCTCTAAAATGGCACTATAGTCTCTTCTTCTATTTTATCTTATCACTTGGTAACCAAAAAAGGACTTTGTTGGTTCATCTGTCATCATTTCTTATAGCAAGGTGCCCGAATCAGCTTCATATTAACTTCTTTACAAATGACGTCAGTAATTTTGATTTTCTCTCTTCATGTATTTCGCTTGGATTAGGGAAGTTTTGGTTAGGGTTTGTATTACCAAGCCTTCTATAAATTAGTTGCACATAAATATTAAATTTTTTCATGCAGTTTGAATATTTCTCATATTAAAAATAATGTAAATAAAGTTCTAATTTGTAATATTAAGAAAGGATAACCATATTATTCACAGAGATTTCAAAGTACTTTATAAATATATTTCACCGTTTTAGCATTAAGACTTCGACATTTAAAATTTATTCAATTATTAAAAACGCAAAACAGAACTAAAATTCACTTCGAATAACTTCTGCATTTACACGAAAAACAAAACAAAATATTCATGTTTGTATGCGGCTTTCTAAAAATTCCATTAATGCTAATCATTCTGTATTCCGTAGAAATCGGGCTTTTTTGCATAAGACTAGCTTATGTTAAAACCGTTATGCAAAGTGCATAAAAATACTTTGCATACTTTAAATAAAATCTTCTCATAAACCGTAATGCTAATTTGTTACACCAACCAATGGAACTATTTATGCTATCTGTTTCAAATAAGAAGGAAAAAATCTCACTAAATTATTTGCCTAGGTTTTCTCGTAAATGGAAAGCTTAAAACAAATTCATTTTGTATAGAACAGTAATTTGATTAAAAATAGAACATGACCCTTATAATATACTAAAAATTTAAAATATATATAAAACAGAAATCACAATACAACTAAAAATACCCTTGGAGCAATTTCCATATAATTTCCATACATTAAAATTCTTAATGTATGTAAGTATTTTTTGTAACCATCTAAATATCAATATTCGTGTATTTCGTACGAAAATGCAAACCTTTGTACACATACTTTTTGCAGTATTTAAACTATTATTACGCAGAGTGGCATAATCAACCTGATAGTTTTTAAAACGACCTAATTCCAAGAATAGCGCAAAACTTTGTGGGAATATTAAACAAGACGACAAAAAAAAAAAAAAAAAAAAAAATCCAATACTTACCGTTAGGGGAATATGTGGCGCTGTTTTTCTAAGTAAAACTTTTGTTGCAATTTACAATTAAAAACTTAATTATACACTTTTTCTAGGAACTTTTTTGTCTCTATGTATTATTTTTAAATAGTAGACACTGTGCTAATCTGTCCCTACTTTCTCATTTTTTTCTCTTTTTTTTTTTTAACTCTCTGTCCTGTTACACAGCGCAAACCACGTCTTCCACTAGTGGTGATTTTTGGAATATTCTTTTTTTTTACGGATTTCTTAGTTCTCTGTCTTCTTTAGTCTTTCTACAAACATTTATGGCATTTTTGCAATTAGCTGGCACTTCGGAACAATTGTGAGCGCTGTCAATTAAATTATGGCCACCTTGTATATTGTATCCAATACCTATTGTATATTAAAAATAATTAATGGATAAACGCTTCAAAAAAGTAAAAGCCTCTTAGAGCTATACCTATTTGAGTCGGCATCTGCATATTTTTTATGGCTTTGTAAAACAATCACTAATGCTGATATCTACCAATGCCATAGGAAACATATCTGAATGAGTTTTATTTTAATATAAATAAACTGTGATAGATATATATAATTTTTTATTTTATAAATAATTGTTATTATTTTTGTTTAAAAAATAAATCCAGAAAAGTATTCGTACATTTTTTTTTCTAATTATCCTTATGTAAAATAAAAAACAGAAATAAAAAAAGAATTCTTATATAAATATTTGTATATTACTTATATCTTTCCTGTACAGTAAACACATTTTTTATTAAAAAAATTATTTTCTGTGAGTTTTAGCATTCAAATGCAGAATGATATAGGGCAATTAACTGCATTCAAATAAGGGTATTTTAATTAAAAGTAAATGCAAAGCAGATAGCCTCATTACTAATTTAATTTAGAATAATTGAAAATAAAGTAAGCTTCACACTTTAACAATGAACTAATAATTTTTTCAAAATTTTGAAAACCTTTTTTTTCTTTTTTTCCTGTTCTTACGTTACCCATTCTACAAATTACTCATTATTTTTTTCTCTGTAGTTTTGCGAGGGAAAGGGGAAAAAAAAAACTACAATTTGCTGGAACTATTTACTTTAGTAAAGTAACTAGTAAATTTTAATTTAATTAGTTTGAAACAGATTTTCCTGTATAATAATAATAAAAAAAAAGTTATACGTTATATTTAAAGTAAAGGAAATAGATTTTTGCAGAAAAAAAGAAAATAATATATGAGTAAATAATAAATAAATAAGCTTAAATTCATATAAAATTAATTAATCTTAATTAGATAAATATATAAAACTTAAAATTCTTTCCTTTGCTGAATTCTAGCTTAATGCAAAAGTTTATTCAAGTGATTCGTGTATTTACTGTACTACCACCGAGTAAATGAATAGTTGCACATCTGGTTTTAAAGCAAAATTGTGCAAGTGATTAGCTTTCATGAGATTCAGACAAGCGTAAGTGCACTGGGAAACAAAATGCGACATGATTTTGATAAATTAGTTGCATTTATATTATAACATATTTTATTACTTTAATATTTTCGTTGTATTTAAAATAATGCACATAACATTTTAGTCTGTGTATATATATATATATATATATATATATATATAAACAAAGTACAATAACGAAAATTAAGAATATATATATATATATATATATATATATATATTCGTATGTTTTTTCAAGACTATAGGATGAAAAGTGTCTGGTACATTTAATAATACTAGCACAGTAGTGTTATTATGTCTCTACTGTACTTTTCTTAGTAAATCATTATGCCAAAAGCATCGTTTGTAAATGTTTTTCAATGTTTTCTTTTTTATTTAATTTATATAAATATTTTTTTTAGTTAAAAAGTTTTTGGTTATCGATTATTATTTGTATTTATAATATTACGACGCAATTTTGAAAAAAATAATGGTAATTGAACGACGGATATAACTTACTAATTCACAACTTTAGATAATTCATTTTTACCACATTATGCACTAAATGCTTCTAATCGTTTTTAAATATTTGACACTAACCATTTTCTGGGTTCGAGGAAAAATCATAAGCAATATGTGATTTCTAATTCTCCATTTTCTGGGGAATTTTCTCTTAGGATACAAACATTTCCTTATAGGATACAAATATTTCCCCATGCAATACAATTATAAGCATTGTAAATGTTACAGTTTTCCTTGCAATGTTGACGTGTTTTATGACGTAACAGGGATAACAAATCTAAATTCAAAACTGATGTACACTCAATATTTAAAGTTTCTTCTTCACACACATCTTCACACACTAGCATGGATGTGTGCCACAAAGGTGTTGGCTGGCCCCAGATGCTTCGGAACTATACTCCTCAAACTCTCAGATCGATTCGTTTGGTTGCAGCAGCAGAGCAACTGGCAGAAGTTCTGGCTTTGCAGTCTTTCCAGATGGAGTGTCTTCTAGCACTAGATTCAGTGTGAAGATATTATGATTGTTTTATGAAACACCATACCAAGGTGTTAGTGATGGCTGATAAAATGATTCTAAGGAAGATATTTTGCGGATTATCAAATCAATATCTTTATTTTCTAGAGTTGGCAAACTTTTAGTTTTAATGAACTAAATTTGATTTTATTTCCATTGCCATGTGTGTTTAAATTAAGTTTAGCTATTCTAATTTTTAAATCAAAAGAATTGGAATTGCATTAATCATAATTAATCTACTTATTTACAAAATTGATTTTTTTTAATTTAATTAAATTAGTAGCTAAAGATTTATTTGAATTTATTAGCTAGAGATTTAATTTGAAATTAATCGTAAAATTTAATGGCTAAGCAGGGTTTTTTTAAAGTTAAATAGTTTTAAAAGTATGGATTTAGATTTTTTTTTTTAAAGCTCTTAATATAGAAATAATTATGGCTTGCAGTACCCGTGCTCCATTGTTATTGATCTCTGTTACGAAATATCTGGTTTATCTTCACTAAAATTCTATTAATGTTCAAAATAGGCTTATCCGATTATTGAGTTAATTATCCCACTACCCGCTGGTGTTGCGTTCACGCAAAACCAAAAATAATCGCGTTTAACAGTTAACTAAAAAAAGTTTTTTTTTTTTTTTTTTTTTTTTTTTTTTATATTAAGTATTGTTTTTAAGTAAAAGAAGGATATATGTTTATTTTATTACAAAAAAAAAAAAAAATTGATCTGAAAAAAAGTTTTAAGTTTAAAAATGGATTTCAAACTTGAAACACATTTCAAGTGAAAAGTTTTGAAAATCCTCATATTTGAATGAGTTTACATAACTTGTAAAAAAAAAAAAAAAAGTTTTCATAATAAAATAATTACTTTTGTAGTTATCTGTATCTTATTCTGTTTGATGCTCCCTCAAGAAAATTTTCTTAAACATTTATTTGTATTAATTCTATACTCTTATTCCACTGAAGTTGTACAAGAACAACACCCTGTATTTAGTAAGATAAGACTAATTTTAATAATTTGTTTTTAAATTATTGTTATATGTAATCAAAATAATGAGTATTCCTGTTAGTATTTAAAAAAAAAAAAAAATCATTATTTCGAGTTTTGGTGGTTAATGGTTTAACCCATAACACACAATCTTTCCATAAATGACACTTTCAATTTCAGACGTTTTCTGGAATATCTCAAAAAGTACTACAGAAATCATCTTGAAACATCAGAAGTGTGAAGAACATGTTATTGTCCTTATATTTCAGTTAAAGTTTTGCTCCGAATGTAAAAGAGGAATCAGTGAAAAATTAATGAAAAATGAAAGTGTTTGGCATCACCCTGTAAAAAGTAATGCTTGAAATACGATCGGGCTGGTGCATGTGATTATAGGTCTCTTTCGTATTATCTGTATAATTTTTTATATCTCTACCACACGTAATCAGGGAGATATAATGGTTTTTTTTTTTTTAAATTGCAATAAATAAATAAATAGATAATAATTTTTTTTTTGGAATCTTTATAATGTAAAGCGATGTTCAGACACATTATGTGCCACCGAACGGAACAAGTGATAACCAGAAGGGACAATGTCTGGTGAATACGTCGGGAGGGGAGGGGGTGTAGGACTTCCCACTTAAGTGTTTCCAAATAGGTTTTGGCCGGCGCCGCAATATGCAACCCAATTTTCTTGTTTTTGAATAATTCCTAACAATTTCAAAAGATGTGAAATTGCTTGTTGAGTCACTTCTAATATACGTACAAGTTCTTTTTGCGTTTGGGACGAATCTTCCTCCAATAATACATCCAATTGTGTATCTTTGTACACTTTCGGCCTTCCATTGCGTTCTTTGTCTTCCACGTCAAATTCGCTATTTTTAAACTTTTGAAAAACACTCATGGCAATTGGCAATTTCACTCACATAAAGCAGCCTCACCATATGTTTTTACAAGCAATCTATGCGCCTGAGTTACAGATTTCTTGAAATTAAGAAGTAAATCAAAAGTTCCCGCAATTGACGTTTGTTTGGCACAAAACTTGACATTTTCGCGCGAAATATGCAATGCTGATGCTGATACAGAGTCACTAATACGTCGAGGTTATGTTGTTACCAGGTGACGAAACTTACGATATTACGTTTTACATCTGACAATTTCAACAACACCGTCTGGTGCTGCCATGTTTGTCAAACGGCGGAAACGTATTTGTACTCCTAATATATATATTTAAAAACTGTATGCAATGTCAGCGATTGAGAACACTTTTTAGAAATGAATAAAAGTTTGTTCATTACTTTTTAAATATTAGCCAATGGGTCACTAAGTCTGTGGCATCATTTAGATAAGAGCGAGTGGAAAGAGTGTGTGGTAAAAACAGTACCTATAATTTGTAAAAAAATAATCTTATTAATTTATTTTTTCTACCTTTAAAAACCTGTAAAAATGGTTTACATATATTTTATGGTTAAAACATTTATTTTTCAAAAGTAGAGCTTGTTGTAGCCGACTGCTTTGCAATCTGGCTTTCAGGTGACGAATTAGAATCCCAATACAGGCATGGATGTTCGTAGTGTCTTTAGACCAAAAAGCCAGTGTTGGTCCCCACATGCTTTTGTGTTTCCCTTTGGTTAAAGGTAATCGAGGCCTGACGGTAATCGGGTACTACCTTTTAAAATTAAAATTTTGAAATTTTGTATGTTTAAATAATAACAGGAGACTTAGCGTTGGAATATTAAAACTCGAATATACTACTATGTCAGAAACGCCAAAGAAAAATATTTGAGATGCATACAGCTGTTTCAGTAGCCTTCTTTTTACACTGAAGACAGTACGCTTAAAGCTACCGAAACAGCTGTATGCATCTCAAATATTTTTCTTTGGCGTTTCTGACGCAGTAGTTTATTCGGGTTTTTCTATGTTTAAGCCAACCAGCAGAGCGAAGAGAAAATCATTTAAACATATTTAAATGGCACAAAAACTATAATTTTAAAAATCATAATAAAAACACGCATTTATTCTATTATTGTTATTTATTCGATCCGTTTTATTAAATTATTTGTAAACAAAAAATAGTAAAGGAGTATGAACTTATCAAAATTTAAATATATTTTATGTTAAGAAAAACTTAGCTATAAAGTTTATAAATCAACGATTTTCAAATATTCTTTTATATCTTTATTCGTTTAATTTTATTTATGAATATGAAAGTATTATTTTGACTTTTTTTTTTATTCAAAACAATTTATATTCATGCATAATTAGTGTTTGAAAAATCAATATTTTTATGACATTGCCTTTAAATATTGCTTCAGCATGTTCATGCATTTAAAATGTATATGAGTGTTATTTTGTAAATGCAAGTCTAAAATGTCGACTTATGTGAAAATATATCTAAATCTGATGCTCTGTCAAGTATAAGATTCCTGATTTATTCAGGTTTAAATAAAGTTGTTTGCTAAAGTACTTCTTGCATAAATTCTTTAGCTCTGATAAGAATTTACATGTCAAATATGCATCTAAGATTTTGATTGATATTACCGGAACTGATGAATTAATGAGAAAATTATTATTTGTAATACCGATATGATACTCAAGTGGATAATTATATTAAAATTGGAAAGTAATACGATACACAGCAACAATATTTTTTTAATGAAATTACACTTGAAACTAATTTGGACGACTGGTTCTGTTTATTGCAGAAAGGATTTGATGTAAATCACCTTCACAAAGTAAATTAAATACGCTTTTTGTAAATTAAATACGCTTTTTGGCAAAAAAGAGCAAAGAGCGGGATAGTTAAAATAGGAAAAAAAATCGTTCATAGCTCGATTTACAAACGAATTGACAGACCTGTAATTGTCGAAATAATAATAATATTTTAATTCATTTAACTTTAATCTCTTATAAAAGAGGATAACAATATACATTGCATAGATAGTGTAGAAATTTATGCAATACAAATTTATAAAAAAATGATTAACTTCTGAGACTTCTTAAAATTGTAAGGGCGATGCGCGATTGAGTTATTTTAAATAACATTGTACTTGACACTTGATTCTTAATAGCTTCATATTGGGCTATTGGCGATAGTATTCCGGACGCGCTCTCGGAAGGTATTCACCGATAAATAAATAAATATATACAAGGTAATTCAGAACTATTGTTCAATAATCTACATGGTTGTTAAAAATAGGACAAGCAAAACTCATACAAGAACAATAGTCGAAAACTGAAGAGCATGGGCTTACACCTCTCGTAAAAATACTTCCCAAAGGTTTTAAATTAGACCTAGGTCTGAACTGATGACTGGTTATTCTGTAAGAATAATTTGGTTCTGCAAAAACCACGCTTTTGTTGTGTAGAAGGTGTGAATCAATGCATCGTCCTGTTGGAATTTCCAGTGTCCCCCCCCCCCGTCCTATGAAATGTTTCCAATGAGAAGGAGATTGGTTTTCAGGATATTTTAATAATCTTCACAGTAATGACGACCATTAAGAAAAGCAATTTCAGCAATATCCGTTGTTTCACTGAAACATTACTTAACGCGCCCTACACCAAGAGAGAACCCCTCCTTTTCGTCGACAAGGAACTTATGAGGTTCTCGCCATAGATCATGAAAATAGTAGGAACAATCAAACTAAATATTTTTTTTCACTAACCCGAGAGTAGTCACGTCATTTTTTATAACGCTAGTAGTCGCCTGTCGGTCTTTTTCCCGCCGCTGTTTAGTGTTAGGGGAAAGCCGAAAGAAAGCCAGTAGAGAAAGGTGAAGTGCCTTTAATTCACGCGAAGTTTTTCCCGCAAAACTCTAACCTGTCTGAAAAATCAGAAATGGGGAAAGAAATGTATCAACGTTAGTGGTCGCGTCGCGGTCCGATTTGAAAAGTTACCGATTTGAGAAGTAAAATATTTTTAACTGCTCAAAAAATAGCAGGAATGACTTAAAAACATACTATGTTAGAGGACATTCACCCAAAGGTCAGGTACACAGAGTTTCCCCATTTTATTTTTAAGAGGTGATCTGCAGGAGGAATTTATATGTGATGGGTGGCAAAAAGACCGATATGCGACAACTAATGGGCTTTAAAGAACAATTCATCCACCCAAATACGAGAATCTGATGAGTTATTTTGTCAGAAAGAAGGAGGAAGCTGCCTGATAGTGAACGGTTAAGTTTCAACAGGGCGATGGATATTGCAGAAATTGTTTTCCTTAATGTTCGACATTTCTAAGGAGGTTATTAAAATGTCCTTCAAAGCGCTCTCTATTTGTAGTTAAGAAGTTCTTTGTAGTTAGGGGAGTGGAGAAACTGGAAATTTCAACAGGACGATGCGTTTATTCACACCGTCTACTGAACAAAATCTTGTTTTAATCGGAATCAAGTAATTGTTATAGAATGACCAGCCATCAGAGTAGACTTAAATATAATTGAAAACCTTTAGGAAGTACTTCACGAGCAATGTATGCCCTTGCCCATGGTCTTCAGTTTTCGACTATTCAGAGAGAGAGTAATAAGAACAGCAGAGTTGGTACTTATTACAGACACACATTCTCCGAACTCTAGTTCTAAGCATGCTTGGTAAGATTTTCAAAATAATTCAAAGAAATGGATCCTAAATTTGAAATTAAATACGAAATGCTCGAGAAGTCTTTATATTTTTGAGACAGCATATTTTGGCTTTTTGTTTTGGCTTTTAATTTTTCACAAAATATCTGTAAACCCTTTACTATATTTCTTCGTTGTAATGCAATTATATTTTGATTCAATTTGCTTGTAATTTTTTTTCATGATTACTGCTGCATTTTTTGAAGAGTTATTTTAAAAAATCTCTTGTCTTTATATTTATGCGACACACTGTTGTTTAAAATGATATTTCTGTGGATCAGTTCATTATTGTTCCAGTAGATTAATTTAATAAATTTCAAATCAAAACTACATTTTTAAAAATCAAAAATAGTAGTTACAATTTTATTTTAATCAGCTATTCTATATAACTCTCAAAAATTATTTTTACAGGATTAATATATGTATATATATATTTATTTAATTTCTTTATAACAGAATTGCCACCTTTAATTTTGAAGAATTTGCCCCTTTTTTCAGATTATAGTCTCAAAAAATGTGTAATCCGTTTTCTGCATTGGCACAACTTTAAATGATGATTTTTTACCCTTGAAATAACCAAACAACGTAAATAAGAAGTATTTACCCTAAAAGTATTTCACCAAAAAATGCAAGCTTATTTATATAGCCGTCCAAGTAGTAAAGCATTTTATTCAAGTTTTAAATTGCCCGTCAACTGATACAAATTTATACTCCAAGATTTGTTTTAAAAATATATTTATTAGACAAATAAACACGGAAAATAAAATATGAGTTATTGAATCTATGTATTTCCCAAGGGAAATACAATTAATCTACAGTAAAATATAGCAGTTACAACAACTAGACAAAATAACTCTTGTGACAATCTACAAATTTGATATATCACATTCTATAAGCTCAGTTTTTATTATCTGTGCATATTTAATTTTAAAAAAATATATTATTCAAAGAAATCGCACTTTTACATATAAAATAAAAAAATATATAAACTTTAACAATTGTTTAAATGTTCTCGTTTTGCGTTCTAAAAATACTAGTTTTTTATAGAATTACCCGCGTGTTCTTACAAAGTTCCCTTTAATTGTTTGCATTTAGATGCGAATTTATTTTAAAATATCATTTTTATGTTGTAACTGGCAACGCATGAATGAGTTTTCATACAAATTGAATTTCTAATACCATATGAAAATAATTGTATAAAGTGTATATATTGTGTGTAGAGAAATATTTAGACTATATCGATTGAGCAAGAATACAAATAATATGCGGATAGATCAGTCACAATTTAAATTAATCATTCAGTAAAGATATTATTCCACTCCTTTTTAACACGCTTTTATTAGCTTCACCTGTATGTATGTATGTTTGTATGTATGTATGTATGTTTGTAACTGCTCTGGGAGCAAACAAAAAATTTATATTGTAAAAAAATAATTCCCTACGTGAACGACGTGGCGTTGAGGTAAGGCGCCGCGCTACGAACCTAAAGGCCCAGCGTTCGATCCCAGTCAGGGGAGATTTTTTTTAATTCTAAGTTATTTTAATTAATGATTTAAATGCATGTAAATATTATGGTGTGTCACTCACACGATTTTATCTTACCCTGCATTTTAATACTAAGATAGATATTTTGTGCTGTTTAGTTCACATTTCTATAAAAGCGTGTTCTTTAATTTTTTAAAACTAAAATATTATTATTATTAATCAGTTCGAAAACATTTATTAAGGATTTCTAAAATTGATAAGTCATTTATCTACTACATTTTGTATTCGAACGTACTGGTATCTAAGAAGTAATTTCGAAATAAATTAAAATTATTCGGAGATTAATAATGGTTAGACTTGTTAGAGTACATAATCATAGAGACAGACAAAACAGGAAAATTATATTAAATTTGTAAATATTCATAAAATATTTGAATAAATTATTTTACATGATTAGTAAACAATGGTTAAAATCTTTGTTCAAAGTACTTAAAATCATTTTATTGAAATGTACGTTTGTTTACTCTTTAAATTTAATAGGGTATTTTAATTACTGAGGCAAACAAAGGAAATGCATTAATTTTAGTCTCTTTCTTATTTTTTTAACCCAAAAAAAAAAAAAATAAATAAAATAAAAATAAATAAATAAATAAATGTCTCAAATTATAAGAATATATTCAATTAAAAATGTTGAATTAAAAAAAAAAAAAATGTTTTTATTACTTAATTCTATATGTCATTACTGTCTATGCTTATTTTTTTTCTAATAGTGTTCCTTAGAATACCAATAAATGTTTGTTTTAAAGAAATGAAAATTTTTTGTTTGGGGACAAGTTGATTCAAAATACATTAATTTCAATGGTTTTTCTTAAACAGAATAATTAAAGCAGTACTTTGATCATGAATGCTAATTAACATTTTGTTAAATACTCTTTCTGAATAAATATTGTATATCTTGTGTAAGGCAAAAGAAATAATTAGTGTTTTAAAATTTACGCCCCAAAATACCTTAACTAAATAAAAATCCTTTAAAATTAATGAAAATGATGACAAGAAATTTAAATAAAAAATAATTTAATTACGTTCATGAGAATATGAATAATAATAAAATTTAAAAGAATAAATTGGAGAATATTTAAATATTTCTTATTTCATTCGTTATATACTTACAGATAACTCGTTTAGATCTTATTAGATTACTTGCTTATAAATTGCACGACAGAAGAAAATTTTAAAATGGTTTTGTACTTGTATACCACTATCATTGAGTTTCTCCTTGATTATATGTTGCCATTTGCACCAAATTACATGGATGTGCTAAAACGTAAAAGTGTCGACTAAACTATATAATTTGACTAGAATTAATCTTTAAAATAGTGGAATTAAACAAGATGAATAACAGATAATTTAGAATTGTCACGATGTTTGTCATTGCAAATTTTTCTTTACAAATTTCATAAATGATTTAAAAATGCAGTCAGTAAATAACTTCAATTGTACCAGAATACATATGAAAATGTAGTACATGTTTCTTTTTTTACTTTCTTATACAAAGTATAAGGAAGTATAGTATCCCGATTTGCAAAATGGATATTGTGTTTCGCATAGTTCAAAAATGAATGATCATAGAATGTTGCAAATTTATATATACGACTGTTATGATGTCTAGTTGTACACCTGCAACTTTGATTTTAATACGAGTTCCCGTTACAGATATATCAACGACTTTACACGAATTTTCGTCTGTATGTAAGCATGTGTGTGTGCATGTGTATGTGTGTGTGAGGGGGGTGGGGGGTGCCTCGCATAACTCAAAAATGTTTGGACGTAGAACGTTGCAAATTGATACATGGGTTTGTTATAACATCTCGTTGTGCACCTCCGTTTTTGGACTTTCTGTGATTTTCCGTTTTGGAGATATTTGGGAAAATTATATTCATAATGACCATAAACTACAAAGGTTTTGGCGATTATATATGACCTGCCATCCTAGAAATTTCAAAAGAAACCCTCAATGATATTTTTTTGAAAGTTGCAGATATTTTTGCGTGTAGAAAATTATGATTAAAGACATAAGCAGGTTCTTGTTGACGAATGCATTTTATTTAACGAATATTCACACCGCAGATAAAGCCAGTATTTTTTTTTTTCTTTTTCTTTTTTGTGTGAAAGCTATCGACATTTTAGGGTGTAGAAATTGATTCTTTAAGACAGAGAAGTAGGTTCTAGTCGACGAATGTATTTCATTTAATGAATATGCAGCCCGTTGATAGAGCCTGTAATAATGTTGTCGACATTTTAGAGTGTAGAAAGTAGTTCTTAAAAAAAATAAGAAAGTTCTAGTTAACGAATGTACTTTATTTAATTAGTATTCAGTAAACAGTTGAATAAATCTTTTTTTTTTTTTTTTTTTTTTTTGTGCTACAAAAGTTAGTATTATTGAAACAATCCAATGAAATGGCCATTTTTACTACACAACAAATTCAGGTGTCTTAAATTCAGACAAATTGGATAAACACAATTGGAAAACTTGACTTAATCCGTTTTGGCACAAAACTTACTTGTGACTTAATTCTTTTTGAAAAAAAAAAAAAAAAACACGGATTTCACTTTCTGTTTTCATTATGACTAAACTTCGTTTGGAACTTTCTTCTTACCCTGAAATTTAATATGTACTATAAATATAAGTTGGAGATTAAAATGTAAGATAACGAGAACTGATAGGTAAACCTATATTAAAGCAATTCAAATTAGACTTCGTAAGAGTTTTACATGATAACTAGTTGTGTGTGAGGGGATCTACCGCCCCATCAAACTCCCGTTTCGTTACTGCACATACATTTATATAGAATTTAAATCTGTTATTAAAATTAAAAGTTCCCCTAAATTATTCAAACAACTTTCGTACGCAACATTCCTTCAAACATATCAGTCTTGATCAAAGTTTTCCCACAAGAAACTTATATTAAATTGAAAATACAACTTTTGGATCTCCTAAAATTGTTTTTAAGTTACTCTAACAGATACAGACAAAGACCAAATATTAAAAATTTTACTTCTGTAATCAGGAAGCCTCAAAACGTGTAAATATACAAGAAAAAAGTGATGAATATTTAGTTTTCAAACATATATTATTTACATATGTCTATGCGGAATTCATTTCAGTTCCTGAGCAAGTTTCCAGGGCATGATAAAATATTATAGTAAAGCACTTCCACTAACAATAAAAAATAATGTTATCGCTTAAATATTTGTAGCCAGGTATATCTTTTAAAGATTATGTACAGACCAAATGGTGCATCTATATATAATCCTGTAGTAATAACACACGGCATAACCTGAAATACACTTCCATCAAATTTCAGCTATTGTCGCACTATAATCTAGTTCTTTTGTGTAGTCCTGTAAATGAAGAGTGAATGATTTCCCAACCATACTCAACATGGGACATATTTTTATACACATAAAAAATATATATTCACTTCATTTGCTTTATTGCAGCCTATAGCTGCAGTCTACTTACCTGAAATTTCCCCCCATAGACGTAATGTATTTGAATACTCTTGAGTGCCCCTGTACAAAAACCATTTGCTTCATCTCAACGAAAATCTTAGTGTAGCATCACTGTGTTATACATATTTAGAATACGAAGTTTGAACTTTCTGCTACCATTTGTTCTTGTGATATGCTGATAACAGACAGACACAGACACACTCACACACACACACGCAAAATTTTCTTCATTCAAGTCATTTTCGGCTTTCATGGTGTGTGATACGGGATGATATCGCAAATATAATTCTTTGAAATTTACAGACAAAAGTCTGATTTTATTAATATAGGTTATTTTGCATATTTGTTTGAGCACTGATTTAAATATTAATTTATTCAACGATTAAAAAACATAATTTCTATTGCAATTTACGTTCCAAAATATGGGTACAATAGCTAGAAAAAGAAAAATTGCGATGAGGGTTCTATACTAAAGCTGTACCTTTTCTTCAGTATTCAACTGCTTATAAAACGTATTAGTATTTTCAAAAGTTGAATCTATGGCGATATTTAAATCTGATATTGATAACTGGGAATCATCTAATATATATGCGTCATAAAATAGAATAATTATATTTTGGAATAGTTTTAGTAGCCCCACAAGCTCCATTTGAAGTTTGGCACCAAAGTAGCTCGGTCGTTTCTCGTCAAGGTCTTTTCTAACGTAACTGCGATATTAACATTTTAATTCATTGCTAAACTGGAACAACAAAAATTTAAATGTCAACAAGAGATTAATGTACTAAAGCTATTTAAAGAAAACAGATCTGTCTCATAAATTAATATTACTTTACTCACAAATTAGTAAAAGAACATTTTTTTTTCTTTTGGAATATGGAAACTAACGCATAATAGCATATTAATCTGTATCCATTGAACAATTATTGCATTGGACTAAGCATTGCTTTATTAGGTGATTATATGAAGAATGCCAAAGATGAGTCAGGTAATAGCAGGGAAATTTCGTTTAGCAATTATCGCGTTGTTGGCGATTATTATTATTATTTTTTTTTTAATTAAAAGATACAGCAAAGATAACTTAAGAAAAAAAAGAAATATATCTTCAGCTTTTTTTTTTTTTTTTTTTTTTTTGATTTAATACGATAATCTAGATATAAGTATAATTCCCATTAATTATCATTAATTTATTATAAAACCAATATATATATATATATATATATATATATATATATATATATATATATATACATACATATATATATTAGTAGTACTGAAGCACTATTTCTTTTAGTCTGCGACCTTTCGTTGTCACCATTTGTAACGTTTCACCTTTGAATTTTATATTTCTTTTTATATCGAAAAAAAAAATTAATATGCAAACAAAATATAACTGGAAATAAAAAAAACTGTTTCTAAAATAAAAATGACAACTTCTAATAAATTAAAATAAATTAAAACATATTAAAAAACTTGTATAAGGCTTAAATGTAATAAAGGAAATGGAAATCTATGAAAGTATACATTGTGTTATAAATTTGACTATTAAAAATTTATTAAAATCATAAAGACTATATATCGAGAAAGTATATTATTTATGAACAAAAATAAATAAATAAATAAATAAGTAAATATCTTTCTTTGGATGTCAATGTATATATATATATATATATATATATATATATATATATATATATACAAACATGAAAGTGCAAGCACTTTTGATTTTAATTAAAATAAAATTGACAAAAATCATTCTAAAGAAATGGATCAGTTTTACTATAGAATCCCTTGGCAAATTTGATATTTGGCACAAAAGTAGCTCGGACTTCTCGCCAAGTCTTTTACTTATGCAATTCCGATAGCTATTTTAATTCATCGTCAAAATGACAAATATATATATATATATTTAAAAGCAGCAAGGGACCCTATGCTACAGCTATACGAAAGAAATTTTAAGAAATGAATATACAGGGTGGTCCGAAAAACATGATAGAAAGTATTTTAAGTTCCTGATTTCAAATGTACTGATATAAGTATAATTCTTCCATATTGTAATTGCACATATATTGACATTTAAGGTGAATGCTTGATTACCAGAAATAATGAATAACCAATATGGAATCACTGACCTTGAAAGAACGATTATTTATCGTAAGAATATTTTTTGAGGTGCCATTGAGGTACGGAAAATACTCATCTCAGTGTCGTGTTACGACTGTATCCACAAAAGGTCACGGTGGGGTGTGCCATATCGTCGATGTGGATGAGTGGTCCGATAGTCATTGACGGTATGGTCACAAGAGTGAAGTATCGAGAGTTTCTAGAGCATTACTTTGGCCCTAAAGCGGGCTGTCTCAACATGACACGCCAGTACTGGTTCATGCAAGATGGGGCTCGTCCCCATAGAACTGCTGATGTCTTCCTGTGGCTTAAAACGACGTTTAGTTAGCGTTTGATTGCATCGGATGCAGAAAAATTCATGGGGCACGGGCAGAGGGGTCCCCATACAGTCCGGACCTAAATCCGTGCGACTTCTTCTTATTTGTTTACACGAATGACGGAATCTATAGGAATCCCCTGATTCACTCGGGGTCCTGAAATCAACCATTAGAATTGAGATTGTCGCACTTGATTCCGACACACTCCAGCGCCTTATGACAGAGTTTCGGAACTGGCTATAACACTATAGTCGGGGACGGTAGACATTTCAAGCACCTTGTATATTAAATGTCATTCATATCTTTATTCAATAACATGGGTTTCAAGTTCGTGCATATTTTATTTTTTCCACAACGATCGCTTATTTTCTATCCTGTTTTTCGGACCACCCTGTAGTTAGTGATACTATGGAACGAAACACAGTAACTGCGTATACCTTTATATAGAAGAATAGATTAAAATAAGTCCTGTCGTAGGAAATTCAATTCTGCTTATAAAAATTGTAAGCGGAATTTTCTTTTCCCTTTTTTTTTTTTTTTTTTTTTTTTTTTTTTTTTTAAGGACAAAGGAAGTTTTAAACTGGTGTTTTTGTAGACCAGTTTTGTGTAACACAAAAATAAATTAGAAATATCAGTACTTTCATTCTAAATTTTTTACCAAATGAAAGGAGTGATGTTTCTTAATTCAGGAGTGCAAATAGTTTTTCGACACGTCAATTAGATTTTTTACAATTAACTAAAGCATTAAATGCAGGTGGCAACAGTTCATTTTTATTCATTTCAGTCATTTTAAAAAGTACGTGTTCCAATTTTACGGTCACAAAATCAGATTAAAATTAAATTAAAAATAAAAATTAAAATTAAAAATAATAATTTTACAGATTAAAATTAATAGTCCTTCGTAGTAAACTAAATTCTATCATTGACAGATTTTTTTTTTAAATTAAATTTAAAATAGTGATAGATGTTTTAATTTTTAATTAAAATAAATATATCTATGTGTATAAACGTCGTATATAAATATGCATCAATGTTTTTAATTAATTTATTAATATTGTTTTTTTAAGTTTAACTAGGGGATCTGCAGATCTGGAGACTGAACGTTCTATTTGCATCAAACATTATTCAACAGATCATCTTTATTTATTAGGTTTTATATAATACTTTATTACTTTATATAATAATTTGCTTATTACTTTTTATATTTACTCGATTGACTCGCTAGACAAACAGATGCGTTTCTGAGGGGGGCTACACCCCCCCTCAAACACCCGCTATATTTTTCTATATTTAACTGTATATATATATATATATATATATATGTCACTAATAACTGATAGTATTGTATTAATTCCTTCTAACTCATAAATACTTGCATGAAATTTCATACAAAATGATTGCATAACATATCGGAATTGTTTTGTGTAACTTTATAAACTAATTATTAATTCTATGTCCAATTTTTAACAGAAAAACATTTAAAACATTCTAATAACATTTCATTATATTTAATGGCCCCACTGGGGGCCATTGCCTGGAACTGATACTGACGAACCTTTGTTTCAAATCGAAGGGATCTCAGGCAATGGGAACACTAAATGAAAATGAACAAGCGTATATTTCAGAACGACGTGGTAAAAAAAGGAAAAAGAAACTCCGAAAATTAAGGAAATTTTTTAAAACATGGTGTTGCTGTTGTTGCATTCCTAGTGTAAAGAATTAAAATCATATGGGATGTTTGATTGCAGTTCGCATGGGGCCTGGAATATCAAAACTCCTCTGGCAGTAGGAAAGGGGGCCTGCCTTATCAAAACTCCCCATGAGAAACGATGCATGGCGACCTCCTCGTGGTGTTTTTCGGGTTACGCTAACAGACATGCGTTTAATGTAACATATAAGCTTTTTTGTGTGCGTGCATCTGAATGTGAAGATGCGCACGAGCATTATTATTTTTATTTTTATTTTTATGATTATTATTTTTTATTTTATTTTATTTATTTATTTATTTATTTATTTTTGAGATAGTGTGAGGTTGAGACGTCAGAACGTCACCACAGTTGTTTTAATTAAGCTGGATCCAGCAAAGTAGGAAGTGGGGACGGTTAAAATCACTCCGTCGCCAGTGACTCGGTGAAGGTTGAGGTCGAGCTAGTTTTGTGTCGACAGGGTGCTGCATTAAAAGACTTAGATTTTGAATATTAGTTAAATTAGAAGTGATTTTTAAAAGTACGGATTGAAATGTAGTGAAAGGAGGGTGTAGGAAGAAGTATAAAAATAGAGATGGTTTTAGTAGATGGTGTGGATGTTGTAGTGGTTGTGATGAATAAAAATAGAAGTATAAAAATAGAGATGGTTTTAGTAGATGGTGTGGATATTATAGTGGTTGTGATGAATCTTAGTTTTACAGATATTGAAAAGTAGAGTAGTGGAGATTTAGTGGCGTGAAGTTAAGTAGTGCTGAGTGTTGGTTAGTGTCTACTAGTTTTCGGAAAGTTTAAGCTGGGTCAGAAGGGAATCCTCTGTCCCATAGTGAAGCCGTAGTATTGGAGTACGAGTGCGACCGTCTCTACACCTTCGACTATCTGCTGTGGTGAGATATTTAAGATAATTAAATTGTTGATTTATATATTTTTGATTTAGTAATACGCTGACTGAGCTAAGATCTATTTTCCAGGCCGCCCTCCCATTAATCTGGTTCAATAAACTTTTATTGTTGTTCAATTCACGTCTCTGGTTTTCTTAGTAACTTAATTAAGTATTTAAGTTAAGATGGAGTTTGTAGGAACGCAAACGCCACAATAGTACATGGAATTTTTTAGGTTTAAATTTAAAGAAATTAATGTAGCAGTTATCAAGCAGAAACGGTCGTTTTGCCACGCCGCGTTCAATAAACAAAACAAACAAACAACTACTAACACAAAAACAGAACACGTCAATGATAAAATCGCCAGGAAGTAACCCAAGACCATTAGATGCTTATTATACAGAAACAAACAAATCAGCAAAGTCTTTTTCCGTAAAGTTCTAAAAATTGGAAGAATCAAACATCGCAGAATAATGAAACAAAAAGTAAAAATATTTTTATGAGTGAGAGCTTTAATTTGAGATTTTCTAAGTTCAATATCAAGAAAATGATTGCATTTTCAAATTATCGTAAAATTAGATGTTTTGACAACTTTAAAACTTAATTTTTCTTCAGCAAGAAATATTTTTAGAACATGCTGTAGAGTTCATAAATGTGCAGAATTCATTGAAAACTGATTTTTCAGATAGATAATTACTTTAGCTAATCGCTTTTATAAAATGTAGCTTAAAAATCAAAGTTTCGTATCTTAATTACCAAAAAATATGCTAAATATCGCCAAAATAAACATAAATCGCCAAATATGTAATTGCTTAATCTCAATTCAACAGGAAAGTAGTAATTAAAATTGAGCTGATTTTTTTTTACAAGCTATTTTTTACATGAAAGGACCTTTCATATATTGTAGTACAATTTTAAATTTTATATTATCGAAAACAGCAAAGAATAAACTTTCTAATAATACTTATTTCAAATCTGTAGCTTGAATTGTTTGATTTTTGGTGATTTTTTGAATATTTTTCAAACTATAACATAATTTTCATTTACTTTTTCCTTAAAATAAAAAAGTCAGTAGAGGAGAGTGGAATACAGTGAACCAATCTTGAAAATTTTAGGTGTTTACTCGCAAAGTAATAATTTCTCGCTGTCGAAAATATGTGTGCATATTACCTATTTTATGGCTCTTATGTGGCACTCAATCAAAATCAATAATTATGTTTACTTCTTTTAATATAAACTTTTTAATAACAACTGACAAAATGGACCATTGTACAGTCGGTAACAAAAGTGTCCGAACACTAGCAAAAATTCCTATGTAAAAAAAGTACACTTCATACGGCTTTGTTAAATAAATCCTTATCGAATCATGTTCTTACAGTGACTAAGAACAGGATTCGACAAGGATTTATTTAACAAAACCACATGGAGTGCACTTTTTTTACATAGGAATTTTTGCTAGTGTTCGGACACTTTTGTTACAGACTGTACACCGACCGCGGGATACAATGGTCCATGACATGTACTATTGACCACAGGTCAAATTTAAAAAGCATACTAATGTAGTATGTTTTTAATAGTAAAAAATCTCGAATATATTATATTTGTTTATTTATGTCTTCGAATCATACAAATAATGTAAATTAATGAACATTAAAATTAGAAAATGATATGCCAAACAATTTTTGTGTCACCGAAAATTTGCTGTTTTCTTGTGAAGTTGTGGGGTCTGGAAAACTCATCATTACAATAGCTTGAAAATTTACAAGAGATATAGCAACACTCTCAGGAAAAAATGTAGAGATCTTGATTAAGTTTTCGTTGCATGAATCTCGCAAAAATAGATTCTTTATCTTTTATTTTTGTGACTAATCCAACAAAATGTAAAACCGTCTTTTTCGTCAAATTTATTTGTATTATTATTTTTTAATTGCTTTCTTATAGCTGTATGATATTTGTAAAAATATAAGAATACAAAAGTAACTGAGTGGTTATTAAAAATAAATAAGAAGCCTTAAAGTAAATTCTTTCTTATTCATCTTTGAAGACATAATAGATCTAATTAAGTTTAACACTGAAATTTTTATACATGATTTATATCTAACGCTTCAAAAATGCAGATTTCGTAAATCAGTTTATTATGACATATACTGAGATAAATGGACCATTGCCCATCGTACTTAGTGGTCCATTGTACCCTGTCTGGACCTCTGACAGCAAATGTTAAAAAATATATCAAATCCTCTTAGAAAAACATTTTAATGAGATTAAATATAATAATAGATTACCTTAGCTCTTTATTCTGCTAAATAGCCTGTTCTAGATCATAATTTCTGAAAGACTAAAAGAAAAAATATTTAACTAAAAATATTTACTTTTGCCTACCGTAAACTAAACTTTACGAATAAAATGGCTAACTTCTTAGTTAGGCATGAAGTTTCTGGCTAAGTTTCATCATTGCAGTGCTGCTATCTATGTACAAAAATACGAACTTTAAAAATAAATAAATAAAAAAGTTATAGTTAGTGGTCCATTGTACCTCTTTGTCCGTGTTACCCCACTCTCCCCTACACGATATACTAAATTTTAATATCCTTCAATCTGGTATTGCTAATAATGATGCATAAAGAATTTTACTTCCTTCTATAAAAGGAAAGTATTAAATTCATGGAAATTTTCGAACTCCAGTTTTCGACGGATTTACACGTTTTTAGAAAAACCTGTTAGCCTTTCTGTGTGTGTATATTTATCATAAATTTTGTGAAAGCTGTATCTTACGAACCAACGAGAGAAATTAAACCATACTTGGTACTTTTAAGACCTTGACGTAAACTGATGCTGATTAAATCTGGGGACCAATCGCTTCACAGGTTGCGCTGTCATTCCATTTTTTCTAAATTTTCAATGTGGCAGTATAGAAGAAAATTTCAATTACGCGTAATGAGAGCTATTTCTTATGTATAACTGTAAAATTAATATGAATATTTGATAATAGTTATTGTAAACTAGGAAAGGAAGTGTGTGCAAGAATAAGAGCATCGCTTTCCACTCTGTGGGCAGTACTTCCGGAAGTTCTAAATTTTCATTATGGATATCTTTCGAAAAACATCGTCAATGCCTTTGAAACGAATGATTGAACTTTGATAATTTAAAACAATTTTATCGATATTTTTAATTTTCATTGAAAATGAAAACTTAGAAATTACTTCTGTATATAGTGTTATAATTCTTTCTAATTTAGGTAAACAATCGTTTGCATTCATCCATGAAATTAATTTTAATAAATAATAATTAAAAAAAAATAATTTGTATTGCATGAATTTATATAATATTGTATAAAAGAAAGTGTTATAGGTGACCACAGCATACTACTTTTCTTTCTTTTGCAAAAAATCTAGATCGAAAATTTATTTATTTTCAAAAACGGAGAAATAAGCAAAAATGTAGGGAGGAAACAAACTTAAAATCTAAAAATGATTTCATCGTAGTGATTCATTCATAAAAAATATTATATGCATACTGAGAGAGGTTATGCATGACTGAACTTCTGTATTCAATACATGAAAGTATTGGATTAATAAAAGTTTTCTGTTTTCGGTTTTTAATGGATTTACTCGCTTTAAGATCTCCAGAAAACAATTTACTATTTTCAGAAAATTTATGTTTGTGTGTGTGCGTGTGTGTGTGTTCTATGTGTGTTACAAAAAATTTTTCCAATTATATCTCAGGAACTACTGCTTAGGATTATATATAAATTTATGTGCAATTGCACCTTGATGTGTAATAGTGTTTATCAGCAATTGGTGTCAATAGCTTAACATGGCGCTGCTATACAGCGATTTCCGCAAATTCAGAGAAGGCTATATCTGAGGAACTAATGCATATTGTTACAAAATTGTAAATAATTGTGTTTATTTTTGTATAAATTCTTTCAAAGAGGCTTAGTAAGTTGATAAAGTGCTAATTTTGTGCATTTCTAGTCGTTATAGCGTTGAAATAGCCTTATTTTCCCTTAAAAACGCATTAAAAAGCCCCAATAAGGCAGGTAATGGATTTGGCGCCAAATTTGGCGAGTTTTTCCCACCTTGGCGATTTTTTTGGCGACCTTGGCGAGAAAATCATATGGGATATACCAAATATGGAAGCTGTAAGTTGATTGGTTGACCACTTTCTAGAGTTTTCTCGAAAAATCTGGGTTCCATGGAACAGTATATAAGAAGCGCTCTCTCGCCAAGGCAGTCAGTTCAGTTCAGTTTTCAGCCAGCTTCGCTAGTGCTTGCATTGCTCTTGAGCCTCTTTGGAAGAGACTTGCTTTATGTGTTATTGCTATACAGTTTGTACTGTGGATTTGCTATTGACAGCTGTTGTTTAAGCTGTGTTTTGTTTGAATTGAAGCTGATACTTGGGTTATAGACCTGTATTTTTCAGGAACTTTCTGTGAATAAATTACTGAATTTTTGTAAGTTTGGCCTTTCATTCTCGGACAACTCACGAACCCCCAAGTACGCAACATTTCTGGTGTCAGAAGTGGGATTTGTCTGTGAATGGTGATAACGAGAGCTATGGAGCAAGAAATGAAAAAGATTCTGGAAGGTCTAACTGCCCAGATGAATGAGTTAAAATCTGGATTGATAGAGAAAATAGAAACCGGACAAAAAGAAATGAAAGCAGGACAGGAAAAGATGGAAACCGGATTGATCGAAAGAATGAAAGAAGGACAGAGAGAGATGAAAGATAGCCTGAGTCAAGAGATGAAAGAAATAAAGGCAGCACAAGAGAAAATGGAAACATCGCAAAGAGAAATGAAAGACGGCTTGACTGAAGAAATGAAGGAAATGAAAGACACTATGGGTGAAGTTCAGGAAGAAATTAAATCTAATCAAGATGAGATGAAGAGAGAACTTTCGACAGTAAAGGAAGTGATTGAAAGTAAATTATCGGATACCCAGACAGCACATCGCTTCCCCAGGATATCTTCAAGATGTCTTCTGGATGAAAAGACATCCCAGAAACGTCCTTAAGATGTACTGTGGATAAGTTAAGCCTAACTATGCTGTTAGGGTATGGGAAGCAGAATAGATGGAATAGAAGAGAAAGTTTTGAAAATAGAAGAGAGCTTTGATGAGAAAGCTATGAAGATAAAAGAAAATGTTATGAAGGTTGAAGAGAAAGCTATGAAGATAGAAGAAAATGTTATGAAGGTTGAAGAGAGTGTTACGAAAATAGAACGGAGTTTCGAGGAGAAAGTTAAAGAAAATTTTGATCAGGAACTGAAAGGAAGGTTTTCAGAGATAGAAGGTAAACTGAAGAGAATAGAAGAAGATCTGGAGAGAAAAGTGGAAGAAAAGTTAGAATCCATGCCCCAGGAAACTGAAAAGAAAGAGAGAAGAATCCAGAATCAGGAATTTATTAAGCTATCTACCTACGATGGCAGTTCCTCCTGGCATGTATATAAGACGCAGTTTTCCATCGTAGCTGAAGCTAACGGCTGGGACTCTACCGCCAAGTCAGTCCACTTAGCAGCATCCTTACGGGGAGATGCAGCTGAGATACTGAGAAATGTTTCTAAAGAAGAAAGGAACGACTTCGAAGCCTTGACTAGAGCACTGGAGCTACGGTTCGGAGAGAAGTGTTCTAAGGACTATAGTCGCCTCCAGCTAAAGTCCCGTTACCAGAAAACGGGCGAAAGTTTGCAAGAGCTGGCAGCGGACATTCAGAGATTGTCACACCTAGCATTCTCAGACTGTCATGCTGACACGCGAAACGACTTAGCTCTTCAGTACTTTATCGATGCTGTTCGGGATCCAGAAATTCAAAAAGCGCTGAGACTCTCCAACATCAGAGACGTAGAATCAGCTTTAGGCTATGCACTTAGGATAGAGGCAGCCCAACAAGCCTCCCGTAAAGACCGCCATACCATAAGAGCAGTCTCATTAAATGATACGCCTGCTTATGAAAATGAAATGAAGAGAAGTCTAGCAGAGATCTTTAAGAGATTGCGCAGCCTGGAAAATAATAAGGAGATAAAGGATAGTAAGATAAAGTGCTGGGGCTGTGGAGGGGATGGTCATGTGAAGAGGAACTGCCCTGTACGACCAACTATAGGAAATCACCCGGCTTCAACATCACTGCAGGGAAATTAAGAGGAGGCCATCTCGCGGGGCGGAGGTTGCCTGAAATTAAAGAGCCCCAATTTACAGTATTTCATGTTTCATCGATGAGTGGCGGCGATAATGGACTTCACGTCTATGGCCAATTTAACAACACCACCTGCCGGATGATTCTGGACACGGGAGCCAACGTGACCATTATTAGAACGGATTTGGCTCAAGAACTAAAAGAGAAGATCATCTGGACGCCGCCCTGTGTTAAACTCCAGACTGTGACCGGAGACGAAATCAAAATATATGGAAAAATGAACTTGACTATCACTTTTGGGAATGCCAGTTACCATCATATGGCATATGTGGCTGATATAAGAGATCCTTTAATTATTGGAATTGATTTCCTGAGAAAATTTAACTTTCAATTGGACTTCAAGAATAATGAACTGCATTCGAGTTCGGAAGACATCGCTGTGTTTAACACTGAAAATCAAGACATTCAGACAATTTGCCAGATAACAGCCAAGTCTGAAATTTCCATCCCTCCACATACAGAGAAAATAGTTTCAGGAACACCTCCTACCAAGCAATACTTCCGCTATGGACTGATCGAATACCCGAACACAGACAATAGCCCAAGAGGAGTTCTGGTAGCTTCATCTCTAGTTGATCTCTCAAAGAGTACTATTCCTGTGAGAGTCGCAAACATCAGCGATAAGGTCCGAACAGTGAAGAAGGATGAGGTGTTAGCAACCTGCACTCCTGTTACATGCATCAACCGCCCCACGCAATCAACCGAATCCAAGTCTTCTGAACAATTAATAACGGAATTACTCAAGAATGCAGAGTTAGGAAAGGAACAGAGATGTGCTGCGGAGAAGCTACTCCAAGAATTTAAAAACCTTTTTTCTCGAACACCTGAAGACGTCGGGAGAACGAACATCACCCAGCACAGAATTGATACAGGAAATCATCCTCCAATCAAACAACATCCAAGAAGACTTCCATTTGCTAAACAGGAAGAGGTCACTGAACTTTTAAATGAAATGCAGCACAATGACGTCATCGAGCCATCAACGAGTCCTTGGGCCTCTCCCATAGTACTGGTGCGAAAAAAGGATGGTTCAACAAGATTCTGTGTGGATTATCGTCGTTTGAATGACATCACGAAGAAGGACAGTTACCCTCTTCCCAGAATTGAGGACACATTAGACACACTTGCTGGCAATAAATGGTTCTCGACTTTGGATCTGAAGAGCGGTTACTGGCAAGTAGAAGTACATCCTGATGATCGTGAGAAGACTGCATTCACCACGGGACAAGGACTGTGGCAATTTAAAGTTATGCCGTTCGGATTATGTAATGCTCCTGCCACCTTCGAACGCCTGATGGAGACAGTGCTAAAAGGACTTTCCTATGAAGCCTGTCTGGTGTATTTGGATGATATTATCATTGTGGGGCGCACCTTTGAAGACCATCTACGAAACATCCGAAAGGTGCTGGAGAAACTCAGAATGGCTAACCTCAAATTGAATCCAGGCAAGTGTAACTTGTTCCGTAGTGAAGTGAGCTACCTCGGCCGTATCATCTCTGCCAAAGGTGTGAGAACTGATCCTGAGAAGGTCTCTGCAGTCGAGAACTGGAGTCGCCCTGAAAATATACACCAACTACGAAGTTTCCTGGGGTTATGCACTTACTACAGGAAGTTTGTCAAGGGTTTCTCAAATATTGCCAGACCACTGCACAAGCTGACGGAAGCCAAACAGAAGTTCCTGTGGACAGATGAATGTGAAAAAGCGTTCAAGCGACTTAAAGAGGCCTTAACATCATCGCCTATCTTGACATATCCACAGCCCGACAGACAGTTCATACTTGATACAGATGCCAGCCATGAGAGTGTCGGTGCTGTTCTGTCGCAGGAAATTGATGGTCAAGAACATGTCATTGCCTACTGGAGTAAATTCCTGTCTAAACCGGAGCGAAATTACTGTACCACCACGAAAGAGCTAAACGCCATCGTAAAAGCCATAGAACATTTCCATCATTACCTCTATGGCAGAAGATTCCTGCTCCGGACTGACCATGCATCTTTAACGTGGTTGCTCCAGTTCAAGAACCCGGAAGGACAGATTGCCAGGTGGATACAACGCCTGCAGGAATATGACTTCGAGATACGTCATCGTATAGGGACTCTACATGGTAATGCAGATGCCTTGTCACGGAAGCCCTGCTCGGAAAGCTGCAAGTACTGCTCTAGAGCCGAACAGAAATACCTGCCGATAAATCCGGTTGCCTGCCAAGTTACTGTCTCAACACCATCAGATCAAGATCCTGATCCATGGAGTGACGAAGAACTTAGAAAAGCCCAGTTGGAAGATCCTGACATAAAGCCAATATTACAGCTGAAGGAGACGACCAGCAACAGACCTATCTGGCAGGACATTTCCAGATTTAGTCCCATTACGGAAAGTTATTGGGCACTTTGGGACTCTCTTCGTATCAGAAACGGCGTATTATGCAGAAAGTGGGAATCTGATGATGGGAAAAGCTTCAGATGGCAGATTTTATTACCAAGATCAAAAATTCCAGCTGTTTTAGAACAACTGCATAGTAGCTCTACCGGAGGCCATTTTGGGGTAATGAAGACTCTGCAGAAAGTTCGGGAACGCTTCTACTGGTGCAAGGCAAAGGAGGATGTGGAGAAATGGTGTAAATCCTGTGATGCTTGTGCGGCACGTAAAGGCCCGCAGAAACAAAGTCGAGGAAGACTGCAACGGTATAACATGGGAGCACCATTTGAACGGATTGCAATCGACATCTTGGGTCCTTTGCCACGGACCTCCAGTGGAAATAAATACATTCTCGTCGTGATGGACTATTTCACCAAGTGGCCTGAGGCATATCCCATTCCCAATCAAGAGGCATGCACGGTCGCAGAGGTCCTAGTGCAGCAATGGGTGTCAAGGTACGGCACGCCCCTACAACTTCATACCGACCAAGGTAGGAACTTTACCTCTGATGTTTTCAAAGGACTGTGTCAACTACTCGGTATAGACAAAACCCGGACAATACCCTTACATCTCCAGTCGGACGGCATGGTTGAGAGGTTCAATCATACCATCCTGAATAACCTCTCTCTTCTAGTATGAAGGAACCAGCAAGATTGGGACTTGAAGTTGCCATGGTTCCTGCTGGCTTATCGAAGTGCTGTCCATGAAACCACCGGCTGTACTCCAGCCCAGATGCTGTTTGAACGTGAACTTTGTCTCCCTTGTGATCTCCTGTTTGGTTGTCCACCCGATGCGCCTTCATCGCCCGAGGAGTACATCCAAGATCTCCAGGCACGATTTGAGGGCGTACACAACTTTGCTCGGGAGCGGATTAACATGGCAACGGAGAAAATGAAGATAAGGTACGATCTAAGGGCAACACAACATGAGTTCCAGGAAGGAGAGAAGGTCTGGTTGTGGAATCCTGTTCGACGCAAAGGACTCTCTCCCAAGTTACAGTGCCACTGGGACGGACCATACACAGTCTTAAAAAGGCTGAATGATGTAGTGGTGCGGATCACAAAAACACCTTCATCAAAACCGAAGGTAGTGCACTATAATAGGCTAGCCAAGTACCACAAGTAACGGTAATATTAAAATTAAAAATGTAAATACTGTTAAAATTTGCGCATGCGTAATGTAAATATTTGTATATAGATACTTGTACATATTTGTGAATTTTGTAAATATTTCTCACTGGATTTTTGTTTCTATTTTGTCGTTATATGCAACTTAGTTTTGTATTTGAGATTGTGTAAATTTGGTTAGTTTCGCCTCTTAACCAAGGGTTGCACTGCCCGGGACGTGCAGTCCTTGGGAGGGGGGCAGTGTTACAAAATTGTAAATAATTGTGTTTATTTTTGTATAAATTCTTTCAAAGAGGCTTTGTAAGTTGATAAAGTGCTAATTTTGTGCATTTCTAGTCGTTATAGCGTTGAAATAGCCTTATTTTCCCTTAAAAACGCATTAAAAAGCCCCAATAAGGCAGGTAATGGATTTGGCGCCAAATTTGGCGACTTTTTCCCACCTTGGCGATTTTTTTTGGCGACCTCGGCGAGAAAATCCTTATGTGGAATATACCAAATATGGAAGCTGTAAGTTGATTGGTTGACCACTTTCTAGAGTTTTCTCGAAAAATCTGGATTCCATGGAACAATATATAAGAAGCGCTCTCTCGCCAAGGCAGTCAGTTCAGTTCAGTTTTCAGCCAGCTTCGCTAGTGCTTGCATTGCTCTTGAGCCTCTTTAGAAGAGACTTGCTTTATGTGTTATTGCTATACAGTTTGTACTGTGGATTTGCTATTGGCAGCTGTTGTTTAAGCTGTGTTTTGTTTGAATTGAAGCTGATACTTGGGTTATAAACCTGTATTTTTCTGGAACTTTCTGTGAATGAATTACTGAATTTTTGTAAGTTTGGCCTTTCATTCTCGGACAACTCACGAACCCCCAAGTACGCAACATCTTGTTGTTATAGCATATAGATTTACATACTGATTTACCTTGCTATAAATTAGTGCCTATCAACATTTGTACCGATCTCTGAACTGGTGACGCAGCTTCACAGTGATTTGCGTTTAATGGAACAAAACTTGATATATGAAAAGGCCATTATGAAACATTAGGCTGATTAAATTTGGATGCCTATCGGCCGATACGTGGTTCTCATGTACTACATATAACAGAAAGAATGTCAGCTGCACGGTACAAATTTACTTCTGTTGGACATTTTGTGTAACAATACCTCACTGAGATGATAACCCTAACAGCACACCTATCCAATGTACATCCTAAGGTTGTCCCTGGGATGTCATTTTATTCATAGTATGTCCTATGGATATCATGTATAGAAGATGTGCTGTTAGGGAATAGACTGCAGTCATAATGGAAAAAATAATAAATAATTTGTACAGCGTTAATTTGTATAGGAAAATGTAGAAGAAAGTTTTGTGATGGACACAACATACTAGTCTGTATAGAAAACACATGGATAATGTCTAGCAGCCAGAATTTACGGAAATCTTATTGCAAATAATAAATGTGCTTTCCATCAACACCGCACGAAAGACGAGCTGAAATCCGGGACATATGATGTATTTACGATATGTTTGTGTTTAGGGTGTATTATATAATATCTCAAAACTATCACGTTAATTCAAGTATATATAAATACTGTTTAAAAAAATAAGCGATATGTACAAAGAAGATATTTAAAAAGTACAAAAAAGCCAAGCTCAAAGAAAGGGAATGGATTAAATATGTGTTCGAAAAGGGTGTGATATCAAATTCTCAAGCTTACATTCTAATAAAACTACTCCGCATGCAAATTGCTTCTGACAACTTTTCAGCATATTCTTATGTAAAATGACATCCTGAATCCGAATATGACAACCATTTTGCCCTATCACCCACGCTTTTTAGGGACGGCCGCCTATTTTGATCATTTTTTGGTTATTTCATGGCTATAAATTTTATTTTTGGAGGAGGGGAGGATTATTTTAACCGTTAAATATCTCCTGAGGGGCTACAGAGTTGGAAAATTGTAATACATGGACATTTGCGACAAGGGAAAAATTTGGAGGGGATTTGCCACTGAAATTATGTATTACATATCTTATATTTTTTTATCTGTTATTAATGTTATTTTTTAAACTTTATACTTTTTTGCGTTTAGGTGTTAAGTTAATTATTTTTCATTCTTCAAATTAAATTCATGGTCATAAAATTATTTAACAGGGGAAAAAATGAGGGAGGGGTGGTGTTTCTAGAAAACAGTGGGCGACAGGGCAAAAAGGGAGTCATAGTCGGATTCAGGATGTCATTTTACAGAGCAGTGTAATTAGTTAATTTTCCCTTTTAACTAAAGTCTCATATGTAAATAAAGTGCCTTATGATATGCTTTTAGAAATCCTTCTTTCATATACTAAATACCTACCATGTTTCTGAAAATTATTTTTTTTTAATTTATGCGGACAACCTTTCAAAATATAAATAAATATTCACACAATTTGAAGGAAGCTTCTTAAAATAAATATCTCGTTTTAAATTAATTTTGTTATTTCATTTAAAAGAGATTGAAATATTTCGATTAAAAAAGAAAAAAAAAAAAAAGTGCGAGAAAAACATCGCAAAATCTCCCTTCCTATGATTGATGAAATATATAAAAGAATTCAAATTAACGTAAAGTTTTGAAACTTGGCCACTAAGCCCATCATGGATAAATTAAAATAATTTTCAGAAACACGCTATCATGCATTTAGTACAGGAAAGAAGGATTTCTATCAATATATTATAAGGCACTTGATTTACACATGAAATTTTAGTTAAAAGGGAATATAAAATAAGTATTAGAATATAAGCTGGGGAATTTGATATCACATCCTTTTTAGACACAACTTTAATCCATTCTCTTTCTTTGAGTTTGGCTTTTTTGTACTTTTTAAATGTCTGTTTTGTAGATAAGAACTAAAAAAAAATATATACTTTAAAAGTACGAAATAATAATAATAATAATAAGAATAATAATAATAATATATATATATATATATATATATACAGTTTTCACCGCTTAATAAAATCACATTCGTTCTGAGATTGAGTGATTTCATTAAGCGGCATTTCTAAACACAAAAGAATAATCGTCCTCAAAATTGGAAAGAAATTTCAAAATGTAACGACTTATATTATTAATAATAAGCGAGATTAATATTTGTTTGAAATGATTAATTAATTATTTATTCAAAATTAATAAATGAAACACATTTTTTAAATTAAAATTAAAAAATATATATTGCAAATAAAATTAATTTATATGTATACATTACTTTATGTTGGAATTCTTAAAAACTTATCATTGGTGTTATGTTTGCTCGGAGTAATTAGGAGGTCAATATTTCTGGCAGAATACTGGGCGACAATTTTCAATTCTGCACCCCTATTTTCGAACACTCTTGTTAGTGTAATAAGAGTTTTGCGCGCATTATCTGTTGTATGTGGAAGATCCGGCACCTTATCTAAATCAGAGTCATCTTCACTCGGTGGTTCACTTTAAACAAATGAGATCTAACCCGCTATTTCGGCGTCAGAAAATCCAGTTGAAGTTAGGAGGTGTTCAATGGTCAAAATGTATTGAATGAAATCCTCAACAAATAATTCTTCACCTTCGGAGATGACACAGCTTTCTTGAGGTTTCATGTATGTTTTAAATCGGAACGCTAGGAAACATTTTTTAATTATGTTTGCCGTAACACTGTTCCAAAAATGTTTTTATATATAAAAAATTGCATCCAGGAAACGGACTGATTTTGCTATACTGTTTGCAGAAGACGACGCAGACAAAATATTTACATTGATTTCTGTCACAATTTTTCTATTCAATTCCTTTTTTAATGGCATTTAAAAGTTCTAATAATTCCCTGGTCAAGTGGTTGGATGACACCCGTATGATAGGGAAAGAAACTCTAGTTTTACGTGTTCCACGTTAAATCAGTGAGGTGAGCAGCGCAGTTATTCAAAACCAGAATGGTTTTTTCAGTCAGCTTTTTGTTTCATTGCACACAAAAATCAGTGAAGATTGCAAATGTCAACCAAGATTATTTATTATTGCAGTAATCCACAGGTAAATTTTAAAGTAGTGAGGTTTCTTACTACTTCCAATAACTAAATGTGTTTTGTTGATGTTTCCGTCATAGTGCATGTTAAAAGAACCGTTGCACGTTGATTATATTTTTCGCATTCTTCACTAGATTCACGATTGGACATATGAGATTACACTGATAAAGCCCGATAAAGTAGTGCGGCTTTTTAAATGTTGAAAATATGAATGGATCATCTTTCAACAAATCTTGCAAAACATCAAAACATCCCCCCCCCTTCAATAATAGCGTCAAAACCGCCTCTTGCTTTTCTCCGCGCAGTTTGAGAAAAATAATATTGTTTCGCTCCTTCCATATTGTCAACCAGCCATCTGTATGAGTGAATTTTTTCACACTCATCATATGCGCGAACTTTACAGCTTTTTCGCAAAAAAAAAAAAAAAAAAAAAAAAAAAATCACGAGAGATGAAAAATTTATATTCCATATAGCATTTTTGAACCAGTCTAAAAGCGCTGTTTCTACGTACGTCTTCTGCTTTCCTTACTCGTTTCCGCTTACGGCTCATGTATCTGTGCTACTATCTGGAGTGCCAACGCATAGGTAGCACGTCTACGTTATTTTCAACTGAGACTTCATACCGGAAATTTTTTATAAATATTTTCAGTTTATTTAATTTTATTTATGCGTAGAAAATGTATGTGACAGACATCATTTTCAAGATACTGGTGTTAAATCCGATAAAAAAAAAAAATATTAGCGTTAAGAGCTATGCTAACATCATGTCTATTTCTCAGAAAACTGTGTAAAACAGAATGAGAAGGGCCAAGCTTTGAAGCTGCTTCCTTTTGGCTACATTTCAAAAAACCAACATACTTTTCAAAATTTTCACACTTTTCTTTTAAACTTAAATCGTTTCGCTTAAGATACTTTGCCCATTTGCTGTTTCAAAGTAAGAATAAAAAATGTAATTTCTCTTTCAATAAAAAAAGAGATAAAAAATTCTGATGTGGACACTACATAACTTCCTTATACAACCATAGGAACATACGTATTGTTATGAAAACATTGACAGTTTTGTGTGAGGTAAGTGATACGGAAATAAACAGAGAGGTTCCAGTCAACGAACATTTCTTAAAACAAAAATAAAACAAGGGAAAAAAAATCTCTTACTCCAAACAAAAAAGTTACGATAATACGATTCTATATACCACCGAGATAAATATAGCAGTTTTTTCAGGAAGTTTTTTCTCTAGCAGTTTTTTCTCCACGGGTTATTACACGACCTCTCATTGCCAAATCCATAGCTTAGAGTACAATGAAAATGATTCGAGTATAGATGGCCCAGTTTTGTTCTCTTATCAAAAACTAGTGGTAGGAAACGACAAGTTTTACAAAAATAATTAACTCAGTTAAAATTAAGAAATGGTTTCTGACTATCCTGAAACACTATTCGGCGCAAAATTGTATCGCTAAACTCACAGAGCCGCAAATTAGTAGCTAGCGTAGACTTTTGGTCTTGTCGTCGAATTTGTTCGCTTTGGAAGTTCTAACTTTAATAAGAACAGAGTTCTGGAATATTCCGGAAAAATTTACTGGTTTATGGCGCAGAACTAAATTCTTCGAAAGTTCTATAAATGACTCACAAGACTGTGAAAACTGAAGAGTGATTTTTGATAATTGTAGACTAGAATTTGCATATATATGTACGTGTTACTTTCTACATGGTATTAGAGTAAAAGTGTAAACGTATGAAAGTTTTTTTATTTCCACGAAGGTGGGTTTTCACTTAGCATAAATTAGACATTTAAATGTTTCGAAAAATGATAGTAAGGGATTCACAAAATTTAGAAACTATAACTTCAATAGGAGTCTAGTTCTGTAAATTTTGTAATAAATGTAATGGTTTATCACGCAGAATTACCTTGAAAATTCCATGAACTACGGACAATACTCTCGATGTATTCAAATTCCACTCAGACATCGAAATATTCGGTTGTTTCTGATTTTCTGGCGAAATTTATGTTCTATAGTGTATTTAACAATGTTTATTTGATTTCTGTGGTAAAAATGACTATTTCTGAGGATTGTTTCAAGAATATTAATTTTTGAAGCACAACAAAGAGATTTATTCAACTATTTACTGAATATTAATTAAATAAAGTGGATTCATCGACTAGAACCTGCTTATTTCTGTAAGAATTACTTTCCACACATTAAAATGTCGGCAACGTTTTTTATCAATCACATTACAAGCTCTATCTACGTGCTAAATATTTATTAAATGAAGTGCATTCGTGGAATGGAATCTATTTCTGTCTTAAGAATGAATTTCTACGCGCTAAAATATCGAGAACTTTCGCAACAATAACATTACGAGCTCTATCTACGGGCAAAATTTTCATTAAATAAAATGTATTTGTCGACAAGAACCTGCTTATGTCTGTACGAAATTATTTTCTACATATAAAAATATCGACAAGTTTCATAACACTATCATAACAGGCTCTATCTACAGGCTGAAGAATATCCATTAAATAAAATGCATTCGTCGACTAGAACCTGCTTATATCTTTAGGCATAACTTTCTACACGCTAAAATGTCTTCAACTTTCATAACAATATCATTACATATCATTACTGGCTCTATCATTAGATTCTTTTGATATCTTTATGTTGGTAGTTTAATAACCAAAATCTTTGTATTTCTGGTCATTATGAATGTAATTTTTATAAATATTTTCAAAATGGAAAATCACAGAAAGTCTAAGAGGAGAGGTGCACAACTAGATGTTATAACATATCTCTGTACCAATTTGCAATGTTCTATGTCCAACCGTTTTTGAATAATGCGAGATAAACACACACACATACTTACATACAGACTTACATCTCCAGTCCTCCCGTTAACACAGAGAAAATATTCTGAAATCATTCTGAGGTACTTCATGTCAAAACGTAAAGATAACACAATTTTTGGCTCATTCAATGTGTTTTACAAACAAAAGCCTTTTGGAGGATGCGCAGGCGTTTTTTAACTATATCTATAAATCTAATCAAAATTTTTAAATTTTCGACATATGTAATTTTAAGTTGGGTAAACACCAAAATTCCTGCAAGTGGCATTAACTTCCGTTCAAATGTTCCCGCAAGAAACCCGGACAAATATATCATTACAATTATACAGACACAACGACACACAGATATGCAATGAAAATTTTCTGAAATCATTTTCGTCTTTCATGGTGTGTGAAACGTCAAGATATAGCGGAAGTTTTTGATTCTGACAAACTTACAAACGAAAGTCTGATTTTATTAACCCCTTACCTGAGGAAGAAAATTTACAAGAATTTTTTTTTCTCAGCGCCACTGCATTCTCGCAATTCTGAAATGTGTAATTTTTTCAGACAGAATGTCAAGATCACTTTCAAGGGGATTTTATTTCATTGAGAAAAACTGTCAGTAGTTTCCCTGGTAACAGTACAATAAAAAGGATTGTATGTTGGAAAAACGTATATATACGTACGGTGCAGTTAAGGGGTTAGTATAGAGTTATTTGTATAAAAAATATTTTTAATCGAAGTTTATGATAATTTACTCTGAAAAAAGAACTAATTATATGAATTAGCTATGAATTATCTTTTGAGACTGTTTTTCTCACAAGAATTTAACTACTATTCACAGTAAAAGTTTTAAAAAAGTATTTATCTTAGTTAATGCTTTCTATAATATGCTGATAAAGATAGGGAATAGGTTATTATTGTTAATAAGTACAATTTGTCAATTTTCTCTCATATATATATATGTACATTAATTTGCCATATTTTTTGTGCACTGATTTGAACATGAAATTTCTCATCGCTCAAAAAACATAATTTCTATTGTCATTTACGTTCCGAAATCAGTTACAATAGCTAGTGAAAGAAAAATTATGAAGATGGTTCTATTCGTATGCTCTACCTTTTCTTCAATATTAAACTTTATCGAAAATATATTAGTGTTTTCTGCATTGAAATTGCATGAAATGTAGAATCTATGGCGATATTTGAATCCGATATTGTTAACAGCGTATCGCATTATATATAAGGGTTATAAAATAGAGAAAATAATTGCGTTTTAGAATAAATTTAGTAACCTAACTTGGAGAAATTTTAAATTTGGCACGAAATGAGCTCGGTCGTTTCTCGCCAAGGTGTCTTCTAACGTAACAGCGGTAGCCGTTTTAGTTCTTCGCCAAAATGGAACAAAAATTTAAGTGTCAGAAAGAGGGTTCTGTTCTAAGCGTAATCCGTTTATATAACACAGTTTTTTCCAGATAAATTAATATTACTTTACTCACAAATCACTTTAAAATTAGGAAAAGTACGTTTTATTTTGTTTGTTTTAGAATGTAGAAACTAATGTGCAATAACATATTAACCTTTATCCAGAGACCTATTATATATTACATTGGAAGAAATATTGCTTTATTAGGAGAATATAAGAGTGTCAAAGATGAATCATATAATTGTAGGGAATATTTTTTGGCAATTTTCGCGTTATTGGCGAATATTTGTTCGATTTTTTTTTTTTTTTTTTTTTTTTTTTTAAGATAAATCAAGCAAAATTTGTGAAAAAAAAAATTACATTTTTAGCTTTTCAGCTCCATTTTTTTTTTCATTTAACAAAATAATCTAGGCATAAGTATAATTCCCATTAATTCCCGTTTACTATATATATATATATATATATAAGCGAATGTATGTCTGTTTGTCCTTTATGCATTACTACACCATTCGTCCAATCACCACAAAACTTTGGCAAGTTATTGAGTACACTATCGTGAAGGTTTCTGGCATACTTTATTTTTTAATATCGCCCCCCCTCCCTCAGGGGGGGGCAGAGAACGGCAAAAACTGGATTAAACATTTTCTTCACACTTCTTTTATTTCTCAATGAAAAAAAAAATATTCAAAAGGTTGTAACTTCAATATATAAGAAACATGAATATCCAAAAACAAAGTTCCCCCTAAAGGAAACATGTTTACACGTTCTTAAAAAAAATATATCTATCTATCTATCTATCTATCTATCTATCTATCTATATATATATATATATATATATATATATATAATTAATTATTTAGTACATGTAAATAATATGATTGGTATGAAACACTAAAATATAAACTTGTGCTTTCCAAAAAGTGTTTTAATTCGACGTCAAAATAACTTTAAAATTAATAAACATATCATACAGATGAAAATATGAAAAGAATATATATAAATAAATAATCAGAACGTATAGTAGAAATATGATATAATCAGTACAAAAAGTTGAAATTTAAAGATGATTTAATATCAGTATTCAAACAATTAATATGATCAAAAACAAAGACCTCGCAAATCAAACCAAAAAGGAAATAAAGTCAAATCTAACTGAATTAAAGCAAGTTGAAATAATACCTAGAAATCTTGCTAATTAAGTGATAAAAGTAGTCCAAAATGAACATGAAATTTCAAAACACTGAATGATAATAGTTATAGTAAAAATGATAATAATAATACTAATAATACAACATAAAATGCCCAAATTGCAAAAAATGATGTATTTAAAAAAAAATTGAGATTTAAAAATCTGCTTAAGTATTAGCAAAAATTGTGCATGCACATTATGACATAAAAATAGTTTAGAAACAAAAACAAAAAGCTTCATTTCCAATTAAAACACTATATGCAGCATTTACTTTAGAAATGGTAGAAATACAGATAATCAGATCGTACAGTAGAAATATATTATTATCAGTACAAACAGTTGGAATTTAAAGATGATTTAATTTCAGTATTCAAATAATTAATATGATCAAAAACAAAGGCCATCCAAATCAAACCAAAAAAGAAATAAAGTCAAAAAGTATTGACGGTTTGTAATAATGGGGAGTAAATGAAAAAAATTAGTAAATCGCTAAATACGTCATATTATAAATAAATTTAAAAGAATAAAATAATTGTTCGCCCATAAATCGGTATTGAAATACACTGCCAATGAAGTAGGGGGCCAACCTTCGAATAATTTCTAAACTTTTCTGTTCTTGGAAAACTAGTTAACTAATATGAATGTTTATTTTATTTTATTTATTTATTTTTCTTATGCTTATATAAAGAATAACATATTTGGAAATAGTGACTACCGTAAAACGTGAAGACCACTAGTAATAATGATTAAGAAAAGTTTTATTTTATTAAACACTTTGAGAACTGATTTTTGATTTTGGAGACTACTTCTAACATACATTTAGTCAGAAATATTTTTGAAAAGATGCTTACTTAAATAAACTTACGCAAAACGACCGTTACTTAAAACTATACGTAATAATCTTTTCAAAAACTCCATATAAAATTTATGCAATAAAATATTATAATTATTAAAAAATTTAGTGTTGTACCTGTTGTGCTTTTTTGAAAAAATCTGTTTGTTGAAACTTACTGGAGATAGGAATTTTAATGAAAAGTTACAATTTTTTTTTTCATTACGTTACTTTGGGTATAACATCGAATTGTTTATTTTTCTTTTTCTTAGTTCAAGATTTATTAGAACAGAATGCATGTAATTTAAAGTTAAAAATATTTTTCAACAACATTAATTTTTTGTAGACTATAATAAATTACATCTAGTTTCCTTACATTTAATACAAATGCAAATATATTTTAAGTAAAAGTTAATATTTAGGAAGGAAAAAATCTTAAAAATGGTTGCATGGAAAATCACAATGCTGAAATTAGATTTTTTTTAAGCGAAAGCAAATTTCTGTAATTTAATATTAGGTGAAATTTAATAAAGGTACATTTAATTTCAGTGTAAAACTTTTAAAAAAATTCTAAAACTCCCGAAAAGTATCAGATTTCAAAACGGCTATATAATTAAATGTCTAGTAAATTTAACGTTTTATTTTCAGCAACTAATTTTAATGAAATATTTATATTGTTGCGAATTTTTCATACAATTAATTACAGTTAATATTCTCAAATTTAGAAAGTTTTTGGATATATATGTTGTAAACTGAAAGTTTATATATATATAAAATGTTACTCGTGTTTTACTTAATTAAAAAAAAAAGGGGGCAACGTAAGTAGTTTATAATTTCTTAGAAAGTTTAATATGAATTAGTTATTTTTTGAAAAATCCCTTTAAATTATCCTAAATATTAAATTTCAAAACATATTTTCATTGATTTGCATATCAGTCTAAAAATGCGAGTAAACTGATATTGTATGTTTAAAATAGAAAATAAAAATTCACGTGCATTTTGAAAGCGTCGATTATGCATAAGGGTAATTTAAAGTTTTTAAATGTAATTACTAATTAGAACACTTACATTGAATTATGCGCCAAAAAATTAAAATTATGAAAAAAAAAAAAAATAAATAAATATTTTGCATAAAAACTCAATTATTTCGTTTTGTTCTCTTTAACTTCCTCTGTTTGTTTATGAGCTATATCATTAAATGAATATTCTTTCTAATTATTTCTTTCCTAACGTTATACATATATATGTTTTCTTTCTTTTTTTTTTTCTCTCTTACCGTTTTTAGAATTGTCTTTCAACTTTCATTTCCTCAACTTTTATTGTATATGCCGTGCTTTTTTTTTCATATTTCGCTGTCTCCTACTTTCTCAGTAGCTTTTATTTTAATATGTTTTATAAAATTAACGCCTTTTAAAATACAGTCATAATATCATTTTAAATTAAATAATTTTATGCAATTTAATACAAAAATATTAATTCTTAGGTGTTATTTTCAAAACCAAAATCAAATATAAACAGTTAGTAACTGTATTTCGAATTAATACACTAAAATCGTTTACATTTAAAAATGTTGTATAAACAGTGTGAATAAGGTGATGTAATTTTCAGATTGCTTTTGTTAATATTTGTATGAAAACTACAACAAAAATATGGTACATTTACTATAATTTGAAAATTCTGAATAGATTAAAAAAAAAAAAAAAATCATTTTTACAGAATCTACCAAACACACATGCTATAATAGTATTTATTATATTGTATTGTTGTTCTGATAGATACAGCAGTTACTAGACACAAAATTATATGTGAATGACAATTTATTTAAAAGCAACATGCGCTCCATATCCTTCTAATAATGATTTGAAATAAGAAGTTATAAATGAATTACACTGCCAATTTTTAAATAAATTAATGTTTATGTCAATGATAGTTCAAAAATATTTCTGTGTGACACGGAAGAAGCAATTTGTACCTGATAATTTATCTTCTGGTATACTCTGATGCATGAAACGAGAACTATTATGAAGAAAATGAAGATTGTTATGATTAAGTATCATTGCATTAATTTTTCCAGAACTTAAGTATGTGTATATCTATGCAAGTATAAATGTCTGTATGTATTGCGTCGTAGTGATCGTCAATCTGGAAAAATTCTTTTTATATAACAATAATGCTTGAAAAAAGGCAGATAAGTATATGCATTTGTTGAAAATTATTATAAATATTAAAATTCTAATTAAAAATTTTAGTTTTAATTACACTGTTCGGCATGAAAATTGCCCCAACACCATTTGGAAATTCTTATGTAAAATGATCTCCTGAATCCCAATATGACGGCCATTTTACCCAATCACCCACAGTTTTTGCGGGCGCCCCCTATTTTTACCATTTTTCAGTATTTTTATGGTATTAAACATATTTATAGTGGAGAAAAGAAAAAAATTATCTTTTAAATATCTTCTGAGGGCCTAAAGAGGTGCAAAATTCTATAACATGAACATTCGCAGCAAGAGGAAGATTTAGGGGGGCGGGGAATTTGCCTCTAAAACTATAAGTAACATTTATTATTTTTTATCAATGAATTATTATTATCACTTATTATACCATATATATATATATATATATTTAAGAGTTGAAAAAATTATTTTCCATTCTCCATATCAATTTCATGTCCATAAAATTACCGAAGAGTGATAAAAATTGGGGAGGAGGTGACGTCACGAGAAAACGGTAATTGATGGGGAGGGCTCGCTTTTTTTTTCTTTTTTTCAGCGTAGTGTTACTTGTTGTATGGTTTTATTGTATGTAGTACTGATTTTGATTGAATATTCCAGTAGTCGTACGATTTATACATTAAATTCGAGAAATCATACTCAATCTTTTCCCATACTTTAATACTGAAATATATATATATATATATATATATATATATATATATATATATGTGTGTGTGTGTGTGTGTGTGTATTTATTATATAAAATCCAATAACGTCTAATATTCTTGTAAATAGAATAACAAGTTCTTTTATTACTGCTATGTAGAAAGAAAAATGCATGCTATTATTAAAAATTACCCCACTACTGAAAAACATTATAAGATATTCATGAATGTAAAAATGGTACGTATAGTATAATCAGTATAAGAGTTATTTAGTTTTTAATTCAATTTGTTCAAATGAAATTATTACAATTACAAAGATTTATTTGTTTATTTTATTTTTTTTAATAAATAAAGTTTTCGATTATTAATGATCGCTAGATACCATTAAAAAAGTTAAAGTAAAAAACGTTTTCTAAAAATGCTCTATCAAATACGAAAAACTATGCGCTTCGTACAGATTACAAACAATTTTCAACTGTATGTACCCGTTGCGTATTTTAACCTTCGAAGTAGGATGACATCTTTAAACATTTGTCTTTCCAATAAGAAATAAAGAAAGCCCACAAAAGTTATTTTTATACAGTTTTCATTATTTAATAATTCATATAATATCGATAAAAGTTTGCTATTGTTTAGCTTTCTCGTAGGAATTTCATTTGTAGTATGTTACCTAAGAAAAGCAAGTTAAATAAAGTTATAAATTGTTTTAGCTAGGCAGAAACGTGTCTCACAAAAATATCTTTATAGCTTTATTTTTCAAAGTTAAATATATATATATATATATATATATATATATATATGTAGCCATAAATAGCGTTTACGCTTTTCATATATATCATGTGATGCATAAGCTAATTCTCAAAACACTGAAATTCCACATCGACCAATTTTCCCTAACATCTCACACTAAACCAGAACAAATACGCTTTGTTTTAAATTTGACTGAAACGATACTCTTCTTATTCTATTAAATAGCCAACTGAACACGATATTAGATTTGTTATTATTTAAAAACTATCCCAGGTGAATGAATTTGTATACATTTAAACATTAAACCTCCAAAATTCTTTCCAGTCTGTTAGTTTTCCCAAACATCGCTAATAATAAAATGCTCAAAGAAACTTCGTAGAATACATTTCGTAGAAGCATTTTTCTACCAAGCGAGATTTCTATTCCACACTTTTGTTCACAGTTCAAGAACTCAACCTAATTCCCTTGATCGAACACTAAATCGATTTTGCACATGAAATCTTCACGAACTAGGACATTTCTATGAATTTCGCCGAATTTTGCTATGTTCATAAAAAGTTAAATTTCGAATAACTTACGAAACTTTTAAATTAGAATATTTTTAGTCAATGATATTCAAACAAGTATAATAAATTTCATTTTAAAAATGATCTGATATCTATATATGATTCAAATATCCCTCAAATTGTACGTTTTGCGAAATTTTGCGCTATTCAGCCACGTTAAGTAAATCGTAAATTTCGAGTACCTTACGAAATTTTTAAATTACAAAATTCGTAGTCGAGGATGTTGATGTCAGTATGTTATATGATATTTTAAAAGTGGTCTGACATCTTTTCGATAAAAATATCCCTCACAACCGACGTTTATGCGAAATTTTGCCTTATTCTGCCATGCTAAGATATTAGTAAAATTCCAACAGCTTGCGAAATTTTTAAGGTACTATGTTTATAGTTCATGATGCTCCTCCTGGCATCAAAACTGATATTTAACAGCTGTTCTTACATTTTTGCGATGAAAATATTTCTTTTCATGCATGTTTAAGTGAAATTTTACCCTATTCTCCCATGTTAAAAAATCTTAAATTTTGAATCACTTCTGAAGTTTTTTAACTAGAATTTTGCAAATAAACAGGGTTCTTGCCAGTGTCATAAATAATATTTTAAACATAGTCTGACATCTCTGTGATCTTCGTTTCGTGAAATATCGTGCACAGAGTCTAACAAGACAATATACTAACACACAAACAAACTAACAGACACCTTGCAGACGGATACTATACCCATTTCAATAGTTTCGTATTCCTCCTTCCTGGAAACGTGTAAAAAAGTCAAAAAACCGAAGTCAACAATTTTCACGATTACCTATGTTCCTCATACCTATAGTATGATGGGGGACTAACAAGTAACAGTCCGAAAGGGCTATACGCCGGGTGCTCAAAAAACATCCTATCAACATGTTACTAACGTGTCCTTGATTGCTTTCTCAAGTTGAGGCCTTGAAATATCATGGAGTATTTAAACGAGGCGCAGTTTTGCCAATAAAGAGAAGTTTTCAATCGATTTAATTGACAGAATTCGTGCTTATAACGATTGGCAGTTACATGCACCTTGGGCCCCAACAGTTTGTAACAGAGCACACTCTATATATCTTATCACATATATAGAAGAAGTTTTTGGCGCTGAATGTCTCGCTTCGGCATTGATATTGTTGCTTTCCTAGCATGCATCTAATGATTTTAGCATTTCGGATAATCCTAACATATCTATTTTTTAATCTCCCGTTACGATTTTCTAGACAAATAACTTCCGTGCTGCTTGTTGAGCAGATTCAAGCACTTTAAAATACTTTCAACTTTACTTTTTACATTCTCCATTCTGCCTTCTGATTTTATCCATCTCATGTAAGTGATTATTAATCATTTTTGTAACGCTCCTAATTGTTTGGTAAGTTATTTTCGTATTTAAAGTGCATCTTCATCGAGAAAAGTTTGCAAATTCTCATACACAACCTTTTTGGAAGCATCGTCTTTAAAGCGTCTAAACCAAAACTCGCATGTGTATTTTCATAAGATTTCCTCCCTGAGAACAAAACAGAATTACCTGCATGCTTATGTAGCACGTTTTTCTTAGAAATCTTTGTTGCGATAATGCAGTGACCAATGAAAGATTTATCGTATGACACCTCATTATGACTTCGAAAAATTCCAAATTTACTATAACATTTTCGAAATTCTGTTCTAGTTCTTATCACATTACACAACCTGTACTTATTGGTAAGCTATTTTACAGTAGATGTCAGACAAAGTCGCTTTACATGTAATTACTTCCACTTATATATATTTTTAACACTTTCCAACAAGGTTTAAAAGTGTTTATGACTTCGGTTTGTCTGTCTGTCTGTCTGTCTGTCTGTCTGTCAGTCTGTCTGTCTGTCAGTCTGTCTGTCTGTCTGTCCGCGCTCTAACTCCCGTAAATATTTATGGAATTTCTTGAAACTGATATATGTTATTCAAGTTCACTATCGGACGATCCCTATTGAAAATGGAGTTTATACCTCTACTGGTTTGTGTACAGAGACACCCGAAAGTATTTCAAAGCATTGTGTTCTATGAGAGGTATTTCTATAAACCATATTTTCATACCTTTACTCTAGACATATCTTAATGAAATTGAAATATGTTATTTAAGTTCACTATCGGACGTTCCCTATTGAAAATGGAGTTTGTACCTCTACTGGTTGGTGTACAGGGACACCCGAAAGTATTTCAAAGCATTGTGTTCTATGAGAGGTATTTCTATAAACCATATTTTAATACCTTTACTCTAGACATATCTTAATGAAATTGAAATATGTTATTTAAGTTCACTATCGGACGTTCCCCATTGAAAATGGAGTTTGTACCTCTACTGGTTTGTGTACAGGGATACCCGAAAGTATTTCAAAGCATTGTGTTCTATGAGAGGTATTTCTATAAATCATATTTTAATACCTTCACTGTAGACATATCTTAATGTAATTGAAATGTTATTCAAGTTCACTATTGGATGTTTCCTGTATAAAATGGAGGGAATACCACAATCGGGTTATACACAGGGACACTCAAATGTATTCCAAAGCATTGCGTTCTATGAGAGTTATTTATATAAATCAAATTTTAATATCTTTACTTTCTACGAAGTTTTAGGAAATTGAAATAGGTCATTTATATGCACAAAAGAATGCTTTGCATAGCATATAGCAGGATTAGCATTAGATTTACAAGGTGGCACAAAAATATCCAGTTATATTAAGAGGTATTAATAAAATATTGCTAGAATTGTACTCTCGTTTACTTTACGCGTTTTTGAAACTTTCTATCATTTTTTTAATGTGAATATAATTTCAATCTTTGTATCTGTCTGACTGTTCTTCTTTCCGTCTGTCTGTCTCTCTGTCTGTTTTACTGCGGTCTAATTCCCGTAAATATTCATGGAACTTCTTTAAACCGATATATTTTACTCAAGTTGACTATCGGATGTTCCCTATTGAAAATGGAGTGAATACCTATTCTGGTTTATGTACAGGGACACCCAAAAGTATTCGAAAGCATTGTGTTCCATGGGAGGAGTTTCTGTAAACCATATTTTAATACCTTTAATGTATAGAAACTTCAATGAAATTTTAACATGTTATTCAATTCCTATCGGATGTTTCCTATGTAAAGTAGAGTACATTTCTAACTGGTTTGTGTACAGGGGCACTTGAAAGTATTCCAAAGCATTGTGTTGTATGAGAGTTATTTTTATAAACCAAATTTTAATAATTTTATTCTCCACAAAGCTAAATGCAATTGAAATATATTATTCGTATGCACAAAAGAGTGCCTTCTATGTAATATAGTATGGTTAGCATTAGATTTACAGGGCCACACAAAAATAATCAGTTACATTAAGAGCTATAAATAAAAATTTGCTGGAATTGCACTTTTGTTTACATGAGCGTTTTAAAACTTTCTTATAATTTTAGTGGGAATATGATTTCAATTTGTGCATCTGTCTGTCCGACTGTCTACCTTCCTACCTGTTTGTCTCCGGCTCCTATCATCCGTGAATATTTTGAGAATTTTTAAAAAATGATACACCCAAGTTCCCTATGGAATGTTTCCTATTTAAAATGCCAGTAATTGGTCCTGTACAACTAGTTTGTTTACAGGGACAACAACAACAACAATTAAAAAAAAATGTATTACGTTTCAGGACAGAATTTTTTAAATGTTATATTTCAAAATCTTTCTGCTATAAAAATCATAGAAACATTGACATGCATTATTAATATTCTAAAATGATGCTGTGTATAGAACATGATATGATTAACCTTCAGATTTACAGGGCTACACTAAAATATTCAGAGAGATTAAAATCTGTAATTATAATCTGACGGCAGCGTTTTCTTTTGCGTTAAGCCTTTTTAACACTTTCCAAAATGCCTAAGAGTAATTTTAAAATCAATTAGTCTATCTGCATGTTTTTCAGTTGTTCTGTCTGTTGTGTGATAAAGTAGGCAAACAATATTAAAAGTTATTCGATACAATTGCGTACAGTTGGAAAGTGTTACTAATCAATGCGTACTGCATGATTTTTCTTTCTTGTTTAATAACCCCCCAGGTAAAGACATTCCACATATATTAAGGGATAAAAGGAAAAAGAAAATGAGGCGCACTGCAAAAAAAAAATTACTTATATACATTTTGTGTTTGCAATAACTTAAAACTAATGATTGAAACTAATAAAACTGTTACGTTTGTATAATACGGAAATCATAACATGATACCTATGTACATTTTTGGTTGAATAATTCGCTTTATTACACACTCTGAAGTATTTAATAAAAATCTACATAAAAGTTTCTTTTTAATCGTAATATAACAAACACATACTTTGTACTCTATTACAATTTATTGTATGAAACAAACACGTTGTATTTTAACGTATGAAATAAAACTATTTATTTGTTAGATCTAAGCAATTACTTAATAAAAACATGTATTCCGCATCGGGCAACTCCATCTTAATATAGAATTACTGTTTTAATGCGCAATGACATAGCATTTTACATTTTTTTTTAGTATGAAACTAGGAAATTTCGCTGTGTCAAATATCATAAATAAATTTTTCTAGTTCTTTCAAAGTTGTAGGCTACAAATTTCGAATCCCCACCCTGTTTCATAGACTTGTTTCGGATTTAGATTAGGACTATTTTCAGGTCTTGTAAAGAAGTTCTACGATATTCTTTGTGGAATTTAACTGTAAGTAAAAAAAAAAAAAAAAAAAAAAAAAAAAAACTATGATAAATTACAAAATTATACATGCTCATTGCTCATGAGAGAATAGATAGGCAATTTTAACAACGTGACTCAAATAAACGTACCACAGACGCCATGTATGAAAGTGCATTGTCAAATTGAAATGCTTATTATGAAAAAGTCTGAAGTAGTACCTCCAAAATGGACTGTAAGGCATCAATTTTTTAATTACTGAGTTTTATTTCGGGTTAATTGATCCGTTGAATATGAAAATTTGCCCAACTCTTTGAAAAATTATGCACTTTCGAATCATAATGTTTGGAGAATGTGTCACTGTTTTAAAAGTGCAATTTTCATTAAGTCGGTCACATTTCCTTCATCAGACATGCTTGTTTCTGTCATCTCGAAATAAGTTAAACTCGACTCTTAAGAGAGAACTACTTAAACCAAATATTAACAGAGCATTTTTCCTTTTTTTAGCTTCTCACGTCTTGCTTTCTTAATTCTTTTCTTTAAGAGTAGGTTTTTTTCCCAGATTTTCTGGCACTTAAACTTGCTTTCTTTAATTGTTGTTGCACTGTATTTAAAGAAATTATGTTACTAAACACTTTTCCTGAATCTCTTCTGTGTTCTCAATGAAAACAAACTGAATTTTTAAGCACTGGCTTTTAAACTTGCGTTCATCTTGATTGGATGAGAAACGTGGCCGCATAGAGACAATTTGTAGTTTAAACAGCCAAAAAATTTTATATCTTGATAAAAACCAGCTCACGAAAATTTCGTTAACATTTAATTATTTTGACAGTTTGTATCAAAATATTTTTTTGTTGTTGTTGTTCACTCTAAAATTAATATTTTTGTAGTATCGTTAACTGCCTTATTCTTGCCATTTTTGAAATTTTCTTTATTTTCTTAATTTTCTTTCTAAAATTACAATTTTTCGAACAATAGTATATTATCTTTAATACTTGGCTCAATCCTAAATTATGCGTGGAACACAACGTAACAAAATCTGCTCGAAAATTTAATTTTAAGAGAATAAAATTGGCAATCGCAGAAAGAGAAATAGAAACTAACCAAGTGCGGTTTTTTTTTTTTTTTAGTCCCTTATTGTACAGGCCTATGATCCTAGTGTAGTCTGTCCGCCTTAATACACACAACCACAACCACAACGCAATATTTTTAAAATCTCATTTATTTGTAATTCAAAAATCAGTAGTAATAGGGGAAGAAAAAGCTTTTAGTTAATTGTTGGACATTAAATAAACTTATTATTATTATTATTATTATTTAAATAAAAGAAAATCATTTATCATTATAATTTTTACTTATTAAAAAGATATTTTTGAATCTCCTTTGGTCATTCGTGATTAATAAGGGGAAACTTTCATAGTTCAAGGATAGAAAATATAGTAATATTTTCTGGAAGAAACTTGTTTTACTTGTCACAAAAATTTTATTCTTTTAAATAAATAAAACATGTCTGAAGAAAGTTAGAATTTATATTTTCCGATACAAACTTACAAATTTTCCAACATGCATTTTATATTTTCCCATATCATTCTTTAAAATGTTAATTTAAATTATAGGTAGGAGTTTTAAGAAGTATTTGGTCCAGAAAATTTCATATTTGATAAAAGTTTAAATTAAATTTAGAAAACCCATGCATATTTGCAAATGTCTGATTAGCGTTTAATTCTTAGTCTGATTTAAGCAAGTTAAATATCATAGTTTCATGTTATTGATACTCTGACATTTTTCAGATATTTGCTAATAAGATAAAGCTGTTAAGAATTATTTATAGCATTGAAAAGTATCCATATATTTGAAACCATAAGGAATTATTACGAACATGTTAAAGACCATCTCGAATACGTATGTTAGTTAACGTATAATGATTTTAGAGAAACAGATTCGAGAAATTTTTAACATTGCATATAAAGTTGGAGATAGTAATTGAAAAAGATATATATAAATATATGTATTTCTAAAAAAATATGTACTTCATTAAAATTTTTTATTAAAGAGATTAAGGAATAAAGTCCGTCATTATTTCATATTATTTTACTTTTTAATACAATGTTTTTCGACAATTGTGTATGGAATGCTACATTAGTAAAAAGGTGGTATTAGTAGAACATGGTATTAGAATAACTAACAGGTTTTGTCTACTTCGTTAGCCACAACTTTCAAAGAAATTAAAAGAAAAAAATCCTTTATATTACAGTATTTTTAATCACTTTATAAATAAAAATTAAGAAAAATCTCATTGAAATCACATAAAACCTCGAATCTGGCCCACAAAGACTTCGGAAACATCTTCCTCGACTGCGAAATATCTATTCCGGCTCTCCACTGCTTTCAATTTCGCTTTAACTAGACAGTTCAATGTGCTAATTGAACGATAAGTGGTTCTGCTTTATTCAAGAACTGCATTTTGCACAATCGGTCTGCGGTAACAGACAATCTCCCCAGCTGCAAATATTTCAATTAAAAAGTAAATAAATAAAAATGAAGTTTTGAAAATCAGCCTTGGAGGTGCAGCAGCAGAGGTCAAAATGAACCTCCATAGAAAAATATGTAGTTCTGCGATCAGCCGTTTGTTTACAAAGTGACACATATCTAACTTTGTTTTTTGACAATTTCTCGTCATCCATACGGTTTAGGATACTGTGAAGGCGCTAAAAGATTTTTTTTTTTTATTTGACATGTTTTCTATTAATTATCAGAAAAATGTAACATACTGGAGGTTCGAACTCGCGTTCGACACCGTGATCATACTGTCATGTATGAAATGGTCCATTTGAACTTGAAAGTTGGAACCCGCAAGCGACATGCATGACACTCGAACCAGTTCAGAATAATGAGTTACAAAATAATTCTTTACATTTACGTTTCTATCTCCAAGGTCAATCACTTCAGAAATTTATATAATTTAAATCTCTCTCTCTATATATATAAAGTTACTGTCGCTGGCATCATTTTTTTTTGTCTGTGACCACATCTGTTTGTGGAGGGCAGTGTTCTAAGCGTCGAGAGAGGTATCAATGTGTGCGGAATACTCCAAGGTAGATATTTCAGTCAGTTAGAAATTTCTGTCATCTTAATTACCGAACTTATTAATTATAAACTTCGAGTTTATAAAGGTACTCTATTTGCCAATTTGCAAAATGTTTCTTAAAATGTTGTTCTTTTAATCAGGAAAACAGGAAAACATGGAAAGATGGCAAAAGATATCGAAGAAGAATTTGAATTTAATGAAGACGAAATGAAGAAAGAACATTTTTCAATGAAGGACGTATTTGTATCCGTGAAAATGATGATTGCTTTCTGCTATGGGAAAAGAATTAAAGAGGTAGAACGTAAATTTAATAAAGTTATAAAAATAGGAGATAGTATTATCAGGAAAGAAGAGAGTTTCGAAGAGAAAATAAAAGAATTCTTTATCAAAAACTGAAAGGAAAATTTTCTGAAATAGAAAATAAATTTAAAAGATAGAGGAAGAATTTGAGGGAAATATGTGGAAGAAGAGTGCAACAGGAAATTAACAGGAAATGTTGAGAATTTTTATTTTTCATTTAGCCAAAACATTTCATTTAGCAGCAGCATTACGAGCGAAACAGCTGACATCGAGGAAACTCTTTTGAAGGAAAAACGGTATGGTTTCGTGGCTCTAGCAAGGGTATTTCATCTGTTTTTTGGAGAAAAATGCTCAAAAGAATATAATCATCTTCTGAAGTCCCATTATCAGAGAGCAGATGAAAGTTTGCATGACCAAACATCAGATATCTACAGACTGTCATACTTAGCTTCAAAGTACAAACTTCAAATGTGCTTCATTCAAAGATGTGTGTCAGTTACTAGGCATAGACAAAACTCGGAAAACACCCCTAAATCCCCATTTGGTTGAGTGGTTTAAGCGAACCATTCTCAATAACCGCTTTATTCTTGTTTCAAAGACAAGTTCCTGCTAGCATAATAAAGTGCTATCCACGAAAAAAATTGGTTGCGTCAGCTAAGATCTTTTTTTAACGAGATCTTTAATCGCAAATGATAATAATGCGCGAATTAGTCTACACATCAAGAATGACCGGAAAGAAACAAAGTTCGGTTGTGTAATCCATTTCAAAATAAAGGGCTCTCTCTCAAGCTACAGTGTAATTGGAACAGTCCCTATACAAACGTAAAAAGACTGAACGGCGCCGTGGTTCACATTACTAAAACACCTTCATCAAAACCGAAGCTAGTACAATATACATATATATATATATATATATATATATATACGCTGTAACGATGTAAAGGATTAAAACTAAACTTGGCAAGTGGGGACATCAAAGGTGGACATCCAAGTAGTTCATAACATTGCGCATTTCGTAATACTACCAGAGTGCTTTGAACTTTGATCTCTGTAGTGTATACTACTAGCAGTAAAAGTATTCGAGCGCTAGCAATAATTCCTATGCAAAAAAGTGCATTTAATACTATTTTGTTAAATAAATGTTTGTCAAATCATGTTCCTAGACTAACTAAGAAAATGACTCGGCAAGGATTTATTTAACAAAGCAGCATATAAATACGTAGATAGATTATTAAGTGAATCTATTTATAGATATAATGTTTAAAGTCGCTTCAATGAAATTGCATTTTACAAAAGAAATAGTCTGGTGTGTCACACACACGACTTTCAATTACCCTGAAATTTAATACTATAAATACAGGTTGAAGATTAAGAGGTAAGATAACGAGTACTGGTGTGTAAACCTATGTTAAACAATTCAAATTAGGTTTCGGAAGAGTTTTATATGACAATGAACTCTGTGTGAGGGTGGCTACCGCCCCTCTCAACCCCCCGTTTCATTAATGCACCTACATTTATGTAGAATTTAATTCTGTTATTAAAAGTTAATGTTTATTTAAAATTATACAGACAATTTTCACACGCAACATTCCTTGAAACTTATCAATCGGGATCAAACTTTTCTAGCAACTAACTTATATTAACTTCAAAAAGCAACATTTGGATCGCCTAAAATTAATCGTTTTTAAGTTACTCTAAGACACACAGACAAATATCAAACGTTAAAAATCTTGTCTACGGTAATCAGGAAGTTTCAAAAGGTGTAAATATACAAAAATTAAGCGATGAATATTTAGCTTAAAACATACATTATTTGCCATATCTCTATGAGGAATTTATTTCAATTCCCGAACAGCTTTCCTGAAAATGGTAAAATATTATTAGTAAAGCACATCCACTAACAACAAATAACTAGTGTGTTGTGGCCACCACACGAATTTCTTCTATATTTTCCTATACAAAATCCCTCAGTAAAAATAATTTATTAAAATTATTATTTTAAAAAATTATCTTCCATGATAATGCAGACGATTTCCATATTATAGAAGTGGTATAACACTAAATATCCAAAAAATAATGAATTTATTCTCAATATGACATAAAAAAAAAATAATGAAAAAAATCGATAACTTTATTTTAAATTATCGCAGATCGATGGTTCAACCATTCTTTTTAAAGGTATTGGCGAGCACTTTTCAAAGATACCCATCATGACAATTTACTCCCCTCGAGGGGGGACTTTCCCATCCCAGGAGTGGAGGCGAGGCTCCTACATACACATTTTTTTTTCCCAGTTGACTATCTCTATTATAAAAAATATATATTCGTTTCATTTTGTTTAGTGCAGTCTATAGATGTTAAACTCTACCAATTTCCCCCATATACGTAATGTATTTGAATACTTTTGAATGTCCTTCTATACGAACCATTTGCTTCATCTCTACGAAAAGCTTAGTGTAACATCCCTATATAATACACATTTAGCATACCGAGTTTGGAATTTCTGCTACTATTTGTTCTTGAGATATGTTGATAACACACACAGAGACAGACAGACACACAGATCATTCGCTAAAAACATGATTTTCGTATTCAGGGGACCTCAGAACGTGTAAATATAACAAAAACTCACATTTGAAAATTTTACCCTAAAACAATACTTTCTCGACCCTATGGCTAAGAGAAAGTAAAAAAATATATATATACAGAAAATTTTTCATTGTTTTTAATATATTTGTTTTTATTGTAGAGAACAGTAAGTAATTTCCCATATTTTCTTGAAGATGTAAAATTAGTTTTAAAAAAGAATAGGGAAAAGTATTTTTTGATTAACGAATTTCTACATTTTAATTCGATGTGCATATCATTGTTCCTTCTCTTTAATTTAAATTTTTAATTTTTAATTATTTAAGACGAACATTGTTTTAATGATTTATTAATTTTTTTGCTAAATTTAAAGTAAAAATAAATAAATTTTCGAACTTAATGAATGCTCGAATTTACATTGCAATAGGTTCATGCGTTTAAATATTTGCATTTTTCGCAATTTGAAAACTTTAATTACGTATAATTCAAACATCGTTAGAAATCATTTTAAAAGTAAAAGAAGTATTTATTGTCAAGTTTCATAGCTTGAAATAAATTTCCAAATTTTCATCATATTAATTAAAAATACGGTCAATATTTAAATTGATAGTTAAAAAAAAATATTTGAGTCTCATTGTCTATTTCTGTGTATTAAAAGATATAAAACTTTTATAGTTTAAGAATACAAAAGAAAAGTATTCTCTTACAACAACCTCTATTACATATCACCTTCATATTCTTTTAAATTATAAAAATGTACCTCGAGTTTACTAGAAAATATATTTCTTGTTTGATACTTATAAAATTTCCGATATATATTTTATACTTTCCATACAATTCTTTGAAATCCTCGGAAAATTTAAAAGTACAGATTTTGTGAAATATTTTGTCAGGAGTATTTCATCTTTGGTAAAAGTTTAAGTTAATTATATGAAATCAATACTTATTTGTATATTTCTGATTAGACCTCATTCGTTAACTAGATTTAAGTCAGTTAAAGGTCGTAGTTTTAGAGTATTGCTTTTTAAAACTTTTACAAGTGCTTGCATAATACTCTGTAACAAGATAAAGCAAATGAAAAATATTTAAAATCTAAAAGTATTCATATCTTTAAAACAATGAAGTAAAAGTATTATTTGAAATATGTTTAAAAATGTCTTTAAAGCGAAAGACGATTTACTGAAGTTTTATTAACTCACATAGAAACTGATTTAAGTGGTTTTGTTTATAAATTTAATGAAAAGATTATATTTTGATTAAAATTTTAAAAACTCTTTGCTAATAATATTAATTAAAAAAATAATAATTAAATTTCTATTTAACTTTTATCTAAAAAGGTAGATAAATGAACAATTTTTTTTTATTTTATAATTATTTCTAATACATTTTCTATTTCTCTTACATGTACAGTCGGTAACAAAAGTGTCCGAACACTAGCAAAAATTCCTATGTAAAAAAAGTACACTTCATACGGTTTTGTTAAATAAATACTTGTCGAATCCTGTTCTTAGTCAATGAAAGAACATGATTCGATAAGGATTTATTTAACAAAACCGTGTGAAGTGTACTTTTTTTACATAGGAATTTTTGCTAGTGTTTGGACACTTTTGTTACCGACTGTACATATAGTAGACAAAATATTGTTTTTGGGTTCAGTTATTGAAATCGAGATTTTAATTTATTTATACTTTTTGAGGTCTCCTGAATCCAAAAAACTGGTTTTTGCGGTTGATTTGTATGTGTGTATGTTATCAGCGTATCTCAAGAACGAATACTAGAAATGTCCAAACTCGGTATTATAAATGTGTATCATAGAGAGATGCTACACTAAACTTTTCGTTGAAATCAAGAAAATTGTTCGTTTACAGGGGCATCAAAGAGAATTCAAATGCATTACGTATATGGGGGAAATTGCTAGTAAGTGGAGTTTAACATTTATACAATGCACTAAACGAAATGGAATGAACACATATTTCTTATAGGCATGAAAGGATGTTTCATGTAGAATATATATGGAAATCATTCACGTTTCGTTTATATGGCTACACAAAAGAACTAGAATATAGTGGAATAATACTTGGAAATTCATGGTGGTGCATTTCAGACAGTTCTATATGTTATTAATTTAGGATTATATTCAATTGTACAATGTGGTGTATGCATAACTTTTAGGAGAATTACAGGGCTGCAAATAATTAAGTGGAAACTTTTTTTATTATTGAATGTAATTAGTGAAAATGTTTTACTACAATATTTTACTATGTTCAGGAAAACTGCTCAGAAATTAAAGCTAATTCCTCATACCCATGTGGTAAATAAAGTATTTTTTAAAATACATATTTATCGCTTGTTTTTTTTTTTTTTTTGTATATTTACATGTATTGAGTTTCTCTGGTAATAAATAGTGGTTTCTCTGGTAATTAAAGTCATGTTTTTAACGTTTAATCTTTGTCTATGTCTTTTATCAGAATAACTTAAAAGCAAATAATTTCAGGCATTTCAAATGTTGTATTTTATAGTTTATATGATATTGTTATATAAGATTGTTTATATAAGATTGTTTATATAAGATCGTTATATTATTGTTACATGAAAGAAAAAAATATCAAATTTAATAAGTTTCAAGGGATGGAACGTTTGAAAGGTGTCTGAATGACTTGAAATGAACTTTTAAATTTAATAACAGCTTTTGAATTCTCTTTAAATGTAAGTACAATATTAAAACGGGGTTTGGTGAGGGGTGGTAACACCTCTGATTCAGAATTACTTGTCAAACGATACTTTTCTGAAACCCAATTTAAATTGTTTTTAATGAAGGTTTCTACAACAGTATTCGTTACCTTATCCATTAATGTCCAATCTAACATTATGCTATTGAATTTCAGGACAAGAGAAAGTCGTGTCAGTGCGGCACCAGATTATTCTTTAATATTATACGTATAACTGGTATCATGTAAATCAAATAGAAAGAAATACTTATTTGTCCAAGCTTTTTTGTAAGAACAAGGAATGAGCAACCGTCGTAATCAAAATTTTCATTCGACATAGGAATTCAAAGCTTATCGGCCCTATTTGATTGCTAGAGATAATGAAGTTTGTTTGAATCGTTGAAGAAACGGATCGTTTTGAGGATCGTCATCTTATAGAAAGGACTTCCTTGACAGCAGAGTCATGTTACTCCCATTAAAAATGTAAAGCACGATAAAGAGTCAGAGCCTTCTACGGTAAACAGCCGTTCGGTAATATCAGAAAATGTTTCGAGGGTGTCTGAATTATCAATTCGACGTATTCTTCAAGGTGTACTGCATTTGTATCCTATATGTTGCAAATATTGCACAAAATTTTACTAGCAGATTCAGCTGAAATGAAAAAGTTTGTTCGATAGGCTGTGAGATGAGAAATGAGGTAATGAAACGAAAAATGGTACGAGAAAAACAATAATTTTTAACTCGTTTTGCAGAAATGGGAAAATGCTTCTGTCCCTGACATCTAGAAGCTAATTTAAGGCTGTATAAAAATATTTCTATGCATTTCTAATAATTTCTACTTTCTTTTGGTAACGAGTTCTAAGTGTTTCTCCTAAATTATCCTGGTCAAACTTATTCTAAAATTTCTGCAAATAAATTTGAACACAAGGGGCGAGTTTTAGTAACTATAATTTTGATTTATGATCCAATTCTAGAAAATCTAGCGACAACATTTTGTAATGAAAAATGTTTTATAATATTCATAGCAAAATATTCACCATATGTAAAAGTGGAGACTAGAAGTTCTCGATTATTTCGTCTGTTCAGACTACCTGCCTACCTTATGCGTATAACTCAAAAATAAATATTTCTAGTTCAGGAATTCAGAATAAGACTAATCATTCGTTCTAGATGAAAGCGGTATATATTATTTCTCATAGTGAAAGAAGCCCGCTTTGTACTGCATGGAAACATAAACGCGTACACTTTCTGTATATGTGTGACATAGAGTCTCCGTGAGCATGCAACGTAGTCACTTCATTTCCTCGTGTGACAGTTTGGTGTGATTTCATCGCTTCTTCTGTTGTCCGTTCTTTTCCTTTCAAAGAGTATTTTTTATTGTTTGGCTGGAATAAACCTCATGCAGGATAGAATCTTTTCTCAAACGAAAAAAAAAAAAAAAACATTTTTGGTGGATATCGAGTGATAACTCAAAACTGTAGTATTAAGGAGCTCACTAGTTTTTTCACTGTGGGTCACTTGTTATCACTCTTGTATATTTGGAGTTGTAGAGTTATTGCTTTTTTACTGGTCCTCCGCTCTCACATTGCCAGAATTAAAAGATGGTCTTCAGATGATCGTATATTGAATTTTTTAAGACATGCTGAATTTGGCGGCTTCATATGTTCTGACACTCATTGCTTATTCCATACTATGTGGTGGAGGATATATTGAACATACGTTGAAAGAATAAACTTATGGAGTGTAGCATCGAATTGTATTTTCTTTCTGTACATTTTTTTTTTTTTTTTAATGTAAACTAGATTTGCGTGTATTCACTTGAAATATTATGTGTCGGCGCTATCTATCTGACATTTTCGAACTACAAATTTTCTTTTCATAAAGCTAAATAATCTGATTTCCTTCTACTGCTATGAATGGAACCGCAACATTTTTATAATTATTTGTTTCTCTTTAATTAATTTTAAACTTGCAATAGGGCTTTGGTGCCTTCGATATATACTTAATAAATATAAGATTTTATATGAAATGAAAAACGTTACCATTTGATAATTTATTACAATTAAAAAAAAAAAAAAAAGAAAGAAAGAAAAGTAAAGCAGCAATATAAGCAGAATTGGAAAAAAATATATACAAACTGGTTTGTCATTTATACGACTTTCAAGAGAAAGTCGTATAAATGACATATACGTCGTATACCCCGCACTTCAGTTTAATAAAGACAACTTGCATATTAACTAGTAAGATCAATAAAATATGATAATAAAGTTCAATGAACTTAAAAAATAATCTGAAATATGCTTATTAACAATATTTTATCTGACATATAATTATATATGGGGAGGGCCACCACCCCCCTCAAACCACCGTTCAATTATAAAATCTTTTTTTTTTTTTTTTTTTTTTAATCAAGTCTGTTATTTATTCGCCATCAAACTTGATAATCTTGATCATATTTTTCAAGTGATAACCTAATACTAACGTTAAATATCAAATTTCAGTTTTCTGCTGTTATTTGTTTTTGAGTTATGCTGATAACTGGTATACAAACATATTAACCTCTAAAAACTACACTTTCTTATTTAGAGTTCCTGAAAATGCAATATTAAACGAAAACCAGGGTCTAAAAATGTTTGTTTTGCCTGGCCCACACAATATGACATTCGAGATATTAGTTTAGACAATATTTTACAAGTCTTATCACGTCCACTGAATAAAAATATTTCTTTAATTGTGAACTTGAAATTCCCCTCTCTTTTTTGTATTAAATTACTGTAACAACTAAGTGCAAAATTTAAGTGCAAAATTCTTTAAGTGCAAAATTCTACTGTAATTATTTACTAAATCTGATACTTTTATGACCTTTATTTTAATTATGGTCCCTTTAATTATGGTCATTGTAATGTAAAAAATAACCTAAGATACATCTGAAATGTGCATATTGTTATATTATGTAAAACATATACAGGGTGGTGAAAACAAGAGTGTATACAAAATAATAATAATAATAATAATAATAAAAATTGCGCATGGGAGCAATTGAAACAGGTGTTTCAAGTAGCTTCCCCAATATTTGTTTCAGCTGGCCCCTGCCCACAATTTTCACTTTACGAGATGTTAAGCTACCAGTACCTATACTCGTGGGCGTTTCAAATCATATGATTAGCAAGCTGCAACTATACACTATAAGCGCTGAATCAATCAGAAACGTTCACTAATGTATGCTACATAAAATGCGACATCATTTAAAAATTTGAATTTTTACTCACAGTAAAAAAACAGTACTCGAAAACAGTTTTATCCTCATAAAATCGACAGATGTTTACATACACATTTTTTTTACATTGTAAAGTAGGTTTTGTGTGTCTGTACTTCCCTTTATTGGCAATAAATAAGCACTTAAAAATTGTATTTTTTATTTCCATGTTTTAACTTTTTCCGTAATTCAACTTGCCCCGGTCTCCCCTATGTGATTTTTTAATTTTATAATTATTTTGATGCTGGTCTCTGTAATGCAAAATGGGAAGTTTAAACAAGCATTATTGTATTGCAAAATTGGGTCTCAAGCCTTTTGTACTACATAGAACAGGTACACATTGGCGATATAAAATAGACTGTATCTAAAAATATCTTGCAAGCCCCATAGGTTTGTAACCTGGATTTAAAACTAGACCATCAAAGGTATAATTAAAACTGTGCCTCATAGTTATTGACTCATGGCTTATAGAGTAATTTACCATCAAATTTCACCTTTTTTTAGAAAATTTTCAACTTTGAGACCGTTTAACTACTAAAGCCAAGAGTAACCCATGCTATTTTAAATAATTTTAAGTTCTATACTAAGGTGTGTAATTAACCCCATAATTATTTCTATGGGACACTCATGGCCTTAGAATATATTCAGACTGAAAACATGGAAAAATCAACGAAAACTGCATTTTCGAATGACCTTGGCCTTTAAAGCCATGTGTGACCCACCAAACTGTTTATGCTAAAATGTACTTAGTATCAAGTAGTATCCGTATTTAAAAAAATTGACATGGGTCACTCATGGCTGTAGGAGTAAAATGATATTAAAATTACACAGTTTATTTACGGCCTCAAACTTTGACCCCCCTCTCTAGGTCAAACAAATGAAATTCAGAAAAAAATAAATTTCACTTTTTCTTATCACAGTACTACTTACGTATCCTGAAAGTTTCGGGAAAATTGACGATGTCAACTATCAAAAGTGTCCAACTTAAAAAACAATGACTCTTAAATCTTTACATTAATGAAACATTTGTGCAATATTATTGATTGCTTTTAAATATTGAATAGTGAGTTTTGTCTATAAATGTATTAAATAATATATATACTATTTATGGAGGGTAAATTGTGCTCATTTACGGTGTACTTTGCCAAAACATAATATTTGGATATATTTAGTCGCAGTTATTACTGAGTTAACTGCACCATTAATCATAAATGATGAAGGATATTATACAATTTTATGTAAATAGCGACAATAGATTTGCCGACTATATATAGACTTCAACGTAAACTAGATATAATATTTTGGATTATTTCATTATAAAATGGGTTAAAAAATAAAGTTGCTACTTATTATTCCATTAAAATTTACTGTTTAGTTCTTTTCTATTCTTAACAGTTCTTTACACTTCATTTCATTATTTGTTTATTGAAACTTTTCATTTTTGCTTTAAAATGTTCTACAAAGAACGCCAGTAATTGTAACGTTTTTGATTGCATTATTATTCTATCTTTGCTCTAATTGAATGCATTTATTTTAAATAAATTTGAATATGTTGTGTTTGAAATTTATGATGTTTTAAACATTTATATTTCAAAAGTATTATTTTTATAAGTCACGTAAAGTGGTACAAAACACACACATATATATACATATAATTTATAATTGTAGTCCTTAAGGTTTATTAATACAATTTTTTCAAGGGATATAGCGTTCGTCGTAGCTTTCAATATTAAATTGGGATAAATAGATCTGACATATATTTCAATATTCTGGGAATATGTAGTATTGATGAAATATATAAACAACTGCCTGCATTGACTTTGTGAATTTTTTTATTATTATTATTAAATTGATTTCTAGTATATCAGCAGAAAACCGTCATATATATATTAGGTCGTTGCAAAAGTTCGTGCGGACGCTGATTATTTTATTGCCTCCAAAGACGAGAGCTTCTATCGCAGTGGTATACATTTGTTACCCTAAAATTGGGCAAAGGTTGTAGAAAGTAATGGAAAGTATTTTGAATAAAAATTATCATTTGATTTGATGTATTTTTATGAAATGAAGCAAAAAAAAAAAAAACGCACGAATTTATGCAAACACCTAATATATAAATAGAAAGAGAAAGAGAGAGAAAGAGAAATGTTTGTATATTTTGCACATCTGTGTATAAATTCCATGATCTTCTTTATATATTGTAAAACAAATAGCTTTTTATATTATTCTCCCTTTGATCACCAGTATACACAGTTGGATATTCATGCACTGTAAATAGAAGACCGATTCATAAAATGCGTTTGAAACGCGTAAGTATGAGGAAATTTAGATTGCGCACCCGTATAAAGGCACATTTGTGCCTTTGCGTGTATTGAATGAGATAAGTGTCTGAATAACGCTGTACGAAAATAAGACATATTTCAGTTTAAACAATAAAAAAAAAAAAATAAAAGACATTTTACAATTCAGGCACTTAAAAATTCAGACACTTGCATTAGAAACTTCTTTTACATGGAATCCATCTTAAACAATTAGCATATGATGTTTAATTTTCTTTTCACATTCACTAAATATAATATCTGTTACATAATAAGTACTTAAGCTATTTAATCCATGTTAGCTTTATAAAATTAAAATTTTAGAAGTAATTCACTAAAGTAAATGTTTATTTTAATTCTACGTTATAATTGTTCAATTGACTAATATAACAACATAGTTAGACACAGAAATTATTTGGTTAAAAATTTTTATTATTATTTTTATTCATCTAAAGTATTCAAATCTAACTTAGATAGTAAATAAAAATATTAAGATGGGCATAGCAAGTAACTTGTAGCAAAAAAAGCGAATTTGTAACAAAACAATTTTGAATATTTTATACGTAAAATGTTAACTCTCTTCTTCCACATGATTGCCTACGCCAGAATGTACCAATCTTCTGATTTACATGTACATAATTTATTTTCTTTTAAACACAATAAACTATTACAGCAAAATATTAAATCTATCTCTTTCTCTCTCTCTCTCTCTCTCTCTGTAAATATATATATATATATATATATATCATTAAATATCAATTGTGTCCAGTGATGACTTGATCGGAAAGACGATAGTTACGAAATAATACATGCGAAAAGGGATTTTTTGTGTAAAAATAAATATGTAAATATTTTTTTTTGTGCTCTGGAAGATTCTAGAATATATATTTTTAACAGAAAATGAAATTTACACGCCATCATTCTTGTTTTTTCATTTATTAAAAATAATCACTGCGGTCAGTATTGGCTGACTAATGGAAAAAACAACTAATTAAAAGCTGGGAAATTTTAAACACTTTAAGTGTGTGAAATGGTGTGCCTTTTAAAATGTTTCTGTCTGAAATATTACGCTTTTTACATCCTAGAATTGAACATTGAATTTAAGAGATTTATTTTAATTGGAACTTCACTTGCATCTATAAAGTGATTATAATAATAAATAGCTTTGAATTCGCGTTTTGATTTTTGCATTTAAAAATATATTCATTTTATTGCAAACACATAAATATTTAATTAATTATACCTATTATGGCTTATAATTGTATCATTTAAACAGATTAAAGAATTGTCAAATTTGGAATGTGTCAGTCGAAAAAAATAATCATAAATCTAAATTTTACTTACGATTTTTTTTCTTTAAGTAATAATACTACCAAAGATTATATATCATGTTTTAATTGCACAGCTGCCAAATTTCCAGTTTGTTTGAGAAAATTCATACCAGACATATTTTTATTTATTTGATTGCAAAAAATCAATATAAAAAATAATTAATAAAAAATAATAAAAATAGTGGTCTTACATCTGGTATAAAATATAAAATGTTAGCAGCTATGACTATTGAATTTCAACTTTTATGACTGTCTTTTAAAAAGGCAAAATTGTAATGTTTTCACTTTATACTTTAAAAAAAAGAAAAAAAAAGTTTAAATAATGTTTCTCTCTACTTGAGATTAAAAGTAAAACTATGCACCCTATGATAAAACTTAAAACAGGTATTTATTACTTCCGTACGTCAAAAACAAATTAAAAATACATAATGTTGAATTATAAGTGTATGGTGAAAAAAATATCAAATTTGTGAACACATAGGTCCAAATTTAAACTGAAAAACTTCTTCGAACTGTCTTGCATTTGTCTTCAAGGCAGTAGCACGTGTTTTGCAACTGAAGAAGAAAGGCTACGTCCTTCCGAAACTGGCAGTGCTTTCATAAATTTTATGGTGTTTCAAGAAGTTTTTAAATTTAAATATTGATATACACCTTTTCTTTAATTTATTATTGAATGAATATATCCGTTAATGGCAGTCAAATGGAATGAAAAAATATTACTGTATTTTAAATTTTGAATTTTATAAATGAATAATAATGCATTTAAAAACACTTTAACGATTCGTCTTATTAATTTATGCATGGAATTTTCCTAATTAAAAAATAAAATGTGTTTTTTCTTTTGTTTAAACTAAAAAGAAAAAAACATCGAGTTTATATATCTATATTTATATAATCTAAATGAGTTATTTTCTTTTAAATAAACAGTTATTGAAATCAGTTATTTAATCTCGAAATAGTTGTTTTAATTTTTGCTAGAAATAATTTCCAAAAGCTTATTAAAACAATTGTTTCGAAGATTTCATTTTAACTACGAAAGTAAGAATAAAAAAAACTGTGAAAAATCTCGTATAATTACGTTCATATTAATTCTGTTTTCAGCGTACTGCATAAACACTTATATGAAAGAAAAGCTTTTTTACTGAATTTAATTATTTTTACATGCAAATACATAATGATAAACATTTAAGTGCATTGAAAAAAACGTGTTATGATAAAAAGTGCTAAGCAGACAAATTTCATTTGTACTATCATTATAATTGTAATTTCATTTGGTTTTTATTCTAAGTTCAAAGGAAAAAAAATATTTTCTATCAAAATAATTTCTATTAACAAAATGTTTTCAGTGAAATAATTCAGGAACAAATAATAAATTGAAATAAAGCATGAATAATAATAATAAAAATAAAAATAATAAAGAAACTTCTAATACCTTACTAATGTAATAATTAATATTTCAGAATTTTAAACACAGCTTTTTAATTCAGAATTCCTCCTTTTCACCTTACTGATTTTATTTTATTTTTTTATTTCCCCCTTTTTTTCCATGTATTATTTCGTTAAAAATGTATTCTTTTTAACATCCGCTTAGAATATTTATTTCAGTAAAATTGCAATACGTTTTAATTTAATTAAATCGAAACAGCTGCTGGCGCAAAAAAAAAAAAAAAAAAAAAAAAAAAAAAAAAATATATATATATATATATATATATATATACATATATATAAACAAGTTTTCTGTGTTACACTCATGCTCACAAAACATTTAAATATTATATTAGTAAAAAATAAGAACATGGCATTTAATTAAAATTATATAATTAAAAAATATAATTAAAATTTTATAAATTTTAAACTTTTATTTTGCGGTTAAACTACATTTTTTTTTTTTTTTTTTTTTTTTTTTTTTTTTTAAATAAAAACTAATTGCCGTTAGCTATTTCTGATTTGATAAAAAGTTCAACGAATGGTTAAAAGGAGAAAGCGGATAGGATATTAATGCTAAAAAGATATACGTAGGTTAATGACTAATAAAAATGCAAATATTAGTATGATAAATTAATCATATATAAATGTACATATATTAGATAACTTATTCATGCATTCTATGTGTTATTAATTATACTTACAGTGCTTATAGTGTTCTGTTGACGATTTATTTGCAAGAGTTGACACAAACCGTGTAAGTGAATTAAATAAGACGTCACACTGATGACTCAATAAAAATAATTGTAAAATAATAAATTCCAAAATTTACCAAGAGAGTAGTGTGTGGCGCTGTTTTTCTAAGTAAAACTTTTCTCTCAACTAAATTAGCACGGTGTCTCAAATTTAAAAATAAAAAATAAGACAAAATCTGTTCTTAAAAAAGTGCGCAATCATCAATTTTAAATGATAAATTGCCAAAAAAAACTTTACTTAGAAAAACAGCATCACATATTCACCTAGAGGCAAACTTTGAAACTTTAATCTTTATTACTATTATTATTAATTGTATAATTATTATTATTATTACTATTATTATTATCAATATTTTTAGTACATTTCAATTATTAAAAGCGCAAAACACAACCGAAATTCCCATCGGTCTATTTCTACACTTGTACTAAAAAATAATGTGTGCATTGAAAACAAATCATTAATGTTAATCTTACCATATGCTTTAAAAAACAAAATATCGTGTATTTCGCTAATATATATTAAAAACATTGTGTTTTATGCATCATCAAAATAGGAAATATACATGAAAAGCTTTTCTCGTGAATCGTATTGTAATTAAATTTCTTTGTTTGTCAATGTACAGTTATACACCCTCTATTCGCGCAATTTATTATTTGCTTTAAATATGGAAGAAAAATGACACAAATGTTATAATTATAGCTTTATTCTTGGAGAAAAAGCATAAGACATGTCGTTTCTGCACACCTGTGCGCTTTTAAAAATAGAATTAGCTCCTCACAATGTAATTAACATTTGGAATATTAAAAAACCTTCATTAAACAACTGAAAATGCCCTTCGATCAGTATCCACATAGTTCTCATAATGTGATATAATCTTCTGAACCATACAATAATAATATTTATTCCCTATTCCGTAGGGCATCTGCTTTTGTGCATCTTGTTAATGTATGTTAAATTTGATACGTTTTCTGCTACACAAATGTGGGGATGCTGTGGGCTTGTAATATTAATAATTATAGCACTTAATTTTACCCAATTAGTTTAATGAGGATTCAATATATTACAATATTTACACAATATTTACAGGCAAGCTGAAGTAGTCACTTAATATTATCGACAAATAGAGTTGTCAACATCCACGTCAGTTCAAAAGAGTTTATGTGTATTATCTAGAAGTCGTTATAAAAAAAAAAAAAAAAAAAAAAAAAAAAAAGTCAACAATGTTCGTCCAATAAAATGTTACGTCAAGCGCTCTTTTCGTCTAGAACAATTTCCATCGTAACGAACCGTCTTCATCCATTTGTAAACAATGGGAAGCAGAGCTGGGGAACTACTTCGTCAAAAGTTACCTTCTATCTGAACCGTTCCAGGTCTTACGAGAATGTTCCACAGGTGAAGATTGCTCGCGCTGAAAAGGTGGGTCTTAAAGGGTGATGTTTTTCTGACATCAGAGCTGCGTCACGGTTTCGTCATCATTCGTCAAGGTCGATCGCTGCGGGGCAGGATTTCACAGAGAAAAGAAAAGGAATAAGGTATCTGCTGGCACTATATCTTCGACCATCCTTCAGCGACTGGTCCTGCAGGCGGCCATACTGAAAAATACAAAAAGAAAAAACAAACACTCACGCAACACAAAGTGATAAGAAGCATATCTACATTAGTGTGTACAGTTTTTTAATGCTATTTTTTAGTGTGAAATCGTTATCCATTTTTTGATAAATTCCGCATGAGTGGATGTACAAAAAGGTTCTTCGTAGCATCCTTCTTTTATCACATCATAAGTGTTTCCACCTTTTATTTTCACAATTTTATGGGGACCAAAGTATTTCGATTTTAATTTAAGGCTGGGACCAAACTGAGTTCGCTTGATGGCAACTAGGTAAGACTACTTTGTAAGACTCTGGATGTTTCCTTCGTAAGTTGTATGACTTTCGATTTTCTTCCGGAACTTTAAAAATTTTCTTTTTGCGTGCTTACGCAAATCCTCACTTTCGGCCTCAAAACTAGCCTGGAATTCGCACTCGAGTATCTCTTTCATCTTGTCATTTCTTTTGGTGTTCATTTTAGTGCCGAACAACAATTCAAAAGGCGTCGTGTCGATAGTTCTTTGGTATGTTGAATTTACCATTCGCTGTAGTTCAGTAGTGTTTGTATACCATTCGGCTGGGTGTTTTAGTGATAATTTTGAAAAGACTGATAACCTGGCCGTTGGCCCTTGGCAAACCAGCAGTAATTGGGTGGTGTTTAATGCCTTCACTTGAACAATTATCAGCAAATTCTTTAGAAGTAAATGCAGTGCTGCGGTCAGTAATTATTTGTGATGCGTTTCCAGAAACTGTTTTCTGAATTTCTAGTTTAGCTAACACCTCTTCAGTCGTCGTACTTATGTATATCCAAACGAGTCAACTGTGACTAAAAGATGCTTATAATTTTTATGTGTCCGAGATGGTCTATATTGTACATATTGAATGGCACATCTTGTTTGTGTAGTGGGTGTAGCATTCCCTCTTTCTTTCCGCTTTTACGATTTACATGTATACAATGTACATAGCTGGCAATGACGTTTTCCATTTTTTTTCGAAAGTTGGGAATGAAGTAAAATTCTTTAATGTATTTTTGGGTATATTTAATTCCTGTATGTCATTTCTCGTGAGCTTCCTTAGTAATTTCCATTTGATTGCTATCTGGTATTACGAGTAATTCTTCCCCATTTACGAATTTATATAAAATTTCATTCCTAATTCATTAATCTTCACAACTATAATACTTCAATATTTCTTTAATGGTTTTTATGTTTTGTTAATTAACTTGAGCACGTTTAAGTCGTGGTAGAATATTTTGTATGGATAAGCAAAGTACATTTATTGGTGACCTACTTAGAGCGTCAGCATGGGGCATTTTACTTCCAGCGCGATGTTCAATCGTATTGTTAAATTCCTACAGCAAAAGAGCCCTACGTGCTACTCTCGTGGTTATATCTCTTTTTTCCATTGTTTTTTGAAAAGCTGAACAGTCAGTGACTATTTTAAATGGAATTCCTAATAAATATATACGGAACTTTTTTAAAGCTTCAATTATCGCTAACACTTCCAACTCACAGCTTGAATATTTCTTTTCAGCATCTGTGGTTTTACGAATCATTTAATACGTAGGATGAAAATTAGTGTCGTTTGCGGTTTTCTGCATTAAAATTGCACCACAATCTTCTATAATGGCGTCAGTATACAGTTCTGTTTTGTAATTTGGTTTATATAAGGACAAAACTGGTTTGTCGGCTAGGATATATTTTAAGCATTTAAAAGAATTTCTTTCTTCGTCATCGAATTTAAGGGGACTTGGTACCTGTGACGGCACTACTGAAGTAGGTTTCATGTAAAAGCTTATATTCCAGTTTAATGCTTATAAATTGGACTATATTAGGTATGTTCAATAAAATGTATATCCAGAACACAACTCTTATGGTTTGTGATATATTTTTTACAGATTTGAATTCTTTAAATTGCGTTTTCTCAGTTTGCATTTTTTATGAATCCATGATCTTCAAAATGCTAAAACTGTTACATATAAATATATATATATATATATATATATATATATATATAAAGACTTAATATATTTTTTCGCATGCTTAATGGATTAAAGAATTAGTGATGGGTATTGACATTTATTAATTAGTTTTCGAGAGAAAAACAAATTAAAACTGCATATCTAGATAGATTTTTTTTTAATTGCTTTTTGCTATATTTTTATTTTTAATATTTATCCTTTTGGAAAATTCATCCCTAATTATTTTAAGTAGGTTCTATTAAATATCCTCAAAAAACAGGAACTCTTTTTTTAAACTATCTGTTGAAGTTTTAGTATTTTGAAGATCATGAATTCATGAAAAAATGCAAACTGCGAAAACACAATTTAAAGATTTCAAATCAGTAAAACATGTATCAAAAACCATAAGAATTATTGTTTGAATACATATTTTATTGAATAGACCTAATGTCGATCAATTTATATATATTAAATGGAAATATAAGATTTATATGAAACCTACTTCAGTGGTGCCGTCAAGGGTACCAAGTCCCCTTAAACCTGCGATCTTTGTTCAGCATATCACTTAATGATCTAGCAATAATGGAATAATTTGCAATAAACTTTCGGAAGTATCCATTTAGACCTAGAAAGCTTTGGACTTGTTTTAAGTTAATTGTCTCTGGGAATTTCATGACGGCCTGTGTCTTAGAGGGAGATGTGAAAAAATTTGCTTCTTCATATACATGGCACAAGAATTCAATCATTCTTTTCAAAAAATGAGACTTCTTAAAATTATATTCTAAGCCATATTTACTGGCGAGACTTAGGGTCTGTTTTAAATGATCAACGGCGTCTTCATATTAGGATTCTAATATTATGAGGTCATCTTAATGGGGCAAATCAATACCGGAATTAACTAATGGTCGAAAAATTGTGTTTATTTATCGTTGAAAAACAGCAGGCAAGTTGCACATTCCAAATGGAACTTTAAGGATTTGGTACTGGCTCTCATGGGTCACGAACGCAGTGTATTTTGTACTGTCTTCGTTTACGTTCACGTGGAAAAGTGCGTTTTTTAAGTCAATCGTACTAAAAATATATGCCCCCTGCAAACGGTCCAGTATATCTTCGATCAAAGGCAGGGGAAATAGGTCTTTATCTATTACTTTATTCAGACGCCTATAGTCGATGCATATTCTTGACAATCGAGCTACAATGCCACTAACTTCAACTTCAGTCGGCAATTCTTAGATTATCCACCAGGTCAGAATCGTAGTCAAAACTTCATGTTTGCACAAATATGAGCGCAAAATAAGAAACAAAATGTTAAAATAGTAAAATCGTGCAGTTTATAGGATTCTGCTTTACATATTTATAGTTATGCGTCTGTGCAACGCTCTCTATCGACGAAAATATGAACTATTTTTTTCTTTACCAAAAAAAAAAAAAAAAAAAAAAAAAAAAAAGAAAGAAAGAAAGATGGTTGGTTGGTGGAGTTTTATGGCGCAAGATCCAATTTAGGACATACTGCACCAAGCAAGTTTATTATTATTACTTACTTTTATGAGCAAAATTAAAAGAGAAGTTTAAACAAGCCTCTGGATGGGGCTCCCATCCAGAAATCTAGAACAAAAAACGACGTTAGAATGTATGATAAATTAAGAACACGTGATTAAAGTTAGATGACATTGTAAAAGCCAATTTCTTTTAAAAAGTTAAAAATATTACAGTGAGAATTCTCCCCTATGAGGTTTGTCAAATTCGATGATGATGAGTTAAAAAATAGCCTGTATAAATGACGTAGACAAGGGCAATCGGAAAAGATGTGGCGGGTGGTTAATAAACTATAAAAGCATTTGGGACAATACGGTTCCTGCTCTCCAAGAAGAAGATATTTGTGTGTAAGCCTAGTGTGACCTATTATAAGACGGGTGATAGCAACATCGTGCTTCCGTGGATCAAGTGTTGGCCAAACCAAAATATGATCACTCTCTGAATTTATTGTTATTTTGACGTTCCCACTCCTTTTGCCAGATGTACCTAAAGAAATATTTTAGGGCACGTTTGAGATCTTCATATGGGACTGGACAATTTAAAGGAACTAAAGCTTTTTTGGCTGCTTTATCAGCTCTTTCATTACCTCTGATTCCAACATGTCCTGGAACCCAACAAAATAAAATACCATATCCCTTTTTTACAAGGTCGTTATACATTTTTAAAACTGAAATAAAAGAAAGTGTACAAGAGCCAGAAGAAAGTGCATCAAGAACACTCTTAGAGTCTGTGTAAATTATGAACTTTTTCCTGTGATGTGATAAAATGAAATTAAGTGCAACCTCAATGGCATAAAATTCAGCAGAGAAGACTGAAAATGAACCTGGGAGACGATAGTTAAGAACAGTGTCACCAGAAACAATACCACAACCAACTTGCTCACCCGCCTTAGAGCCATCTGTAAATACTTCGATGTAATCCTTAAAATTGCAGCGATGAGAAGCATAAAGACTCTGGAAAATAGAAGAATCTGTGTTAGACTTGTCGAAACCTTTAAAAGGATGAATGCAAGAGATGGCGATGAGTTTCCAAAGTGTGATATCTAGAAATGACCTAGTACGAACCTTGGTGTCAAGATGAGATATATCAGTGAGAGCGTCTTTTATTCTTATGCTAAAATGAGGAATGGAAGAAGGGCGATTCAGAAAAATACGACTATCATTACTATTGAGATGAGAAATAAAAGAATGAAGAGGATGTGAGAGAATGCGAAAATACAACTCTAATGAAAGTTGTCGTCTGATATCAGTGAGGGAAGGTTCAACACAGTCGGCATACAGACTAAGGATGGGAGATGTACGAAAGGCCGCAGAACAGATTCTAAGTGCAGAATGGTGCACTGTGTCAAGTTTCTTAAGGTACGATATTCGAGTAGACCCATATATTTGACAGGCATAGTCCAGTCTAGAGCGGATGATTGCTCTATAAATTCTAAGCAGGGAAGTGCGATCAGCGCCCCACGAGGTGTTTGATCGCACCTTCAGAATATTTAATTTTTTAATGCATTTAGTCTTTAGATTTAAGATATGCGGAATGAAAGTCAGTTTCCTGTCAAAAATTACACCCAAGAAGCGAGCAGTGTCCACAACTAAAATTGGACTATTATTAATTGTAAGATCTGGATCTGGATGAAGATCCCGTCTGCTGCAAAAATGCACACATTGTGTTTTGTCAGTTGAAAAATTTAAACCATTTTCGTTTGTCCAATTAACAATATTTTTGATGGCGAGGTGTAACTGGCGTTCAACGAAGCGCATGTCATTTTTATGGCAAGAGATTTGCAGGTCATCAACATATAATGTCCCATGAACACTTGGCGGCACTTGTTTCAAAATGCCATCAATTTTTAAAGAGAAGAGTGTAACACTCAGGACACTGCCTTGAGGTACACCTTCTACCTGAAAGTAAAAATCTGAAAAATCTGAACCAATGCGAACTTGGAAGCGTCTGAGTTTAAAAAATTTTTCAATAAAAATAGGAAGATTTCCACGAAAGTCCAAATTAAAAAGATCTCTTAAAATACCATAGCCCATGTCTTATCGTATGCTTTTTCCATATCGAAAAAGACAGATACTAAATGGTTACGTTTAACATTAGCTTTCCGGATGTTTGTCTCCAGCAGTAAGATATTGTCAATTGTTGAGCGGCCACGTCGAAAACCACTTTGCCATGGAGAAATCATGTTATTTTTTTCTAGTATAAAAACCAGCCTTGCATTCACCATTTTTTCAAGAAGTTTACACAGACAACTTGTGAGGGCTATTGGTGTGCAATTTTTTGGATTAGTTGCATCTTTGCCGGGTTTTGGAAATGGGATAACAATAGCATCGTGCCAAGCAGAAGGGAAGATGTGTTCAGTCCAGATTCTATTGTAAAGATGAAGCAAGTTATTAAGAGAATCATTAGATAAGTGTTTGATCATAATGTAGGTAATGCCATCAGGTCCAGTAGCAGAGTTATGACAACGTTTCAAACTATATTTTAATTCATTTTTTGTAAAAGGGCTATTGTAACTTTGAATTAGGCGGGATTTGAAACTGATGATAGAGAATTCGCATTTCTTTTTGTAAGAGAGAAAGGGTTCAGAGTAGGAAATAGAGCTAGAGGTGTTAGATAGAGTTTTCCCAATGACGTTGGCTATATTTTTGGTGGACGTTATGGTTTGACAGTTATATTAAAAAAAAAAAAAAACCTCTGATTAGTATAAATACCCATAGCTTTTTTAACACGATGCCATAATTGCTTGCTGCTAATATTAAAAGTGATGCTGGAGACATAGTTGATCCAGGACTCTCTCTGAGCTTTCCTGCGAGTTTTCAGCGCACGTGCCTTAGCTTGTTTAAATAGTATATAATTACTTGTAGTGGGATACCTGCGGAAAATACCCCACGCTTTTTGTTGCTTCCTTTTTGCTAGTGTACAATCATCATTCCACCAAGGTTTAGGATGTTTTAGCCCAGATGATTTTGGAATATAAGTGCTAGCAGCATTCATAATACATTGGCTGGCTTGAGTTACAGCGTTATTGGTATTGCCTTCAACCATGTTAGTAGTAATGGAGGAATTTAAAGAAAAGCTAATCCAATCGGCCCTGTCATATATAAAATGGTATCTCTTAGGATGCACCTGGTCATAATTATAAAATGATAAAAACAAAGGATAATGATCACTATTATATAGATCGTCACCAACAAAAAAATTAAAATATGGATAGAGTGTAGGAGAGCAAATGGCAAGGTCAATTGCATGAAATGTCCTGGAGGGTTCATGGAAATAAGTATGGTTGCCATTATTTAAGAGACATACAGAATTATCTGTAATCAAGTTTTCAATAATAAGTCCACGAGAATTAGTATCCGGGCTTCCCCACTGCTGATTATGTGCATTAAAATCGCCAAGTATTAAAAAAGGAGTGGGAAGTTGTGAAATGAGGCTATTGAGATCATGCTGGTTTACATGCAAATTGGGTGGTAAATAGATAGAACAAACTGTTATTAACATTCGGATATGCAGCTGGATTGCAACTGCTTGGATATTAGTATTTAAAGGGATAAAAAAATGTGGGACACTATTGGAGATTAAGAGAGCTACACCACCTGTAGCTCTGTCAGTTTGGGAAAAGTCTTTCTGAAACAGTTGTAGCCACGAATATTAACATTAACATTTTGTCTAAGGTAAGTTTCCTGGAAAGCGAAACAAACAGATCTATGGTTAAAAATTATGTCTTTGATTTCGTCTCGTTTATTATTAAAACCCCGGCAATTCCAACAAATGAAATTAGTCATGATTTTTTTTTAGATAAATGTATCTACGTCATTTTCATCAGAGGCAGTAGACATAGTCTCCTCTACGTCAAGCTATGGCAAGACAGTCATCCTGTTTTTCGGAGATAGGTTTATTTGATTTCTTTAATGTGGTTTTAGTCAAAAGTTTTTTCTTTTTAAGTGTACTATGATTGGAAGGTGAACTGATGTGCTTTAGAGACACATATTTCAGTTTTTTATCTGGTTGTACATTTTTTATAATTTGTGATGATATCTAGGTGCAAGTACGTTTAGACGGCAGTTGTGAAGCAGAGGAAGTCAGATTAGGTTTTATTAAATATTTAGCAGAACTATCTTTAGCAGTTTCTCCAGATTGGTTAATTTCGAGATTGTCTGTTTAAATGGCTATTGTTTTGAAAGTTTTCTAGGCCTTCGATGAAGTTGCAGCTGCAAATGATTTTCCTATTATTGGAGTCCTGGAGCCAACTAGTTTTTTTGCTTCAAAGTAAGAAATATTTTGTTTTGTCCGGATTGTTTGTATTTCTTTTTTGTATTTGAATTTTTCACAAGATTTTGAATAGGCTGGGTGTTCTTTATTGCAATTCACACATGAAATAGAGGCTTCACAATTCTGGTCGTCATGGCCTACTGCACTGCAGCGTGAACATGTGAGTTTTCCACGGCAAGATTGTTTGGAGTGACCAAACCTTTGACAATTAAAGCAACGCAATGGATTAGGAATATAAGGTCTTATTGGACATGCGAGATATCCGGCTTTAATAGAGCGTGGGAGGTTGGGTGAGTCAATAGTAATTACGATATGCTTAGTAGGTATTTTCTGGTTATCACGAGTGATTGATATTCTGCGGACTGCAATTACTTTTTGCTCTCTTAGATTTTCTAGTATTTCACCTTCAGATATATATTGTAAGTCTGGCTCAGATATTACTACAAGGCAGGTATTTAAACTTCTGTGAGCACTGACGGTAACTGGGATATTTGCGAACATAATACATTTTTTTAGATTTTTTGCTTGGTTATTGCTTTCTATTTCGATAAGTAATTCTCCTGTTCTCAGTTTTTTAATGGATTTCGGTTCACCTACAATACCTTGTACAGCCTTCTATGTGAGAAATGGAGAGGTCTTTGAAAAATCCCACTCATTCCTCTTAACAACAAAAAAATCTCACTTCACTGTGCATAAACACATTTTTTCTCACTTAGAGTTGAAGAAAATTCGTCCATCCTATCTCCCCAAGAATCCGATATAGATTGGTTAACTTGGCCCAAGCCAGACGCATTATCCAAACTTCCTATTGTTGTCGCCATGATATAAGAGAAAAGAAAAGGGTGAGGGTTTCCTTAGTCCCACAAGTCAGAATGTTTCTTCCTACACACAAACGCAAAGGGTTTTTAAGAATCCTCTTTGGGACACCCATAACCACTCACCAGCTACCAGACCGTTGACCCAGCTTAGGAATCACAGGTGGTAGTCGTGTTAGTCCGGTGTTTCTCGTTCGAGTAGTCACCGTTGTCTCACCTTCACCAAGGGCACCAGTCTCCCAGTGTGATCCCAAGGCTAGACTACCGTGAGACCCTTACCAAATCACCAACCCAATAGCCAGCGCCACATCTACACCAGACTTAGCTTAATTAATATATTAGTAGTTTTATGGTTTTTAGCTTAACAAATGAGAACAAAACCAACAAAAGGTGAGTAAAAACAAGGTGAGTAGAAACCAAAAAAGTGAGAGAGCAAGTTGAGTAGTTTCATTTTTTTGGGTTTTTTTTTTCAAATTTTAGATTTTTTTTTTTTTTTTTTTTTATATATATATATATATTTTTTTTTTTTCAAAAGCAAAACAGGAACAAGCAAGTACCAATGGCAACAAAAGCAAAATAAACCAAACCAAAAGTGAAAGAAATAAATGAGAAGGGGAATAAAACAAAGGAAGGAGAGGAAAAAAAGATCACTCGGGCCCGGAGTGCGTGACTTCCCCTAAATACCTAAAGAAGGTACCCCCCTGGGGGAAGAAAGAAAGAAAAGAAAAAAATATTTCCCTTTACGAGAATAACATTTTTACAAAACACGTTAAATTTTTATAAATTTTCAAAATGTCAACAGATATATGGGCCACCTGGTATTTTAACATCCTACTAAAGAAAGAAAAATTCAATTTTCATTAAAATATCAGACAACATAATTTTATTCAGACAAATGTCAGAAATTGTTAGGAGAAACTTCAGATCTTTTTCTACTAATAAACCTAATTTTAACAAATCCCCCAATTCCCATTTTCTTTTGCATCTGTTCACGAAAAACGATGCTGATTTTAAAGAATAAATTTAAATCAGAAATTATCATTTGCCTTTTATGCATAGTCTTACTATAAAATCGAATGGAGTACAGATAATAAAAACTGAGATGTATTATTCATAAACTATAAGACAAAGTCAATATATTTTTATTAAATTATGCAAGGACATATTCTTATTTTATATTTTGAAAACCGTTACATATGATATAGTTATTTTAAAATGAAAATATTATTATTTTAAACAAAATCTTAAAGAATGTATGTAACAAGTTTAAGGCAAAGAATACATAATAAAACTGTTAAACTAAAGGATATTAATTGTTGGCATATTTCCCCTAAAATATTTTTAATACAAATTTATGTCAAATATTGTTCTATTCTGCTATGTGATAAAAATCTGAAATTTCGAATAACTTACAAATTTTAATATTAGATATTTATAGTCAATGATGTTAAAGCCAGTATCATAAATGATAAATTTTAAAAGAGGCTGATATCTTTTCGATGAAACTATTCTTCATAATGGAAGTATCACGATTTACAATTCACGATTTACATTTCTGCTATGTTAAGAATATAGTAATTTTTAATACTCCTGCAGTATCCTAAATGGTATTTTGAATGCGGTCTGACATCTTTAAAGTGAAAATATACCTCAAAACGGATATTTATGAAAAAATTTGCCTCTTCTCCCATATTATGAAATTTGTGAATTTCGAATAAATTCTGAAATTTTCAAAGTTGGATGTTCATAGTTAATGATGTTCATGTCAGAATTATAATTATTATTAAAAAAACTAATTTGACATCTGTGAAGGTGTTCACATATATTTGGTTAAATTTTAATTGAATTTTTAAATAAAATAAAATCTAATGATAAATGAATGCATTATTCCAATAAAAAAAATAATTAAATTTTAAGTGAGATATTATATTTACGTAATTTGTTCTTAAGCATTTGGAAAAAGAATTATTTTTTAATGTCGTTAAAAATTACACAATTTTAATTATACATACGACCTACACTATTTATCAACATAAAACAATAACACACATCATTCAGAAATCTAAATTGTATATGTTTTATATATAAATCATAAATAAATGTTTATCTTTTTGAATAGAAAAGTACTTTATTTTATGGGATAAAAAGAAAATAAAAGAAATAATATCTAACGGAAATTCTGACATTAAACGTAATTATAAAAAAAGTGTTCTCAAATAGTCATAAAAATAAGAAAACTCATTGTCAGAATTTATATTATTACAACACCGGATATAATTTATTTTAAATTACCCAATATTAATGATTTCAGTTCATAACGGTCATTTTCTCTACTCAAACGGTCGCTTGGCGTAAAATTGGCGATTAAAAGGTTAATACAATTATAAACCGTCATTACAAATTCAAAAATTAACATTAGTTTAATATCTAAAACAAAGAACTGAAGTTGGCTTTCATTTTGGCGAAAATAATGATAATGCAGTCATATGACTTCCCTTCGGGATGGTTCTCCCCGTGCGATCGAAAAGAGCAGACCCACAGTTTTTGCTTTTTTCACGGTATAGTAAAGACGTAGTATTTTTTCGCTGCCCTCTCTCTCTCCCTTGTTCCTCGGAATTTTCTGGAGTTTGATTCCTGAACAATATTTTTAAATACGAACCTGTACTGCTTAATGATGTGAATCTTTTTAACAAATATAATAAACTTGTGTTAAATTTTCAAGACTTGTAATTTTTGGTTTAGCGGCACAACACTCCAAGGAACAACAATATGAATTGATTCAAACAAATCATTTGTCTGTGATGAATTTCAACATTATAGAACTTGGTGCTCAAAACCAGTTTCCGAGAATGCATCGTTGGAGAGAGAGAGGGGTCGACTGAATCATGTTTGTTTTATCGGAACTCTCGAATTTTTGTAGAGAGAGGCAGACTGAATTGATTTTCTCAGAACTGTAGAACTTCTTGTAATACACCTCTCCTGCTATATGATAATGGACAAACATTTTTTTAATTTCCGCAAGACAGCATTAAAAAAAATATATACTCAGCTCTTCTGCTTATAAACAGAACTTTTCTCTATATATTGCTACAAGTAGTGCCAATATTCCGGATTTATGGGGCATGTATTCATACAATTTTGGTCATTCATATCATCGAGGTGCAGTGCTGATTATTTTATCCAGAAACAACGCTGACGGGCATTCAAAAGTGGCCTTGAAGTTAGCTTCTTCCTTCAGTCAAGTTGACGAAAGATGTGGACCTGTCAATTTCTCAATTCTGCTTTTCCGAGTCAATCGACTATTATCATCTTCTGAACGGCTGGCTTCGAAAATTTTTACATTTCATCTTATGATTCCTGATGTTTTTTTGAAATTTTTGTGCACGACGCATGAAAGATTTACACGCGGAAAAGCCATGCACGTATCAAATATCTAAGTTTTCTGCATAACTTTTATTATAAAAATACAGTTAATTGCGATAAAATCGTAGTCATCGAACTATTGATAAACGGTATAAACATTGGTGCTCAAGTAATTATTTTTTAATAAATATATTTTTTTGAAAAGTGAAATAATAATAAAACATCGAATTAAAACAAAAGAGAAACAGTAAGTAAATTTTTGTTTGTTTATCTGGAAGTTATTTAATTTCAGGAATAAAAATAAATAAGGACATGAAATTGTATGATGTGAAGGTTACATAATTCAGATGATATGATAAGATATTTATTAAATAAGTGACTATTTATAAAGTAATTTCAATTTTTAATGATATTTCATAATTTTAACTGCATAATATTTTTTATTTTTTTTAATATACATTTAGCTAAGTGCTTTTGCTGAATTTTTTAATATTTTGGGTCTCTATAAAAAAAAAAAAAAAGATAATCATAGTGATAATAATAATAATTGGAAATTGAAATAGTTGGAGCAAAAGTACTTGGTAGGTTTGAAACTTCATTTATTCATATATTTATTTTTCATAAACACAATTTTTTTTTCTCATTTATAGTGCATAATTATCACTACATTTTTACACAAATATTTATTTTATAATTGATGGCATGAACACAAATATTTATTTTATTATTGCATATATAGAGAGAGAGACTAAGTATTTTTGCTGAAATTTGTCATGCAATATTTTTATTGCTTTAAATATCAACTAAAAGTTTAATTAAAACAAATAAATAAATAAATAGAGCAGAGCAGCAGAAATTATTGGTACAAATTCTAACATTTTTCATTCATAATATTGGTTTATTTCTTTCATAATATTTCATTTTCAATACATTTTATTTGATTTCACAATATTTTTATATTTTTACACAATATTTATCATTTGTATGCTCATCTATTTTTCTTTTTGGATAATAATATATGCGTATATAATACTAAGTATTCTTGTTTTAAAAGTGGCATACAATAGTATAAAATCATATGCCAAAGTAATTAATAAAAAAAAAAAAAAAAAAAAAAGAATGCTTGGTATTAACAATTTTTGTTTTGTGTCACATAAAATATTTGTTATATAGTTTCTTTACAATATTTTAAGTTGATTGGGCAAATATTGATAACCATGGCAAAAGCCAAAAGTGTTAACATACAATTAATGAATTTTGATGGGGAACCATCTTTAGTTGATTTCTTTTTTGACCAAGTGTCCACATATGCTAGGATAAATAGGCTGTCAGCTGAAGAAGCAGTTGCAGTAATGAAAGGAAAATTGTCTGGGGCGGCATTAAAATATTTAACACAATCCCCCCAGCTGTATAAATCAAATGATTTAAACTTCCTTAAGGAAGAGTTTAAAACTTTTTTTACTCCCATGAGTTCCACTCAAGCACTAATAGAGTTTAATAATTTAAATTTGCTTCCTCAGGAATCCATAAAAAATTTCGCGCACAGACTAAATATATTAGCTAATATTATATACAACAAGATTACTGATAGTAATGCACTTGATAACATTAAATTTACAAGGTTTATCTCCTCCATTCCATCTGACATACGTATAAAAATCATGGAAGAGGGAATTACTGATTATAATTTGGCGGTAAATCGCGCTCAAAAGTTACAAGAGATAAACATGAACGAAAATATATTGCTCAAACAAGGTGATAATGTATTTGTTAACAATTTATCACAGAAATTAATTGAATTAACAGAAAAAGTAGATGCTTTGTCCTTCGGACAAAAAGAAAAAAAAGAGGAAGTAAACAGTTTATCAGATTCACAAAATGCTCATGTTGGACGAAGTCGACACAATGATTATAAAAAAAAAATTAAAACACATAAGGCTAGGGGATCACAACAACAGGGTTTTCATAGTGTTGTTTGTCAACTTTGCAACCGTAAAGGCCATGTAGCTAATAAATGTTATAGAAGGCAAAGAAGCCAAACCCAAAACAATAATTTTTCGAGAGGAAGATTTTTCAAGAGAAATGACAACAATAGGCATTTAAACTAGACTCGAGATGTAGAGTAGCTGATGGCCTTGCATCTCAACTACACCAGACAACATCAGCACCTAATCCTAATTTTGATTTGTCAAATCTAAGTGACACTATGAAACTATCTAGTACAAGAAAAGTAAATTCAATTGCCTTACAAACTGTGAATAAAATAAATATTGCTGATAACAAATACACACAAACTACAGAAATTCAAAATGAATATATTTTAATGTAAATAAAATTTCACCTACACTACCGTTAATTGAAATTAACTTAGCTAAAAATGCTCTCACCGGATTAATCGATACAGGGAGTTCGATATCATTGCTTTCTGAAAGTACTTTTAAATCTTTAAAGGAGAAATTAACTTATAAACACTTGTCTTCACCAGTAAGGATTAAGACTGTAAATTCAAACGTACAATTCTCCTCATGTATTCAAACTTCTTTCAAAATAAATAACACATTTTTCTCACAGAAATTTTTCATTGCTGACATCCCTAATGAATCAACGTTTCAGGCCATACTTGGATGGGACTTTATTCAACAAAATAATGTAATAATAGACTTGTATAAAAACAATATCAAACTTAAAGATATAATTATTCCCATTGCAAATACACTTGTAGAAGATGAAAACTTAAACAATTGTAGTGTTGCGAAAAATACTGAAACTCAGAAAAAAAATCAAAATCCTCCCCAAAAATTTAAACAAATGACAGTTAGGGCTTCTCAGAAAATATTTTTAGAACCTGAAGAGGAAACATTTATAGATGTAAATACAATTTTTTTGTCTGACAGGGACTATTTGTTTGAAAATACAGAAAATAATGCAAATATATTGTGTCTAGATTCAGTAATAAATAGTAGTACTTCAAAAATGCTCGATAATGATAATAATTGTAATAGAGGCCAATTTCAAATTTATGTTAAGAATCTAACTAAAGAAAGTATTCACATAAATAAAGGTACAAAAATGGGCACCCTAACAGAAATTGATGAAATTATTCCGCAGGAAGCAGAAATTGATAAAAACAGTAAAATTGTTACTGATTCAACTACACAAATTTTGAATTACATTCAAGCTTCTGATGAAATATTAAATTTAAGAAGAAAGGAACTCTCTCCTTTGGATTTTGATGTCAAACATCTCCAAGGAGACCAAGAAAAGAAATTAAAGAATATTTTGTTAACAAATTTTGCAGCCTTTTCTAAATCTATGAAAACTTTAGGGCATACAGACAAAGTTATACCAAATTTAAAATTCATCACTGAGTTCCCAATTAAAACATTACCTTTTCCAATACCACAATCATTACAACAAGAAGCTAAAAGTCAAATAAATCAACTTGTAGAAGCTGGAATTATTGAAAGAAATTGTTCAGAATGGGCTTGCCCCATTCTTTTAGTTAAAAAAAAAAACTTGACGCAGAAGGTAAACAAAAATATAGAATTGCAATGGACCTTAGAATGCTTAATTCAATAATTCAGGGATCTTCATACCCTTTACCCAAAATACAAACAATTATTGCTGACTTATCAGCCTATAAGTACTTCACATGTTTAGATTTTCAACAGGCTTACCACCAGATTGCACTTCCTGAAGATTTACAAGATAAATTAACATTTACTTCTATGTTTGGTAGTTTTAAATACAAAAGACTATGCTTTGGATTAAAAAATGCTGCTTCTCAATATCAAGCTTTAATGGACACAATTATTGATGAAATTGATTTAGAGGGAATACATGCCCATCAAGATGACCTCATTTTTGGCTCGAATAGCTTTGAGGAAACATGCACTAAATTAAGTAGAATCTTACAAATTTTGATAAAGTACAACTTAACCCTTGCACCTAACAAGTGCACTTTTCACAAAACTGATGTAAATTATCTTGGATTTCATATTCAAAATCATTGTATTTCCCCAATACAATCAAATATTGTCAAAATTAATTCTTTTCCTACACCGTCAACTAAAAGGCAATTGAAAAAATTTATTGGTGTTGTAACATTTTATAAATCCCTTGTACCCAACTTTTCTAAACTAATACAACCTTTAATTGATCTGACTAAACCAAAATCAAAATTTCATTGGATTACTGAACATCAACAGATTTTTCACAAAATTCAAAAAATTTTCTTTGAATCACCAGTGGTCAGACTACCGGATTGGGATAGAGACTTCTACCTTAATACAGATGCTTCAAATATTTCCATTGCTGGGGTACTAATGCAGAAACATGATAATAAATTACTTCCAATAGCCTTCTTTTCTAAATCATTGAAGCCATCCGAAAAACGCTACCCTGCACTAAAACTGGAATTAATGGCTATCTACAAATCAATAATTGCATTTAAATACTATTTGTACAACAGAAAATTCACAATTTTATCTGACAGTGCTCCATTAAAAAGATAAAAAAAAACAAGTAATCCTACAGACCTTACCACAAAAGGGTTAATGGAAATTTCAGAATATTCGTTTGATTTTGAACACATTCCTGGTTCATCAAATATTTTAGCAGATTATTTTTCGAGATGTGACTTCACTCACAATCAACAAGATTTGAACTCTAATCCTGAATTAATTTTTGAAAAACAACCTCTACCTGTAGTACATGATAATAGTAATGTTGTTAATCACTTTAATGATAACAATTGTAACAAAATCAAACAACAATACACTAATTGCTTAATTTCTGGAGATTCAAATAATAAAGACCCACTTTTAGAAATCTCTAATAATACTTTTGTAAATGAACAAATAAAGGATCCAGTATTGTCAAAAATTTACACAGAAATTCTAAAGAAAGGTTTTTCAAGAAAATACCCAAACTATTTTATTCATCCAGACACAAAGGTACTGATGTATAAAAAGCAATGTCCCAATAGCTCAACATTCTCATATCTTATTATTGTTCCTAATTCGCTAAAAGCTAAGACATTAACAATTCCACATTTGTCTCATTTTGGATTAAATAAAACATATAATTTCCTATCAAACAAATACTTTTGGAAAGGAATGTACACAGATACATTAAACTTTGTCGCTTCGTGTACACGATGCCTACAGGCTAAACATCATAACACTCTTCCAGCTCCATTACAACCTACATACACACACACACATCCTGGACATACTATTAGTGTTGATTTAGTAGGACCATTTAATAATGGTCACTCAGTACTCACAGTGTTGGACATTTTCTCACGCCATATGGAACTTTATCCATTAAAGGATACATCAGCAGAAAAAATAGTTAAATGTTTGTTTAGTTATATTACCACCTTTGGTAGACCTTCAGTTATCCTCTCGGATCTTGGTCCTCAATTTACATCCAGTGTTTACAACTCTTTTAATAGTACTCTTGGTATAAAAATTACACATTCTTCTGTAGCACATCCACAATCAAACGCATTGTCCGAAAGGGTCAATAAATCCATTAACTCTTTCGTTCCCGTTACGGCCGTAGCCGCCCGAAAGCTCTCAGTCCCATTACGGCCCTAAAACGCCTGAGATAGTTCATCCCCCCATATTCGCTCTTTTATCTTCGCGATGGTCATTTTTCCGCAGTTAGTTGTCAGTGCAGATGATAAGTGGGCGGGTTAACTTTACGGTGACAAGAATGGATAGGGGAGGGAGTTTTCTTGTCTTAAAGATTTTGAAGTGAGAGACAAAATTTTGTAACCGCAGTTTGTTAGCTGAGATCATCCTGTATGTTCTTATTTCTTTCTGTTTATTATGGCTTTTTGACGTAGAAAAATAACACAATACGAAATTAACGCGATTTTATTTGCTTCTACTGAAAATGAAATTAACAAATCGATTGATATCAGTGATAGTGATGAAAATTCAGAGGAAATAGAATCTTACCAAACACAGAAACTGTTTCTGATTCCGGTGCGGATCTAGACGAAAATTATGGTAATTTTCATATTACTTTTACGTGGACTTCCGACATAAAGAACTTTAAAAATCAGGAGAAATTTTCGGAATCTAAACACTCAGTAGATAGTTTGAATCCAAAAGCAGAACCTCTAGATAATTTTAATAAAAAAAAAGAAAAAAGAAAAAAAAAAAAAAAAGAAAAGAAAAGAAGCAAAGAAAGAAAAAAGAAGAAGGAAAAGAAAAGTGTTTGCAAGAAAATACAAGTTAGAAAAAAAAAAAAAAAAAAAAAAACTTCCTCACAACAATTGTTTTGGGCTGAGAAACAATATACATCGCTTCTTCAGATAGAAATTAGATATAAGTGCTACTTTCATGCTGTGCTTGTGCCTAACATTTCTGTCTGACGAAAGGTTGGGCTATTATTTCGAATCGAAACTACTGTTGCAAATCTTTAATTTATTTTTATTAATTTATGGTGCTTGCTTACATTTTTTTTTTTTAATTATTGCTTATTACTTTAGAACATTAGTCCTTCAGCGCATATTAATTAATAAATATTTACAATCAAAATTCTTATAAAAAGAGGTTTTCAATTGCTCTTATCAAATTTACTTAACTCTGACAAAGTGGGTGATTAAAAATAGTTAGAATGATAATTTAAGAAAGAGTTACACATTGTGCATTACACAATGTTCAAAAACTTTACAACAGTATTTTCTTCATTGTAGATGACTAGTTCTTGAACTGTATAAGAATACGATTTTTCAAAATATACCGTTAGTAAAAAAAAAAAAAAAGAAGAATGAATGAGAAAGCTTTACGACAATTGTTTTGGGTCGAAATAATAGCACACCCCTTCATGGACTAGTGCCTAGCTTTTTCCTCTGGTGAACCTTTGTGTTATTGCTTTGTATATCGACCCAAAAGAACTGCTAAGAATTTTTATTTTTTTTATTTCTACTACAACATTAGTTTAAAAAAAAAAAAAAAAAAAAAAACTGCATATCCCTTGAAATAAATAACTATGTTAAAAATAATTGGATTCATAATTTTAAAAAAGTGCTTCTCACACGATGACTTTAAAATGTTAACAAAACTATTTTCTTCATTGTAGTTGACTATATGTTGATATTTACATGCTTACATAAAGAAAAAGAAAAAAAAAACTTTCCAAAAAAATACCGTAAGTTGAAAAAATAAAAAACCTTCTTCATAACAATTGTTTTCGGCCGAAAAACATTATATCGCTCTTTTAGTTATAAAGTAGATATAAGTCCTGATTTGATGCTGTGCTTGTGCCTATCATTTTCGTCTGATGAAGGGTTGTGCTGTTATTTCGAATCGAATGAACTGCTGCGAATGGTGTTGGCTTACTCTTTTTTTTTTTTTTTTTTTTATTTATTATTTATTTACAATAAAAATTTTCAGAAAATGAGGTTTTCAATTGTACTTATGAAATTTACTTAACTCTGAAAAAATAGACATTTAAAAATAGTTAGAATGATAATTATAAAAAAAAAAAAAAAAAAAAAAAAAAAAAAAGAAAGAAAGAAAAAAAAGTTGTTATTGCACAGTGATTTTCTAAAATTTTTGCATTATGTTTTCTTCATAAATAAATAAATACATCGAATTTTAATTATCAATTTTATAGACAATATGATAACTGCTTTGTGGCATTTTATCAATACTACGTGAATTTAAATTCATATAATATTTGTTATGTTTCGAAAGCAAAAGTATTATTGATGTTGATAGTACCAGGCATTTCTTGGAAAATATATTGCACACCCTCCACTCTGCAGTGAAACTGGACCAGACAATAAACCATTCTTCCCCTAAACTTAAGGCGTGTTGAAATGACACTCGCATGAATAGAAAAAGAAGCCGCTCTGTACTTCCGTGGGGGTGAAATCTCGGGCGTTTGTCCGGGATTCTGAGGTAGATAAAAATTTCATATCCATGGGACCGAAAGAGTTAAATATTCAGTAAACATTTTAATGTCTGAAGGCCATACATTTGAAAAATCTTTGTTTATACATAAATCATTGTATAATGGCTCTAAACATTCATCTACTTTGTACTCACCTAACATATTACATTTTGGAAGAGAAATTTCATTGATTTTTGACACTTTTGAGCAACAGATGAATCAACCTTTTCTCGACAAGAATATTGATACACATAAATTATTAGAAGATTTAAATAAAATTTACCTTAAAGCTTACTCTAACATAAAAGATAATCAAAATAAGAGATATCAACAATTTCACAGACATGCTAAATTAAGACCTGTTGCTGTACATGACATTGTTTATTTAAAATCCGTAGATAAGTTTAAACCAAAGTACACAGGACCTTTTATTGTTCTACAAAAACACTCACCGGTTTCATTTACAATTAAAAGACTACAAGCACCTGACAGATTGTCATTTCGAGTCCATATTGACAGACTTATTATTGCACCACCTAGATACAGCCACTTACTTGATGAGGCAAGTCCTAATAGAAATGTTAATTATAATTCAAGACAAAGCCACAATTATAATTTAAGAAACAGGAATTAATTTTCAATATCATATTATGTAATGTTTTACAAAACTTTTGCATTATATAAAGAGTGCTCGATGCATAGGTTCCTTTTTATGTTTATTTTTTTTTTTTTGTTCTGTCATTCATTGTATGCAGGCAATTATCTGGACCAATGTATACTCTGCATTTTTCTTTTTTTTCTCTTTCTTATTTTTAATTACAATGGATGACACAACACTATGTGAAATATTGCATAATTTTTTTTCTTTTCTAGTTCTTATTATTACAGTTTTCTTAGCAACAAATTTAATAAAATTTATTATAATTCAGTTTAAAAAAAAAAAAAACTTGTTTAATAATATTTACATTTTGATAGATATTAATATATCATAAGTTTAACAGATGATTACGATACTGTTTATTGACATACTTTATACAAAACTTTTTAATAGTGCAATGACTTAAAGTTAAAATCTCAAAATTCTGATATGTGGCAATTACCTTATTATTATTGTTATTATGATATGTTATTTTTTGATTTGCTTCATTGGGTTTAGTGAGTTGTTTTGGTGATCTTTATCTCATCACACTAAATTTTGATTGTACTAAGAATTTTGATTAAATATTTTTTTTTTTTTCAATTTTTAATTTTACCCTCTATGATAATGCTAACTCGTTCAAAATTTACCCGGGAGAGTAGCATTTCATTGTGATGAGACCCCCACACTTCTTTTGAAAATTGTTTAATACAATTCAATTGACATATATATACCCAGTTTTGCGAGGTGTCCCTACAGAAGTCTTTGACTTTGATGGGGGACGGAGGCCTGTCCCTAACAGGTCAGGTCTTTATACACGCCCGGACAATGGCCATAAGCCAAAGTCGATATACTTGTTGCTACATACAAGATTAAGGGGAGATATTTTTTTTTGACTGTCCAATGGGCGTCGTTTTTGAATCTCTCCTGTGTGGAATTGCACGAACAAATTTTTCACTTTTGTGATATTTTCTATTATTTGTATATACATTTATATATATTTTTTTTCCTCTCATTTTATGTTCATTTTTTAATTTACTTGTACTCATGTGTTGTTTTTTTTCTATGTTTAACATTAATGTTATTTGACATGTTGCAGTATGAAATATGGCATGTTCATTATTCTTAACAATGTAGAGAGTAATATGTAATACCTTTAAAGCATAACAGCATCATTCCATGTATATATATGTAAGAACATTGTAGAGAAAAACTATTTTTACAAAAAAGTGAATAAGTATCACTTTTAAGGCTTTCTTGACGAGATATATATACGGGAAATCTGGATCCAGACTCTGAACTATAAGAAAATATGGTGCCCACAATCATTGTCAAATGACAAAATATTCGGAAAGCCATTTTGTCATGATGAGACAGATTTTTTTTAATGTGAACATTTTATACTAGTAATTGACTGTTTCATTATATACAATTTTTGTTTTTGCTTATGCAGATTTCTTATATATATTTTTTAAAAAAATGAATGACAATTTTCATTATGTTTATATGACATACTAGGGAGTGAGAGAGATTTTTTTTTTCTGGGTCGCCGGGAGAAATATGTGAAGGTGTTCACATATATTTGGTTAAATTTTAATTGAATTTTTAAATAAAATAAAAACTAATGATAAATGAATGCATTATTCCAATAAAAAAAATAATTAAATTTTAAGTGAGATATTATATTTACGTAATTTGTTTTTAAGCATTTGGAAAAAGAATTATTTTTAAATGTCGTTAAAAATTACACAATTTTAATTATACATACGACCTACACTATTTATCAACATAAAAACAATAACACACATCATTCAGAAATCTAAATTGTATATGTTTTATATCTAAATCATAAATAAATGTTTATCTTTTTGAATAGAAAAGTACTTTATTTTATGGGATAAAAAGAAAATAAAAGAAATAATATCTAACGGAAATTCTGACATTAAACGTAATTATAAAAAAAGTGTTCTCAAACAGTCATAAAAAAAAAGAAAACTCATTGTCAGAATTTATATTATTGCAACACCGGATATAATTTATTTTAAATTACCCAATATTAATGATTTCAGTTCATAACGGTCATTTTCTCTAGTCAAACGGTCGCTTGGCGTAAAATTGGCGATTAAAAGGTTAATACAATTATAAACCGTCATTACAAATTCAAAAATTAACATTAGTTTAATATCTAAAACAAAGAACTGAAGTTGGCTTTCATTTTGGCGAAAATAATGATAATGCAGTCATATGACTTCCCTTCCGGATGGTTCTCCCCGTGCGATCGAAAAGAGCAGACCCACAGTTTTTGCTTTTTTCACGGTATAGTAAAGACGTAGTATTTTTTCGCTGTCCTCTCTCTCTCCCTTGTTCCTCGGAATTTTCTGGAGTTTGATTCCTGAACAATATTTTTAAATACGAACCTGTACTGCTTAATGATGTGAATCCTTTTAGCAAATATAATAAACTTGTGTTAAATTTTCAAGACTTGTAATTTTTGGTTTAGCGGCACAACACTCCAAGGAACAACAATATGAATTGATTCAAACAAATCATTTGTCTGTGATGGATTTCAACATTATAACACCTTTAAGATAAATTTATACCTTTTAATGCACGTTTAAACGAGGTTTTGTTCTCTTCTCCCACATTAAGAAAATCGTAAATTTCGAATTAGTTATGAAGTTTTTAAATTAAGAAGAATAAATTAAGAATTTTTTATCTTTAAAAAAAAAAAGATAAAAATTAATACTATTATTTTCCTAAAACACACAGAAATATATTAATAATGAATTTCTAAAATGTGTAATATGAGATGGGTAAACGTTTGAAGTAAAAAAATGCTCCTTAAGTTCTAAAATGTTAATTAATACCTTATTAAAGAGCGAAATCTTAATTGCAATTTCTTATTTCAATCTAAGTTTTTATTTGTTTTCTTTATGAAGTCTAGACCTTTATTAAAATAAATTATCTTAATAAAAAATATTTTTCTTCAACTATTGCTGAATTAAATGTATTAATACTTTTTTTTTTTCATCAAAATAACAATTAACATTGCACATTTGCACGTTAAAACATTCAGAAATAATATTTCTTTTATAATAAAAAGCGTTTTTTTTTTTTTTTTTTTTTTTTTTTTTTTCTTCTTCTTCTTTAGTGCAATGAAATGAGGATTAATGAAATATTTCTATTCCATGACAAATGTTTATTTTATACTTAAAATGAGATTTGCAAAACAAATATTTTATCAGGTTTTCTTGAAATTATTCATTTTGAACAAGGGAAGAATCACTTATTTCTGAAATTTAAAAACTAATTTCATTGCGTGTTTATAGAAAAGAAAATATATCTAATTTACTTACTCTTCAATTATTGCACATTTCATTATTCTACAGTTCCCCTGCATTCGATTAGTCTGCTTTTCGATTCTTATTTAATTACGTTGATGAGTAGATGGTTTTGTTTTAAAAAAATAAATAAATAAATAAAAAATAAGAGAGAGAGAGAGAGAGAGAGAGAGAGAAGGAAAAAAGAAGGAAATGAATTATTATTATTATTATTATTATTATTTTCAGTAGGTAGTAATCATTAAAATGTTTCATCAACTAATTTAAAATTCATTTTTAACACAAATCGCATTTTTTTTTTTTTTTTTTTTTACAACACTAGGAGGCCCTGACCGCTCTGTTCACGTAACTCCGAGAGAGATTTCGCCTCTCCCCCCCCCCGCCCCCCTCGCTTCACATATTAACCCCTGCAGCGCTCTCCCCGCGTAATATGTGCTTAGTCTTTCACTGAATAGAAAAATTAACAGTAAGTAAAACACAATATAAAAGCAGAAAATGCTATAGAAATCGCCATATTCAATGTCAAATAGAAATACATAATGTTTAACACCATTTTTTTTAATGAAATAGTATGCAAAAATTTAGTAATTATTTTTAGAATAGAAAGAAATTCGTAATATCTAGATCATTTTGCGTTACAGCTATAGCCCCTTGGCGACTTTAAAATTTGTTTCATTATTTGGCAATGTATTTTTTTTTTCTATAATTGTCTGTAGAAAAAAAAAAAATCTAGTACCTGTTTTTGCTTTAAAAATCTAATAACTATAATTTTAGTTTTGAATATTTTATTTAATTTAGGGCAGTATACAATACTCTTTATATGAAGTGCTTTTTTTTTTTTTTTTATGGCCGTCGATTATTGAACTTGAATTTGAAAAACAGCTTTAGTTCTTGCGATGTGTCCAGACAATAACACAGTACTGGTTAATCAAAATAACAGGCCTTTTCTTGTAGAAATTAGGATGAATTTATTATATACGAATTGTTGACTTATTTAACACAGCTATAGGTGACCATATAAGCATTTTATTATAAAAATGGTAGTTAGAAATGGGATATTTAAATAATTTGGAGTGGGAGCCCAAAATGTCGACTTCACTCGTCAAGTCATGGTGATGAAGTGACGCTTCGATTTCTTGATTAATTTCGCCAGAGCTCTAGTAGACGCCAAATTCAAAAAGTAGAGAACAATGGTTGTAATTATGTTACGTATAAATACATAGAATTTTTGAAAAGGTTACGACATTATTATAATTTAAACGGTCCTCACTAAACGCCAAAACAAGCCATGAGAACCCGGAACTTTTGAGCTAAACTATCACACCACGTTACGAGACAAGGAATCCACTTATGGCGACAAAACTGTATTCATTTGTAAGATGAAAATAAACCGAATTAGGCAAAGTCAAAACAAACTATTGTAGATCTGCATTAACGTTATAGAACGAATAAGATGTGATCAAAGGTTTCGATAGAGTTGCAATAAGCAAAAGATAAGTATGTGGGAAGAGGGAGGATGTAAAAATTTAACCCATTTCTTACCATGATCCCCATTTGGGGATCATAGATAATTTTAATGTTCTTCACTCTAATTTCAGATTTTTCGCTTATTTTTAAAGTTGTATATTCACACTAAAGTCTACTCTTAATATATATAGCGAAAATTTTATGAGTTGCTGAAAAAAAACTATATATATATAACTTTCTTTAAAAGAATCGTTCGTAAATTACATATTTTTAGATGTATCAGTTTACTAAGATAATATCTGATACTTTATATTGAAATAATTATTTTTTTCTTATAGAGAATATGCCTGCATGTGTTCTAAATAATATGACATGAAAAATGTTCAAATTGTTTTTATTATAATTTGACCACAGCGAAAATACAGTGATCCCCATTTGGGGCTCACGGGTATTGTGATGTAAAAAAATTTCCTATTTACATTGAAATAGAACTTACCTTTTTCTTAAGATATTTGGAAAATGTCTCTAGAAATTTCATAAAGGGCGTTTCCTTGAAAAATGTGAAATGTGTGAGTTACAATAATACAAAAGAAACAGGAAGAGATAGGGCCGGAAGGGGAAGAAGGGGAGGGAACAATAAGCAGGTGTTGGCATTGTGAATCCTCAAAGCTATTTCCCCATCAAAGAGTAAAATGGAGACACTAACAATAACTGATAAGCAGAAAAGGGGGGGGGGAGAAAAAGGATTTTTGTACAGGTGTTCTGAATTATACATGTTCTTAGTTGTTGGTGTGAATTCTCTTCACACATGTTTTTTTCAGTGTTGTTACAGAGTCTTTTCTGCTTTGAATTACCTTGCAATACGTAGTACGATTTTCATAAATACATAATAACTGTACTATTCTCATTTGTATTTATACAAATATTTGTTATTTATATTATATTTGGATGATCATGAGTTGCAAAAAATTTTCAACTCTAAGAGAGCTTGAAGAATATTGGGACAATAACCTTGATTTGACAGATGATGAAGATATTGATGGTACTATTGATATAGTCGAATTACCACCAGATACAGCGGATGCTGTTTCTGATATGGAAGATATAGATGAAAACGAATTAGAGGATACCATACCAAATGATGTTCCAGGTTCCTTAGAAATACATGGCGGGAAGTGTAATGAAGAAGTTGCGATTCCAAGAAAAAAGAAATCTAAAACAGAAAAACCTGCATCGAAATGGATTAGAAAACACGCATCATTCAATAATTCTAGTTATGGAGAAGAAGAATGCAAGAAGCGTGAAATGAATATGATTGAAAAAGTAAAAGGTAAAACACCAGTAGAAATTTTTGAAATGTTCTTTACAAATGAACTGGTAAATCATATCGTAAAAGAAAGCATATCTTATGCTGCTCAAAATAATCGTCACGAATTTACACTCTCTCAAGACTGTTTGAAAAATTTTTTAGGAATCTTACTGTTAACTGGATATCACTCCTTACCTCAAGAGAAAATGTATTGGTCAGAAGAAGAAGACATAAATGTAGCAGTTGTGCGAAAATGCATGCCGAAAAACCGTTATATGGAAATAAAGAGAAACCTACATTTTAGTGACAATACAAACATACCAATGATAAATGGAACTAAAGACAGATTATTTAAAATACGACCAATTATTGATGAGCTAAATAAAAATTTTATGCAGTTTGGAGTATTTTCGCATAATATTTGTATTGATGAGCAAATGGTGCGTTATTATGGACATCATTTTTTGAAACAATTTATTAGAGGCAAACCCATCCGCTTTGGATTCAAGCAATGGGCAATGTGTTGTGGTGTGACAGGATATTGCTATAATGCCGAAGTCTATGAAGGTAAGATAAGTAACAATTCAGAAACGAATACGAATGGATTAGGAATGTCTGTAATACTGAATAAAATAGCAATCATTGATAACCAGAAGAACATTGCTTTTATTTTGATAATTTTTTCACAAGCTTTGATTTGATGAAAAATTTAAAAGAGAGAAATATATCTGCCACAGGAACGGTGAGATATAACAGGATGAATAATTGCTCTATAAAACCAGATAAAGAAATGAAAAAGGAATTTCGAGGGTCTTTCGATTATAGATATGATGAATTGAATGGAATATTTGGACTTGTTTGGAAAGACAACAGTTGTGTTAGAATGTTATCTAATCATTTAGAAATACTACCATTAGGACGTGTGTCAAGATGGTCTAGAACTGACAAAAAACAAATATCAATTCCACAGCCTAACGCCATAACAAACTATAATAAGAACATGGGTGGTGTTGACAAGCTTGATTGGAATATACAAAAGTACAGAATAAGAATCAGGGGCAAAAAATGGTACTTTCCCATTTTTACTAATGCAGTGGATATGGCCCTTGTTAATGCTCATACTGTGTACAACATTGGTAATGAAAAAATGCCATTATTAAATTTCAGAAGAGAAGTTGCACGATTTTATTTGAATTTACATTCTCTTTCTGATCCAAAAAACAGTGGAAGGCCATCATATAGCATGGCTGCCGAGAAACGTGTACCAGAGAATGTGAGAAAAAGTATTGAAGGACATTATTTAGAAAGAACACTAAATGGAAAACAGAGAAAATGTGCAGTTTGCAAAAAAAATGTTCGGAAACAATGTGTAAAGTGTGATGTTGGATTACATGTAGAATGCGTTATTAAATGGCATTCATAAAAATGTTATGATTATTTTACATGCAATGTACCGTAATCCCCAAATGGGGATCGAGTTTTAAATCAATAAAAATCATATATTTATTTCCAGTATCATAAAATTTAATTAACCATGTCTGTTTACATGCTAAAAAGTAACAAAATTTTAAAAAAATAATTAAAAAAAAAATCTGGTACTTAATGGGTTAAAGAACATACTGTATGAGAATTTAAGTTGCAGTTTAGAGGTCATAAAAATGTATTCGTTAGTTTATTTATTTATTTTTTTTTTTTTTTTATATGATAATATATTTTTTAGAATATGTGATAATCGAAATCACATATTTTCTCCCCCTTGACATATTTTCTCCCCCCCCTTTTTTTTTTATTCAACCATGTTTTGTCTAAACTACCACTGTGTATAAGGATATATAAACAGTACAATAAAACAAATATACATAGATACTCAGATAAAATAATAAAATAATAAAGTATGCATATATGATGTAAAATATATTGAGTAACACTAAATATATATGTGGTCACCTATAGAATTATACATACAATACAATTTGTAAGCAAGAATAGTGAAAATATTATACTACAATTGATAAAAGAAATATATGTATTTTTAAATGGCATGACACTAATTCAATTTTGTAAGATCTCCTCTTACAAGGTGCACCAAATACAATTTATTGCGCCATGACATTTTTCCATCAAGAGCACATAGGTTGCTAAATAATAAATAAAAATATAGCATTTCGAATATATATATATATTATTGCTCTTACAGATTTTTATACTGCAATTTTATATATTTTAAGTAATGTAAATCATTATTTTTTTCAAAATTGGATCAACATTGGATCCAAATAGCGACCAATTTTAAAAATGTCCATTCGCAATCATTTCAATTTTTCAATCAGTATTTCAAAGTATATATTTGCAACAGTTCCAATCTATAAAGGAAAACAAAAGTTGACATGGATGATGAAATATAGGAAGTAATTTGCTTCCCTGAAGTTTCCATGTTGCCACAAAATGTACATACACTATTGATATTAATTAAATGTGCTGAATAAATACAAAAAAAAAAAAAAAAAAAAAAAAAATCCAGTGAAATATAGTGAAAAATTAATATGTATGTTGTGTCTATATAATAAAAGTCTTTTGTTTATTTTTATTTATTTATTTATTATTATTATAAATTTTTTTAAGTTACAATATTTCATGTAAGCAACGTGAATGTGCAAATGTAAAATAATTAATAGTCTTTTTTTTTTTTTTTTCGTTGTTGTTGTTGTTGAACATGTAATAAGTACATGTAATAAACATAAAGTTTAAAAAATGCTTTCCAATGGGAATGTATATAGTGTAGTTATAATTAGAAAAAAACAAGTATGTTAGAAAAACATGTCGGTGCAAGATTCTGGATTGAATATTTTACAGTTTCATGTTAAGGCAAATAAATCATCCAAATTTGATTGATCAAATATTTACCAAAAATGCTTAGGTAATCTTTTTTCTTTCTTTTTCTTTCTTTTTTCTTTTTTCTTTCTTTCTTCCTTTCTCTCTTTTTTTTTTTTTTTTTTTTTTTTTTTTTTTAAGTGCAAAAAAAATGTTAACATGGGAAATGTGTATGAATGTGTGAAGAAGTAACTTAATGAAACCTATAAATGCCACAACAGAATCATTGCACCGAGACATCTTTCAGCTAAACAACAAATTAAAAAAATTATGAACAATTAAAATGTGTGCATTTGTAATGATTATTAAAGATTTAATTTGCAGTAAAATGTAATCATAATGTGTATTTAGTTATTATTAAAAATTACACATGGTCATTCTTTAATAAAGAAAAAAAGAGTATGTATGAAATATGTATGTGAAAAAAAAGATATATAAGAGATTTTTTTTTTCTTACAAACGTCTGAAAACAAAAATATTTTACAGTTTCAAGACAAGGCAACTCAATCCAGTTATTTATAATTGATTAAAGGTTTTCCCCACAAAAACTGAAAGATAAATTTATTAAAAATGTGAAATGTGTGAATATAAAATATTTGCAAAAATGTGTGTGTAAATGTGTAAATAGTGGAGAAGCCTTGCTTGCCACCTATAAATATCGAATTTCAAACGACTGCACAGAAAAGTATTTTTATTTTTCCATTAATTATACTGTTTTTATTTTATTTATTTATTTATTTATTTTTTATCTTTTTATTTTATTTATTTATTTGTATTTATTTATTCATTTATTTAGTATGATTTTTTTATTATTTTTTATTTATTTATTTATTTATTTTCATGTACAGCTAAATAATAATTTTACATATTCAAAAATTTCTGTAAAGGGGAAAAAAGTTTATTATTACTATTATTATTATTATTATTAATTTAGTTTGGAAAAATCTGCTACAACTTAATTTTTTTTTTATTTCTCTCCTACCTATTTCATAAAATAACAAAGGATAAAATCTATCCCTTTTTTTTTTTGAAAGTTTTAGGTGATATTTTTTTTTCCTTGCTATAATTAGAAATATTAATTGTAACACAGAAATGTCTAATACTGTAGTGTTAAAAAAATGTCAATGTTGAATAAGAATTATAAATTAGTTGGAATTTTAATCTAAATTTTCTTAATTTTCATGCCAAATATATCCGAAGTATTTTAAAATGTTTAAAAAAATAAATAAATGCATTTTAAAGACAAAAAAGAATGCAGTCAATTATATAGACACGACATTATTTCAATATTCTCACACACACGCACACAAAAAGAAAAGAAAGAAAGAACATATATATATATATATATATATAACATAAGAAATAGGAAATAAGAAAATTAATCTTCTAAAAGAAAAAAAAAAAAAAAAAAGGGTATCTGCAGAAGTCAAGCTGCAATCCTAAATTCATTATTTTCATTGAAAATATATAAGGTAATGTTTATGTTATTCACTTGCAGATGACAAGATTCTTTCTTATAAATAGCAACATTGACTTTTTTTTTATTCCATTGATTATATTTTTAACTATCCTGTGGAAAATAACGTCAAAAGTCTGAAAGAGCGATTTGAAGTAACTTCTTTCAAGATAGCAAATAGAATACTTTTAATAACCCGAAGTTTTTAATTAATAATTTTTTTAATTAATAATTTTGTTAATTATGATGACAAGAATTTCTAACTAACTGAAACTTTTCTTTTGAGTATTCGTCACCTATTGATGACTCTCGTGTCTCGGAAAACTTTGCCCTCCACGAGGAGATGCGGTCACAGTCAAAAAAAATTTACGGCAGTGACACTAACTTTTCTTTAATATATATATATATATATTTACTTTCTTTTACCCATATATATGGTAGAGAAAAGTATTGTTTTAGAGTCATCGTTTCGAAATTGAGTATTTTATTATTTTAATTATTTTGCCATTTAATTATTTTGCGATCTCACGTATTAAAATATTTTTTTGATTTTCATTCAAAAATTAATACTTTTTGTGGCATAGTTAACTGCCTTATTCTTACCATTTTTGAAATAATTTCTAAAATTACAAGTCTCCTGACAATTGCATTTTGTTTTTAATACTGGACTCAATGCTAAAGTGTATGTGGAGGACAACATAATAAAATCTATTTGAAAATTTTCTTTTAAAACAATAAAATTGGTGGTTGTAAAAGGTGAAAAGGAAAATATCCAAGTGCGGCTTTTTTTTTTTTTTTTTTTTTTTTTTTGTTGTTGTTGTTTTGTGTATATATATGTATTTAAATCTTTCTTATATTAAAATAAAAATTATTAATTTGAACGTAGCAACTAATTTATAGCGAAGAGGGCTAATACCATATTATCGATAGTTTTATTACAAAAAAATGCGGATTAAAACATAAAACTGCGATTTGTTTAAAAAATACTGGAGTATATGTTATCATATAAACAAAATTGTCGCTTTACGTGGTGACATGATTGATAAGACACTTGGCTTCAATATCCGGTTTCGTATTTCTCTGCCAGAATGCGTTCGATTTCAGGGCCGGTAAAAGAAGTTCTTCCTTTCAAAATTATTGATATTTTATTTATGGTCTAGAAAATTCTAAAATATATTCTTAACAGAAAGCAGAATCGCAGGCTCCCTTAATTTATTTATTAAGAAACTTAAGAATGGTGGTGTTTTTAACCCTTTCATTCCCCGTGATGCCAATTAGATTCATAACATTGCAGATTTTCTTCTTACCATCTAACACTCCCTCTGATTCAAAATGAACAACATTATAATCTATATACATTTTCTCACCGAAAAAAATATATTTTAGATGATTTCACTATCCTTGTTGATAAATGAAAGTATATTTTACTCTGTTCAGGTAATAATATCGGAATCAGTTTCCTGTTTTGGGCAATTTAAGTAAATTAACTGTCTGAAACATTTATTTTATTTTATTTTTTAATGTTTATAATTTGTATTTTAGTTAATTGCGATATGTATTTCATCCAAAATATTGATATTTTTATTTATTGAAAAGTTGTGATTTTAAATTCCCTCAATGGTTAAATTAAATTTAAATAAACACCTCTCAGTTGCTTTGTCGCTATATTAATTCGTACTATTCTATTAGTCTAAATTAACTGTGAATCTAACTGTTTACAGCCACATGTATGTCTCGTATATTCTAGTTTTACGTGCATGGGTGCTAGTTTTATATGCAAGTTTTTCAGGTGTAATGTATGTTATACTTTAGTTTTATTAATTATTACTAGTATTTCATTTAACTATTTTTATTTAGTATTTCCATTAATAATATTGTATATTGCTGCATGTATCAAAATGTTTGATTTTAATAAGGTTTTCATAACTTTTCAGTTTTATTTTTCTCTTTTTTGCTGGTGTTATTGGGGGTAGTTTGTTGTAAATATTTAGCAATTTGCATACCACAAGACAGAAATATCACCTACTTTACATGCAACATTCATTCTGCTCCCTTGAAAACGTAATGAATTTGCATGTTTCCATTTATGGATGTTTTATAGTCGCAATCTCTTTTTTAAATTTTTCTGTTTTATCTTTTTCAATGTTTCTTGTTTTCATCTATTCAATGTTTGAAAAGGTTTTCAATGTATATATATATATATATATAGATATATAGATATATATATAGATGGATAGATAGATAGATATATATGTATATATTTATTTATTTATTTATATTAACTTTGAAATAAATTTATGACTAAATATAAGATTTATTGTTTAATGGATGGAAAAATTGGGAATGAAAGGGTTAATAAGTCTAATATAACGGTGTTTTAATCTTTAAAAAAAAAATTGCATTGTTTTATAAACGTTAGGAATGTCTTAATTTCAGTTGCAAATGGGTTTCTTAAATAGTAAGATGTTTTTTTCCCGCTTAAAATGTGGCAATCCGTATAATACAGTTTCTAACAGAATTTAAGACTTTTATGTTTACAGTACATATACAGGGTAGGCATGAAATAAAAGGAAAGTTTAAGGAAATCTCATAATTCAGACACAAATTGCCTTTTGGTGGTGTGCTGTACTAATTAAGCTGTTTTATCAGCAAGGCCAAAATGACAGTGCTGCCGATATCCTTGAAAAAACATAGTATCACAATTTTAGGAAACATGCGATTTGTATTCTGAAATGTTTTTTATATCAAGGATATTAATGGATAAGACAACTTTATAATTCATACGATTAAAGGCGATGCAGAGAGGTTTCCGTTGAAAACAACGTATATCGTATGTAAATATTGAAACATCAAAATGTTGGTCTTATTGAGCCAAATTTGTAAGCAACAACGAACATTATCTATCCTAAATTACAAAGTTTTTAATTTATGTTTTAATTGGCAAATACATACTCAGTTGCAACCATATAAGGCTTGCAACGCCAACGTTTACCCAAGCGGTGGCCTTTGATATTAATATTTTTCTGTAAAAATTGAAATGACATACACTTCTGTGCATGTATGCAAAGTTTTATTACATTTAGCTAATTACACGAAGAACTATAGGGTTCCGAACTCCTCACGTTACTTTATGACCAACCTGACATACGCATATACATATATATATATATATATTCTATTTTGCTGACTTCTATCATAAAATAACGGTTTTTATGCAAGTAATAAGTAGTAACTCCGGTTTTACTACCGTTAGATAAAAAGGTAGCCATATATAATATTAAAACACAAGGGTATTTCTTTAAGACCAAAATCGCCCGATCTGGGCATGTGCGAGAAAATTATGAACCAATTCGGAACGAGAGTATACCTTCCCCTTGATGCAGTGCAATATGAACATCAATGATAGAATTCGAGCAGACGACAATCATATTTCGCATGTCTATGGCAGACGCCTGATTTAAGCTCAACAATTCACACGATTAATTCAATGATTCATATTTTCCAAGGAAGTATATTAAAAATAAAGAAAATCGCGAATACTTATCGGCTATCGCCCTATGCATTTTCATTTCACCGAAAATTTTCCTACACAGGATAATATTTTAAGATTTTTTGTGGCGCCATCTTTTATCATATAAAGATACCATAACATATTCCTAATATTACTTTTTTTTCAGTTTTTTAAAAGAAAAAAAAATCTTTTAAAATTCATAAATTGTCGGTGTTTATTACTCTTTAAAAGTTAAATGAAGGTAGATGTTTAAAATCAAAGGAAGTTTTATTTTATTTTATTTTATTTTATTTTATATATTTATTTATTTAATCTAATTTTAAATTCATCTCTTATATTTCATTTCTGTACTATATTACAGAAAAAAATTATTTAAAAAGAATAACCTAAAAAATATTGATATTTTATACGTGTAAAAATATGCATAGAATAATTCATTATTAAAAATTTAATGAGCAAATTAACTTGCTAATTAAATGCATTCTTACTTATTAGGTCCCTGAGTAGTATATTCTATTTCTAAGGGAAAATAAATTGTAATTATAGAATGTAAAGAAAACACAAAACACTTTTAAAATTTATTTTAAATTAAATTATTTTGTTTTATAAATTTATGTGATTTTAAAAGTATTTTTATTAAAAAAAAAACTGAGATTTTATTATTATTATTATTATTGACAGATTATAGAAGGCGCCACTGTCATATTGTAACTGAAATGGAAGATTATAGATGCGAGCAAATTAAAGTAATATGTATGAAAAACATTAAATATTGATGTGTTCTTTCTTTCTCCATTCTTACCATAATTTATAAATTCTGTCTCTCCTTTAATTACCCCCAAACATTCTTTTGGTCATATTTAGAGTAAAATTACAAAAAATCTTCGGATTTTAATTTTATTATATGGATTACGCTTAAATTTTGTATATTGAAATTTCATGAAATTTATTCCCCCTTCCCCTCCAACCGAAAAATAATTGATTACTGCAGTGGATTTTAAACAGGTTAAGAGCAATGCGGATGTTTAAAACTTTATGCCGTGAAAAGATTTAAGAGGCACATAATCCGTAAAATTTTGACGGGTATTAACTAGTCTGGTTTTAAAGCAAAATTGACAACTTAATTAAACGTTAGGTGTTCCAGACAGATTTTAAACTATTTGACTCCCCGTTAAACAAAACACGAGAGGACTTTGAAAAATTAGATGTATTTTTATTAAAAGGGAAATTTATTTCTATTAATAAAAGGAAGTTTATTTCAAAACAATGAAATATATATATATATATATATATATATATATTCCTGTAATTTTTAGCTTATTTGATAAAATTTAAATATCTAATATATTTTAAATAATGCAAATAAAAATTCTATGAAGAATTGCATAACTTCCAACTTTTCTCTGCGCCCGAGAATTCCAATTTTTTCAGTATGGTAAGTAACTTAGAATTTCCTGGTACTTTTCAAATTAATTTAAAAATCTCTTACATCTCTGTATAACTCCTTAATGTCGAAAGAAAACAAATATGAAAAGTAAGGTTGAATGAAAATTTTTTCAAGTCTAGAAAAAATTATATTGTGTGCATTTTCAAGGGAAAAATCAGATACAGTACAGGCTATCAGAATGTTATAAAATTCGTTTTCTGTTGTTCAATGCCCTTTTATTTAACTTACCAAACTAAAGTGCACTATATGTTCAGATATAAAATATAGACCCAGAGGGATACTTAAAAACTTTCGATTACATTGCTCACTATTTGGTGAAACTGATAAGAATACTTTCTTAAATTTTGCAAGATGTTGAAGATGTCTATAGAAGTTGTCACATTGTTTGTGCGTTTTCAGTTACACATATTTTCCCTAGTAATAAAGGGTGTCAATTTTTAAACGAAAAAGTAACTTATAATCTTTCTTTTTTTTTTCTTTTATCTAAAATAATTTATTCATCGCAAAATTATTGTTGCCTTTTTGGTGTTTCGCGTTCGGTAACTTGCCTTTAAAATTAGATAACAGTTCACATTGACGTGGGTTTGTTTAGACCTATAATATCGCTTACGTCAACATATACCATACTTAGAGCTATCACAAATATAAATAGTTTTTTTTTTCCTTGCGTGAGTTATAGTATCGCATACAATGATGATATTAGTATCCATTTTATATTTACCTTAAAAGTAACTGGCTTATTACAAATAAATAAGTAAATAAAGTCTCAGTTAAACTCTATTTACTAAACTATACATAAAACCTTTTTAAATTTCACAAACATATATACCTTGAATTTTAATACAATCTTTTTTTAAGAACTAATTTCTTCTTTTAAAATTTAGGTGAGAAATGGAACTTTTCGTCGTGTTTAGGTTTTAAAATAAAATTTGATGCAACGTTAGGAAAAAATTTAAAAAGAGAAATTTTAACGAATAAATTATTTAGAAATCATAAAAAATAAACAAAAGCAAAAATTTTAATTTCCTGCTTATACTCTCACATTTTTGCTGTTTTAAAAAATATTAGTAAATTGCGTTGGAATCGAAGGAAAAAATTATATATATTTCTTTTATTTCTTTGATAGAAAAAATTGGAACTTTCCACAAAAAGCTTCTTTTTTAAAAAAAGTTCTCAATTCCATTTGATTTCCTTAAACTTCCGGCGAATTCTTTTTCTTTTCTTTATTTTTTATTTTTATTTTTATTTTTGGTGCTGTTGTGTCAGGAAAGTTTGATTGCTTTGAATAAATGTTTGCTAAATTGTCTAAATCTGAAAGAAATCTTGCGAGTCAGAAATTCAGTTTAAAAATATTTTTAATATTGTTTTATATTTTTTTATAACGTAAATGCTATTAACTACAACCAATAATTAACTGTTTATATATTAGAAGATAAAATATCAATATAGCTTCATTACTTCTTTATTCACGTTGTATGAATTCATTTATTTCTTTGATTTTGAAAATATATGTATATATATATATATATATATTGTTATGTTTTGAATTGCTCTACTACAACCGACAACAATATCATAGTTGAAGAAAAGAATTTTCTGTGAGCATGTGATTAACAAAACATTGAAAATAAATGTAGCATATTAAAGGAAGAAAAAAATATTTCATTTCTAAAAAGTGGTTTTTAATACAATGCTTTAATAGTTTTTTGTACAGTAGTTTTTATTTTTGATCATTATCATTTTGAAACTTATGTTCAAGGAAAAAATAAGAATACTTAATAACGTATTAATACCGTAAATAATTAATTTAACGTATTTTTTGAATTTCTTTTCCCAAATTCTTTGCTCCTTGAGCTTTTTTTTCCCCCTTTATTATTATTATCGCAGTTTTGTTTTCGATTTCTGATCAAGAGATCTTTAATTTGATTTATTAGAATGGGTTTTAAATATAGTTATCAAATTCTTATTCAAAGTTCAGTATTCAATTACTAAAGAATATTAAATCAATTGCCAATCATTTGATTAAATTATTGTTTTTTATTAAGTAATATGAATTAGTCTTAGAATTACTTTTATTGATCTTAATGAATTTAATTATATAAATATTTCTTTCATTTAATTTTACTCTTCCATTAAATTACTTACAACAAGGCCAGAAGTCAATTTTTCTTCTAATCTTCCATCTGAAGTATATCTCCTACATTGTAAATTTCGGAAGTTCTAAGCTGCATTGTTGTGATTTTCAGTTTTGTCACCTACTGACTTCAGAATTTGAAGAATTTCTGATACTTGAGTTAACTGTGGAACCGTATTTTCTTATTTCCATGCACTGATGGAATAAAAGTATCGTAGTAATAAGTTTTATTTGACAAAATTGATTTTGTGAACTGATTTATGTTTTTCAGCGTATTTATAACAGTTATAATTTTATTATGAATGTAATATAGAGTTGTCCATGTGCAAATGTACAATTCAAACACATTTTAGATTTCTTTTTTCTTTTTCGACAGATAAATCTTTTTTTCTACTAAATCAAAATGATAATCTTTAGTAAATATCACTTTAATACAATATCTTCTTGTAAAACAACTGTTCATATAATCTTCTTAACTTAAGAAATATTTCCAGAAGGCTTTTTTTTTTTTTTTTTTTTTTTTTTTTTCAGTTTTGATTTACAAAAAAAAAAAAAAAAAGTTGAACATATATTATTTTTGCTTAGACTATTAAATTTGTTTCTTCTAAGTGAAGAAACTAACAGCTAAACATTTTTTTGTAAATGTGTTTAAAATATATCTAAGAGGTTTTTTCGTTTTCTGACAAATTATACATAGTTTCAAATAGATTGTTCTTTGCTTAAAAATAGAAAAAAAAATGTATAACAAGTTTATAAAATGGACACTGAAAAGCATTTGAAAAAATTAAGAAAAACCTCAATAATAACACAGTGAAATTTTCTTACAACTTCAATTTCAAATTTACTGATTTATTTATTTATTTATTTATTTATTTATTTACTTTTTATTTACATAGATACAAATTACTTACTTGCTTGGTATCTTACTTGGTATTACTTACTTGGTATCTATCTTCTTACTTGTATATTTGTATATTTAGTGTATTTAAAGTCTTTATGGTTAATAATATTTTACGAATGTGTCTTCTTAGGAAGTTCTCTTTAAGCATTCAATTTCATGAAGGTTTTTATTTTGCGTCTCAGTATATAACACTGTTTCTAGAAAACTGATGTTTCTCGTGCAACAAATTTTGTTCAGGATAGATTACTACAATATATACACTGACGGAAAAAAAAAAACCAAAATCAAGAAAAAATTATTGTACAGTAATGAAATTTCAGCAATACATTTGTCTTGGTAACATATTTAATTGATTAAAGTTTCAAGATCACAGGTAGAGCCATTGGCGAGAAGAGCCATTTCAAATGGTACATTATTTTTAGCCAGTACATTATTAGCCATTTGAAATGTTGGTACATTAGTAACCGGTGTAACCGCCAGAATTTTGAATGCAAGCATGCAAACGTGCATGCATTGTGTCGTACAGGTGTCGGATATCAGTTTGTGGGATGGAGTTGCATGCCTGTTGCACTTAGGCGGTCAATGCAGGGACGGTTAATGCTTGTTGTGGATGACGCTGGAGTTGCCGTCTAGTGATGTCCCATACGTGCTCGATTGGAGAAAGATCTGGTGATCTAGCAGGCCAAGGCAGCATGTCGACACTCTGTAGAGCATGTTGGGTTACAACAGCGGTATGAGGGCGAGCGTTATCCTGTTGGAAAACACCCTCTTGAATGCTGTTCATGAATGGCAGCACAACAGGTTGTATCAAAAGACTGACGCACAAATTTGCAGTCAGGGTGCGTGGGATAACCACGAGAGTGCTCTGCTGTCATACGAAATTGCTCCCCAAACCATAACTCCAGAAGTAGGCACTGTGTATCTAGGCCGCAGACAGGTCGCTATCAGGCGTTCACCTGGCCTCCTTCTAACTAACACACGGCTATCACTGCGACGAAGGCAGAACCGGCTTTCATCAGAAAACACAACAGATCTCTACTCTGTCCTCCAATGAGCTCTAGCTTGACACCACTCACGTCGCAAACGACAGTGGTTTGGAGTCAGTGAAATGCACGCTACAGGGCGTCTGGCTCGGAGCTGTCCTTGAAGTAACCGATTTGTAACAGTTCGTTGTGTCACTGAGGTGCCAACTGTAGCTCGAATTTCAGCTGCAGACGCAGTACGATTAGCCACAGCCATACGCCGAACACGGCGGTCTTCCCTCTCAGTAGTGCCACGTGGCTGCCCGGAACCCGGTCTTCTTGAGGCAGTACCTTCCCTTGACCACTGCTGCCAACACTCATGCACAGTGGATACATCCCTGCCAAGTCTTTCTGCAATATCGCGGAAAGAAAACCCACCTTCTCGTAGCCCTACTACACGACCTCGTTCAAACTCAGTGAGTTGTTGATAATGCCTTCTTCGTCTTCTTAGAGGCATCCTTGACTAACATTAACCCACTACGTCAAATGTCAACTGTAAATAACGATCACGAACCTTACAGCGCTTATTTAAAGCAAACCTCATTTGCATGTTCATAGTGTCGCTACAAGCGCCACACTTATGCGCGTAGCTCGAAATTTGAATCGACGTCATCTTTCCGATGTATAAACACGCCTACCAAATTTCGTTTATCTAGCACAGTTCCTTCCTGGTGTTGGAATTTTTTTTTTTCCATCAGTGTATATTAAAATTATTATATCTTTTTCTATATTCTCTTTCAAAAAATGAAATTTACAATTTCTTTTAAGATATTAGAATAATGAAAACACTTAATTATTGTATTAATACTTAGTCTATGTATTTTATTAAACTATCATTAAACAAAACAAAATGCGAAAATAGCATGTATTTTTCAAAATTCCATTCCATTATATGTTAAAATAACTTAGACATAAACTTTCAAAATTTCTGATTTTTAATAGTATTTCATTTAAAGATTTTATTTATTTTAATTTTATTAATATATATGAAAATATTAAATTTGCGTTTAAATTTATTTATATTAACAATTCTGCTTCATGTTTGATAAAAATATTTTCTCCGGGACAATGCTTTTTAACTCTTTATATATAAGTATTTAAGTATTTGAAAGAATGTACCTATATGTTTTTTTCTGAACCTTACCAATCAGATATACAATACCTATATAATATGAACTAGCTCAGAGTTATTAAACCTATGCAGAAGTTGATTAAAAAGTGAAAGTAAATTTGAAATTTTGAAAATCAACTATTTCATACGATAATACTTTTATTTGTCTTTGTATTCGCAACGAATTTTTCCAAAGAACAATTGTTGCAAAATTAGGCCATATGATCTGTTCTATTCTTGGAGAGGAAATATTGAAAAAAACATGCGAGTTTTAGTTTCGAAGTTTGAAAGATGGCTATTATGATGGGGACATAGCGGTGCTTCCGGCGCTGGGTATAAAAATTTGCAAGCATTGTTCAATAAAAACGCATTTTAAGCACAAATTGAGCTTGTCTATAATTAAAAGTAATACAGAAACAATTTCTGTTCTTTTACACGGAGTAGTCAAAGTTTTAGTTAGGAAGACGAATGCACATGCATATTGAGGCAGAGGAAGAAGATTAAACGTATCTTGAAGCGCTTGAATCTATTAAACAAACAAATGAGAAAATCATTTTTTGTAGAAAATCATAAAGAAGATAAAAAAACTGATATGTTATGACAGTCCAAAACGAAAAGAAATAATAATAATCCAAGCAAAATAATAATATCAACACTAAAACAAACCATTCATTGGAAAAATGTCCCTCTACGGTTTTAATGGGATGTGAGCAGTGTGATTCATGGAAGTGTAACTACCAAATGATATTTTAAAATTTATACACAGGAAATGATTCTAAATAATGCTTAATGGTAGTTAAATAACTTTAAAAAGTGTTGATTTCTTCGAAAATAAACAAATTAAAATACCATTTTATTTTTTTTTTTTTTTTTTTGCATGATATAGTTTGTACAATTCCTAATGTTAAGTAACCTATCGCATATTTAAAAATTTGTTATATGAAATTTTTCTATAGTCTGTAGAATTTATCTTAAAACCTATATCGGTTCTTTTTATTTAAGTTTTCACTAAAATCCCTAAAAATCACGAATGGTTTAGAAAATACCTGTTGAATATCCTGCCCTGAAACAAATATCATTCTTTGAATCATTTGAAATTTTTCCTTGTTCATATAGTAATATTGATTTGTACATTTCGGGAAATTTCATTATGTAGGAATTACTTGAATATGCAGAATTTCCTCTGTAATGTCAAGAAATGTGTCTATTTCCAGATAAAACATATACTACATGTTATGCTGTGTTTTCTGTATTTGATAAAACGCTGTGCAAATTGACACTAACCCTCCTACTACCAGATTTTTTTTTTTTTTACTTTGAATACCAAAGGGGTCAAATTTGACCCCAATACGATGTTTACATTGTTTCTGTATACTTGCATGAAAAAGTTCTGTAACCGGTTAATTCAATAATTCTAAATGATAAAATTATTAGATTTATGCATTTAAAGAGTATTTTATATAATTAAAATTAATTACATGTAATTTGCTTTTTCGAACTTTGTATGGTCTCATCTTATGTTTTCATCTATGTTTATAATATTATCACCAAAAATACGAATATGTAATTTGTTATATGAATAATATTTCTTGTACACCTATGTGGGGATTTTTTTGCACAGATGATTATTTAGATTAAAATTTATATTGGAACTATTTACCACTTTTGTTTTCTTTCATTGAACATAGTGGAATGAAATTATTAAAAATTAACTATAAAAAGTGTGATATAATAAATTATACTTATTATACATTTATTAGTGTTTTAGATTCTAAAATTTGTAACACAATTATTATTTGAGTCATAATAAATTATCCGTTGTACACATTTCTCACACTGTACAGAAATATTTGAATAAATTTTACAAACAAAAATTTAGCATTTCTTCACAAATGTCACAATATTTTCTATCTAATGATCTGACACAAGAATGCATGTCCCGTACTTTTTGCTTTTAGTAATCCAACTAGAAATTCCATCCTGCCACTGAATTTTAAAAATCAGAACGTTTTTCAAGATTTTTCTGAACTAAACATTTACCTAGCTTCAAAAGAATTAGCCGTCTTTTATAATTGCATATCTGTTCCTAATTAAAATTTAGATATAACCAAACAACTAAATCATTCAAGGAATTCACATTCAGAATATTCTTAAAGATATTTATTGGAAATATGCATATTATTTAACATATATCCATTATTTTGTCCATTATGTTGACACTGATTTCGTGCTGTTGTAATCTTTTATCATAAATGTTAATGATATTTCAGTTATTTCATTCTCCGTAGAAAAAGACACAAAATTTAATACGGTCACGGTCACGACTTTTTCTTTATTTGTGCAATAAAATACATTTTTTGTTAATTTTTAAAATCTAAAAAATAATAAATAATCTTTCTTTCCTTTGTAGTAATAAACGCTTAGTGTAATTCTAAAGGAATTACAATTCCTAAAATTATCAGACTTTTCTTTCTACTTTTTTTGCAAGACTGAAATGGGTAAAAAAAAAAAAAGTTGTCCGCAGAGATATTAATTATATCTAAATGTCTAAATTAAATATATATATTTATTCTATTTCAATATTTTGTTTCCTAGGTACATTTTCCGTTTTCTTGTATATATTTCTAATATACGCGTATTAGAAACACTAAAACATTGATATTATAAGCAGACCAGATTTTTTTACCATACTTACCTTGTTTAGAGGGAATACATTGATGAAATGAATACTTTCTTCAAAATGTCACTAACTGGTCACCAGTTGTAACATTTTGATAAGAAGCATATGTAAGACAAAAATGCGTTTCTATATAGTGAAATTTTATCATCAAATCTGGTTTGACGTCTGAAATCAGCATCATCAAATCGTATGCAACATAATATTCGTGAGCATATGTTTCTATATATATACATATATGTTGAAAATTAAACGACAATTATTTTTGCGTTCCATAACTACACATTTTTTGATAATTATTTATTATATGATTTGTAGATTCCAGGAAGAATGAATAGTCTTATTCATTACAAAAGCCGACAAAGGCCATCTTTTTGTCATTATAGATAAATCTAACTATACTGATAAATTTTTAGAATTTTTAAATGACAATTCTACATATGCTGTTTTAAATAAAAATATCACCCGATCAACGCACAGTAATCTTAATAAAACGATCAATGAGTTTGATAAAAATAATGAAATAACTTAACAGTCAAATCTTTAGGGTGTTATATTAATATGGCTCCTAATTTCTATGGTTGCAGAAATTACATAAACCTATTATCTCACTTAGACCTATAATTGATTATTCTAATTCCCCTCTATCTTACCTTCCTCGCGTTATTTCGTCTTTGCTTAAACCTCTTACTTTAAATTATCTCTTTAGTTAAAATTCTTCTTTTCAGTTTGTTTCTAAATAATAATAATAACAATAATAATAATAATAATAAAACTATTTGGCATAGGTAGACTCCGTGCAGTTCCCCATCACGTATTTGTTTCCACACATTTTGATTACTGTTAAAAACTATCAAAGTAAAATTGACATATCGCATCCTGGCAAGAAAAATGACACAACTTAAAAATGCAGTATTTGAGAAGAACCAAATTAAAGATGGTTTAAAGAATGAACTTGGCTATAATAAAACTAACATGAATTTCTCTCAAGTGGATGAATTGAGAGTTATAGATCCGGCATTTATGCGCTCATTGGGGGCATTTTATACGCACTTTTCAGTAACATAAACCAAAATTTGCCATTTTAGGTTGATTTCTTTGGAAATCGAAATATTCCAATCACTTCGCTTATCTCTCTCTCTCTCTCTCTCTCTCTTTTTATATATATATATATATATATATATATATTTATTTATATTTATATTTTTATATATATATATTTATATATTTATATATTTATATATATATATATGTGTGTGTGTGTGTGTGTGTATGTATAATCGAAATCTTATCATCAAGATATCTCCCGAAATAATACTCCAAATCGAACCAATTTTGGACAGCGAATTCATCTTATAAATATCTTTAATAAGTTCGTTAACCAAGTTGCTCCACAAATTTGTTTTCAAGTGGCGATGTATGCATAGACCATATAAGGTTCACAACCAATTTTAGAAATGATTTTTATCCACCATGCTATTACCAATCGTTTTTTATCAACAAACAATCCGTAACTCTAAACTTTCATCAAAATCACTCTATCCATTTCCGTGTAAACCTTATTTCTGCCATATATTATAATTGGCTTTTAAAGGTTTAACAGCAAACGCGACCCTCCTGCTAGTGCTTACATTGTAGAAATTATTGACCAATTTTTATAAATAAAATGAATGATAGTTTAAAAGAACAAATTCTCCTTTGGCGTAAATACGTCGATGACATATTTTTATTAATTGACGAAAGACATATATATATACATATATATAAATCTGGTGTTTACTTTTTCTAATTCATAATGTCCAGAAATTTAATTTAGTTTGGAAATGGCACAAAATAATTTACCTTTCCTCAATATTCTTGTTGAACGCGCTTTTAAATCACCTAATATATTTTAGAAATGATTTTTATCCACCATGCTATTACCAATCTTTTTTATCAACAAACAATCCGTAACTCTAAACTTTCATCAAAATCACTCTATCCATTTCCGTGTAAACCTTATTTCTGCCATATACTGTAATTTGCTTTTAAAGGTTTAACAGCAAACGCGACATTTTCTGAAGATGAAAATATTTCGAATCGTTTATGCACCCCCAAACTTTCATGAAAATCCTTATACCCATTTCCAGGTAAACCCAGTTGCTGCCATATGTTACAACTGGCCGATAAAGGTTTAGCTGCGAATGCGAATTTTTCTGAAGATGAGGATAAGTCTAATCGTTTAGGCACCCCGAAAAGATTTTAACCCCAAACTTTCATCAAAATTCCAATAATCATTTCTAAGTAAACCCAATTTCTGCCATATGTTGCAATCGGCCGATAAAGGGTTAACTGTGAACGCGGATATATCTGAAGATGAGGCCCAATCGTTTTTTCTCATCAAAAATCTCCAACTCCAAACTTTCATCAAAATCGCTTTCTCCATTTCCATGTAAAACCAATTTCTGCCATACGTTGCAATTGGCCTTTAAAGGTTTAACTGTGAACGCGAATTTTTCTGACGATGAGGACGATCCTAATCGTTTAAGCACCTCCAAAAGCATTTAATTCCAAAATTTCATCAAAATACCTATAATCATTTCCGAGTAAACCCAATTTCTGCCATATGTTGCCATTGGCCAATAAACGGATAATAGTGAACGCAATTTTTTCTGAAGTTGAGGGTTAATCCAAGCACCCCGAAAAACACTTAACTACGAATGTTTTTGAAAATAGCTATATCCATTTCGAAGTAAACTCAATTTGTGCTATATGATACAATGGGCCGATAAAGGGTTAACAGCGAACGCGAATTTTTCTGTCGCAATTTCAAAGCCGCATGTTTATAGTAAATGATGTTCATCCCGGCATCAAAACTGATATTTAAGAGCGGTTCTTACATGTTTACGATAAAAATATTTCTTTTCATGCACGTTTAAGTGAAATTTTGCCCTATTCTCCCATGTTAAGAAAATCATAACTTTCGAATAACTTCTGAATTTTTTTTAATGAGAATGTTGCAAATAAATAGGGTTCTTGTCAGTGTCATAAATAATATTTTAAAATTGGTCTGATCTCTCTGCGATCTTTTGTTCGTGATATATCATGTAAACAGACTAACAAACTAACGGACTAACACACGGACAGACACCCAACAGACGGACACCATACAAATTTTGTCATTTTCATATTCCCCACACCTGAAAACGTATAAAAAAGTAAAAAAAAAAAAAAAAAAAAAAAGTGGTCGAAAATTTGCGCGATTACCACTTCTCTACCTAAAAATGCACTCTTAAACTGTTTGATTTCTTCAGATGTTGTTTCTCTTTTTACTTCAATCGGTTTTAGTTTTGCTTGCGATGTTATACGTAAATTTTAACCTGTGGATAGACGTAATTCTACTCTTAATATTGAAACAATTCTTAAATTAGTTTTTTTTTCTCTTTGCCTTTGCTATAAGTTAAATGATTTATATTATAAACAAAGTCTTTGTATTCCTATAGGCCCTCCTGCTAGTGCTTACATTGTAGAAATTATTGACCAATTTTTATAAATAAAATCAATGATAGTTTAAAAGAACAAATTCTCCTTTGGCGTAAATACGTCGATGACATATTTTTATTACTACACGAAAGACATATATATATACATATATATATAAATGTGGTGTTTGCTTTTTCTAATTCATAATGTCCAGAAATTTAATTTAGTTTGGAAATGGCACAAAATAATTTACCTTTCCTCAATATTCTTGTTGAACGCGCTTTTAAATCACCTAATATATTTCAAACATATGTTTATCATAAGGTCACTTTTACATGCCATTATATAAATATTCATTCTTCTAATCCTAATTCACATAAAATTGTCGTTTTTCAGACTTTGGTCAGTAGTTCGTCCATGTAATAACAGAACACTTTTTGAGCTGGAAATTAAAAAAAATATTTCGAGTTTTATTAAATAATGATTATCCTCTTAGCTGGGTAAAACGCGCTTGTCATGAAAATATCATCCGCTGCCCCTCTTTTTCCCTCCTTTTTACAATTTCCCCATCTTATCTACTGCAAATGAATAATTCTCTAGCTACTAAAAAATTTAAATTTCTATACCATACTTTGGTTTTTCCTGTGAGTGTATTGTTAAATTACTTAAACATCATATATTTATACAGCTTTTTTTTAAGTTTAAACCTAAAGTTCCCTCTTCAGATCTAATTGGTATGGTATATCTAATTTCCTGCAGAGATTGTAATTATGTCTATGTAGGAGAAACTGGCCGTACGGCTACAATTAGACTGAACACAGACGATTGTTTCAAAATTGTAACCAATGTTCTAGAACTGTTATTCATTCAATTGAAACTGATCATACCCTTTTTTTCGAAAATAGAAATTTTAAACTTTGGATGTAAAAAATACTCGATGAAAAACTCTCGTATTTTCCTTGAAGCCATCTGCACACAATCAATGGAGAATGTGCTTTGGCACGTCAGTATTCCATCCTTCTGTAAATTCTTTAGGTGTATATGTTAGTTTGCATAGATGTTCTAATTGTATTGATGGTGAAACTCAGGCAGGAATCGAAATGTTTACTTATATATTTTTAAAAGATTTTAAATGTTTTTATATGTATGTTTTTTTTTTTTTTTTTTTTTTTGTCTTATAATTAAAAGAGTTTCAGTTTCAGTTTCTATATTTAATGTATTTTAATGAGACGGTGTGATCTTTGTATATATTATTGATATATTATTGTAAAATATTCTTAGCATATAGAACAGATCAACTTACACCCAGATGTGTAGCTATTTTAAAATACAAATTCATTATTATAATTACTTACGAGTAGTAACTTACGAGTGAGTTCTCGTAAAAATTAGACCGCTAAATCCGTATGAATCCAATTTCCTAATACGTGCAGATTACTGATGAAGAAATCATTAGAATTTATCACTGAAAGATAAACACTTATAGAATGTAGATAAATCAATTTTGTTATGAATTATTTGAATAACAATATTAGTTGGAAAGTTCTTATTAATTAATTTGAAGACACTCACAAAGGGTTTGTAAAATCAATCTGCTTCTATAATTTTGTGTTCCCAAGAGGAAGAGTAATGTACACGTAGGTTAATAATATTTAAACTTGTTAGCAAATAGGTTCATAAACGAAAGGAAAAAGAACAATTATATTAAACTTACTCAGTTGCATAAATCAATATTTTGAGTCAGTTACTGTAAATGATTATTAAACGATAATAGTAATCTTTGTTTTGTATTTTTCAAACCATTTTATTTAAGATACAGTTCATTATTCTTTGATATTAAAAGACTGTTTTACTTAGTGAGGATAATAAAAAAGAAAAAAAAAATACCCATAAATACCAAGTATACATATTATTGTTTAACAAGTTTTATTTTATTATTATTTTTTTAATGAATAATAAGTATACTAAAATAAAAATAATCCATTCAATTAAAAAATAAAGTTGAATAAAAAAACAATTACTTAATACTATGTAATTAATTTTTAAGACTTTTTCTCTTTAAAATAGTAATGGCTTTTTGCTGTCACGAAAATAGAATTTTGTGTTTGGTTTTCAGCAAATCCAAAATGCCTTAATTTCAGTGGTTTCTTTTTAGCATAATAATTCAAGGAATACTTTCATCGTGAATGCTAATTATTTTTTGTTAAACATTCTGTTTGAGTTAAGAATGTGTATGTTATGTAAGGTAAAAAGTAATTAGTCTTTTACATTATGCATAAAAAAGAAAACCTTTAACGAATGAAAAAATACAAATAATTAAAATAAAATTATAATGTAATTTGTCTTTACTTTAAAAATGAATCTATGTAAAACCATTTATTATTTATGTAACGTAATACAGTAAGCTATATTTTAATAGTCAATTTTCCTTTTTTTTTACAAAAATAAATAAATAAATAAATAAAACAATGGTCAGAACATACAAGGATCGAAATTAATAGTGGTCCGTTGGTCAGAAAAAAATATTTAACAGAATACTCAACCAGAAAATTATAAATTCTGTTTGTCCATCGAACCAGTGAAGCTTTTATTTTATTTATTTGTTTATTTTATTTTATTTATTTATTTATTTATTTGTATTTTTTACTTTTTTTATAATAAAAAATATATATATATATATATATATATATATATATATATATAATTGTGTTTAAATCTGTAACAGAATAGTATATTATAACAATAGTAAGTGTAAATTTATATAATTTTCGATACCACCTATTCTCTGAAATTTTTCATTTAATTTCACTTTCATAACTTTTTTTTCTTTGAAGATTTTAATGTATCTATCTATCTTTAATAATAAAAGAAGATGTCTGTCTATCTCTCTGTCTGTCTGTGCATCTATACGTTCAGCCCCTATTGAAAGTAGAAGTACAAAACTGACATACGGATTCTCAGGAGCCTTTTCGAGGGGCTCCTGAAAACAAAATTTAAACATTTTAATTAGTTCTGGAGATATTAATTAAAACGTTGACCAATGTCAGCGTTGGCCAATGTCATAAATCAGTCAATTTTGAGCTTAAGATGCGTTTAAGTAACGTTAAATGGCTAAATAAATTAGAAATATCGATCCAATCGTTACAAATTCGGTACCAAATAAAAGGGGCAGTAATTTTTAATACAGGAGTGCAAACAGAATTTGAGTACGATAAACAGATTCTTTAAAATTAACTAAAGTACAGAATTTAGGTGGCAACACTTGATTATTTCGTTTACTTCAAGGCCAGATATATTGGCTGACTACTCTTCCGGTCCGGAATAAAACATCTGATACTCACTGAGGTCACATGTTTTTGAACTGGGATTAAAAATCGCAAATTTCAAAATTCTTCAATTTTTCTCTCTCGCACACAAAACTTACTATATAGCCTGAACATCACAAGACCAGCTTGCAGTTCAAATTTCATCGATTAGGGTTAATAAACAAAAAAATTACATTTTAATTGCAAATTAAATTTTATTCTAACACTCGTAATATATATACCGAAAGAGGATGCCAGTTTCTATAGCAACGAATGTACTTAAGGTAAACATAGTTTTTTTTTTCTTTTTACTTACATTAGCCGACTACCATATATAATGGAAATATTATATTTGGTCCAAAACTTCGATATTATCGAGATTTCACCTGATTTACATGTTTTAAGGTGTCCTGAGTCAAGAAAAGGATGGCGAAGGGGGCAAAAAATTAGAAAGTGAGTTAGACCGTTCAAAACTGGTATACAGACGTTTCTGAGGATTAGATATTTGTGGGTTTTACAAGGCAAATGAGGATATTTTTGAAGATGTAATATTATTAAGGGGGGCAAAAAAAGGGGGGGGCAGGGGGGCAAAAAAATAGAGTTAGACCGTTCAAAATTGGTATATATAGGTTTTGCGGGACTACGAGTCGAATGAGGATATTTTCCAAAGTATAAAATTATTCGTGGGCCGGGAAGGGAAGGAACAGGGCAAAAAATTAGAAATTGATTTAGACCGTTCAAATTTTCTATATATATGTTTTGGGGGCCTACGAGTCGAATGAGGCTATCTTTGAAAGTGTACAATTATTAGGGAGAGGAGTGAGTAGTGGGCAAGAGGGGCAAAAAATTAGAAATTGAGTCAGACCGTTCAAAAGAGGTATATATATATAAGTTTTAAGCGCCTACGAGTCAAATGAGGATATTTTCGAATGTGTATAATTTTTAGGGGGGCAGAAAGGGGGCAAAAAATTAGAAATTGAGTTAGACCATTCAAAACTGGTATATATATAGGTTTTGGAGGCCTACGACTCGAATGAATATATTTTCGAAAGTGTAAAATTATTAGGGGGGAGGAAGGGGGACAAGGTTTGCAAAAAATTAGAAATTGAGTTAGACCGTTCAAAACTGGTATTCATAGGTTTTGGGGGTCTACAATTTGAATGAAGATATTTTCGAAAGTGTAAAATTATTTAACAGGGAAGCGATGCCGCTCACCGTTCTAGGAGCAGTATCGAGCGATTCCAGCTATGCTAGGCCCCTTTTCCGGAGTTCATTTAAACTCTAAAAAAAATGTTGCTTAACACATACAGAAAGAAACATCCGACACCACTCCAGCTGTAAGAGGAAGAAAATAAAGCAGTCTGCAATAAAATATTTAACATTTACGATTGCCTATTACAATGATAGATATTTCGTTTTATAAAAATCTGCCTATAACTAAAACTTTTACTCTATTACATGAAAGAATGAAGTACACTAAAGTTCAGATAGTTTTAAGTCATTTCTCTTCAAGAGACAAATTCATCTATTAGGGTTGAGTTCAACGAAATGAATGACAGGAAATAATGGATTGCAAATTGATTTATTTGTTCTTTTATGGACATATTGTAGAATTCAATATTGAGCTAAAAGGTGAATTTTATTGTTCTTTGTGTTTAAACTCGGATTCCTTGTTGGGCAGATGTGTACGCTATCCCCAAGATCCTAATGCAGGTCTCCATTCGGCAGCTAGCTGCTCTAAATCATTCTTAAAAACGATAAACCTTACTTTTTATAAAATTTAATTTAATTTCTCTAAATTAGAAGTGTTCAAAGAATCTTTTTAAAATCCAACTTCAGTTAACTTTTTTAAATTCAATCTATGTTAAGTTTAAATGAATACAACAAAGAAATATATGTGACAGACTTACATTAATTTACGCATTATTTCTATTGTATAGATAATCTCTAAATATAATAAAATATATGTGTGCATGGAAGTGAATGTCCATTGTTTTGTAGGCAAACGGCTGATCGAAGAGCAATATCATTTTGCATGAAGATAAGTTTTGATTTTTTCTGATGCCCCTCGAAGCCCAATTTTCGAATTTTTGATAATTTTTTTTTTTTTTTTTTTTTTTTTTTTTTTATGTATACATTTCTGAATTGATCGGCTTTAGAGATCGAAACGTAAATCTAAAGAGTCCTTCCGTGACCCATTAGCTCAATTAGTTAGAGCGTTATGCTGAAAATACGAAGGTCGTGCGTTACTCTTGCAGATAATTATTATAAGGTGTTAATTGATAACGGAAAATCATTCAGCATTTTCACAACATCCTAAACCGTATGGATGACGAGAAAGTTCTTTAAAAAAAAAGAAAAAAAAAAGTTAAGCTTATATATGTATTGGTGGCTTTGTAAACAAACGACTGATTGCTGAGTTACAGAGTTTTGCATGAAGGTATGTCTGACCTCTCTTGAAACCTGATTTTAAATTTTTTTATTAGTTTTTTTTTTTTTTTTTTTTTTTTTTTTTTAATTAATTAAAATTTTGCAGATGGGGCGATTGTTTGGTGATGCCATCTGTTGTCATAGAGTGAAGATTATAACTTGCCTGAGAAATATCTGTCCAAAAAACGTAGTTTTAGAATAACAGCAGTACCATTTAACGTCCAGTTAGTACTTAAATTTAAATGTCCCGTTAAATCGCAAGTGCAGTCATTAGGGATCCAAAACCGATATAGCGTACGTGAATAAGACGCTGTCGAAAGGTTAGGGGACCCGGCGAGAAGTTTACTGCAATTTAGATAAATCGTAACTAGCAGGCAATGCCTGCTAGTTAATGTAATCATTATATATATTATACATTTGCATTAATTTACGCATTATACGGATGCATATTATTTGCCTATATATTTTGATGCATCATAAAAATTATTTCCATGACAATTGTCTGGTAATTATAAAAAATGTCCTTGTTTTGAAAAATGTCATACTGTGTGAGTGATGTCTAAAATACTAATTATGTTTATTGTACGTAAACTATAATACTGTAAGGCCTGAAATAATATTCAAGATACGGTTAACGAAGAAAATCATTTAATTACAGTTAAAGACAATTTCTTTAACTATCCACTCGTAAATAAGCTGGAACAACTCAAGTTATCTTTAAATATCTTTAAATTAAATTATATTAAAGAGAAAGCAACTGTCTGACTTACATAAAGGAATTTTTAACTGAAACATATTTGAAAAAAAACAAATCCTGCTTAAGAAGGTAAATTTATCCATTTATTTTAAGAGAGTCATGTGAACATACTTTTACGCTTTCATTCTTCATTTGTCATGGTTATATATGTTAATGTTTTATCTTATATTAAATATAATAACTTAGCTGAAAAGTCTTTGGGAAAAATGCATATTCTTAATTAGAACTTTTATGGCTTAAATGAAAACTTCCTGGCAAGCACTGTAATAAAGGCATAAGGCAATATTTTCAGAATTCTTCGACTGAAAATCCCTAAATATATATTTGTTTTCTGAGAATTAGTTTAACTGAATATCAGGAACAGAAAGCTTAATTTTAATTAAAAATGATATGCATTTAACGTTACATGCTCATTTAGCTATTAAGATGAATTTCATTTTTTTATGTTTTTATTTATTTATTTATTTATTTATTTATTTATTTAATTGTATTGAGAAAATTACTTCTAAAATTTTTAGCTATCTGTGTCACCTTTTCTTTTTATTTATGAAATATTCTTAATATTTATTCTTAATGTGTATTTGACCAAAAAAAAAGTCCATTTTTTTGCCCCATTATCAGACATATTTATTTTTAATTGTTTTAAAATAAACACATATAAAAACATAATAAATTCAATTGAAAAAAGAAAAAAAACGGAAATTTTATATTTATAATTTTACCTGCATCGGAGTAACTCGGATTAAACAAAAATCAAATAAACATATCTTTAAATTTTAATGCCAAATTTATGAAAATGGCAATAAATTACGTTGACATTATGTAATAAACTTTAGATCAATAGTGAAAATGTAGAAAAAAATCGAAATTTTCAGAATATTACGAACGTAAGTGAAGAAAAATTACTGATAGTACAATTATCTCTTTGAAATTATAAATTATGCGTGAGACACTATACTTATGATATTGCTAAGCAATATGGGGAAAAGCATATCTTATAAAACACACGGGAAAAGCGAATGAAAACGTAAATATGAAATAAAAATATACAGTGCATATAATACATAGGTGGCAATAAAAATTTATCAATGTATCGTTGACCAGCCATTGTCCCAGCTGCATCTACAAGTAGATATATTCAATTAATGATCATTTTACCAGCCTGTACCAGAAATCGTATATAAATCCACTCATTAAACGTTTTATGAACGAAAATATGGGCTGATCTGGCATCCGATGCGAAATGTTAAGGAAATGTCAATGTTAATCGTACAATTAGCCACAGCACAAAAATTTTACTTTGCATTACAACTTATAATCTTTTTTTTTTCTATTAGAATACATAAAGCGAATAGTTGCGCCCAAATTTAACATCATTTCTAGCCTATATGTACACATGCGATATTTTAACTCTATAAACAATATAACATTCACAACTTTGTTTAAGATAATAGCGATAGTCACAATTGAGGAGCTATAAAAATTAACAATCTTAAGAATGAAAATTAAACTTTTAGATTGAAATCTATATGTAAACGACTAAGAGATTTCCTTGGACTCTGTCTGTGTGTGGACGCAAGTTGCAACCAAATTTTTATACTTTAGTTAATTTTAAAAAATCTAACTGTTCGATCGATAAGAGGTTTAATCCGACGGATTTAAATGTATCGCCGCTTTCATTTGGAACCTTATTTTTAACGAAATTTTGATAAGATTTTTTTTAATTAATCAAAATATGAAAATAATAACCTGGTAGTAGCTTAAAAATTGGACATTTAAATTTTTAATTGTAAAAAAAAAAAAAAAAAAAAAAAAAAAAAATTGCAAGGCTTTTTTTTTTTTTTTTTTTTTTTTTTTTTCAGCATGAAATGAAATATGCTTTCACGCGTTAAAAAAAAAAAAAAAATAATAATAATATTAAATTTGAGGATGCATAAAAAAAAAGAAAAATCTGAAAATGAAATTAAATAGTAATAATAATAATATACCTCAATTTTATTTTATTTTTTATTTTTATTTATTTATTTATTTATTTATTTATTTATTTTTCAGCATAAAATGAAATGTGTTTTCACGCGAAAAAGAAAAAAAAAATATTTAATATTCAATTTGCTCAGGCATATGAAATACACTGCTCAAAACAATTAAAGGATATTGCGGTTTTAGGTGGATTTTGTTGCTAGGAAACTTTTTAGCTGATTGATACATGGTCGACAGACGTAGTAGGTTATATGAGAATAAATTACACATGTTTGGCAGAAAAAAATGCATTTTATTGCGCATTTGTGTACAAAATGAAAATAACACAATTTGTGCATATGAGAAAAAAAATAATAAGAGAAGGTGTTTTCTTCAAAGGAAATCATTTTCAGTAGGGGGTATGGTTTCCACGGACGGCCAGCAACGTTGAACACCTTTGAGGCATGGAGTCAATGAGGCTATTAATCAGGAGTTGGGGTATTCTGTCCCACTCTTCCAGAAGAGCTCTTTCCAGTTCTTGGAGAGTTTGTGGGGGTGGTTGGCGGCCAGCAACTCGTCTTCCTAGAGCGCCCCAAACGTGCTCTATTGGATTCATGTCTGGAGAACACGCTGGCCATTCCATTCGAACGATTCCTTCCTCGAAAAGGAAATCCTCCACCACGTTAGCACGATGTGGCCTGCAGTTATCGTCCATTAAAATGAAGTCATCTCCGATTGCTGCAGCGTAAGGGACTACAATAGGTCTGAGGATCTCATCCCTATATCGGCGACCAGTCAGAGGTCCATCTCGAATGATGTAGAGGTCTGTGCGCCCGTCAATGGAGATGCCACCATACACCAACACTCCCCCACCGCCAAATCTGACACTTTCGTGCACGAACGCAGGATTATTCCTACTGCCACGGTCCCTCCAGATGAAAATACGCCTATTATCAGGCTGAACCGAAAAACGGGACTCGTCAGAAAAAAGAACATTGCTCCATTCATTACTCCTCCAGTTCACATGCTCTGTTGCCCACTCCCTGCGGTCGCGACGATGCCTTGATGTTAGTCTAACGCATACCATCGGTACAGACCTACGGTGCAGACCGGTCTGTACGGATTTTTTTTTCAAACTCGCCATATTGACTAGATTTTAGATATACTTTTCTATGTAAGTATTGTTTTCCGGTTAATAATTGAGTATGCAAAGTTCTGGTAAAAGTTGGTCTCTCAAAAACGGCTCTAACGATTTTCTTGAAAATTGTTACATAAATCCACTTTTGATACCCTTTCTCACGTTGTAAGATTACAGGAAAATTAATATTCATCGTGATTAGGTAGTTCAGATCTCGGATATGTGTGTTTAATTTTTTTCCCTTATTTTTTAACTCGCTATGTAAATTCTGTTTTATATGTCTTTACACGTGTATCAAGTTATTCTTACGGGAAAATTTAAAAAAATACACATAATATATCCAAAAAATGCATATAATACCAGTAACAGTGAGTAGCAGAAATCGTGTGGCTGTTTCACACCAGTTTTTTTTTTTTTTTTTTTTTTTTTTTACTTTCATTACCTTATTATCGTAGGTAATGGAAGTATTGTATTCGGTCCAAAAATTTCGTATCGAGTTTTCACCTGATTTACACGTTTTAAGGCCTTCTGAGTCCAAAAACGTAGTTTTTGGCAATTTTGGTCAGTGTGTATGTATGTGTGGAATCTTCTGGCTATCATATCTCCGACATTAATAAAGATTGAACTACAAAACTTTACAGCTGATACAGGTCTGGTCTACAGATGGATCTTCCAAATTTTGATGAAAATTGGAAAACCGGAAGTGGGTCATCCGAAACCGGAATTGGACCATATCCATATCTCAAAAACGGCTTTAATGATCTTCTTCAAAGTTACTATATAAACACTATATTAGATAACTTTTCGAATGATATAGTTGGTTAGTTCAAGAAAATTGACAGTTGTCCTGTATAAATATCCCAATTTCAGGTCTCGCGAGTTCCTTTAAACACGGCTGTACGGATTTTTTTTTTTCAAACTCGCCATATTAACCAGCTTTTAGATATATTTTGTATGTAATTATAGAGTTCCGGTCAATAATTGAGTATGCGGAGTTTTGGTAAAAATTGGTGTCTCAAAAACGGCTCTAACAATTTTCTTTAAAATTGTTATATAAATCCATTTTAGATACCCTTTCTCATGTTGTAAGTGGATATTGCTGGAAAATTAACGGTCATCCTGATTAGGTAGTTCAGTTTTAGTTCTCGGAAATTCGTGTTTATTTTTCTTATTTTTCAATTCGCTATGTAATTTTTTTTATATGTTTTTACACGTGTATGAAGTTTCCCTTACTGGGAAATGTGGAAAATTCCAGGAAATGCACATTATATCTCCAAAAAATGCATATAATACGAGTAACAGTGGGTAATAGAATGTGCTTGTTTAACACCATTTTTTTTTTCCTTTTGTTTAAATAGTATATTTTTGGCACGGATGAATCGCGTTAGGCATGGAAGCTAATTCAGCATTGTATTAAAGAGCTTTAATTATTGATAATCCTGAGAAATTTTTAAATTCTTGATGCTGAAATAGTTCGGACATTTTTCGCCAAGTACTCCATTTTCGTAAAAGCCACTTTAAGCCAAGTAGCGCATTAAAAATAAAAATTAATTTTGTAATTTTGAAAAACAGCAAAGAAAGAACAGGTAAAGAAAAAGAAAAGAAACAGAAAGAAACAGAAAAATAATCATATAAAGTATGTATTTTTGTCTAAAGTGGCGATAAAATTTCAAAAGTCGCCAAGGGGAGCTATATCAAAACTGTACCATGATCAGGTTTGCATATTTCATTATTTATTTTTCTATGTACCAACTACTATTAACTAACTCATCTACTATGGTAACTTCAAAAATTGTCTCATGCGGTAGACGTAACCGATCATAGCACATTGTAATATATTTGGCACGAAATTGTTGTCATTTTATGGTTAATCGAATAAATCAAATAAATATAGAAAATAACTTGAAATAAAATATTATGTACACCACGTATAGTGTTGTTCATATGTAAATGGGATTCAAATATAAAACTACTACTTCAATTGTTTCGATACTTTCCGTTTCGAAAGTGTCATCTGACAAGCATTCAAATGGAAGCCCACTGGTAAGCTATTGTCACAGACAATAGACACAGACACCCGGGTGTCGAAGAATGAGTGTGTCGTTGCAGAAGGCAGCGGGGAACCAAAGCGGGTTTTAGAGAAATTTTATGATTTCTTTATTTACTTATATATATATATATATATATATATATATATATATATATTATATAAAGCGATATAGGAAAAAGTTTCTTTAAATATAGTGACCAGCGAAACGGGTAAGGCCTTCGTAGTTTTCGTCCCATGCTATCTATTTCTATGGGGTTTTCAGCCTTTCCCTCCCCTCTTTTTCTACATTCTAAAGTGCACTACCTTCATTGATTTCATAAATTTAAAAATGGTTTCATTAACAAACTTTGATCTATTGGCCCGCAAGCAGCATCTGGCCGAGTTTTGTGCATTTCGAGTTTGGTTTTAAAATTTTTCCCGTATTCAGAATTTGGTTTGTTCCCGAACAAGGGCTTTTCTAGTGTAAAATAAATGATAAATATTTTTTAAAGATGTAGATTTATGTGAATCCAAAAGTGATTTATTCACAGAATACTTAAATTATAAAATTTCATACCAGTCTGGCATAAAATCGTTTCTCTGCAACCACATGAATGTTCTCAGAAATTGCAAATGATTACTCGAAGTATTGTATGTATATATATATATATATATATATATATATTAGAATTGCACTGTTGTTTTAGAAATGTTCCACTGAAATATATATATATATATTTAAATTCTTCTATTTTATGATACATAAACATTAATATTTTATATATCATAAATCAGAATATTTAAATTATAAAATTTCATACCAGTCTAGCATAAAATCGTTTCTCTGCATCCACATGAATGATCTCAGAAATTGCATCTGTAAAAGAACTATACTCAAAGTATTGTGTATATATATTTTTTCTTTTTTTTTTTTTTTTTTTTTTTTTGAATTGCAGTGTGTTTTTAGAAATATTCCACTGAAAAAAAAAAAAAAACAATATTCTTCTATTTTATAATACATTAAACTTAATATTTTATATATCATAAATTTTATACCAATGAAATATTCCACAGAATCAGGAGGTATATTCTATGTTGCCAATTTTGAGGAACTTCTTAAAATCCATGTAGGATTGCATGTAAATGCATATCTGTTGCATATCGCTTTTAAAACATTTAGGACTGCAAAGTCTTTGATATGTCAAGTAATTTAATGTAAATAGTATATGGTCTGAAAATATTGTTCTGGGTGTTTCATTTTCCAAAATAAATAAAAAATGAAATGAGATGTGTTTTTTCTTTAATTCAGTTTGCACAGTTCCTTATGGCTGTTTTTGCATAATTATATTCTTATGATATAACGTTTTTCCGATATCAGTAGAGTTGATTTTAAAAATTTATCAGTCCTTTTTATTTATTTATTTATTTATTTTTATAATATCTAAAATCACTTAAAACCATTAATGCTACACTAAATTAAAAAAAAAATAAAAAAAACTAGTTGAACCTTCTTTACTATCCCAACGTTACTTATTTGAATATTTTAAAAATTATTCTTGTTCTGAGTAAAATTATGTTGTACATTTTGAAAAAAAAATAAAAAAATCTGTCTTTGAAAACAGAATTGTGCCAAATTTTTATCCATAGTGCACAGGATTTGCTGTTATTCCAGATAAAACTTCTACTAAAACATTCTGCTGTTTTTATGCATTTGTTCAAATGCCGTGAAAAATGACACTAAATAAGCTTTTTTTTTTTTTTTTTTTCTTCCTTTCCTAATTTAAATGCTTTTGTTTACAGTTAATTCTGAAAAGTGAAACAGTTCTAATACGATAATACAATTCCTTAATAAAGAGATTTATGATGTCGAGAAATGCTTCATTTTTGAATAAAAAAATAATTAAGTTTTATTTTTTATACTTTCATTTATATAAAAACTTTTTTTTTTTTTCATGTGAAATAGAAACTAAAAACACTTAAATATATTTAACTGAGCTTTTATAAGATAAAACATTTTTTTCCATGCAGTTTCTGAATACATTTTAAAATATCCAAATTTATAAATCTTTCATATTTCTCAAATTCTAATTCAGGAAATGGTAATGTATTCTTAAATAAAATTGTCTTCCATACATACAGTGTGTCCAATAGTCTGTAGATATCTTAAAAATTCATGACTATTGAATAAATTGTTAGAACTGAACGTGGTTCTGGTGAAGGGGATTATTTTTGGTAAAGAAAATATAATAATTAAGCAATTTTTTGATAGAGGGCGCTGTGCGTGACGAGATCACACATTTTCATAAAAAGAGTACGCACTTAAGGTTCAAACTTTTCTAAAATAGAAACCTATCATTCTTAATAATCAGCTTACCTTTTATTTTGTTCTTAATTAACACATATTTTATAAAATAACATAAAACGTAACAAAAATATATCACATCTTTGGGAAAATTAAAAAATAACAAAATTAAGAATTGTGTACTCTTACAAGTGCTGTTCGATAAGAGTACACATGTGAGTTGGTAAGAGTACGCAAGAAAAATTATATGAAAATTCGTGTCTACGTTACTTGCAGTGGTCACAAATAAAGTTTACTTCATCTTCGTGGGGGGGGGGGGGGCTCTAAGTTATACTTTTCCACATAGTGGACATTTCCATATTTTCTTTTTGGGTGACTTTTTTAGAACTTGAAACCGTTTTTTAGACCCTTTAGTAATTGATTTTGAAATTATTTTTGGTTTTTTAATCGGTACCTGTTTAGAGGCCGAATCCTCTTCGTGAGCAAACTTGTATGGAGACCCACTCAAAATGTCTTATTTTGTTCTTTTGTGGTTAGATCTTGAGAACACTTCATCGCGGTACGTGAGTCCATTTAATTCCTTTATTTTTAAAGCAGGAATGTTGTGTATACACGCTTCCTCTCACAATATTTTGACTATCTTTAAATAACATATTCTCACCTTGCAATTTGCTCGATATTTCGTTAGTTGTGCATGAGGACAGTGAGGAATTGCTTGGCACATTGTTGTTACTGGTTGGAACAGTAATTTCCTTTCATGGTGTCATTGATAATTTTGTTCTGCTTCTGGTTGGACTTCTGAATCCCTCTAAGTGGCCAGAATGAATTTGCTTTACCACCTCCTTAGTCCGATCCCCATTATCGTCGCCATCAGCGTCAGCCACGGCAGATGTAGCGTTTTCCTCACAATCAAAGTTTTGTTCTGGATCATGAACTGGATGTAAATTTTGTTCATCTCGAGTTTCCAGCAAAGGTCTTTCTGTCAGTGCCCTCGGTAAAAAATTGTCTTCTATGAAAATGTCTGGGTTTAACGGTTGTATTCCCGATACCTTGAAACTTTGTATGGTATTTGCGGAAGTAGCTGCTTCGAGATAAGCCGGAAAATCTCAGCAATTTAGTAAACTGTTATCACTCTACCAGAAAGATTACGAGTCTATTTTTCACATTCCAATGCGTAAAAAAATCTTGAGGCTGTTATGGATGTAGTGATCAAGTGGCTGAGTTTTGTGGCTACTATGAGGTGGTATTGTAAGAGTATAAATTTGTTTAGCCCAGAAGAGATTAACAGCCTCTAAGGGACAGTTTTATTATCTAATATCAATAGTACTTCAATTGTCTTTGTTAGGCCTTGCGTGATCTTTAAAATGAGATGACCGGCCCACAAACAAAACGCTATTGATGTAGCTCGTGCCTGACACCATTCCTATAGAAGCAGACAGAATACAGTCCAAAAGTTCGGCCTTCATACACTTGCGCTGAAATATGAATGCTGGTGGAACAAAATTCCCAGAAACATTGATCGCAATTACGAGTGCTACGTTGGTACCACGTTCAGCCCTAGAAATCTTATTGACGCAGCGCTTCCCCTTTGTTCAAATCACCTTAGGTGGTTTGTGTGGCATCGGGTAGAACCCAGTGCCGTCCATATTGTAGATTGCGTGAGGAGGGGGCTTGTAGGTATGCAACAACTTCGCCAGATTTTCAATTCATAAACAGCTGAAGCCACTTCATACCAGCCATTTTCTTTTTTTTTTTTATTAAAGCGATGTTGTAACTTGTAATTCATTAATCTCTGCAAAACTAAAAGCAACTTTTCAAATTTTTTTAGTGGTTAGTCCGAACAACATGCAATCTACTTTTTTTGATGTTCTCACACAAAACTATTTCCATTTGCAGAGAAAAAATTTGAGAGTATCTGCCCAAACTTCTGGCTGGAGATGACATTTTTAATTTCTTTCGCGAAGTTGCTTCATGCATTCCTAATGATTTAGCTACCACTCTGTTACTTTCAAACGCCTCGATGTGTGTTTTTGCATCCAGCCATTGTTTTGGAGTACAAAAACTTCTTTGAGTACTCCTTTTTCACCTAGATATCCTGTTAGAAAAAAAAAATATTACCATGCATGTAAAAACTATTGTAAAAAAAAATATGTGTAAGAGTTCGCGCGTACTCTTGTATCATACACACGTGCGTACTCTTGCACGCATTGACGATTATCAAATCAACACCATTTAATGGCATCGACCCGAATCACACTAGCTGTCAGGCTTAGGTTAGTCTCTTGCAGATCGAACCGTATAAAATGTTCCTTTTAAATATTTGTTGTTATATCACAATAACACTTCCAAAATGCTATAAATATTTAAGAAAATAGGTAAAAGTATTTAAACTTACGTAATTACAGTGTTTTTGTAGGCTTTTATATTTTTTTTCGCACAGCATCTACCACTAGCTTGAATTTTAAAATACTACTGAAGTTACACGCATATAGCAAACAACATCATGACTGTTGGGATTGCGTATTCTTATCGGATGCGTACTCTTAGACCAGCCTACCCTATATAAATCTTATTCTTTATGTCCGTCGTCAACACAAACTACAGTTTGCAAACGAGAGATAACAGTATTAACTGCAGCTTCAGTCATGGGTTCGTACCTGAGGGAAAACATCTTAACCAATAACGCTTTATCCAACAAGTCAGCATCTCAATTTATACTTCAGGTATGCACAAGTAGGAGGAAAAATAATAAATAAGATGTTCTAATCCCAAAATTGTGTTATTTACAGGACTTTCACATGCATATATTTCTTTCACTTCCGTTCAAAAAATTTAACTATATTATTTCTTTACAATAAAAAAAATAAAAAATAATAAAAAATAATAAAATAATAATAATAATAATAATAACTATTTGTCTATCTATCGTCAGAAAAAAATTAACTGCATTATTTCTTTACAAAAATAAAAAAAATCCCCCTTCACAAGAATTTCCTTTTCGAAAACCGTGCTCAGTTCTATTAATTCATTCAACAGTTAACAATTTTTAAAATGTCTGCAAACTTATGGGACACCCTGTAAAACAAACCATCCTGCCTTCCATTGTTGAAGTTACTTTTAAATGCAAATTTACTATTATAATTTAAAATGCAAATATGTCCTCTTATAAAATAAATTACTAAAATGACGTGTTAACAATTTTCTAAAACATGCAAATTTCATGTAAAGAAATTATTGGAATTTATTACTTAAGCGTGAAAAGAATTAAAATGCAGATAATGCAAACATGCTATAAATTATTTTAGTTAATTTGTTATTAATTTTTTGTTTGTTAATTAAATCGAAATCTCTCACAGGAGATTTGTAAAATAAATACCACAATTTGCTATTCAGTTTTAAAGTCCCAAAACACAAAACAAGTTTTTCAAAAGTTAATATTTAGACTCTTCTGGGAATGTATAAATAAAACAGAGAGAGATACAATTATATTAAAATTACAGCAATGCATAAATAAATAAAATTAGTTATTATAAATAATTATTGAACGATAATAATATTTTTTGTTCAATATTTTTCAAATCATTTTATCGAAACTAATTTTGCTTATGCTTTGAATATAATAGACTATTTTAATTAGAATATATATATTATCTATCTATCTATCTATCTATATATATATATATATATACATCATATAAAAATGCATTGGTTTGAATTAACAAATGTTAATGTTTAACAATTGTTACTTTCTTCAACGGAAAGTATTTCAAATTATAAGAACACATTTAATTAGAAAAATGTTCATTAAAAATGTTTTATTACACAATTTTCTGTTACAAATGTTTTATACATTTTTTAACAGCAATTCCCATTAGAATAGTAATGGGTTTCTGCTTTAACGAAAATGAAATTACGCGTTGGAGGTTAGGTGAACTCAAAATTTCTTTTACAGTTCAATGATTTCTTTTTAGCACAATAACTAAAGAATGCTTTAACCGTGAATACCAATTATTTTTTGTCATAAATTCTGTTTGAGTTAAGAATGTGTATTACATAACTATATATATTATTTTAAAACATACGCCACACAGAAAAAAGTTAATAAAAGAAAATAGAAATAATTTATTTATATTTTAAAATATAATGTTTTTTTTTTTTTTTTTTTTTTTTTTTTTTTTAATAACTTAAAATATAAATTTTCATCTATTGATTTACCAATAAAATAAAGTAACACAATAAGTTAAATTACAATAATTAGTTATTTTACTTTTAATGAAAAAAAAAAAAAAAATGAAAATTTAAATACTGTAAAAAAATTGAGAAAATTTTTACAATCACAAGCATAAAACTCAAATTAGTTAAGAGTTACACTCTTAAAACTGTGGCTCTTAAATATAAGGCACAAGTAAATTATGCCTTCTATCAAGAGGCTCACTGTCAAAGTGCCTCTGATACTGGAACAAATATAGAAGGGACAACAAAATGAAAAGCACCGACTGAACTTCGATCTCGGCGAGAGTCACAAACTCTCATTTGTGCCTTTAAAAACGCTGTTCATATTTTTTTGCGCTGCATATAACGGAACTGAGCATTCGTAACAACCGAACCCAGCATGCATCAGTGTTTTTCATGGCGGATGTTTACGTTCGAAGAAGATTGCTACAAGATATTGTGTGTGCACCTGTTTCTGTGAATTTCTGTAAAAATATGGATTAGTCGAGTGAAAAGTCATTGTAACTATAGCTTTGAAATAATGTCAAATTGAAAATGTGAAATAAATGTCAAACAAATGTGAATTGAAGTTTGAACGATAATAGGTACGAAACAATAGAAAAGTATGTAAGTCCCTTTTGCTAAATAATAGTTTCATTTGTTTGAATTTTATGTTAAAATTTAAATGTAGCTCGTATGTTGTATGCAGCAAGTATATATATATATATTTCTTTAGGTATGGTAAAAAATATTTTAATTTTAAACTCAAAGATAAAGTTTATTAGGTTTATAATAATTTATTTTTATTCTCCCTGTAATGATGTGACACATTGTAAGTTTTGTGCTTTGTAAATAGAAGTTTTTTTTTAAATGTGTATTTTTATTACATTATCTTATTAAATGAGATTTTACATGTTGATTCTAGTGAAAACATTGCCGTTCTTTATAGGTTAAAGTAATTTATTTCTCCAGTGTGCTTTTACCATCTGGTGTTCGGCTTAAGGCCAGTTGTCTACATTAGTAGTCTGAGCCTAAGGGGTTGCTCTCCGTTGGGGCCTTTATAAGGGGACCTATCCTGTATATTTATGCAAGTTTCAGAGAAAACTATAGAAAGCTTTAAATGGATAGGTTGACAAGGACAACCTGTGATCAAACCCAACACTTCATGTCTACCAGTTTTAAGCAGAACCGCTTGACTACTGATGGAACACTTATTTTCTTAATTTATTTTCTTTATAGGTGTGCATTTTACATATTTTATGAATTGCTTACTATCCTTGATGCTAAACTTATTCCGGAATTCCTGATAAATTTTGTTTTGCTGCAGGTAGATACAGGAAATTCTGCTTCTGGGCGCATAATAACAGTTTTTTTGCATTTTAAGTTGTTTCATATGTGCATACTATTTAAAAAATTAACTAAAATATTTTCATCAGATATTTAAATTTATCATAAATAAATATAAAATTGTAAGCATTGTTTTAAAAATCTTTATAGAGGAATGTTCTCAGAAGAAGAGGGAAGAAGAGGCCAGTGCCCAGTATTTTTTTATAGCGAAAGAAAAAAAAAAGAAATAAAGAATAGTCAGTTTTTTAGACTGGTTCAAAATGTATTTGTTTAAGAAGTTTTCAAAACCATTTCTATCAAATCATTTTATTAAAATATTAAAAATGTTGATGTGAATGTTAATAAAATATAATTATTTAACTCGCTTGTATTTTATATTTTTTACATATTCTAACTACTCAGCAGCAAAAATTTACAAATTTTAATTTTATTCATTTATTTATTAGGTAATCAGTGATAATTAAACATAATTAAAATTAATGTTATAATGATTATAGTAAGGAAATCTAAAGTAAATGTTAACATTTCATGTTTATCTCCTTTGAGGGATTAGCAGTTCTGAAATTTAAGATATTGAATGCAGGAGTCGCAATGTTTCTATATTTTTATATGCATTTTAATATGTTGTTACCACTATTAAAAAGAAAAAATAATTCTATAGGTTTCAATGTTAGAATATTTTTTTTTAAATTATTGTTCTGAAATAATAGTGACAAAAGAGTAAAATAACGCATAAAAATAGAGCAACACTGTGATCCCTGTAAACATTCTAAATAGCAGAAATGATGGATTGACAAGCAGCAAAATAATTAGTTCAAAAGAGTTTTATATTCATCAACATTTTTCAATCAAATAAACTTTATTATTTATTTTATTTATTTTTCCAAAATTTAAGTACTTTTGTATTTAACAAATTATTCGCTACTTTCTCAAAAAGAAAGTAAGGAAGAAAGGGGTTTGCAGGTGTGTGTGTGTGTGAGGGGGGGGGGGATAGAATGTAAAGGATTTTTAAAGTGTATTGCTTAATTAACAGTAATTGACAAACATTTTTAATTTTACGATTATCAATTTCATAAAGGTAATGTTAATATGTGAAGTTAAGAAACAAATTGGAAATTATGAGATTTTAGACTTAAATTTTATTTATTTGTATATATTTTAAATTTAATATGTTAATATTATTTGAACTGAATACAAGATAATTGTAACGTGCATGCACACGCACACACAACAACCACACTTTAAAGATGAAAAAAAAAAGTTTAACAAATGCCATAAATGGGAGAAATCAAGTAACAGTTATTTTGGGTGAAAATTATTAAGTTTGATGCACCATCAGGAAAAAGAAATGTTGGCTAATTGTTTTCAAAATACATAAATTTTGCATCGAAAACAGCATGACAGCTGCAACAAATGTTGTGGCGTTCATGCTGCATCTTGTTTTTTTCTTTTCCTCCAGATGATGATTGCGCCTAATTCAGAAACGTAGTTAATGAGCTATATTCATGTGCATTCCTATAACTATATTTTTTGGTCACTTCTTAAGAATATCTTTTTTTTTTTTTTTTTTTTTTGTATCTGATCTGTGCAAACTAATATTTATATAAGCTTAACCCCATAAATTGGGGAAATATACAATTTTTTTATGTCCAAATAAGCATAAAACTTTTAGTAGATGGGGAAAAAAAGGCACAAGTGCAATTTTCATGAAATCACTGAAACATGCCTTTAATAAAAGGCCCAAAAACTAATTTAAAATGAGAAACTTCTATTCAAAAGCCCATTGTGCCTAGAGAGCATGGTACACATTGAAAATCTTTCTTTGAAATTACTGTCTTAGAGTTATGAAAATTTTGCGTACATGCGCATTGAAATGTATCACTATTAAATATATTAAAATTTCTCAAAGTATTAACATTTTATTTTATTTTGAAAGTTTTTTAAATGTTTCATGAGAATGCCTTTTTAAATTTCCCCTTCTATTTTACGTTATTATATTTATCAATATATTTTAACAATATTTCTGCATGAATTTAACCACTGATTGTTAAATTAAATGAAAAAATATATATATATATGTTTGAATGCTGAAATTACATGTAAATTTTTAACAAACACAAAAATATTTAAAAGAAATTAACTGATCAATTTATAAATTAATACACAAAAATGTTTAGATTATATTGATAAATTATAATATTGTGAAATCATGAGGAAAATTTAGAAACTCAGTCTAATGGAGCATTTTAATACTTAAAAAAATGGTTTAAAATTTTAATATTTTTTGAGAAATTTTAATATATTTAACATTGAGCCATTTCAATGCACTTGTATGTAAATTTTCATACATCTAAGACAATAATTTCAAAGATCGACTCTCAAAGTGCACCATCCTCTCATATGTGCTTTTCAGAGGCACAAAAAAGTAAAAATGCATCTCTTAATTCCAAAGGCACCACATGTGCCTTTTAATTTTCAAGGGCACAAAAATCATATATCCCTGTTAATTTTCAGAGGCACAAAAATCAAAAATATGTCTCTTAATTTCAAAGGCACCATTTGTGCCTCTTACCTTTCAAGGGCGCAAAAGTGAAAAATGTACCTCTGAAATAAGAGGCACAGTTTTAAGAGTGTATGGGAGTTTTTTTGCTTCGTATTAGAAGGATATTTGATTCAAAAATGAAGTTTTTCAAGTTATGTCTTTTGAATATGCCGCCTTTTAGTTTGTGATAAGTTTTTTGAAAAAGGTAAATTATATATTTTATCTCTTTAAGTAAATTTAGAACTGTAAGTTTGGATTTCTAAATAAAATATTTAAATTTATTTTTTCAAACAATTGCTCATAAGCTAAAAGGCGACTTATACAAAGAAAAATTCTCAAAAGACAGAAATCGAAAAATTCATTTTTGAATGAGATATTCTTATATAAAACGAAACAACAAAAGTACCATTCGATAACACTGGAAGATAGAAAGAGGTAATCTGACTGTTATGAACAGCCTTAACGGCCCTCTTCACTTACCTCCGCCGGAAGCCCGATTCAATGTTATTCTACGGGAAATTTCCTTTACAAATAACTTATTAACTAATACATATTTTTAAATTCTGTTTTCACATTCTGAAAATTCCCAACTGTTAAATTTACGGTCCTTTTCTTAAAAAAGTATTTTTTTTTTTTAATGTTTTACATTTTATTTTGTAGCTGCAAAATACGAATTTTCAATATGTGAAATTTTGTGTTTCGCAATTTCAAAATAAAATATTAAAAATTAAAAAAATAGATGTTTAAAAAAGGTCCGTCAATTTAACAGTTGGGAATAAACAGAATTAAAAAATATGCATTAGTTAATAAGTTTTTGTAAAGAAAATTTTCCAAAGAATAACATTAGCTTCGGCTTCCGGCGACGGTGAGTGAAGGGGGACCTTAAGTTTAAAATCAAGGCTACGATGTGCCTCTTAAAAGAAAATGAGTGCCTTTTTAACTTCAAAGGCACCAGGTGTCTCTTAATTTCAAAGACACCCGTGCTTCTTAATTTCAAAGGCACCCTCGTGACTCTTATTTTTCAGAGGCACAAAAAAACAAAATGTGCCTCTTGTATCAGGGGCACAGTTTTAAGAGTGTAAACACTAATATTTTGAAATTTAATATCCTTAGTACTCTCTAAACAAATTCTCACATTCCTCAAAAAAAAAAAAAAAAAAAAAAAAAAAAAAAAAAAAATCTGTTTTATAAAATTACAGAAATTTACAGAAAAATAACATTACAATAATCCAATGATACGCTTTTTTATGTAACGAAATAAACTGTGTAAACAAACATACAGATTTTATCTAATTAATATGAATATTTTAATAGGGATAACTTGGTATTAAAACAGGATTTTGGATGTACTAAGTAAAAGTATTAAGTGTAACATGAAATGCTGAAAAATATGCAGCGGAGGATTTGTGTTAATAAGTAATGAGTAAAACATTTTGAATAGACACCATAATTTGCAAAAAACACGCAAAAAATATTTTGGGTTGAAATTAAATACGACCCTTCATCAGGTAAAGTAAACATAAGTTGCGTTGTTGATTTGTTTGCAACACTCGTGCCTATTTTGTTTGTATGACGAAGACTCGGATTTTATTTCGAACCGAACCAGTTATTGCGAGGTTTTTTTTTTTTAATTTATGGTGCTTAATTTTTTATGTTTCATTAAGAAATATTGTTCCGTGGCTATCAGGTAACATCGTCGCCTACTATGCGAATGAACCTGGTTCAATTCTGTTCGGTTGAATAAGATAAGTTTACATATTACAAAGTTTTTTTTTTTTTTTTTTTTTTTTAAGTGTTCCCTGCGAAAAAAATATTCTATTGTGTACTAATATTTACTGTATAGTTCGGTTATAGAGTGATAAGTCAATGTATTTATATATGTATATAGAGAGAGAGGGAGCTTACGAATATGTTTGATAAATTCTTTGTAAAATAATTTGCTTTATATATATATATATATATATATATAGTAAAGAAAATAATATGGTGTGTCACTCACACGACTTTTTCTTACCTTGAAATTTAATACTATAAGTACAGATTTGAGATTAAGGGTTACGACAGCGAGCGCTGTTATGTAAACCTATGTTAAAACAATTCAAATTAAGCTTCGTAACAGCTTTATATACCCACCGTTTCATTTTTGCATCTACAATTCAAATCTGTTATTATTCAGACAACTTCCCCACGCATAATTCCTTGAAACTTATCAATCTTGAAAAACTTTTCTAGTGACAAACGTACTAAATTCAACATACTGCAACATTTGGATCACCTGAAATTATTTGCTTTTGGTTTACTCTAACAGACAAAAACAAGGATCAAACTTTAAAAAATTGACAGGAAGCTTAAAACGTGTAAATATACAAAAAACCAAGTTATGACTATTTAGCTTAAAATATACAATATTTACCATATGGCTATGATGAATAAATTTTAATTCCTGAGTAGATTTCCTGGACATTGTAAAATATAATAATAAGGCACTTTCATCAACAAATAAAAAAGAATGTTATGGCTTAAATATTGGCAGCTCTGTGTATCTTCTGAAAGTTATGTACACACCACATGGTTCACATAAACATAATCCTATATTAATAACACACAGCACACTTCCATCAATATTCAAGTATTGTCGCATTATAATCTAGTTCTTTTATATAGCCCTGTAAACGAATAGCGAATGATTTCTATACCATATTCTACATGAAACATGTTTTTACGTGTATAAAAAATATACATTCGTTTCATTTGGTTTAGGGCAGTCTACAGATGTTAAACTCTACTTACCTGCAATTTCCCCCATAGGCGTAATGTGTTTGAATTCTCTTAGGTGTCCTTTGTACACGAACCATTTGCTTGAACTCAACGAAAATTTTAGTGTAGCATCCCTATACGATGCACATTTAGAATAACAAGTTTGGACTTTCTGCTATTATTTATTCTTGAGATATGCTTATAACAGACACACACACAGGCCAACCGCTAAAAAACATGATTTTTAGATTCAGGAGACCTGAAAACGTGTAAATATAACAAAAAATCAATTTCGAAAATTTTACCCCAAACAATACTTTCTCTACCTTATGGGTAAGAGAAAGAAAATACTCTGGTGTGTCACTCACACGACTTCCTCTTAACCTGAAATTTAATACTATAAATATAGGTTGGAGATTAAGAGGTAGCATAAAGAGTACTGTTTTGTAAACCTATATTAAAACAATTCAAATTAGGCTTCGGAAGAGTTTTATATGATAAGCAGTTCTGTGTGAGGGGAGCTACTGTCCCCCTCAAACCCCCGTTTCATTACTGCACCTGTATTTATAAAGAATTTAAATCTGTTATTAAAATTAAAAGTTCACTTAAAATTATACAGACAACTTTCACACGCAACATTCCTTGCAACTTATCAGTCTTGATCAATCTTTTCCAGCAAAATACTTATATTAATTTGAAAATATAACTTTCAGGTCCGAGTTTCGAATACTGGTGCGGGCATGGCTGTTTGTGATGTGTTATGTCTATAAAATATTGTGCACTTGTTTCTGTATATGTCTACAATATGGATAAATCAAGACGAAAGTCATTGTAACTATAGGTCTCAAAAGCTGTCAAATGCCATTTAAAAGCGGCACACTATTTTTCACTTATATCAAAAAGAGCTAAATGAAGTACACACTGTGTAATTAACTATGCTAAGTTTTATAAGTATTAGACAATTAAGTCATTTAGTTTACAATAAAAACTCTTTCACACGTCACACTAACAAGGGAAGTATGAATCAGTAAATTGCTATTGAAACCAAACCAAGCTTAAATTAAAGAGCACTGTCGAAAACATTGGGTAGAGTACAAATTTGCGGCAACAACCCCCATGGGGCCGATATATGACCCCCCACCCCCTAATAGTTTTAGTTATTTCTATAAAAGCCAACAAAACACACATCGTAATGGGAACGGATGGAGTAGTTGTAGCGTGATTGACTTCTGATCCAGAGGACCTAGGATCGAACCCCGCAAGGGCGTTTTGTATTTTAATTTTTTATTTCAACTGAAATATTTATTTTTTACATTTTAAATTAAATTAAATCATTATTTTAAGAGAAAATGTTAATTATATTAAAACAAGTTTTTTTTTTTTTTTTTTTTCCCGCGCGCACAATTTAATAATTTTTTAATTTTTAATCGATTTATTTATTTACTTATTATATTTAAAGAAATTAATAATGTAACGGGAAATACTTTTATAGATAAGATTTTGATAATGATTACAGTCAGATAAAAATTTGTTAATAATTATGTTTTATGCAAATGTTTAATTACTATTTTTAACGACGACATTAATAGCAAGAGTTAATCGTCTGCTCTCAATTGTATTATTTATTTATGCAATTTTTTGCGTGAAAAATCCTGAATGAACAACAGCTGTTTTTTAACTATTTGACAGCACATTTCATTTTTATTTCAAATATTTCATTAAACAACTATCAAATTTGGTGGTGTTGGAAGACCTGATAATAATATTGAACACAATGACAAATTTTCTCAAAATGATGTTATTAATTTATAATTAGTTTACATTTAAAAAAAATTCAAAATCTGGGTAAATATGAATTTTACAAATCCAGTAATCTCGACGAAAAGCCAAATTATTTAACAAAATGTTCGTGATGTACAAAATTGTAATTCAAATAATTGTGATCAATCTTTTTATATTTCTTGTTCGAATTGTGAAAAATACTTATTGTTTCATGATTTTTCTACTTTTAATCATAATTCTTATAAATTAGAAACGATATTCGTAGCTTTGAACATAATTTTCTTTTTTATAAATAAAAAAAAAACAAATAATATATATTTCTTAAATTCATGGTCAGTACTTTATTAATTAGAATGCTCAAAACAAAACAAAAAAAAGTCTTTCTTAATGTAATAAATATTTTTCTTAAATTAATAATTTAATTTAATTAAAAACGTAAAGAAAAAAATGAACAAATTGCAAAACACCCTCAAGGGGACTCGATCTCAGGACCACCGTATCAGAAGCCAAGTACACTACCACTACACCATCCGTTCTTACTACGATGTGTGTTTTGTTGTTTTTTATAGAAATAACTAAAACAATTAAGGGGTCATATCTCACCCCCATGGGGGTTGTTGCAGCAAATTTGTACTGTACCCTATGGTTTCGACCATGCTCTTTAATTTAAGCTTGATGTGGTTTCAATAGCAATTTTACTGATTCACACTTCCCTTGTAAGACATTCCTTATAAATCAGACAAAAAAAAACAAAGAAAGACTTAAAAAAAAAAAATAAATAAAATAAAATAATAATAATAATAATAATAAAAGACATTGTAAATTAATTTTAAAGTAAAATATGCTTAACAAGATTAGCTGCAACGGTATTAGGCAAGTGAGGCATCTTACATGCCTATACCGGCAGAATGCTGACATCGATGTCAGCGGCGCAGCAGTTCAGGTATTTGACGAATCTCGGTGATCAAAAGCCGATTTTTGAAATTACAACGCAGGGTTGAAACAGTGTGTGTGTGTGTGTGTGATAAAGATAAGTGATTGAGAAAATCACGTGATACCATTATTTTATGATAAAATAAACTCAGTTTTGCTAGTATCACTTAAAACTTGAATGTTGCGTTCAACAGATGTTGATTTGCGTAGTTGTTCTTTTCAATGTTCCATTTTTCAATGTGAGTTATTTTAATTCAAGAATTGTATAAAAGTTATTTTAACATTATTTTTTTTTTAAATGTGAAAGGTTTAGTTATATTTTCCAACGTTCCCTTCCCCTGTCATTTTTTCTTTTTTCTTTCTTTTTTTTTTTTTTTTTTCCAGGCAATATGTAGAGACTATTGCCATTTTTGTAAAATATGGTTTCGAACTTACCAGCTTTTTGCTGAGAAGATTTTTGCAGTGTTTAAAAACTTCAGGTCTAACTTTCCTTCAAAATACTGAAAGTGATCGTTTAAAAAGATTAAATTAATTTTCATGGTGTAATCTTGTTTGGCAAGCAAATTTTTAGCTATACTAATAAAACAGTTATATGCGTTCATTTCGTTCAGAAATGTTCATTTAAATAAAAAGAAATATTAGTTTTTATAAAACTGGTTTAATGATTATACAATACTAAATTCAGTCTTTGTTTTTACAATTTTCAAAAATTCAAATTAATTACGTCTATTCCGTGTATTTCTTTCTTTTTTTTTATTATTTCTTTATTATTTTTTTTTTTTAACGAGTACAAACATTTTTGATCATGTTTAAATTGTGCAATTTTTTGTAAAAAGGATTACAAAAAAATTGCCAACCAATATTTATTAATTCTTTGTTATTTATAATACAATTTTATATCGATTTAAGACCATGAAATGCCACAATAATAATTCGCAAAGAGTTATTTAACATTATTCAGCGGAAAATGTGTCTAATATAAAATAAAAATAATAAAAAAATAACATAAAAAATAATTTCTTCATACTGATGTCTTAGTCCAGTCAAAATAGGAGAAATAGAAAAACAAAAATCATGTAGTTTTGAAATTGTGCATACTCATAGCCAAGAAGGTCCTGAACAACATACTAAAAGTCCCCGCCCGTGGTGGGTGATCGGGGGGCAGTGGGGGCATTTAAGGGGGGCACTTTTCAGTTTTTATTAAATATCTTACAAACTATCGAATTTAGAGAGAAAATATCAGTTACAAAATTAATCTACGTAAAATTTCCTACAAAAATGTATGCTACATTTTGTTTGTATGATCAATAGTTTAGAAGATATAGGGAGATGAAATAACACATTTTCTTGAAAAATTCTTTTTTGCAATAGTAAAATCAACTAAAGTGTGCAATTAAAAGGGTTCTTTTCAAATATTTTCTAACGTACAAAACAAATATATAAATAGGGAATATGAAAGGCTAATACAGCATGTTTTGTAAGTCTTAAGTTATTTTAAGACTAGTAGGCGCAAGTGGCGGTTTGAGTAAAAATCCAGATAACGAAGACCCAAAACCGATCAACATTAACACAAAATCGTGTAGTTTTGAAATTTTGCATACTCATAACCAAGAGGGTCTTGAACAACATACTAAAAGTCCCAGCCCGTGGTGGGTGATCGGAGGGGGGCAGGGGGGGGCATTTAAGGGGGCACTTTTCAGTTTTTATTAAATATCTTAAAAACTATCGCATTTAGAGAAAAAATGTTAATTACAAAATTAATCTACGTAAAATTTCCTACAAAAATGTTTCGTAAATTTTGTTTGTATGATCAATAGTTTAGAAGATATAGGGGAACGAAATAACACATTTTCTAGAAAAATTCTTTTTTGCAATAGTAAAATCAACTAAAGTGTGTAATTAAATGGGTTCTGGTCAAATATTTTCTAATGTACAAAATAAATATATGCATAGGGAATATGTAAGGATAATACAACATGTTTTGTACAATTTAAATAATTTTAAGGTTAGTAGGCGCAAGTGGTGGTTTAGGTAAAAATCCAGATAACGAAGACCCAAAACCGATCAACATAAAAAAAAAAAAAATCGTATAGCTTTAAAACTGAGCACAGTTATAAGGTTAAGTGTCCTGTCCTGAACAACATACCAAAAGTCCCCAATAGTGGGGGGGGGGGGTGGAGCGGAGGGGGGCAGAGGGCATTTAATGGAAGCACACTTTTCAGTTTTTATTAATATCTTGAAAACTATCGCATTTAGATAAAAAATGTCAACTACAAAATTAAACTACGTAAAATTTCCCATGAAAATATGCCTATTACATTTGTTAGTATGATCAATAGTTAAGAAAATATAAAGGTTGCTTTGTATCTTACGGATATCTTACAGAAAAGTGGAGTTTTTCGATTTGTATATTTTGACTTCCACTCTTTAAACTTAGCGCATTGCGCGCGCACATGCACACATAGATATTTATTTGTATGAGTAGAAAATATTTAACCCGAATCCTTTTAATTACAAACTATAGTATATGTTACTATTGCAAATAACACACCCAAAAAAAAAAAAAAAAAAAAAAAAAACACAGAATAGATTTGCCTATAAAACGAGTAGTTCTGATTTCAAAGACTGATTTTATATGACAATTTTTCATTTTTATATATATTGACATAGTTTTAGGATATTTCCTTTGCAGTGTTTTAAATTTCTGAAAAATAATTATTTTTAATAATAAAAAAGTTTTTTTATGAATCAAAAACATTTCTCTTGCACTGCCTAAAATGACTCCTCAGAAAAAAAAAAATGTTAAAATGAAATGACTACAAGTATAAAGACGAACAATTATAACACCCCTCTTTTAAGTCAGTGATTAAAAAGCAATTTTACCTAAACCACATCTTATGCCTACTAACCTTAAAATTATTTAAAATGTACAAAACATGCTGTATTATCCTTGCATATACCCTATCATATATTTGTTTTATCCATTAGAAAATATTTAACCAGAACCCCTTTAATTACACATTTTAGTTGATTTTACTATTGCAAAAAAGAATTTTTCAAGGAAATGTGTTATTTCATCCCCCTGTATCTTCTAAACTATTGATCATACAAACAAAATGTAATGTACATTTCTGTAGAAAATTTTACGTAGATTAATTTTGTAATTGACATTTTTTCTCTAAATGTGATAGTTTTTAAGATATTTAATATAAACTGAAAAATGCCCCCCCCTTAAATGCCCCCCGCTCATCCACCACAGGCGGTGACTTTTAGTATATTGTTCAGGACCCTCTCGGCTATGAGTATGCAAAATTTCAAAACTACACGATTTTTTTTTTCTATTCGTCAAATTTTGGCCTTCGTTGCCTGCACTATCTTTTATGAAGTTATTTTTGTGATACTGTTGAGGGAGGGGGTCGTCTGGGGTGAGGGTCATCTTTTGGTGGATTTCCTACTGACGTCGGTCGACCTCATGTCCTCGAGGTGGTCCCTGGGTACGTGCTCTTTTCAGGACGCTGAGCTAACGAGGCGGGTCGATCGCTACCGGCTAGCTGGTGTTACAGTAGTCTCCCAATGGTCTTTATTCACCGGCTGTTTGAGAAAGTAACTGGTTTTCTTGTCTAGTCTAGGACGTTGTTCTGCCGTCGCTGGGGGGTTGGGGCGTTTTTTCCCCTTACGTTTGCATCCAACTCTTCACCCCTGGACTTGCTCCTTTTGTAGGTTCAAGTTTTCTTCCAAGTCCCGGCCTAGCCAGTGAGCAGCTAGGTCGAGCGGTTTTCAGGGTCCTCTCTCTCCGCTGATATCTTCGGGGCTGCGCCCCTGTTCGCGAATGCGTTGTAGAGAGATAAGGTCTCGGGGGGCCCTGCTAGTCAGGCCCACACTCTAAATCGATTGGTGGTCCCCCAGTTGTGGTGTCCTGTTACAATGTTGGTAAAGCGTTATTAAGGACCCTTCAGAGACTGGTAACTTAGAAAGCTGCAAGTCGGCTCTATTGATATTTCTTTGATGAGGTTTAGGAGATCGACGCTGGCTGAAATTGAAGCTCACAAACCTCCTAGTGCGATAATTGCATTAGAAGGGGTCTCTTTTGTAAAAGAGCAATAAAAAGTAATGTCCTTCATTGTAAATGTGTGCAAATTTTCAGGTGTCAATTTCGGACAATAGAGAATTTATGAGTTTTGACGCTCTGTATGTTGCCAGTGTCTGAAGGGTGAATTAGTGAAAAGGTTTTACTTCAACTAAGAATCGCTATCTAAATATGTAATTAGAGTTGTTGTAATTTGTTTACAAACTGCAATTTGTTATATTGGCGAACACATAGAATTGGATCTGCAAGTTTGAAACTATTTTCCTGTATAAAGAATAAACGTAGATTTTTACAGAAATCTACGTTCTGTTCACGTACAGCTTTACATCGACTTAAATTGTAACTATTACACTCTTCTTTATCATATAAATCCACTTTCACGATATTATATCTCTTTGGCAAACCACGACCAATTCTACAAATTTCTTAATTTTTTATGATTTTTTAAAATATCTGTAGATTTATAGGAAAACCGGTATTCATAAGTAATTAAGAAAGGTAGGCTTAAAGGAGGATTTGACACTCCAACAACTCTCATCTTTTTAGAGATGTTACAAAAGTTTCTGTTAATCCAAGTGTAAGATCTAAATGAAGAAATATAAAAAAATCTACAAGGCTCAACAGACACGTTAATGCTCTCTTCTAAAAAAAAACAGTTTCCGGTCATATACTGAAAGAAAAGTAATAACAATATTAAAAGTAACAACAAATTATAAAAAGCATTTTCAAAAAGTTTAAATATCGAAAAGAACAAATACATAACTGTCAACATTGCATGCTTTGTAATCATTCAAGGAAGCTAAACATTTAAGCTTTAAGAAACCGAAATATGAGTTGCTTAAAAAAAATTAATAAATTTTAATTTATTTTATTGCAGTAATAATATTTTTAGAACACTCATTATTTTGCAGTAAATGAGTACTTAAAATATATTTTTTAATGAAACAAATATTATGTACTGAATATATGGTTTAATTATTAAATAGTTGGATTAAACCAGATTACAACAATAGCAATAACAAAAGAATTGCCAGATAAATTTGTCTATCTCCTCTGTGACGATATTCAGTCGATTTAAATACCAACATTCGATCGGGTAACGATAGCATGCACGAATGATGAAATTTTCAGCCAAGTATTTAAGTAGTTATATGATTTTTATAAGAAGCCTCAAATTGACATGTGGGATTTCTCTGTCGTTCACATCTGGAATCTTTCCTTTAATAAGTCGAAAATTATCCAATGTTCCATATACCATATTTCTGCAAATCGAGTTATTTTTTAAACATTCACGTTTTTAAACACGCTCGGTATATTAACAAAAAAAAAAAAAAAATACAGTTTTTAGCCATAAAAAACATTATTTAACAAACTAACAGACAATAGTACTGAAGAAATATTTAGAACTAGCAAACCCATGTAAAATTTTCGCAGTTTCTTTCTTTCTTTTTTCTTTTTATTATTATTTATTTATCTTTGAAATTTGAAACTTTTAAGTCTTATACCAATTTCACCATTCAATTAATATTTTAATCCCCCAGAAGACAAATTATTATTGATTTTTGTGAGATGAAACGGTAATGACAGTTAAACCAAAAAATTCAAAGAAAAGTTTTAAAATAAAATTCATGTTTGCCGTCCCAGATAGCTTTAATAAAGGACCCCTATGACGACTTTTAGATTTTTGCCCCCATGTTGGCAAGATCCCTTTTATTTTGTTTTTTTTTTTATATTATTTAATCTTTTTGGCATATTTTGTTGTTAAAAACACTTAGTACCTATTTTGATTATATTTTTTATTATTGCGTTTTTCAGTGAAATTATGAAAAAGTTCGTATTTTGTTTATGTCTTTAAATAATTGCTGGGTTTAAAATGACGCTTGTAAGGATTGTAAAGATGCCATTTTTAAAAGGAAATTTTTCTATAAAATGATTTAATCAGACAAATGTCGCCCCTTTTTTCTTCTTTTTTTTAATGGAACAACTATAGTATCACAACACAACTGTATTTGGCGATTTATTTTTAGCAATTATGACTAAATCATAAATCTATAAATCATAAATGATAAAATCATAAGCTAAATCATAAAATCATAAATTTAAAATAAACAGCATGCAGACTGCCATATTATATTGCAAAGAATCCCGAACGACATCGTTATTGTTCAAAACGGCGCCAAATATAGTTGTGGGGAGATACTATAGTTATACCAATTTAATTTTAATATATCACTAAACTGAGTCCGAGTGCTTAAATATTACTTGTATATTATTTTTTATACTCGAGCATTTTATTGTCACTATCGTATCGTTTCTACAAAATATAATCGTAACTGGACCACGTTAGAGAAATATTATATAGATTCTGTCAATATTAATTTCTGAGTATATCGAGATTAAAATAATACAGATAGTTAGAACTCGCTTGCTTGTTTAAAACACTTTAACTCGCTTGCTTAAATGTATATATATTAAATTTTGGCGTGACATTCTAACCACAGCTCGTTGAAATTTTAAATAAGATATTCGAAAACTTCTCAAAGAAAAAAAGATCATAATCGATACCAGCGGAAAAGAAAAAAAAAAAAACCTGAATATTTGAGAAAATTTTTGTTTAAAAGTATAAATATCGTAATATTTAACTTCTAAAAATAAGTCCATGTAATTCATTCAAAGCATATGTTCATAAAGTACTGATATATTGTCGAACATGTAATGAAGTATCTAATAAATTTAATGAATTTTTGTGTAATACACAGGATGTTTAAAGAATAAGCAAACAAACAAATAAAACATTATGTAAAAATCCCCCTTTCTACAGAATAAATAAATAAATAAAAATGAAAAATGAATTACATTGCATATCTAATTCAACAAATATTTATTACGCATATAAAAACTGATATTTTTCTACACTGTCATTTTACTTTAAATTCAGTCTGAACCATTTGTCACAGTTTTACAATTGCATTCGCCCAGAAAATGGATTCTGCCATAGTTACAAATCATATCTGTCTGAGTGCCAACTGATATACTATTGGTGTGATAGGCTTTACATGAACCGTTATCGTCGACCGAAGATTTTCGTCGGAAATCTGTTATACTTCTCTTTAACCAAGGATATTGGCATATTTGATTCATATTAGCTCTCTTTGTTACATCAGGCTCTAACATGCGAGACAGAAGATCCTATGTAAAAAAAAAAAAAAATGATATTAAAATTATTATAATTATTTTTAAAAATAATTTAAAGTACACACCGGCAAAAAAAATTATTTACACTTGAGAGACAAAAAAAAAAAAAAAAAACTTTACATGTCAATTGCCGTTCACGCCATAAAAAAGTGTCAAACCCCAGTGATCACACGTGGCGTTAGTCGGTCACAGACAATCTTTCCCTATCCTATCAACACTCAGTTCGTCTCGTGGACTTTTACAACCAGATTGTACGTTCTTCGTTGCCGACAGTCAATATTTCGTTTATTTGTCAAAAGTTTGAGAACCTACATTGGTATTCCCACTCCACACACTGGATCAGAAAATTCTTAAAGTCGAAAAGAAATCTCATGCCCTGACTCTGCTAAAGAGCGGAATCTCTGTGATTAATGTAGTTAGAGATCTGGCATATCATTCTAGATGTAACCAAATCTAGAAAATATTTACAAGGTAATTAAAATGTAAATATTTAAGACAAAATCTTAACATTCTAGTAGTTCATCGTAAATAAAACACTGCAGTCAGTATTTTGTCATCACATCTTTATATTTTGTTACCAACAGCAGCCGTTTAGGTACGGATCTCTGGCTACATTTGCCAAATGGCTACAACTGTCTACATCTAAAATGATCTGCCAGATCTCTGACTACATCAATCACAGAGATTCATTTCTCTAGCAGAGTCAAGGCATGAAATTTCTCTTCCATTTTAAGCTTAATCCGACCCATTGTGTGGAGGGGGAATACCGATGTAGGTTCTCAAACTTTTAACAAATGAACGAAATACTGGCTGGAAGGAGCAAAGAGCATACAACCTTACTCTAAAAGTCCACGAGTTGAACTGGGTGTTGGTAGGAGAGGGAAGGGTCGTCTGTGATCGACTAACACCACGTGTCATCACTGGGGTTCGAAAAATTTTTATGGCGGAAACGGCAATTGATATGTAAAGTTTTTTTTTTTTTTTTTTTTTCCCGCTGAAGAATAAATTTTTTTTTGCCGGCACTGTAAAGTATTAAAGAATAATAAAATCATTATAAATAAAGAACAATTTGCAAAACAAATAAAAAAAAAAAATACGCAGTGTCACTTGCTCGTTTAAAGAACTTTTATTGCTTAATATGACCGTTAAAAATTACTTGCACGTGCCTTAGTTTTGGACATAGTACCACAAATTTCCAAGCAGTGCTATGGTTCTATCGAAACGATTGTGAGAGGAAGAGACTAGTCTTTTAAATATTGTCAAGTACGTTATTCTGCACAAGTGAATCTTCAATAATCACCTGTTTTATGAATTAAATTTTCCCTACTTATTAAGAACAGGCCTAAGTTTTTGTGTTCTACATTCGTAGAATTTTATTGCATTTAATATTAAAATCTTAATTCAGTTGGAGTTTTTATACCAAAATTATTCTGATAATTGTACCTTGGACGATTTTCTGCAATTAAAAAGATATTTAACAGTGATTGAATGTAAGATCAGGTTTGTAAGGACATAGTGGATGTTTTAAAGTTTATCTTTTGAAATTTTTATTCAGAGTATAGACATGCATTATTCGGAAATCGGCAAGGGGATGATAGAGCCAACAGACTCCAGTTGGAAACATGTTTTATATGTTTTTGTTGAATTTCCAGTTTAACCCCTGTCTTCTCACTCCATTTAATATTACGGGGTGAGTTTTCGCTCTCCATTTCCCGTGCCCGTGATTTTTCCGTGCTGGAATGTTCAAAAGTAACGCACTAAAAAATTTAAAAACAAACCATTTCTGATACTCGGAAAATTTTTCATTACTTATTTTACACTCTAGGTGGAAATAGCAGACTTTTTAAAATGAAATTCGAGATATTAGGTTTATCTTAAATTATCAGCATTATCCAATTTTAAATATTTGTAATACTTATTTTGTAATCTTAGCTCAGTTTAGCTTTTGAATGTACGCGGTTTTGTGCTCTGTTGTAATTTTTCTTTTTAATATTGTGTACATTAAGTAGTTAGAATCACAAGGTAATTCAGATTCTAATTTTAGTATAGATGCATCTGAGAGTGGTTCCGGAATAAGTGAAATTTACGAAAGTTCGGTTGGTGAATGTGAGAACAGTGTATTGTACGAAAATTGTTTTCTCATGAAATTCTGTTTTAATGTTTAAAACATATATTTTTTATTTTCCCCACTTACCGGAAAACCAACATTCAATCATAATAACCCTTATTATTGGTTTTTCTGAAAAATTATTTTTTCTTGATTTCAAGCTAAAAAAAATTTTTTTTTAATTAAAAATGAATACATATATTGTTCATACACTTTATTTTATACAATTTTCTTCAATAAAAGAAATAGTCATTTTCTTTTTACCGTTTTCTTGAAAACTACGAGATCATTAAGGGGTTAAGAAATCTGAAAGTCCTACAGTATTTATCAACATTGATTGTGTTATCTAAGGATGTTTTGTCAGTCAAATGTCATTTTTTGAACATTAGGAGAAATTAAACCGGAACATTCTGCTTAAAGAGCTGAACCCTTTCAAATATTCATGCCTGAACTGAGTGTCTAACTCAGCACTCGTTTACAGATAACAAGAGTTTTAACTAATCAGCCACCATATGCGCAGGGATTCATATGGTTTCGTTACAGTGACTGTCCTTTAATAAATTCTTATAAGGTACAAGTTGCATTTTAAAAAAATTAAAAGGATTGATTTCATAAATTATTACATTAAATATACCTTATTAAAATCCTTAGAAAGATTGAGCTAATATATTTCGGCGTCCCAAACGATCATCAGAGCTCGAAATGACAAAACTACAGCTGGATGGTATGTTTACTTTTCTCCTCTTCTACATCCTTTTCTTCACTTCGCTTCGTTTGCTGAAACAGGGGCTGCCATTTTGGTGGAATTATACTATGTTCGATGTAGTTAACAGAATTGTTAGATGTTAAGATTTCAAGGGTTTCTCTTTTTAGGGAATAATGACGAGAGTTATAAGGGGCTATTTTTTGATAATTAATGGAATTAGTGTTAATAGATTTAATATTGTAGTTCTTGAAAATGCAGTAGAGTGTTTATTATATTTGAGGTCGGCGAGGTGTTCGGAGATACAGTCTTTAATTTTAAGTTTTGTCATTCCAATGTATCTGGCGTTATTTTTACTTTCTAAGGATTTTAATAAGGTATATTTAATATAATAATTTATGAGGTACAAGTTATTTTAACTTTGAGAAATCCTTAACTGACGCACACAATACAAACATATGCTATAAAAATTTAAATTAATGTAGAAATAAGAATGATTACAAATATTATATAATTAAATAAATATATATATTTGTACTGATAAGTATAAAGGAGTTAAGTCCAAAAATGTCGATTTTGAGTTAAGTACATAGTCAGACTGAGAAAAAAATTCTCCATCGATTGGTATAAAGGATTTAAGCCCATGTCATTTAGTCTTTGAGAAAATGCATTGGTAAAAAAGATTCAAGTGAGAAATTTAGCATTCATGTTTGGTTTAAAAGGTTTAAGTCAATTTGTTCCCTTTATGAAATGAAATTTGATAATCACTTAAATGGTATAAAGGGTATAAGTCAACATAATCCCTTTTTCCTGATCGAGTCTTCTTATTAGTTTTTGGTATAAAGGATTTAAGTCCACTTTTCTCTTTTTGCGCTGTGCCACTTGGCGGTCAACAGGCTTTAATCCAATGTAATAATGAGATTATAATTATTCAATTGCTTATTATTGTATTTTATGCTTTAATTTATAAATGTAGAACTGGTATCGATAAAAAAATTACCCACTTTTCAATTGAAATTTAATATATATAAATAATTTACTACATCATTCTTTACCAATAATTTACTACATTTAACATCACAGAAAAGCAGATTTAGCTTATGAACAGAAAAGGCTTGGCAAAGCAGAAGCCAGAACTGATACCTCAAAACTGTGTTTAGTTTTTGATTTACAACAGTGTCTAGCAACTCCATTTCTGTCATCATCTGTAGCTTTCAACAAACGCCAACTTTGAACTTTTAATTTGACTATACGTGACAATGCCATAGGTAAGTCATGTCATTACATGTGGCACGATGGTCGTGAAACTAACGAAATTGCTTCATGTATTTACGACTACCTACGAAATGTACCTGACACTGTTACAAGTGTAACTTTCTATTCTGATACATCAACACAACAAAAACATCCATGTGTCAGCGATGTTTTTGAATGCGATGGCTGACTTCCCTCTTTTCTCCAGCATCAATCACAAATTTCTAATTTCAGGTCACTCGCACATGGAATGTGACGTAGACCATGCTCTTATTGAGAGAGAAAATTAAAGTATGGCATTTCAAGTATTCCACCCACATGATTGGTATCAGCTTTTTCGGTCTACAGGGAAGAAAAATAAATTCACTGTCAGAGAGATGACTCAAGATGATTTTTTTGATTTTGCATTACTGTCAATAAATACTCTCGTTGTGCGAAAGAATAATGTTGATGGAGAGCCGTTCAAGTGCAAGAGGTACAATGATTGGTATTGACAGGAAGGGGATCAGATATTTTATAGGGACAGTCTACTTGAAGGCACTTTAAAAAAAATTAGTATTCTTCGACGAGGCAAAACAAATCTCCGAATTACCCAGATTCAAAAACGGTATAAAAAATCTGTTCCAATCGCAGTGCAGAAGAAGATAGATCAACTTACTTTGCTTCCTCTTGTGCCTCCAGTATTCCATAACTTTTACAAAACTTTACGAACACCAGCTAGCACAGAAAACATTGACCCTGACTTAGAATTTAGTGATACTGATGAAAATGACTATTAATCACCATGACCCATGATTCAGTGGAAGGAAACACGAATATTGTGATGGTCAATATTCTATTAATCCTAATGCTTTGTAATTGGTGCACTCTTAAAAATGCACTAAATTGTCTCAAAATAGCTCCGAAACAATATAGGGAAGACTGGGGCACAGTGGACCACTTTTACACTTTTAATTTTTTTTCAACAAAAATAAAAAAGCAAGGTACCTGAAAAAATTAGCAAACATTCTTTAAACCTTGCTTGACATGTTCTAATTTTTTATAACAATACTTTTAATACAATACGAATAAAAAAATAAATTGTGTGCACTCACAAAGTGGACCACTGTGCCCCATCACCCGGGCACAGTGGTCCACAATCCGGGGTACAGTGGACCAACCTCTGTTGTTCAGGTTTCATTAATATAAATTACTCATTTTTTTCCCTAAAATTAGTTTCTTATGCAATTCTAGTCTAAATAACATAATTCGAATATTTTCATGAAATACAATTACCAAAATTTAAAGGAATAATAAAAATAAATAAATAAATAAATAAATAAATAAAAAATCAAATTAGAGTAAGAATTCTATATCAGATTTCCTTTGTCTTTTACGTGCCATCACTAAAAACAATAAGATATATTTTTAATTTGTTTATTAATGTTATATAGTTATAAAAATTATGAAATATGTAATTAAACATTATGTTACTATTCAAATATTTTTATTAATTATTTTGAGATATTAGTACTTTACATTATATTTGTGAGATAGGTTTAACTAAAATTATTCTACTTTTATCTTTTACATATTATTTCTAAAAACAACAACAATAAATTTATATAACCTACTATTTATTATATCACATATTCATTTTATTTATTTTTTTAATATTAAACAATTCAAATAGTTATTAAATTTAGATATTCATAATTATTATACTAATATTCAACTATTTTCCATTTTGAGAAATTTATATAATGTTAAGATTATTATTTTTTTATTAATTATTTTGAGTCACATTATATTTGTATATGTAAATTCAACTAAAATAAATAATGTGTTAAATATAATTTGGAGTTTAGGCACATTGGAAGGTGGCCCACTGTGCCCCATGTCAAAACAAAACAAATAATAATATTAAAATACTATATAGACTATAAATATGCTAAAATTTTTTATAAATTTAAAAACAACAATATCTTAGCTTTTCTTAACAACTGTCCAATACTTGTAGTCAATAGTTCTGTCCCGATAAAATTAAAAAAATTTCAAACTTGAAAAATTACTTTGAGCAGCTCAAAACATAAAAGATGTATAAAATGGCTACCATAGCATTTACCATGTTTTTTTTTTTTTTTTTGGATGTGTAGAAGTAGTACCATGCTTCCATCTATGAATCTCAATATAAACTATAAGAGTTAAATACTAAGAGATTTAAATAGGGGTGGTCCCCTGTGCCCCTAGGTCCACTGTGCCCCAGTCTCCCCTATACTTATATTTGAAAACCCATGTACTCATTTTTGAGTATATTGGCATTTCAAATATATGGATTTTGGGATTCTTATCGTTCAACCCTATTTTTGAATTTTTCAATATACTCAAAAACGAGTACATGGGTTTTCAAATTTAAGTATATATATTGTTTCGGAGCTATTTTGAGATAATTTAGCTCATTTTTAAGGAACTATTTTTTACAGTGTGTTTTAACTTTAGTGTTTTGCTTGTGGATTATTAATGACGTATTTTGTTGCCATTTAATAGGGTGATACATATTTTTGTTTTTTAATCTATTGTTTTATTTTTTAATCTATTATTATGTTCTTTTTTTCTTTATCATTATTATTATTATTATTAACTATTTTCAACTACAGCATATCGTTTATTATGATTTATATTCTTCTAATCTTCAAAAGTTTTATAACAAAAAAGGACAATGAAATTTTATAACAACAGCTTCTAGAGGTAAAATACAAAAATTTTTCATCATTTTTCAAACTGATTTATCTCTCAATCAGTTTAGCTTGAGTAGTATTGTACATCAGATTTTTTTTTTTTTATTTGGTATATATTATCAAGTGCATATTATCTTTATTTAATTACTTCATAGACATTGAAGGTTTTTGAGCATTAATTTTCAATAATTGTGTAATAATTCCTATCTTTAATATGATAATCTATGATATTGTATTCAATTCCTTGTTTGAGGTAATAAGTTCTTTCAATAATGCTGATCGTTAATGTTTCCCGAACCTGGATTTATTATGGACCCTTACCTTATAACATTTCATTAATCTTAGATTTCTAAAATGAAAGCATTTGGTAATCCGACATAACTTTGTTCATATATCTTATTAAAGTCATGAATCAATATGTTGAGGAAGTTAGAATTGATAAGACCTTATTTCTATTAGGTTCAAATTATTTTGAACATCTACTGAGGTCATAAATCCAGTATTTTTTAATGCTGCAGCCAAGTATTTGGACTGTCAGCATAATCATAATGTTAAATGAATGTACAAGTCAAAGTGGTAAAGTAAAAAGGAGTTAAGTCCTGGGTGTCGTGCTAACTCCGACGTGCTGATTGCGACCAAATCCCATAACAATACACCGCACCCCAAGGACTGTTCTAAGGGGTGGAGGACTATTAGGGTTACAGATTTATAGCTATCGCGCTGTACCATTTAGAAGTATTTATCTTCTTCGTTGGCAAATATTTTTTGCCTCTACACTCTTTTCGTTAAAAGAATATTTCTTTCAAAATCTTTTTATTTATTTATTTAGTTCTGTAATTTCCTGTATTTAGAGATACAATTGCAGCATAAAATGAAAATATGATGTACTGTCCCATCTCCCATAAGTCCCTAAATGATCGTTTTGTAGCTTACAGCTTTTCCTTTTTTCTGTTCGGTAATGCGAATGTTTTGATGAGACTGATAAATAAATCTTCTTCATACATATCCAAAGAAATTTTAACATTTAAACAATTAGACATATTAGATTTTTACAATTAGATTTATAGTTTCTAAAACATTAGTCTTAACATTCTAATACTTTTTGCACTTTTGCAGCAACTATTTAAAAGTCCAGGCGTTAAAATATTATCTTTCGCAATTTTCTTTGTGGTTGAAATTATAAAGTTAATTTTCAATAAAATATTAATTATAACTCATATAAAATATTATTCCTAAAACCAGAATAAATGACATTCTCAGACAGTTTAAATAAAATAATTTTATTGTATTATTAGAAAATTGACTGTTGTAACTAATCAAAATACAGTCGGGTTTCATATTGGTAAGAATCATCATAAACTTCTCTTTATAAACTAATTAATAACATTAGAGATAATATTCTTAAAAATTTCGCATAAACTTATATTTAGGATAAATGAAGAATGTAGCATTATTTGTCATCAAATTTAAGTGTTATAACTGAATAAATAAATAAATAAAATAATAAATAAATTCAGTATTCATTCAATATGGAAATAACCCCTAATAAGGTGTTTTTAAAGTATAAATAATAATAATAAATATATTAAAGAATTATACCAATTTCATTTATTTATCATAATTTAAGGGCAGAATTAATATAAGGGATGTTTCTTTTTTTCCACAAGATGGTGCATAACATTCTCTTTAAAAATTATTATAGTGTGTATATGTGTAATTAGAATATAAAATTGTCCTTAACAGATTATTTTAGTAAAATGGGTAAAATTAATTATACTGCCAAAATAAAATTTAAAGAATGTGTTTATAATTATTAAGAAATATATCATGTGTTTAAAAAAAAAAAAAAAAAAAAAAGAAAGAAAGAAAGAAATTTCTGTACAGTATTTGACGCTGTTTGACATATTGATGTATAACAAGCAGTAATCTATATACATAAAGGGCATCCGGAAAAAAGTATTTTATATTGTCATGTTAACTACTTATATAAAATTTTGCATAACTACCACTTAATCTTTATTAAAATTACAACATATAGTTGAAGGGGGGGGGGGGGCAGAAGGAAATTAAACATTTTTTTAAACCATTCTATTATTTATTTTAAAAGAGACAAGATTAAACCGTCCTATTATTGATAACTATTACTTATTTTTTATGAAAATCGCATTGAGTGTTATATATAGCTGAGAAAGGGAAAGGGAGGCAAGAAAGTGGTGCAGATGTTTTTTTTTTTTTTTTTTTTTTTTTAACTGTGTTATTGATTTAAATGGAACTTGTGTAATTATCACTTACTATTTAAGAAAAATTACAGTGAGTGTTACACATATTGTTACACATATCCCAAAACTTTTCTCCTTTCGCGACATAATGTAGATTTGACTGATTCATAAGTTGGAGTTTCTGAAACAAACTCATATCCTTTATTGTATAATTTTGACATCTCTTCATGAAAAATTCTGGAAACAGGTGATGCGATTTCTTCACAAACTCTTTTTTTTTTTTTTTTTTTTTGCATTTTTCTATTGTTTTTTTAATTTCAATATTTGCTGCATTCGGCACACAAGAATGTTCACTAAAGCTTAACATTTTATAATCCAGATCTGTTTTAACTTTTCCTGCACATTTCTCTTGTCTTTCTTTTAAGCATATTCAAGATATGTATTCATTATTTTTTCTGTGTATTCTATGTTGATAACCGTTCACTATCAACAAAGGTTTATTTTGCGAAGTTGATAATAATTCAATTTCCATTCAACATTAATTTTAAGTAATGTTAGAAAGCATGAAAAATTATTTTAGTTACATTGAGCATGTGTAAAAAACTAGTAAATTTATCGCCAAAATTCATCTTGGCTACATTTCCGGTGAATAGACGTTAGGGATTACAAAAGGGCAAAGAATATTAACACGTAGTAGATGTTCTTTGAAAAGGGGATTGACTCCTTTGACTATGTCCGGAGATGGCACGTCGGAGTTAGCACGTAACCAAGTCCTGGGTTGAGTGATACAAAGGATTTAAGTCCTGCAGGCATTTTTTCAAAACTATATAAATCTGTTAAAAAAAAACAAACTTCAAAATTAAATGCATGTAGTTTATTCACAAAATTGTATGTTATGATAATATCCTGGTTAAAACCGTATTGAACGGATACGTTTTTATACAGAATTTTTTAAACTTTATTTTTCGTCTCCTGAAAAATCAAGAATATGGACTTAAATCCTTTATACTTATCAGTACAGATATATACGTCAATAATTAAGTTTTTGTGCTTTGTCTGCGACGTATCTTTACCTTTAAAAATGTCTCCAATTTCAAACTAATAATAAAATTGCATGATAGGAATTTATGTAAGTAAATAACGGAAAAACTAAATTTTATGTATTTTTATTTAAGCTTACAATAATATATTTCGTTATTTTAATCATTTGCTTTAAAATTACGAAATGTATTATCATTTGTTTTTAACTCACACAAACATCAATGAAAAATTTCTCTATATTTGATAATGTAGAATGATTATCGAAAAATGTATGCGTCATGTATGAGAAGATTGTTTAAAAATTGGGGCATGAGAAGAGAAAAGATTTTTATGCCTTGTCAGCTGAATTTGTCACCGCCAGAGTGCCACAGTGGCCACATCTTTTCAAAGTAGAATTATCTGTGTATATTTACGTCTCGCATTCATTGGCAAATAACAAACCGAGAATATTGATTTTTCCGTATGTATTATATTTAGAACTAATTCGAAATTAATGCAAGTAGAAGCCTAAAATTCATGTACATTATTAAAGTCGTTTTATACCAAAACTAGCCCAAACGTTACTGACTAAAAAGCAATTTTATTTACTACTGTAGCGGAGTAATTCACGATTTAAAGTACAGAAAATTTTAGTAGATTACAATATGATAAATGTTATTTGAGTGTTTATTCTAATACCATAACCTCCTATACTAGATGCCTTCTACGTGTCTCGGAAACTTGGCTACAGTTCAAGCGGTAGACAGCGCCACCTGGTACAGATTGCGCGACTTTTTTATTCAACTGTCACCAGTAATTTTAAGAAGTGATACATAGTATATATAATCGACGTTTCTTCGATTCTATTCGCCTTTTATGTATATCAAATCCCACTTCAAAAAATTTTTGGTGGCTGTTGAATAAAAAAGTCACGCAATCTGTACTAGGTGGCGCTGTCTACCGCCAAGTTTTCGAGCCACGCAGAAGGCATCTAGTTTAAGAGGCTATGCTAATACATTGTCACACTAACATAAAGTAATATAATTAAAAAAAAATATGTAGCATATTCCAAATTTATTTATTAAAATAAATGATGAATTATTTTTATTTAAAGTGAAAAGAAAAAAAAAAAAAAAAAAGAAAAGAAAGAAAGAAAGGTAAACAAACATAAACATAATTTTAAAACTTACTTTAACTGATTTGGTCACGATAAAAGTTGAAGGGTATTTGAACTGCTTTTTCAGTTGACAAGAAACCATTTTCCGTAAGTTAGAATCATCGAATGGCATAGTCCCTGTCACCATTATGTAGAGGACACATCCCAAACTCCAAACATCATACATCATCGGATTATACGGAATGCCTTGAAGGACCTCGGGAGCAGCGTAGGCTGCGCTTCCGCAAAATGTACGACTTAATACTCTGCGGTTTTCTTCATTCACTAAAAGAAATATACATTCGACTTAAAACTGTACATCAGCTAGATAGCTCCCTTTCTCCCTTCCCATGGTATCATACGGGATTTTTGTTGCTTCATTTTATAAGAATTTTTCATTTAGAAATGACGTTTATTAATTATGTTTTTGAATATTATTCTTTAAATATGTCCAATTGTAACTCGGCGAGCCTTTTTGTGAAAAATTAAACTTAAATATTTCGTTTAGAGATCGAAACTTAAAGTCCTAAATTTACTTATTTAAATAAAAAATTGCTCGCTCAGCTAAAAGATGACACATTCAAAGAGTAATATTCCAACAAACAGAATTTAAAAACTTCACTTTTGAAAGAGATATCCTTATAAAACAAGTAACAAAAATCCTGTAGGATAAAATTGGACGAAAGAAAGAGACCGTCTGACTGATGTACAGCCTTAACATGATTCCTGTACAACTACAATAATTTATCAAGAATACAGAAAAAAAACACACTATTAGAAGACTTTAAAGACTTCGCTTTACATTAAAAAAAAAAAAAAAAAAAAAAAATGAAAAAATGAAATTTTTCCTGCAGCCAGATATAATCTGCGAACATTGATACAGATTTTATATGGTGTGTACATATGTTTTTGGTTTCATAAAAAGAACTTGGTTTTAAAACAAGTCAGGAAAATGCTAAGAAAACAGCTCGAAATGTAATGGACCCTGGTGTGATCCTGGCTGATAGAAATGAAAATTTTATTTAATGCTAGTTTTTATTGAATTGTATCCTATAGAAAAAGAAATTGTTGTTTAGGAATATTTCCTGTATTGATCTGTTGAAAAAAAAAATCTATCAACGTATTCTTTTCCCTAATCTACGGATATTTATTGAACACTTTGCTGCCAGAAATTTTCTGTAATTTAGCAGGATTATATTTTTATTGCATAGAGTTACTATTTAGTTTTGTAGCCTTGTCATTATTATTTCTACAAAAATAGATTGAGAGTAGTTAATCAGAAATACAGAAAAATTTAAACACTATTAAAGAACCTAAAAAAAAATTCATATTACTGCTCTATACAAGGTGTTTCAATGTATTTGGTCAGATGTTGTCATTTAAACTATTGTTATTAGCATTTTTCACAATGACAGAACGTTATGTAATTTTTTTTATGCAACACATTTTATAAAGGGTCGTATATTAAAAAAAAAAAAAAAAAAAAAAAAAAAAAAATCATTATTGAAATATTGTTACAGTATAATTCAAATTAGTTAAATATTAATACCTTATATATACTGCATTAATATAATTACCTTATATTGTTTAAATCAGCTGCTTTGATATTATCCCCTCAAAATACTAAAATTAATATGAATAGGCAAAATTTTCACAACTAGGGTGGTTCACTCCTACTCGTGTCGCTCTCCAATCCCCACAGACGCTTACCTAAATTGCTTCGCCTGCTTCGCTGGTTTTAATATTTAAATGATTTATTTTTTAATTATTTATTTTTTATTTTAAATAACAATAGTAATTTAAACGCTTAAAAAAATATCTTTCGATTGGTGATTATTTTCAGCAATTCTAAACCCTTCAAATCCCGCTGTATATAATCATTAATGAAATGTGGCTGGCATGTAATTATTTATGTTTGATAACATTGATTAGAAACACGGTTAATTTGAAGTAAACTAAATATGCATTCACATTTGTTTGCGAAAGATAAAATCAAGGAAAATAAAACATAGCGAAACTTATTTAACATACAATTTAGCGAAATTTACAGCGATGGCGGGAAATAAATAATAATATATTAATTATATTACGAATTTTTATACATATTTCACACAGCATGTGGTAGCTACTTTTATGCAGTATATATAACAGTACTACTTTTATGTACAGTACTACTTTTTGTGCGCTGTATATAATACTCGTCAAAAAGGGAAAAAAAGGAATAAAACTCATGGTGCCTGAAATTTTTGAACTGGTTCTGAATATTTTGATGCTGCTAATATTGAAAATGCCCTGATGGCTCTAGTTTATGAGATATAATTATAGTTAATTTTATTACTATTATTATTATTATTACTATCATTACCATTACTATTATTATCACTATTATTACCATTACTCTTACTACTATTACAAAATATATATATATATAATTAAACTTAATCAATGATACTGAGGAAATGAAGCATTGAAGTGAAGAATATCCTTAGAAATAATTACTAGCGAATAGTTCTTTCGTACTCTTTCTGTTCTTGGTTGTAACATGAGCATAAAATTACTCTACTTGAACAGTTATTTGAACCGATTTACACATTGTTAAAAATATGGTTACATTGGTATATAAATTGAATAAGCTAAAAAAATAGAGCTGGTGGTGCAAATTTAAATAATTTTTGGAATCAGTGCCCGAAATGTAACCAGAAATAGTTTGAAATTGTTAGTCACCAAAATAACTGTTCCTCAGTGTTATTATTAAAAAAATTTTAATATATTTAAAATGCAATCCCCAGTTATCTATTTCTTTAAGAAATTATTTTCCTTAAAATGTAAACTACGGTAAAAGCATGCCGAACGAAGCTTTAAATTTAGTCTAAAATGTTGATTCCTTTGTAAGTACAATTTTCCAAGTGCTTGAATTTTTCAGGAGCACATAACTATTAGTATATTTGCGCAGTAAAATTTTGTTTTAATGTTTTCCACGAGTAGAAAATTACTCTTAAATATTATAATCGCAAACGATAAAAAAAGAATATATATATATATATATATATATATATATATATACACACGTGTGTATGTGTATAAGTTGTCAGCTACTAAATGAACAATATTTTAAGATAGACTTTTTCTTAAAACTACACAAATAAATAACACTTTAAGTAAATATTTTTTAAAACAGAAGTTTAATACTGAACACACATTTAACCGATTATGACAGAAAAAAATAATTAACATTTACCTGTAGATCTGCAGAATCCAAAGTCGATAAGTTTAACTTGATCATTATCGTTGATCATCATATTCTCACACTTCAAATCACGATGAGCAATGTTCAGGCTGTGCAAGTATTGGATAGCGCTCACCATTTGCTTGAAATAATAATGAGCTTCGCATTCAGTGAGTCTGCCCCTATTCTGAAATATTTATAGACGATGAAGCAAATAGAATTACTGACTATAGTAAAATAAAATAAATTTGTCATGCTACAAAAAGTATTACTTATAAATACTAAACAGTTCAGAAATTTACTTTTAAAATACACTTAAATATTTCCTATTAAAAGTACCTAGAATCATTCACAAATTAATCTAAACATGCAAAGAATTCACAAATTACCTATATGCAGACATTTTTTTCTTCTTTTTGTAATTAGCATGAAATTTTATAATAATACATTACAGATTTCTAGAATCAATGTTGAATAAATATTTAAAATTAATAAATTTAAATAATAATTTAATTGTTTATTTTACGAATATAGTTTAAGTCATATTCGGTAAGTAATCCGTACATTTTTGTTACATTTTATACTTATTATTTTATAAATTATTATTATTATTATTATTTCTTTTTTTTTTTTTTTTGGAAATTCTTTAGCATTAAATAAATTTCTTAAAATATATCTACAGAAATATAATTAGAAAAGTATATCAATTTAATTGATTTTAAATTTAACTAATATATATGTATTATTTCCATGCTTTAGATAATATCATAAATAATTAAAAAAAAAAAAAAAAAAAAAAAAGAAAGAAAGGAAGAAAGAAAAGAAAAGAAAAGAAAGAAAAAGAAAAAAAAATCACAATTCTAGTACCAATAAATTAAGTATAAACTTTGATATTTTAATAGCGATATTTTAATGCGAAAAACGATGATTGGAGCATTTTAACCATTTAAAACCTGAAAGTGTCGCGGAACATTAAAGTGGGGTTACTGTAAGTGTCTATGGTTAGGGATAATCAACAGGAAATTAAATAAATAAAATTGAGGAATATTTTGATAATAATTTAGGCTTTTGGTTTAAAAATAAATAAATAAATAAATAATAACAATCCTTGTATTCATGCTTACAGACTCGGATTGCGTTTAATATATATATATACATACATACATAAATACATATATATATATATATATATATATATATATATATATATATATATATATAATAAATCTTGAAAATAGTACAGATAAAACTTGAATTTTTTATAAAAAAAACTGGAAACTTTGCGCAAATGCAGCAAAAGGAAATATAAAACCAAAATAAATAAATAATAAATTAGTTATTTTCATTTATTATCAGTTTTTTTATATACATATGAGACAAAAAAAGAAATATATATATATATATATATATAGGAATAATTTAACTAATGAAATGAAGTAAAACTCCAAAGCACACAGAAGTCTTCATCAGGGAGGCCCTTCCGTGTAGGAGTTAAAGAGAAGTTTCTGAAAGGATAGTAGCAATTAGCCAATAACCATCCCAAGCCAATAACCATTACTTCTCACCAAACAGAAAACCATCTTTAACATAATAGAAATCTAACAGATCTGAAGTAGATCGAAAGAAGAAAACACTGAAACATGCGGTTAAAAGGTAAGACGTGACAGTTAATTTGCAAGGATTTTTAAGAGCTATTTTTAAATCACAATCATTATTGCATAAAATGCGATATATTATAATAATTAAAATATTACGTTTTGTTATAATAATCTTTAATTTTATATCATTGTATATCGTACACATATTCGCTTTAAAAAATTTCTTATTTAAAAAACATTGTTTAGCTAAGCAGCTTTTAGCGCTAGCTTTCTCTGTTTTACGTATTATTATAATAAATTTTAAGTTTGCAACCCCCCCCCCTTTTTTTTTAAATGGCTTTGCCAACGACCTTGACTGTAGGATTTCTTTATTAATATTTTGTACCTTCCATATGTTCGCACAGTTTAAAAAAATCGCATTTTATGCAATAATGATTGTGATTTAAAAATAGCTCTTAAAAATCCTTGTAAATTAACTGTCACGTCTTAACTTTTAACCGAATGTTTCAGTGTTTTCCTCTTTCGATCTATTTCAGATCTGTTAGATTTGTATTCTGTTAAAGGTGGTTTTCTGTTTGGTGAGAAGTCGGGGGCTAATGATGGTTATTGGCTAATTGCTACTATCCTTTCAGAAGCTTCTCTTTAACTCCTACACGGAAGGGCCTCCCTGATTAAGACTTCTGTTTTGGAGTTTTATTTCATTTCATTTGTTAAATTATTCCTATATTCAAGTTTTACATTTCCTTTTGCAGCAATTTTGCGCATTAGTTTGTAAATCTCCTGTTGGTTTTTCTAATCTTTAAATCTTTATTTTAATTTCACATACATAAATCTTTGTTTTAAATGTTTCTTATTTAATAAAAACATTGTTTAGCTAAGCAGCTTTTAGCGCTAGCTTTCTCTGTTTTACGTTACATTATAATAATCTTTAATTTTATATCATTTCATATTGTACACATATTCGCTTTTAAAAATTTCTTATATATACATACATACATATATATATATATATATATATATATATACACAAAATTTATTATTCGTGTTCAGTTTTAAAAGAATTTTTACGATGTACATAAGATAATTTAAGCAAGTTTGAAAAATAAATCCAATATAGCATCTAATGAACTTTATATTTCTACTTAAGTCGGTATATGTTGTGAATTTAAATATATTTAACCAAACTTTTTATTATATTCTGTAACAGAAGTTCCAAAATTAAAAAAAATAAAAATTAAATTGCATACACAGCATATTTTTTTTAAAGCAATGTACCGATTTTGTTGTCTATTCCTTTTAATTAAGATTTCAAAAGAAAAAAATTTTACAAGCACCAAATGTAAGAGAAACAGCTTTAATTTTTTGAGACCTAATTATGGTAGACGTCCAAAACCGCAAATATTTTTTTATCTTAGCTTTAAGTCCGTCGTTTTATTATGTATTGACAGTTCACGTTTCGAAATTTTTGAATTGCCCTTGAAAAAAAAAATCTCCCTCAAATGAAGATAATGTAAATTAAAAAACTTGTTTTAGAAGCCCGAATTTTACAATTCTCCGATATCGAGCGTAATTTTCTACAAACGAATCATTTCGTCGACATAGTAGTAACATACTAAATTTTAATTAAGAAACGTAGTTTTGAAATATTATAATACGTCGGAAAAATAATCCTTTTTAGGTTTTTTAATTAGCTTTTAAGGAAAAATAAAGGATTTTGTTTTCACTAAGTGCATACAGGAGAATAATTGAAGTAAATATTTAAAAAATATCTTCGTTGACATTGCCTTTGAGATTCATTAAATGTATTAAATTAAATTTTTTAATGTTGTTTTGAGATAATTAATATGGGTTAATCATTAATGTCTTTATCATAGGTTATATTATAATTAAATCCGATAAATTTATTTCATTATTTTTTTTTCTTTTTAATTTCTTAGAATTCCACCGAAAACAATATTTTTTGACAGCAAATTTCAAAACTATTTCGCATGACACTATTTTTAAGTTATTCATCTACATAATTATATAATAATAAATAAAGATTTTTTTTTTTTTTTAGAAAAGAAAATAAAAGAATTCAGCAGTCATTATCTGCTTTATTTATTTATTTATTTTTATCTTTTTAACTACCCTAAAATCTTAATGCAATACCAAAACTAAATTCAAAACTGGTGTACAATCAATATATAGATTTTAAAACTTCTTTACACACCACAAATTTTGCTTTTGCCTCCAAGGCACGTGTTTTTTTTTGTTTTTTTGTTTTTTTTTTTTTTTTTTTCTTCTTTTTTTTGCACCTGATGAAGAAAGGCTGCGTACTTTCGAAACCGGTTGTGCTGGCTTAAAATTTATGGTGTATAAAGGAGTTTTAAAAACTATATCTTAATGCAATACATCGGGCAAAAAGATGAAAAATAGACAACAAAATCTTAGTTATTAAAATTTTGAGAGGGTTAAAAAAATATCGAAATTCATTAACTGATGTGAAAATATCTAACGATTAGGACTACAACCTTAGAAAAATGTAAATTATTTCTTGAAATTTTGAAGCCCATCTAGTGACAGAATGCATAGCGCTCTGGCCTTAAGTTCCCAGGTACCAGGTTCGAATCCTGGTTCGGGCATGAATATGCTTAGTACGATTTTCAATTTTCTTTAATCAGAAGGTCTGAATATACTAAAAATTTATGAGTGGAAGGGATATTGCAAGAACACCTGAAACCCAGAAGACACATTGCAAAAAAAAAAAAAAAAAAAAAAAAAAAAAAACTTTTTTATAGTTAATTGTGCCAATGGTAATGTTGATTAAGAACAAGAATTATTGAAAGCAGATTGTTTAACACTATGAAAAAATATACATTTTCGGTACTCAGTAAGAAGGAACTATTTTAAGCCGTAACACTTTTGTGAAGAATACTTTCTCAACAAATGGGAAGTTTTTAACACGCAATGATTTTATCAAGATTTAGATAAATGTTTCTATTTCGTATTATTGTTTAAAGAAATCTACTAATTGTAAGACAAAAATATTGTATTTTATATATAGATAAATATATTTCTCACATAATCTAAATATAATACATACTCTTATATATTGCAGCAAATCCCCTCTTTCAATAACCTCCATAAAAATATAAATTCTTCTGGGATATCTAAAGATTTTATAAACATGAACAATATTTGGATGTTTCACTTTAGCCAAAATATTCAGTTCCCTTGGTAGAAACTTAGTTTCGAAATCCAAAGACAGCTTATCTCGAGTAATAATTTTTACAGCTATCTCTTCGCCTTGATATGTCGCTGCCCTGAAAATAAAATCATTTTAAATTTTATGAAACCACACTGGAATATTTTAAAATACCGTAAGTTGAAATTTAATATGAACAATATAAATAGATAGTTAATAATATGTTTCTGTTAAATGCATTACTGCACAAACACAGATTTTTTTTTTTTTTTCAATTTAAATGAGAAAATATATTTTCAATTCCCTCCAGCAATTTTTTTTTCTAGAATATCACATCTGAAAATGAGGTATTCTGTGCCAAATAACTGCAGCATTTTAAATAATTCGTAATAGCTAAATAAGGAAATTATTTGTAGTGAAGAAGTATGATTAAGTAGAAGTAACTTGTAGAGTGAGTAGATAATTGTACATTATATAATTATAGGAATATTTGAAGCAAGTTCAAAAAACACAAATATTGCTAGACTAAAATATTCATGGGAGCATTAAACATAAGATAGTAAGAAAGGAATAATTATTTTCAATATAGCTATAGTTGTGCGTATAAATCAATTTACAGCATGTAATTTTGTTTGTTTGTTTGTTCGTTTGTTTTATTTGAAGTTCCATTCGCTTTATGTCGTTTATAGTACATCATCTGGTTACTCGATTATGAATTAAAAATTACGTGCATCCAAATGTTATAATTTAAAAGCTGTAGACAAGAGGTATCCTTTAAAACCTGGTACGCTGTAGTCAGCTTAATGTTCAGGTTTTACCATGTAAAATAACAAAATGCAGGGATTAGATTCATAATAATCTTACTATATATTTAAAAATTTCAGCATTCCAATAAAAATATTCATGTCCGAAATGCTTTATTGAGTTTTTTTCCTAAAATTTCAAACATAGCTTCAAATTTAATTTCTTTAAAATTTAAAATATTCAAAAACAATTGTATAAGAGGCATTTATTAATATATATATATATATATATATATATATATATATATATATATATGAAAATGTAAGTTAAAACGAGATAAAATAAATACAATCATAAACGTTTCGTGATAATTCTTACCATATCATCAATATGTTTATCCCCTTCAAGAAACAACTCACAAATCCACAAGCAAGGATTTTAGAATAGGATCACATATTCGGATGGTGGATTGTGTGCATTATTCATAAGATCAGGTTGGATATTTGTAAGCTATTCTTCAAGAAAATACATGAATGATAGTTTTTCTCAGCCTGAGGAGATAATTTTAATGTTTCCAAAGTGCACAGTATGATCTGTTTCAGCTGCATGGTTGATTCTTGTGCAGCTTAAACTGTTTTGGAGTAGAATGTTCTATCTCGGACATTACGCCAATAAAATACAACCATTCGACCGCCAAAAATCCCATTACCAACAACGAAAATTTAATCGTCTCTTATGTGTACTATCACTCTCACAATTTCTCCGTCTCCCATCATCAAATGTAATGCAACCCTATGGGGAAGTGTGTTTTACAGTTACTCATTGCCTAATTTTTTATTTTCAAATTTCGGTTTCACATTCTGGAAATTCACAACTGTATTATATTATTATCCCTTTTTTTTAAATTAATTGTTTAAATTTTTGCATCTTATTTTACATCTTATTTATTTTGCATCTTATTTTTTTTTTGCATCTTATTTTACATAAAAAATAAATAAATAAGAAAAAGCACATTATTTTTTCGCATTAAAAAAAATATATATATATATTATTTATTTATTTATTTATTTATTAAACTAGAACAAATATAATGGCTGAAAAGTTTCCGAATTTGTAAACGGAATAAAAAAAAAAAAAAAAAAAAAAAAAAAAAAACATTAGATAATGAGTAATTCTGTAAATAAATTTCCCCATAGCGTTAATGGTATTTTATGACTGGATACGAAGAATTATAAAAAAAAAAAGAGAGAGAGAGAGAGAGTCCTTAAAGGCATTTGAAACAATATACAGCTTCGACAGCAATTTTGTTTGAGATGTGGAAAGATTGTTGTGAAGAGATGTGTAATAAATTTTCTAAGTTTATGAAAAATATTTGCTTCTGCGTATCATGTTTGAAAAGATGCCACTGACATCAGAAATTTCTATTTCGGTGCAAATATGCTATGAAATGTCCTTTAATATGCCGAACCACATACATATGCATTTTAATTCCGTTATAAATGTTGTTCTTTAAAATTCATACCATGTAGAAAGTGTTAATTTATATACACTGTTAAAAATTTCAGTTCAAGGTTGAACCAAATGTTGGTACTACAGGAGCTTCAGTTTGCTAGGTTGAACGAAAACATGGTACATTTTGCTGCCACCATGCGATGGTGAAACCTTCTACTATGATTTGGCGCTTCTTGTTTAAAAAAAGCACCAAATTATGGTAAAAAATTTCTCCGTCTTATGGATGTAGCTATTGAAGTACCAAGCCTTGGTTTAGTAAAGCACCAAATAATGGTAAAAGGTTTCACCATCGCATGGTGGCAGCAAAAATGTACCATGTTTTGGTTCAACCTAGGAGAAAATTTTTAACAGTGTAGTTTAAAACTACCTTCAAATTTTATATTTAATTATTTATTTATTTCTTAAACAAAATATTTCTGATACTGGTTTATTCTAATTACACTGAGGAATATATATATATATATATATATATACCGCTTTCATCTAGTACGAATAAGTAGTTTTTTTCTAAATCCCTAATATGGAAATACAGATTTCCGAGTTATACGTATAATTTAAACAAGGATGAATAGATGAAGTGATTGAGAATTTTTAGTATACACTTTTCTAGTTGGTAAAATAATATTATGAACATTATGAATGTTATGAATTCTTTGTATTGCGAGAAATTCTCGTTGATTTCCTAGAATTAGGTAATAAAACAAATTACCGTTACTTAAACTCACCTCTTATATTCGCATTTGTTTTCAGAGATTTTTTAATTAGATTCACCTACATAATATAGAACACCGATCTAGAATTCTAATAGGGCTTTTTAGAACTCGCTAAAAAAAGAGAACTAGAACTTGTAAGGATGACATGGAACTATTTTTACCTGAGCCATCACACATTACCACAATTTAGATTCTTGATGCTACTCACATAATTTTTTCTCAGAGTACCAGTCATCGACTAGATATTTGAGTAGACCCGGGCTAGTAACATTTTTGTTTCAGAACACTACACCCCCACCATTCCACCAGTTCATTCACCAAATCGATTTCTCTACCACCAAACCGACATTTCACTTCCACCAAAGGAAGTTTCCTCTAACTTTGTTATTGTTGTTTTTTTATTTCGATTGCGGATAAATTAAAAACAAACCACAACTTACACTAGCGAAAATGAAGAGCAAGTACTCTAATCCTTGTTATTGATTGAAAGCTGTTCTGTTTGACTTTTCTTTGGAGTTTTGGTGGTAAGAGTATCAAACCATTTAAAATAAGCGTATCCCAAGAACCAGTTGCAAGAAAGCGATTATCGCCAAAAGAAGGCGCAATATTCGCAGTAATGTTCGCGGAATTTTTCTCCATAACCAGTATAGGAAACCCGCACTCTACTTCTATCACTACTCAATGGTACCAATAAATAAATAAAACTAATCTAGAACTCACTTGACTTTAGAATAAGATCCTTCTCCTAGAAGTCGACCTATGGTATAACCTTCTTCCGCTAAATCTTCGACAGAGGTTTTCCGATGGAGATGTTTACTGCTTTTTTTCTTATTTAATATTCGGTATTTTCTTCGAGAACTTGTTGAAGATAAATCTGAATTTTTTAAAGACGGCCTATTCTGCTTTTGAGACATTCTCTCTATTAATTATTAAAATATCTATTTTCTCTAAAATTTAGAATTTTGAAATGTAATGTGGTAGCTATTACTTAATTTTATTTTCTGAATCACATTACAACAATGTATTTTTTTCTATTTTATGTTAGTTTGGTTTGTTTAATTATAACAAGCAGATGCATTATTGAGACTTTGGATTATTGATAACAAATGAATTTTAAACAATGAAAAAAACACAAAATTGATTGTTTTTTTTTTTTTTTTAGATTCTACTTAATAACTCTGGAGAATTTGTGGTTGAAAGAAAATATTATTTTTTATATTATTATGGCATATAAAGTTGAAGTATGCAAACTGAATATGAAAAATAAAATTATTTCCAATGTGTTCATTTAAAAAGTTTTGTAACATACTAGAAATTATTTTCGTCACATATTTAGAATGAATCTGAATGCACTTCAAATATGTCGAACTAAGAACTTTTAATAGGGAATTTATAATTTTATTATGACCAGAAACTTTGATTTATGTTAAAAAAAAAGCGCATGAATTCGAAAAATAAATAAATAAAATAAAATGAATGTATGCTGCAATAATAAAATTATTACTATATTTATTTATATTTATTTATATTCCTTATTTATATTCATTTGTCATAATTTATATTTATTTATATTCATTTCTGTAGCATGCTTACGCATTCTGTGCTAAATTAGGATTTTGTGCTTTGTCAATTTTAGTTACTAAGTAAATATTGCTTAGAATTACAAGCACATGAACTATAAGTGCTTTTGAGTGGTATTTTTAACCAGAGATAATTATTGTTATAAATAAAATCGGTGTATACAATTAATATGCAAAATAAGGATAAATGATATCTGAAAATTTTTGAACATGTATTTGAGAATTATTTGACGATTATGACACAGTTAATTCACGCAATAATAATAGAGGCAAAAGTGTATATTGGATCCAGGAAAAATATAACACTGGAAAAGTAAAACCCATTTATAAAAAATAAAAAAATCCAGCATTTATTTAATAAACAGACAATATTTTAAAGGAATTAATTTTATATTTGGTTGTTTGGTGTTTCATTTTATTTTAAATTAAATTTTAATACTAGGATCCCTGTCCCTTTCTCGCTCCGTTCACAACCCTCCGAGGGAGGCTTCGCCTTCCCCGTCTCGCTTCACTTATTAGCGCCTGCGGGGTTCTTCCAACCTATTCGCTGCTTTGCCATTCACTGAATAAAAAACAATGTATAACACAAGACAAAAGCCGAAAAATGTTATTGAAATCTCCTCATTCAATGTCAAATTGAAGTACATAGTATATAATACACCCCCCCCCCTTTTTTTTTTTAAGTGAACTCTTAAGTTAAAAATCAGCAATTGTTTTCAGAATAGAAAGAAATTCGTCATATCTGAAACATTTTGCGTTACAGCTTTAGTATATGAACCTGTTAGAGACTTTTAAAATTTTGTCACTATTTCCCGATTAATTTTTTTTGTTATAATTGTTTGTTAATATATATATATATATATATAAAACCTACATTTTCTAATGTTATACTTTTAATAATAACTTTTTTAGTTAATTTAGTGCAGTATATAATACTCTATTTTTATTTCTAATGTACAGCTAGGTAATAATTTTACACATTCGAAAATATCTGAAAAGGAAACTGTTTATAATCATTATTATTATTCGATAGAAAAATCTCCTACCTACTTCTTAAAATAACGGAGGATAATAAGTACTCGATTCTGTATAAGAGTTTTGGGCGATGAATATTTTCCTTGTCATAATTAGAAATATGAAATCTATCACAAAAATTTCGAATTCTGTAACGTTTAAAAATTATCTATGCGAAATTAGAAGATGCTGTCATTTATAAATGAGTTTGAATTTGACTCTAAAGAACTTTTTATGCCAAAATAATAAGACAAAATAAATGGTGTCAAATGTACAGACACAATATTATTTCATTATTAAAAAAAGAGAGAGAAAGAGAGAGAGAGAGAACAGATGAAAATATTTATAAACAACATAAGAGACTGAAAGTAATTAAATTAATTTCTAAAATTAGAATATATACTCGTATATATACACTGAGCGACAAAAGAAGAGCCCGCACTTGTATATTTTCCTTTTCGCCTTCTACAACCGCCAATTTTATCGTTAAAAAAGCTAATTTTTGAACAGATTTCATCATGTTGTCCTCCATATACACTTTAGCTTTGAGTCCAGTGATAAAAACAAAATGCAATTGTCAGGAAAACTGTAATTTAATAAATTATTTCAAAAATGGTAAGAATAAGGCAGGTAACGATGCCACAAAAAGCATTAATTTTTGAATGAAAATAAAAAAAAACGTTTTCACGTGAGATGACAAAATAATTAAATGTTAACGAAATATTGCTAAAATGGTTTTTAGCAGGTTATAAAATTTTTCGGCCTTAAAATTGGAAATTTCGCTTTGGGCGCCCATGTTCCTCATCCATGCAAGATGACCGTAAGTTAAAAAGCCATTGCTTATAAAATCGGTTTGCATTACATTTACAACATAAAAGAGATTCAGAAAAAGTGTTTAGCAGCATTATTTCTTTAACTACAGTACAGCAACTATTAAGCAAAGCAGGTTTAAATGACAGAAAATTTGAAAAAAATCCATTCTTAGTGAAGAGATATAGGAAAGCAAGACCTCAGATGGCTAAAAAATTAAAAGATGATTAGTTAATTATTGGGCTAAACTGGTTCTCTTTGATGAGTCAAGTTTAACTTATTTCGAGCTAAAGAAAACATGCAGATTTGACAATGGAAATATGACCTTCATAATGAATATCGCACTTTTAAAACAGTGACACATTTTCCGTACATTATGGTACGGAGGTGCATAACTTTTCAAACTGTCGGGCAAATTTTTATGCTCAAGGGATCAATTAACTCGACATAAAACAAAATATTCATAAAAGTTGTGCCTGACCGACTATTTTGGAGGTATCTTGGACATTTCAGCAAACAGCATTTCAAGATGATAATACATCTTACTACACGGCGTCTGTGGTAAGTTTATTCACTTCAAATTGTCAAAATTTCCTATCCATTCCCACAAGAACCTATAACTCTGTAAGTAATCATATGTTTTTTCACTTTAAGTTAAAATCCACAAAGGATATAGTAGAATTTCTTCTTTACCAGACATGGAAATAGTACTAATCACGATTCGCTCGAAAATGTTTCGCCTATAAAAATGAGGGCGAGAGGGGAGAGGATTCGAAATTGGCAGAATAGGTAAAATTTATTTTTATTATTTAATTTGTTTAGTTCGAGAAACAATGTAGGTGTATACAGCCATTTGAACAGCTAATTTGAGGAATGAACTTTGTATGAAAATGAACTGTTTCTATCTACCTCGGGAGGTTCGACAATCCCCAAGAGAGTGAAAGGAATTCTGTTTTATATACAAAAGGTTCATCATCGTCGACTATTTTTGCTATAATAATAATAATAATAATAAAATCACAAAGGCTTGTTTAAATTAATTCTTAGTGCGTTCGTATTTTTAAATCTTTGTCCAATATATATCCAATATACATCCAATATATACTAAAATTATGAAATAATTACAAGATAAAAACCATGTTTTTAAATTTCCTGTTGAATCGTATTAATGCTATCGAAGGCAGCGGGGACTCGAAATAATTGGCTAAAAGTAATAAGAAAAAATGTATTGTCACCGTGTTCTGAGCTATTCTGAAAGTTTCAAATGTCTAGCTAGTCGGGAAGTTATATGATTGTTGAATCATATGAACGCTACCGAAGGCAGCGGAGACCCGGAACATTGGTTAAATGTATTTAAAAAAATGCATTATCATGGTGTTCTGATTTATTCTAAAAGTTTCAAATGTCTAGCTAGTCGGGAAGTTATATGATTGTTGAATCATATAAACGCTACCGAAGGCAGCAGAGACCCGAAAGAGACAGTTGGCTAAAAGTATTAAGAAAGGCATTGTCATCGTGTTCTGAGCTTTTCTGAAAGTTTAAAATTTTTAGGTAGTCGGGAAGTTATATGATTGTTGAATCATATGAACGCTACCGAAAGAAGCGGGGACCCGTAACAATTGGCTAAAAGTATTTAAAAAATCTATTGTTATCGTGTTTTGAGCTATTCTAAAAGTTTCAAATTTCTAGGCTGTCGAGAAGTTAGTTTAATAAATTTTCTGTTGAGTCATATAAACGCCACATCAGGCAGGAGGGACTCGATACAGTTGGCTAAAAATATTTTTAAAAAGGCATTGTCATCGTGGTCTGAGCTAATCTGAAAGTTTCAAATGTTTAGCTAGTCAGGGATTAGTTAAAAATCGATTGCAAGATTTGTGCTGGACAAACAAACAAACAAGAATCGTAGTTAATAAAAATATGATAAAATGAAGTTTCACCTGTTTATCGATATGCATCGAAAATTGATAGACACTAATTTATGACATGCTGTAACTATATATAATTTTTTACATAGTTAAAAAGCATTTTCGATTAAAATTAAAATGTAAATATAAATATAAATAGTAATATATAAAAATAGCGGAAAAGCAAAAAAAGATCAATGATTTTCTTTTAAATGAACACATGTACATGGTTTAACCACTCATTATAAATACATCGACTATTTTTATTAATCGATACTTATATTAACAATTTTCACTCCTAAAAGGGCAATTCACACCGAGAAGTAATGCTCTTACATGTACAATAGTTTAATCATGGTTGATTTTTACAATTATGAACAAATTCTTTCACTTTAACTATTATGAGTTGAAAATAAGAGACATTATGCACATACGAAAATTTGTTCTGTCTTACCACATTAAAAAAAAAAAAAAAAAAAAAAAAATGGACAGCAGTGGCACCTATACAGCGATATGCAATAATTGTTGGTAGACACTGATGCATTTTAATGTGCAACTAAATATAACTTTTCATGAAATTCTGTACGTTAGTTTTAAATAAAAAACTGCGGAAATAATCTTGTCCCACGCAACCAGACAAACAGACTTTTTCTCAAAATGGTAAAATCATGTTCTGGAAATCTAAAAAAGTGTCGAAAATGTTTGGAAATCATGTATTTTTTCTTGTTTAATATAGAAAAAAATAATTGTTTTTTGAATTTAAGATTTAATAAAGTTATTTAATGTTTTTTTTTTTTTTTTTTTTTTTTTTTTTTTCAATAAAAATATTTAACTTTTTCATTTAACATTAAGAAAGCAACATCCATCAAATCAAAAACAGATTACAACGACACATAGGCTAAATCCAATAAATAACAAAATAAAATCTATACAGTTTTATAGCAGTAAAAAAGATTTTTCTTTTCTTTTCTTTTTTTTTTTTTTTTTTTTTTTTTTTAGATAAATAAACATTGTTGTTATTTTTCATTGCCACAGAAAGGAAGCCTGTCGCCAGTGGATTTAAAGGTTCTTACATTCTTTACGAAACGCAGTTGTTTTTCAACAGATTGAAAAATGATCTAATCTGACAAAATACAAAAAGAAGTAAGAAAATAGTGAGAGAATGAACTGACATTAGTTATTTTAAAACAATTGTCTGCGGTGTGATAATATATTTTTTTTGTAAAAAGAACTTTGTGTGAAAAGAATAGAAAACAATTTTAATTCTGTCAATTTTTATAGTATTCTGCCAGGATTTATTTATTTCGTTTAAAATTATTTCCTAATAAGAAAATATAACAAAAAACTATAATAAAGTTTTACATGTTTCCCTTTTCTTAGAAAGTATTATTTTTTTATTATTTACTTTAATAATAAAAATTAAATATCACTTTTAATACTGCTGTTACGTGTAAATCACCTCCCCCCGCACCCCCACACACAAAAAATAAATAAATAAATAAAGATTCCAAACCATTTGTAATCAAACATCTCCTATTACGAATAAGTGTAAAAAACATTACTCCAATTCAAGGATAAATCCTCTACTTTTACCAAATTGTTGTAGTCATTTAACAATTTTTACGTTATTTTTTTTTTTTTTTTTTTAATATTTTTATTGTAAAAACTTCAGATATATGTTTGAAATTTATATTCACACGTTGTAGTGCAGCAGGAGAAGCGTAAACAGTGTAAAGTTCAAACAAGGGTCAAGATGTACATCCCAGCTGACACCCAATGGTTTGAACATCGGAAGTAAAATCATCTTGTGTTTGATAATTGTTTTTTTTTTCTTTTTTCTAAAATCGTTTCCCGACACACAGTGCAGAAAATCGCAAATAAATAAACACACGTTGTAAATGTTCTGTTTTTAGTATTCATGCTACTAATATGTCTTCATACACTATATTACTGATGCTCTATAACTTTGTAATTACTTTCCCTCTATCTCATATCTTTTTCAAGATGGGAACACTAAATCTGACGTTTTACACAAGGTGGCTTTGTAAGCATTTCAGTCTGGTAGCACATAGTAATTTTAATAAACCTAGACATCACTTTGACTGTAGCTGCAACCGTTTTGGTATAATTAGTGAGAAAAGACTTTTGTGGACACCCTATATGTATTACATAAGTGTACTTTTCTGAAATGTTTGTTTCCATAAATATTTAATATTATCTTATTAATTAAGAAAGCATACAACTTAAAATTATTTTTAAGAGCGCTTAATCGAAGCAGAGGAATGCAAAAGTAACAAAAAGTGTACAGCAAAACGCCTACTTTTCGACATCTTCGAAAATAGAAACAAATTAAAAAAACAGCATAAAGCAGTGGTTATCTCTTAATTTTCATTTAACGAAACTCAGTAAATAATAGGTATCATGAAAACAGTTTATTTTTTCATCTTATACAGCATATTTAAAATGCTGGTACATTTTATCAACACCAGATTTTCTTTGAATTTACTGTAGCATTTAAATATAACATACTTTTCTATTCTTTGGACATTGGAACTTATGGTTAAATGACACAAAAGTAGCATTAAGCGTCGGTTATAATTTTTAAAATACGGAGATTTTACGACGGTTGAAATTACAAGGTCAAATTCTGTCATGAAATTAAGCAGCTATTCAAAGTTAGGTTTGTGCACTTGTCATCAAAATTAAAGGATGAGAAAAATATATTTACTGATGTTGCCATCAGTTTATATGTACAGGTGTTGGACAGAATAATATGAGCACTTTCGCTTTGTTACGTTTTGTGGAATATCTTGAAATTTACTTAACGTGTTGTTCTTGAATTTTGGGAATAAGAAAAATATGTGTTTCTTTATATTTTTTTGCGAAGATTTTGTCACGAAGCCCTTAAGGGACGAACAACAAATTCAATAAAATAAAAAGTATTTGTGATAACAAGTTCCGATTGATCTCAAAATTTTAGATATGGTTATAAGTATTACATTTTATACATGCGTAACGTTTTGTGAGGATATCTTGAATATTTAAAGAGTTATTAATATTTTATGAAAAAATGCAAAAAATTTTCGCATGTTTTTACTTTACAACTCTAAATGTTTTTCTTCAAATTTCATGAAACTTTCGGGAAACACGACAACATATGCCAAAATAATTATACTATAGTTTAAAACAAATATATTTAATATTCAAAGAGATATGGGTAGTTGTAATAAATAGTTTATTACTGAGCATGCGCGGACTATAACAAAAAAAAAAAACTTTGACATAGTTTGATACCCAACTGCATAAAACATCTTATAAAATACATCCAGCTGAACATCAGAAACATTCATACTGATGTCGATGATTAAGTTAATTGTTTTTTAGCTGTTTTGTAAACAAAATGTCTTTACGATAAGGGGTCATTCGCAAACGAAAATTTGTATCAGAAATAAACTATGTTACACAATGAAACATAATACAATATTTGCAAATGTTATTTTTTTATAAGTATGTACTACATACCTGTAAGAAAAAGAAAAATTAAATTTTTTTCTGATACAAATTTTCATTTTTTGAATAACCCCTTATCGTAAAATCTTTTTTATGAAACAGCTTATTAACTGTTCATTTAATCACCAATATCTATGAAATTTTGTGATTTTCAACTGGATTTTTTTTTTTTTTATAAGGTGCTCTATACAATTGAGTATTAAGCTATGTCAAAGAATTTTTGCTACAGACCGCGCGTGCGCAGCAATAAATTATTTACTGCAAATGACCATACCTCTTTGAATATTAAATATAGTCGTTTAAACTATAGTATAATAATTTAGGCATATGTTTTCCTGTTTTCAGAAAGTTTCATGAAATTTAAAGAAAAACCTTTGGAGTTATAAAGTAAAAACTTTTTTAATAAAGGAGTAAACTGCTTAAATATTCAAGATATACTCACAAAACTTTACACACACATAAAATATAGCATTTATAACTATATCTAAAATTTTCAGGTCAATCGAAGTTTTTCCATATACAGGCTTATAAAAAATACTTTTTATTTCATTGGACTTGTTGTCCGTCCGCTAAGGACATTCGTGACAAAATTTTTTCTGAAAAATATGCAAAATGGCATGTTTTCTTTATTCCCAAATTTACGAAACGACACGGCACGTATTTTTTAAGATATCAGACAAAACGTAAAAAAAAACAAAAGTGTTTACATTATTTTGTCCAACACCTGTACATCGATCTTCTTCCCAGCCGTCCAATAAAGTTTACTTATATTTTAGTAGTTTTTGTTGAAGTTCATATTTTACATTTAAAATTTTTTTTAGAGTTTAGCGAAATGCTGTTCCCACGCCCTGGGCTACTTGTGTGGCCTCTTAGTCCACTAACTTATTTCCCTGTACACCCGTATGAAATATTACTCAATGAAAGAAGATTTGTTTCCGATTCTGATTAAAAAAAAAAAAAAAAAAATGACATTTTTGCCTTGTGATTCTTTTTTATTCAGGGCTTGGATATCGAATTGACTGCCAGATAGTATCAGGGCTGTGTTACAATTTGTACTTTTTAACCATTTAATAACATGATATATTGGTAAAACTTCATCCTGAAAGACAAACTTTGTGCTGGATAAGCCAGTTTTTCATTTATAATTTAATTTATAGTATAAAATGCACAAGAAAGCTCCATCTGTGTTTTCTTTTTTTTCTTGTTTTTTTTTTTTTTTTTTTTTTTTTTTTTTCAGGCTTCAGTGAAAATTTATTTTGACCCTTATATTTAGTGTGTCTTGAGAGTTTTATTCCTTCTCATGATATCAAGAACTAAAACGTGTTTAGATATTTTCATGGAAAATTCAGAGACACATCTGTCTTCGATTGAAGATTAAAGTATTGCGACCAGCCAACACTCTGTTCTCTGCTTTAACTTCAAATTTCAGGACAATATTTTTATTAACGTTTGTAAAGCAATTATTGAAGTGTTTTTGACTGCTGAAATTGGACTGAGCTTTGATCGTACAATAAGAGTTTTTGACCACGCGTTGTCTACATTAGCGGAAAACAAACTGCAATGCCATGCACTAATTCATGTTGTAATGTATAATTATACTAAATTTTGAAAAGAAAATCGTGCAATCTATTTGAAATTGATGAAATCATATAGAGGTTTTAAGTTAGTTTTAGGGTTCCTTCATGTATTTTTTATTATTATTATTATTATTATGAGGAAGAAAAGATCTGTTGTTATGACTAAGTATTTAAAAATTTTCACGGTTTTTACATTGAAACTGTAAACAATCTGATTTAAAGATAGCTGAAAGATATAAATGTTTGGTATTACTAAAGTGAATCGACTAAGTTATATCTACTGATACTTCTAAATAGCTTGTTCAGGGTCAGTTACTAATATAATTTAACACATCATTACGCTGTTTTCTTGAAATCCCCTTCAATTGCCCAAGATAATGAGCATGAGGTCATTATTGTATGTAATTAATTTAAATTTGTTAACTGTACACTTTCAAAAAAGATCTTTTATGCGTACCATACAGAAAAAGTAATTAAAAACAACATTCCGGAAAACCTAAAAAAATGTCATGAAATTCATGTTGGGTAGTTTAATCATACTGATTTCTTTTTATCCGTCAGTAGGTATCTGATGATGCTTATGTATTGCTGCTCTGTATGCAGAAATTGCGATGTCTTAACTGAAATTTTCCATGACAAATTGTTAAGCTCTCTTTAAAAATCTGTTAATATTGTTGATACGTGGTTTCCTTTTGTGTTTGTTTTGTTTCATATGGGCTATTGTTATTTGTAGGGCTGTCCGTGTTCAATTACTCTCTGTATATCCGTGTTCTAGGTTTGTTGTGAATCTGTTATGATTTAGGTGGTAAATTAATCTTAATGAGTTGTTCCTAAAACAAAAAGTAATGCTATTTTGCAGTTTCTAAAATACTTTAATTATCGAAAAACTAGAGAGAAAATAAAAATGTTCATCGTGCAAAAAGTAAACAACAAACAAATATTCCGAGCCATTGAAATGAATAATTATTTCGTCTGAAAATCATTGTGGAATTTGTTTCTTTCTATGGAAACTAAATCAATGTTTTTTGTTGTTTCGTTAACCTCAGGAAAAAAAAAAGCTGTTGTGTAACAACCACATGGCATCCATTTTCTACTATTACACGTATTACGTACACTTTTTGATGATGATGTGGTCGGAAGACATAAATTTGACTTCATATCTATATCTACATATATATATATATATATATATATATATATATATATATATATATATATATATATATATATATATATATATATATATCAGACACCAAATAATTTTTTTAACAACAAATTAATACATGCATGAAGATATATAAAACACAATTTACATAGGGAGTTTTAAAAGAAATCAGCAGAGCAGTTTTTTGAAACACCCATTTCCGATATCTATAACAATTCTACTTAAACAGGATGTATTTATTATCCTGTTCAATTATCCTGTAGTAAACAAGTAATACACGCGAAATGATGCCTAAACAATGGGTTTACGTAGCAAGGTTCAGGAAAATCGTTAGACTTTCTGGGATACCAATTTTCGATGCCACTTTCGATTACTATTAAAATTTAGCAAACACGTCTTTTGAAGAGAAAGCAACAATTACATGTGAAAGGATATCTCAAGAGGAGTTAATATGGCGAGTTTGAAAAAATCAGTACAGCATTTCTAAATGGCCTCAAATTGACCTTTTTATACAGTACGCCTATCATTTTTCCTGAAATAATCACTAATACGTACGAAAGAACATCTAATAGGGTATTTGAATAGCAACTCTGAAGTATATCTTTAAAGTCGTTTTTGAGATACGGATGTACGGTTCCACTTCCTGTGTCCACTGTCCAAATTTCGGTTTTCCAATTTTCACTAGAAAATGAGAATATCTTTTGCGCACCAGAACTTCTGAAATTTGAAGTCTCGTTGTTCTACTTTTAGTAGTAACTTAAGAGATATGACAATTAAAAGATCCCCCCCCCCCACACACACACACATGCACATAGATCCGTACACACTAAATGCCGAAAACCCCTTTTTCTTGACTCAGACGACATTGAAACATGTAAATAAGGTGAAAACTCGATATACAATTTTTTGACCGAACACAATACTCTCATTACGTACGGAAATCGGATAATGAAATTAAAAACTTTTCAATCACTCTGAAAATTGTTCTGGGATTTATGTCGCGCAGTGGTAACTAATTCATTGTTGCATGTATTCCGGTAGCGTTACACAGAAAAAAAGATATTACAAAAAAATTCAGTCAGTATTTTTATTATTTTTGGATTTTACACACTGATAAAGTTTTTAAACTTTGAAACTATTGCATGCATTATTACCTTTCCATTGAAATTCTAAACAGTGTTTAACTAATCAGTTGTGTGGATAAGGAACTAAGCCTGACATTGAGTAAGAATGACATGAAAACAGTTTAATTTTTTTTTTTTTAATAGTGCTTATCATACACTCTATGCAGATGCAACTTGAACATGTGTAGGAAAACTTCGAAAGCTTTTGAAAACCTCTTTTTATGGCATAGCATTCTATTTCCATTTCACAACAAATAGAAATTGCATAACATATATGAAACTTCACGCTTGTACAGACAATTTATTTTTCAGAAATAGGAAAAAACCCGTTCGTAGCAGCTGTGTTGAAGACGAAAGGTACAATTCAGTAAGACTATATCCAACAAGAAACATTAACATATATGGTCACAAAGAATGAATGGGACAAAATGAATGCTTATATGTGAATGCTGTAATTACTTTATTTCGTTAAATCAAATTTACAGTGATAGTATAGCTTTTCAAGTTCCTACAGATGTTTTATTTGTGCTCCATCGGGGACACGGCAATAATCTATGGGGTATTCCAATTCACACCCCACTCATTTAGAATATCCTTTGTTAATGATTCGAGCACTTCAGTTAGCCGCTGCATCAGTTGCTGTAAGTCCTAGGGGAATGGACGAATGAACATTTAATCTTTAATAAAAACCTAAAGAAAAAATTCACATTGGGTTAGATCGTGGAATCTCGGTGGCTAACAAGGCAATGACATATCGTTTGATCCAGCACGGCCATTACACCAATAGAACATCGTTCTGGCACAGATGTATATATTTATTCAAATGTAATGGAACACCATCTGCTAATATTTTTTTTCAGTCTCTACATGCGAATATTTTTAGATTGTTTCTATGCAGTTGGTGGCGCCATTTTAATTAACAGTGGCTCTAACAGCTATTTTGTAACTAAATATTTTTCACTATTGCCAGATAAAATTTGTATAATAGTAATTTGTAATAAACTTTTATAATTGTAATTTTAAAATTAATTTGTTTCGGCTAAATAAATGAATTACCTATGAATTGACCATGCCAATACTCGTATTCGATGCTTTCATGCCATTTACTAAACTTTTTTAATTACTTGCACTCATTTTTAGAAGTCATGGTGTAGTCATTTCTATACATTTGCTTCAATACTTCATGATTTTTGCCTAGTTATTTACAAATTTATGCTAGCATTTGAAAACGTTTATCTGCTCCAGCCTTACAAACAGCCCACAACATTCGATAGTAAATTTCTCAAAACTCACAGACTCACAGAAATATTGTTAACGTAATATTACGGGAAACAACGAAATTACGGCCGATAATGGGAATATTTCGATTTTCAAACTGAAGGGTGATTTACTTTACATAGTGATCACACATTGCACTACGCTTTTGGTTAGTGTTTAAATGAAAATTTAATACATTCAATTATATTTTATTATAAATTATCGACTTTTTAAATACGGATTAATTTATATAATACTTATTATGTTACAGAATTTTTAATAATTATTAAATAATATTTTTTATTAATGTATAATTTAATAGAGTATAAACTAAGCAACTCTGAAACAAACGATGGGAGATAAGACTGGTTTCATTAAAAATTTAATTTCGTAAACTTATAAAAAAATAATTCACTTACCGTTATGTATATAATTAATAGGCAAATATGTAAGTAATAGCGATTTTATATAGAATTATTTAGATTTTTGTTTAATTAGATTATGCTTATTTTTTTTTTTTTTTTTTTCATATGCGGCAAATATTTAGTAAGGGTTTTTATTTTATGAATCTTATCTGCATTTGAATTAACTTATTTCTTTGCCGTAGTAATCATTTATTTTCCGCATATTAATAGCGGGGTATTTATTTAGGATAATTGCATGAGGCTTTATTTAAGAGTAACTTTTTTTTTTCTTTTTTCATAAAAAGACAATAATTTACCATAATTATATCTTATCTAAGCAAACATACATTTAAAAAATGAAATGTAAAATCTGTTTTTATAATAGAAATTCAATTCGAAAATTAATACATTGCTGAATACAAGATCTCGTTAATAATGCATTAAACTAATATATATTTAGCTATTTTTAATATATTAAAAAGAATTAACATTAAAAGCAATTCTACTTGTAATATATATATATATATATATATATATATAATTTTTATTGAAATAAATTTTTTCATTTCCTTTTTTTTCAAAATTTTATTAATGTGTGGTTTTTTTTCTTTGAACTCCTATAAATTTCCCTTTAAGATATTACTGATGCGTTTTCGATATCTTTCTTAAATCACTAATGAATATTCAATATTCTCGATTTTCTTCAAACTTTTACATATTGATTTAAAAAAAAAAAGAAGAAAGAGAAGAAGAAGTCCTTTTAAAGCGTTTAATTTATTATTTTATTTGTAAAACCGTAAATAAGTGAGAAAGTGTACAAAATAATTATATAGATATTAGCAGGGGACTTGGCGTTGGAATATTAAAACAGGAATAAACTACTACGTCAGAAACGCCAAAGAAAAATTATTGAGGTGCATACAGCTGTTTCGGTAGCTTAAAGCGTACCGTCTTCAGTGCAATGACGTAGTAGTTTATTCCTGTTTTAATTATATAGATAGATAGATAAAGAAAAATGGTGGAATTATCTTATAAAAGCATGCTTATATAATAAAATAATCTGCAACAGTATACTTTTTTTTTTTTTTTTTTTTTTTTTTAAAGCTCACTTTGCATAAAATGTTGCCGGAAATTATACCAAGAAAAAATAAAATTTCCCTAAATATTGATTAATTTTAGACGAGAAGTTACTGAAGACAAGAGTTTAAACGATTGATGACAGGGGTGTTGAGTTATTAAAGAAGTTTTGCAGCAAAAATATTTCTTTTTTTGTTATCTTTAAAAAATCTGGAGTGACTTTACATTCCGAAAATTTAGTAGTTATAAGGCTTTTAAACAAGTTTCAACCATCCAGAAATTTAACAATTACTTAAATGAAAATATAATAGGATGTTTGAATATTTCCCCTCTAGTACGAATATTTGTACAACAGTCTGCAATGTATCCGAATTATTTTCTTACTTGCTAATTTTAAGTAAGTAATTTCTAGTAATGACCATTCTGTAACAATATTCCAACACATGTAACAAATTTAGTAGTTTTTAAATAATTTAATGGATTTCATATATTATTTAGTGTAGTATATCGTGATATATATGTATATCAATTCATACGTCTCCTTAAAAACAATGTAAGTAACACTCGCATCATTACCAAGATCTATCATAAACTAACAAAACAATGCAACATATAGAATTTCATTTTTCTGTTGTAAAATTTATGTTAATGAAACGAATTAAAATTAATCTGAATCTACAGACTAAAACCGTACAATCGTATTTTGTATTCCTGTAAAATGAAATATAAGTCTATCTCGGATAAAAGCATACATATTTTTTGTTACCTATAACATGAATATCAAATTTTATCTTAATACATTATAAAATTTGTACGCTAGCGCACTTCGTGTGATTTGCGTACGTGTACCGTAATTATGAAGTATTTTTCTTCTTTAATATCCTAGTCCTACACTTATCAAAATTTATACAGGTCATATAACGGTGAGTTACAACATATCTACTATCTTTCATCTCATTCAAATCAGCTGTTTATACACTCTAGCAATTTCAATAATTTAGCTACATTGGAAATAATGATAAAGAGTTTGTTTGTATTCTGGTAAAATAAATATACATTCTACATTGATAATTATACATTGATAATTACTACATCGATAGCATAATCTACATTGTTTTTTGACGTTGACCTATGATATATATATCGACATTTTGTGATATTGAATAAGAGGTTTAAACGTTAACGCACTTTTTTTTGAGTTCATAAGCCACAATGATAAAGAAATTTCCTTTGTATCCCTCAATAAAAACTATAAGTACTATACTCATAAAAACATATACATTTCATGCAACAATCACCTGTAACATACCTTCCAACTTTTAGCTATGTTGCTAAGGTGTTTAGATGTGATCTTGCTCATGTGCAATCGCACTGAAACATACACACACACACACGCACACACACACACACACACACACATATATATATATATATATAGTGGCGACATATTTATTTAATATTTAGTGTTTTAAAATATTAAAAAGTGTAACATCACAAAAAGGAAAATTTTTAATCATATATTTCTCTGGTTTAATATCCGTTGTGAAGACACTCATTCTTAAGTATATCAAAAAAGGTTTTTTATTATATTTTTTAATCTTACATTAAATACATATTTAAAAACTTGCAAGAAAAAGCTTCATAGATTAATTATTGCGATTTATTGAAAAATTAAGTATGTGTTTAATAATTTTTTTTTTCACATTTTAACAATTTCAGCATAACTTAATTATAATTTAAGCAGGATTAAATAACATGTGTTTCTCGAAAAAGAAATTTTTGCTAAGAAAAATGAAATGCATGAGTCAGAGAAAACAGAAATCAGTTGGAATGCATACATACATGTATATATTATTAATATTAATTTTTAACTTAAAGTGTATAATTAATTACCATGATAATAATGTTCAACTCTTTTTAATTAAATATAATTTTTTTTATTGATAGCAGTTTCAAAATGCAATAAAACTTTTCAGTTTTTATTTAATGCTTTATTTTGCATTATATTTTTAGTTTAAAAGCGGAATATTTTAGACTAGAACACTTTTCAGTATTAAAAAAAAACTTTTACAGTAAATGTAAGCGTAAACTTCCTGGAAAATATAAAAATAAAAACATGATATATGAGATACGTTTATGTTTTCATATTTACGAAAGATAAATTCTAATTTTAAAATGTCTGAAATCTTTTAGAGCGAGCTTGCTTTTTAAATAATTGTCTTTGATACCTTTATAATGAATGTTGATCATATTTGTTTATTTCGTAGGACAGAGAAAAACATTTTCTTTTGTTTTTAGAGATAACAAATATATAAAATACTAAAGATATTTGATATATCTAAACAAAAGTCTATTGTGATGAAAAATAATTTATAAAGTTCATATTTATAAAAACTTTTTTTTGTTGTTGTTGTCCATTTATCATGCAAGTCTAATTGAAACAGAAAAGCATTTAATGAAAACTTTATAAAGTTAAGTTATTTTTATTGAACATAATCAAAGCAGTGTAGCTAATATTTATGTATTTATAAACGAATAACTCAAAGATTTGGTGAAACTAAATCACAGCATTGAAATACTATCTATTAAAATTTTCTCGGAATTTTTTTTTTTATTATTATTTTGGTAATTTGAGTAAATTTATATTGTTAATTTCTTGTGCTCTTTTACAATAAATTTCTTTCTATTCCGAAGATTTAATAAAAATTTTTGTCTAGGTATGTTTTTTTTTTTTTTTTTTTTTTTTTTTTAACTATCATTACTAAATGAAACTAAAAATAATTTTTTAATTATGCGACAAAAAATTAATAATATAGATAAGAGTATAATTAAATGTTTCGAAACTCGATCGAGTTTCATCATCAGTACTAAAACATCTCTGCCAATTTATATCGAAATACAAACTCGGGCAAGTCTGGAAACGTTTACTTATATTTTTAAAGGTTTTTAAATGCTTTTATATGTATATTTTAATTATTATTATTATTATTTTGCCTCATAACAAAAAAAAAGTTTTAATTTTTAATGTATATGAATGAGACGGCGTGATGCTTGTGTACACCAGAAGTAAATAAAATTTCATATTTCACACTGTTTTCTCAATTCTATAAAATATACTTTATTTTCTTCTAGAATTTATATTACAATTTTTTTTTCAATAATTAAAATCTTTCTAATTTTATTTCAGTTTGTAATAGTTTTCTGAGGCTGTTTCTGTGCAATCAGACTTTTCTCTTAAAATTCTGTATTAAGAGTGACTTTTGTTCTTGTAGTATATGATACCAAACATTACATACTTTATTTTTTATGTGTTTTAAATTTCAGATTTTTGCTTTTAAGCAAATGAAAATACATTACCCTTTTGCACTTACCTTTATACAAAAATATATATTTACATTTTATATTAATTTTGTATAAATAAAATCTGTGATGATTTATTTCTTAGCGCTAATTGGGGACAAAATGAATAAGTTTAAATAAATTAACAGTATGACAGTCAACTTGTAAGATCTTATTAACATAACCTTCGAAGCACATATGTAGGAAACGTTCACTGCTCTTCAAAATTGTATGTTATTTATTATTAATGAAGCATGATTTTAAAAGAAGTACTTGATGTTAATTTAAATGTCACCAAGAGAAAATTTAAGAATACTTATATTTGGCATACATTTTTTTAAATAAACAGATTTCTTTTTCCTAAATATATGATAATAACTCTTATTTTTATTGTGCCTCTAGTATATTCTAGGAGTAAATTTTGAAAAAAGTTTTATTTAAACGATTTTGAGAAACTTAATTCTATTTCATTATTTCAATAAAATTTCTTTTTAAAATCAATAGAGGTTTTACCTTTTTTAGATATTTATAAATTTAAATAAGTTAATATGTAATTCATTCTATTTTGTAAATTATTGTTCTTAGTAATTATAGTAAAAATCTAAGTTATCAGCAACTGAAACGTTGTGATTATTAATCATGAAAATTTCATATATACAGAATATTCATATATGTTATTCAGTTCATATGTATTATTTTCAGTCTGTAAATTTGAATGCAAGTAAAGCAAGAACATTTATATTAAAAAAATTTATTAGTCCTGTATTATTGTAATAAGATTTTTGTTTATAAACCTATACGATAAAAAAAAAAAAAAAAAAGAAAAAGAAAGAAATATATCCGTACGTTGTTTCTGTTACTTATGTCACTCGGAAACTCTAAACTCTCGTGGTAAAACTACCCAGAATTAAAGAAGCAGGGGTACGCTTTCCGTTTTTATAGGAACTCCACGAGCGACGGTAGAACAACTCAGCCCGAGAAACTGGCGAACGATAGAAGCATCAGCAAACAACAACAGCTCTAAATTTCATCCAGATCCGGGCCGCGTAGTTCCATCATCCAGTTCTCCCATAGATAGAACTTTGATGGAAATTCGGATGACTCTGTAACAACGACGGATTTATCGTACACCAGTTGCCACTAATGCACAAGATGGTCTTTGGACGGCTTGAGGATCGAAAGCGCATTCTTTCATTTACCAATCTGCTGCTCTTTTCAATTAGAGTACTGCGGCCGATATATACACCATTTTAGATATCAAAGAAACCAAAAGGTATTCACTCGCTTTGTCTTTCTCTACGAGTGAAAGATATATTGTATATATATATATATATATCTGTAATGCTATTTAAAACTAGTTATCTCATTAAAACGATTGTGCGGAATATAATGACGTTTGGCTGGTGTTTAAAATTTTACCCAACTTAAAATTATGTGGATTGACAATTTACAAAATTTTATTTCATTCACGGTAAGACTTTTGTAAGTAAATGACTTCAAATGAAAAAAAAAAAAAAAATCTTTTAATATCCACTGTTTTTGGCAGTGTCATTATTAATGCACGATCAGTGCGCCCTCCTTTACCTACCCAATTTAATTTTACTAACATGAAGCTAAGTGCAACCACCAAACCCAACAAAAATTACATCTTGAGAGAAATAAGCTCAGAAACGTGTTTATTCTCTCCCCTCCCCGCCCTAAAAAAGTGAAATTTCACAAAATCTCATTATAGCGTCTGTTCGATACACATAACCAACTCAGAAACCAAACAAAACACCTTTCTTAGATAATTTAAAGAAGCTTTGCTATGGGAAACATGTTTTTCGCCGAACCGACCAAAGCAGGGAAGGATGCAAATTTCGAAAAATCCCCTTTTAGTGTGTGTCAGGTACTGTATAACCAATATATGTATACACCAATATATGTAACCAATACTGTATAACCAATTCTAATATATCGCATACTTTATATAAATTGAAAAAGAGTTGCGCTTGAAAACTTTTTTTTTGTCTCCCTTTCCTAAAGGGGGAAGTTGACATTTCACAAAATCCCTTTAAAATGTATATTCTATACGTTTATCACACCCAAACACCAAAAGAGCACCTTTTCACAATAAGTTGGAATAGAGTTATGCTTGGGCACATGTGTTTACCTCAGTCCCTTTCTGCCAAAGTGCAAGCAGGAAATTTCCAAATCCTTTTATAGTTTGTGTCAGATGACATAGTTAACTCATATACCAAAAAATCGCCTTTATGAGATAATTCAGAAGACAGTTACAAATACTCTCCGACCCCGAATTTACAAAGGAATAAATATCGAAAAACCTCTCTATAAAGCGTATTCGGTCCACAAAAAATTTTCTTTCTGGGACAAACTGGAAAAGACTTACGCTTAAAAAATGTTTTATGCCTCTTTCCAAAAACGTAAGAGCAATAAAAAAAGGGGGAGGGTTCCCGAAATCCCGTTACTGTTAGCGATTAGTGCAAATAATAACCCACAAACTAATTCTACAACGCAACTTCCATATATATCCTACGAGAACCTTAAAGCAAAAAGAGAGATGTGAAATTTGCCTCTCGTAAAGCCCCCGGAAATCAAAAATCGTAAAATTCGAAAATCTTATTTGGAATTACATTCCAGTAGACAAATCCGGGTCCAAAAAAAAAAAATAAATAAATAAAAATAAACAAATAAATAAAAATAAACAAATATATAAATAAAAATAAATAAATAAAACAAGAAAATAAATAAATAAATAAATAAATATATGATTTTTCGTACTTCTTTATGCAAAAATAAACATTCAAAAATCAACAAATTTGATTTTTCCTTTTCTCAAATCTAGTTTCTCTTCATGTGTAATTTCGTCACTCTGATATAATTTGCAGCCAAATTATGCTCGCGAACTTATTTTTTTCGCAAGCCTCGGCCAGGGGTAAAAGAAGCATTTTTACAAAACCTTGGATTAGTGGATATAGGAGCTCTAGAAACAGCCCGAATCCAACACAGAATCACCACGTCAGTGTTCAACCAGTGGACGGATGTACTGTTTTATATGTTTTATAGATTGAAACGTTATGTGACATTGTGTCCCTCCCCCCCCCCCCTGGTGACCGAATTTCTAAAATTTCAGAAATTATTTTTTAGGTATTTATCTTTACAATATTTTAAAGGAACCGTTTTTTGTATTTATATATATGTATTGAGATATTAAGGGTTATATTAAATCACATTTTGCCTCCTGATTCTCATTAAGGGACTGATTTCTAAAATCCCAAAAGTTGGTTTTTACGTATTTGTGTTAGTTATATTTTAAAGCAAAAATTTTAAGGATATATGTATGTACGATGCTCTTTTTTCTATGGAGTATGAAGGTTTCTGTGAAATCTCGTTCTTGCTTCCTCTTCCCTGGAGGATGAGATATTTTTAAAATAAATTTTTAGTGGATGTCTAGGTCACAAAAAAAAAAAAAAAAAGTTTTCATAACGTTTTCTGATGATGAATCAGTGATTCCGTCACCCAGTCTGTCAGGACAATTAATTATATATAGATGTGTTGCTTTAGATTTACAAATATTTCTTTGTAATGATTTTAATACAAATTTCCCCCTCTTTTGAAAAGAGTAATTTTTGTTGGCGTACAGTGGGCGAAGGACTGGTGAAAAGTATAATAAATACTTTTAATTCGTCAAAAATACACATAAATAAATAAATAAATAAAAAAAAACTGCAAAGAATTTATTGTATAATATATTGAAACGTATATATATGCTATTTTTTATAACTTCTTAAACATTACTAATAATTTTATTTCAATCTCGTAATTAACTGGATTTTTTAATTATAATTTAGATGATTTCATGAATTATACATAAAGATAATTTTACTTGCATTTTATCAGAAATAAGCAATGATATTTTTTTGAAAGACATACATTTAATAGTAAATTTACGTTTTTTTTTATTGTATGCATGCGATGTTTTTAATACCTCTTGCGCTTGAGAAATATCCTCAAATAACCAGTTTGGGTTTTAAATATATGAAAAATATGATGAAAAATATCATATTCATCATTAATTAAATAAAGAAAACCCATTTGAATGTAAGTAAAAAGAAAATAATATACAACAAAACATGTCTTAAATAATTAAAATGACAAAAACACAATTAACTGAAAAATTGATAAAATAGTTGAGAGCTCGTAAATTGCTTTATAAGTGCCCCATTTGGCATGTATTTAAAACTCTCATATCTCTTACTCGTTGTCATTTGAAAAACTGCATTCTGGTAATTTAAGCTGCTTATATTCGTAATGAGAATTTCATTTTGTTTATTCAAGATTCCAGAATAATTTAAAGTGGAAATTTTGAAAGATGACAGTCTTAAACGAGCTCTTTAATCATGAAGTGCTGTAGTCGAAACAAATGCTTGGCAAAGTGACCTTTTAAAACAAATAACTATGAATTCTACTTGAAAGCTTGCATAAAAAAAAAAAAGGAAGAATATGAATGTAATTATGTCTGAGCAACAAGACAATTACAAGTAGAAAACTAAACGTCTTGAGAGGGTTTTTCTCTAAGAATAAATATACATTAAAGTGGGTGAATAAAATATTTTCATGTTCTACTCAAAAAAAAAAAAAATAATAATAATAATAATAATAATTTATAACAGTTGTCAAATTATACATACATATACATATATATATATATATATATATATATATATATATATATATATATATACTAGTGTTAAGCTATCTTATTGTTTAAGAAAAGAATAATATATCATGCCATTCATGATTTTTCAGAATGCGGGAAATCTTAAATACATTATTTATAACCTTTATATTACGCAAATGTTTAAGAATATATATATATATATTTAACTATTGAAAATGTTCTTAAATGTGTTAATTTAAAATATCAAAGATATTTTTATTAAAATTTTTTTATGTTTGTTTACTGAAAAAAAAAAAAAACATTGTTATTGTAATTTCAATAAATTATTTATATATATATGATTTCTTAATACATTATTGAGTACCCTTATTGTATTATAAATTTATTGTACATGTGAATTCTGTAAAATTTGTTATGTCTTTTGCCATATTGAACAGACAAAGAATTATTAGCCAAAAAGAAAAAAATAAAATCCAATTAATATTGTAAGTTTTTACATTGTTTCTTGTATTAATAAAATACATTTCGTGGATTTTCAAACAAGTATGTGCTTTACAGAAAGAAACATTGAAGTATAATCAGAATAAGAAGAAGTACAGAATAAGAGGAATTCTTAAAAACACTATAAATGATCAAGTATTAAATATTTGTATTGCATCGAAATGCAATTATGCACTTGATTATTTGTACTGCAACTCTTTTACACACTGTATAGGGAGTGGATTTAAAAATCGAATCCGTGAATTCAGTCCTATAACATCACATAAAATACATCATATGCAACCAAGTGTGACAGCGCGTTATGATTTTGCTAATTTTGAGCGCTTTATCTACCTGACAAATAATCTATTACGAGTACTACACGGCGAATGTTAGAAAGAATCTATTACGGCCTGTGCAATGCCTTTCACCATGTAATCTTCGCCTTTCTCAAATTTCTCGATGTAAATGTGCGAACACTCAATGATAATATATGCGTCTGTTGAATAGTGTTCTAGATTGAAGCCGCTGCTAAAAGCTGTTGTTACCATCAGCCAGACCGTACACGAATTGCATATATGCTTTTTTCTCGTCAAATTATTTATTCATTCTCAATTACGAATAACGTATGTTAAAAAAAAAAAAAAAAAAAAAAAAAAAAAAAAAATCTCCGTCAAGTGTTCTAAGCCGCAATGTGCACGCAACAGCCGCTGAGCGTTGTTCTTGGGTCTACATACTGTTGCGTCCTCGGGGTTCGTGAAATGCCTGTGAATGAAAGTTAAAACTTAAAGAGGCTTAAAATTGTATTTACAGAATATTCTAAAAGAATACAGTTTTATAAATCAAGTATCAACTTGAGATTCACCAGGAAACATAGCTTAAGCTGCCCACATTAAAATCACTGCATAAACTATACCATAGCGCTCACAAACAGCAACAGACTGTCAAAAGCAAAAGGTTTGGTCAAGCAGAGCTCTTCTCATTAAGCCTCTTGGCAAGGAAACTGACTGCAATGGTCAGAAGAAACTCGAGATACCGGAAAAAAAATTTTCTTACCAATGTCGCAAAAAATGTCACGAAGACGCGAAAAGTTATGAAAGATTGCGACAATTTTATTATTTGGCTTGGTGAAGTTTTTTAGAGGGTTTTATACAAAAATATTTTAGCGCAAAAACAAGCTAGAAATGCAGAGAATAAAAATTTTATAACCTGACTAAGCATCTTTGAATGAATTTACCTAAAAATAACAACTATTATTTACAAATTCGTAACACTGCCTCCCTCCCATCAATTGTATGTCTCGGGCAATGCGACCCTTGGTCAGGAGGTTAAAACTAAACAAAAAGTAAAAACTAGTATAGAAAAACAAAGTTACATATACCAATAAAATAACAATACAGAATGCAAAATTAAGGAATCGAACAACTTACAAAATTTAATAATAAGTACAAACATTTATATAAAAATATTTACATTACGCATATACAGATTAAAAAAATATCGTTAACTGTGCTATGTGTCTATCCTGTCTTAATGTACTACATTTGGTTTTGATGAAGGTGTTTTAGTAATTCTAACAAGGGTATCAGGGGGAGCATATCTCACATAGAGACACTTTTAAAAAACAAACACGTGTCTCGTTCTAAGTTTATAAAAATAAAGCACTTTAAAAACACGTACAAGTTTAAAAACTATTCTTTTTTAATTGAATATGTTTATAAACTTGTACGTGTTTTTAAAGTGTTTTTTTTATAAATGATCTAATTCATTCTTTTTAGGAATGTATAGGGGCCATTCCAGTTACATTGTAGACCGGGAGCGAGTCATCTATGTCAAACAGGATTCCACAACCAGACATTGTTTCTTCATTGTATTCAAGTTGTGTTCAATTTAGGTCATATCTCAACTTCATTCTCTCTGTTGCCATGTGAATCCGGGCCCGAGCAAATTTGTGTACGTCTTCAAACCAGGCCTGGAGATCTTTGATGCACACCTCTTGTGATGAAGGCAAGAAGGCTTCCGTTGGGCAACCAAAGATAACACGAAAGACAAAGTTTACATTCAAACAGCATATGTGCTTTAATAAAACCAGTAATTTCGTTGACAGCACTTCGATATACCAGCAGGAACATTATATATTCAAGTCACAAAGTTGCTCGTTTCTTGATAATAGAAGCAAGAAGTTATGCAAGATGGAATGGTTAAAACTCTCGTCCATTCCGTCCAACCTGGAATGAAGGAGCATTGTCTCAGTTTTATCTATGACAAGTATCTGGCACAGTCTTTTGAAAACTGCAAAGATGAAGTTCCGATCTAGATCTGTATGAATCTTTAAGTGCATGCCATAGATTGACAACCATTGCTGCACTAGGACCTCTGCAACTGTGCATACCTGTTGATTGGGAATGTGATATGCCTGAAGCCACTTGGTGAAATGGTGCATTACAATGAGGATGTGCTTACTGCCTCTGGAGGTCCCTGGCAAAAGGCACAAGATGTCGAGTGCGATCCGTTCAAATGGTGTTCCCACACTATACAATGGAAATTTCCTTGTTTTTTTTTTCTTTCGGACTTTACGTGCATCACAAGCATCGCAAGATTTGCACTATATCTCCAAGCATCCTTGCCTTGCATCAATAGAAACGTTCTCAAACTTCCTGGAGAATTTTCGTCACTCCAAAATGGCCTCCAGTTGTGCTATTCTACGTCTACAGCTGCTTTCGAATGTCCGGAATCTTTGATCTCGGCCGTAATATCTGCCATTTGAAGATCCGTCCATCGTCAGATTCCCATTTTCAGCACAGTACGCCATTCTATTATGACCAGAGTCCAAGAGTGCCCAGTAATATTTCTTGATGGGGATAAATGTGGAAATGTCCTGCTATCTAGGTCCGTTACTTGGTCGTCTGCTTGAATTTTAGTACTGGCTTTATGTCAAGATCTCCTAACTGTGCTTGCTTAACATCCTTTTCGCCCCATGGATCTTGATTCGATGGCGTTGAAATTGCAGCATGGCAAGTCAGCTGGTATTTATCTTCGGCTCGAGAGCTGTACTTGCAATATTCAGAACTGAGTTTTTGTGACAAAGCTTCTGTATTTCCATGTAGAGATCCTTTACGATGACGCATTTCGAAGTCATATTCCTGGAGACGTTTTGTATCCACCTGTCAATATGGCCTTGTGAATTCTTGAAATTTAGCAGCTACGTTAAGTATGCGTGGTTTGTTTGGAGCAGAAATTGATAACGATGGAAAAGTTTTATGCCCTTTACATAGGCAAGTGGTTCTTTCTTCGTGGTACAGTATTTTTGTCTCCGTTTTAGACATACATTTACTCCAGTAGGCAACAATACGCTCTTGGCCATCTATTTCCTGAGACAAAACAGCATGAACAATTTTATGGTTTGCATCAATTTCTAATATGAATTGCTTGTCGAGATGTTGGTACGACAGAATAGGCGAAGATGTTAAAACATCTTTATATCTCTTGTATGCTTTTTCACATTCCTACACAGGAATTTTTGTTTCGCTTCCTTCTGCTTGTGTCAGCTTGCCTAGCAATACTTTAAAAACCATTCACGAACTACTTGTCACATCAACATAAGCCAAAAAAAACTTTGTAATTGATAGATGTTTCCAGGACGACTCCAATTCTTGACTGCAGATATCGTCTCAGGATGAGTTTTCACCTCTTCAGCAGAGATTTAACAGGAAGTAGCCCCCGCTCATCACTCTTGGAGCGATGATGAGCGCTTCTAAAGGGACTACTCGCAGTGTATTAAAAAAAATAATTAGCCAGGCTTTACCCTAGAGTCGAGACAGTGGGCAATGATTTAGTTATTACCTCACGTGACATTGGGCACAAAAAGTGTTACAAGTATTGTAGGCAGTCTTTAGGAAATTATTTTTGGAAAGAAGTCACTTTGGTGCCGGGCATATGCCCCTTGCGACAGTGGGCAACATTTTATTTTGAAGAAGCTGAAAGAAGTCCAATATTGGTTCTTAAGAAATTTAAGTCTTCATTGTGTTACCACTAAAGAGCTTCGCTGAACAGTCCGGAGGAAGATACACATAGGTTGTAGATGCCACAGGAAGAGAGTCCGAATAGGAATCGTTTCAAAGTTGTTGACACCCTTTTAGGCTAGAGTGACTATATTTTTTTCATTCAATTTGGGGACAAAGATGGCGGCGTCCTCGAATTTCGAGGACAAAAAAAAATTAAATCACCTTAAATTCTAAAATTTTAGTAATTTTATGTATAAAGCACCTAAAAGAACTTATTTCAGCTTATTTATTATACATATAATAAATTACTATGATAAAACATTAATAACTTTATAACCGGCGTCCCCAAATGTTCTGTAATTTTTTGGGGACGAAGAGATTCGGGACTGTCCTCGAGATTCGAGGACATATGGTCAGCCTGTTTTAGGCTGGTGCTTACCTTTCTCGGAAGGCAAGCAGGGAGGGAGAGAGATAAAGGCAGGGAGAAAGGTATTTAATCGGTTAAATTAGAGACTTGCATTAGGAATGAGTAAATAATTTTTAATTTATTTATTAGGCTACTGCGAGAAACTGAAATTTTTGAAGACAGTTTTTTGGTGTGGAGATAGATTACGTAGGGGAAACTGATAGGTAATACTGCAAGAAAAATTGTAATGTTGTGGAGTTCCCTCCTCTCCGCATGGACACAGGTATAAGCGACGACGATGAAACCTGTTTAGATAGGCCGGAAAGGGATCGTGACCTGTGAGAAAAGCTGCAACTGGAGGAGTTATGTTGAAATTATTTGTGGTGATCATACGTATTAGATTATAGGTCTGTCTGTCCTTTTCGGATGAATCCCAAAGTTCCAGCCAGCTGTGGTGAAGAAGGGTTTTAATTTTTTGTTTGACATATGATGGCGGTGCAGGAAGGGAAGAGATGGAAATGGAGTTTTTCGTTGTAGTTTTGGCCAGCTCATCAGCTATTTCATTGCCGACGACACCCCTGTCGGCAGAAACTTGTACCAGGGAAATGAGGTTTTTGAGATTAAAGAGTTTGAGTTTTAAGGCCAGGATTAGTGGATGCCTTCTCCAGTGACGAGCCAGAGCGTGCAGTCCTGACAGGCAGTCGCTGTAGATTTTGATTTGTGGATACGTGTGTGAATTGTATTTAGCCCAGTCCACTGTCATTTGGATAGCAAAAAGCACTGCCTGGAAGAAAGAGTTGTAGGATTCTAGTCTGCTCGCCCACCGATGGATCGCATCATTATTTACGAGAACACATAGCGCTACTGCGACTCCATGTTCTGTCTTCGATCCATCAGTGAAGATTGCCATAGGTGCAGAAGGAGAAAAGCTGTTTTTATTGCATTTGGGTGTTTGGGCAGCAGCATCTTTCGAGATAATTCACTTCAAGACGGAACAAATTGCAATTGCTGAGATTTAATTTGAGGTTTTCCATTCTGCGTTTTTCCCGCACCTTAGGGATGTTTCTTAAATGTTCTTCAAAAATATGCCCCACAAAGATAGTATCGTCAAGGTACACAACACAGGCTTCATAGGAATTTCCTTTTAACACTGTCTCCATAAGGCGTTCGAAGTTGCATGTGGATCACCTAATCCAAAACGCATAACGTTAAATTGCCAGAATCCTTGTCCTGTAGTGAATGCAGTGATCTCTTGGTCTTGAGGATGTAAACATACTTATAAATAGCGCTCTTCAGATTCAAAGTCGAGAACCACCGATTGTTAGAAAGTGTGTCCAAAACTGCAACAAATCAAGCAAGAGGGTAACTATCTTTCTTCATGATCCTTCGAATTACGATAATTCACACAGAATCTCGTTCGCACCAAATGAATGGGAGAGGCCCGAGGGCACGCAGATGGTTCGATGGCATCAGTACGCGCATCTCGGTTAGTAGCTCAGCCACCTCTTCCTCTTTAGGAAATGGAAGACTCCTTGGATGTTGCTTGATTGGCGGATGATTTCCTGTGTCGATTCTGTGCTGAGAAAAGTTTGTTCTCCTACCGTTTTCAAGTGTTCAAGTAAACAGAGTTTTCTAAATTTATAGAGTATCTTCTCCGCAGCAGACCTCTGTTCAATTACTAACCCTGAATTCTTCAGCAACTCCGTTGATAAAATCTCAGAAGATTTAGCCTTGATTGCGTATGCCGATCATTGCATATTACTGGAGTGCAGGTTGTTAACACATCATATTTCTTCGCTATCTTCACTCTATCGCTTAAATTGGCTAATTTCAGAGGAATAGCGCTGTTTGAAAGGTCAATCAGAGTTGATGCTTCCAGAAATCGTTTCTAGATATTGTTCAAATTCAGGTGTTGAATCAGTCCATAGCGGAAGTTTTTTTCGTTAGGATATGTCCCGGAATTATATACTGAGCTTGTGAAGAGATGAAATTTTTAAATTTCGGTGATTGAATGCCCAGAGTTTGAACGTTAAATACAGCATGTCTTCTGAATTGTAATGCAGTTCATTATTCTTGAAATCGGATTAAAAATTATATATATGATTTTTTTTTTTTTTTAATCAAGTCCAAAAATTAAATGTTTACTTATATCTGTCATATGTACCACATGTTGTAATTGTTGCATTGGCTCCAGTATCGAGAATCGTGAGACAGGAAGTGTTATTATAGTGTTCATAAATAAGTTCATTATCGTCGCCACTCATCGAAGAAACATAAAATGCTTCAAAATGGGGCTGTTTAACTTCTGACAACCTCCGCCCGCAAGATGTCCTCCTCTTACTTTCCATCCGGTGACTGTGTAACTTTGTTATTTTCGTTAGTTTGTCGTTTTCGGCAGTTTATCTTGTCGTGCCCATCTTTTACTAAGTTCCAGCATTTAATCTTCCGAATCTGAACTTCTTTAGTACCCTCAAGATTGCGTAATTTCCTTGTGAGGTCGGCGATATTATTCTTCATTTTCTCCAGATCAGCTTGGGAATCATCTAGAGGAACTGCTCTGATGGTGTGAAAGTCTTTAAGGGAGACTCTTTGGGCTGCTTCAAACTTCAATGTATATGCCAAGGCCTATACTAGATCCTTGACACTGGCAAAAATCTCTATCAAGGGAGGGCTGGCAATTGGAAAGGAAAGGCTGGATCTCACACGGCATTGATGAAATATTGCAGGTATTGGAATCATCACGAATTTCAGAGTTGCTATGTGAGAAAGTTAACTGTGTCAGTCTCTGAATATGTGATGCCATGTCTTGTAAACTTTCACCAGATTTCTGATTTTAATTGGAGACGACTATACACTTTTGAGAATTTTTCTCCAATAGGCAGCTCCAGTGCTCTTGTCAAAGCCTCGAAATCATACCGCTGTTCCGTAGAAAGAGTCTCCAGTATGTCAGTTACGTCACCCTCTAAAGATGCCGCTGTCTTTACAGTAAGGTCCCATCCATTAGCTTCAGCTATGATGGAAACCTGTGTCCTATATTCTTGTCATCATGATCCTGCCATTATTAGTATTGTGGGTATGGGGAATGAATGTTCCGTTGGTGATAACAGCACCAAATTTGGTGGAGATAATGTTTGAATCACATACAATCAGAAGAACTTTGGCTGGAAACTCCTTTTGGGTATTTCCTGCAAAACAAAATGGCTGCTAATATACATTATTGTATTGTGTTATTGGCTGTACTTTTTGGTTGTTTTAATGATAAAAGGATATTTTTGGTGTCTAATATTACATTTTCCGGGTTAAAGAATTTGATTATGCTAAAACTGAATTGATATAACCTACCAAATATCCAATATGGTCGCCAAAACAGTGAAATAATTATTGTTATTATAAGTGTGTGGGATAACATTGTTCTCAAATTATTGTAACTTTCAATAGAATAAGACATTGCTTAATTATATATTCAAGGTTAAATACAGTACATTGGCTACGTCTAAATGCATCTTCCATTACAAAAGCAGAATGCAGCGCACAATAATTCTTCTTTCAGGCAGTTGTAGCTTTATAAGCATTATTTTTTTCAACCACAGAAGATGAGTTCACGGCCACATGCAGATGCTTCTGAGAAAGGAGTCGAACACGGGGTTAATTTTTTTATCTATTTTATGCTAGTGAAAAGCCAAAAATATCTTTATAAATAAGGTTTGGTGAGTACCTCTGTAACTGTAAATAAGCTCTCAATATTTGTTGGTACAAAGATCCCTTACTGGTGGAAGTATGCCCGCTACTGTATTTCTTTATGTAAATAAATGCTTTTGAAATTTATTTAGTTCAGTTTCATTAGTCTTTTCAAATATGATTATAACAAATCATTTGATGTTACGAACATCTGCCTCTGTTGATTCTATGTTTCGTGTGGAAACTTCCGTGAATGTATTGGTTACCAGTGGCAACAATTAACACGCTTTTTATATTGATTTTTTCTATATCAAATAAGTGCTGGTAGTGTATAACTTTCCGTAAACTCATGAAAATACATCAATGCTTTCGAATGTACTGAACCAAGGTGTTTAGCTATTACTCTCACATTAATAGAGCAAAAAGTGTTACCTTTTCTAAAAGCTATGCATCGGCTTCCAACAATAATTGTGATACACTGCAAAATATGCAACCGAGAGTACAGACCGCATCAGAATCTACCGATCGAATGATGATCAACTTGCTTCGTGAAATGTGTAAAGAATTACCCTTGGATCCTCCTTCTTATCCTTTTTTGGCTGTATGTCTGACAGATATAAATGGGCTTAACCTTACCTACACCTAAATGATCATATTACTGATACAACTCGTCAACGATTTGTAGAATAAAGTGTTTTTTTTTACAGACACGTTAAGAAAAATTTTATTTATTGCAGCTGCTGGGACAATACTGATGAAGATACAAATTGTACACTATCCCAACAATCATACTGGAATTGATTATTCTCTCTTTCAGCCAATCACTTTCAATGAAGAAGGAGAAAGCCTCTTTCGGTTGTTTATGAATGCAAAGTTTTTAGTACGAACCTAATAAAACTTGAAAACAATTAGATCTTAATTATGATGTGAAGCCGTACCCGTCTGCAGCAAAAGGAATTGCAGTTCCTGAAATTGTGTTAAACTATGATGATTCTTTAACTCATATTTATGTCATTGAATCAACATTTAGCTAAAAAATTAGAATGTTGGTTGAATCATAAACATTTCAACGAAAAATAGTTTGACAAATGATGAGCAGCTGTCATGGGGAGATTTTAAAGCAGCTGTTTGTAGCTCAAAAACACTTCAAATTTCTGTAACATGTTCCGTTTTTAGTGACCCTACTTACTCATATGTAACAATAAAATACCTAATTAACATGTATTTAACTCCGTTTTGTTTTTAAATCATAACACAATTGTAGTATTAATAATTGATCAACTTTTATATAAAATGGCAATGTAGCTACAGTGGATGTTTCCGGCGAAATATGCTAAATAAACTAATTTTTATGTTGGGGCGTTACATATTGAATTGACTATTGATAAAATGATTGGTCAAATACTTGAGTCTAGTGGCTGGTCTAAACTTTAACCTAATGCTGGAGTAGTTACTTCAGGTAGAGCTGAAGGACTTGAAATTGGATCAAACATGAATGGATATCGTTATACTGAGGAAGTAGTATTAATTGCACTGGAAAAGAGGGAGATGCCAATCTATTCATTATATTTAGAAAGTCTTCATGAAGCACTCTCCTACTGTCTACAAACAAAGAAAAAGGTGAAAGGTATCTACAATTTTCAATTTTTAATTAATTACTATATAAATTTATCTTAATCTTTTTCTTTTGAAGTCTATCATGCAAGGACGTTACACATTGTTTCTTGCAATGCTACAGAAAATTGATTCATTTTTTTGCTCTTGACCATTATAACTATGCACGATGGCTCTCAGTGTCTATTTGGGATTTTGAGTTTCCCCTACACATTTGCCCAACTATCTACACTGACATCATTCGAAATGTTTTCTTTAGAAAATTTCGCCATTTATAGTATGTGTAACCAATTTTATAGTTTATTATTTAATCAAGCCAATGAATGTACAGTCGGTAACAAAAGTGTGCGAACACTAGCAAAAATCCCTATGTAAAAAAAGTACACTTAATACAGTTTTCTTAAATAAATCCTTGTCGAATCCTGTTCTTAGTCAGTCTAAGAACAGGATTCAAAAAGGATTTATTTAACAAAACCGTATGAAGTGTACTTTTTTTACATAGGAATTTTTGCTAGTGTTCGCACACTTTTGTTACCGACTGTATTATGAATAAATCGAAAAGTTCAGAATTTACTAAATTGACAGTCTGTGGTTGAATACTTTGCAGAGTTACCATATGTATCATTGGAAGACATGTACATGTCTTTTGGAAAAGGTAACACTTTCCGCTATATTAACATAAGAGAAATAGTTTAACATATTGGTTCTGTATGTTCAAAAACACTGCTACAACTTTGTTATAATCTAACAAAGAGAAACTGAGTTAAATTCATGTTAATTATTTTTATTGTTGTGTATGAGTAAACAAGGTCACTAAAAACGGGACATGTTACGGAAATTTAATTTTTTTTAGGTTCGAGCAAAAGGCTTTCCATTCATCAACAATTGAAAGACGCTTTTTTCTTTCTTCAGTGGAATTGACTGGCTGAAAAAGAGACAAAGCATTTCTATGAAATGACTGTTGGGATAGTGCAGAATTTGTATCTCCATCAGTGTTGTCCAGAGTAGCTGTAGTAAATATATCTTTTCTGAAAGTCGCTATTAAAAAAAAATATATATATATATTTCAAATCTTTGACGACTTGTATCAGTAATATGGTCATTAAGATGCAGCTAACGTTAAGCCTATTTTAAATCTGTCAGACATGCAGCCATAAAATGATAAACAGGGGGATACAAGGGTAATTCTTTACACATTTCACGAAGCAAGTTTCACGAAACACATTGATCATCATTCGAACTGTAGATTCTGATGTGGTATGTACTCCCGGTTGAATACTGTGTAGTGTTATCACAGCTATCGTTCGAAGCCGATGCATAGATTTTGAAAAAGGAAACACTTTTCGCTATATTAATGTAAGAGTAATAGCTCAACATCTCGTTTCATTGCATTTGAAAGAATTGATGTATTTTCATGCGTTTACGGCCTCTAGAGCACCTTTTGGAATGCATGGGACTCTCTAAGGAGGATCTCTTTACCAATTTTCTTCTGGTCTTTGACTTCCTAACAGTCAACGAACTCGTTGATCTTGTCTGACTCCCTCAGACAAGGAAGATAAGCAACAACAACAACGACGCGGATTGTTACACATTACCAGCATTTATTTGGTATAGGAAAAATCAGTATAAAAGCATGTTATTTGTTTTTACTGATAAATAATACATTCACGGAAGTTTCCACACCAAACATAGAATCAACTGAGGTACAAGTTCGCAATATCAAACGATCTCTTATAATCATGTTTGACAAGACTAATGGTGAAACTGAAGTATATAAAGTTCGAAAGCATTTATTTACACAAAGAAATGCAGTAGCGGACATATTCCACATGTAAGGGGGCTTTGTACCAAAGAATATTGAGAGTTTATTTACAGTCACAGTTGTGGTCGACAGGACACTTACCAGACCTTATTTATAAACATCCTTTGGCTTTTGATTGGCATAAGGTGGATGAAAAATGAACCCCGAGTTCAAGTGCTTTCTCAAAAGCATCCGCGACTCATCTTTTGTGGTTGTGAATCTTAATGTTCATCCCACTGCAACTGCAAGGAAGCCGAATTATGGTGCTCTGCTTTTGTAAAGGACAATGGTTTGAACATAGTCGCTGTACTGTATTTAACAGTGGATGTATAACTGAACAATGTCTTATTCTACTAAAAGTTACGATCATTTGGGTTCACTGATATTATAACTCGAATAAACTACTACGTCAGAAACGCCAAAGAAAAATATTTGAGATGCATACAGCTGTTTCGGTAGCCTTAAGCGTACCACCTTCACTGCAAAAGGAATTCTGAAACTGGAGAAGTGCACGTATAAATATAGAAGAGGGACCGAATTTAGTTCAACCAATAGGATTACGGGAAAGGTGGGGAGTGTTGCCAATTTTATTCGAGTTTTAATATTCCAACGCCAAGTCTCCTGTTATTATTCACTGATATTATCCCGCAATTTTATAATTATAATAAGCATTGCGCTGTTTTTTCAACCATATTGGATTTTTGGTATGTTCTATGAATTCAGTTCTAGCATAATCACATTCTTTAATTCGGAAAACGTAACATTCGATATCAAAAATATCTGTTTATCTTTAAAACAACCAAAAATACAGCCTTTAACACAATACAATCATGCCTATTGACGGCCATTTTGTTTTTGCCTGAAATACCTAAAAGGAGTTTCCAGCCAAAATGCTTCTGGTTGCATTTGCATTCTATGTTTTTCAAACATGAACTCCACCAAATTCGGTACTTTTATACACACTGAACAATTCCTTTTTAACGCTTTAATTGTCGCTAGTTTGTAGATTCGCAACCCATATCTTTAGTGTTGGCAATGTTTTTTATTCGGTACATACCAATAATTTTTAGAATTGCCATTTGGTATACATAAAAGGCGAATCGACTAGAATAATCATCGATTATGTATATCAAATGCCACTTCTAAAAACTTTTCGTGACTATTAAACAAAAAGTCTGGTAAAACTGAAGGAATGGGCGGCGAATAGACCAACTAGCGACTACTAACGGGTTAGTTTTGGTCTTAATGGACGTACTACATAAGTGCAAAGCTTAATTGATTTTTGATTCTGTATTCTTTTATCTTTTAACTTCCGAAGACATGTTAGCTAACTTTTCTTTTAGATTCCGAATATTATTCTGCAATTCATTTCGTAATTTTTTGTTTCAAATTTGCTTTCTTTTTCTGAAATTCTTTCTTTCATCTCATATCCGACGTTTCGTTTAGTATTTCTTCAATACTGACTACAATGGTCGGATATGGGATTCCTTTTACAGCCTCCTATTAAACGAGAATTTTGTAGTAAATTCTCAATTAATGGAATTAGAGCTTAGATATTCGAGATATAGATAATAATAATCTTCTCGCCAAAGTCGCGAAAATAATCGCCAAGGAGCGAAATTTCACGAAATTTTGCGCCTTGCCTTGATGAAGCTTTTTAACGAGTTTTTAAATGCAAATGCGCCATTTTAACGTGAAAACAAGCTCGAAATGAGGAGAATAAAAAAATTTTAACCTACCTAAGCCGCTTTGAATGATTTTTTTTTTTTTTTAAATATCTACTATTATTTACAAATTCGTAATAATATTCTTTGGTAATAAATGTTTGTGTCAATATGCTCTATCGACCCTTGGCGTTTTTTGCACGAATTTAGAATCAGTCTGTGTATATATATATATAACAATTCTATTATTTTTTATTTTTTTTTAATTTTAAATAGACAGCTTTATTTATATAATTTAATCTTGAATATAAATTTCATTGTTTTATTTATCACAATGATTTAACCTTTTCTTAGGAGCTTACTTAGTAAGATTTTAAACTAACAAGATATGTTAGGTAGAGAAATTATGTTTTTGTATAAGGATAATCCTGAAAAACAATTCTGTAATTAGTTGTAATCCGTAAACAAATTCACTACTTTTGTAAAACTTAATCTTTATAGGCTCATTTTCCGCGCTTCAAGGACACACTTACGAATTCTCATTTACGTTTATTGCAATGCGAGGCTCCATTTATTTATTTAATTTTTATTTTGTTCGTAAATTCTGCTAGCAGTATAATTTAAATGAGCAGAATTTCCTTGATCTTCAAAGGGTTAAAAGACTCTTATTGTTAAGAAAAAAGAAAATATATGCATTATTAACTGCTACTATGTTCGACATTTCTCAATTTTTATGGCCAAAATACACTTATATCTATCTATATATTTCTTTTATTAACATAGAAAAAAAAAAAAAAAACAGAAAATTAAACGGCACCTAAAACCTCAAAACCATCAAGAATTAATTTTCAACTAAATTAAATAACCTGTGAAAATTATATATGTGTGTGTATTTCAGAAATTTTAAATTATAAACTAGTTCTGTTTCTAAAAATGATAAAATACTTAATTTCTAATTTTAAATTCCTCTGTTAGAATACAATTCAGTTTATCCTAAAAAAAATTCTGTTGCAAAATATGTGCAATTTAATTATATTCTGAAATATTTAATTCGTTGCTTGGCAATCTGTTTGCTAGATTTTAATTTTAATTAAAAAAAAATACTTATATGAAAATTTAATTAGAATACTTAAGTAAAGTAAAAGAAAAATCTTGATTTATCATACACTAGAACTCTAATTTTGTTTAATATTTACTTTTTTTGTGACTTTTTTTTTGAATATTTCTTCGTGGATAAATATCCCAGCAGATATCTTGATTAAAATAAGCATTATAAAATTAACAAGCTGGGAAATGTAAATAAAATGTAAATACTATTTCTAAATGTATCACTACAGCTAAATTAAGAAAAAACAATTATTAATTGAGTTAAAAATATCACATATGACAGAAAGAAATCTAATTTTGGTAATTATAATATACAAATGAAAATAAAAATAACATTACAGCTAATCTTAATAAATTAAGTCTTGTAAAGTTATTATTTCGCTCTCTTAGAATTAATGTTGCATAAAAAGCTTAACGATTATTTAATTGAAATGTTATTAATGCTTCTGCTTTTTTTTTTAATTATATTTTCGATTTTTGCATAATTGTGCATATATGTATAAAGGCGTATATCCGATATTAAATTAAGCATGAATGCATTACTGTAGAAAATACACTAATATTGTTTCTTTAAAAAAATAGTTGTTTTAATTAATTAAACATGAATTCTTCGAAATAAGCCTATTTAAAATTATATATTATGTTATTAAACAACTTTTATTACTTTACTATTACAATTTTTTATAATGTAGGTAATTTTTAAAATTGGTGTGTAATTAAAAAAAAGGCAAATTTCTTTTCTTGAAACATTTTAATTAATTATTTTATTTTATTTTTGTTGGATTTCACATTTGTGGTTTTATTATTCACTTAAACTTTATTTAGTAGTCTAATTTATTATTATTATTATTATTATTATTTTAAATCCAAGATAATAAAATTTACAAATGGGAGAAAACCTATTCAATCAGTCACTGAATTTTCTAAAATGACTAGCCTCAAATGTTCTAATTTAAATTCGTAATGTGTAATTTCGTAGTTAAGCCTTGATGTATTTTTTTTTTCTCTTCCTATTCCTCTTACTTTACTTATTTATTTACTTTTTCTGTTCTATGCTTTGTTCTTATGCCCCTTCCTGTTTTATTTATTTATTTTCCCAAGAATTTTTAACAATACGCAATGATATATATATACTGGTTTAACTCAGTTTTACTATATTATGTATTGGCAATGGAAATGCTTTTGTCAGGGTGCTTTATAAAGTGTTCCTTTGGTTACAGACATGGTAACGTTTTACTAGCAATGGTAATGTTTTACAAGCTATGGTAATATAAGCGAATAAGTCGTATTTTAGTATGCTTATTTACATTTTAAATAAAATGTCTGTAAAATAGTTTTTGTTGTGATAAATGTCTTAACATTTAATATTTCTTCCGTTTTTCTGTAAGTCGTTGTCTTATTTTAGTCTTACAAGCAGAGGTCGCGACATGGAAAATTCATATCGGGACAAAAGTGCGTAGGATTGTAGTATACTATGTTGGTAACAACATGTTAAAACAGTAGGACCCACTAGCCACAGAATTTCGAGAAAAAGGCGTTTAAAGTTGCAGTAATATTTAAATACAAGTTATTTCGCAGGAAGGACAACGTTCCAATGGCGTGGTCGGCAAAGTAAATGGTTGCTATGCGGAGGGCCGGGCTCAATGTTACCGACGGGAATGTTTTTTCCCCTTTTATTTATTTAATCTAAATATTTTACTTTATTGTTACTTTCTCTTATAATTCAATTCAAAATTTCAAAATGTTGATAAATTATTTAAATTTCTTAAACTTAATTAAAAAAAAAAAAAAAAAAAAAAAAAAAAGAAAGAAAAGAAAAAAGAAACATGCATGTTTTAAAATATTCTATTTTTTTTATATTTATAATTTTCTAAAAATAAAAAATAAAAAATAAAAATAAAAATAAATAATTATATACTTTTTTCAACTATAATGTTTTAACTATGAAATAGAGTAAAAATAAAGCAGACCTTTTTAAAAATCTAAACATTTTATTTCATTTTAGGTGTATTTAAAACAATGCTAAACTTTGTTTTTTTAAATTTCAGAAAATTATTTATATATATATATATACATATATAGATAAATAGATAGATAGATAGATATAATAATTTTAATTGTACATATGATTATGGCCCAAACAAATTAACTAATTAATTCTCCAATTATTACAGCTTCTTGAAAAATTATAATACGGAAATCTGATTATATTAAATTACATTACAGGCAAACAGACACCCGATCATGTTTAAAAGAAGATTTTAAATATTAATCAACGTACGTTTGCCTTCAACAGTCTCTTTTTTATCCTTCTATGCATAAAATAAAATTTCAGCTGCTCTCTAATATTAACAACCTTAAAACGGTTAAGTAATTCATAAGTATTAAAACTATATCAGGAAGTTTAAACCAAGATTTAAACACACCTGTTGTTTTACACTTCTATTTTTTATTTATTTATTATGTCTATTTTTTCTTTATTTTTAAATTTGTTATTCAGGGTTTTGTTTGTATATTTCGCTTATTTATTTTTATTTGATTTAATTCATCCATTTACTTATTTCGTTGCAGTTGAAGTCTGCAGTTGAACGACCGTAAAATTTAATCTTTCGAATAATTATACCTGAAATTTAAGAAAGTTAATGAACAATAATTATTGAATTTTTGTGATAAAAAAAAATATGTAGGTTATATAGTTATAATTTTATGTATGTAATATTTTTTATTTTCTATAACTCAAAGAAATAAAATTTAGCTTGTTTAAATTATAAAATAAAGTAAAAAGAAAATAAAAGGCTTAGATAAATAAATATAATATGCATATGCATTTTTTAAATAAAATATTCTCTTTATTTTTACTTTTTTTTATAATTAAAACGAAGCTAAAATTTATTTCTTAAGTTAAAATTTTCAAACCTACATTTTTTAATGTTCAAGGGAAAAAATATTATTTATTAAAATTTTCAAATTTTTATTTGAATTATAAGAGAAAGAAACAGCAAAATAATATGTTTACATTTAACAGGGAGCAGTCCCCGCGCACCACTCGTGGAGCGGTGTCGAGCGCTTAAAATGTTTAGATTATATATATATATATATATATATAAAGTGGGGGGGGGGGAATTCCCGTCGGTAGCATTGAACCCGAGGCCTCCTCGTGGCAACCATTTACTCTGCTGACCAAAATACAAAAAATCGCATAAAGCATATTTATTTTTTAAAATCTAAAAGGAATATCAAAAATCTAAAAATGTGTTGCAAATCTGCATACATTCCTTTACCTGAACTGCATAAAAACTGAACTGTACATGCCGTAGTTATCTCTGTACGTTACACAGAAACACGGTTTATAAACAAAATGAAAAGTTATACATATTTTATTTTATTGGCATCAACTTGAAATTACATTTAAAAAAAAAGAATCAAGAAAAAAACGCAAAAAATCGCCTAAAACATACTTATTTTTAAAAATCAAATAGGAATATCGAAAATCTAAACGTATGTTGCAAATGTGCATACATTCCTTTTTCTGAACTGTATAAAAACTTAACTATACATGCCGTAGTTTTTTCTGTACGTCACACACAGAAATACAGTTTATAAACAAAATGAAAAGTTATACACATTTTATTTTATTGGCATCAACTTGAAATTAAAATAAATAAAAAATCAAGAAAAAACGCAAAAAATGAAGAAAAGGCGCAACAAATCGCACAAAGCACAATTATTTTTAGTTCCCCTTCATACTATAGGTATGGGGAACTTAGGTTATCGTGAAAATTTTCGACCTCGGTTTTTTGACTTTTCTACACTTTTTCAGGAGTGAGGAATCCGAAAATGACAAAATTTCTATGGTGTCTGTCTGTAGAGTGTCTCTTAGTCTGTTAGTATGTTAGTCTGTTAGTCTGTTAGTGGGTCAGTCCGTTAGTTTGTTAGTCTGTGTACACGATATCTCAAGAACAAATTGTCGCAGAGAGGTCAGATCAGTTTTAAAATATTACTTTCGACACTGGCAAGAGCCCTATTCATTTGCAACATTCGAATTTAAAAACTTCGTAAGTTATTAGAAAATTAGGATTTTCTTAACATGGGAGAATAGGACAAAAATTCACTTAAACGTGCATTAAATGAAAACGTTTTACTGTAAAAATGTCAGACCAGTTTTAAAATGTCAGTTTTGATGCCGGAATGAACATCAGTAACTATAAATATGCTACTCTGAAAATTTCGCAAGTTACTGGAAATTTACGAATTTCTTAACATGGCAGTATAGGGCGAAATTTCACATAAACGTCAATTTTGAGAGATATTTTCATCGTAGAGATGTCAGACTACTTTTGAAATATTATTTAGGACACTGGCATGAATATTAATGACTATGAATTTTCCAATATAAAGATTTCGTAAGTTATTGGAAATTTACGAATTTCTTAACATGTCAGAATAGAGCAAAATTTCACATAAACGTCAATCTTGAGGGATATTTTCAGCGTAAAGATGTCAAACCACTTTCGAAATATTATTTAGGATACTGGCATGAATATCATAGACTATGATTTTTCCAATTAAAAAAAAATTCGTAAGTTATTTGGAATTTACGATTTACTTAACATGTCAGAATAAGGCAAAATTGATCATAAACTTCCATTTTGAGGATCCTAAATACATTAGACAACTTCAAAATTAAGTTTATGATATTTGTTTAAACATGATTGAATGCAAATATTCTACTAGGAAACATTCGTAAATTATTCGTAATTTACGATTTTATCAACATAGCGAAATTGTAAATTTTTCATATAAATATGAATTTTGAGGTTTATTGCATTGGAAATAGTAGCATGAAAACTAAACAACAGAATTGACCCTGATAAAATAAATTAATAAATTAGAATAAGATAATTATATCCAAGTGAACGGTGGATAGCCTATTAGGCGGGGATTTCATTCTGTCACTGTATCAAGCTTTGGTCAAATTCATTTCTTTTAAAATGATTATAATATGTCTCGCACTAGAAATTTCTGAGAACATAAATATGATGGGGAACTGAGCAGAGTCCACCTATGCCAACTAGTTTAGTTCCCCATCATACTATAGGTATGGGGAACTTAGGTAATCGTGAAAAATTTCGACCTCGTTTTTTTTACTTTTCTACACGTTTTCAGGTGTGAGGAATCCGAAAATGACAAAATTTCTATGGTGACTGTCTGTAGGGTGTCTGTTAGTCTGTTAGTCTGTTAGTCTGTTAGTGGGTCAGTCCGTTAGTTTGTTAGTCTGTGTACACGATATCTCAAGAACAAATTGTCGCAGAGATGTCAGATCAGTTTTAAAATATTACTTTCGACACTCGCAAGAACCCTATTCATTTGCAACATTCGATTTTAAAAACTTCGTAAGTTATTCGAAATTTACGATTTTCTTAACATGGGAGAATAGGACAAAAAATCACTTAAACGTGCATTAAATGAAAACTTTTTACTGTAAAAATGTCAGACCAGTTTTAAAATATCAGTTTTGATGCCGGAATGAACATCAGTAACTATAAATATGCTACTTTGAAAATTTCGCAAGTTACTGGAAATTTACGAATTTCTTAACATGGCAGTATAGGGGAAAATTTCACATAAACGTCAATTTTGAGAGATATTTTCATAGTAAAGATGTCAGACTACTTTTGAAACATTATTTAGGACACTGGCATGAATATTAATGACTATGAATTTTCCAATATAAAGATTTCGTAAGTTATTGGAAATTTACGAATTTCTTAACATGGCTGAATAGAGCAAAATTTCACATAAACGTCAATCTTGAGGGATATTTTCATCGTAAAGATGTCAAACCACTTTCGAAATAATATTTAGGATACTGGCATGGCATGAATATCATAGACTATGATTTTTCCAATTTAAAAAATACTTAAGTTATTTGGAATTTACGATTTATTTAACATGTCAGAATAAAGCAAAATTGAGCATAAACTTCCATTTTGAGGATCCTAAATACGTTAGACAACTTCAAAATTACGTTTATGATATTTGTTTGAACATGATTGAATACAAATATTCTAATAGGAAAATTTCGTAAATTATTCGTAATTTACGATTTTATCAACATAGCGAAATTGTAAATTTTTCATATAAATATGAATTTGAGGATTATTGCATTGGAAATAGTAGCATGAAACAACGGAATTGACCCCGATAAAATAAATTAATAGATTAGAATAAGATAAATATATCGAAGTGAACGGTGGATAGCCTATTAGGCGGGGATTTCATTCTGTCACTGTATGAAGCTTTTGTCAAATTGATTTCTTTTAACATTATTGCCGAAACGTCAGTGGAGGCCCTCTGTTGAGACTCAAAACGGTTTTGGGCTGTGTCTGTCTGTCTGTCTGTCTGTCGCGCGATAGCGGCCGCCAAAAAAGCGCTATTTACTTGAAATTTGGTACACATGTTCATGCGCCCCACGAAATCAGCTGTATAGTTTTTGGTATGTATTCAATTTGTAGTTCGTATACAGGGACACGCCAAAGTTTTTCTTATCATTACGGCCTATGGGAGAAATTTATATGTATCGCGATAGCGGCCACAAAAATCACGCTATTGACTTGCAATTTGGTACACGTGTTCATGTGCCCCGCGAAATCTGCTGTATAGTTTTGGGTGTGTATTCCATTTGTAATTTGTGTACAGGGACACGCCAAAGTTTTTCTTATCATTACGGCCTATGGGAGGAATTTGTATGTACCGCGATAGCGGCCACAAAAATCACGCTATTGGCTTGCAATTTGGTACACGTGTTCATGAGCCCAACTGAATCAGCTGTATAGTTTTAGGTGTGTATTCCCTTTGTAGTTCGTGTACAGGGACACGCCAAAGATTTTTTATGATTACGGCCTATGGGAAGAATCTGTATGTACCGCGATAGCCACCGCAAAAATCAAGCTATTGACTTCCAATTTTTGCCGAAATGTGAATGGAGGCCCTCTGTTGAGACTCAAAAGGATTTTGGATTCCGTCTGTCTGTCTGTCTGTCATGAGATAGCGGCCGCAAAAAACACGCTTTTGACTTGAAATTTTGTACACATGTTCATGATGCCCACGAAATTAGCTGTATAGTTTTCGGTGTGCATTCCATTTGTAAGTTCGTGTACAGGGACACGCCAAAGTTTTTTTTTACCATTACGGCCTATGGGAAGAATTTGTATGTACAGCGATAGCGGCCCCCAAAATAACGCTATTGACTTGCAATTTGGTACACATATTCATGAGCCCATTGAGCAAGCATTTGACGAAACTGATATAGATCTGAGACTGACCGCCTTGGCGAAAATAATGCTCCTTTTATAATTTTTTTATCGAAAACAGACTGTTCTGGAAAATTCTCGTATCACATCAGCCAATGAGATTAGAGCTTCCATATTTGGTATATCCCTAATAAGGATTTTCTCGCCAAGATCGCCAAAAAAATCGCCAAGGAGGGAAATAGTCGCCAAATTTGGCGCCAAATTTATTTCTTCCCTTATAGGAGCTTTTTAATGCGTTTTTAAAGGAAAATTTGGCTATTTTAACGCTAAAACGACTATAAAGGCACAAAATTAGCATTTTATCAACTTACTAAACCTCTTTGAAAGAATTTATACAAAAATAAATGCAATTATTTACAATTTCGTAACACTTTATATCATATACAAATAGGTATACAAAGAGAGATACAACGGGGTTTGAGGGGGGCTGCCGCCCCCCTCAGGAATGTATTTGATTTTGGTAATAAGTCGATCGAATCAATATATACTATTATATAATAAGGAATAAATAAAAATGACCTATTGAATAATGTCTGATGCAAATAGGACGTTGAGGCTCCTGATCTGCAGATCCACCAGTAATATGTCTCGCACTAGAAATTTCTGAGAACATAAATATGATGGGGAACTGAGCAGAGTCCACCTATGCCAACTAGTTTAAAATCTAATAGGAATATCGATATGTTGCAAATCTGCTTGCAGCATTACTTTATCTGAACTGCTTAAAACTGAACTGTACATGCCGTAGTTTTTTCTGTACGTCACACACAGAAACACAGTTGAACATTTTCTTTTATTATTATAGATGGATATATAGTTATTACATTAAGTTTTATTACGTAGTTTAATTAAACATAGGTTATTTTATCCAGTACTTATAAATAAGAAACCTCAGGAATTTACTATATTGCATATTATTTGATAGTAATGAATAGAATTAGAATATAATAAATATAATTTTTTTAGAAAATTATAATATATTGAACTAAAATATATATAATGAATAGATTTTTAATCATAACCCGTTTGTGCGGCATCTTTACATTTGTTTTCAGAGCAAAAACAATGTTTGAGAAATTGATCGTGTCAAATGGTTCTGTATATTCTCACAACATATCCAGCAGAAAATTTTCCTGCTTCTTGAAGATTTTATACATTTTTGTCAATATTTAGTAGTTTAATTTATTATTCCATAGAATAAAAAAATACTAATTAAAATGATTTATGTATAATAATGTGTTAGTGATTCTTCACATATTTACAAACGCGGGTGATAAATGACTTTTCTTTTTACCGAGTAAATCGATAAATTACAATTATAAATTAAAGAATTAATTTCAGATTTATCTAAATTGCATTTTCTTTAAACATCGTAATTTAGCATAACAAGTGGTAAAAATGAAGTCTTCAATAAAATTTACTGTGATAAATTTGAAATAATTACATTTAATAGTAAAAATTTATAAGTAAATAATTATATTTATTAATTGCAAGACAATTCATTACCTGCAAGTGAGTACATAAAACCTTTACCATTAAATATGTATCTAATTATGTTTACAATTTTAATTAAAATCACACAATCAACTGTGGAAGAAAATCATATTTATTGAAATTTTATTTTTCCGACTGAGTGAAAATAATGCCTGGACCGGGAGTCGAACCCCGGACCTTTGACTTACAAGGTCAAGGCTCTACCAATTGAGCTATCCAGGCCGACAAACCGGTCGGCATTACTCACTCTGACAACCTTTTGGCAGAAACAACTGGTCTATCATATAGATAGCTCGACAGAAAAAAGCTGCAGGTAAAGGAAAACACCATTAAACAATGGGAGAAAGACCGGGGTTCGACTCCCGGTCCAGGCATTATTTTCACTCAGTCGGAAAAATAAAATTTCAATACATAATTATGTTTAATTAAACTATTATTTAATTATGCATTTTATTATGTTTCATATATATATATATATATATATATATATATATATATATATATATATATATATATGAAACATAATAAAATGCCTCCTTTAAAATTAGAGCTCCATTCCTCAAACTTAAATGATACCTGCCTCCCAGTAACCCACTGATCGCGTCCTAAATACTTCTTAAATTGATAGTCTAAACTTTTCAGTAGCTATAAATGTGTTGCAATTGTTCAGCATTTTAGTGGATTTCGATGTAACTAGAAGCCTATAAAAATGACTTAGGCTTTGTTTAGAAAGACTCATCTTTGCGTGATGCTACGTAAGTTCTTGGATTTTATTAATTTAGTCAATTCTGACGTCTGTTAATTTATCATATATACTATACTGTTCGAATTAATTGGGACAAACGGAATTTTTTTTTTTTTTTTTTTTTTTTGTAAAACCATAGCTTTTAATCATTACATACTTTAAGCAGACTGATAAATCTCTGTATTAGTATGAAGTATATCCTCTTTTCGCAGAAATGGCCTCTTCAACACATCTTGACATTGAAGTGTAGCACACATGTTCTTGATTTCATCATCATGGTATCAGACTTGTATAGCACATTTTATGATTTGTTCTGTTGTCGTGAAATTCATCTTAGCTAAACTATTCTTGAGAATATACCATAATTTTTCAAAGGGATTTAGGCCTGGTAAATTACCAGGCCAATCAAGCACATTTCTTTTATTTTTATTTTCCCGTACAAAAGTCTGGACCAAATTCAAATTGTAACAAGGGGCCAAGCCATGTTGAAATGTTCCGTCAAATGTTTCCATGAATGAAACAATCCTACTGCAGAATATTTCTATATATTTGACAGAATTTATCATGCCTTTAAGAGGAACTAAGCTTCCAGAGCCCCCCCCCCAAAAAAAAACCCAAAACATCTATGTAGAAGGCTATTTTAAAGTCTGTTGGATGTGGTTTAGTCGCGGAGTTTCACCTTCACTTCGTGTAACTACACTTGATTTGTAACCCTGCACAAATAAATGTTTTTCATCACTGAAAATCACTTTCTTCAAGTCATTAACAGCCCATGATCGGTGATCGGTATTTTGTGGCCCATGCTAAATGTTTTTAATCATTTTCTGAATTAAAAATTGTTTTTTCCTCGGTCTTATTGATTTATGGCCAACTTCCAGAAGCCTTTTCCAAACAGCCGAGGTACTTGTTAGATATTGTCCATGTATTATTTTATTCTCTCATTTTTATATTTTTAACTCACGTGATGTATTTTTGTTATTGTAAAAAAAAAAAAGAAAAGATTATTCACATGATGCTCGTGCGCGTGCATCTAATTTGTTTTTTCTGAGTATTCAAATTTTTCAATGGAATAAAAGCAGGAAATAGATTTTGTTGTTGGAATTTATTTAGTTTTAGAAAGCTTAGGAGTTTAAAATAACTTCTTTTGTATGCTTTAAGTTTATTTGGCGTCCGCGATTATAACTAGTAAGCTAGAGAGTTAAAATAACTTTTTTTTGTACGCTTAAATAACATTTTGTGGCGTCCGCGACAGGACGAAGTAAAACAATATGTTTCAAGTAATTAAAGGTTTTAGAAAAGCCGATCTGAAGTTTGTAGCGGAAGAGCTTGGCGAAATAATTCCTCCTGAATGTACTATTGCTACTTTAAAGGAAATTATCTTGAATAGCAACGAATATAAAAATGATCCCACTTTTGTGCAAGAAATTTTATCAACGGCTGTTGTTGAGAGGCAAGAAAGAGAAAAATTGAAACTAGAGCAAGAAAAAGATCTACAACAACAAAAATTTAAATTTGAACAAGAGGAGAAACTTAAGCTTGAACAACAAAGACTTAAACTTGAACAAGAAGGAAAAATTCAATTAGAAAAGCTTAATCAAGAATTAGAGATAAAGAAGATGGAATTACACCAACAGTTGGAATTGGCTAGAATGCAGTCCCAGGCACACATTCAGGGGGAGTCAATTTTAACTGTTAGTGAAAATAATTCATCTAGAAGAAAAATTTCCTTACCCAAGTTGCAATTCCGACAATTTGATGGGGATTTAAAAGAATGGCTACCATTCTGCAGTCCGTTTGAGCAGATAGATAAAGATAACGATATTCCTCCAGAAAACAAATTACAGTACCTCATTCAAGCAACGGTCGCTGGTTCCAGAGCACGAGAAGTTGTAGACAGTTTTCCGCCAACTGGCGCCAACTATGCCAAAGTTATAGAGAGTCTAAAAGCTCGTTATGGAAGAGATGATCTTCTAGTTGAAGTGTACGTTAGAGAATTATTAAAATTAATTATAGTTGCTCATACAAGAGAAAAATTTTCTCTTACTTCATTGTACGATAAACTTGAATCATATTTAAGGGCTCTTGAAACGTTGGGTGTCACTACTGATAAATGCGCTTCTATATTATATCCTATGGTAGAATCCTGTTTTCCAGCTGAATTTTTGAAAGCTTGGAATAGAAGTAACATTGTTTCTACTAGTTCTGATGCGAAAGAACGGTTGGACAATTTGATGCAATTTCTCAAATGTGAAGTTGAAGGAGATGAAAGAATAAATTTGGCGGTCGCCGGTTTTGGTCTGGCAAGGAAAAATGATGACCGAAATTATAGAAAAAGAAGGACTTATATTGATGTTGTTAAGCCTATACCCACTGCCTCTACTTTATTAACGACTTCTTTTAAACAGGATCTAAAGAAAAATTGTGTGTTTTGTGATGGAAAGCATATGAGTTCAGACTGTTTTACGGCACGAAAGATGAGTTTTAATGAGAAACAGAATGTTCTAAAGGATAAGAAGTGCTGTTTCCTCTGTTTGGGGTCAGGTCACACTACCAAACAGTGTAAAGCTGTCCTGAAGTGTTTTATCTGTGATAGAAAACATTCCACCGTGATGTGCCAAAGTCTTGATAAAGGCAAAACAAATGAAAGAGAAGAGAAAGAAAAGTCAAATGAAAGTGAAGTAAATATGGCAAATTTCAATAAAAATCCAAGGGTATTTCTTCAAACTCTCAAAGCAAAAGTCGTCTCTGATAATAAAGAAAAGGATATTCGTCTAATTTTAGATACTGGTTCACAAAGATCGTATATTTTGAAGAAATTAGCAGAAGAAATGAAATATGCAGCCATTAAAAAAGAAAAGGTTGTACATTCACTTTTTGGCGGAGTCTCAACCAAAGAATATGAACATAACTTTTATAAAATAAGATTAAGAGATTTGACAGGGAAATTCAGATGCAATTTTGAGGTTTTGGATCAAAATATTATATGTGAAAATGTTAAACCTGTGGGAAAAGGTTCTTGGCTGAAAGAATTGGCCGAGAAAGACATTGTTTTGACAGATGTTGGCGATGCAGATGAATCTATTCAAGTACTGATTGGAGCTGATATAATCGGTAAACTATTGACAGGTCGAAGAGAAGTGTTGTCATCTGGGCTAGTTGCAATGGAAACATTTTTTGGCTGGACATTAATGGGAAAAGTTCCTCAAGAAAGTTCATCTAAAGAAAATTTAGCGCTATCAGTTACTTCCATGTTTGTAAAAGAAGAAGAAATTTCCGACTTATGGAGATTAGATTTACTTTGAATAAGTGATCCAATCGAAAAGCTATCTAAGATGGAAATAGATCGTCAAGTGAAAGAACACTTTCTACATACAGTAACACGGAATAAAGACGGTCGTTATGAAATATCCTTGCCATGGGCTGAAGATAAACCACCTTTACCTGATAATTTGTGTTTAGCCAAGAAAAGGTTAACCAATGTCACACAAAAACTACTTGCGAGTAATATTTATGAAAAATATGAGGAAGTACTTTTAGGATGGCTTGGCGACAAAATTATTGAAGAGGTCCCTGAATGTGAAAGGTCCTTTTATGGACACTACTTACCTCATCGACCAGTTATAAAGGAGAATAGCACTACTCCAATTCGTCCAGTATTTGACGCATCAGCAAGAATCCAAAACCATCCATCTTTGAATCAATGTCTACACTGCGGTCCAAATCTCATTGAATTAATTCCTGACATACTTTTGCGATTTAGAGAAAATAAATTCGGTGTCTTAGCTGATATCAAGAAAGCGTTTTTGCAAATAAGCATCCGGAAAGAAGATCGGGATTTTTTACGTTTCCTCTGGTGGAGCAATCCAGAACAAAGTGAGCTTAGAATATTTCGTCATGCTAGAGTCGTTTTTGGAGTCAAGAGTTCACCTTTTTTGCTAGCTTCAGTAATAGAATACCATATTAAAAATGATGAAGAATACGACCCAGAACTTAAGCAAAGATTGTTGAGAAGCTTCTATGTTGACAATGTTGTTACGAGTGTCCGTACAGAGGAAGAGTTAAAGAGATTTATTACTTGCTCTAAAAACCTAATGTCTAAAGGCGGATTCGACCTAAGAGGATGGGAACATACAGAAGAGAGAAATGACACGGAACACGGTAAAGAAGCTGTTGTACTTGGATTACACTGGAACAGATTTTCGGACATTTTAAAGGTCAATGTATCCTGGACGAAAGATGTAAATCTGGAGAAAATAACAAAACGTACTATGTTATCAGTGGCACATAAAGTTTTTGATCCAATTGGTTTTACTTCACCAGTCATGATTTGCCCCAAGATGATGTTACAGAAAACCTGGAAAATTGGTTTAACCTGGGATGAAGAAATTACCGGGGATCTAAAAAACGAGTTTATCGGATGGTTTCGTGAATTAAATATATTGGAAGAAATTGAGATTCCGCGATACATTCAGTCACTCCAGATAATTTAAAAAAATGTACTCTTCATACATTTTGTGATGCTAGTAATCAGGCTTATGCTGCTGTTGTATTTTTGAGAATAGAAAAAGCTGATCAAGTGAAATTATTCCTTCTGGATGCCAAATCCCGCATCAGTCCTTTAAAGTGCCCAACTATACCTCGAATGGAGCTTTTAGCGGCTTTGATTGGTGCTAGATTATCGAAATCAGTAACAGATGCATTCAGTTGGAAAAATATGGAAAGATATTTTTGGAGTGATTCCACGACAGTTCTTGCATGGATAATCAGAGAAGAGAACTGGTCAGTTTTCGTCAGGAACCGAGTTCAAGAAATAAGGAGTTTGACTGATCCTTCTTTATGGAAATATATTCCCAGTGAAATTAACCCACCGGATCTACCCTCTAGAGGTTGTAAAGCCAAACAACTTGTCTCTCTCAAATGGTGGGAGGGTCCATCGTGGCTTAAGAATCCATATGAGTATAATAAACATATGGATTTCATCTGCCAGAATATAAATGAAGAAGACGTTGAAAGAGAAAAGTTAAAATCTACAAAATTACTGATAAATGTAGATGAAAATTCACAGAATACTTGGTACTATCACTATTTTTCATGTTATGAGAAAATCGTTCGTCTTATTGGATGGATTCTCCGTTTTAAACATAATACTTGTAATACAAAGGATAAAGTGAAAGGAGAATTGACAAGTCAGGAATTTCACAAAGCAGAAATGAAAATGTGGATGATTCAGAAAGAAGCTTTTTCCTCTAAAGATTATGAGAAATTGAAAACTCTTGAGACTTTCAAAGATGAGGAAGATATAATACGCGTGAAAACTAAAATTTTGTACAGACAAGACAAGAAGGATTTTCTCACACCTATCGTTCTACCATCTAATCATGAAGTTGTTAAACGACTAATTTCATATTTTCATCTGAAAAATTGTCACGCAGGTCCTCAGATACTTTTAAATTTGATTAGAGAAAAATATTGGATTTTGAATGGAAGAAGAACTGTGACATCTGTTTTATCTAAATGTACTACTTGTAAAAGATTCAACTCTAAGAACGTGGAATCTTCGCCTATTTCTCTACCAGAAAATCGAGTAAAAGATGCAGCTGTGTTTCAGATCATTGGTATTGATATGGCTGGTCCTTTGTTTCTGAAAGACAATCAAAAGAGTTGGGTTATCTTGTTCACATGTGCTATCTATCGGGCAGTACATTTTGAGCTTGTTACATCAGCATCTACTGAGGTTTTTTTGATGGCTTTAAGAAGATTTATATCTCGTAGAGGAAGATGTTCCATTATATATTGCGATAATGGCTCTAATTTTGTTGGTGCAGCCAACTATTTGAAACGACTGAACTGGAATCATATACAAAAGGATGGAGCAACCAATTCAATTGAATGGAAATTCAATCCGCCAACTGCGGCGTGGTGGGGCGGATGGTGGGAGAGGCTCATCAGACTGATGAAAGATCTATTAAAAAGAGTCCTTGGGCGAGCGTGCTTGAATTATGAAGAAATGATTACTGTATTGTCTGATTGCGAAAGCATTATCAATTCTCGACATTTGACTTACATGTCAGAGCAAGAATCTATTAAGTCAATTTCTCCTGCCATGTTTTTGAAAGATATTCATGAATATATTGTCCCAGACATTGATGCAGTCGAGGGAAATTCTTTCAAACGAAGGCTTAAATATAGACAAGCACTGCAGAAAAGTTTAAGAAATCCATTTTGATCAGAGTATTTGGGCTTACTTATTCAGCGACCGAATGTGAGAAGAAGCCAACAGACAGTTTCTGTAGGAGACACTGTATTGGTGGGAGCGGACAATAAAAAAAGGATGCACTGGCCATTAGGACGCATCATAGAGCTTATTCATGGCAAAGATGGAAAAGTGCGCCTCGTAAAGTTACAAACATCTCATTCAGAGATACTTCGACCAATACAAAGAATCTATCCTCTAGAAGTATCATCTAGTGACGGTGCTGAAAATACGTTTCCTAATCCAGCTGTGAAGGAAGCACAAATTGAAAAGCCTTTGGAGGATAAGTCCTGCAGGGAACTTAGAAAGACTAGATCTGGAAGACTAATTAAAATGCCAGACAGACTGATTTTATGAAGTTTATGAAATCTTCTAGAGATATCAAAATGAAGAGTTTTGATTATAAGATATAATCAAAAGGTGGGAGGATGTTAGATATTGTCCACGTATTATTTTATTCTCTCATTTTTATATTTTTAACTCACGTGATGTATTTTTGTTATTGTAAAAAAAAAAGAAAAGATTATTCAGATGATGCTCGTGCGCGTGCATCTAATTTGTTTTTTCTGAGTATTCAAATTTTTCAATGGAATAAAAGCAGCAAATAGATTTTGTTGTTGGAATTTATTTAGTTTTAGAAAGCTTAGGAGTTTAAAATAACTTCTTTTGTATGCTTTAAGTTTATTTGGCGTCCGCGATTATAACTAGTAAGCTAGAGAGTTAAAATAACTTTCTTTTTGTACGCTTAAATAACAGTACTCACTTCAACACCATAATCCAAGAAATTCCATCGAAGGTCTGTGCTTCGATTTATTTTGTAATTTCCTATTAGAATTTTATCAATTCATGGAGTAGTTTTCCGTTTGCGCCGACATTTTCCTTTTCTCTTTGGAGACGATGATCCGGAATCTTGAAATATTTGATTTGTCCACACCAACTGCTGTAGCTATATCTCTCACAGTCACAGAAGTGTGTTCATTAAGAGCGATTATTTCAGAATGCTTCCTCTAAATAATATCTATCTTTGAACAAGCAAAAGTAACACATGTTACATGGAGCGCAAAATTATAACCACCAGCTGCCACACTGAGAGGCTCGCAACTGAACTACTGATACACTAAAACCAGTCAAACGAGTAAATTATAGCCAATGTTGATCCGTCTCACTACCTCTATACAGATATAACTGGTTTGAGGCAGTTCGGGACATGACTGGTAATCACGTACCAACTCAAACAAGAAAAAAAATGTTTGTCCCAATTAATCCGAACAGTAGAGTATATATATATATATATATATATTAAAAACTTTATTTAAAAATTACAATTTAAACGTAATTATAGACAGTAGAGTTACAAACGACTAAATCCAAATGCCCACAGACGGCTAAATTCATCTTGAGAATTGTAATGAAAGTGTTTATTATTATTTGATTCCTTTAGAATTATTTAAAATTATAAATATGTTCAGACTAATATTTAACTATAATATGTGTGTATTTTAAATATTTATTATTACTATTTAAGAGTGTATTTTGGTTTCTTTTTGGAAGATTATATTTAGTTTATGTAAGCTACAGTAATTGGATTAGCCCAAAAATATGTATTTGTATTTTTTGAAAATACATTTATCAATACAACACTATACAAATTGTTAAATCACACTTTAAGTAAAACATAGAAACCTTAGAGATTTAATTTATATTAGTGGAAAAACCCTCAGTTTATAAGGGAAAAGAGGCAAAACATAGATAAATTCGGGGCCAACATTTGATCCCGAATCTGCCTATGTAAGGAAAGTTATGTAAGTATTTTGGTCCGAATTTATCTACTCTGAAATAAATAGAATACTAATCTCTACCATGTATATAAATATATATCTAAAAAATACGAAATTTTTAAAAGAATATATATTTTTTAAATATATACATTTAGTTTCATAAAAATATTTATAATTTAAATATATATATATATATATATATATATATGCATAATAAATATAAACAAATAATATCAAGACTTATAACTGAAACAAAATCTGTATAATGTTTTCTTCAATTACGATTAGATTTCTATACTTCCAAAGCAGGAAGATTTAAAAATCATTTTTATCATATTTGAAACGTAAAAATGTATTAAACTGAGTTATTAAATAAGTTAAAAATATTTAAAAACATTCCCTGATTTTTCAAATGAGAAAAATGTAAATCTAAAATTATTGTGGAAAATATATTTTTTCAAATACTGCACTTTTTATAAATTGTATATATTTACAGAAGAAAATTTACTTATATATAAAAACTAATGCAGTTATTTCATATACTCTGTCTATAAATATTCAAATTCAGAATGTGCTTCAATTGAAACTAAATGTATGTCCAATTATAAAATTAAATATACACTGCTCGACATTGAAAATGCAACCCAAGAAGGAATGATAATAACGGAATGAAATTTGTTGGACACATACATTATAGTAGGAAGAACAACTGATTAAAATTTCAGGAAATTTGGAGTATATGTAATGAGAAAACAGTACATAAAGCAGCGACCTCTGTGAGCAATAACAGCACATACCTGCCTAGGCATTGAATCGAACAGCGATTGGATGACATGTTCGGGTAGAGCCTTTCATGAAGTTTTAACACGATGCCACAATTCATCGATCAAAGTTACTGGTGAGTGGTGGGGGGCCAGTCGCTTTTCAACGATTAAACAGTATTTTCATTGGTGCGAGATCAGGAGAACGCGCTGGCCAGAGCAACAGTCGAACACATTCCGCATCAATGAAGGTCCAGACAATATGGACAACTTGCGGTCGTGCATTGTCCTGCTTAAATGTTGCGCTTCGGAGGCCTTGAACATAGGGCAGAGCTATGGGCATTTACTCGTCAGAAAAGTAATGGCTGGTATTCAGAGTGGCGGGAATGAAAACAAAAAGTGACCGGGACGTGTATCAAATGGTACAACATACCATCAATCCACGTGGTGACTGAGTATGCGGCTACCAAAAATCTGATTACCCTCAAAACTGCATCACTGATATGGGCGCCATTAATGTGTACGCAGAAATGGCGTGAAGTCACTTTCAGACAAATCACAATCCTGTTTACAGCATCAAGATTGCCTTATCCGTATTTAACGACATTATGAATAATGCACATTGCCAGCTGGGATTCGACATCATCATACTGTCCATCATTTGCAATGATGTTATCGGTTCCCATTGGATACACGTCTCGATTACTTCATATTCGTATTCCTGGCACTCTGAATACCAGTCATTACATTTCTGACGAGTTAAGCCTCATAGCTCTGCCCTGTATTCGAGGCCTCATAGCGCAAAATTTAAACAAGATAATGCACGACCGCAAGTTGTTTGTATTGCCCGGACCTTCTTTGATACAGAATGTGTTCGACTGTTGCTCTGGCCAGCGCGTTCTCCTGATCTCGTACCAATGGAAATGACTGTTTAATCGTTGAAAAGCGACTGGCCCCTCACCACTCACCAGTAACTTCGATCGATGAATTGTGGCATCGTGTTGAAGCTTCATGAAGTGCTCTACCCGTACATGTCATCCAATCGCTGCTCGATTCAATGCCTAGGCAGATATGTGCTGTTATTGGTCACAGAGTTCGTTGCTTTATCTACTGTTTTCTCAGTACATATTACTTCAAATTTCCTGAAATTTTAATCAATTGTTCTTCCTACTATTATGTATGTGTCCAACAAATATCATTCCGTTATTATCATTCCTTCTTGGTGTTGCACTTTCAACGTCGAGCAGTGTATAAATAAATAATGTAATATTAAAAACAATATTTCCTGTCAATTTTTAATTTTCATAATAAAAAATTGGAAACCTTATTAATGTCATCGTGTTTCTTTTTAATACGAAATACCTAATATATTTAAAATAGACATAATTTTATATTAAAATTTTTGGGAAAAATACAAATCATAAAATCGTCTTAAAGCATTAAAATTTAAAATGAAATAATACGCAGTATTTGAATGTGCCACAAATTCTATGATAATGCTTGTAATTGAGTTTATGAAAAAACCTTTATTTTTAATTTGGGTATTATGTATCATAAGAGAGAATCCCACGTTTTATCAAAACTATGTTTTTAAGAGTAGTATTTGTGTATATATATGTTAAAGTAGATTAATGCCATATTTCTTGTAGTTAATACGGAATAAGAATTTTGTCAATAATTTATAAAATCCATAAATATCTTTAATATTCAAAACGTCTAGTAATCTTCTTGGAAAATGCTTCTAATCGTGAGACATCCTGTACCGTAAGTTATATTATAAAAAGTTTTCTTTTCATATATATATATATATAATAGGTGTCTAACAAGATAACTAAATGGATAAAAGAAGATAGATAAAATAAGTAAGGAATATAGCACAATGTATATGTATTCTTTAACCTCATTTCTTAAAACCTGGAAACCTCTGCCCAAGTGAAAAGTCCAGTTTTAAAATAGTCATCTGATTAAAAAAAATAAATCATGAGAAAGCACCGAAAGACAGGATGCTTTCCAAATCGGAACCTGTCGGTCAATTTAGCACCCCTCCAAGCCTTTGAACTCGTCCACCCTGCTAGCCTTAGGAAACGTGGTTACACTATATACAGATATATACATATATTCTACGTAATTATAATAAGGTTTTGACTTTGAAAAACCTGTAAAAAAAGAGCCGTTAATTAGAATGACTAGAAATTTAAACTGAGTATTCTCGATGATTGGTGAAATGATGTGACACAGGAGAAAATAGTTCCGAATTCTATCAATAGATGACGCCTTAAACATCATAAAATTAATGATTTGGTAATCAACTGACGCTTGAATAAAAATTCGATGACTATGACGTGTATTGTAACTAAAACAAATTTATTGCAAATATGAACAACTTTATTGGTTTTCAAAACTTTTCAACAAAGTTGGTAATTGTTTAAGAAATCTTTTCACGTGTCTACCCGTCTGTCTGTGCACGATCAAACGCCTGTAATTATTTTCAGAATTTCTTCGAACTGATATATGTTTATCAAACTCATTATGACATGTTCCCGGTTGGTTTAAGGGCCAACACTTGCTTGTTTACTGACATACTAAACTGTCAGTGCATTGCGCTACATGAAAGGCATTTTTATAAATCACACTTCAGTACCTTTAAACTACAAAAATCATAACAAAATTTATTTTTCATATATGCTGAAAATGTTTTGCTGAAAAATATAGTATGTTTTATATTAAGATTTAACAAGTTCACACAGAAATATTTAGATTCATGAATGTTTAAAAATGGAAATTTTTGCAATAATATTTTCGTTTATGTTAAGCGCATTTAATACTTTATAATAATGCTTAAAAATGATTATGACTCCAATTAGTTTACCAATCTGTCTTTTGGTCCGTTTGTCAGTAGCATTTCTTTTTTTTTTTTTTTTTTTTTTTTTTTTTTAACAAGGTAGGATTAAAATAGAATAGAAGACAGAAGGGAAGGATTGAAATAGAATGCCCTACAATTTTTTTCTGATTCGTGAAGAAAAAGTGCTCAATGAATTTTAGGTTTGAAAGGATCATTTAAATCAACCTCTTGTGCATACGTAAATATCAGAAGATATGTAGAGTTACATAAAAGCTATCAATATATATATTTTTCATAGCTATCAACATATATATTTTTCTTTTTTGAAACAAAGCTATAAAGCTGATGTTATAACACTAAACTGCGTAGCTAAACTTAGATGTCGTTTTATAGGTTTTCTATTTATTAGAAAAAATACTAGAAAGACAACTAGTATTACGAAAGAGATATACAAAACAATCTATCATATGGCTTTATTTTAAATAAAGATAAAACATATGTAAAAATATTTTTTGTTGTTCCATCTTAAATGAAATCAAAATATTTGTTTAAGCTGTCACCATGGAGGTAAATGCATTAAATGTTAAACATTTTAACCCGCACTTAAGTTAAAAAGTGTTTTTAATCTATACGATATGCATATTTTGTCGTTATTTTTAATGAAAAAAAAAAAAAAAAAAACTACCGATAAGCATTTGGAGACTTTCGAATTTAGACATTTTGTTAAATATCTAGAAAACTTCTTTTGGAATTATCTTGAAACTTTGGTATAATAAAGAATGCGTTATATCTCATATATTTAAGCAAAAGATGGGTCCTGAAAAGGAAAAGGGGATCAGTAAAAAATTAAAGAAAAATCAAAATGTTTTGGATCATCCTGTAAAAAGTAATGCTTTAAATGCATTTTAACTGTACCATGTGGTTAAGAGGAATAATTTCATTATTTGTATAAATTTTAAAGAGGATGCCACATATATTCATGAAAATATAACGGTTTTTTAAACATTACAGAAAAAAAAAATCCGTTTTTTTAATTCTAACACATAGTGTAATAGAGACAGTGCAAAGACAGTTTCAGAAAATTCGGCATACTTCATTAGACACAACATACTTGAATAAGAATGGAAAACTTTTAATTAGCTTATAAAATACTAGCTGACCCGTCCGGCTTCGCACTGATGAACAAATTTTAGTTAAAGATGGATTGATATGTAAAAAATCAAGAAATATATCAGTTTATATGTTATAGTCAGGCAATATTATTAACTGGAAAGTCAAAATATAATTTTATAATATTTTTTTTTTAATTAGTTGTTAAATGTTGGCAATTTTTACTTAATGCTATTTATTTATTTATTTATTTATTTCATAAAAAGAAACATTTCTTTACTCATGAATAAAAAATATTGAAAAATAAACCTATGACATGAAAATGTTTTTGATAAAATTGACGTCATAATAGCTTTAATTATTATTTATTTGTTCATTTCGCAAATATATTTATTTTTTTCCATAATTGATTATTATTTTAATAATGTATATTAAAGGAGAAATCAATAATATGAAACAATATTCGTACAATATATACTATTACAGAATCTGGTGTGAAACAACCACACGACTTCCATTACCCACTATTACACGTAATATATACCATTTTTTGGAGATATTACTTGCATTTTTTGAGATTTTCGAGTAAGAGAAACTTGATACACGTATAAAGACACATACAACAGAGTTTGCATAGCAAGTTAAAAAATAAGGGGAAAAAAAATAGATAGTTATTTTTTTAAACACGAATTTCCGAGATCTAAAACTGAATTACCTAATCAGGATGACCGTTAATATTCCTGTAATAAGCACGTAATACTTGAGAAAGGTTATCTAAATTGGATTAAAGAAAAAATTTTCAAGAATACGTTAGAGCCGTTTTTGAGATACCAACTTTTACCAAAACTTAGCATACTCAATTATTGACCTAAAAACAATAATTACATACAAAAGGATATTTAATAGGAAGTTAACATGGCGAGTTTGAAAAAAATCCGTACAGGCGTTTTTAAAGGAACGCACTTGCGAAGTCTGAAATTGAGCTGTTTATAGAGGACGCCTATCAATTTTCCTGAACTAAGCAACTTTTCAATCGAAAGGGCATCTAATATATTATTTATACAGCAACTTTGAAGAAAATCATTAGAGGTGTTTTTGAATATGGGCTTACGGTCCCATTTCTGGTTTTCGATAACCCAATTCCGGTTTTTCAATTTTCACGAAAATTTGGAAAAATTATCTGTACACCAGACCTGAATCACTTGTGAAGTTTAGTAGTTCTATTTTTATTAGTTTTGGAGATATGACAGCCAGAAGATTACACACACACGTGCACATATACACACACACTGACCAATTGCCAAAACCTATACAATACTTCCACTACCTACGGTAGTAGGGTAATTGAAGTAAACACATACATCTCGTATTTACTACGATAATATACAGATTTTCGTATTACGTTTTCGATCGCCAAATACAAAAATCGCCAATGACGATAGATATCAAATCTATGCTTAGTTTTCAATTAAAATATTGAAACTTTTAATTAAAAATTTATTTTACCAAAATTTATTATAGCTTCTAGCACTTAGAGAGAGACAGTGTAACTTTTGATTATTGAAAGAAAAAAAAAAAAAAGCAATCGGCTTTTTAGTTCTAGCGATCGTTCTCTACATATGCATATAAACCTTTCTTCTTTTTATTTTAGTATAGCTATAGAGCATAGGTATATTAAATAGGTTTCCAATCAACATAATGTAACTCAAATAATTAAATGCTATTTACATTTCAGTAATGGCTGTATGCGTTATGTATATTGAGCTACTTGCCATAACTGTTAGTTGCTAAAAATAGTCGCCAAATAAATTTAAACATCTCAATGCGCAAGCGAAGTGTGACATCACTGACCGCCCATGGATGCAAGAAAAAGATTTTCCATGTTAATTGCTCATTGGATTTTTTTTTTTTTTTTTTTATTAAAATTCTAGAAGAATTATTTCCCGATTTTAATCCTCATATTTGGGTATAGATATGTATTAGTTATTGTATGCATGCGTTAGATTGAGTTATTTTGCTGTCAAATTGACAAAATTTTAATTTTAAATTTCAAAACTGTCACCCTTGGCGTTTTTTGTATTTGACGATCAAAAAGTAATACGAAAATATACATGCCAGATGTATATTTTCGTAATATGTATTGTACGAAATATTGTTTCATATTATTCGTTACACTCTTAATGTAAGTTTTTAAAATAACCATGATTTTTGAAAGGAATTAAATTATATTCGCCAGATAATTTGGCGATATTTTTTTTTTCTGCCAAGGATGACGGATATCAAATCTATTCCGCTGCAACATATTAGTATATTATATCAGATACTTTATTTAGACATTTGAAAACAAATTTGACTTCAAATTATGATAGAATATTTATCCTTTCCCTTTTAATTAGTTTATTAGTTGGATGTTTATTGTGTAAATATCATCCTTTGAAATGAAATGTTTATGTTTTCAATCGAATATGGAAATTTGCCATTTTTTTTTTCTAGAGTTTTGAAATTTAAAATTCCAATTTTATCAATTTTACAACAAAAACAATTTAATCTAACGGATGCACATGATAACTAATACATATCTATATCCAAATATGGGGATTAAAATGGGGAAATAATTTTCCTCGATCTTTATTATTTTTTTACAAAAAATCCAGTTCACTTTTTATATTATTGTTCGCGTGAAAATATATTTTATTATATGTCTAAAAATAAATTAATTCGTAAATCTTTTTGGCAACAATTATAAATTAAAATAAATAATATTATAAAATAGAATTTCTTATTTTATTTTATTTTATTTATTTATTTATTTTTAAATTCCAATTTCGTTTACACACATCAGTTTAAACCACGGAGTAATAAAGACTCCGTGGTTTAAACATTGATGCTTAGATATTATATCATATCATATCAAATTAAATTATTAGAAAAATAAACACTTTTAATTCTATAATGACGTCAGATTTAACGTGTAAGTTTAACAATGAAAAAAGCTTTATATGAATTTCAATTTAATGCACGTGCAAATATATTTCTTTTCTTTTCACGTCAAGATATTTTAAAAACGAAATGAATATGTAAATGTTTCTTTTATGTTGGCAGCAGCTAATTTTTTTAATATTTCATTATTTCCATTTCTATTACGGCTTCTATGGGGATTTTAATTAAAATGCTCAGATTTTAAACTAAAATTTATTTTATCAAAATTAAATATAGCCTATAACAATATGGCATACTGTAGCTTTCGGTCAGTGAAAGAAGTTTTTAAATCGGTTCAGTAGTTTCAGAGATTACCCTCCACAAACAAACAATTTTTTGCGCTTTATATAATGATATAGATATAGATGAGCATTTTTACTAAAACGCTTACGTGTTTTGATTAAGAAAGTAGAATTTATTTTCTCTTTTCTTTTTACTTTCCGAACACTATAGTGAGGAGAGTATTGTAATCATGTCAAAAATCTGAATTTGAGATTTTGATGTTTTTATACATTTCTAGGTCCCCTGAGTCCGTTTCCACTATTTTTACGATGATGTATGTATGTGTGTGTGTGTGTGTGTGTATGTATGTGTGTATGCATGTGTGTGTGTATGTCTGTCAGTGAACACGCTAGCGTCTAAACGCTTTGTTCGAATAAGCTGAAAGTTGGTACGTATATTGTAAGTCACCATAGTACGAACCCCATAGATTTTGGTGAATCTAGCACTTATAGTTTTTTTACAAGGACACCAGGAAAAATTCTTTATCATTATGGCCTATGGGGCCAAATTTTTAAAAGTGCGATAGCATCTAAATGCTTTATTAATCTGAGCAAACAATTTGTACACATATTATAGGTCACAGTTGCACAAACTGTATAGATTTTGGAGAATTTAGCACTTACAGTTTTTTTACAGGGGCACAAAGAACTAGTATGTTGTGGCCACCACAAGACTTTCTTCTATATTTTCCTATACACATTCAATCAGTAACAATATTAAAAAAAAAAAAAAAAAAAAAAAAAAGATTTTTTTTTTCCTTTTTTTTTTTTTTTTTTTTTTTTTTTTTTGTGAAAATTAATACATATTCAATCACTAACAATAATTAAAAAAAAAAAAAAAAAATCGAATTTTTTTCTAAGTTTTTTTTTTTTTTTTTTTTTTTTGTTAAACGTAAAAAAATCGATAACTTTGTTTTAAATTATCACAGATTTATGGTTCAACCATTCGTTTTAAAGGTATTGACGAGATCTTTCGAATGATACCCATCTTCAAAATATAACACCCCGGGGAGGTACTTCCCCCCCAGGGGAGGAAGCGATGCCCCCCATGCACAAATTTTTTTTCCTAGTTAACTACTACTATCATCAATAATTCAAATTAATTTTACAATCACAAGTTTAAAATAACTCTCATTATGCCCATTTATACGGAATTTTGTCCTATGCTGCCATGTTAAAAATTTGCATAAAATGCGATTACAGCGCCACCTGTTGAGCTATTGATCCCCAAATCTAATGGGCACCAGTTCATGTCAGAGTGCAACTAAATACCAAGTTTGGTTAAATTTCATTCATTGGTTCGTGAGATACAGCGTCCACAAAAAAATGATACAGACAGACACACAGACACACAGACACACAGACAGACAGACAGACAGACGCACAGACAGACATTTTCTAAAAACTATCAATTCGTGTTCAGGACATCTCAAAACGTGTAGATCCGTCAAAAAACGGAGGTCGAAAATTTTCGCGAATCCAATACTTTCTCTATATTACATATAGAAGAAAGTAAAAATTCTTTATCATTATGACCTATGGGGCCAAATTTTTTAAAGCGTGATAGCGTCAAAGCGCCTTATTAATCTGAGAAAAAGATTTGTACACATGTTAAAGGTCACACTTGCACCAACTGTATAGATTTTGGGGAATCTAGCATTTACAATTTTTTTACAGGGACAGAAAGAAAAATTCTTTATCATTATGGCCTATGGGACCAAATTTTTAAAAGTGCGATAGCGTCTAAATGCTTTATTAATCTGAGCAAACAATTTGTACACATATTATAGGTCACGGTTGCACAAACTGTATAGATTTTGGTGAATTTAGTACTTACAGTTTTTTTTACAGGGGCACAAAGAAAAATTCTTTATCATTATGACCTAAGGGGCCAAATATTTAAAAGCGTGATAGCGTCTAAACGCCTTATTAATCTGAGAAAAAGATTTGTACACATGTTAAAGGTCACACTTGCACCAACTGTATAGATTTTGGGGAATCTAGCATTTACAAGTTTTTTACAGGGACAGAAAGAAAAATTCTTTATCATTATGGCCTATGGGACCAAATTTTTAGAAGTGCGATAGCATCTAAACGCCTTATTCAATTGAGCTGAAAATTTATATGAATATTATAAATCACTGTTGCACTAAGTGTAAGCGTTTTCGTGAATCTAGCATTTATAGGTTTTTACAGGGACAGAACGAAAAATTCTTTATCATTATCAAAGTTCAGTAGCGTTAAGTAAAACTAAACATCCTGTAATATATGGAGAAAAATACTTACACTCTATTATGGTTTTCTCTGTTTTCTTTGTTTAACAACTCCTCTTTCTTTTCTTTATCTACAAAACTGTTAATTACTCAATGTTCGGAAAGTCGAGTGGTGTCACTCCAGATTCCTTCTTTTTTCTTGCAATGTTTTATAAAAACCGTTATATCTCCATCAGTATATGTGGTAGCCTTCTAAACATTTATACAGGTAATGAGAAAATTCGTCTTAATCAATCATATGCTACAGCCAAAATGCTTTTCCAGCCTTACTTTTCACAGGGTGATCCAAGACATTTTGGTTTTTCTTTAATTTTTTTACTGTTCCCTTTTACTTTTCAAAAAACAACGTTTTCTGAAATATATGAGGTATAACGATTTGTTTATGCTACCAAAATTTCAAGATGATAAGAAAAACATTTCTAGATATTTGACAAAATGTCTAAATTCGAAAGTGTGGAAATATTTATTGCTAGGTAGTGTAGATGTACCACAATAATGCGAAGAAACGGGGAAATAGATCCTGATAAGAAATATAGAAATGTTAAAATACAAACATAACACTTGAAAATAACATGATGCAAAAGGCATAATTTAAATTAAAGATGGTGACACAATAAAATATTATGAAGAAACTGTTAAAAAAAAAAGAAAACTATAATGGCATCTGGGTGAGAAAAACTGTTGGGTTAAAAAAATACCATTGCTTCTCTTATCCGTGAAAATTTTAGTAAACAATCACCATTAGTACCCGATAATGTTATCAAATAGAAACAAAATTCTGTTTATTAATTGACGATAAAAAACGAGTTTTTAAACTTAAACATTTTACATAAATGAAATTAACAAGATAAAAATCCAACACAAAACGCAAACATACACAGTTAAACATAAAATCATACATTTCACTGGAAATATTGCCTCATTTAGTTGCCACGAATATTTTGGGGCAGTGTTTCACCCTTTTAGTGGGGTCATTTCAGTAATAAATGCTACTAAATGGGGAAATTTAGCACCAGAATGTTGGTTGCGGCTCAAAATGTCTGACTAAAGGTTCTAGACCTGTTGTACTAATAAATAAAATGTATATATATGTATATATATATATATATATATATATAAATGATATATATATATATATATATATATTATTTAAAGATGGTGACAAATTTGAATATCAAAATTGACTCAGAAACGCCAAAGAAAAATATTTGAGATGCATACAGCTGTCTCGGTATCCTTAAGCGTACCGTCTTCAGTGCAAAAGAATTTTATTTTGTACTGAAGACGGTACGCTTAAGGCTACCGAAACAGCTGTATGCATCTCAAATATTTTTCTTTGGTGTTTAAGACGTAGTAGTTTATCCGGGTTTTTAATATCCCAACGCAAAGTCTCCTGTTATTATCAGCTACAGGGTTTTGAATAAATGAGTGACACATTTTGAATGTAAATAATAAAACTCGAATTGAGATAAAAAGTTCACCGTTTGCTGCACTGTACTTAGAAAATAAACGAATTCTGATAAATTCATTTTGTTTAAAATAATTAAAAATATTATCACAAGATTACTCTGCCAAGCTAAGATCTAAGTGAGACATAACTTCATATTTTATCGTTCACTTTTTGTATGAAACATGCTTGTTATTATATCATGCATTCACCTAAGAAATATTAACTGAAAACTAGACGTTCTTTTTCTGTTATTAAAGCAGGTTACCGGCAGTGACCTCAGCGCCCTCTTCCAGTGAAGTTTCAATCTAATTGCCGAAACGTCAGTGGAGGCCCTACATTGAGACTCAAAACGGTTTTGGGCTGTGTCTGTCTGTCGCGCGATAGCGTCCGCACAAATAGCGCTATTGACTTGAAATTTGGTACACATGTTCATGAGCCCCACGAAATCAGCTGTATAGTTTTTGGTATGTATTCTATTTGTAGTTCGTATACAGGGACACGCCAAAGTTTTTCTTATCATTACGGCCTATGGGAGGAATTTGTATGTATCGCGATAGCGGACGCAAAAATAGCGGTATTGACTTGAAATTTAGTATACATGTTCAGGAGCCCCACGAAATCTCCTGTATAGTTTTTGGTATGTATTCCATTTGTTGTTCGTATACAGGGACACGCCAAAGTTTTTCTTATCATTACGGCCTATGGGAGGAATTTGTATGTATCGCAATAGCGGCCGCAAAAATAGCGCTATTGACTTGAAATTTAGTATACATGTTCAGGAGCCCCACGAAACCACCTGTATAGTTTTTGGTATGTATTCCATTTGTAGTTCGTATACAGGGACACTTCAAAGTTTTTCTTATCATTACGGCCAAAGGGAGGAATTTGTATGTATCGCGGTAGCGGCCGCAAAAATAGCGCAATTGACTTGAAGTTTGGTACACATGTTCATGAGCCCCACGAAATGAGCTGTATAGTTTTTGGTATGTATTCCATTTGCAATTCGTATACAGGGACACGCCAGAGTTTTTCTTATCATTACGGCCTAAGGGGGGAATTTGTATGAATCGAGATAGCGGCCACAAAAATCACGCTATTGACTTGCAATTTGGTACACATATTCATGAGCCCCACGAAATCATCTGTATGTTTTTGGGTGTGTATTCCATTTGTAATTCGTGTACAGGGACACGCCAGAGTTTTTCTTACCATTACGACCTACGGGAGGAATTTGTATGTACCGCCATAGCCACCGCAAAAATCAAGCTATTGACTTCCAATTTTTGACGAAACGTCAGTGGAGGCCCTCTGTTGAGACTCAAAAGGATTTTGGGTGCCGTCTGTCCGTCTATATGTCTGTCTGTCGTGTGATAGCGGCCGCAAAAATCACGCTATTGACTTGAAATTTGGTACACATGTTCATGAGCCTCACGAAATCAGCTGTATAGTTTTTGGTATGTATTCCATTTGTAGTTCGTATACAGGGACACGCCAAAATTTTTCTTATCATTACGGCCTATGGGAAGAATTTGTATGTACCGCGATAGCGGCCCCAAAAATCACACTATTCACTGCAAATTTGGTACACATGTTCATGAGCTCAACAGAAATAACTGTATAGTGTTAGGCGTGTATTCCATTTGTCGTTCGTGTACAGGGACACGCCAAAGTGTTTCTTATCATTACGGTCTATTGGAAGAATTTGTATGTACCGCAATAGCGGCCGCAAAAATCCTTCGATTGACTTGCAAATTGTCGCACACTTTCCAGCTTTGCATATAAGTAGCTGTATAATTTTTATTGCTATATTGTTTATAAACTAATAAAATTTCTAATAAAATTTCATTATATTATAAATACGCCAAAATTATTAACATTACGGCGTATGGGGTGAATTTCGTTTAAACGTATTTTAATACCATTACTTTGCAATCAAGAAAATGAAACTAGCGTACGTGAGTAAGATGCTTAAACTTATGTTGTTTGAAGAAAATATGTGCTTTTAAGATTTCTAATTAATGTACAGGACCTTACAAAAGTGTTCTGACAATGTCACGGTGTCATCCAAACGATGTTAAATTTGGAACAATTATTAATTTTAAATGCAAAATAAGCTGAATAGTTTTTACTGGTGTATACAATGTTTATGGTTCGTTTACAGAGACACACAAAAAAGTTTCGTAACATTGGAGCCTATAGACAAATTTTTATTTAAGCGCGCACTTTAATGCGTTTATGCTGAATTTAATAAAATTAACATACATTATAAAGATGCTTAAAATCATGTTTACTCTTAAAAAGGGTATGTATCGACTAAATAATTAATGGGACCACACAAAATAATTACGAGTATGTACTGTAATCATCCAAATAATGTCAAATTAGTTTGAAAAATTAATGAGTTATAATTAATTAGGTTTATTCTTATTATTGGCGTTTATAATGATTGTGGCTACTTTACCGGGATACATAAAAGAATTTCGTACTATTACGGTCTATAGTCGGTATTTCTTAAGAGTATTTTAACATGGTTACACTACACCCCATCAAATATAATGAAATTTTATTAGAATTTTAAAAGCATTTTTTCCCGTGGAAAATTGTGGTATAGAATTGGTAGTTAACTTAAAGGTTACGCAAAATATTTCCGATATGCTATGTAATTTTTTTTTTTTTTTTTTTTTGTATGAAATTTGGTAGTTATTAAATTTGGTAATTATGAATTTCAGGGAAGACCGTCGTTTATTAAGAATACATATTGTTGCGTACTTAGGGGGTTCGTAAGTTGTCCGAGAATGAAAGGCGAAACTTGTAATAATTCAGTGATTTATTCACAGAAAGTTCCAGAAAAATACAGGTCTATAAACCAAGTATCAGCTTCAATTCAACCAGTAAACACAGCTTAATCAATAGCTGTTAACAGCACAACAACAGCACAAACTGTTTAACAATAACACATAAAGCAAGTCTCATTCAAAAAGGCTCAAGGCAAAGCAAACTGACGCAGATCTGAGACTGACTGCCTCGGTGAAAAAAATGCTCCTTTTATACTTTTCTATCGAACCCAGGCTGTTCTGGAAAATTCTCGTATCTCATCAGCCAATGAGATTAGAGCGTCCATATTTGTTATATCCCTAATAAGGAATTTCTCTCCAAGGTCGCCAAAAAATCGCCAAAGAGGGAAACAGTCGCCAAATTTGGCGACAAATCCATTTCTTCCCTTCTTGGAGCTTTTTAATGCGTTTTTAAGGGAAAATTAGGCTATTTTAACACTAAAAGGACTAGAAATGCAGAAAATTAGCATTTTATCAACTTACTAAGCCTCGTTGAAAGAATTTATGGAAAAGTAAATACAATTATTTATAATTCCGTATCACTTTATATGATATACAGATAAGTACACAAAGAGAGATAGAGCAGGGGGTTGAGGGAGGCTGCAGCCCCCCCCCCCCCCTCAGGAATGTATCTGATTATGATAACAAGTCTATCGAATCAATATATACTGTTATATAATAAGGAATAAATAAAAATGACCTATTGAATAATGTCTGATACAAATAGGACGTTGAGGCTCCTGATCTGCAGATCCACTAGTTTAATCTTTATATTTTTCAAAATTTGCTAACAATTCAGCATGTAGCGCAAGTTTATCTCAAAATTTGTATGATTATTTATATACAAAAATTTCAGGGATTTAAAGAGCACTGGGCAAATGTGCCATTTAGCCACTTTATGCCACTTTATTACAATTTTTTATAATAAGTAAAATTATTATAAGTCTTTGCGTAAATTATAAATTTTTAATGGTTCCATCAAAAGAATTAATTGATTTAATTGGCAATGGCGATTTCAACGTTTAAATTATCAAGCACACAATCAAAAATTGGCATTTTAATCCCATTTTAAATTCCCTTTTTTTTTTTAAATTTACACAAAAATATTAAACATTATCTCTTTACGTTACAAGTTTATTCTATTAAAACAGCTATGATGGAAAAAAAACTGTTTCTGATTAAGTCATAAATTTTTAAACAATTCACATACGTTAAATTAACCAAAAAAAAGTGTATATGAAGTGTTTATTAATACTTTATAATAGTTTTTTTTTTTTTTTTATATATAAAAATTAAAGCATTAGTTTAATAGGAGTAATTAATATCAAGACACTAATTACTTTGAAACTTTTATTTTTTCGGGACGTAATAATATATTAGTCCAATAAAAAAGTTATTTCAAACAAGTAAAACAAATTATAAAAAATTCCAAAATGTAATTTTAACTAAGAGAGTAAAACAAAAATATCCTTTGCTATATTTTTAAACTTTTCTCTCTCTTCTAAACGTTTATTAATATGCTGAAAATTTTTTCTTTAGTTTTATTATAAAAGATTTTTTTAAATTGTGTATATATATCCAAATTAATAGAAAATAAAAAATCAAATGTTAATTATATCAGTTATACATAAAGCCGGTTTAAATAGTGTGGTTAAAATGGAAATTATTTTTATTTATTTATTTATTTATTTGTTTTGTTTATATATATATATATATATATATATATATATATATATATATATATATATATATATATATATATATATATATATATATATATATATATATATATATTAAGTTTCGGAGAAATATTAGACTTTTTATTTAATATACTTATAAAAAATATTAATGTAAAATTAAAATATTAATAAGCTGAGATAAAAAGGGGTAAAAAAAAAGTTCTGAAGATTATATTTTTAATCAGTTATTGCCTCGAGAAATCTAATCAGATGAAATAAAAGGATGAAAATAATGTTTGTAAAATCTATTTAAATACCTTTATTAACTTTTCACAAAAAAATTTTTTTTTTCTTAAGAATTAATTAATTAATTAATACTTTGTGAAGAAACATATTATCTAAATAAATTTTGAAAATTATAACATTTTTATGTATTACCAGCAGGTCTAAAACGATAAAGAAAATTTGTAAGCAAACCCACTTAATTTTAACCTTTCGCAAGGTGTTTACTCTGAATGATGCTGGTACAACTTTATCATAGGATCCACTTGGCAAATATTGAAATTTAGCGCTGAAGTAGCTTGTACGTTCTCTGCCAAGTTCTTTACATACGCAACTGCGATATTAATTTTAATTTATCGCCAAAACGCTACAAAATTTTGAAAGTCGCTAAGGAAGTCCTATATTAAAGCTGTATGCATCATAATGTAAGCATGATGCTGAGAGCATGAAATATCCGAATCAAGGAAATCTATATTTATTAAAATTATAAAACAATCGTGAAGGTCTTAAAAAATTATTTATAGAAAAACTATAATCTGTTGCTTCACTCACACGAGTTTTTTTTAACGTGAAATTTAATACTACAAATAGGTTTGAGATTAAGGGGTAAGATAACGAGTACTGTTATGTAAACGAATTATTACTGTTATGTTAAAATACATCACATTAAGCTTCCGAACAGCTTTATTTGAAAAATAATTTCATGTGAGGGGTGATACCACCCTCCCTCAGCCCCCCGTTTCATTATTGTAAAGAAACGTGAACCTACATTTATATAGAATATTTCAAATCTGTTATTAAATTCAAAAGTTCATTTAAAATTATTCAGACAACTTTCACATGCAACATTTCTTATAACTTGTGAATAGTGATTAAACATTTCTCGTAACCAACATATTAACTTTAAAATAGAACATTTAGATCAAAAGTTAAAAACTTGACTTTGATATACAGGAAACCTCAAAAAGTGTAAATATACAAAAATCTAAGCGATCAGTATTTAACTTTAAAAAAAGTATTATTTACCATATCGCTATGAGGAACTAATTTAAATTTTTGACCAGCTCTCCTGGATATGGTAAAATATTATAGTAAAACACTTCCACTATCAATAAAAATAAATGTTATGGTTTAAATATTGGCAGCCATGTATATCATCTGAAGGTTATATGCACACCACATTGGGCAAATAAATATAATTACAACACAGAGAACAACCTTAAACACACTTCTATCAATTTTAATGCATTGTCGTACTATAATCTAGTTCTTTTGTGTAGCCCTGTAAGCGAACAGTGAATGATTTCCGTTCCATATTCAGCGTGAAATATGCTTTTACACATATAAAAAATAGATATTCCTTTAATTTGGTTAAATGCAGTCTATAGATTTTTAAACTCTACTTACCTGCATTTTCTCCCATTTAATGTATTTGAATAATCTTGGTGTCCCTGTACATGAACCATTTGCTTGATCTCAACGAAAATTTTAGTGTAGCATCCCTATATGATACACATTTAGAATACCAAGTTTTGATTTTCTGATATTATTTGTTCTTGAGATATTTGATAACAGACACACACACACATACAAGCAGATATTTAGGCTAACACATAGACACACACGCGCACATACACAAACCAACGACTAAAAACATGACCTTTAGATTCGCGGGACCTAAAAACATGTAAATATAACAAAACTCAAATTCGAAAAATTTGATCCTAAAACAATACTTTCTCTACCATATATGTATGGGTGAGAGAAAGTAAAAAGTAACAGAAACTATTATAATTAAAGATTAAACAAATAAGTAAAAAGCTTTTTCAAAAGTAATACGTAGAACAGAATTAAAATAAAACAAAGTGATAAATGTTGCCATCCTGAAATCAAATGTAAGCTTTCGCCGAAAAAAAAAATCTGAAATTCGAAAAAAAAACTCTTATTATTTAATATTGCCTGTTAAATTTATCAGAATGTACCTGTTTATTATTTAATTGGTAATTTTCCAAAAATAACATACACGAGAATAGAAAATAATTTTTTTACAAGGGCAATATTTACACATGTAGACTCAGTTCATTCATCATTTTTGTAATTTTGATATTAGGGATTTTCCACAGTTCTACCCGATCTTAGAAGCGTGAAAGAAAAAAAAAATAAAATAAAAATTGAATGCAAAGCTAATTAATTTGTCCTTTTGGCAAGGAATTGTTTATCCTGAGTTTTGATGAATACCAAGCTTTGTTTGAATCGATTAAAAAACTAGTATGTTGTAGCCACCACAAGACTTTCTTCTATATTTACCTATACATATTCAATATTCAATCAGTAACAATATATAGAAAAAAAAAAAAAAAAAAAAAAGTACGGTTTTTTTTTTTTTTTCGTTAAAAGTAAAAAAAATCGATAACTTTGTTTTAAATTATCACAGATTTATAGTTCAACCATTCGTTTTAAAGGTATTGACGAGATCTTTCGAAAGATACCCATCTTGAAACTTTGCCCCCCCGGGTGGGAACTTCCCCCCCCCGGTGGGGGGGGGCAACCGAAGCCCCCACATGCACAAAATTTTTTTCCTAGTTAACTACTACTATTATCAACCTGATCTTTCGAAAGATACCCATGGTGAAAATTTAACCCCCCCTAGGGGGGGGAGGGAAGCGATGCCCCCCCATTCAGAAAATTTTTTTCCTAGTTACATACTACTATTATCAATAATTCATATTAATTTTACAATCACAAGTTTAAAACAACTCTAATTATGCACATTTATACGAATTTTTGTCCTATGCTGCCATGTTAAAAATTTAGATAAAATGCTATCACAGCGCCACCTTTTGAGCTATTGATCCCCAAACATAATCAGCACCAGTTTATGTCGGGGACCAACTAAATACCAAGTTTGGTTAAATTTCGTTAAAAAAAAAAAAAAAAAATTGCGATATTTTTCTAAGTTTTTTTTTGTTAAAAGTAAAAAAATCAATAACTTTGGTTTAAATTATCACAGATTTATAGTTCAACCATTCGTTTTAAAGGTATTGACGAGACCTTTCGAAAGATACCCATCTTGAAAATTTATCCCCCCCGGGGGGGTACTTCCCCCCCAGGGGGGGGGAAGCGATGCCCCCCCCATGCAGAAAATTTTTTTCCTAGTTACATACTACTATTATCAATAATTCATATTAACTTTACAATCACAAGTTTAAAACAACTCTAATTATGCACATTTATACGAATTTTTGTCCTAATGCTGCCATGTTAAAAATTTAGATAAAATGCTATCACAGCGCCACCTGTTGAGCTATTGATCCCCAAACATAATCAGCACCAGTTTATGTCGGGGACCAACTAAATACCAAGTTTGGTTAAATTTCGTTAAAAAAAAAAAAAAAAAAATTGCGATATTTTTCTGTTTTTTTTTGTTAAAAGTTAAAAAAATCGATAACTTTGGTTTAAATTATCACAGATTTATCGTTCAACCATTCGTTTTAAAGGTATTGACGAGATCTTTCGAAAGATACCCATCTTGAAACTTTGCCCCCCCGGGTGGGAACTTCCCCCCCCGGTGGGGGGGCAACCGATGCCCCCACATGCACAAAATTTTTTCCAAGTTAACTATTACTATTATCAACGAGACCTTTCGAAAGATACCCATCTTGAAAATTTACTTCCCCGGGGGGGGATTTCCCCCCGGGGGGGGAACCGATGCCCCCCCATGCACAAAATTTTTTTCCTAGCTAACTACTACTATTATCAATAATTCATATTAATTTTACAATCACAAGTGTAAAATAACTCTCTTTATGCCCATTTATACGGAATTTTGTCCTATGCTGCCATGTTAAAAATTTGCATAAAATGCGATCACAACGCCACCTATTGAGCGATTGATCCCAAAATCTAATCAGCACCAGTTTATGTCAGGGTGCAACTAAATACCAAGTTTGGTTAAATTTCATTCATTGGTTCGTGAGATACAGCGTCCACAAAAAAATGATACAGACAGACAGACAGACAGACATTTTCTAAAAACTATTAATTCGTGTTCTCCATATCCCAAAGCATGTAAATCCATCAAAAAGTGGACTTCGAAAATTTTCGCGAATCCAATACTTTCTCTATATTACATATAGAAGAAAGTAAAAAATCTATCTTGAGGTAATTTGGAGAAGAGTTGTTATCCTGTGAGATGTTACCCCCCCCACACACACACACACACAAACACACACACCCGGCTCAAAGGTATGAAATATCAGGAAAGTTTGCTAAATTTCCTCACATTGGTGTTGAATGCATATAACCAATCCACACACCGTGATATATCCAACCCACAAATTCGTGATTGTAGCTACTATAGATTCCCCATGACAAATATAATGCTAAAAGGGGGCTTTCGAATTAGCTCCTGGTAACCTCCCTTCAAAATCGAAAATCGCTAGATATCCAAGAGGTTTTTTTTTTTCATATATACTCCAAAAGATATACAGCTGTCGTCAATCTCTATATGTCATTTTTGTTTGAGTGCTACTCGAAAATTCTAGATTTTGCGAAATCCAACTCGCCTCAAAAATCGATTCCCTTTTCTCTCCTTAAAATAAAACATTCTATAATCGCTGTATGTTTTTATTTGTTTAATTATTCGAGTTTAGTCACACATATATAATTTCTTCACGGTGAAGTAAGACAGAGTCGCGATACGCTTGTATTTTTTTTTTCTGTCAGACCCCAAGGCAAAGTTTTGCAAAACTCAGTCTTAGTGGGGGTCAGGGACCCAAAACCAACATTCCCACCAAAAGTCGTGACATAATCTTCCATGAATTATCACGACCGCGTCAATGTGTTGAAGTTCTTCTTTATATATATATAGATGAAGGGTTATGAAATTACGTGACAAATTCCGAAAATTCATGAAATTAATTTTCAGGTATATGTGTTAATTATATTTTAAAGGAGAAATTTTATGGATATCTATTTTTCTCTAAGAGATATGAATTTTTATGTGAAATTACTTTTTGGCCAATGCGAAAATATATTTCGTCCCCCCACACACTTTGTTGGCCGAATTCCCAAATCCCCAAATTGCCAGATTTGTTTTTTGGATTATTCTGTGTCTTGGGTTTTAAATCAAAAATCATCCGGATCTCTGTCTTTTTTTTTTCTTTTAAATATGATGGGTTTTGTGAAACCTCTTTCTGCGCTCTTCTCTCTCTTTGGTGACGAATTTTGTAAAATCGCTTTTCAGTGGATGTTTGCATCACGGAAGAAATGTTCTCACCAATTTTCATGCTTCTATGTGTAAGTGTGTGTGCTAGGTGTTGATACATCAGTCAGTGTGTTTTGTGTTTACATATATATGCATAGATGGAAGTAAAAAAAAATAATAATTGAATGATATTTAAACAGATGAATAACAAGAAAATAAAACTAATGTAAGTACAGAAAAAAATGCAGATTGTCATTATGTGCTTAAAATCTATGCTTTACTTTTATTATTAGCAAATATTAGTAAGAAAACCAAAAAAATAAAGAAAAATGTGCCGTTTGACCCACTAGAGGATCATTATAGTTTCTTCAGGGTGGTTTTGTAATTCCATATCGGTGTTAACATTACTGACTATGTAAGTAATATCTGCCTGTGAGGGTTATTTTTAAGATTTACGCTGTTTTAGGGCAAGTGTTCGAGCATTAATGTTTGTGTAACAAATCAATATGCATGTCAGTCATACTCTATCCATTCAAGACTATTTGTAACCATAATACACCAAGCTTACATGTATGAAAATAGTATCCTTAAAGAAGTAATGTATTACACAAAATCAATAAAAGAAAAATGTGTTTTTGTGAAATTTTGTATTTTCAAATAATATTAATAATTTTTACTTTTCAACAAAATGGACATAACAGAAAAGAATGTTGAACAGATTTTACGCTTAACGTGTTTAAAACATTCACGCTTGAAATGATTTAAAACATGAACTAAATTGAGAGACTAACTGTTATAAGATATAAAAGAGTAAAAGAAAACGAGCTTTGTTTCCTAAGATTCTCTGTATATGATCAATTGCAATTTAAATAATATAATTAGTATTTTTAAATTTGATTTTTCCCCATTCTTCTATGAAATATGATGTAATTTAATGAAGATAAATTACAAATTTTTATTTTATTTTTATCATAACATTACATTAATTAAAAAAACAAAAATCTTCGTAACAATATACCATATATAATTATGTTATTAAATAAGCATTTATAATTTATAATTTATAATTTTATGTATCAGAAATAATATGACACATTATAAGATAATTTATCAGCAAGATATTTTATTCTAGAATTTAAATAATAAAAACATTATTATTATTTTAGATTTATTTGTCATAAAATATTATTTAAATGTATAATGTTTTTATTGTTGTTATAAATATAATTTTCCTCTAATATTATTTGAATTTCGTGCTTACGCAGTTTGTAAATGAACATTATCGGTGATTTACATTTAACAGCGGATAACATAAAAAAGCTTAGTTACACATAAAATGCCATAAAAAAATTATTTTCATCTAACATATAAATAATCTTGCAAAGTTATAAGAATTGTATACTATATAAAATTAATATCATTTCATATTTTTTGATAAATAATCTGGTGTGTCACTTACACGACTTTCTCTTACCCTGAAATTTAATGCTATAAAAAAAAAAAAACTTTTTCAGCAGCAGACTTATATTAATTTCAAAATACAACTTTTGGATCTCCTGAAATTATTTGTTTATAAGTTACTCCCGCTGACGAAGATCAAACTTTAAAAAACTTGACTTCGGTAATCAGGAATCCTCAAAACGTCTAAATATACAAAAAACAAGCAATGAATATTTAGCGTAAAAACAGACATTATTCAACATATGTCTATCAGGAATTCATTTCCATTCCTGAACAGCTTTCCTGGGCATGGTAAAATATTATTCTAAAGCACTTCCACTAACAATGAAAAAAAAATATATATATCGCTTAAATATTTGCAGCCCTGTATATCTTTTGAAGATTATATACAAACTAAATAGTGCACCTAAATATAATCCTATAGTAATAATATACGGCACAACCTGAAATGCATTCCCATCAATTTTCAGTCATTGTCGCACTCTAATCTAGTTCTTTTGTGTAGCCCTGTAAATAAACAGTGAATGGTTTCCATGTCATATTCTACATCAGACATGCTTTTACGCATACAAATATATATATATTCATTTTATTTGGCTTAGTGCAGTCTATAGATGTTAATCTGTACTTACCTGCAATTTCTCCCATAGACGTAATGTATTTAAATATGCTTGAGTGTCCCTGTACACGAACCGTTTGCTTCATTTAAACGAAAAGCTTAGTGTAGCAGCCCTATATGATACACATTTAGAATACAAAGTTTAGACTTTCTGTTGCTATTCGTTCTTGAGATATGCTGATAACAGACAGACAGACAGACACACACACACGCAGATCACCGCTAAAAACATGATTTTTGGATTCAAGGGACCTCAAAACGTGTAAAGAAAACAAAAACTCACTTTCGAAAATTTGGCCGAAATATAATACATTCTATACCTTATGGGTAAGAGAAAGTAAAAAATTGCATTTTACTTAATAATTTTTGGTAAATTTTTAAATTTCTGTAATCGTCTTAATAAAAAAGTGAGATATAATTAAGTGAGTCCGTAATTAGTTACGTGCTATAAGCATGAAAATATTTTGGTTTTTATATTGGTTTTTATTGTACGTCTGTTTTAATAAAATTGACCTATTCACTATGTCATTAATTATCTTGTTGCAAAGATATGCTGTACCACGTCAATACGTTACTATAAATTCGATATGTGTTACAGAATACTAACTGTGAAACTCAGGACTAAAGTGCAGTGAACAACATTTGCTGAAATCGCAGCTAGAGATAAAATACGCATATACATGTTTTTACACAGAGCAATATTATATACACGGTGATCGTAGTTAAAATTAGCTTATTTGGGACATTCTGCAACTTTAACTAAAGTGAGGATTCAGCAAAAAGTTTGCAGTTAGACATTTTAAAAGATGCTCTAAAAGAATCTGAAAAAGGTCAATAAATAAATAAATATTAATTACAAGATAAATAGAACTTTTTAAATACCATGTTTTTAAATTCGTTGAATCATGTAAACGCTACTGAAGGCAGTGGGAACCAGGAACAATTGGATAAAAGTATAAAATAAATCATTGTTATCGAGTTTTAAAAAGTTATAAAAGTTTCAAATGTCTAGCTACCTAGCCAGAAAGTTAGTTAAAGATCGATTGCAAGCTTCGTACTGGTAACGCTGCTAAAGGCAACAGGGACCCGAAACAGTTCGTTAAAAATATTTTAAATTTCATTTTCACCTTATTCTGAACAATTCTGAAAGTTTCAAATGTCTAGCTAGTCGGGAATTTAGTTAAATAAATTTTCTGTTGAATCATATAAACGCTCCCGAATGCAGTAAGGACCTGAAACAGTTGACTAAAAGTATTAATAAAATGTATTGTCACCGTGTTCTGTGCTATCCTGAAAGTTTCAAATGTCTAGCTAGTCGGGAAGCTAGTTAAAAATCAATTCCTAGCTGTGTACTGGTAACGCTGCCGAAGACAGCAGGAACCTGAAACAGTTGGCTAAAAGTATTAAGAAAATGTATTTTAACCCTGTTCTGAAATATTCTGTAATTTTCAAATGTCTAGCTAGTCGGGAATCTAGTTAAATAATTTTTCTGTCGAATCATATAGGCGTTGCCGAAGCCAGTAGGAACCTGAAACAGTTGACTAAAAATGTTAAACAAATGTATTGTCACCGTGTTCTGAGCTATCCTGAAAGTTTCGAATGTCTAGCTAGTCGGGAAGTTAGTTAAAGATCGATTGCAAGATTTGTACTGGACAAACAAACAAGAATTGAAGTTAATAAAAACAGGGTAAAAATTATTAAGTAAATTAATTTCTGCTTAGGGGTACATCATATCAAAATACAAACAAGCTACAAATTTCAATACAAACATTGCTACTTATAACGGACTTATTTGTTACGAACTGTTTACTTATGTAAAGCATTGTAGCATAAAAGCCACTGTCCTCCAAAAAACTAAGTCAATAAAAATAGTCATTTTAAAATAAATGTCAATTCCAGTCAATTTTTTAATTAGCCGTGAGTATTTATTCAAAAATATAAAATGACATAAGAGGACACATCCAGGTTCATATCCATTAAAAAATGAATTCGTTATAAAACGATGGTGGAGGAGAGAGAGAATTTTAACTGAGAAAAACTACATCCTTTAGGTACGGTGCTTATTATCAAACTGTCCCGGAATCAAATCCGACAGCACCCTTGTAAAGCTCCAGGTTATGGAAATATCTCCACATTTTGAAGCCAAGGGCGCCAATACATCTTTCTTTGTTGTTAATGTTAATTCAATGGAAAAATTTTAAAAAGAAATGACGGTTAAAAATATGGCAATCCTTTTTGGCATAAATCACATTCGCCAACGAATACCGTTGGAAAAGACAGGTGCAAGTAATTAAGAAATATTGCGAAAATTCTTGCGACATAATGTCTACATAATGGATCATTAATAGCTGCAGTTAAATAGATTATCTGTATATAAAATAAAATAAAATAATAAAAAGATATAACGGAAAGTTTCCAACGTACATTTACAGCTATAAATATAAATTAGATTTATTGGGAAACATAGTGAAATGGAAATAAAAATATAATTACTTTAAGGGAAAATAAAATTAAATTGTGTTTAGATCCCTACATATATATATTGCATTAAGTTAAAAAGAGATCAATGTATTTAATACTGAATTTGTTCTTAAAATTAGAAAATGATAAGTATTTTAATTTTGAATACATAATTTACTAAAATTGGAATAAGCTTGACCTAAATACAAAGGATTATAAAAGTTAATACTTTTTCATTGTGAATAAATAGATCTTTAATTATAATTGAATAAATTTGATGAACTAAAGGATATGTGAGGAACTCCCTCACAAGCATATTGATCATTATTTTGTAAAATGTGCAGCAGACGAATCGTGTTTTCAACACGATTTTCAACACTTTCAACACGATGTCCTTTACTTCCACTACCACTGTTATAATTTTTCTTTTCCGAACATATATATGTATGGAGTGCATTTGTATCTCACATAGCTAAAAAACGACGAGTGGTCGTAGAAAGTTGTAAATTTATATTTGTGACAGTCATGATGCTTAGTTGTACACCTGCAACTTTGGTTTTGACACGAGCTTCCCTTTTAGAGATATCTATAGTTTTACATGATTTCCGTGTTGTATGTATGTGTGTGTATGTGTTTAAGTGAACACGCACTGAAAACAAAATTCTAAAATTGGTAAAAATGTGTAAGATATTTGGGTAACGCAATGTTCCGAGTTGGAAAATTCTGTTTATAACCCAAAATGGGTCAGAAAATCTACCTAGTTTAAGTTTAAAGACTTGTTATAATGGTTCACTATCTTATTTTATATTTTTGTCTATAATATATAAAGACGTTTTATCAAATGCGTAGATGATCTAAACAAAATGTAAACATTTCGTATGTATACATATGTACACTGCAAAACATAAACCCCAAAACATTTCTATCCAAAATTGATCTCGCATCTAATTTAGGTTGAAATTTTGGATTATAAACAGAACTTTCCAATTTGGAACATTGCTTTACTAAAATATCTTACAAATTTTTACCTATTTTAGAATATATATATATATATATATATATATATATATATATATATATATATATATATTATATACATATATATATATATATATATATATATATATATATATATATTATATACATATATATATATATATATATATATATATATATTATATACATATATATATATATATATATATATATATATATTTACAGTGCGAGAGCAACCAAACGCTTTATTCGAATAAGCTGAAAAACTACATTTTGATAAATCTAGATCTTATAGTTATTTTACAGGGACACAAGGAAAGTGTCTTTATCATTATGACTTATGGGCTCAAATTATTTGAGGTCCAGTAGCGTTAAACGTATTATTCGATCGAACTGATTGATTTCAGACACCTCTTACTTAAATTTTTTTGAACAACCGTTAATTACCTAATGTTCAGAAAGTCGACTGGAATCATTCGAGATTTCAAAATATTATTTGTAATGCGTGAATTTGCATAGAAAAAAAATAACGCTAAATCATGCTGTAGTCATTGATTATTAACACATTCCAAATGTACATAATTTTTGTATTGTAACATTCAATGCTCTTTGCCTTCGTAATCGGACAATAGACAGACAGTAGTTCTGAAAGGCTTACAGATAGACTAATTGAATTCCTAATCATTTTTAAAAATTGTTAGAAAAATGTTAAAAATGCTTACTACTAAATAAAACGTAGCCCTTATATTCTAATTGCAGTCCATAATGTATCTTAATATTTTAGTGTAGCCCTGTAAATCTGAATAATGACAAAATCATAGTCTATACAAAACATTGTTTTAGCATATTAAAAATCAATGTCAATTTCTTATGATTTTTACAACTGAATATTCTTTAAATGTAATTTATAAAAATGTCTGTCTTAAAATGCAATGCTTTGGCATATTTTGGGTGTCTCTGTATACAAAGCAGTTGCACAGGACCTACTAATGTCATTTAAAGTAGGGAACATTGCATAATGAACTTGAATAACATGTGTAATTTGGTAAAGATTCTGAAAATATTTACGGATGCTAGGGGCGGACAGATACACAGATAGACAGATGAACAGCTGGAGAGATAGATACTTAAATTGGAATCATATCCTCACTTAAAAATATTAAAAATGTCAAATAGCTTATTGTGAACGAAAATGCAATTTCAGCAAATTTGCAATAAAAGACTTCAATGGAACTGTATATTTTTGTGTGGCCCTGTAAATCTAATGCTAATCATACTAAATACTGTAGAAAGCATTCTTTTGTGCATATCAATAACATATTTCAATTTTACTAAGATTTGTTCAAAGTAAAGTTATTAAAATTTGATTTATAGAAAAACCTCGCATAGAACGAATGCATTGGAATACTTTTGGGTGTCCCTGTACACAAAACAGTGGTGGTATTTATTCCATTTTCTATAACAAATCTCCGATACTGAACTTCAAACACACATTTAAATTTCATTTAAATTTGTGTAAAATAAAAGAATTAAAATGTAGTTCATAAAAATACCTCTCATAGAACACAATGATTGGAATACTTTTGGGTGCACCTGTACACAAGCCAGTGGAGATAATCATTCCATTTTCAATAGGGAACATCCGATTGTGAACTTGAATATCATATATCAGTTTCAAGAAATTCCATGAATATTTACGAGTTAGAAAACGGATAGGCAAACAAACGGATAGACAAACCGAAGTCATTAATAATTTTCAACCTTATTGAAAAGTGTTAAAAGCGATAAAATAACGATACAAACAATTATTAAAAACAAAAGTGCAATTCCAGGAAATTTCCAAAAATACCCATTAATATTAATGTTACTGAATATTTTTGTGTGGATTTGTAAATCTTATGCTAATCATACTGTATTCTAGTGGGAAGCATTTTTTTGTGCATATGAATAATACGTTTTAATTTTATTAAGGTTTACGCAAAGTAAAGTTTTTCAAATTTAGATTATAGAAATACCTCTCGTAGAACGCAATGCTTTTGAGTACTTTCAGGTGTCCCTGTATACAAACCAGCGATGGCATTTACTCCATTTTCAACGGGAAACACCTGATAGTGAACTTGTATAACATGTTTTAATTTTATTAAGATTTGTGCAAAGTAACGGTATTAAAGTATAGTTTATAGAAACACCTCTCAGAGGACACAATATTTTCGGGTGCCCCTGTACACAAAGCAGTAACGGTGTTCACTGCATTTTTAATAGGCAACATCTGATACTGAACTTGAATAACATATATCAGATCAAGAAATTCCATAAATATTTACGCGAATTAGAGCGCGGACAGATATACAGACAGGCGGACGGACAGACAGATAGACGGACAGACAGACAGACAAACTGAAGTCATAAACACTTTTGAACCTTGCTGGAAAGTGTTAAAAATTAAGTTTTTCTTTATAGCCGCAATACACTATTTTTTTTTTTTCTATTTCTAAATTACGTGTCCAGTTGACATTGATAAATTTCTAAATTAGCTATATGAAAAATAACGGTTTATGCTAGGGGAGAGTGTTGTGCCTTGGGACATTGGCTATTTCTAAAACAGTAATTAAAAAACATAATAATATATCTATATAAATATAAATATTTCTAAAACAGCATCAGAAAAGCTGAACGCAGGACCTAGTGAGTGAAAGAAAATTTCATCACCCAAAAATTAATATTTATCACATTCCAATTTTGATTTCTGAAGTAGAATTTGTAAAACTATTCTACTAAATTTTAAATGGATATTGAACAGAAGATTTTAAAATGTTTTGGTTATGAGAAAGTGATGATATTTCATTTTGTTTGACCTTCATTTTGATTTTATTTATACCGTGTGGTGATTGTACTTTGGGACAGTAAACCATGTTGAATTTTGGGACATGTCCTAAGGAACGACATACATGCCATGCACATAGTTATCAATAATTTAGGTATTGTTTTAGTATACATATATTTTAGTATGTTTTAATGTAACATTTTATTTTAAAAATAATAATTTAATATAATGATTTATATAATCTTTTAGTATAACTTCATGTATATCCAATAGATAAATTTATTCAACTGAAGCGTTAAGCGAAGCTGTTGAAAGTGTTACAACAGTAAATGCGACAAATGAGTTAACAGCTGTATGTGAAGGTTTATCTTCTGATTCCGAAAATGTGACATCACCAATAATGACTTAAGCATTCCCCAAAGCCTCATCTCGAAAAAGCAATGGCAGTAGAAGAAAAGCGAAACCTTGCATTTAAGAGATTCTCCAGTAAAATTGAAATTGAAACTGAAGAGCAGAAAACAACTGCATCGAGAATGGAGGAGGGGGAGGGGGAGAACCACCTACACAACAAATTAGCATTTCTGAATCTGATATTGATAAACCAAATTTATCAAGTGTAGATGAAGACAATATTAAATATGATCAAACCACAGACAAATAAAAAAAATAGATACAGATTTTTTTTTTTTTTTTACAAAAAAATATCTGAAATAGTAATATTAATATAAATATATTAACTGATATGTTTGAACCTCCAGAAACACCCCTTGTTTACGATCTTGATGTGAAGTACTGGAGGTCATTAACAATGTGGTTTTCAGATTGCTCAGGGGACAGCGACAGATTTATTTATTTATGGGTATGAAAATCGTGATATTTTTTCAGACTTGCAAACCTGTGTAATTTAGATTTAGTTAATACGGGTAGATTTAATATGAGTATTTTAGTCATGCAGCTGCATGAAATGCAAGCATATTTGTGATTATTATTATTATAATTATCATTATTATTTTTTACCTGTTCTTGCCGTAAACACACCCCTTATAAGTTACCATAAATTGAACCCATATCGCGGTAAAGTTTTGAATGTATCTGATTTAAAAAAAAAAAATAGTCAATCCATCTCTAACCCAACAAGTAAAATAATTAATTAACTAGATTTACAGATCGTATGCAGTTCGGGTGAAATCAGGTTACGCAGCCTGATGTACCATTCTACCTGAAACAAATTTCACTGAAAAACCGAACACCAAGGATATATAATATTGGAAATACATAGGAAATATATTTGACCGTGTTAATTATTTAATACTTTCGTAACTTAAGAATCGTCTCTTTCTCATTTTCGATAAATGCTTAAAATTTTGAAGTCTGTGTTCTTCTAATTTTAACTAAAGATACTCTAATTTTTAAGTAAATTTTTTGGAATGGAAATTTACACCGTGACCAATAAGTTCTCATACACTTTCAAATTTTTATTACAGTAACACAAAGTAAATAATACAAAAAATTTTTGCATAAAATTAAAGTAGTAATCATTGATTATCTTTACAATAAATGCTTTAAAATAATTCCGCATTTTAGTTTCTTAACGAGCTTAAGTCTCTTTTCAAATCCATTACATGCGGCACGCACGGCTTCCATTCCCATTTCCTGTCATATCGTTTGAATTACATTTTTGAATTTGCTCAAATCGGTAATTTTATAGTAATTCAGTTGGGAGAGCATATATGACCACAGAAAAAAATCAAGCGGGTTCAGATCGGGGAGTTGGGAGAACATTCGTTCTTTGGCAAAAAGTCAGCTAAATTTTGACTGCACCTCTCCTGAACCAAACGTGCGGTATGAGAAGGGACATCATCTTGTTGGAAGCAGAAGTATTGCACCCCATACATACTCTGGACATTTGGTAGTAAAAGTTTTTCAAAAACCTCAGTTTTATAATATTGGGCATTGGTTTTTAGCCCTTTATCAAAGAAGACTAACTGGAGTTTTCCGCTTTTGGAAATAGCGGCCTAAATCATCAGAGACGAAGCATTTTGATAACGCTCTTCCTCAGGGATGTTATCAATAGAAACTGACCATACTCTCTCATTTTGGGGGTTCAGACTTTGCTGTAAAATGAATAGTTTCTCGTCTGAAAAGACATATTCATCCCCAGCGTGCCAAATTAGAATTTCTTCAACCCTTTACTTCCTTTTCATCTTAACAAACTACGAAACTCCGTGAAATTTACGTTTTCTATAAACCTTGTACCCAAGGACCTTTTTCAGAATGTTTAACTTTGATCCTCTCGATATTTTGAGCTCTCGTGCTAGTTTTCTAGCAGGTTTTTGTCCGTTTCGTCGTATCCTTTCCCTGACTCTTTTCACAGCCTCATTTGTCCTAACGGACCTCGGTCCGCCAGATCTTTTACTGTCATCGAAAGATGACGTCTCATTACACCTTCTGATAGTTCTGCAAATGAAATCTCTCTTCACCCTCAGGGCTTTCAAGTCTCTGAAAATTTCAATCGGCTACAGTCCTTTGATGAATTTATTTATCACAATTTTTTCATTCTACCTAGGTAAAGGAAAATTATAATTTGTACAACATTTACACTTGCAATAACTTTTTACCTAACACTAAATTGCCTGCAAAATAATTGGGACTTACAGTAACACATATGTACAACTTTTTAACGTGCTTCAAAAGTTGTATGAGAACTTATTGGTCACGGTGTACATTCAAAAAGGAAGTATTCGACACATTATTTTTTTTTCATAAAAAATAGATTAAAATAAACAATTTTAAATGGTTGTTATATTAACTGTATAAAATTATTTTATTACTATTTTTTTATATTAAAGAAAATGTAATGAAAAAGTAATAGATTAAAAAAAAAATTGTCTTCCGGTTTCCATTAGATTTACACGTTTGGAGAAGTCCAGCATACTGTTTGACCAATTTTTGAAAATTTGTGTCTGTCGCTTTCTTTGTTTCTCTCTCTCTCTTTGCGCATTACAAAGTTTTAAAGCACATATAACTCAAGAACCAACGAACAGAATTTCTTTAAATTTATATTTAATTTCACTTTGATACAAATTGGTATTAAAAAAATTTTGGTGCATATTGCCAAGCTGGTGGAACTGCTATACTGAACCTTCTCTTTTGTAAGAAAAGCCATATATCAGCTTCAGATGTTTATAATTGTAAACTATTTGTAATGAGAATTTTGGAAGCACTATGTTGATTCAATCTGACTGTTTTCCAGACTATAGATCAGACAAATTTCCCATGATTGGAAAGGCTTATATGTCAGATTATATGGCATACAAATGCACTGCAAGATAGATATTATGAAAATATTGTTGATTTAAATTGGATATATATCAGTCGATAGGTGGCACTAGTATTACTCATCATTTCATCATTTTTATTCTATGAATGGCTACATCTCAGCGTTTATCGATTAAGATTACACTAAGATGCACATGCAATTTTTATATTGGGAGAAGCTATGATTAAATATTGGCACCTATTAATATGCATGTGGTGCTGTTACATAAAATAATATTTAAGAATATATTGAATAATGGCCACAACTTTCTAAATTTTCTTAAACATTTCGAACTGTAATTAATTTAAGTAAAAGAGGCTTCTTGGATCAAGTATACCAGGTTTAAATTAGAATAAATTCATCGTATCGGATTCCAGTCGATAAACTTGCCGTGTGCAGAAGTTTGAATTTTTGATGTATGCACAATCACTTACTGCACAATCGAAATATTTATGCTAATTATCGTCATTCTGTGATAATAACTCAATAATAATTTATAATGCGAATTATGATTATTATTGTATTCTAACATATTTATATTATTGTTATTTCTATTTTTTTTTTTTTAATGCCAATTCATAGCAACATTTTGTGACAGATAGGAGAGTTTGTTGAAATTTAAATAGTATGTTGCAAATTTTTGTATTAATATAAACGCAATTTTATTATTTGAAACTATAAGGATAATTTCAATATCTGTAATTACGGATTTTTCTTTATTGTAATGTAATTGTATTTATTTGTTTCGTATTACAATTGCTTGTGTTACATTTATTTGTATATAAAATTAGTTTTTATTTTACAATAGTGTTTTTTTTTTCTTTTCGTGCACACTGTGTTTAAAGGAAACAAGTTTCATTTCAAAGTAATTATAAATAATTCAGTTCCACGCACTAATATTGCAAATAAATGTGAAGAAAAAAAAAAAATCTGAAGAGTTCTCTAAAGATCAGATCAATTTTATGTGTCAACTATCTTTATCTAACCCGTGAAATATATTATTTTGCCTATCACTACGGAATTCTGCCTGTCAGATCGATTGCGATCGACAGAGAATAAGTAAAATTATTCTGATTTTAATTTTATTATGTAATTGGTTTTAAAATACATATGCACAGTATGATTTACTTAAAATAATTTTGACTTCGTAAACATTATAATTATTTTTTTTATACCTTCGTATTTAACAAGATATTTTCAAAACAATTGTAATAAAGTATACAGACATTCATATAATTTTAATGATAGTTTTTGAAAAATAAAATTTTTCTTTAGAATGACATGCATAAAGGTATACATTTTTATTCTGTTAATACAAATCTATTTTTTTTTAACTTACGCTTCAGAAAAAACATTAATAACTGTTTTTTATTATGGAACATTAAAATGTATGAAAAATGTAATTAAAAACATCATATTCAGTATTAACAAAATGAAGAAAACACATTTTTAAGGTTAAAATAAATAAATAATCAAACAAGCGTGTTTTATGTAATTGAAATAACAAAAACAAGATTAATTTAAAAACAGATAAAACGGTTCAAAGCTCTTAAAATTGCTTTTTAGTGCTTCATTTGTCATACAATTAAAAACTTCATAACTCTTCTTCATTTCTCTTAAAATAAACAAATAAATAAATAAATAAAATGTTTATTATGGTAATAAGAATTTTATTTTGTTTACACTAGTTTACAGAATTATTAAAAGTGGAAATTTGAAAGATGACAATCATAAACAGGCTCTTTAACCATATTGTTCTGCCATCAAAACAAATGCTTGAAAAAAAATGTCCTTTTAAAACATCTAAATGTGAATTCTATTTAAAAGCTCATATATATTAATATCTAAACGAAGAACTGGTATGTAATTAGTCTAAGAAACAAGGAATTAATGCACAGAAAACAAAATATCCTTAAAGGGTTTTCATCTGAGAATGAAGTGTAAATAAAAGCGAAAGAATAAAATATTTAGATAGTCCTCTTTGCACGCGGACAAAAAAAAAAAAAAAAAAACTTAATTTAGATTAGTTGTCAAAATATTTTTATGCGTTACTTTTAACTTTAATTACTAGGCAGATGTGGAAAACATATTAAAAATTTTTGTTAAAAGAATTTTAAATGGAACAGGTTGACGATGTTTACGTGTTTAATAATATTATAGTTTTAAAAAATTAAAGAACATGCTTTTGTAGAAATGTGAACTAAAAAGCACAAAATATCTATCTTAGTATTAAAATGCAGGATAAGAGAAAATTGTGGAGTCACACACCATAATATTTACATACATTTAAATCATTAATTAAAAGATTTTAGAATTAAACAAAAACAATTAAAAAAAAAATCTCCCCTGACTGGGATCGAACGCTAGACCTTCAGGTTCGTACCGCGTCGCTATACCTCAACACAACGCCGTTCACGTAGGGAAAGTCTTTTTTTACAATATGGATTTTTTGTTTGCTCCCAGAGCGGTTACAAACATACAAACATACATACAAGCATACATACATACATACAGGTGAAGCTAATAAAAGTGTTTTAAAAAAGTAAACAAGTTTCTACTTTATTTAACGATGCCAGGAGTCATTTTTCATGTATATGTACCATATTTTGAGGCAATTTGCTCTTTGGCTCTTGACATAACATTTACCTTCGATTTCCAATGAAAGTGAACTTTTTCTTAGTATCATCATATAAATTTCAATCCGTTATTCTTAAATCGAGATCGAGAAATCAATTCAGTGTTTAAGAATGACATCTTTTAATGCGCTTTTTAATCAACCCAAAATGTCTTTTAGAGAAGATTCAGATAATTTTATATGTATATCAGTAAATGGGATAATTATTGTTGCTGATATTTTTGTTGCTAAAAATGCAGCAGTTGAATTGTGTCTAGAAGATTCGTCTCAACTTTATACATGCCCTTATCACATTAGACTGAAAAATTTTTTCTTCGAAAATTGGTTTTCAAATATTCTACTGAGAGAAGATTAAATTGAATTTGACTTTACGCGAGAATTGTAAGATTTAAAATTTGCTGTTGTAATATAAACTTTCGACTATCATGAATCCATTTAGATACTTTTCTGTAAATTGATAAAGCAATTTAGTACTTTCTTTTTCATTTAAAGAGCAATAGAAAATTGCTTATTATTAGTAAAATCACTATGATATACCCATATGTTTACGGAGTGTTATCACAATTCCCTCTTGTAAACAACTATGTGGTCCTTCATATAATTTTCTATATTAGAATTTTAGTTATATGTCATTGCAAAAACATATGAACTTCAGGTTTATAGGTCTTTTTTTCAACTCCAAATTTTTCTGGTTGATTATACTAATGGTACCAAAAGACATTAATAATTTGAAATTAATGGACCTCTGATTTGGAAGATTTTCTTATAGGATCAATGACTTCACTTTGATGTTTTATCTGCGCCGAAACAGTCCAAAAATGATATGTTTTACAATAATTTTATTGCTTTTATATTTTGATAGAATTTTACCCTACTGATTTGGAATAACAACTATTCTATATTATTTGCGATTTTTGTAAACATAGCATGTTGATATTTTTTTTATATTGTTTATTTACAATAGTAATTTCAAAATAAAATATTTATAGTGCAACTATTCATAATTTTCTGTAAAAATATTACCCTATTTCATATTATCCTTTCAAGAAATTGGAATTTCATATTTATTTTTATAAATATTCTATATTAGAAGGATCCAACAATTTTCAGTTTATTATGGTAAATTACAAAAAAAAAAAAAAAAAAAAAAAAATGGTATTCCATGTTTCCTTCTTCTTCTCTATTTTAAACATTTTTTTGTTAAATTTATGGTTCATTGAAACTTTAAAGTACTTAAGAAATGATAATTACAACGTGAGAAACAATATCTTGATTATTTAAAACTTGGTATTTAAAGTACAACAACTGAGGAAGTTTTGACTGTTTAAGTGATTTAATTAATGATTATTTCAATAATGAATATTTCAAATGAATGTTCAAGTGACTAATTTAATTAACAAACAGCATTACTGTCTTTATGAAATTGAAGAATATCGCCTGATGACTTCACGATGATGTCATTCAAGAACATTCGGTCAGAAATATGCGAACAATGCTTCACAAAAATATATTATAAAAAATATATATATATATATATTCTCTTTAGTATATGAGTATGAGGTGGTAATGATATGTAGATGTTGAGGTTGGTCATCAGTCACATTTTCCGTTATGCTTTTCCCACGTAATTATACAGGATTGCTATTTCATTGTAAATTATGGATATTTCATTGAAAAACAACATGTTTGATTTTCCCTGTTTGAATGCGTCAACTTGTATCAGTGTCTTACTTTTATCTAGTATTTTTGATAGTGAAATATGTGTTAAATTTTGTTGCGTAAATTTAAGGCTCTAATGTTAAATATTTTTACAAAAAAAAGAAGAAGAATAGTAATAAATACTATATATATATATATATTTTAAAAATTGGTCACAATAAGTAAAAAGAGACGAGTTCAGAGAATAGAATTTGAAAAAAAAAAAAAAAAAAAAAAAAAAAAAAAAACTCAAGTTTTCAATGAGGTATTCTTAAAATATGACGTAACGGAAATGCCAATGGAGTACATCGTGAAGAGGCAACAGCAAATGTAATTATTAAATACACTTAAGGATAGTTGAATACGTGAAAATGAGAGGTCTGAGTAGAGTGACTTTTGTAAGAATCTTTCTAATGAGAAGTATTTATTATTCATAAGATTTTAAATGAAAATCAGGGAAAATTATAAACAACGATGCCGATGAGCATGACCTGGGTTTTAAAGAGTCATTTCCTGCCTACCGAACACAGCAATATTGAGCTTCCTCGGTTACTTGCGGCGTATATGATAAAAAAAATACCAACGTAAGTGGCAAATGGTAGATTTATTTACAAAATTATTCTTGCACATTTTTACTGAAAAAAAAACCACCTTTAATTTGTTAAGAGTGAAACAATGATAATATTGTATAAATTTTTAAATTGTGCACGCTCTACATGGTAGACTGGGGCTAGTTAGATATAACGGCAATTTGGTCCATTTGCAATATTTTTTATTCCTTCCATCGGATGGTATTTTCACTCCAGCTAAGTATGTGCCTTCTTTCCCCTACATTAATGATAGTGTAAAATGTGCGCCCATTAAAAAACCAGCAAGAATTTTCAAAATTTTGGTAAGACGATTGAACTTCCTCGCTTATAAATAATCGCTTTTTATTTATTTATATATTACATTTTAGGTTTTAATAAGTAATCATCATATAATTAATTGTTTGTAGTTGTTGTCAGATGTTGTTGTTTATTGAAATGACTTGAAAATATACTCTATAACAATAAAAGTGACTCACCAAGAAGGAGTAATGCAAACTGGACACAAATTGACATACATACAGGTTTTAATGGAATCAAGCATTAATTCATCATTATCGTCGATCCTACGTGCAACTGGTACTTCAGTGACTTCAAATACCCTTAATAGGCGGCTCATTGGGGTTGAGACCAGACCCCGGATCTCTCTTGCACCGAGGACGTTTGGAGCATCATAAAAAGGATCCAACAATCAGCTCGGGATTTTAAAATCTAACGCAGAAGTTGGACAGAATTTGGCACGATACTTCACAGGAGCACATCTGCGAACTCTATCAATTAATACCAAGCCGAATAACTGCGTACATAAGGGCCAGAAGTGGACCCACACATTATTGACTTGTTTACTTTGTGAGACCCTTTCTCTTGATTAAATCATTCAAATTTTCTGAAACTGTAACCAATTGTTTTTCTCCACATGTACATCACATCTACCAACTTTTGTCCCATTCGGACCCCCCATTCCGCCCCAGCTACCAATTTTTGTCCCCACTTCTTCTTGATGCGTTTTGTTGTTGTTGCTATAGAGTGTAATTACTTACATGCACTCATGAAAACTAAATCTGTACTAATAAAATCAGATATTTGTCTGTAAATTTCTCATAATAAAAAAGTTTTCAATATCTTCAAGTTTTTCACATCGTGAAAGCCAAAATTGACTTTTTGGAAAATTTTCTCTGTGCGTATGTGTCTGTATGTTTGGAATGCTACATTTCTCCAGGCATCGTGTGAGAACGGCTAGGCGGAATTACACGACACTTGGGAGAAATTTTACCCGTTAACGTCCAGCAAAAATAAGTTTATAAGCGTTACTGAGATCCAAATTACATCATGGGAAAGAAATTGCACATGGATGGACTAGATTTCAGTTAAAAAAAAAAAAAAAAAAAAATATATATATATATATATATATATATATATATCTGCGATTTTGAATTTTTGAATTTTTAAGGGGGGGGGGGATGTGAAAAATTCATTTTTTAGGCAACATATTGGAAATTTCGGATTTTTGAGTAGAACCAAAAATCGTACATAAATGTTGAAAACAACGCGTCTTCTTCAGGATATTTCAAAGTACCCATTCTTCTTTTTTTCTCATTTTCGAGTTTGGGGAAAGTTACGAAGGGTCAAATTCGAGACTTCTTTTTCAGCGCTAAATTTGTTCTGGGAAATCTATGGAATCTGCGTCACGAATTTTGGTGGATGGATTATTTATGCGTATCCGAAATCTATTGTAACGAGATTTTTCAGAATCTTCCTTTACCCTCTTGGGGTCGGGTGGGAATAATTACGTTTTCAAGCGTATTTTTACTCCAATTTATCTCAATAATAATTGTTTTTATGTGCGGGTTAGTTATACGTACCCAACACGCACTATAAAACGATTTCGTGATTTTTTTTCCTTCCCCCCTATTAAGGTGTGGAGGATACACGTTTTCAAGAATAATTCTGCTGCAATTTATCTCAGAAAAGCTTATTTTAGTATGTGTCGAGTGGTTATGCGTACTCAATGCACACACTGCAAAGAGATTTTGCAGAATTACTTTCTATTCTTCCTTTCGGTAGGGGCGAGGTTAGGGTCGTCGAAAAAAGCACATTTTGAAGCATAATCTGCTCCAAGTTATCTTAAAAAAGCGATTTTTGGTGTGTGAAAGGGGTTATAGGTATCCACCACTTTAGTATAAAGAGATTTTACGAAATTCCCCACTCCCTTCCCTTTAAAAACAGGAGGCAAAAACATTTTTTCGTATATTAATCTTCTCCATATTATCTTATGAAGGCGATTTTTTTTTTGTGCTCTGGTTAGTTTTGTGTATGCAGCACGCACTACGAGTATAAATTAATTTTGCGAACTTACCTTTCCCCTTGTGGCGGAGGTGCACAAAAAATGATAATTCAAAATAATGGTAATTCAAAATTGCTTGAAGTTACTTCAGAATGAATACTGAAATAGAATTTGAGAATTTATTGAAATACAGAGACCAGTGAAGTAGGCAATGCCTGCTCGTATGGCAATATGAGAATAGTTGACCCATTTCACATGGGGCACGTTCTGTCGAGGGCCCATTACGCCAGGTAGGATCACGAATGATAAATTGTAACGGAGAAGATCTCCAAATTTAATTTATTTACACATTAGAGAAAAACCAGAACTTGACTCTGGAGGATTTGATGGTGCAGCTTATTTGAATTCCTGGCTTTTCAAGTCAGCCTTAAAAAAAAAAAAAAAAAAAAAAAAAAAAAAAAAAAGTTATAATGCTGTATGCGTCCATCCTACATAAAAGTAGCTGCTGTATTGTAGAAAATGTTTATAACTTTTATATTTATATGATACTTAGGTGTCCTAGAATGACCAACTTGCTATTATTTATTGTTCTGTAATACTGTTGTTCAAAATGATAATTTCAAATCTCATGGCATCCCGCATTTACTTTTCCCTTAACAGAAGCCTTAAGATTAAAAATATTTAGATCGAAGAATGTATGTCGTTTTAAAAAGTTCATTATACGGATAACTATGAATCATCTTCTACTGATATTATAATATGTTAGATCTGTCATAAGACTATCGTTTACGTTTACAGCACCAGCATTTAACAAGACGTCTGGGTTGAGGGACACAGGCATTTCAGCCCTCCCCCCCTTCTCTGATTAAAGCTATTTTTACATATATCTACTTATGCCTTTATATATCACACATCCTCCTAAGATTTCACGCGTAACCCACTGCAGCTACTACACCGCGTTTACTAATAATATCAACGTGTCTTCTCCCAGTACCATCTGGGATCAACCAAACCTCAAATAAAAGCTTTGAAAGAAATTCGCTTCTTCTTCAGATGATGTGAGACTTCTTTCTGATAGCAAAATTCTGGAAAGTGTTCCAGCAATATAGAAAAGAGAATTTTGTGATATTGATTGTCATATTAGTCAAACAAACATTACAGAAGGATCAAATGAAAGAAAAACGCTAAAAAAGGAAATCTGCTACAAAAAAAAGGAAATTTTTCAGATAGTGTTTTTTCTTTTTTTCCAGAATAGAAAAGCGTCATGAAAGCCAAATGAAAACGCAGAAGCAAGAAACAATTAGACAGAAAAAATTAGATCAGCACAACTGGTGTCTTTGCTGTGTTAAATCATTTGAAAGCAGTAAACTAGGAGAACAAAGGACTTAAAATGTAATCTACAAAAGTTGGACGCAGGCATCACGTTTTACTACTGAAAAGAAAAAAAATGTATATATATATATATGCATCATGCTTGACTTCATTGAAAATTACATCAATAGGGGCAATTCATTTCTATTTATTACTTAAAATTGACTAAAAAACTTTTTTTATCCGCACGCATAGTTTTACATTTTTTTATAATTTTATGTTTCATTAAGGAGCATCATATAAATATATATATTTCGGATAAAATGTCTTTTCGCTTGCATGATATAAAAACTCTGATTTTATGCAAATTTTGAACATTTCTTTAATTTCCACACTAGCAAAACTTTAAACAGGTAATGTGGGTTAACTGAGATTTTATATCAGTTTGAGCTTCTTAATTAACGCTCATAGTTAATACTTTAAAGTTTTATCATGGAGACTTCTTCTAAAAATTACTACCAAACTGTTAAAGTAAAAATAAAGTTATAACGATTTGCTGTAATAATAAAAAATTGAAAATTGAAAATTGAAGAAAAAGCTTAGCAACCAATCCCGGTCGACGCAATATATATATATATATATATATATATATATATATATATACAGTCGGTAACAAAAGTGTCCGAACACTAGCAAAAATTCCTATGTAAAAAAAGTACACTTCACACGTTTTTGTTAAATAAATCCTTATCGAATCACGTTCTTACACTGACTAAGAACAGGATTCGACAAGGATTTATTTAACAAAAACTTATGAATTGTACTTTTTTTACATAGGAATTTTCGCTAGTGTTCGGACACATTTGTTACCGACTGTATATATAGAAGCATTTTAATTTTATTATTATAATAATTTACCCAAATATTTGGATTTTTAAAAGTAAATTATGATAAATTTTACTATGGGAATTCACTGCAGTTTTTAAGTATTTATTTTAAGATAATTTTAATTACAAAATTAAGTTAACTTTAATTAAAAAATTCGTCTAATTATTAATGAAAAAATTATATTCTCAAAATTATTTTCAAATCTTTGTAACTTTATTAAGCATGCTTGTACATTTGTGTAGCAAGAAAATTTATTTTGTGACGAAATGCCTAAAACTCCTAAATACTTTTTAGTTTGGCATTAATTTAAACGAATAGTTAAGTTTTTATGAAAATAACATTATTATACAATTGATTTGATAAAATAATCACCGAGTGATTAAAAAAAAAAAAAAAAAAAATTACTCTGGTAACATAAGTAATTTCATTTTCAAATTTGTATTTAACAAGATAGTTTTTCTTAAAGAAAGATATAAATTATACGTATATTAAATTTATTTACACTTTATCAAAAATTAATCATCTTAAATCTTTAAATGTCATGCATGCAAGAATAATTTTGCGAAGAAAATGAATCTCTATTTCCTCTTACGTTTAGGGGGAGGGGGGGGGGTATGAATAATTGTTTTGTATTTTAAACATATGGAAAATGTAATGACAAGTGATACATTCAGTATTCATTAAATACAAAGAAAACATTTCCAACGTCAAGAAATTGAAAGAAAGAACAAACAAGTATTTATGATATAATTAATCCGACAAAATCAATATTACCCAAAATTGATAAAATGTTTGAATGGTCGTAAATTGCTTTATAAGTGCTCCATTTGTCATATATTTAAAATCCTCGTAATTCTTCTTAATTGTCAGTTGAAAAACTGCATTCTGGTAATTTAAACTGTCTACGTTTGTAGCGAGATTTCCATTATGTTTACACAATAATAATTTAAAGGAGAAAATTTGAAAGATGACAGTTTTAAACAAGCTCTTTAATCATGGAGTACTGCCATCGAAACGATTGTTTGTCAAAATGGCCTTTTAAAAAAAATAAATGGGAATTTTACTTAAAAGCTTATATATATATATATATATATATATATATATATATATATATATATATATATATATATATATATATATATATATATATATATATATATATATATATATATATATATATATATATATACAGAGAGAGAGAGAGAGAAAATAAACTTGTATGTAATTAATCTAAGCCCCAAGTATTTACAAATATGAAATGAAACGTGGTGTGAAGTATTCGTCTACGAAGAAAATGTATGTTAAAGTAGAGAATATTTAAATATTCTACTCTAAACAGCTTAATTTATAGCAGCTGTTACATATATATATATATACGCACAAGTCATAAACTTAATTATCCTACGAAGCAGAAGCTGAACTAAAAGAAATGGGTTGGGAACAAAATCTCGCGGGACAAAATCTCGCGAGGACAAAATATCGCCGACGTAAATGAATACAAAGCAAAAATGAATTGGTAATTATTAGTAATGTTGTATACAATTTCATGACAACACATACCTTAGTCAGAGCACTGACATTCTGGCAAACCTGCAACACAGATTTTTATAAATTTTACTTAAAATAGTTTAAAAACTATATTTATTAATTTTTGTCATCATAATGAATTCAATCGTGCTTATCAATTTTAAAATTTTTAATTCAAGTGTGTGAACAGTGTTCAGCAGCGATGTACACGATTTTTAAAATGTATTTTGAATAGTGAAAAGCAAAAGATAAAATAACTTAAAAATAAACATAGATAAAATAATGAAAATCAACTCTATGATTTATTTAATTATTATTTTAATTATTTTAATTAATTAATTAATATTTATAAAGCTCTGTGGACCCGCCAGAGATCACACGTGACACAAAATTAAATTTTCAAATAGATCATACTATTTTTTTGAAGCGATATTTTGTCCGGATTCCAAAAGAAATATTTTTAAAATACTATGTAATAAAAATATCTTTTGAAATAAAGTATATATCGTAAGAATGTATATAGATCAGTTTTACGTGAGTTACTTAACCGCAATTAAAATTAAAATAATGTTTGTTAAAGTATGGATAAAAAACCATGGCATGTGTGTTTTGTATTATATCATTAAATTTCGCAAGTGTTTAAAAACATTTTTTAAATAAATTAAATAAAAAATGCTAGAATGCGTTATTCTAAATTATCAAAGTTATATATATATATATATATATATATATATATATATATATATATACATATATATTTGTTTATCAAAAAATCATTGTCACAATAATTTCAATATATTGGTACTTTTAAAGCCTTATAGTGTACGTTAATCATATTGAAAACTTTAAAGTATGTTCAGATACTGTAAGGTTAATTGTTTTATACTAAGTATTTGGATGACCAAGTTCATTCGGATTCATTATGAAAATAATTCGTAATGCAAATTGAATGATTTGCTTCCTGAAATATATTTTAGATTTATTTGTCTCGGGGTGAGTGCGGGTTACAAGTTAACACTTATTTATTTATTTTAAGATATAAATATTCAATTTGAATTATCAATTAAAATAAATAAATAAATAAATAAAAAACTTATAACTTTAATGTTTTATAAATATCGTTCTAGCGGTTTCTCTGCGGAAAGAGTGAAGACTGATAAAATATGAAAGCAGGTAAAGATAAATCAGATATGTTTGACCTCTCAAAAAATAAAATAAAAATAATAAATTAATTAAAATAATTAATAAAATTAAAACACTTTGAAAAACACGTTAAAAATACATTTATTAAAAAGATAAAAACTTCTAAAGCTTTTCCCCTCAGACAAAACGAGGCATCATCAGGGAATTAGTTTTACACACTACAGAGCAGTTATATATACTTTTGTACCATATGGTCAACAGTTAAGTCCTTATAAAAAATATAAATTCAACTGGAAGTTATACATAGAGGCTGGAACTATTACAGTGTAATGAGGTGTTACACTTGGAGGCTGGAGATATTGCAGGATGAGGGTGTGCTACACTTGGAGGTTGGAACGATTGCAGGATGCGGAGGTGCTAAACTTGGAGGCTGGAACTATTGTAGAAAGGAGAGGTGATACACTTGGAGGCAGAAAGTATTTTAGGATAAAGAAGTGCTATACTTCGAGTCTGGAATTATTGCAGGCTGCGTAGGTGCTACACTTGAAGGCTAGGACTATTGTATGAAGAGGAGGTACTATACTTGGAGTCTGGAGCTATTGCAGGATGAGGAGGTGTTACACTTGGAGGTTGGAACTATTGCAGGAAGAGAAGTATATGTATAACTCTATGTATAACTTCCAGTTGAATTTATATTACTAAGTTTTTATTAACTTCGATTCTTGTTTGTTTGTGGTTTGTCAGGGACAAATCTTGCAATCGATTCTTGCAATCGAACTAACTTCCCGACTAGCAAGATATTTGAAATTTTCAGGATAACTCACAACACGGTGACAATACATTTCTCTAATAATTTTAGTCAACTATTTCAAGTCCCGCTGCCTTCGGCAGCGCTTATATGATTCGACAGAAACTTTATTTAACTCACTTCCCGACTAGCTAGACATTTGAAACTTTCAGAATAGTTCAGAACACGGTGAAAATGCATTTTCTTAATACCTTTAGCCAACTGTTTCGGGTTGCTGCTGCCTTCGGCAGCGTTATCAGTACAATGCTTGCAATCGATTTTTCGCTAACTTTCGGACTAGCTAGATATTTGAAACTTTCAGGATAGCTCAGAACACGGTAGCAATACATTTTTTTAAATAATTTTAGTCAACTATTTCAGGTCCCACTGCCTTCGGCAGCGTTCATATGATTCAACAGAAAATTTATTTAACTAACTTCCCGAGTAGCTAGACATTTGAAACTTTCGGAATAGTTCAGAATACGGTGATAAATTCGGTGTATAAATGCTTTTTAATAATACGGTGATAAATGCTTTTTAAAAATATTTTTATCCAATTGCCTCGGGACCCTGCTGCCTTCGGCAGCGTTTCCAGTACAAAGCTTGCAATCAACTTTTAACTAACTTCCCGGCTAGATAGCCATTTGAAACTTTTATAATAGCTCAAAAGACGATAGCAAGGAATTTTTTTTAATACTTTTATCCAATTGCTGGGGTTCCGGCTGCCTTCAGTAGCGTTTATATGATTCAACTGAAAAATTAAAAACATGGTTTATAAAATTTTTGTTATCTTATAATTATTTTTTATAAGAACTTAACTGTTCACCATATGGTACAAAAGTGTATATAACTGTTCTGTAGTGTGTAAAACTAATTCCCTGATGATGCCTCGTTTTATCTGAGGCGAAAAGCTTTGGAAGTTTTTATCTTTTTAATAAATGTATTTTTAACGTATTTTTAAAGTGTTTTAATTTTATTGCAATAATGTTTACAATATAACTCTTAACTTGAGTTTGTTTATAAAAATAAATAAATAAATAAGTAAAATAAAAATAAAAATAAAAATAAAATAATAATAATGATAATAATAATTAACTGTAAGTTCTCACCACAATCGTTAGACCCTTTTATAATAAAGCCAAATTTCTGCAATCTTTTGTCACAAGCGATAGGAGGGTTTATATTGCTTGCTAATTTTTTCGAAGATGAGGCTAATTCAGATTGACCAAAACTAAATTCAAAACTGGTGTACAATCGATAAATAGATTATAAGACTTCTTCACACACCATAAATTTTAAGCCAGCACAACCGGTTTCGAAAGGAAGTAGCCTTTCTTCACCAGGTGAAAAAAAAAAAAAAAAACACGTGCTACTGCCTTGGAGGCAAAGCAAGACAGCTTGCTTGTCTTGCCTTTGCCTCCAAGGCACGTGTTTTTTGCACCTGATGAAGAAAGGCTACGTCCTTTCGAAACCGGTTATGCTGCCTTAAAATTTATCGTGTGTGAAGAAGTATCACGATCTATTTATTAATTCAGATTGAATCAATATTTCAGAAGAAAAAAAAAATAAATATTTATGAGCATTACTCGATCAGTTTCAAAGAGTATGAGGTTTCTGTTAAATTTTGTCAAGGGTGGGAGTAGGAGTTTAGAATTATGAAAACTGTTAGGTCAGGTGTGTTTCCTTCGCAAAAACCTCTTAAACTGAAGTCAAAATCATTGCAAGAAAATGTTCATGTCACATTTTGCAAAGGACGGATTGATAATTGATAGCGTACGCTCATTTTCATTAAGATATCAGATGGTTTTTATCACCCAAAACATCATTATTCATGCTGGTTCAATGCCAATGAAATTTGTATTGGATGAAATTCGCATATCATGTAATTTTGTGATATGACTGTAATGACCACACATCAACTGCCATTATTGCAAAATTAGTCGTTTTAGACATCCATGTATTAATTTGATTAAAAAAATAGAAAAGTTTAATTTTGAAAGTGTCTGTTGTATTGACACCCCTTAATTTTATTTACTATTTTTTGAGCGTATACTTTTCAAAAATTGCAAATGTAAAATAGAAATTTTGAATGCTAAAATTTAATAACATTTTTTTTTTTTTTTTTTTTTAATTTTTAATGATATTCCCCCCACTCTAGTTCAAGTTTAAATAGAATATTGGAAAATAATAAAACACTAAAATCTGAAACGAATTTATTTTGCTATATCAAACTGAAAATCCGAAAATGTGAATCAAGTAGTAACTCTAAAAATAAAGAAAAATCAAGTAAGGACACAATAAAGATATTTCAACACTAAAAGTGAATTTTAAGCGTTTTCTTAAATGTTTTCACGCTTTTATTGTAAACCCAATGGTTTATTTTATGATTTTTTTTTTTTTTTTTTTTTTTTTTTTTACAATAATTAATTGGCGTAATTTTTATTTGATTTCAGAGAAATATATTTATTAATATTGCCAAAAATAAAACCAACTGTAAATTATTTGATAAAAGTAAGTTATTTTATTACGATAGATAATTAAATTTAAAATATATAATTATGACAACAAATTAATGAATTAAAAAATAAATAAATAAATGCTGAACAATAATAATAATAATAATAAAATGAAAAAAATATTATATTATGAAAACAAATCAGATTTCAGCTATTCTCTATGCATTCCTCTTTTTGTCACCATTAAAAAATTAAATCAGTTTTCGGGTTAAAGATACTTTCTTGATAAATCTCTTTAAAAATTTCTTTGCTTAAAAAAAAAAAAAAAAGCATTGTTAATAACGTTGGTGAAGTGTAAGGTATACCAATAAGTTTGATACTTGAAATCTCTGGTAAAGTAACCGATACTTTTGAAGCCTATCTTTAATCATATTTAACCTTTCTCGATTATAATTATTTCCGTCTGACTGAAAAATAAAATAAAGTAAATAAAATTTACTAAGGTTTTCTCTGAAATTTTTCTGTATAGAGATTTTTAAAATAGTATAATTAATTATATGATATATATATATGTAAAATTGTACTGTAATATTTTATTAACTTAGTTAAAAGAATTTCAAGTAATGACTTATGTTGCTTTTAAGGGAACAGTGCTTTAATGAAGGTTTCATTTAAACGCTTATATTTTCATTTAATATTATAAATTAAGATATTTTATGTTTGTTTAGTAAAATATATATTCAGACAACAATCCTTATGGTTTCTGATACATTTTGTTTTTGCAGGTTTGAAACCTTTAAAGTGCATTTTCTCAGTTTGCATTTTTTCATGAATTCACGATCTTCGAAATACTAAAACTTCTACATATAGTTAAGAAAAGACTTAATTATTTTTTGGATGTTTAATAGAACTTACTTAAAAAAAAATTAATGATGGATTTTTAAATTTAGTAATTAGTTTTTGAGAAACATTTAAAACAGACATTTCTATGTAAAAAGAACATGATTTTTGTAATATTTTATTTTTCCAAAGATAATGCAAAGTGCATGCCTAATACTCTAGAGTAGGTTCTATGAAATATTCAAAAAATATATTAGGTCTTTTTTTTTCAAATATCTGTAGCTGTTTCTAGCATTTTGAAGATCGTGAATTCATGAAAAAATTTAAACAAGGAAAGCCCAGTTTAAAGATTTCAAATTTGTAAATGTATATCAAAAACCACAAGAATGGTTGCCTGAGTACATATTTTACTGAACAAACCTAATACAGTTCAATTTATAAATATTAAATGGAAATATAAGCTTTTAAATGCAACATTCAGTGGTGCCAAGGCAAAGCTGTCACGTCTCCTTAAAAAAACAATTTTCTAATAAGATGTACGTTTTAATGCAAATCATAACATGATAATCTAGTAGTAGTTTAAATTCCAAAATTTTATGACACGAAATTTTGCAGTTCAAACCCGTGATTTTCTTCACTATTATTTTAAAATTTAAGGCTATTACGGTTTAAAGAAAAAAAAAAAAAAAAAAAAAAAAAAGCATCATTATTTAATTACTTCAACTATGTTTAGCATTTATTTTGCTCTTTGGTCAAAATAAAAGAAGTAAAAAATAAACAAAGAAACATTATTCCATAATTTTAAAATTATAATCTACTCGTGTTTCAGAAAATTATAAAATGCACAATTTCTAGCTTTAATTCCCCGATTAGAAAATACAATAAATTCAATCTGAACCATAAAAAGTTTTGTGGATAAAAACATATGCGATTTCATTATATTCTCCAGTATTTAATTAATTAAGTAATAACATCTTTTCCGAATTTTGAATGTATTAAAAAAATATTTATATAAAATTTTAATTAGAATATTAAAACATGGTAAAAAATTTTGGTTTATCAAATATAAAATCTCTAGATACATTTGCGACTGAATATTTCTCTGCAGATGAAAATCTCCATCGATATCTTGATTAAAATAAGCATAATGGAATTAACACACTGGGAATGTAAATGAAATGTTAGTAATATATCTCAATAAATCACCACAGCTAATTTAAGTAAAAGGAAAAGCAACTGCTAATTAAATTAAGAATATCACACATGATATCAAGAAATCTAATTTTTAGTACGTATAAGAATTTAACGGAAACAAAAAGATAATCAGAACTAGTCTTAATTAATGTAATTCTTTTGAATTTATTATTTCGCTCTGATAGAATTAATGCTACATAAAAACATTTGTGAATCTTTAATTGAAATGTTATTAACGCTTTAGAAACATATTTTTTAATTATTATTATTATTTGTTTTTACATAATTCTATATACATGAACAGAAGCGTAAATTTAATAAACATCTAAGCAAAAAAATCACTGCTGTAATTCTTTTTGTTTAAAAATATTTGTCTTAAAACAAATAGAAACCGAAACATAAAACATATTATATAAATATAAAATCTACGGAATACTGTAATTTAAAATATATTTTAAGTTGTTTTCTTAAGAATCTATAATGGCATATATATATATATATGTGTGTGTGTGTGTGTGTGTGTGTGTGTGTAGAGAGAGAAAGAGAAAGAGAGAGAGAGAGAGAGAGAAAGAAAGGAAGGGAGTGAAAGACTGAAAGATACATATATATATATATATATTTTTTTTTTTTTTTTCTCGTTGTACAATTTTGATGGAAGTTACACGTTTTAATTTATAAAGTATGCCGTTAGTATAAAAATATTTTCAGATAAAATTCCTTTAAATTATTCTTATGTCTTTTAGTAGCAAATGTATGAGGGGAGATAATTTTAAGTTTTACTTCAAACACGTAAATAATTATTAAATTAATTAATTGAGTACTAATATTTTAAATCATATTAACTAAAAATAGCATATACATATTCAGCATTTATTCTTAAAATAATTACAAAACCTATTTGAAAATTATCCTTTTCCTTGCTTTCCTCTAAATAAATTTTATCGTGATGTTTGCTTTTCAATGCTTGTTAACAAACAAATGCCAAAAAACTGGTATCTCTTCAAGCAGTCATTAAAATCGATCGATCGCATTATTTAAAAATGGAATATCTTGGGTATAATTATGCATAGTCCCATACCACATATATGTTATGTGAGGTAACAAATGAAGGAAAATCCTTCAACGTCTTGTGTGTCAATGTCATCTATTTCGGCAGCATTTAGTGTGTCATCATCTGCGCATACAAAATGATAAAGAATTGATCCTGTATATAAAAAAGCAAATTAAATTCTGATAATCTAATAGAAATAAGCGGAATGTGGGGGATTAACCAATATAAAATTGTGAAACGGTAGTTAGGGGAAAATGACGAAGAAATTAAGAAAGTGTGGAGGGAACGTACATTTTCTACTAATCAGGAAAGGTTATGTAGCGAAATCCCAGTTGACATTATTTTTAAAGATTCTTATGGACGGAAAAACTCTTAAACGGATCTCTCTTGATTTTAAGTGTAAATTTCCGATGTAACTGATGTTTTCTTTTGGCCGAAATATAAGACTATGTTTAGTTAGACGAATGTATGATAAATCATATTGGCAGGAATTTCTGCAAACTTCCTAAGAATTATGTATATCTACAGGATTTTTTTAACTCAAAAAAGGTGAACTTATTGGAAGGCGAAAAAATATTTTAAAATTATATTGTTTGATATCTTTACGTTTGGCAGAACTTCATTTATGAAAATAAGATAAAACCATATTCATATTAGAAGAGACCGATTTATTGGAGGAAGAACGAGGAAGTTGTACTTTTTGAATAGATTAGCGAGGGTCTAGGATTCACCTTTAATGATCCATAGACATTATTGTCAAAATTTGGATCTTTGGCAGAAACCGGCAACAACCCCCTCTCTCTCTCTCCCTCTCTCTGTATATATATATATATATATAAGTTACGAAGTTACGAAAGGGGGTTTTTCATGTGTTACATACCAAATTAATACTAGTGGATCTGCAGATCAGGAGCCTCAACGTCCTATTTACATCAGACATTATTCAATAGGTCATTTTTATTTATTCCTTATTACATAATTGTATATATTGATTCTATCGACTTGTTACCATAATCAGATACATTCTTGAGGGGGGCTGCCGCCCCCCCTCAACCCCCCGCTGCATCTCTATTTGTATATCCTATAAAGTGTTACAGAATTGTAAATAATCGCATTTATTTTTGTATAAATTCTTTCAAAAGGTTTAGTAAAGTTAATAAAATGCTAACTTTGTGCATTTCTAGTCGTTTTAGCGTAAAATCGCCTAATTTTCCCTTAAAAACACTTAAAAAAGCTACTATAAGGGAAGAAATGGATTTGGCGCCAAATTTGGCGACTATTTCCCTCCTTGGCTATTTTTGGCGACCTTGGCGAGAAAATCCTTATTAGGGATATACCAAATATGGAAGCTCTAATCTCATTATGAGATACGAGAATTTTCCAGAACAGTCTGTGTTCGATAGAAAAGTATAAAAGGAGCATTTCTTCACCAAGGCGGTCAGTGTCAGATCTGTGTCAGTTTCGTCAAATGCTTGCTTTGCTGTGAGTCTCTTTGGATGAGACTTTCTTTATGTGTTATTGCTAAACAGTTTGTACTGTTGTTTTGCTGTTAACGGCTGTTGTTTAAGCTGTGTTTACTGGCTGATTTGAAGCTGATACTTGGTTTATAGACCTGTATTTTTCTGGAACTTTCTGTGACTACATTACTGAATTTTTGCAAGTTTCGCCTTTCATTCTCGGACAACTTACGGACCCCCAAGTACGCAACAATATGTATTCTTAATAAATGACAGTCTTGTATTATTTCCCTGAAATTCATAAATACCAAATTTCATAACTATCATTTTTCATACAAAAAAAAAAAATTACGTAGCATATCGGAAATATTTTGCGTAACCTTTAAACTAATTTCTAAGTCTATGCCCACAATTATCAACAGGAAAACATGTTTTTAATATTTTAATAAAATTGCATTATATTTGATGGAGTGTAACCATGTTAAAATAAACTTTTAAGAAATATTGACTATAGACCGTAATAGTACGAAATTATTTTATGTATCCCGGAAAAGTAGCCACAGTCATTATAAACGCCAATAATAAGAATAAATTTAATTAATTGTAACTCATTAATTTTTCAAACTAATTTGACATCATTTGGATGATTATAGTATATACTCGGAATTATTTTGTGTGGTCTCATAAATTATTTAGACTATACATAACTGTTTTCAAGAGTAAACATGATTTTAAGCATCTTTATAATGTATGTTAATTTTATTAAGTTCAATTCAGCATAAACGCATTAAAGAGCGCGCTTAAATAAAAGTTTGTCCATAGGCTCTAATGTTACGAAATTCTTTCTTGTGGCTCTGTAAACAAACCATAAACATTGTATACACCAGTAAAAACTATTCAGCTTATTTTGCGTTTAAAATTAATAATTGTTCCAAATTTAACATAGTTCGCATGACTACGTGACATTAACAGAACACTTTTGTAAGGTCCTGTACATTAATTAGAAAGCTTAAGAGCACATATTTTCTTCAAACAACATGAGTTTAAGCATATTACTCACGTACGCTAGTTTCATTTTCTTCATTGCAAAGTAATGATATTAAAATGCGTTTAAAAGAAATTCACACCTTATGCCGTAATGTTAAGAATTTTGGCGTGTCCCTATACACATTTTTTAACCAATATAGCAATAAAAATTATACAGCTACTTACGTTTATGCAAAGCTGGAACGTGTGCGCCAATTTGCAAGTCAATCGAAGGACTTTTGCGGCTGCTATTGCGGTACATACAAATTCTTCCCATAGACCGTAATGATAAAAAAAAAAAAAGTTGCATTCGGGAGTGCCGACAGAAGTGAAAACGTGAACAATTACATGTGTATTTCTTGAATCGTCAGGAAATATTTTATTGTGTAGTAAATACTTTTAAATGAAGTGTTTTTTTATTCATTAATATAAACTACTACTACAAAAATTATATTACAATTTTATTTAATGCGCTAACTGCAATAGAGACAGTGTCCGGAGATGAGAGAAGTCGTGTAGAGCCGCACCAGATTGGAAAAACGTGAGAAAAATGGCGGCTTTGGCCTTTCGCACTGTTTTGTGAGGTCTAACTGGAATAGAGACAGTGTCCGGAGATGAGAGAATTCGTGTAGAGCCGCACCAGATTGTTAAAACGTGAGAAAAATGGCGGCTTTGGCCTTTCTCACAGTTTTGTGAGGTCTAACTGCAACGTTTCCGGCTGAAATCTTTAAGAGACAGTGGCCGGAGATGAGAGAAGTCGTGTAAAGCCGCACCAGATTGTAAAAACGTGAGAAAAATGGCGGCTTAGGCCTTTCTCACGGTTTTGTGAGGTCTAACTGGAATAGAGACAGTGTCCGGAAATGAGAGAAGTCGTGTAGAGCCGCACCAGATTGTAAAAACGTGAGAGAAATGGCGGCTTTGGCCTTTATCACGGTTTTGTGAGGTCTAACTGGAACGTTTCCGGCTGAAATCTTTAAGAGACAGTGTCCGGAAATGAGAGAAGTCGTGTAGAGCCGCACCAGATTTTAAAAACGTGAGAAAAATGGCGGCTTTGGTCTTTCTCATTATTCTGTGAAGTCTAACTGGAACGTTTCCGGCTGCAATCTTTAAGAGACTGTGTCCGGAGATGAGTGAAGTCGTGTAGAGTCGCACCCGATTGTAAAAACGTGAGAAAAATGGCGGCTTTGGCCTTTCTCACGGTTTTGTGAGGTCTAACTGCAACGTTTCCGGCTGAAATCTTTAAGAGACAGTGGCCGGAGATGAGAGAAGTCGTGTAAATCCGCACCAGATTGTAAAAACGTGAGAGAAATGGCGGCTTTGGTCTTTCTCACTGTTTTGTGAGGTCTAACTGCAACGTTTCCGTCTGAAATCTTTAAGAGACAGAGGCCGGAGATGAGAGAAGTCGTGTAAAGCCGCAAAAGATTTTAAAAACGTGAGAAAAATGGCGGCTTTGGTCTTTCTCATGGTTCTGTGAAGTCTAACTGCAACGTTTCCGGCTGAAATCTTTAAGAGACTGTGTCCGGTGATGAGTGAAGTCGTGTAGAGCCGCACCCGATTGTAAAAACGTGAGAAAAATGGCGGCTTTGGCCTTTCTCACTGTTTTGTGTGGTCTAACTGCAATAGAGACAGTGTCCGGAGATGAGAGAAGTCGTGTAGAGCCGCACCAGATTGTAAAAACGTGAGAAAAATTGCGGCTTTGGCCTTTCTCACGGTTTTGTGAGGTCTAACTGCAACGTTTCCGGCTGCAATCTTTAAGAGACTGTGTCCGGAGATAAAATAAGTCGTGTAGAGCCGCACCAGATTGTAAAAACGTGAGAAAAATGGCAGCTTTGGGCTTTCTCACGGTTTTGTGAGGTCTAACTGCAATAGAGACAGTGCTCGGAGATGAGAGAAGTCGTGTAGAGCCGCAACAGATTTTAAAACAATATATACTATAAAATTACTAACACTTCACATTAGCAAGTTAATTGTATTGTACATTATTTGTATCATACAAGGATGGAAAGCGTTTACTGACGATGACGCGAATTCAATGATTTTTTTTCACCCAAAAGTGTTCACTTCAAATGGAAAGCGATAGCTGACGATGACGGGAGTTTAAAGATTTTTGTTCACCCAAAAGTGCTCAACGCGCCTAAAGAAGTTTTCACTTCAAAAAACTTTGGCGTGTCCCTGTACACGAACTACAAATGGAATGGGCACCCAAAACTATACAGCTAATTTCGTGGGGATCATGAACATGTATACCAAATTTTAAATTAAGAGAGTGATATTTGCGGCCGCTATCGCACGACAGACAGACAGACAGACGGACAGGTATACGAACTACAAATGGAATACATACCAAAAACAATACAGCTGATTTTATGGGGCTCATGAACATGTGTACCAAATTTCAAGTCAATAGCGCTATTTTTTCGGCCGCTATCGCGATACATACAAAATCCTCCCATAGGCCGTAATGATAAGAAAAACTTTGGCGTGTCCCTGTATATGAACTACAAATGGAATATATACCAAAAACTATACAGCTGATTTCGTGGGGCTCATGAACATGTGTACCAAATTTCAAGTCAATAGCGCTAATTTTGCGGCCGCTATCGCGATACATACAAATTCCTCCCACAGGCCGTAATGATAAGAAAAACTTTGGCGTGTCCCTGTATACGAACTACAAAGGGAATACATACCAAAAACTATACAGCTCATTTCGTGGTGCTCATGAACATGTGTACCAAATTTCAAGTCAATAGCGCTATTTTTGTGGCCGCTATCGCGCGACAGACAAACAGACAGACAGACAGACAGACACAGCCCAAAACCGTTTTGAGTCTCAATGTAGGGCCTCCACTGACGTTTCGGCAATTATTATTCCAGAAACCTAATCTTAATTTTTGGTAATTTTAAAAATGTTAATTATACATACTTTTTAATAATTTTTTAATCAGCTGAAGATGTCATGTACTTCTGAAATCATAATAAATATATGCAAAATTACCAATAGTTTTTTTTTTTTTTTTTTTAACATCTATAAATAATAATAATAAACTAGTGTATATTCAAATCAGGAGCCTCAACGCCCTATTTGTATCACGCATTATTAAACAGATAATTTTTTATTTATTCCTTATTATATAATACATACACTAAGGGTTAAAAAAAAAAAAAAAAAAAAAAAAAAAAAAACACTTGTACATTTTCCATTTCTCCTTCTGCAATCGCCAATTTTATTGTTTTAAATGTATGTTTTCGAAAAGATTTTATTACTTTGTGTTTCACGTACAATTTAGGATTGAGCCAAGTATTACAAATAAGATACAATTTTTCGAAAATTTGTAATTTTAGAAAGTATTTCAAAAATGGTAAGTAAGTCATCAAGTAATCAAGTAACTGTTTAGATCTAACAAATAAATAGTTTTATTTCTTACATTAAAATATAACGTGTTTATTTCATATAATAAATCATAATAGAATACAAGGCATATGTTTACTATATTACGTTTAAAAAGAACATTTTATGCAGATATTTATTAAATACTTTATAGTGTGTAATAGAGCAAATTTTTAAATCAAAAATGTACATAGGTATCACGTTATGACTTTCTTATTATACAAACATAATAGTTTTATTTGTTTCAATCATTAGTTTTTAAGTTAATTCATACAAAAAAGGTATAAGTAATTTTTTCTACAGTACGGCTTTTTTTTCTTTTTTAAGTCCCTCAGTGTATAATTATTGATTCGATTATTTTTCTACATAAACAGAACCGTTTCTGAGGGGCTCTGCGGCCACCAACCCCCTCCCGCCACGCTGTATCTATCTAACTATCTGTATATATATATATATATATATATATATATATATATATATATATACTCCTAATAACTGACACTCTTGACTTAACTCCCTGTAAATCATAAATACTTGTACCAAATTTCATGCAAAATGATTACATTACATATCGGAATTATTTTGTGTAACCCTATACATTAATTACCTATTCTATGCCCACACTTTTCCACAGAAATACGTGCTTTTAAAATTCTAATAAAATTCCATTATATAACTAATGGGTTTAACCACGTTAAAGTACACTTTCAAGAAATACAGTAATAATACGAAATTCATTTTTGTACCCTGGAAAAGGAGCCACAGTAATTATATACACTAAAAAAGAATACACCAATTTAATTAATTATAACTCATTAACATTTCAACTTAATTTGACATCGTTTTGATGATTACAGTATGTCATCCGAATTCTTCTGTGTGATCCCGTAAATGAATCCTTTAGTTTATACATATCCCTTTTTTTAGAGTTAACATGCTTTTATACTTATTTATAATGTAGGTTAATTCAATTATGTTGAATGCAACATAAACCCGTTAAAATGCTCTTAAATAAAAATTTGTCTGTAGGCAATAATGTCCTGAATTTCTTTTCTGTGTTTCTGTACACGAACCATAAACATTGTGTACATCAGTAAAAACTATTCAACTTATTCTACGTGTTGTTTCATGAATAATTGTTCAAAATCTGACATAATTTGGTTGGTCACGTGATATTGTCGGAACACATTTGTAAAGTCCTGTATATTAGTTAGGAAGCCTAAGAGCTCATATTTTCCGAAGAAAACATCAGTTTAAATATCTCAGTAATGTACGCTAATTTCATTTTTTTTAATGCAGAGTAACAGTGATAAAATTCGTTTGAATGAAATTCACCCCATAGGCCATTATGATAAGAACAACTTTGGCGTGTTCCTCAACACAGTTCATGAACAATATAGACATAAAAATTTACACAGCTATTTTTATACAGAGCCTGAACGTGCGTACCAATTTGCAAGTTAGTCGGAGGATTTTTGCGGCCGTTATTGCGGTACATAAAAATTCTGCCCATAAGCCGTAATGATAAGAAAGGCGTGTCCTTATACACGAACTACAAATGGAATACACACCTAAAACTATACAGCTAATTCCGTTGGACGCATAAACGTATGTACCAAATTGCAAGTGAATAGCGTGAATTTTGCGGACGTTATTGCGCGACAGACAAACATAAACACGGACGGAACCGAAAAACTTTTTGAGTCTCCACAGACGTTTTGGCATTTAATAACTCTAGAGTGGATCTGCAGATCAGGAGCCTTAACTTCCTATTTGCATCGCCCTTATATAATATATATATATATTGATTCGATTGACATGCTTCATAAACAGATACGTTCCTGAGGGGGGCGGCAGCCCCCTCAACCTCCCCCCTGCTGTATATCTCTTTCTATACCTATCTGTATATCATATATATGTATTCTTAATAACTGACAGTCTTGTATTATTTACCTGAAATTCATAAATACTTGTATCTAAATTTCATGTAAAATGATTACATAACATATCGAAATTTTTTTGTGTAACCCTGTAAATTAATTACAAATTTAATGCCCACACTTTTGCACAGAATAAAACTTGCTTTTATAATTCCAATAAAATTTCATTATATTTAATTGGGTGTAAGCATGTCAAAATACACTTTTAAGAAATACTGACTATAGACCGTAATAGTACAAAATTCTCTAATGTATCCCAGAAAAGAAGCCACACTTATTATATACACTAAAAAGAATACACGTGTTTAATTATTTATACCTCATTAATATTTCAACCTAATTTCACATCATTTGGATGAATACAGAATTTGATCCGAATTATTTTGTGTTGTTCCGTATATAAATCATTTAATCTATACATATCGGATTTTTTTTAGATTAAACATGCTTTTATACATCTAACGTATAATAATTTCATTATGTTTAATGCATGATAAACACGTTAAAATGCGCTTAAATAAAAAATTGTCTATAGGCAATAATGTCATAAAAGTCTTCTTTGTGTCTCTGCAAATGAACCTTAAACTTTGTATACATCAGTAAAACTGTTCAACTTATTCTACGTTTTCCATGAATAATTGTTCGAAATTGGACATAATTTGGATGATTATGCGATATAGCGGAACACTTTTGTGGTGTCCTGTGTATCAATTAGAAAGCCTAAGAGTAAATATTTTCTAGAGAAAACATAAGTTTAAGCAGCTCAGTAATGCACATTAATTTATTTTTTCTGATTTCTAAGTAATGGAGTTAGAAAGCGTTTAAACAAAATCCACCCCATATGCCGTAGTGATAAGAATTTTAACGTGTCTCTGTACACAATCGATAAATAATATAGACGTAAAAAATATACTGCTATTTCTATACAGAACCTAAACGTGTGTGCCAATTTGCAATTCAATCGGAGGATTTTTGCGGCTGCTATTACAGTACATACAAATTCTGCCCATATGCCGCAATGATAAGAAAAATTTTGGTTTGTCCCTTTACACGAACTACAAATGGAATACACATCCAAATGTATACAACTATTTCCGTGTGGCTCATAAGCATGTGTACAAAACTGCATATCAATAGAGTGACTTAGGTGGCTGCTATTGTGGTACCTACATATTCTTCCCATACACTGTAAAAAAATAACTATTACCACCTGCAAGAAACTCTCTGTGATTGGAGAAAATAATTATTTTTTCCAATCACAGAGAGTTTCTTGCAGCTGATAATAGTTATTTTTTTACAGTGTAGGCCGTAATAATAAGAGATAAAAAATGGCGTGTCCCTGTACACGAACAACGATTTATATACACACCCAAAACTAGAAAGCTAATTCTCTGGAGTGCATTAGAATGTGTACCAAATTTCAAGTGCGTGATTTTTGCTGAAGCTATCGCGCGACAAACTGACACACATCCGGAACCCAAAATCTTTTTGAGTCTCAACAGGCAAGCGTCCATTGACATTTCGGCAATTATTCAAACAAAATATGATCAAAATAGCTGTTTTAAACAAAATCATAAATTCTCAAACATTCATGCTTTGAATTAACAAAAAATATTTAAAGCTGATTAATATTTCATAGAAGTTTTAAAAAATAAAGGATAAGCGTAATAGAGGTAATTAATATTAAGACACTAATTACTTATTGTTATTTTCTTAAACTTAATCTTCACTTAATTGTTATTTTCTTCGTACGTGATAATATTTTTCTTCATGAAACAGTTTAATTTAAATAGGAAAAATGAATTCTGATAAGTTCAAAAAATGTAATGTAATCATGAAATGAAAACAAAAGCATCTTTTGTTATACTTTTTAAGTATTCTTTTATATTTTTAGTAGTATACTAAACTTTTCCTTTTTTTTTATGTTAAAATATTCATTAAGTTGCGTTTATATCTCCGAAAAATAATGAAAAAAGAATATAATTTTAATTAAGCTAACTTAAATTAAACTTTTTTAAATATTAGATGTAAAATGTGCATAATGGTTTAAATGTTTCGAAAAATATAAAGGAGTTTTCTTTTCTTTCTATCTTTCTTTTTCTTTATTTTTATGTTATAGTTATTTAAAAAAGAACATATCAAGTGTAATAAAAAAAAAAAAAAAAAAAGAGACTTTATATTTAGGTAAATAGACATATAAAAATAATTTATCTCTTTTGAAGTTTACATTTATAATTAGTTCTTTCTCGAGAAATTTAATCATGTGAAATAAAATTATGAAAAGAATGTAGCTAAAATCAATTTAAACAACTTTATTAATGTTAAAAGAAAAATATTTTTTAAATAAAGAAGAATTAATTAATTATTTTTGTTTTTTGTTTTTTAGTAGTAATATTATAATAAAAATAATTTTGAAAAACTAATATTTCTTTAAGTATATATATATATATATATATATATATATATATATATAATGCATTTTGTTATTATATTCTGAAATTCTATACTATAATTTTAGTATAAGCAAATATTAATAAGTTAAATTAAAAAAAAAAAAAAAATGCCCACTGACCTGCTAATTGAACATGAGAGTTTTTATTTTTCCGTGTGGCATCGTAATTCCATAGCAACGTTTATGTTTGTGAATGCATTTATAGTATTATCCGCTTGTGGTCATTATTTTTAAATTTATATGATCCTAGAACACAGATTTCTGTATTGATTTTTATATTACAAATAAACGTGCGTTTTAATTGTACTCTTTATGGTCAATATATTTGTACCCATAGTACATCGAAAATGCAATTATAAATATTTTTATGTTTTCTTCAGTATTAATGTAACGTAAAAATTGTTAAAACGAAACGACTTCATGTATTGTTCTGAATTTCCAACTAATACGGATGTCTTCATTTTTATGTAAAGGGGCTAAACGGAAAAAAAAAAAAAAAAAAAAAAAAAAAAAACTTGAAATTGACATGGCGTTTAATGTGCTATAAAACATACTCTTGTGCGTTTGACAGAAAATATGATAATTAATGTGCGATATATTTAATATCGCATTTAAAACAATTATTTTATCGTTTGATTTGTCATTAAATAAAATTATATAGTATAAAAGTTTTATTGATATATGTAATTTCTATTAACCCGTTAACGCCCGAATTAATTTTGCAAAATATTATTAGCTATTATTTCACTTCTAAATTAATACAGATAAACTGACAGTAAAATATATTAACTTAAACAGTGCTTCTGTTAGTTTTAAATTTAAAGCATATCCTGATTCATTGACGTTTAGTGCTCTAGCGAGAAAACTTCGAGATAGAAAAATTTTGAGAAAACAGATTAACCTATTATATGTTGACAAAGATCTCGAAAGTAAAGTATTATAATATATATTATTATTCAACTTGATTTAAGTTTGTATACCTCCGCAAAAAGCAAATATATGTGCGACGAAGGAAAAATCATAAAATGACTATCCAAATTATGAAATAATAATTAATAGTAGGCACATAAAACTTTCAGGGATCATTTAGAGTGACGCTATAAACTGTCACTAAAAAGCAATAATCATTCCAAAAACCACAAAAAATACACGTGCCGTGTCACTTTTATCAGCTGTCCTCAAACGAGGACACGGTGCGCTAACGGGCTAACGTAGCTACAATTTCGCGCATATACAGTTTGTAAGTGATCACTTTCGTTAACTTACTTTTAAAAGAGGATTATAGTAACTGCTTTGTTAAAACCGAATATACATACAAAAAAAAAGACATAAAAATTTTATTTTCATCTAATGTTTTAATAAACTTGCACATTTACTAGAATTTAACCCTTAGAACAGAATGTCAATTCATATTTTACGACAAATATCTGACAATTGTTATTATTTTTACAAGTTGTTCAATTATGAAATAAAATTTTTACAAAAAATATTTCATGTGCTAAAAGCATAAAAATGTGTGTATTTATATGTTTTCAAAAGTATACATTTTCTATAGGCAAACCTCGGCAAAACGATAATGTGCATATAATGTAATATATATATATATATACAGGGTGGTCAGATAAACATGATAGAAAGCATTTTAAGTTTCTGATTTCAAATGTATTGATGCAAATATAATTCTTCCATATTATAATAGCACATATAGTGACATTTCAGTTGAATGCTTAATTACCAGAAATAAAGAATAAGCAATATAGAATCACAAACCTTTTAAGATCGGTTATATATCGTAGGAAAATTTTATGAGAATAACCGATGTAATGTCCCCGTTCGACGGGCATGTCGTTCAGATTTCAAAATGAAAAGGACGCTTAGTGAAGAGATAATCGCGCAGTAAGTTATAGCACTCTAAAGTCGCAGTGATTTTTAAACCATCAGATGACTGATGTAATGGTCCTAATCTCCTACTGATTTTAATTGTTTACAGGTTGATGGACAGATATGAATCTACAGGGAGTGTTTAGGATGCAAAAACAAAGGCGTCGGGACGAAAATCAGCAGTTGTTACTGACGACATCAGGGAGCCTGCGCGCGCATACTTTGAGGATCAGCCAACCACTTCCACTCGACAGACGGCCCAACAATTAAGCATATCCAAAACATCATTACAAAGGCTAATGAAAGCAGTAGGATTGTGTCCATACAAGATCCAAATATGACAGACGCTAAAGGGGGGGGGGGTATACTGTGAAGTGGAGAGATTTCGCAAATCACATAATCGAGGAACTTAAAAATTGTTCCATCCGTGAATACAAGATCTGGTTCAGTGATGAGACGAATTTTCAGTTGAATGGTTTCGTGAACAAACAAAACTGGCGCCACTGAGGTACGGAAAATCCTCATCTCAGCGCCATCTCTTCACTGCATCCACAAAGGGTCATGGTGTGGTGTGCCATATCGTCGAAGCAGATAATTGGTCCGATATTTATTGATGGTGTGGTGACAGGAGTGAAGTGTCGAGAGTTGCTAGAGCGTCACTTTGGCCCTGATGCGGGCCATCTCAACAGGAGACACCGGTACTGGTTCAAGCCAGATGGGGATCGTCCCCAAAAAACTTCTGACGTCTTCACGTGATTTGAAACGACGTTTGGTGAGCGTTTGATTGCATTGGATGCAGAGAAATTCACGGGGCACGGGATAGAGTGGCCCCCTTACAGTCCGGACCCAAATCCGTGCGACTTTTTCTTATGGGGTTACATCAAGGTTAGAATCTATAGGAATAGCCCTGATTCACTAAAGGACCGAAAATTGGCTATCAGAAGTGAGATTGATGCACTTGAATACGACACACTCCAGCGCATTTTGACAGAGTTTTGGAACCGGCTTTATAACACTATAGTCGGGGACGGTAGACATTTTAAGCATCTTGTATATTAAATTTCATTCATATCTTTATTCAATAAAATATGTTTCATGCTCTTGCTTGTCTTTTTTCCACAATGATCGCTTACTTTCTGTCATGTTTTTCTGACCACCCTGTGTATATATATATATATATATATATATATATATCAGTAAAACTGTTTCAAAGAAATAATTTATTTTTTATTTGTCCCTGCCCACCCTTCGATCTCAAGAACACAACAGTTACTTTTTTTTTTTTTCTTTTAGAATGTTATTGCAGGTTTCACATTTTGAAATATTGACGCACGCCCCACCTCACAATAATTAAATAAATAAATATAATAAAAATTACAATCAAGAAATCACTTATCTTTGTAAAACAAACTATATATTTAACAGAAAATACATTTAGCTTGTTCGCCGATAAATGTCCTTGTTTTTAGTAGAAATATATTTACATTTTTTTAATGATTTGTTTTCTTTCTTTTTCGTTTAACAGCGTAAATTCGTCGTTTTAACACCCTATCTGTATACATATATATATATATATATATAAAGAAAGAAACTTTTTTTTTTAAGTATTTTCTATTTTATTATGAGTTTCGAGCTCACATGTTTCGAGCTCTTATATTTCTTTGTCAGAAACATTACATCGGCACCTTGGTGTTCTCAGAGGGGAGTAAAAATTTCGTTACAATACATTTTCTGATTATTCAAATTTTTTTTTTAAAACTTGTTACTTCTGTATATGAACGCTTCAGTCCGTAACAAAACATAACATTGTGAGTTGGAAATCCATCAAGGCAAGCTGTCTAAAAATATTTTTTGTTAAATAGTGTTAAGAGAAAAAGTGTTAAAGATTTTTGCTGTTAAAAAAAATAGGTCCGTTAATAAAGAACAGTTTTTTTCTATAAAAAACAGTTTCTTGCTGTGGAAAAAAAAATTCTTAAGAAAAAAAAATCTCAACATTTTCGTAACAAAAGATGGATTTTTACTGGGATACCAGCTGACAGTATTTTTCCCTATTAAACAGAAAGTTAGTGTATATGATTATCATTTCTCCATTTCGAACAATTTGATGCTTGGAGGTACATATTATGGCCAGTGCCACACGTGTTTCCCTGCATTATACATAGCCGCTAACTTGTACGTTTTTGGCTACCGGAACGTTTTAATAGACTTTTTAAATATATTATTTAGCACTTTTCTGCGATTAAATTTGAGGAATTTTTTAACAAAGAAATACGAAGTGTGAAAATCAAGAATTGGATTGTGTGTCAGAAGATAAATAATAAAAATAATAAAATTATAGAAAAATATAAACAGAAAACAATAAGATAAATATTTTTGAGCTCATAAGAACTGGAATCCACATTTTACTAAAAAAGGGGAATTTTAAGGTTTGTTGGTTGGGTTTAACATCACACTAGTACTGCGCTATGGGTAATTAGAAACGGTCCGGGGCATATCCGACCGTAAGGATGTTTAATTAAGGATGCTCCGGAAACATGCCATCATAATTTTGATTCTCCACGGAAGGGGGGGGGGGATGGTTAAGGTTAGCATTACAACATTCACTGAAAGAATAGGGATACAAAGAATGGTTTCCCGTTGATTAGAAAACTTTTTTTGGGTAATAACTTTCTATTTGCGTATATTTATTTATTTATTTATTTATTATTAATATTATTATTATTTTCACAGTTAGAATTTTAAACTGAAATAAATATAAAAACAGCATGAAATAAAAAAAATGAAGAAAAAATTAGCAAATGAAGGGTTAAAACGAGAGTTGAGTCATAAGATTTTTCTGTGTTTACATCTATTAATGGGATCATTATATTCATATGCAGATAATGTGTTCAAAACAGGGATTTTAACTGATTCTCAAGCCAAATGAAAATAATCATTAAGGTGCTGCATGAAATCGTTTGCAACAATAATTTCAAGATTGACTTTGGATAATCCTAAATTTTTATACTGAGAAATATTTTTAAAATAAATTAACATTTGACCTACAAAACATGACGGATATATCTGTTTAAATACAATTCAAAGATGTATTATTTCTATGTACATGTTCATACATACATTATTCATTATTAAAAATGGCTTGGTATTATGTACTTCTCAATATAAGAAAGGAATCGTATTTTACGTTTATATAATCAATTATTAGAATTGAGTAGTTCTGGGGGAAAGGAAATTAAGGAACGGTACTCGTGAAAAATTTAAAAATAAAAATAAAAAATATGGATTGAATGTAAACTTGCTATTTTATTACTGAAGTTTTAAATTTTAATTATTTAAAAATTATTATCTATTTTACTTTTCAGAAGTTGCTATTTTATTATTTCGTTTGAAATTACTAGTGTTGAATATTTTTCCTGTGTTTGCATGCATTATTGCTTTACTTTTTTTTCCCTTTTGAATATAAGAATCCTGTTGACTTTAATGAATTTCCAAGTTGGTTGTACAAAAACGATTTACAATTTCAAATTTGTTGTACTTATTTTTTGTACTGATAATAGTGCAGTAGCTTTGAAGAAGGAATATAGCTTACCATTCCAAATTCATTAATATATAGGAATAAATCATAAATTTTCAAGAAATTCATGTGTAATGAAAACGTAATAACGTTGATTTACCGATATAGCTGCATATTAACTTGTACTATCTCATAATTTTTTTAAAGAGTTTTTGTATATTTTTGTAATTGATGTCATTTAATAGAATAAAAAAGCTTAAAAAAAGCTAATTATTATCCATTGATTGAAATAAGAAATAACTTCATCAAAGCAATTTATTTTAAAAAATGCAAGTTAATTCCGCTTTAATAATAGGTCTATTTGGCAGAAACAAATGGTTAACGTTATTTTGGTTTGTTCATATTTTTTTTTCAAATACATAACATTGTGATGATACAAGCCGTAAAACACAGTGTTGCCAGATTGGGGAAATTTTTTATTCAATGTACACCATTAAATTTTTATTGTAACGATAGCTAATCACTTCGAAGCTTAATCGTCTGTTGTGTATATCAAATATCATTTCTTAAAATTATTGGTGAAAACTGAATAAAAAATTCCCCGAACTGGAAACACTAGTAAAACATTAAGGTATGAGTTTTATCTTTTTCACACTTTTCTTAACAAATATTTCTTGTAATTTACGTCAATATGTCAGGTACAAAAAAAAAAAAAAAAAAAAAAAAAGAAGAAGAAGAAGATGTAGAAAAGAAAAGAAAAAATGCATTGAATTAACTAATTATTTTTAAAATAACTTTTATTAACAACAAATTTAATATTTCTGAATTTATTGATTAAATTCATAAATGGCTTCAATCTGTAATATACTGAAAAATGACGGTTGTAATTACATATTGGTCTATTCATAATTTTTTTGTTAACTACAGAACATCGTGATAGTAAAATCCGTAAATTATTAAGATATGAGTTTTATATTTTCCTAATTTTGAAATGAGTTTAATTATTTTTAGTTTTCGAATGCGTTTCTCAATACAGTAAACTCTGGATGTCAAATTATTCAGATGTTGAACACTATAGGGGAAAGCGATTTTTTTTTTTTTTTTTTTTTTTTTTTTTTTTAAATCTCAAAATGTAATAGGGACCAAAGGTTGTCTTTTAGACTGAATAAGAGAAATACTCAATTTCAGAATCTTTGAAATATGTTTTAAGGGTTCAGTTTTGCACAAAAATTCGAAAAACATCCGAAAATCTAATAATTTATAATTCTTATAATACATATATAAATGTCTCACCTTATATTTAATAGCCAAAAGAGGTAATGAAAATATTATTTATATTAATTAGATATTAAAAGATATCTCGGGCATCTCTCATAGAAGCAAACTCATCTATTGGTATTTTGCTCACAATTCATTACACTTTTACTAATAGTACAAAAGAGAAAAACTCGTTGTCTATAAGTACGCAGATCTAAATAATGTTCTATCAGGTGCTTGAGCAGTAGCTCATTTGCGCGAAACTGACAAATTAGCCATTGCAGTGACTTTCAGAAAATCTCTTACTTTTCATAAAAATAATATATCATTATTGGATGTGTATCTTTTTTCTTGAATTTTAAATAACTTTTCTAAGTTTTTCGTCGCTATTTTTTTATTAAACCTTATTGACCATATTTTTGTATTAAGATATTGCAGTGATCGTACACCTTAAGTTAAAATTAACGCTTTGTATAAATATGGAAGGCGAGGGTTACAGTTTAAAATATAATATACCACAAATTTCCTATTTTAATCTTGTTCATAATTTAGTATTTAAATATCGTGCAGTTTCTAAGGCTCCAGTTATTAAATTTTTAACGCAGGAAATAATACAATGAACTGTATTATTATTATTATTATTATTATTATTATTTTATACTGAATCAAAGGTTGGGTATTTGGATTTTTAACGATTTTTAGCGTACAAAATCAAAGATCGAAAGAAAAGGTGCAATATTATTTATTTCGGATTATTTCCAATAACGGCACAACATTCAATTATATTATGGGAAAATACTTAAAATCAAAGTAATAAGAATAATCAGTTTTAAAGACTTAGGTGAAAATCTTCTACTTTACAAATTTAGTAATGCATAGATATTTACATAAATTTAGATGTAAAGACAATATCATTATTACTTTTACTTTATTGTATTTTATATTTAAAGTTTCATATATATATTTTTTTTTCCGTTTGGTATCTGAATGAATAATTTGTGTTATGTGGGAGATAATGATTTTTATGTTTTGTTTAAATACAAGGAAGGACCCCGCTAATATATTTTCGTTTGTTACTCTACGAAAAAAAAAAATTACAAGTATATAAATATTACAGTTTCCGGTTTGACTTGATCTCAGAAATTTTTAAATGAATTCAAAAACAGAAAAATTCGGAAAAATGAAATTAATGCAAATTTTAAGATGAAAACAAACCATTAAGTAATATTTAACTTCTAGCATAATAACAAGACGTTATTATAAATCTAGTTATTATCGACTGATAATAACTAGAGGTCATTATCAATCGATCGCCAGAAGACACATATTTATATGATGGTTTCCAGGAAAAATAGAGGTTGGTTGCCTTTTTTTTTTTTTTTTTTTTTTTTTTGATGGTTGTAAATACAAATACAAACATATATGTACAAAGAGGAAGAGAATATTTTAATATTTTTTATCAATGATTTAATATTTGTATAATGTATAGAGATATATATATTCATTTCTTTGAAAGTAATCGAACTTTTACCGAATGGCAGTAACAAAGTTTTAATGATTCGAACCTCGAGAATTCCCAGTCAATTCCAAAACGAATTGGACAAGAAAAATACTTAATCAGTCGATTCACTGGTCAAGTTAATTTGGAATAAATGAAGTTTATCAATCATATGCGGCATTCTACTTGCACAGTAAAAAAATTAAATCCTTCATCTCACCAGAAAAATGGTTACATTTAGCTGCATAGTAAAATATGGATGCAACGTAGCAACTTTTAATGTGACATTTTAAATTATGTATGCTTTATTTAAATGGATCTGACACAAATAATAATAATAATAACAGTAATAATAATAATATTTATTATAAATAATAACAAACAATTAAAGCACATTATTTAAATTCCTTGGAATGCGTTCGAAGGAAAAAAAATCATAAGACTTTATTTTTCTGAAAACTGATATTCTGTAAAACAATTTGTTAAAAATAAATTGACATCGTTGTTTATGTTTCTTTTCTAAGGTCATTGGATTAGACAGGGAATTTGTTTTATTTTGGACAGTTTTACTTGCGTTTCCGTTTTACATTTATCTTCTTCTTTACATGTCAGGAAAACTTTCTCTGCCATCAACAAAGTTACAGTTTACTTATTTTTACTACTTTCAAATTTAAAAATACAAAATGATAGGGAAGCTTTTTAAACTTCCGATAAATATTTCATTAGTATAAAACTATTACAATATCAGTTTATTAGAAGAAATAACAAACAAATAAATAAATAAATAAATAAATAAATTGATAAATAACAATTTCCTAATGTAAAAGTAAAAACTTTCAGCTTACCAAATCGATTTGTTAAAACATTAAATTTATAATTAAATTTATAATATGTACTATGACATATCGAAAACAACACGTTTAATTCTATAAAGTATCAAATAATAATAATAATAATAAAAATCTATCTTGAAGATGAACATTTTACACAATTTTCTCTCTCCCTCTATATATATATATATATATATATATATATATATATAATCGTTTGACCTGGCTCAATAAGTGACTAATATTTTTTAAAAAATAAATATAATATTCAAAAAAGGCTGAGTAGATTGTAAATCTATTTCTAAAAAGTATAAACTTAATATATATGTAATAAAACGTAGGACTTTTAACACAAATTTGTTCTAATGAAATACATGATGATAATACCTAGTGGGTGGGCCACATATAATTACTTTAACCGACTTTAGCATTAAAAAAAAATATTATTCAACAAACTTTTGTTTATATATTGAATATATTGAGTTAAAAATCAAAATACTTAAAATATTGTTTAAAGAAAAAATAAAGGGAAAAAATCAGGAGTGACGCCACTCTACTTTCCGAACATTAAGTAATTATCGGTTGTATAAATAGTTTAAAGTAAGACAGATCGTTAATAAACAAAAGTAAAAACTATAATAGGGTTTTTTAGTATTTTTCACCATAATTTAATGTTCACTATTGCATTTCAAATAATTTTTTACCCATAGATCATAATGATAGAGAATATTTCGTTGTGTCCCTGTGAAAATTTATTAGAGCTAGATTCACAAAATATTATATAATTATTGCGAGAGTGAGCTATAACATGTATATAAATTTAACAATTTTAGCCCATCTGACATTATGATAAAAAATATTTCTTTGTGTCCCTGTAAAAAAAAAAAAAAAAAAAAAAAAAAAAGAAAAAAAACTGTAAGCGTTAGATTTACCAAAACCTATACCGTTTGTGTCATCTCAATAGAATAAGATGTTTAAATGCTATCACACGTAAAAGAAATGGGCCCTTAGACAACAATGATAAAAAAAAAAAAAATCTTTGTGTCACTGTAAATATATAGTAAATATATATGATAAAATAAATAAATAAAACAAAATAAAATAAAATAAAATAAATAAAACTATAAGTACTAGATTCACAAAAATCTATACATTTCATGCGACAGTCATTTATAATATGTGTATAAATTTTCAGCACCGACGAATAAGGTGTTTAGACGCTATCGCCCTTTAAACAATTTTGGGCCATAGGCCATATTGATGGAGAAATTTTCTTTGTGTCTCTATAAAAACTATAAGTCTGAGATTCACCAAAATTAATAGGGTTTCTACTATGGTGTACTTTAATATTCATACCAACTTTCAACTTATTCAAACAAAGCGTTTAAGCGCTATTGTGTTCATTTACTTACACACACATACACCATTGTAAAAATAGTAAAAATGAACTCAGGTGACTCTAAAACGCGCAGATACACCGAAATCTCAAAGTCAGAATTTCGATATGTTTGCAATACTCTCCTTACATATGTATGTTCGGAAAGTAAAAATATGAGAATTGATTTATGGGAAAAGAAAAAATCAAACTCCGCTTTATATCCATTATTTAAATTTTTATATTTTCCTTCTTCCCTTGCGAATTTGCTGATATTTTATGACTCTTGATCAAAATTGTTGAATTATCATTAAGGCTAATAATGATGATCTTATTTTAGCACAATATTTTAATTCTAATAAATACCTAAAATCATAAGAATTAAATATAATTATAAAATAAATAATAATTATATTGATTAAAATTAATATTATAAGAATTATAACATAAGAATTACAGTTAAATTAAAATCAAGAAATTTAGATGTAAAGAAAAGTAACGCCATTAAATCAACAAAATTTAGCAAAACAAAACATTTATTTCATCTAATAAAAAAAAAATCATATAATAATACTGAAAATAAGGGTTTTAATAAATACAATTTAGTAACGAAACGAATTTTTATACATAAATAATAATTAAATGAAGTTTAGTAACATTACTTTCATTACGTTATTTTTTACATTACCTCATGATATTCACACAATGCTTAACAGCACATCTCACAGAATATCTAATGGTATGTTTTAAGCCTCTTTTTTTCTACTTTAAACACTATTTTGTATTTTGTTACATTTTTGTTTTAAGATATGAGACATATTTTTCTAATGTTCTTTTGTTTCTTGTTATTTTAGAGAAATGTGTAAAAGTACCTTCTGTGTATACTCAAGAAATATACATATTCAGTCTTTGTGTAAATAAAAAGGCTTTCAAGCAGGATTTCCCTATTTTAAAGAGTCTTTTCCCAAAAATTTCTTTAAAGTAGTTTTACATTTGAAAGTGTAAAAATGGATTTCATTCCTTTTTCGAACTGAAAAATACTTTTTTTTTTCTAATTCATGGATTTCAAAATAAATATTGGAATATACTTACTACTTATTCCTTATTCTAATTACTTTTCAAAAGTATATTTATATATAATATAAAGCCGTGCAAGAATTTTTTTCTATTTCTAAACTTGTAGTAAATTGTTATTAATTATTTTACCAAAAACATTCCTGAAATTTTTCGATTAAAACTCACAATTGATATTTCTTGAAGAATAAATACAGTAATTCGCGTTTAAAATGTATATTTTTAATAATTCCAATTGCCTTAAATAAGGAATTAATAAATAATATATTTGGAATTAATAATAAAAAAAAATTAAAAACTATAAAATATGCATAAAGAAAACAAATATTTTGGAGAATATTTACACGGAGTGTTGGTGAACACTTCCCTTAACACATATTAGCGTTTCTAATAAATAGATGATAATTCGATATAATAACTTTCCATCTAAATCTTATGGCGAGAATGTTTTGTAGTGAATTTTAAAATATGTAAAACCATTTTTTTTTTTAGCTGAAATACTTTACATACGTTTATTAAGAATAATACTAACATTTTGAACAATTTAAAATAAAATGTCTACATAATGATTAACAGATACCAATCTGTAAAACACTTCCACCATTATCTAGCACTGTAATAAATTTCAATTTATTATCATAGTTTTACGTATTTATTTTATTATTATTTTAATTGCTACTTTATTTGTTTTAAAGATAATCACTGAACAATAATTTACTAGTAAAAGAAGATATAGAGCAACATTTATATTTAATTGAATATTTTTTTCTCATAATTTGATAGCCGTTGTTACGAGAGTAACTTAGTAATTTTTGCATTTTCATTGGTTTAAATTTCATCTCTGATATGGTTAAAAATATAAACACCTCGAAGTGCTTTATGTTTTGAATATATATTATACAAGCTAGAAAAAATACTGTGTTGTATATATTTCTTTTTTTAATAATATGAACATATTTCACTTTGATAAACTTTGTTACTGTTTATTATGCGTAAAAATTGATATTTTCTATTTTTCTATATTATTTATGCTTTATTATAATACCTAAAAATGAATTTAATTAAAACTTTTTATTTAAAGTCATTCTTTTATATGGCTCAAGAAATAGATTATATTAACAAATGTCACAATCACAATCTCATATTCACAGAGGAAACAACACCTTTCTAATTATGACATTTAAATATCAAAAATAAATTGCAGCAACAATATTAATAATACTTTTGTCTGAAGAATAATTCTTTTGACATATTAGACAGCCAAGTGTAAAAGCAATTATTGTATAAGTTAATGCGAAAAGAGAATTTTCAATGAGTGTTTTCAGTTTTTATCAAGCAGTGATAAATTATGCAGCACGTATGCTATTTTGGGTGTGCAACATATATGCTATTTTCGGTTAGTTAAATTTTGTCTTCAAAAATGCTTATCTGAAATTCCCAGATGATTCATCAAAGGTAATATTCGCTTTAGGATTTTCATATTTTCGTCTTCCCATTTTCAGTGCAAATATGAAATATTAATTTGAAAGAATCAGAAAAAAAAAAAAAAAAAAAAAAAAAAAAAAAAAAAAAACATATATGCTATAGCTAAGTGAATGCATTCAAATTTTTATGCATATCAATACTTATGCAAATGTTATTTTTAAGGTAAAAAATTATAATAATATAATGATAATTTTTTATTAAGTATTATTAGCCTTAAACAATGTTAATTCCTAAAGGACCATCTATTATAAAGAGACAAATATTGTTTATTCATTTTATGAAAATAGTAGATTTCAGAATGTATGTAATATCTGATATGCAATAAAAAAAAATAACATTGGATATCATATTTGATTTTTATATGTTATATTATACAAATAAAGAAATGTTTATTTAAAAAATAAATAAACGAAAGTGTACATTTATACAAGTGTGAGAAGATTTTAAGTATGCATTTCAACGTTGTTTGAAATTCATGTTTTTTCTAAAAACTAGTAAAAAGAGTAATTATTAATTTATTTTCTTGTAATATAAATTATGAAAATATAGAAAAGGTGAATTATAATTAAAGTTTATAATACATATTGAAGCTTATATGACAATAAAATTAGCAGTTTTTGTTGCCACTAAAAAGTAATTTTATAAGCTAAATTTTATAAGTAAACTTATTAATCCTAATTATTTTCTACTAATTATTACAAAAAAATTTATCCCATCTTTATAATTATTTTCTGTTGAAAAATAATTTACTTCCTCTTTATAATTATTTCCTATTGAAAAAAAAAATATATATATATATATATATATTTAATACTAATATAAATCATTATTTAATTGCTATAAATTGTTTTATTTTTTTTTTAATTTATTTCGGTTTTGATGAAAATATTCTAATTATGCGTCACATTAACAATGCAGCTTTCAAAATTTTCAGAATGCAAATGACAGTTTTAACATTTTTAAAAAGAAAATTATAACATAAATGAACAATAAATTAGGAGAAAATGCAATTTTAAATGCTTAGAAGCGTATGAAGAACGTTTAGACACTTTTATAATTAAAGTGACAGAAGTAAAATTTATTGAACGTGGATGAAGGAGCTAAAAGCGTATTTCTTCTATGATATATACGCTATTTCAAAATTATTTAAATTTTTATTTATTGTTTCTCCCGTCTACTTAGACGTTGATTATCGTTTAAATAGTAATATTTTAATGTATAGATCATTCTGGTAGGTAGTAAACAGAAACTGTTCTTTAAAACCCTATTCGACAACAGGCTCACATGTTATGAAATGCTGTCAACTTTTCATAGGATTGTAGAAGTGGGGTTTTTTTAGTGAATAACAAAATTAGCTACAGCAAATTTAAAGAATAAATATTATACAGACACGACATTATTTCATTATTTAAAACATGAAAATCTGACATTGACCGATTTTAATTTAGTGCCAGAGGCCTACTGCTAAACTTGTTAATATCGACAAATTCTTCTTTAGATAATTCGTGACGATCTAAATTCCATGATAAAGTTTTCATTAAATCAAACCAATGTGTTTCAGCTGCAGATACTGTAACAAATAACGTTGGAAGTCCAAACTGTCTTATAGCCGCAAAACAACGTTTTTACTTTCCGAACACGTAAGGAAAGTGTAAGGAAAGTATTGTAATCATGTCAAAAATCCGAATTCGAGATTTTGATGTTTCTATACGTTTCGAGGTCCAACGAGTCCGTTTTCACTATTTTTACGATGATGTATGTATGTGTGTGTGTATGTATGTGTGTATGTATGTGTGTATGTATGTGTGTATGTCTGTGAGTGAACACGCTAGCGTCTAAACGCTTTGTTCGAATAAGCTGAAAGTTGGTACGTATATTGTAAGTCATCATAGTACGAACCCTATAGATTTTGGTGAATCTAGCACTTATAGTTTTTTTACAGGGACACAAAGAAAAATTCTTTATCATTATGGCCAAGGGACCAAAATCTTAAAAGTGCGATAGCATCTAAACGCCTTATTCAATTGAGCAAAAACTTTATACACATATTATAGGTCACAGATACTCAATCTGTATAGAGTTTGGAGAATCTAGCACTTATAGTTTTTTTTACAGGGACACAAAGAAAAATTCTTTGCCAAAATTTTAAAAGTGTGATAGCGTCTAAACGCCTTTTTAATCTCAGCAAAGAATTTGTACACATGTTATAGGTCACATTTGAACCAACTGTATAGATTTTGGTGAATCTAGCACTTATAGTTTTTTTACAGGGACACAAAGAAAAATTCTTTATCTTTATGGCTTATGAGACCAGCGATAGCATCTAAACGCCTTATTCAATTGAGCTGAAAATTTGTATGAATATTATAAATCACTGTTGCACTAACTATAAGCATTTTGGTGAATCTAGCATTTATAGATTTTTACAGGGACACAACGAAAAATTCTTTATCGTTATGATCTAAGGGCTCAAAGTTCAGTAGCGTTAAATAAAACCTCGTGTGATATATGGAGAAAAATATTCAAACACTCTGTTGTGGTTTTCTCTTTTTTGTTTGTTTAGCAACTCCTCTTTCTTTATTTTATCTACAAAACTGTTAGTTACTCAATGTTCGGAAAGTCGAGTGGAGTCACTCCAGATTTTTTCTCTTTTTCCCAATGAGGGGGAGGTGTGCCTTGGGGGGAACTCATGTCAAAGGTGTGCCTTGGGGGGGACTCATGTCAAAGTTGTACCTTGGGGGGGACTCATGTCAAAGTTGGGCCTTGGGGGGACTCATGTCAAAGTTGGGCCTGGGGGGGACTCATGTCAAAGTTGGGCCTTGGGGGGACTCATGTCAAAGTTGGGCCTGGGGGGGACTCATGTCAAAGTTGGGCCTTGGGGGGACTCATGTCAAAGTTGGGCCTTGGGGGGACTTCATTCAATAAATCCCCATTCAATAAACCGACTGAAATAGGCCCTTAGCACTATTAAGAGTGACGTATAAAAATTCGACAACGCTGTACCGACTGAAATAGGGGTACCTTGGGGGGACTCATGTCAAAGTTGTGCCTGGGGGGGACTCATGTCAAAGTTGTGTCTTGGGGGGACTTCATTCAATAAATCCCCATTCAATAAACCGACTGAAATAGACCCTTAGCACTATTAAGAGTGACGTATAAAAATTCGACAACGCTGTACCGACTGAAATAAGGGTACCTTGGGGGGGGGGGGACTCATGTCAAGGTTGTGCCTTGGGGGGACTTCATTCAATAAATCCCCATTTAATAAACTGACTGAAATAGGCCTCTCGCACTAATTAAGAGTGACGTATAAAAATTCGACAACTGTACCGACTGAAATAGGCCTCTAGCACTAAAAAGAAAATATTTTAACTTATAGTCTTAAAATCGAACACAGTATGTAATTGAGAGAAAAGTGCATTGTTGTCTGATTAATAAAACGTATTTACAATTATTTGAACTAAAGAGATGAGTCAATCCCATAATAAAAAAAAGTAAAATTTTAATGATTACGAAACATCATACCTTATTAAACACATAATGAAGGTACTAATAACTGAATAAAAGGAATTATGTGGATAAAATGACGAGCTAAAATGTATATGAAATGAAATGATTATGTAAAATATAATTACAGTTATAACCGATTATTGGAAAAAGAATCTAAATCATAAAATAACATATAAAAATGTGAATTAACTCACCTTTTTAGCCGGTTCTAAAATAAGCACTGTACATACATATCATTTTACAGTCGAAAGAAAAAGAAGTGCATGCATTTATTAAAATACAATTATGTTAATAAATAGAAAATTTTGCTTCAAATTATTCATATAACTTCCACATATATCACTCCTTGGAACTTACTAATCTTTGTATTTCACTCTCATTTTATCTTTAAAATAGCAGACTTAAATATATTGCAATTATTTGTTTTTTAATTACGTGGGAAAGATACATACAAAAAGGATGTAATTCCAAAAATCAAATCTAGTATTCAAAAGAACCCAAAACGCATAACTAAGGAAACAATCAGCGTTAAAAATTGCACTTCTAAACAACATTCTACCTACCATATGATTACATCAATGTAATGTTCATTCCCAAGTAGTTTCATTTTACATAATAGTTAAAATCGAGTAAAGCACTTCCATCAATCACAATAAATAGAAAAGAATGTTATCGCTTCTTTTCCTCTATACGTATGTCCAGTGTGATCGTTTGAGTAATTCTGTATACAGTGCCGGTAAAAAAAAAAAAAAAAAAAAAAATCTTTACACTTGAGTGGGAAAAGAAAACTTTTACATGTCAGTTGCCGTTCCCGACATAAAAATTTGTTGAACCCCAGTGACGGCAGGTGGCGTTAGTCGGTCACAGACGCCCTTTCCCTATCCTATCAACACCCAGTCCGTCGCATGGTCTTTTATAATCAGATTATACGATCTTTACTCCCGCCGGCCAATATATTTCGTTTATTTGCCAAAAGTTTGAGAACCTACATCGGTTCTCCAACGCCACATAATGGGTCACAAAAAGCTTAAAATGGAAGAGAAATCTCATGTCTTGACTCTGCTAGAGAAGTGAATCTCTGTGATTGATGTAGTTAGAGATCTGGCTGATCATTCTAGATGTAGCTAGATATAGAAAACCTTTATAAGATCATTAAAATGTAAACATTTAAGATAAAATCTTAACATTTTAGTCTTTTATTGTACATGTTACATTGCATTTAGTATTTTGTTATCTCATGTTTACATTCCATTACCAACTGAAGCCGTTTAGGCACGGCTCTCTGTCTACATTTGCCAGATGGCTACAGGTGGCTACATCTAGAATGGTCTGTCCAAATCTCTGGCTCCATCAATCACAGAGATTCCCTTCTCTAGCAAAGTCAAAACATGAGATTTCTGTTTCATTTTAAGCTTAATCCGACCCATTGTGGGGAGTAGGAATACCGACGTAAGTTCTCAAACTTTTTACAACTGTACGAAATAATGGTTGGCAGGCGCAAAGAGCAAACACCCTTACTCTAAAAGTTCATGAGGCGAACTGAGTGTTGATAGGATAGGAAAAGGTCATCTGTGATCGACTAAACACTACTTGTCATCACTGGGGTTTGGCACATTATTACGGCGAGAACGGCAATTTACATGTAAAGTTTACTTTTGCCGTTCAAGTGCAAATATTTCTTTACCGGCACTGTACTGTCCATAATTTATATAGACACAAAACATTGCGTACATAAATTTAGCACAATTTAATAAACGTATAACATAACTTGAAATGCACTTTAAGGCATTTTCAGGCCTTAATATATCAAAATTCTTTTGTCTGGTATAATAAACAAATTGTGAAGAATTTTCATACTATTTTCTGTACGGAACATGTTTTAATGGATATAAAAGTTATATGTTCTACTCATTTTGTTAAATGTATTCTAACTGTACAAACATTCTAACTATACAAAGACCTTTTGCCCATAGACGAAATGTATTTGAATTCTTTTAAATGTTTCTGTACAAACACTTTTTGGTAGTTTTTACAAAAAGGTTTAGGTAGCGTTTCCTATGATACACATTTAGAATATCGAGTTTGGACTTCCTGCTAATAATTGTTTTTGAGATTTCTGATAACAAACACACAAACCACCCACAAAAACCTGATTTTTTATGCAAGAGTTCTCCAATGGTGTAAATAACTAAAAACAAGAATTTCTAACGTTCTACATAAAAGCAAAGTATTCTTCACCATATTTGAATAAGAGAAATTAAAAACATAAAATATAGAAATAACATAATATACATACATAAAACATTTCTTATAAAGTAGAGCTAAGTTGTAGAGTTTGACATTTGTTTATTATATAATATTAGTACGTTTTTTGGAACAAAAATTAAATTCCTTAATTCTAGATTTTTCTAAATTGCTTATTAAATAATACCAATTAGTTAGTACACTAAATTGACGAATTGTTTTAAAATGTATGTTGCAAATTAAAGTCTTATCTCTGTAGTAATATGAAATTCACATTATTCTGTAATAAATTAATCCAGATTGAAAGCTTTTTATTTTTAAAGAGGTAAAGGTTACGACAATTATTTAAATATTCTAACATTATAAACCTTAAAGATATTTTATATTAATATTTTATGGATACTTAAATAATATAAATATCTGGTTTGGTACTTACACGACTTTTTCTTACCCGACATTTCAGTACTAGAAAAATGGATTGCAGATTACCGAGTGTGACGACAAATACGCATAGGAGCCGAATTAAAAATAAAATAAAATAAAATAAATAAATTTCAGTTTTATATGGTCTATAACTCTGTGTGAAAGAGATATCGATCCCTCAACCACACTCATTTGCATATAGAACCTGCATTTCAAATATGCTATTAAATTAAAAAAAAAAAAAAAATTCCAATAAATATATATATATATATATATATATATGTGTGTGTGTGTGTGTGTGTGTGTGTGTGTATTTGGAATTTTACGACTGCGTACGTAGGTAATTCTGAATTTGAATCAGGATATCGTAATAAAATCTTTATCGGTGCTTGAATATTCCTCATAAGACTAATATTTATCCATTTTTTGAAATTATAAAACATTTGTAAACTTATAAAACTGTAGAAGGTTTTCGCACAACATTCAAATCAATTTTTTTTAATAATTAAGCTATTATTAATGCAAAATTTAGAGCAAAAACTATAGCACTCTCTCGGGCGAAAATAATATTTTTATCTATTACTAGCAGCCACACAGGCGGTTAAAAAAAAAATAAATAAATGAATAAATGAATAAATAAATAAATAAGATTGCTAAGCTGAATAACACTTTTTATGTAACGCAGGAATAGTACTTCAATAGAGTAGAAAAGAGGTCTTGGAACTTTTTACGCATTTTATGTGGTGGAAATAAACGCGAGGAATTGTGTAGCGGTCTGTGAGACGGCTCATAACAATTGAAGAGTAAACTGTACCTGCAAGTAATTGCACCCTTAGACGTAATGTATTTGAATTCTCTTGGATGTCCCTTCACGAATCATTTGCTTGTCTGAAGGAAAGGTTTAATGTAGCATATTTATATTACACAGATTTAGAATACCGAATTCGCATTTTCTGCTACTATTTATTCTTTAAATATACTGATGACAGACATACACTAACAAAACCTGTTTTTCGTATTTAAAGGGTCACAAAATGTGTAAATATTAGGTCGTTGCAAAAGTTCGTGTGGACGCGGATCATTTTATCGCCTACAAAGATGAGAGCTTCTATCGCCGTGGTATACATTTTTTACCCCAAAAATGGGCAAAGGTTGTAGAAAGTAATGCAGAGTATTTTGATTAAAAATTGTCATTTGATTTGATGTATTTTTTATGAAATGAAGCAATAAAAATCCGCACTAACTTTTGCAACGACCTAATATAATAGAAACTCAATTTCGAAAGTTTGACCTTAAAATAATTCTTTCTCTACCACATATGGGAAGGAAAAAGTAAAAATGTAGTAACATACACTTATCAGGTTATTTTATAAAATTTATATACTATGATATAACTTAGTCAGGATAAAGGCATCAGTTTATATAAAATTTAGATAACATTACATAAAAGGCCAAGATCGACTTCAAAAATGAAAATGAAGGAAGCGTTCCGAAAGAGAAGACTGCTTCTGTCAGCAGTGTGTTTACGATTAATAAGTGGACTGATTCACCGATATGGTATCTTCAATATGCTCGAAAACTGCACAACAAAAACTGCACAACGAAAACTGCAAAACTGCGATCTGCATTCCGTAACCATCAACTTTGCGAGTTGAATGATAACAATGATTGTGAGGAGATATGTAGAACTCACTGTCCTACAAGTACTAATGTTTGACCAGGTATGAGACCGCTATGGTAGCTTGAGCGAAGTAAACCCAACTTACCTATGTTTTAATTTATGTTTTTGCCCCTTAAGTTTGCTGTGTATTCGCCATCTTGAACATTCAAGGTTCCTTGTTAATATATGAGAAATTTCTGTCGTGTAATAATTATTACAAGGTTTAGTAAAATATTTGCCATTGTTTTAGAGCACAATGTTTCACATCTTAACATAGTTATATATATATATATATATATATATATATATATATACATTAAATTTATACTTATTCTGAAAGATATTCCATAGGCTTTATTTTCAAGAACGATAACTTTATATCAGAGAATTAGATGAAACAAGAAAAATTAGATCGATATGTACACAGTTTTTATTTATTTTTTTATTTTTTTATTTTTTTATCATACCACTTTAATTTCCTTTCTGCATTTAATGTTTTATAAATCGGATGATAAATTTCAAAATTCTTACAAGCTTTTTTTACTTCGATTCTCCATCAAGGAGGAAAATAATAATTTGTGATTAATTGCTTTTCCTCTGTTCCTTTGTGTATCATTCCCCCTGGCGGTCAAACCACCTTCGTCTAAAATAATCATTCACAGCACATCTGGATATATTCTCTGATCTCTACTATGAAGTTGATAAAATGTCTTTCTCTAATAAAATAGTATCGAAGAAATTCTTTCTCCAGTCAAATGAAGTATATTAATCTTAATAACATATTATTACGTATTTTTACAATGAATGGATACATATTCATATGAACAAGTCACTATGTAAAGTTAAATGCAAAAATATAGAAGAAAATATTGAAATAAATTTATGTATACTTTTTTCTCGATTAAAATGCATTGTAATCTTATCTAAAATTCTTAACAATAACCAGGTCATAAAAATCAAAAAGCTCGCGTAAAATTTTCCAAGATGGTCATAAAGTTTATATTCTCTAAGATGGTAAACAGGCGTTGTGTTTTAAACTAGTTGGAACTCATCTGCATATACCTTCGAAGTTTTCTGAGGATTTTTTCAAAATTTGAATACAGGCCTATATCCCTTATAAAGACTTCCTCCTGAGGGCATTCTACCAAGGCATGCGTTCTTAGCGCACACAATTGAACTTAAACCTCACATACAGAACCCTCATAAAATTTTAAAGCAAGTAATGTGAAATGTAATTTGAACTCACTATAATACGAATGGTTGGGTCAATTTCATATTTAGACTATTTGTATAATTAATTCAGATTAAAAAATCATCCAACTTCAAACAGACAGACACGATTCTACGAAATATTCAAAACAAATTTCCGGGCTCTTATATATATATATATATATATATATATATATATATATATATAAATTTCGTATTATTTAGTTAAAAAAATAATCCTGATTGTATACAATTATAAAAAAAATTACATCTTGTGTTGTAATATGCTAATCAGTAAAAATAAATGTCAAAGTCCAACAGTAGATGAACTTCCATCGAATTCCAGCCATTGGTTCGAGTAATAAAGTGTCTATAAAATTTTCGATACACACAGGCAATCACACTGACATGCAGACAGATGAGTACGAAGAAAGGCGTTTAGTAACATACACAGAAAGACACTATGGCTGAATATCACATAAGTGTGCATTTTGGATTTTTTTAAACTTTTTTTTCAAACTTTGTATTTTAATTTGAATTTTTGAAAATATGTCCGTAAGTGCATCTTAAATAAATTCTGAGTTTGACAGAGATCGAACATAATTTTTTAAAATTTTATTGAAATTTTTCAATAAAAATTTATAATTTTAATTATCTTATAAAATCAAAATTACCATTTAAATTTTTTTTTTTGTGGTTCAGATTCATTAAAAAATACAAGACTTAGGCTTTTCTAAAAAGTTCTTCCCATTTTAAAAAATAAAATAAAATAAAAAACCCAAAAATTTTAAATTAAAAAAAAATAAATAAATAAATAAATAAATAAATTTAAATTTATTTTTTTATAAACATAAATTATATCAATGGGAAATATCATAGACTGCATACCTCTTGACTATAAACTGGAAATAATTAGTTTACTTGCATTAAATTTTTAATTATAGCATTTAAAGATGTCAAAAAATGATGTCACTGAAATGACTGGTTTGTCACTGAAATGACAATGTTTGTCACTGAAACGACTGTTTGTCACTGAAATGACAATATTTGTCAAAATGACTATTTTTCACTGAAATAACATTGTTTGTCAAAGCAATAGGACCATATAATATTAAAATGGAACATATTAGAACAATAGAGAAAAGATTGTGAAGGGAAAAGAAAGAGCAATAATGAGAATATCAAGCAATTTTATTGTATTAAAATCCTTATAGTTACAAGTTTAATGATTAACTGAATTAAATTCAGAAAAAGCATTTTGAACATTATTAAAATCTTCATCCTGAAGTTTAAAATATCTATTTGAAGCAGGTTCAGGAGAATTTCTAATTTTGCACAGAATATGTGGCACTTGAATTTCATGGACATCCTCTTTGTCAAGCCATGCAAATTATTTTTTCTGCATCTTGCCATAAATAACACAAGTAAAATATTTTGAGTAACATTCTCAATGACACCTTAAAGGGGGCAAAAAAAAAAATAAATAAATAAATAAATAAATAAATAAATAAAATAAAATAAATAAATAAAAGTTTGCTTTTTTAATTGTATCTTAATATTAATGTCGTATGTATTTTTTTTTTATTTACCTGGATACCGGAAAGTACTTTAAATATTTAAATATAAAGCTTATCCTACACCAACAAATCTTTTAATTCAAAATAAAAAATTATTTAAATCCAGGGCTTACAAAATAGTAAATGTCCAACAAATGTCATTTTCGTGACGTCACAAAAATGACCGTCACGAAAATGACAAATCGTCAATAATTCGTTCTGTACTGAAAAGCATGCTTTCACTAAGCTGATATCGTCACATTTTCTTCTTCTGGTCGTCATTGTATATTAAAATAAAACTTTGTTCTAAATTTTATAATAATATTTTTTTATTTTTTATGCATCTCGAAAATGACAAGCAATAAATGTACGCACAGCATGTAAACAATAAAAATAATGTTAACTCTTACCTGTTTTCAATTTTCTTGAGATTTTTTTCCCCACATATCGTCAATGTTGATTTCTGATCTTAAACTTTAAAAAAAGTGAATGGTGGCACCATCCCTTGATGATTTATGAAGTTATTTTCATGTGTCACGAAAATGACGTGAAGACTTGCATACAAGCATTTTAATTACACATGCATGAAAATTAACGTAATTAAAAAGAAAAAAAAATTTCCTTTGAAAACAAATAGTTTTTTTTACAAGAATTAACAATTATTATAATTATCATTTTATTTTTTTTAGTAAAAAACATACTTTGTATGTAAACATTTGGTCTTGGAGACAGTCACGAAAATGACGGTTATAAGGTTTAAAATTTTCTAAAAAATACTGAAATTGCTATAAACGCACATTTTATGATTTGATGCTTTTTTAAAAAGGTACTTCTAAATAATAATAATAAAATTTTACAATTTATTTGCTTAAAATTAATAATAAAGACCTGAAACACTAAAATGCACATTTATGTGATATTCAGCCCTATCTAAAAATTTCAAATTGGTTTCAGGCAGGGGCGAGGCGGGGTTTAGAAAACTATGGAAGCTCCAAAGACATGCGCTTCCAAAATCAGATTAAGTATCAATTCCGACTTTCAACGATGCGATGTTACTTTATTATTCTTTTAAAATATTAAAATACATCCCCCCCTTAAAAAAAATGCATATGTTGTGTTTCCAGAAATTACTTCAGCTATTAGACCTGTACCGCATGGTTCATAATTACCTGTCTCTACCTCTGCATCTCTTGATTTACCATCTGATTCTGAAGAATTGAGCAGTGATAAAACCGAAATCTTATACACAAACCAAGCAACTGATGTTGAACCAAAACAATTCACGCAAGGTGAATTAAACGATTTAGTGCGCGATTTAAATTTTTCGAAACACAGTGCTCAAGTTTAAGGATCTCGATTTAAGAATGAAAATTTACTTACTTCAGGAACAATATTTTCTTGGTACAGAAACCGAGAAAAAGAATTTACCAAGTATTTTTTTCAAGGAAACGCACTTGTGTACAGTACAGGTATTCCTTGACTCATTTATTTTTCATCCCTAATCATGATCAATCTCAATGGAGACTATTTATTGATTCTAGTAAGAGAAATTTAAAAGGCGTCTTACTTAATGATGGTACGTAATGTTCTAACTTCAATTCCTGTAGCTAATTCAGTAATTTTTAATGAATCATATGACTTGATTTTCTCCTCATCAAAATAAAATATCAAGAATTTCAATGGCAAATCTGTGGGGATTTTAAAATTTTACCAACGTTATTAGGCCAGCAAGTCAGCTATGCCAAAATGCTCTCTTTCTTATGCGAGTGGGATAGCCGATCTAAAAACCAATACTGGATAAAGAAATAATGACCAGCAAGAAAAGATTTAAATCTAGGATCAAAAAATGTGATTCGGCAGAACTTAGTTGATCCAAAAAAAGTCCTCTTGCCTCCCCTACACATTAAATTAGGTTTAATGAAACAATTCGTAAAAGCCTTAGATAAAACAGGGGACTGTTTTCGATATGTAAATGAAGTTTTTCCACATTTATCGGAAGGTAAAATCAAACAAGGTGTGTTCGTCGGCCCAGATATAAGACGGTAATTGAAGGACGAAAGTTTTGAGGAAGAAATAAAATCACTCGAGAATAATGCATGGGCTAGTTTCAAAGACGTTGCTCAGAAATTTTTAGGAAATTACAAAGATACCAAAACTACGCAAAGATCGTTGAAAAAATGATTCAAAACTTTCCAAAACTAGGTAGTAAAATGAGTTTAAAAATACATTTTTTGCACTCCCACCTTGAATATTTTCCTGAAAATTTTGGTAAAATGAATGAAGGACAAAGTGAGAGATTTTACCAGGACATAAAATGCATTGAAAAACGCTATCAAGCACACTGGAATGTCAATATGTTGGCAGATTACTGCTTTGGGCTAAAAAAGTGATTCTAAACCACCTTCAAAATCTAAACGACATAAGCGTTCTTTTGATGATAAAGAAAAGTAATTTTACTGTATATATTATAATATAATTCCTTGCAAACCATGCACACACATTTATATATGCATATATGATTTGCTTATTTATTTGATTTTTTTTGTACATTTTTTAATGAATGTTGTGTAAATTGTATATTCTCAATATCCAAATTCTTGATTTCTCAATTGTGAAAAATTCTGACGTGATACATAAAAATAGATATTTATTTTGAAATAAGCATAGCAGATTTACATAAATTCATGAAAACCTCAGACAAAAAGTTAAATTTTGTAGGCATGTGATATTAAATTTCCAATGAATTAGTTGTATAGTTTTTATTTGTGTATATAATTACAATGGCTCGTGTATAGAAACACATAAAAGAATTTCATACCAACTCGGTCTATAAACTCTATTTCTTATAAGGGCAATTTAAAATGGCTACACTTCACTAAATGTAATGAAATAAACATATGTAATTAGAATGTTTAAACCATGCTTTCTGTAATAAAGTAATAGGCATTGAATTGGTAATTTGTTTACAATGCAATACAAAATAATTCCATTTTATTATGCAATCATCTGTCATGAAATTTGGTAGAAGAATTTAGGAGTTACAAAGAGTTAACGCTATGAGTTGCAAAGCTATGAGTTACAAGAGAGTAAATACATGCATATATACCGGGTGATTCAAAATAGATGTTACAGCGATTATCTCGTAAACTAAGAAAGATAGAAACAAACTTCCAATTACAAAATTAGAGCAAATTAAGAGTAGATTTCAGATATGGAATTTATTTTGTACAAGGGGCTGTATACATATTAAATACGAAATTTAATTTTTATACGGCCCCTCCTATCATATGACTTATATTTAGAAAAATATTCTCCTCGCTCTAACAATCAAAATACAAAAAAAAATCATCTCTCTAAGTCAAAATCTCGCTGAGTTATTGCAATTTGAAAATGATGACTTACACCACTTTTTTTTCAATTTTGGCATCTATTTTTCAACGCCAACGAGCTCACTTTAGGGGGTTATGTATGAGATGAGAAAAAATAAAAAAAGATACTTTATTTTAAAACAGCAACTAAAATCGTTCAAACGCGTGAAATCAACAGTTTTAAGAACTTAATGCAAATTTACATTATTTCGTATTGTTAAAAAATTTAATACTTAAATTTCTTAGGGGGGTCACCTGCAAATTAAAACACGTTAAGAGAGGGAAAATATTAAAAGACTAGCAAAACCGTGTAAAATTTTCGTGCTTTATTTTTACCACTTTCCATCATGGTTGAAAAATTTAATGACTTCCGCTCTTCAACAATTCCAGCAAGATTGGAAAGTGTTAATGACTTCGATTTGTCTGTCTGTCCATCCGTCTTTCTGTGTGTCCGCACTCTAACTCCCGTGAATATTCATAGAATTCCCTGAAACTGATATATGTTATTTGAGTTCACGATCGGATGTTCCTTATAGAAAATGGAGTGAATACCTCTACTAGCTTGTGCACAGGGACACCCGAAAGTATTCCAAGGCATTGTGTTCTATGAGAGGTATTTTTATAAACCATATTTTAATACCTTTAATTTATGCATATATTAATAAAATTGAATTACGTTATTATAGTTTTCTATCGGATATTTTCTATAGAAAATGGAGTAAACACCATCACTGGTTTGTATACAGGGACACCCGAAAGTATTCCAAAGCATTGCGTTCTATGCGAATATATTTCTATAAACCAAAATTTAATTACTTTGCATAAATCTTAATGAAGTTGAAATATGTTATTCATATGCACAAAAGGGTGCTTTCAATACTGTACAGTACGATTAGCATTAGATTTACAGGGCACACAAAAATATTCAGTTACGTTAAGGGTTATTATTGAACATTTGCTGGAATTACATTTTCGTTTACATTAAACATATTCTAACAATTTTTAACTGTGAATAAAATTTCAATTTGCATTTTTTTTTTTTGTCTGACTGTCCATCTGTCCGTCTGCCCGTCCCCAGCGTCTATAAATATTTTGAGAAATGACATATGTTATTCAGGTTTACTATATGATATTCCCTATCTAAAATGGCATTAATTAATTCTCTACAATTGGTTTATGTACAGGAACGCACAATTTTGGGACAGATATTCTTATAAGTTACATTTAAATAACTTTATACTGTAAAAATCATAAGGAAATTCATATTTATTGTTAATATTCTAAAATAATGTTTTGTATAGAATATAATATGGTATAGATGTAAAATTCTCTGTCAAGGGGGTTACCGTCCTTCTCAACCTCTGTTTAATTATGGTGCCTATACTTATCAAAACATAAATCAAGTCTGTTATCAATTTCCTTAAAACTTGCAAACCTTGATCAACTTTTCAAGTGGCAACTAGATATGGAATCCAAAGTATCAAATTCGCATTTCCTGTAGTTATTACTTTCTCATACCCATAAGGTAGAGAAAGTATTGATTTTGGGCCCAATTTTCGAAAGTGTGTTTTTGTTATATTTACACGTTTTGAGGTCCCTTGAATATGAAAATCGTGTTTTTAGCGGTTGGTCTGTGTGTGTGTCTGTCTGTTATCAGCATATCTCAAGAACAAATAGCAGCAGATATTCCAAACTTGGTATTTTAAATATGTATCATATAGGGATACTACACTAAGCTTTTCATTGAGATGAAGCAAATGGTTCGTGTACAGGGACACTCAAGAATATTCAAATACATTACGTCTATGGGGAAAATTGCAGGTAAGTAGAGTTTAACACCTATAGACTGCACTAAACCAAATGAAATGAATATATATTTTTTATATGCATAAAAACATGCCTCATGTAGAATATGGCAGGGAAATTATTCTCAGTTCATTTACAGGGCTACACAAAATAATTAGATTATAATGCGACAATAGCTGAAAATTGATGGAAGTGCATTTTAGGTTGTTCCGTATATTATTACTATAGGTTTATATTTAGGTGCACTTTGTGGTTTGTACATATTCTTCAAAAGATATACAGGGTTGCAAATATTTAAGCTATAATATTCTTTTTTATTGCTAGTGAAAGTGCTTTAATATAATATTTTACCATGTCCAGGAAAGCTGCTCAGGAATGGAAATGAATTCCTCATAGACATATGATAAATAATGTATGTTTTTAAGCTAAATATGCAACGCTTGTGTTTTGTGTATTTACACGTTTTGAGGCTTCCTTATTACCAAAGTCAAGTTTTTTAAAGTTTGATTATTGCCTGCGTCGAATAATTTCAGGAGATTCCCCCCTCATACAGAACTAATTATCATATAAAACTCTTCCGAAGCCTAATTTGAATTATTTTAACATCGGTTTACATAACAGTACTCTTTATGTTACCTCTTAATTTCCAACCTGTATTTAAGGTATTAAATTTCAGGGTAAGAGAAAGTCATGTGAGTGGCACACCAGATTATTTGTTGTTAAATTAGGCTGATAATTCATATATATACAGATCAACGAATAAAAATTTACCTTTCGTATTCAGGAGGCCTTAAAATGTGATATTATACAGAAAAAAAATCGCTCTCCAAAAGCTACTTTGTTTACAGTATGGGTATGAGAAATTAATTTTTCGTTCTGTGTCAGCAGTGTTCTTCGAAAAAATGAAAAAAAAAAAAAAAAAAAAAAAAAAAGCAGCAAACGCTAAAACCAATTACATTTAATAATAATAATAAAAAAAAAAAATTACCTTAATTTTAGGTAGCCCTGTATATTGTCTATAAACTATATACACATGACTTTGTATACGTAAATTTAGTGTTATATGTAAAATGGGTAACACAAAATGAAATACACTTCCAGCAATTCCCAAGTATAGCTCCAATATATCGAAATACTCTGGGTAACCCTGTAAATGAATGATGAATGGTTGCTATACCACAATCTACATAAAACATGCTTTTATGCGTATAAAAAAATTGTTCTTTTCATTTTGTTTAGGGCAGTCGATGCATGTCATACTGTACATATGAGAAATTTCGCTCACAGACGTAATGTATTTGAATTCTTTTGGATGACCCTGTAAACAAACAATTGTCTGATCGTAACGTATACTTTAGTGTAGCACCGTAATATGATACGGATTTAGAATATCGAATTTAGATTTTCTGCTACTATTTGTTCTTGAGATATTCTAATATTACACAGACACACTTACACAAGGAGAGAAAGAGAGACCAACCGCTAAACACATGATTTTTGAATTCAGAGGACCTGAAAACGTGCTAATATAACAAAAACTAATTTTCGGAAATTTGACTCAAAAACATTTCTTTCTCTACACCTTGTATATGAGTAAGAGAGTGTATATAGAAAAAGATAAAAAAAAAAAAAAATGAATTTGAAAATTCCCTTTTAGTACATAAATTATTCATAAATTTTATTTGTTAAATTATCAGTGAGTATTCTCTTGTGTATTCACAAGGAGAAAGAGAGACATTACAGGTTAAAATAGCCGTCTTTCCCTGAATGATTTCTTTTTTCCCCCCCCCGAAACGCTGATCAACGTGTGTCATATTACAAAAGCAATAGTAATTACAATTTCTCACTTTTGATACAACCCCTTAAGACTTGGCGAAAAATGCTAGAATTTTCAAATTGCAATAACTCAGCGAGAATTTGACTTAGAGAGATGATTTTTTTTTTTTTTTTGATTGTTAGAGCGAGGAGAATATTTTTCTAAATATAAGTCATATGATAGGAGGGGCCGTATAAAAATTAAATTTCGTATTTAATATGTATACAGCCCCTTGTACAAATGAATGCCATATCTGAAATCTACTCTTAATTTGCACCAATTTTGTAATTGGAAGTTTGTTTCTATCGTTCTTAGTTTACGAGATAATCGCTGTAACATCTATTTTGAATCACCCGGTATATATATATAGATAGATAGAAAAGATGGATAGATTTAGATTTAGACAGACTTATACTACGGGGGGGGGGGGGTTGACGGGAGCGGTAGCCTCCCTTAGAAACGTTTATGTAGCGAGTTAATAATATATATCTATGTATATAAAAGAGCAGAGTCTGTCTGTGTGTGTGTGTCTGTCTGTCCGCTATAGAAACCTAGGCCGTTTCACCGACCGGGACAAAATTTGGCACGGTTAATGTTTACGACCCGAGAAACACAACGCCGCAAGCAATTTTACAAAATTCGCCCCCAAGGGGGGGGAGGGGGGCAAAATTTAATTTCACAAAATCCTTCATATCTCAAACAAAAAACAGATATCCGTAAAATTTTTGCTTTAAAATATAGCTAATACAAATGTCTAAAAATCGGTTTCTGGAATTTTTTTAATTCGGTCCCCAACAAAGGCGGGAAGGGGGGGGGGAAACGTGATTTCACATGCGTGAAACGTGATTTCGCATAATCCTATATATATCAAACAAAAAAAAAATAGATATACGTGAAATTTTTGCTCTAAAATATAGCTAATGCAACTATCTAAAAAAAATTTCTGGAATTTTAAAAATTCAGCCCGCAGGTGGGGCATCAAGGGGGGGGGGGGCTATGGAGCAAAAATAAACAGAAATACAGTTAGGCTGTTCAAAATTGGTACAGATAGGTTTTAAAGGCCTGCAAGTCGAATGGGGATATTTTCGATTGTGTAAAGTTATTAGGAGGGGCAAGAAGGGGGGAGGGGAGGGGGGCCAAAAAATAAAAATAGTGTCAGATCGTTCAAAATTGGTACAGAGAAGTTTTCGATACTTACAAATCGATTGAGGATATTTTTGAATTTTAAATTATTAGGAGGGGCAGGTAGGGGGTGGGGCGGTAAGGGGGGGCTATGGGGCAAAAACAAATAGAGATACAGTTAGGCCGTTCAAAATTGGTACAGATAGGTTTTAGAGGCACGCAAGTCGAATGGGGATATTTTCGAAAGTGTAAAGTTATTAGGAGGGGCGAGAAGAAGGAAAGGAGAGGGGGGGGGGGGGGCAAAAAAATAAAAATAGAGTTAGATCGTTCAAAATTGGTATACAGAGGTTTTTGATACTTACAAATCGATTGGGGATATTTTCGAATTTGTAAAATTATTAGGAGGGGCGGGAAAGAGGTGGGGTGATAAGGGGGGGGGCTATGGGCAAAAAGAAATATAAATACAGTTAGGCCGTTCAAAATTGGTACAGACAGGTTTTAAAGGCCTGTACGTAATATGGGGATATTTTCGAGAGTGTAAAGTTATTAGGAGGGGCGAGATGGGGGGGGGGGGAATAAAAATAGAGTTAGATCGTTCAAAATTGGTATATAGAAGTTTTTGATACATACAAATCGATTGGGGATATTTTCGAATTTGTAAAATTATTAGGAGGGGCGGGAAAGAGGTGGGGTGATAAGGGAGGGCCTATGGGCAAAAACAAATAGAAATACATTTAGGCCGTTCAAAATTGGTACAGATAGGTTTTAGAGGCCTGCAAGTCCAATGGGGATATTTTCGAAAGTGTAAAGTTATTAGAAGGGCCGGGAAGGGGGGTGGAGTGGCAAAAAAATAAAATAGAGTTAGATCATTCAAAATTGGTACATAGAGGTTTTCGATACCTACAAATCGATTGCAAATACTTTTGAATTTTAAAAATTATTGGGAGGGGCAAAAAAATAAAATAGATATAGATCGTTCAAAACTGATTTATAGATGTTTTTGATACTTACAAATCGATTGCGGATATTTTCGAATTTGTAAAATTATTAGGATAGACGAGAGGGGGAGGCGAAGGGGGAAAATAATAGAAATAAGAGTTATAGCACTTTGGGAATTTTTTCCGAAGACAGTGAGAACCCGGTGCGACATTTTTCCTTATCAGATTTTGTTTCTCTTTTTTTTTTCACGTGATAAAAATTAATGCAATTCTGAGAATTCAGTAATTATAGTGATTCATTTAAAAATAGGGACTAGCGAAGCGGGCGTTGCCTGCCGTTATATATATACAGAGCCCTCTGTATATATATACAGAGAGAGAACGATAGTTATTTTAAATAATATGAGATAAATAACAATGATCAGCTAAGTAATAAATGAAAAAAATAGGACGTTGAGGAACCTGATTTGTAGATTCACGAATATATATCACTTTATGGTAAAAAAAAAATGAAATTACTATGATTTAGTTGAAGTCATAACACCCGTAATGTAGCAATAAAATAATAATAATAATAATGTAAATGTAAAAAAATTCAATGAAACTTCTAAATCATTTATAGTAAAATTAAAACTGAGAAGCATACATCTAAAAACAAATGCGTCACAAATTTTAAATTTCCCTTTTAAGTTTACTTATTCACAATAATTTATTCTGGTTTATCTAAGTGAAATAATACTAATAATAACTAAATAAAATAAAAAACGCACTTATTAAAAGTACAAGTTTTAAAGTAATTTTCAGATATAATTAATTATAAAAAATATGTTCTCATTAATGGTTAAATACACTTTTTTAACAGTAAAGTATTAAAGATAGGGCCTTAGCGCAAAAGAATGTTATTAATATCAAGACATAATTAGTATTAAAGCTATTATTTTTAACCGTACGTGATATTGATTACATTCTGATAATAAAGAATTTATTTTTTATAGAAAATAAAACAAATTTTGAAAAATGACAAAAATGTAATTTAATTATGGAAAGAAAAAAAATATTTGCCATTTTTAAAACATTTTTCTTGATATAACTTGTAAAATACAGAATGTCTTTCTTTACTTTCATAGTAAAACATTCTTAAAAAATATTTATATGATCGAGAAAGAACGAAAAAATTATCAAATTTTAATTAAGTAATTTTTTTATAAACCCTTCTTATTTAATAGTTTTAAAATAGGCGTCATGTATTTAAAAGTTTTTGAAGCAGTGCTCAGTTTGTTAAACATGACATGCTTAAAAATATTATTATTTTTTTTTTCTGAAAAATTTAATTAGAAGGAAGAAAAAAAGTATCAATATCATGTTTTAAAAATAGTTTTATGCCTTTAACAATTAAAAAAAAAAAAAAAAAAAAAAAAAAGAAAGAAAGAAAGAAAGAAAAACATAATTTTTGCATTTTAGCCTTTTTTCTAGTTTGTCTACACGTTTTTTTAGTCTAATGAAAATGTTAGATTTTTACAATATTCGCAAAATTGTAGTTTTTGAATATTCCTGTATGGCACTGAAGATAATCACAACAATCTATGGACATTGAGAGTATTTTATTACGTATTTTTTTTTTTTTTTATCTTAAAGTATGTAAAGTATTATTATTATTATTATTATTATTATTATTATTATTTTTTTTTTTTTTTTGGCGCACTCAGCAGCGCACTCTGTTTGTATAATATTCTCTAACCATACATTTCACAATAATGTGGCTTGCACATGTTAAATTCTTATAATTTAAATGGATAAAACATCAACAAAACTTCAACAAAACATCAACTTCCATTCAGTAACAACTTCACTAATAATGTGTAATCTAATTTTGCTTCGTGAACCTTCGGCTTTTAAAATGCAATACTAGCATCTCATTTCCTTCACTTTTCAGTTTTATAATATTAATCTCCCCGCCTAATCGCATAAATATAAGAATCTGATATTTTAAACAATAAAATAATCTTTATTAAGTAGGGTGGGTGAGAGAGTCAAAAGATGCCAATGTTAACTCGAGTGCATCGGAGTAGCATGTGGTGTAAACTCGCAAACAAAGCTTACCTAAATGGAAAGTGTAAAAAGAAAGATAATTTTTCAGAAAGAAAAAAAGTGTTTTAGTTTAGAATTTGGACTTTTAATTTAGAATTTTGGAAAATCCCAGTATTAGCAGATTATTCATAGCAAAGCACCAGGAGTTACAAAGGAAAAAAGAAAAACCTTTATGTAAAAGAACTTCATACACTAAAAGTATTCAATCATACATACAGGGTGCATAGGAAAGTCCCTTTAACCTGAAAATACGTGCGAACGAAGAGTGCTACAGCTACGCAAGTGAGGTAACAGTATAGTAAAGCGACTATGCCCGACCTAATGCAAACGACAGCAGCGCCCCTAGTAGCGAAATTTGGAAGTTAGCCATTGCAAATCGAAAACGAACAGAGATAAAGCAAAATTTCCAATTAGAAAGTTTTAGAGCATCAATTAATTAGTACGAAACGATATTTGGTTTACACGGATAAGATAAATTGGCGCCTTTATACCCAAAAAATATCCAAAATCGATGCACTCCATTTTGTGTAAATATTTGAAAGAGAAAGCTAGAGAAAAGAAGAAAAGCTAGAGAAAAGAAGAAATATGCACAATTTAATGAATAAATACTATGTACTTACATCAATACATTTTGATAACATCACGCACAAAAACAAAATAGGTAAACTAAACTCTAAGTCTCATAGTGATAAAAAGTTAATGTTGAGAATGTTCGAAAAGTTCGCCATTGCTCACAATACACGTTTGTATTCGTGTGAGTAATTCTGCATGCACATTTCTCAGCATGGAAGGTGTTACACTATTGAAAGCATCTGTAATACGATGACGTAGATCCAGCAGACTTGTATGTGGAGTTGCATAAACCTTATCTTTTATGTAACCCCACAGGAAGAAATCCATCTGAGTCAGGTCCGGCGATCGTGGAGGCCATTCAATACTACTACCATACCCAATAATTTGTTGTCCAAAGCAATCTTTTAGAAAGCTTCGCACTCCAGCTGGTTGGGGGGGAGGAGCACCTTCATGTTAGAACCACATGTCCCGTAATGCATACAGGGGAATATCATCCTAAAATTCGGGTATGATATCCTGTAATAGTTGGAGGTACCTCTGTCCGTTTAATCTGCCTTCGAAGAACACAGGTTCCAGTAAGCGATCCTTCCAGATACCGCCCCACACATTAATGGACCAGCCCACTTGGTGTTTTGTGGATAGTCCCCACGAGGGATTTTCCAGTGCCCAGTAGTGGGCATTATGTCGGTTTAGTACTCCGGTACGCTGAAACAGTGCCTCGTCCGACCAAACAATGTTGGACAAAAAATCTGATTTATCTTCAACATTATTTAATGTCCAGTTGCACGAATCAAATCGACGCTCATTATCCCGTGGCAACAGTTCTTGCTGCAGAGTGACATGATAGGGATGTGCATGTTGACTATGCAGTATTTGCCATACTCGGGCCCGTGTTAAGCCACAAGCCATGCTGATTTCTCTTGTACTGCTGTGTGGATGGGCTAGTGCATATGCCAAAATACTCTCTGGTGGTATACGCATACCTGCACTCACTGGTCTGCCAGAACGCGGACGACATTTAGTGCTTCCTGACTCCATGAGCCGCACTACATTTGCGATGGTAACTGCACTTGGATGTGGCCCACCTGGAAAACGAACGGCATACTCCCGTGCAGCATGCGTTTCGTTTCGTTGACATTCGTTATAAATAAGCACCATCTCACAATATTGAAAGTTAGTGAAGCTTGATATTCTCACACAGCTCCAAAATTCTAAATCCAAACGTTTATTTTTAAGAAATGTATCTTTTGTAGGATCTCATTCATTTAGGATCATTCAAAATTCCATTTGTTTTGTCACTTTCAAAAAAGAACACATATTTTCTACCCGTCGCTAGGCAACGATTTAAATTGCCACAACACAGAAAATAAAATTTTTAAAATGAAAGCGATCGCACATTAGGAATAAAACTATCGTCTGCCATGAATAATTTTGTGCTATGAGATTATGTTGTTTGTATCAAGCGAGCGCCAACACTTTTTAAACTAAAATTTTAAATGCATTGGAAATTAAAGTTTTCAGACATTACAGTACAGTACAAAGTCACAAACTGCATTTTCACACTGCTACATTTCCAAAATGTGAATATGTAGAGTAGAACAGTCGCGCATAGATTACAGACATTTTTGGGTATACAGGCGCCAATTTATCTTATCCGTGTGAACCAAATATAGTTTCGTACTAATTAATTGATGCTCTAAATCTTTCTAATTGGAAATTTTGCTCTATCTCTTTTCGTTTTCGATTTGCAATGGCTAACTTCCAAATTTTGCCACTAGGGGCGCTGCTGTCGTTTGCATCAGGTCAGGCATAGTCACTTTACTATTCCGTTACCTCACTTGCGTGGCTGTAGCACTCTCCGTTCGCAAGTATTTTTAGGTTAAAGGGACTTTCCTATGCACCCTGTATATTCATAAAATAACCAATACATACCAATATAATAAAAGTTCAAAACTATACAAAAAGAAACCGAAAAAAAGAAAGAGAAATTCAATCCATTTCCATACATATTTAACTTAAAAAAATTAGTACATAATATATTTATAAATATCAAGCAATTCGTTTTCGGATTTAAAGACTTTTATCTTTTGAAAGTATGAATGAATCGTGTAAAAAGTATTCCGAATCATTAAATATATGTAATAAAAACTTTTTCAATGAAAAAATCTTAAATACAACGTTATTCTCTTTCCGTATTATATAATCCACATCCTTATACTCAAAATTCAGTATTCTGTTATTTTTTAAAACTTTTTATGATTGAACTTAAAACAAACGCCATTACATATAATTGGCCAAAGTAAACAATAAACCTTATTCAAATAAATATATAGTTACAATGCAGAAAAGAGGTTAAAATGCAAACAGGAATACATTAAATAAACAAAAGAACTTAAAAAACGCAAAAAATAAAAGTAAACAATTGCAGAAACTAACAAAGCTAAATTATAAGTACGAATGAAAAGAACGTCTACATCTCTAATGAAAGTCATAGAGCCTATTTCGGATGCTTCGGATTGGTTCAGAGCAAAGCGAGTGCATGTCAGCGATTGGTTTCCAGTTACGTCTAAAAAAAGAATAGCCTTTAGGGCATGCTCAGATCCTGCGATTTTGCTCTTAAATAAAGTACCTTGTGCTTTAATATATAGGATGCTATTTTATATATATATATATATATATATTATTTATTTTTAACATCTACAAATCTAACACTGTACTTTACACGTTTTTTCATTAATTACAAAGTACTCTGAATAAAAATAAGTATATATATATATATATATATATATATATATATATATATATATATGTATGTGTGAAATTTTAAAAATGGTATATGGATATGAATCGTATATTATTTAAATTTCTTTTGCCTTGCAGAATTATTTGCAAAACATTATACGAATTTTAAAAATAGTTTCATAATATATAAAAAATGAATGAATAAATAAATAAATAAATAAATACTAATGGAATTTAACTTAACATGTATGCTTATTCTGCCAACTTTTAATTGGCAATTTTATGAGACTGCTTGTATAATTACCAATCTGAGTAGACATGCAGAACTTGAAAATATTATAAGATACTATATCTGTAGTGATAAGTATAAAGGATTTAAGTCCATATTCTTGATTTTTCAGGAGACGAAAAATAAAGTTTAACTAGCTAAAAACAAATCGGAAGAATGGATTAGGGAAAAGGTATTTCGTTGATTTTTACCCTTTATACCATTCAGTGGTTGTCAACCTTCATTTAATAACGGGAAAAATTGAATTAAATATTTTATACCATACATGAATGCTAAATTTCTAAAGTGGTCCTTTTTTTACCAATGGATTTTCTCAAAGACTAAATGACATAGAATTAAATCTTTTATACCAATCGATAGAGAATTTTTTTCTGAGTCTGACTATGTACTTAACTCAAAATCGACATTTTTGGACTTAAATCCTTTATACTTATCAGTACAGATATAATGTTCAGTACAAAAATTTAGAGCAATATTTTATGGCATTTGACATGATAAAAACATGTCAAATGCCATGGGAAAAAATTCGTATGCTTAAATAAATCGAATACAACAAGAAGAATGTTCGTTTATCCTATTATCATAAGTTTCAAGGAAAAATTAGAAATAGCTAGATGACACTAAATACATTTATTTACTTCGGGGAAAATATGGATATTCTCCGCTTTTAGAACCACATACTTTAGAGCAAGAATTAGATATATTGTGTGAAATCCATGCAGCCTTCTGATAGTAGCCTAATACAATTTCGATTTGAGCCCCTTACCGAAAAAGATTATTCATTTTAAGTGTCATTCCATACAAATTCAAGGAATTTGTTGCTCGACTATTTTTGTTTCTTTTGATACTCGAGTCCCTTATAGGCACTTATGAGAGATATTCAAAACAACTTATACTTTTTTCTCTACTATTAACCTGGGATTTTTTACAGGTCATCAAAAGACGTTCTCCTAGTCATAAATGGGAATATCAGACCTTTAAATTTTGGCAAAATTCTCTTTAAATTAAAAATATGAGTGCTAATTTTGAAATACATAAGATAAAGTATCACATGCTTAATTACTCTGTTGTAACTTAATAACTAAAATTATTACAATAGGTCAAAGTTCAAGGTCAGGCATGACATTTTTGTAAATTTCGATACTGAATCAGTCTTCCAGGGAACAAAACCACTGAATACAATATCACAAAAATTAATCTTTGGAATAACACTAATAAGAGAATTAAATTGTAATTGTGTGGTTTCTCATTCCTTTACAGTTTACATCTCCCCACAATGTTAGAAAAATTATAAAAATGACATTTTAAGACCTGCATAATTCCAAAAGTGATGAAAAAAAAAAGTCAATTTCTTAATCTATTAAAATATTACGTATACTGCGTATATTGTTTTGTGGTTTTGATTTTTTAAAAACTACATATATTTTTTTTTTTAATTGCGTAGTTCGGGTAATTGACGCATACTAAAGTAGAAAATTAAACTTTGATGTAAATAAATGCGAATTATTTTTGTTTTATTACAATGTGCTTTATAATAAACAAAATTACTTTAATGGAATTATGATAAAATATTTTTTTTTAAAAAGATATTTAAGCATTATTTTATAAGAATAATTTTTAAACTGATAACTACAAAACAATACACACAGTATACACAATACTCTAATAGATAAATAAATTAGCAAAGACATATATTTTTTAAAAGTGTCGTTTTGCCATTTTTCTGCCATTTCGGTGACTATAACCTAAAAATAGTTAAAATCCACACAATTACAATTAAATTATCTCATTAGTGTGAATCCAGAGATTAGTTTTTGATATTTATATTGTAGTTTATTTCCCTAGAAAAGTCGAAATTCTCTCAAAATTCACAAAACATTTACATTTGACCTTGAACTTTGATCTATGGTAATTATTTCAGTTATACAGCAGTATGACTAAGCATGGGACAGCTTTATCTTATATGTACTTTCATTCTAATATTCAAAATTCTAACTCAGAAATTTAATTCAAAGAAATTTGTACTAAAATTTAAAGGTTTAATAATCACATTTTTTTTTTTTTTTTTTTTTTTTTTTTTTTTTACCAAGAGAACGACTTTTGATGACATGTACAAAATCTCAGGTCAATAATAGAGAAAAAATAAAAGTTGTTTTGAACATCTCTCATATGTACCTAGAAGGGACACAAGTATGAAAAGAAACAAAAACAGTCTAGCAGCACACTTCCTTGAATTTATATGGAATAATATGGAATTTACTTATTGAATTACGGAACTTTGTAGTTCCATTTTTAGATGTAATATTTTACTGCATAATGGAATAAATACCCACATGTGTGAACTTATGCACTTATACTTTCTTTTATATACATTCTTTAATTACATAGTTTTAGTTACTCTTATGAACTATGCATAATACATCCATGCATATTTTATTCCAAAAAGCAAGATTATACCAACTGTCAATGAACCAACTTACCGCTGAATTTAATGCTAAAATGTAATGCTAGTACATAATAGTATTTATGTCCTTATATATTGATTTTTCTGTGTCAAAAATGATTATCAGTAATTCAATTTTCAAATCATAAATAAATTCTCGTAGAAAATATAATATAGTTTAGCATTTGTTAATGCTGGTTTAATAATATTTTACATTATCATTTTTAAGTATGGGCTTTCGTTTTCATTATGTTAAATAGTTTAAAGTAAAATTTTATAACTATTACTATGAAAAAATACTTAGCATCAAGTTTTAAGGCCCGTAACTGCATATTCGATATCTTGGCAACTTAGTCACGCTATCGATAATATTTTTTTGAATTTCTTAAAATATTTCTGACGAATGTGTTGAATATTTTTAAATTGTAAACTTTTAGTTTTTATTGTCACGATAATATCATTAATCATTCTAGGAAACAGATCTGTCCTTTCTACATTAAGAATTTACAGACGAAATCATGTAATACATTTGAAAAATGATTTGAAAAAGGAATGCAATGCGATTTATTTTGAATAAATTTATGAAGTCAGTAACAGTGGAATACAATAATGCTTCTTACAGATAATTAAAAAAAATAGCAAATATATTCAAATTAGGTCTTTTTATTTATTTTTCTTTTATGCAAATTTTAGATTTCTTCTAATATTTAATTCATTGCATAGACGCGCTAGATTCTGCAGTTATAATCATTAAATTTTCAAATACATTCTGAAAGGCATTTAATGATTATTTAAAAAGAAAATTTTAATATTCAGAAACATAAAAGCATTAATGTTTAAAACGTTCATTTGTATTATAAATGCATTAAATAATTATAAGAAGGAGAATAGAGTAAATAAAAGATACAATGTGTCCCTTAAAAGTTGCGGCAATGAATCAATAACTATAACAATAACAATCAATATGTACAAACACACACACACACACACATATATATATACATATATATATAACGTATCTTCATTTATGTTAACCATTTGCGCTCGGCATATTTTCCGTAAGACACGCCTTTTGGCGTTCTTTAAAACGTCACACGTATAGTTTCCAACTTACTACCTTTTGGCTACCGAAAAATTGTAATAATTTGTTTTATTTTACTTCATCATTAAATAAAATAAACGTTTCTGTTAAAAGTTTCCAGTAGCCGAAATGTAGCCTATAGTTACACGTTTTAGAATAAAACCATTTCATTTGCAAAGGAACATCTTAAAGCGTGGCTCGATTTTTAATGTCCTCTCAGAAAGGACATACGAGCGATAAGGGTTAAATTTCTAAAACTCCCTTTTCACATATAAACCACCAGTGTTTACACACTCTTCCCATTATTTTTTTTTAAATATTATAGAAACAGAGTGAATTCTTTACACTATTGATAAAATAAAATTTTTATTAGTAGATACTTTATTTCAAATATTTATTTGCTTTCGTCAGATTGCAACTTAATCAATGTATTTTATGTTTTTTTTTTTTTCAATTTACAAATAATATGCGTGAGTGTTTAATCGAATTCATCCCATCCTAATGAATTCTACAATTATTTCATTAACTTTCATATATTCCAAAACTCCTTTTTCTGTAGCCAAGATATTTCTCATAACTCTTATTTTATAAATCACCAAATTGTTTTAATAGATTAATGACAAGAATATTGTGTGGTTCCTTTTCGTTGAGAGACGATACCTTCTTATTTTCATGAGTCCTTCTTTTATTAACCGACTTCAAAAAAGAAGGAAGGATCTCAGTTCAAACCGTATGTTTTTTTTTTATGTTTGTTAGCTCATAACTTCTGGACGGATGCTCCGATTTTGATACTTTTTGTTTTGTTGAAAAGGTCTTGGTCTGAATAGGTCCCATTGTAATATTTTACAATCTAAAGAAAATACAGGGTGCCCAAAAAAATCAGTTCCAACTCTTTTAACTGCTAAACGGCTGCAGCTATAGTGATAAAAATGGTATGTAAGTATAGCAAAGTGGCCATGGAGTACAAGGTTAAACCTCTTGCTGCGCCACGTAGTGGAAAATAGAGGAGTTAGTGTTCCTATCTCGAAAACGGTTCTAGAGAAAAAAGTGAATTACAAAGTTGAAGAGTTTCATCGATTTAGTACAAACAGATTGTTTAGACATCCATGCTAGCGTTCCTATCTCGGAAACGGTTCAAGACAGGGGGGAAAAGTGATTTATAAAATTGCAGTTCATCATCGATTTAGAACGAAAAGATAGTTTAGACATTGATGCTAAAAAAACAATGCTAAAAACGTGCATTTATTTGTTCGCAATTACTTACACTATACACACTTGAACTACATTGCACACGATGTAGCGTAGCTGGTGAGACATACAGTCGGTAACAGAAGTGTCCGAACACTAGCAAAAATTCCTATGTAAAAAAAGTACACTTCATGAGGCTTTGTGAAATAAATCCTTGTCGAATACTGCACTTAGTCAGTGTAAGAACATGATTCGATAAGGATTTAGTTAACAAAACCTTATGAAGTGTACTTTTTTTACATAGGAATTTTTACTAGTTTTCGGATACATATGTTACCGACTGTACACTATATAGTTCAAAATACGGTTACTTGATACTTTTTGTTTTGTTGTAAAGGTCTTTGTCTGAAGTAGGTCCCATTGTAATAGCTTGACAATCTAAAGAAAATAACGCGTCATCTGGTGGAAAACAGTGGAATTAGCGCTCCTATCTCAAGAACGGTTCAAGATGGGAGAAAAGTTAATTACGAAGTTATAGAACATCATCGATTTACTACGAAAAGACAGTTTTTAGACATTATTGCTAAAAATAGAACGCTTAAAACGTGCAGTTGATTGTTCGCAATTTCCTACACTGTGCACATTTGAACTACGTTGCACACTTTGCAGCGGAGCGGATGACACGTATACTCTGAGGTTTAAAGTACTGTTACTGTAAGCAGTCACATCGATTAGCGAAAAATCGTTTTCAACCAACTTCAGAAAGGAGGGTGTTCTTAATTTGAGCTATGTGTTGTTGTTTGTGTTTGTAAGCTTATAACTTCGTAAGAGATGCTCTAATTAACCGACTTCAAAAAGAAGGAAGTTCTCAATACAAAGCGTATGTTTTTTTTTTTTTTTTTTTTTTTTTTTTGTTAGCTCATAACTTCTGAACGGATTATCCGATTTTGATACTTTTTGTTTTATTGTAAAGGTCTTGGTCTGAAGTAGGTCCCATTGCAATATATTTACGATCAAAAGAAAATACAGCGTTCCCCAAAAAGACAGTCCCAACTATTTTAACTGCTGAACAGCTGCAGCTATAGTCATAAAAATGGTATGTAGGTATAGTAAAGTGGATATGTGGAAAGCGATTCGATCGCCTACAGCGCCACCTGGAGGAAAACGGTAGAGATAGCGTTCTTATCTCGGAAACTGTTCAAGACAGTGGAAAAAAGTGAATTATAAAATTGCAGAGCATCATCGATTTAGTTCAAAAAGATAGTTTAGACATTAATGCTAAACACAGAAAAATTAAAACGTACATTTGTTTGTTCACAATTTCTTATTTTGGGCACACTTGAACGGCATTGAATATGCTGTAGCGTAGCGGGTGACATTTATGCTATGTAAAATTCTAAGTAAGGTTATTGTAAGCGGTCACATCGATTAACACATAAACGTGTTTACCGACTTCATGAAGAAAGAGGTTCTCAATACAAACCTTGTTTCTCATTGTTGTTGTTGTTGTTGTTGAAATTTGTTAGCTTATAACTTCGTAAGAAATGATTTAATTTTAATATTTTTTTTTGTTATCGTAATGATTTTGGCCTGAAATAGGTTTCATTATGATTTCATTAAGATATAAACAAATTACGGGATACTCAAAAAAGTCTGTTCTCACTCTAACTGCTGAACGCATGCAGCTACACTGGGAAAAGCAGTATGTAAGTATAGATGTTGAAACTTCTGTCGATCAGCTGCAATGCATATTTTGCTCTTTGTTTGAACTTTACGCTTCGAAATTTCCAGCGCAGCGGGTGACACGTATTCACTGTAAAGTTCAATATACTGTCGGCTGCAAAATTATTCGAGCACTAGCAATAATCCTTGCCAAAAAAAAGTACACTTAATACAGCTTTGTTAAATAAATCCTTCTCGAGTCATGTTCTTAATCAGTCTAAGAACATGATTCGACAAGGATTTACTTAGTAAAACAGTCTTAAGTGTACTTTTTAAATATAGGAATTATTGGCTAGTGCTCGAATAATTTTGCAGCTGACTGTATATGCCTAACAGAATTTTTGGTTACGAATACAGCGTATCCGTTCTTTACATTTTTAAAGACATTTTAACGTATTTTCATTCAATAGATAGTTTTTTGCTCATATCCGATAAAGGCAAGAAAAGTGACGTAACTTAAAAATGCAGCATTTGAGAAATATCAACCTAAAAATAACTTGACTAGAAAAAAACTGGCATAACTGTCTCTCGAGTGGATAACTTTGTAGATGGAGATGTAACTTTTTTGTTCACATTGGGTGCATTCCATGTATTTTTTAGTGGCATAAACCATTTTTTTGAGTTATGTCACTTTTCTTGGAAGTTGTGATTTGTGAAACTGTCGTCGAACGTCTTCTGATGTTCTGCTATATGAATAAGGTTTCACTGAAAAGAGAAAAATAAAATCTTTTTGTAAAAAAATAGAACCGACTCCAAAAAGCAACTACTATTCAAACAACTAAAAAAAAAAAAAATGGTACGAAATGAAACTGTAAATTGCGCCTAACAGTATAAAATAATTTCCTTCGCCAAACAACCTATAACACTAAATTAATCATAACTTTTGAAGTCGGCGCAAAATAAAATAAATAAAAATTGATACCTTTATTCAATACAAAAATCAAATCCTATTCAAAATACACATCTTACATTGTCACCTGCAAAACGCAGCCGAAAACCGCTTTGATTGAAATAAGATTTCGTAAGCCGCAAAATTTGGCGAAGATGCTGGTATCTGACGTAATTGGTGAAAGAAAAATCGAAAAGTTATCTGGCAAACATATTTAATTTCATTGGGATATCATTATTATTTTGATAAGGTATATTAAGAAAGCAATCAAGAATATGATACAATACTTCGTACAACACATATTATGAAAATATACATCTTGCGTGTATATTTTTGCATTACGTTTTGATCGCCAAATCCAAAAGCCCCCAAGGATGATAGTTATCACAGTTATACCAAATTTGCAAAGGAAACTCTAACATCGTAGAAACAAAAATACTGCATTGTGAAGAATGTTCACTGTTCTATGTAGATGCTACTAATGGACCAATTGTATACAGTGATAAAATAATAAAGGAAACATGAAAATGGATCATTCGAGACAACAGCATTTGTTGCTACCGATCTAAAAACAAACCTTTAAAAACTAATTAAATTTTATTTAATTTTGCGCCGACTTCAAAAGTTATGATTAATTGTAGTGTTATAGGTTGTTTGGCGATTGAAATTATTTTATACTTTTAGGCGCAATTTACAGTTTCATTTCATGCTTTTTTTTTTTTTTTTTTTTTTAGTTCTTTGAATAGTAGTTGCTTTTTGGAGTCGGTTCTATTTTTTTACAAAAAGATTTTATATAATTTTATTACTTTCTTCTATATGAAATATAGAGAAAGTATTGGATTCGCGAAAATTTTCGACCTCCGTTTTTTGACGGATCTACACGTTTTGGGATGTCCTGAACACGAATTGATAGTTTTTAAAAAATGTCTGTCTGTCTGTGTGTCTGTCTGTGGTTTCTTGTTTTCACCGTATCTCACGAACCAATAAATGAAATTCAACCAAACTTGGTATATGGTTGAACCCTGGCGGGGAATTGTGCTGATTGGATTTGGGGATCAATCAACCAGAAGGTGGCGCTGTGATCGCATTTTATGTAAACTTTTAACATGGCAGTACAGGACAAAGTTTCGTACTTTTCATCGTATCTCACGAACCAATGAATGAAATTCAACCAAACTTAGTATGTAGTTGAAACCTGACGGGGCATGGTGCTAATTAGTTTTGGGGATCAATCCCCCAGCAGGTGGCGCTGTGATCGCAAAATTTCGTATTTTTCACCGTATCTCACGAACCAATGAATAAAATTGAACCAAACTTGGTATATAGTTAGACCCTGACATGGAATGGTGCTGATTAGATTTTGGGATCAATTGTAAAATTAATATGAGTTATTGATAATAGTAATACTTACTAGGAAAAATTTCTGTGCATGTGGGGGCATCGCTCCCCCCGTGGGGGTAAATTTTAAGGATGGGTATCTTTCGAAATATCTCGTCAATACCTTTAAAACGAATGGTTGAACTATAAATCTGTGATAATTTAAAATAAAGTTATCGATTTTTTTTTTTTACTTTTAACCAAAAAAAAAAAAATCTGGAGTGACTCCACTCGACTTTCCGAACATTGAGTAATTAACAGTTTTGTAGATAAAGTAAAGAAAGAGTAGTTGTTAAACAAACAAAAGAGAGAAAACCATAATAGAGTGTTTGAGTATTTTTCTCCATCTATTACACGTTGTTTTATTTAACGCTACTGAACTTTGAGCCCATAGATCATAATGACAAAGAAATTTTCGTTGTGTCCCTGTAAAAACCTATAAATGTTAGATTCACCAAAATGCTTATAGTTAGTGCAACAGTGATTTATAATACTCATATAAATTTTCAGCTGAATTCAATAAGGCATTTAGATGCTATCGTACTTTTAAAAATTTACTCCCATAGGCCATAGTGATAAAGAATTTTTCTTTGTGTCCCTGTAAAAAAACTGTAAGTGCTAGATTCACCAAAATCTATACAGTTAGTTCAACTGTGATCTATAACATGTGTACAATTTTTTTGCTCGGATTAATAAGGCGTTTAGATACTATCACATTTTTAAAAATTTGGCCCCATAGGCATAATGATAAAGAATTTTTCTTTGTGTCCCTGTAAAAACACTATAAGTGCTAGATTCTCCAAAATCTATACAGATTGAATATTTGTGATCTATAATATGTGTATAAAATTTTTGCTCAATTGAATAAGGCGTTTAGATGCTATCGCACTTTTAAGATTTTGCTCCCATAGGCCATAATGATAAAGAATTTTTCTTTGTGTCCCTGTAAAAAAACTATAAGTGCTAGATTCACCAAAATCTATAGGGTTCGTACTATGGTGACTTACAATATGCGTACAAACTTTCAGGTTAATCGAACGAAGCGTTTAGACGCTAGCGTGTTCACCCACAGACATACACACATACACACATACACACATACACACACACATACATACATCATCGTAAAAATAGTGAAAACGGACTCAGGGGACCTCAAAACGTATAGAAACATCAAAATCTCGAATTCGGATTTTTGACATGATTACAATACTTTCCTTACTATAGTGTTCGGAAAGTAAAAAAAAATTTATACTGTTACTGATTGAATAGGTTTAATTTTTTTCAAAAAAAAAAAAAAAAAAACTTGGGGAAAAAATCGTATTTTTTTTTTTTTTTTTTTTTTTTTTTTTTTAATATTGTTACTGATTGAATATATATATAGGAAAATATAGAAAAAAGTCTTGTGGTGGCCACAACATACTAGTGTATTTTTTCATATATTAACAAACATCTGCTATCTTTTTTTTTTTTTTTTTTTTCTGGAGGTTTTTTTTTTTTTTTTTTTTTTTTACTTGTATATGTAGTCGGAACAGAGAAGTATTTTTGAATATGAAACAATATTACATTTAGGAATTACACTGAAATATTTTATGCAGTTTTGTATAGATTTAAAAAAGAATAATACATAATTTTCTGGCAAGCATTAACGTCCATTTTTAGGACAAAATCCGTCTTCAACAGCTCTTAATCAGATATTTTTTGAATTTAAAATATCTAAATTGTTAAATATTACGTAGAGGCTGTACGATATCTCGTCCTACACAGTTTTACCTTTACAAATGCACCTTTCATAACAGAATTTCCGAAACCAACGTAATTTACTTCATCGATCGTTTGGAGTACATTCGTATCCATGAGGAAATTCTTCTTGTAGTACATACAGACCTAAACGAGTATCTTTTTGAAAATTTAATCACACATGAATACTTTTTGTTGTGTGGTAAACACATTAGCAATAAATGAATCACATACATTAAATTCGCAGAGTTCCATCTGACGAACTCGTGTCGCGATATATTTCAATTATCATGAACTTTCAACTGTTGTTTTTGATTTCTGATGAACAATACTGCACTTTCTTTAATTTTGTTTTCAATAGTCCAGTAAAATTTGTATATTGTTTTACGTACACACTGTATATATACAAAATCATTCAAATAGATGACACAGCGATTATCCCTTATACTAATACTTACAGAAACATACTTCCAGTAGTAAAATTACCGCAAATAAAAAGTAGATTTCATATACCTATCGTTCTTTTTTGATACAAGGTTCTGTATGCCTTTTAAATTACGTAATTTAATTTTTATACGGTCCATTTATTTCTATGACTTATATTTATCAAAATATTACCCATTGTATAAGAGGATAAACAAAAGAAACCTCCTGTCTCCAAGTGAAATAATTTTAGAGTTCTTTAAGTGTTAAAATAATGACTTATACGAATTTAGCTGCAGTTTTGGAATCCATATTCGACGTCAAAATCCTTATTTTAGAGGGATATCCACGAGATAATGAAAGTTAAATATTGATACATTTGTTGTACAATATCGGTTAAAACCATTCAAATGCATGATATCAACAGTTTTTAACAGTTAATGCAAATTAATGTTGTGTTGTATTGTTAAAATATTTAATACCTAATCTCTTTTCTGGTTACCTGCAAATTGAAACACTTTAGGAGAGAACGATACATTAACCGTCCTACTACCAGGATTCTTTTGTTACACTGAATACCAATGGTGCTAAATTTGACCCTATTACGATTTTTAAATCGCTTCTGTACATTTATTCCGAAAATGCTATAAACGGTTAATTCAATTATTCTAAATGAGAAAAATGATAGATTTATTATTTTAAAGATTATTTTAGATGTGGAAAAATCAATCGCATGAAATTTGTTTTTTGAAACCTTGTACAGTTCCATCTTTTTCTATTTTTATTATTATTATTATTATTATTTATGTTGCAAATATTACAGCCAAAAATACAAATATGTAATATATTACATGGATTAACATGTCTTGCACACCTATACGAAGGTTTATTAGCACGAAAAATTATTTAGATTAAAACCTATATTGGATCTATTTACAACCTTCATTTTTTTTCATTCGTCATATTTGAATGTAATTATTAAAAATTTAAGTTTAGAAAGTGTGATGGAATAAGTTATACATTTCATACAATTAATAGTGTTTGCAATTCTAAAATTAGTACCTGAGTCATAATAAATTAAACTTTACACACATTTTTGACAAAGTATAGGAATACTTGAATGAATTTTACAAATAAAAAATTAGCATTTCCATAAATGATGGCAACATTTTCTATATAAGGTTCTAACTGCAGTGTCCATCTCCCACACTTTTTGCTTTGAGTAATCCCACTAGAATACCTCTCCTGCCACTGAATTTAAAGTATCGAAACGTTAGTTATTATTATTTTTTTTTTTCAAGCTGAACGTTTACATAGATTCAAAAGAAATAGTCATAACTGCATTTTTGTTCCTAATTAAAATGCAAATATATCCAAACAAGTAAATTATTCTAGACATGCAGGATATTATTAAAGATAGTTATTTAAAATCTTATGGATATTCTTTAACATATATGTATTTTTTGTCCATTATATTGCCACTGATTTTTATATTGTTGTAATCTTTTAACAAAACTGGTAAGGATTATTCAATGTTTTCATTTTCCGTAGAAAAAAAGCATAAAACTTAAATCTATAATTATTTTTTCTATTTGTGCAATAAGATACAATTTTCGCTGCTTTCTAAAATCTAAAAAAAATGATAAACATTATTTCTTTCCCCTAGTAATAATAAGTCCCATGTAGCACATAACGTTGTTTAACGTTGTTATAGCGTTGTTATAACCAATGTTTCACTGTTTATACTTATTTGCAAAGCTATAACAACGTTATATGCTACCTGGGAAGTGCTTAGGAATTATAGTTCCCAAAATAATCGGCCTTTTTCTTCAGCTTCTTTTGCAAGACTAAAATTAAAACTAAAATTAAAAATAAGGTATTTGTAGTAAGTTTTTTTTTTCTTTTTTTTTTTTTTCTAATTCTTATAATTTCTTTTTAAATTATCTAAATTTACTCTATTCGATGTGTTTTGTAATGGTCACATCATACTAAATACTTTCTCTTGACATATAATGTTAGAGAAAGTATTCGAATTTAAGATTTTAATATGATTGTACGTTTGAGCTCTTCTGAATATGTTATTTAAGTAAGTGATTGTATTTTATATTATACAACAAATTAATCTTCAACAGGAGTATTGAGAATTAACTATTTATGTCTCAGTACTCAGCAGTTAAAAAAAATAAAAAATAAAAATAGAGACGCAAATACATTACCATAAAACATACATACACAAATGCTATAATTTTTCAAACTTTTCATTATTTATTTTTTCATTTAAATAATCCATACTCGTTTTCTGCTTTATATTTTTATTATAGAGGGTTTGTTTTTTATTTCCTGCATTTTATAAAGCAACGATAATTTAACACATGGTATAATTTGCAGGTAAATATCTGATTTCATACGGTCACATTAGTTATATAACGGAAAATCAGTTTCCTACAGTTGCAACGATGCATCGTTTATTTGTTCTTGAGGAGTTGATAACGAATATTGTTAGCCTTCATAAAACCCGTCTTCTAAAGGTTTTTATTTTATATTAGTTTTATTAATTAAATCACAACAATTCCTTCCTTCCTATTTGCTGTATATATAAGTATAAAAGGAAAAGAATAAAAATTTCATTAACATAAAAGTGAGAATTGAAGTTCTTTGCAAATATAGAAAAAATGAAAGTATTTGAATTGTAAATTTCGAGAAAACAGAAACTGCGAGAACGCAAAAGCGGGGTTATACTATATATTTCTTTTATTTGCGCATTATAGATAATCCATAAAGAATTATAGAAGTTTTTTTTAATTTTTATACAATTTCTACAAAAAATCCGTATTACATCCATTGAAGAAAAAAAATAGATCCAGATACGGATCCGGATATTTTATTTCTGGTGGATATCCGCGGATACGGATACGGATACAGAACTCCGGCACATGTCTAATGTATGCATAGAGACCCACTTGTATACATATATATTGTAAGCAATGATAAATTAAATTTTTATAAAATAGGCGCTGAAAACAGTTTTAAATTTCGATAAAAAAGGAAAATTATAATTTAATGCATTATGCTATATGAAAATGACAGTGGAATGTACAAATAACAAATATTATAACAGAATTAATATACACGAATAAAAATGTTAAATTTAATATGAAAATTATACCAGCGAAAAATTCAATAGATGCAGTATCATCTTCTTCAGCAGCTTCGAATACTGGAAATTCAAAGAAATAATGCAAGTAATACACGATAAGAAAGAAATATTTCTACCAATTTTACCCTACCAGACCCTACTTATAAAAAAGAACTGCTGAAACATATTTATGCAACAGTATCAGCGGTCCTATTTTTTACGAGAATAATTTTATTTTGTTACCTCTAAATTAAAATAGTAGTTTTTTAAATACTCTTATAGTATTAAAATAGTCAAGTTTATTATATATATATTTTAAATATAAGTAGGGCTAATTAAATGATAAAATGCTCTTAAAAATATACGGCTGCTATTTAAATATTATATAATAATAAATTGAGTTAAAATAATATGTAGGTTTTGAAAAATTTAACTATTTTTAATAGCATTAAAAAAAAAAAAAAAAAAAAAAAAAATGACTTTTTAAAAATGTATTTATTTTTCTTAACCGTAAGCGTATACTTCTAAGCTTATTCTACAAAATTATATATACAATAGAAATTTTATACGTATTTAAAAAATACCTTATGTAAATATTGGATCTTTTAACATAATATTTTCGTTTAATTCATTGGAAGTATTGAGAGTACTATAAATAACAATCTTTCATAAGAATTAGTTTAGAAAGTTTTAGAAAAAAAAAAGTGTTCTCGTTCTGTTTGGATAAGTATAAAAATTCAGTTTCGTTAAAGATAATACTAACTTTTAAAACTTGAAGCTTATTAGAAAAGTTTTAAAATATACCTAACACATGAATTTGAAAAAAAAAATTGTGTGATTTTTACTTACATATAGCTTATAAAAGATATTCTGATAGATTTTTTTACTTTCTCTTACCCATAAGGTAGAGAAAGTATTGTTTTTGGGTCAAATTTTCGAACGCGAGATTTTGTTATATTTACACGTTTTGAGGTCCCCTGAATACGAAAATCATGTTTTTAGCAAATGGTCTGTGTGTCTGTGTGTGTGTCTGTCTTTTATCAGCATATCTCAAAAACAAATTATGGCAGAAAGTTCAAACTTGGTATTCTAAATGTGTATTATATAGGGATGCTACAGTAAGCTTTTCGTTAAGATCAAGCAAATTGTACAGCGACAATCAAGAGAATTCAAATACATTACGTCTATGGGGGAAATTGCAGGTAAGTAGAGTTTAACGTCTATAGACTGCACTAAACCAAATGAAACGAACATATATTTTTTGTAATAGAGATAGTTAACTGGGAAAATTTTTTTGTGTATGTAGGAGCCTCGCCTCCCCCCGTGGGGGGGAAGTCCTCCCTCGAGGGGAGTAAATTTTCATGATGGGTATCATTCAAAAGAGCTTGCGAATACCTTTAAAACGAATGGTTAAACTATAAATCTGTGATAATTTAAAACAAAGTTATAGATATTTTTTTTATTTTAACGAAAAAAAAAAAAAAAACTTGTATTTTATTTTTTATTTTTTTTTTATTATTTTTTTTTTAATATTGAGAGTAAAATGGACTTTTTTTTGGATATTTAGTGTTACACTACCTCTCTAATATGGAAATCGTCTGCATTATCATAAAAAATAATTTTTTTTTAAATAATAATTTTAATAAATTATTTTTTAAAAACAGACTTATTTTCTAATAACCGAATTAAATTCTATATAAATGTAGGTGCATTAATGAAACGGGGGGTTAAGGGGGGGCGGTAGCCCCCCTCACACAGAACTAATTATCGTATAAAACTCTTCTGAAGCCTAATTTGAATTGTTTAGCATAGGTTTACATGACAGTTCTCGTTATCTTACCTCTTAATCTGCAACCTGTATTTATAGTATTAAATTTCAGGGTAAGAGAAAGTCGTGTGAGTGACACACCAGATTATTTTAAATGTATTTTAAAATAATTTATTAATAAAATAAACAATTTAATTATGTATATATTTTTTTAACTTTTGCACCAGACATTTTATATTTTGTCAGGTAAATGTTAAATATTGGTGTATTAATTTGCTGGTGTATTTTTGTTGTTATTAACACTTTCAGGCAATTATGAAAAGTATTAATGACTTCGGTTTGTCTGTCTGTCTGCCCGCGATCTAACTCCCGTAAATAATCATGGAATTTCTTTAAACTGATAGATGGTATTCAAGCACACTTTCGGATGTTCTCTATCGAAAATGAAATGAATACATTTACTGGATATAAAGAGACACCAGAAAGTATTCCAAAGCATTGTTTTCTATGAGAGGCATTTCTCTAAGCAATATTTTAATACCGTTACTTTACACAAATCTTAATGAAATTGAAATATAATATGTCTACTACCGGATATTTTCTGTTGAAAATGGAGTAAATACCATCGCTGGAATGTATACAGGGAAACCTGAAAGTATTCCAAAGCATTGCGTTCTATGAGAAATACTTCTATAAACCAAATTTTTAGAACTTTACTTTGCACAAATTTTTAGAAAATTAAAATATATTATTCAAATGCACAAAAGAAGTCTTTTCATAGAATATAGTATGATTAGCATTTCTTTTACAGGGCCACACAAAAATAATCAGTCACATTAATGGGAATTACTGGTAAATTGCTGAAAATGTCTTTTCGTTTATATTAATCCTTTTTATCCTTTTCTAAATATTGTTAACACTTTCCAATAAGGTTAAAAAGTGTTAATGACTTCGGTTTGTTTGTCTGTCTGTCAGTCTGTCTATCCGCGTTCTAACTCTAATTTTCATGGTAATTCTTAAAACTGATATATGATATTCAAGTTCACTCTCGGATGTTCCCTATTGAAAATGGACAGAATACCTCTACTGGCAAGTGTACAGGGACTCCCAAACGTATTCCAAAGCATTGCGTTCCATGAGAGGTATTTTTTATGAACTATATTTTAATTCTTTATTTCACACAAATTTCAATAAAATTGAACTATGTAATTCAAGTTCACTATCGGATGTTTGCTATAGAAAATGGAGTAAATACCAGGGACATCCAAAAGTATTCCAAAACGATCGTTCTATGAGAGGTATTTCTGTAAACCAAATTTTAATAACTTTACTTTGAAAAATTCTTAATAAATTGAAATAGGTTATTCATATGCAGGAAAGAATGCTTTCTGTAAAATGTAGTATGATCGCATTAGATTCATAGAGCTGCACAAAAATATTCAGTTACATTTAAGGCTTTTATTGGAAATTTGCTTGAATTGCATTTTCGTTTGCATTAAGCAATTTAAAATTTTTATTTTCTATTTTTAAGTGTGAATATGATTTCAATTTTTGTATATGTCTGTCCGACTGTCTATCTGTCTATCCCGCCCCCAGCGTCCATAAATGTTTCCAGAACTTAATATATATATATATATATATATATATATATGGGTTTTCTCTATTTTAAATGGCATTAACGATCCTGTACAACTGGTGTTTCTACAGAGACACCCCAAAAAATTTCAATTCATTGCATTTTAGGGCAGACGTTGTTATATATTACATTTAAAGAATTTTCTATTGTAAAAGCGTAAATAAATTGATTTAGTGTTAATATAATAAAATAATATTTTGTTTGGAATATGATTTTCTTAACCTTCAGATTGACAGGGCTACACTAAAATATTCAGACATATTAAGGGCTGCGATTACAATATAAGGGCTACGTTTCTTTTGTATTAAGCATTTTTAACACTTTCTAACAAAGTTTAAGAATGGTTAGGAATTCAGTTACTCTATCTGTATTCCTTCGGGTCGACTGCCTGTCCGTTGAGGGATTACGTAAGCAAAGAGCACTAAAAGTTATACGATACAACAATTACCTACATTTGGAAAGTGTTAATAATCAATGCACAGATCATGATTTTTCGTTCTTGTTACACTATCTTATCATGCTACCTTACCATGGCCGAACATTTTTAATTTTAGGTGTTTTTTGAATTTTATATGAAAGTACTTGGCAAAATAGCCTAAAAATGAGTGTTAAAAACATTTTATACCTCATGTATTTCATCCAAAATTTGAATCCAAAAACAGAAAAGGGCACCAATAACAACAACAACAACAAAAATAAATAAATAAAAATAACAGTTTGATCAAAATTTAAAAAGGATTGCGTGAAATGTTTTATAGCAATATCGTGTGACTGTTGTGCTTATTTTGATTAACTGTATTTATTTATACTTAAATGGAGATATATTCAAGGAGATATAAAAATTTGTTTTAAAAAAATGCCTTTTTTTATTGGAAAATCCAGGATATTTAACAAAATGTGATTATTAGGTAAGTCCACCTACATCATTAGAGGCAGCATATTACAATGAGAATACATAAATAATTAATATTTGACGAAATATGAAGCGAATTTACTAAATAATTTTTATTTTGCGCAAGAGCTGATAAAGCTTCCTTTGCTTATTTTATTAGCGGCCTGGTTAGCCGAATTGGTAGAGAAGCAAACTCGTAATCTGAAGAACGCTCTAGTCGACTAATGACCACCGTGTACATTAATAGTGACTGGTGTACGTAAACTTCGTAGTGAAAATAATTTTTTCGATCTTTCCTAAAAATTTTGAAGGAATGATATTAGACGAGTTCGTGTACAGAGTATCAGCATGGAGTGCGAATGATGTTAACCGTTGTCTACTCAAGATGGCTGCCGCAATATCAGTCAAAGCCACCGCCGGGGCCATATTGAATATACCAAATCATTGGCTTGTACTGCGTTATTTTGTTTATTTGACAGCTTTGACACCTATAGTTACATTGACTTTCGTCTAATATGAACCATACTAAAAAATTTCACAATAACAATGCAGAATTTCTTACATAACTTTTTTGTTGATGGCTTCTGCGTTTACAATTTTCGCTTCACGTTTTTCCGTACACATCATCTCCTCTTATATCATTCCTGTAAGATAAAAATAATACATATAAGAACTACAAAATTAAAATAGACCGTCTCCAATTGCCCACTGCTTGTTTTACAACGGCGTTCAGTCCACACAAACTCAACATTCATAATTTATTATCATCTAAAATATTGATCTACTTGTATGTTAAGCCCAAGAAAATAGTCATAAAACTAAAAAAAAGTTATCGTCAATAGTATAAACTAAATTTCAGTTTTTCAGGAAGCAAAAAGGAAAACGGATAAATATAAAGCAAGAAGGATATATATAAAATTACTTTGATCCTACGCAGTTTATAGTAAAATTGACTTAATTAAAATGAATTTTATAGAATTCTTTATTTATTATATTTTTTTTTTATTAAACTAATATTTATCTCATTCCATTGACGATAATTTCTAAATTTTCCCAAAGTTTGCTTGTGGTTGTTCTATAAACAGCTGGATACATTTGACTAATAAATAATTAATAATACAAAAATTATGAAAAAGAATAAGCGCTTTCTCCCAAAAAAAATTGTTTTCTAAAAACGAATGTATTTTATCAGCTATTCGCTATTTTTAACACGTTTTTATTATATCAGCTTCATCTGTATGTATGTTTGTAACCGCTCTGGGAGCAAACAAAAAATCTATATTGTAAAAAATGACTTTCCCTACGAGAGCGATGTGGCTGAGAGGTATAGCTCCGCGCTACGAACCTAAAGGTCCAGCGTTCGAGCCCAGTCTTGCAATCTATCTTTATAAGATTTTCCATCGATATTTGTAATACCTTAAGATCAATAGCGTGAGATAATAAAGTTCAAGGTACTTTTAAAACAATCTAAAATAGGTTTAGCGACAGTTTTATTTCACAACTCCCCGTTCAATTATAGTGCATACAATTACTAAAAAAAAAAGTTATTAATTTTCTTTTAAACTCACTAATCTTGATCAAATTTTTAAGTAGCAACCTAATACGGACTTCAGAATACCATATTTGAATTCCGTGCACTTATTGTTTTTTATCTTAAGCTGATAACATGTATAAATACAAGTGAACTGCTAAAAATTAGACTTTCATTATCAGGTTACCTGGAAAAGTGATATTATATAAAAGGTCAGATTTGAAAATTCAAAAAAAAAACTTTGTTTACAGCTTGCATATGAAAAAATAATTTTGGTTCCCGAGCAGTGGTCGTCGACATAGTTAAATGTAGCAAAGTACTTAACAGAAGAGAACGTTTAGTTCAATTTTAGGTAGTCCTGTATATTGTCTATAAATAATATGCACTATAAGCAATATTCAGTACTCAAATTCACTCTTACTTGAAAAACATCTAACACAAAAGGAATTACAATTTCAGCAATTTCCAAGTATAGCAGCATTATTATCAAATCATTTGTCTATCGTTGTAAATGAATGGTTAATTAAATTCCATATATAAACAATCTACACAAAACAGGATTTTATGCATATATATATGTGCAGCCATTAAGGCAGCCTTTAGAGCTTAAAGTGTACTTACCTGCAACTTTCCCCATATACATAATGCATTGAAATTATCTTGGCTGACCCTGTACACGAACCATTCGCTTGATCTTAACGAAGAATTTAGTGCAGCATCACTATAGGATACATATTTAGAATAAATTAGTTTGGACTTTCCTCTACTGATTTTTCTTGTTATGTATTGATAATAGACGCACCACAAAGACCAACCGCTAAACATAGGATTTTTGGATTCAGGGCACCTCAAAACGTGTAAATATAACAAAAATTTGACCAAAACGCAGTACTTTCTCTACCACATGGATAAAATAAAATAAAAAATATCCATTAAATGATTTCGAAATTCTTTAAAGAAACTTTTTCATAAAGTACAAATGAATACATATACATACATGAATGCATACAAAAATGAGTACGTAGAAATTTAATTCGTATGATATAGCTAAAAGGCATCTTACACATTATTTTTTACAGGGTAATCCAAAACATTTTGTCTTCAGGATAAAACTTTCGTTTAAATACAGTATGAAATATGTTTGCACGGCCTGTTTTTCATAATAATCCGGAAAATATTTTCCTAGAAATCTGACAAAATGTCTAAGATTCCATTTTCTAAACCTTAGTATCCAAACAGAAGCTCATACCATTTCCATTTCATAAAGGTTCTACATCCAACTACTTGCACTGTTAAAATTTAAACAACTAATATGACAGGGGGGGAAAAAACTAAACAAATCAGCCTTTAAATTCGTCTATACTTTTGTTTTTGTTTTTATTTATTTATTTACTTTTATAGTTAATAAGTGATGTGTATACATAATATTTTTTCTCATGAGAACTGGAACTAAATTTTTTCCAGTAAGAATTAGTATCAATGTTTCGGCCATTGGAAAGAATGTAATGTGATACAGGTAAGACACAAAAATAGAGAAAGTTAATTCAGTCTACCAGAAGTTCAGAAGAAAAAAAATAATCATAACATTAAAAGTTGAAATTTAATAGATTTTAATAGATTTGGGATATCTGACAAATTTCTATTTCTCCGGTAACACCGTAGAAAATAGCTTTAAACTTCACACATGAAAAGAACATTCTTAGACTCATACCTTCCGGTAACTATTTAGTTACAAATGCAATTAAGGGACGAATTACAAACGGGAAAAAAAAATAAAAATAGTTTGAATTACCCTGTATCCTAGAAAAATACAATTGACTAGTAAATTTAACACATAACTTCACTTATTATTTATAATACCTGTATGTTTCTTTTCCGAACATGCACGTTTGTTTTGACAGATGTACATTTTCTAAACTTATTACAATATTTGGCAATTTTGTTCCCTTAAAACAAATACAAATTTGTATAAAATTTTACAAAACTGGCAGAAAAAAACAGACAAAGAATAAAAGAAATATTATACTGAAAAAATAAAATACTTACATTTAAGTTTTGTTCAGAAATAATTCTTTATAGTAAATAGTTTTTTAGAGCCCATGCTTAAAAAATAAATCAATTTTGATAATTCAAAGTTACATAAACAGGGAACTTATAATAAAGCTTCAGTCAAAAAGATTAAAACTTATGAAAGTTATTGTCAAATTAATGATTTGAATTTTACATTTTTTTTTTAAGAATTTCGATCTCATAACGGCGTTTTCATAAACGTTATTTTTTAAAAGTCGATTTTTTATAAGTCTCCAAATTAAATACGTGAATATAATTTATTTAATAGAATTTGCGAGTTCATAAGGGTTTTTTACCAAAAATTCTTTTTTGAAAAGTAGCTGTAAAAAAAGTGTCTCCGAATTAAGTGCGAGACAGGTGAATAAACCCTTGTAGATTTGTAACTCTTAGAAAATATCTAAAATCTCTATAACTAAATTAATGAACTGGTGTACAAAAAGCAAGACTGTCTTGCTTTTACCTCCTAGGTTGTAGCACATCATTTGCACCTGAAGAAGAAAAGACACGTCCTTTCGAAACCGGTAGTGCTTTCTTTAATTTTAAGGTGTCTAAAGAAGTTTTTAAGTTTGAATAAAAGCTGTAGATATTTTTTTTCTTTTGATATTTTGCTTAATTTTTATTCTAATAAAATAAAATTCTGGTATATGTTGCTCTGTATGTATAACTTTCCTTGTTGTTGTTGTTTCCCATCCCCACCGGTCTAGCGGAGCTAGACTAAGTCCATGAGTCCGTTCGCCCTCAGAAAATCGAAGAACAAGACCGGATCGCCCAGAAAATACTCCCTTGAAAAATCCACACAACTGAGCAGGTGGGCTAGACTAGCTGCACTGAAGGAAAATTTATTACAAGTAGGATGGACTTTCCGGTGCTGTTCAAATTTCACGCACTTAAGGTGGCCACTGATAAATCTGGTGAACGCAGTCTGATCACCAGTAGCACCCCCAAAAGACAGAGCTCGACACGGCTCATCCCCAGAGTACCAGTTATGAACTAGAGGGTTTTTCCAGACAAGCCGCACACTTCTCTTTCTAATGGAATGAATTTCCGAGAAAGTAAGTGCCAAATTTTCCGGTAATGACCCAGTTGTACTGAGCTTTCGAGGGAGTCAGCGACCTCACTTCCACATGGGAAGGAATGTATCATATTCCGCCAACATGGGATGGAATCCATTGCAAGTAAATGTCTGACATCTCAGAAAATCTACAAAGATGCTTTAAGATTACCGCTCCAGCTCTATCGCCCACTCTGGGCCATGCACTCAAATATTAGATAGAGCTCCTGCTATCAGTTAGGATCCAAAGGGTGCTAAAGCCTCGAAAACCCGCGTCCTCATCAACTGCGTTTAGTCCTGTCTCAATAGCCAGAAGTTGCAACCGGAAAACAGAACCTGCGTTTCTCACCTTAATGTTGTTGGTATTATCAAAACTTTTGATGGGGGATCCACTTCCAGTACATTCCTGATCATCCCTGCTACCGTCCGTATATACTTGGAGGCCACCTTCTGGGATGGTGTTTATCATCTCAAGAGCCAGTTGACGTAGAAATTCATCAGTGTCTGAAGATTTAGTTGTGCTTGATGCCAAATCCGGTTGGAAGTATACTCTCGGCATTTCTCGCAAGGGATCAACACAAGACTTAAGGAAGTGTGGCTCGACATTTTGATAGACAGTTTTTAGAGAGTTGCACGTGATAAAGGGCTATCTCTTTTTAGTTTCTGACTATTAGTCCAATGTAAAAGATAATTAGCAGTTATGTGAGTATCCATATAACTAAATAATTTACTAAAATATTTCACAAGACTAAGTTCTCTTCTCATATTTAGTGGCAAAAGGTCAGTCTCAAGTAACACTATTTTGCTAGGGCAGGAGTGACGTAAGCCAGTAATAATGCGTCCTCCACACTGCTGAACACGATCAAGTTTTTGAAGATTGGAAGCTGATGCGCTCGAATAAATCTGTAGACCACTTTCTAAAACAGGTCTTACAAAAGATATCTACGCTGTCCTGAGGGTAGTCGCATCAGTATCCCAGTCGCGGACACAAATATATTGGAGGATATTGAGTCGCTTTCTACTTTTGGCCACCAAGACCACAATATGTTTGCTACAAGCAAATTCTGGACCCAATATGTATAACTTTTATAATATATAAAAGAAGAAAAAAGGCTCTGGCGCATGCGCATAAAAAATATATTTACTGCGAATAATATCTCAGCGAAAATTAATTGCACGAATTTACTGTTTCAGAATATTTCTCTAATGCATTGTCAAGTTTTCGAAAATTTTGTTTAAACTCATAGTTATTAAAAAAAAAAAAAAAAAAGAACAAAATCTCATGCAGTACGCATTGATTATTTACATTTTCCAACTCTACGTAGTTGTTGTACCATATAATTTTCAATGTTATTTACCTACGTTATCACACAACGGGCAGACAGAAGGACTCACAGTCCTACAGATAGACTAATTGAATTCATAATCCCTTTTAAACATTGTTAGCAAGTGTTAATATGCTTAACTCAAAAGAAAATGCAGTCTTTAAATTTTGATAGCAGCGCTTAATGTATCTGAATATTTCAGTGTAGCCCTGTAAATCTGAAGGTTATCCACATCATATTCTATACATCATTTTAGCCTATTAACAATAAATTTCACTTTCTTTATGATTTAAGCAAAAATGCAATTCCAGAAAATTTCCAGTATTAGCCGTAAATGTAAGAGAATATTTTTTGTGGCACTATAAATCTTAATGCTAAACATGCTATATTCTATATAAAACATTCGTTTTGTGCATATGAAGGAGATATAACAATTTCATCAAAATTTGTTTAGAGTAGAGGTATTAAAATATGGTTTATAGAAATAACTTTCATAGAACACAATGCTTTGAAAAATTCTCGGTTATCTCAGTAAACAAACCAGTAGACGTTTTCCCTCCATTTTCAATCGGGAACATCCGATATTGAACTTGAATAACATATATTAGTTTCAAGAAATCCCATGAATGTTTATGGAAGTTAGAGCGCGGCACACAGACAGACAGAAAAAAATCGAAGTTACTATCATTTTTTAATTTATTTATACTTGTTCGTAGATTTTAAAAAAGAAATAAATAAAACTTTCGTACAAAATGAATAAATTAAAAAAAAAAAAAAAAGAAAAAGAAAAAAAAGAAAGAAAGAAAAAAGGACACATGTGTCTAAATATTATTGTGATTCTTACAAAAAAAAAAAAAAAAAAAAAAAAAAAAAAAAACCTCATAAAATATTGTAAATAGAAAGGAATTCATGCATTAAAGTAACACGTTATTTCTAGATTCTGGTGATACTGGCTTATATAAAGTATTTTCACATATATATATATATACCATTGGTGGCTGATCCCCAAAATGCATTTGTAATTTCTTACTGGAAAATGTGCGTCTAAAATAAAGTTCGTTACATTTCTGGCATGTAAGGCTATTTCCTACGGTAAGAAAATGGAATAAAAATGTCAAATTAAATAATACCTAATAATTTGATCATCCACTGTATATCTGTAGGGAAAAAAAATGCGTAATTTAATGTCTGAAATTCTTAAAATAAATATGAAAAAGAAAATAGTGTTTTTAAAAATCTACAAAAAAAAAATAATAATGATAACTATAATTAAGACTGAAACATGATTTGAAATTATTATTTAATTATTCCAACTGACTTTTATATTTATTGTAAAGAAAATGACATTCACTGATAAATAATACTAAAAATTATAATATATATATATATATATATATATATATATATATATATATATATATATATATATATATATATATATTTGTGTGTGTGTGTGTGTGTGTGTGTGTGTGTGTGTGTGTGTGAGAGAGATAGAGAGAGTAAGAGAGTAAAAATTTCGATAAATTGTAATTTATTCGATAATACCCATATTATATCTTCTGTTTTATTCATTTAACGCGTTTTTTAATACATCTTTGATACTATTGTTCCCATCCTTATTAATTCACCGACCACTTTATTAACTTCCATATGATTCATAACTCTTTTGTTGGTATCCAAGAAAATTCTCATAACTCTTCCTTCATAAAGCACCACAAGTGTTCCAATGGATTAAGGTCTAGGATATTATATAGTTAAGCTTTTATTGAGAGAGAATACTCTCTGACTGATGAATTTTTTCTATTATACATTTTTTGCAGACGTGTTACATTTTTTCATATATTAAAGATAAATTTTTATCTAGCTTCGTTTCTGTATCATTTTCGGTTTAATTTCTTTTAATTTCCCCAGTTTAGTCTTCATTTATTTATTTATTTTAAGGATAGAAATTTTTTTTTGAAATATAATTTCCTATTATTTTATTATAATTATCATTATTATTTTATTCAGCCTGTTTAAATATTCACTTTTAAAGTATTAAATATTTTATTTGATGGTGGTGTTATACTTCAACGTAAGTTAATAAAACAATTTTAACCAAATTTAACATAATTGAAATGAGATTTAATAATTAATGGAAAATAAAAATTTCGAGTTACCTATAATTTTTAAAATCAACTTTTAAAGCAAAATTTGAAAATAAAAATATAATCCTTTTTTCTACATATAATTTTAAAAATGATTATAAGAAATGATGCAAAAACGGAAACGTTTTCTTTCCCTAAATTTTGTATAAAATCAATTAAATATTAAAACATATTTAAAAAGAATTTTTCTATTAATGGTGTATAATTTAAAATAATGCAAGTTTATGTTTAAAGAAAACTCTGGTCATTTGCTAGTATGTTTTACACTATATTTTGCATTATAAACATACTTCATTAATATTTTGAACCCAAATTGAGTAATGAAAAACATAGTTCTCTATAAAGTGTCAAAAAGATTATTTTACACTCAGCAAAGGACAAAATGATCTTTCATTTAAAAACAAATGAAAATTGTTTTTTATCGGCTAGATAAAGACGATAAAAGTAATTGGGACAATACATAATGAAATAAATTAAGTAAGCCCGGTCATATTTCTGTACAGGAAAGACTGCATATCGAAAAAATTGAAAAGTTAGTGCTTACCTTATGATGGATGTTATAAAATCCATTTTTCAGAGAATTATATTCAGATGCCTGATACTGCGAAAATTTGAACACCATCATTGCTTCTTCTCGACATTGTACAACTATTTTATGCGCTACCCTATAGATACCTGTTTTGAAGAAATCATATCTGGTTCGTTTTGATCGTTAGGATCATTTTAGGCCTCTTTCCCTTACTATTGGATTGTTTCGAGAATATTTGTTGTAATTACAGTTTTGTTGTACTTTTTACAGAAGTTATGTTGAATAAAAAGCATTCATCGACTTTAATCTGCCTATTTCTTTCAGAGCTACCTTCTCACACAAGGCAGTCGACAACTTTTTATGTAATGAGCATCATTTGAAAAAAATGAACATTTTTTACTAAAGAAAATATTTCAGTTATTAGAAATGGATATTATTGGAAAAAGCATCGAAAATTAAGCATAAAATTACGTTTAAAACGTTTTAGATAATAAACTGTGCATAATACCATCTTCAACATAAAGTTTATCGGATTAGAATTAATTTTAAAAGAATGCATTTTAAAGATTCTATGGTTATTATTTATTTAAAATAATAACTTTAATCGACATTCAGTCCAAAAAATTGTTCTAAAAAGTTTTTTTTAATGAATTTTTTCAGAAAAATACAACAAAATATGTATATATGTATGTATATAAATTCCTATAAACTTTTTTAAAAACTTTGAATTTCACTTCTGTAAGTTGCAGAATGTCTTACTGGAAACTTAGAAATTCTAGTAAAATTAGAAGAACTAAATTTAGATGGCTCTTTACATAAAATAATGAATTATTGGAAAATAATTTTCTCAATACCCACGCATAAATAATTAGAACCTTTTTTGATCAGTTTTTTAAATGTGTGCAGCAGTGCATTTATTATATTTGCCATTTTTTATACAAAGCTCCATAAAATGGAAAATTTTAAAACAATTTTTTTTTTTTTTACTACATAGTATGCCTGCAAAACAGTTTGTCAGTCATCTTTAACCCCTTTTCACCGCAGGATGTTGTTTTGAGAGGAGTGATTTTAAGTCGATATAGTGTGCGTTAATAATAACATACTGCCATAACTTCTTGAAACAGTTTACACATAAACTTACGATAGCATACTCTCGTTTTATTCGCGCATACTCATAATTAAATATTTATCACGACTTTTATAATTCGGCTGTACAAAACGTCTTTTACAATATACATATTGACTTCCATTTACTAAGGCTGAAGTTCATTAAATTAAAAATATTATATCTTTAAATACTGGACACATGTATAGATCAGAATAAGGAAATTTCAAAAAAGAAAAAAAAATCAAGTCAATTATATTTGCAGTAGTAAAGAAAAAAGAAACGAACACGGAAAGGAAAAAAATTAGTTTGAAGTTCACCAAATTGTTAAACTCTTAAATCTATCCAGGAATTTTAAAATTTTGCAATTTGCTAGTTTTTATTAAATAAAATTTTGCGGGTTTTTTGACATCCCATTTTATTTTTAGAATAAAACAAAGTAATTGTTCTGAATTTTAATCTGCTTACTTAAATGTAAATTTAATACTTTCTGAGTAAGAGCAATAACTTCTAAAATATATTTGCAATAATTCATTATGTTAAAATATTTATTTATTTAATTACGTAGTGTATATATTTTTAGATATTTTATTCGGCGATTATCGATTCCGCCGAAATTTTTATCCCCCCTTCCGCTCTATTATCGTTTCCGCCGAGGAGCTTAACCCCCTTTTTCCCACACGTAATGATGTTGCCCGCGGAAGCAGGTACATCACGTTTGGCGGCTTATCACTTTGTCTGTTAGCATCAGTTGGCGCCACCGTTAGATGATCTACGCTGATTGGTCCGTCTTCAAAAATGTCCCAGGACTCGTCTCTCCTCAGTCACTTATTGCTGAGCAACCGTAGGGTGATGTCGCGTATGCGATGGACTACGGTCAGCAGATATTCATACTTGATTCTTATTTATTATTTTTTTATTAATTGATTTATACTGATTGATTATTTTTTTACTATGGATGTCCACCTCTACACCAGCAAGCAAGAAAAATATCTACTTAATGTAGAGGGCTATACTTATTATGAGAAAAGAAGATTAAAAAGCGGTGAAATCGGGTGGCAGTGTAGCAGAGTAAAAAAAAAAAAAAAAAAAATGCACTGAAAAAGTGTATACGATGACGAACAAAACATCTATCTAAAGGATCGGTAACGTGAATTGCCATGAAAAGGATGAAAATTTACCCACGGAAATACTTAATCAAGCCGCAAAGAGGAAAGCAGAATATATTTTAGAGAGACCCTCTAAAATTACTCATAGAATAATTGCTGAAAGTACAATTTACTTAGAAAACCTGACTAATAGGAATGTTAATAACTTGAAACAGAGTATTTATTGGAAAAGAAGAAAACAGATACCAAATTTTCCGACGAACAGAATAGAAGCAATAGAGAAATTACTCGAAATGGAAGTGAAGTCAGTAAAAGGCAAAGAATTTCTGTTATATGCTGATGCAGATTCTAGAATAGTTATTTTTACCCGTGATTCCAATCTTGAATTTCTTATCAAATGCAAAAAAAATTACATGGATGGAACATTTAAGTACTTTGCAAAGTTTTGGTTACAACTCTTTAGAAAATAACAGGTATATGACCCTTGTTTTCTGCTTATTGCCAGATAAGAAAGAAGACACTTATGCAAAATTATTCAAGACAATAATCGAGAAATGTGTTGAAAGCAATCTCAGTTTCCAACCAAGTCATTAAGTGGTTGATTTTGAAATTGCTATTCATAGCGAAATTAAAACAGCATGGCCTAATGCAGCAGTGCAAGGCTGTGAATTTCATTTCTACCAAGCTTCGCATAGAAAAATTCTCAGTCTTGGTCTTGGCAAATAATTCCGGTTGGCTGAATCAAATAAAGTTGACCAGTGGTTTAAAAAAAAAAAAAAAAAAAAAAAAAAAAAAAAAAAAAGGACTTTCCTATTTAAAACCGAATGGCGTTGGTAACTGCTTTGCATTAGATTAGTATAAAACTGTATTGATGAACAAGAGGCAAAATTTCCTCCTACAATGTTGGCCAAAGCTGAAATAACAACTAACGCATGTAAATCATTCCATTCACATTTTAATGCTTATTTTTTATCTCACGCATCCTCACATTTTTCATTTCGTGGAAGTTTTACTGCAGAGGCAGATAGATTCTTACATGCGAATGTCTAGTACGAAAGAAGAAAAACCAGTTTAAAAGACAATCCTCCAAAAGCGTGAAAATTTGCATAAAACGATTACTATGCATTTGGAAAGTAGCCTCAACAGGACTGCCTTGGTAATGTTTGCCAATCATGAATTTAAACCTGTATTACAATAAAACTTTCAGATATTTAACATTTAACGCACCTAAATTAAGGGACGAATGCTTGACAAATGAAAATTTTTCATGATTTGACGCACCTATTACATAGGGAAGAACAATTTTAATCACACCAGGTTTTCTTTTTTAAATCGGCCAGTCCTAAGTCAGGAAAAATTGGGAAGGAAATTGTTCATTTTACCACACTCAACAAGAATTGTTCTTGTAACTTGTTTTAATTGCTAATTTTAATAAAAATGCTAGATTGGTAATGCTTTACTTAGCATAATATGAAAAATGTCGCTGAACCTCGTCAAAGATAAATTCTTAATCCCTTAAACGGCAGAAAAGTAATGCCTTTGGAAAAGAAGAAGGGGGGGGGGCAGAACACGGGACAAAACACGGCCACCGTGTGCCACCTGCCTTTCGGCTTAAGGTGTGGACCTGCTATGCAGGGCACACGGGACAAAACCTAACAAGGGGTCTAAGACCCCTACCATCCAGCGATTCCACGGCCTCATCGACAGGCGCGGGTCAACGGAGAGGAAGACCCTGTATTTATTTACAAAATTTATGGGAGGTTACAGCTTTAAGGACTGGAAAATTTTTTGTCTTCATTTAGACAGAAGTTGAAGAAGATTGCATAAAACAATTAGCTTGAAGTACAATTTGAGCTTGTTTTTAAATACAAAAATAGTTTTTGAATAAATAATTGAAATTACAGAAGAGAACCAAGATGAAAAGTCAGAAACAATAATGCTGAAAAATCATAAGTCTTAGGGAGAAAAGTCTGAGAAAAATGGTTGATGAGAATATAGGTTATCAGAAAAGTAGTAAAATGGGTATGGAAGTAAACCAGGTTTTTGATATCGATGAAACCATTGGGTAGATGAACTGTGGCGATCTGCATTGAGCTCTTGAGGATCCTGTTGTGAAACGGAATACTGGCGAGGTAAGGATGAAACTGGTCTGCAGCGGAATCGATGTTCGCCCATTTTATTGATATTTTGAAAAATCTTTTAGTAGAAATGTAATAAATGTTTATTTTGAATAACATATAAGATACAAAATAATTAACGATAAAAGTTTACGCAAAAGTTATTTGAAAAAGATTTATTTTATTTATTTTTTCATTATTCTATTATTGTCATATTGGCAAAGTAAATTATATTAGCTTTTATTGAACTAAACTTTAACGCTTTAAGAATCCATAATATAAATTTAAAAACATAAGTCGTGGCGCTTGAAATATAAACCACAAGAAAAACTTCCCACCTCTACGTTCTACATCTTAAAATATTTGCTTTGTGTTGCTCAATACAAATGCTACAAAATATTAAAACATTAAAAATATTAGTCGAGAAGCTTATGTTTTTTAATGTAATAAAAAGAAACCATAAAAAATTCCACGTGTGAATTCTTTGAAATAAGTTTATAAAATTGATTTCCCTTCATATAACTGAAAAATGTCATATTGACATTATCACTTTAATCTCCAGTTTTTATTGATTCAATGGCATTTTAAAATATAAAAGAAACCTTTTAAGACCCGACAAAAATAAAATAAATAAATAAATAAAATAAAGGAAAATGAAATAAATAAAAAGAGAAATACACCCTGAAAAGAATAAAAATATATTTTTAATCAGTTGAAAGATGTTGGGTTATTTCATATAACGGAAAAATATATTTATTTGACAACCACAAAATGCAATATTTTTTTGATTTTTCATAAACTTTTATTTATAAATCCAAAGATTTATGTATATATATATATTTATTTATTTCATATTACAAAGTGTAAATAAATTAATAAATAATTTTAAACAATTTTCATCATCAGTTTTAAGTTACATTTCCATTTTCAGTAAAATTTTTGTGTTTTGTAATTTCACCTGAAATATATAAAGAACAAGAACAAAGATCATGCAATTTCCATATATTATTAACATTTTCGAAATGCATATACTCATTGCAGCGTTTAAACTTCAATATGTTTTGCATAGGTAACTAAACAAAGAATAGATATGTAGATAGTAAAAACAGACAGATACAATAATCCAATTCTTAATCGCACTTAAACATTGTTGGAAATTGTTAAAAATTATTAACAAAAATGAAATGATACTTTAAAAAATTTCAAACGTAGCCCTAATAGATTCGAATAATGCAACCACGTAAATTCAAACACTAAACATTCTATACGCTATAGAAAACATTCTTTTCGTTTCCTTTTCCTTTTTTTTTTTTTTTTTTTTTTTTTTTTGCCATATGAATAATAAATGTCAATTTCCTTATGATGTGTGCAGTACAAACTTATATAAATATGATTTTAAAAAATGCCTCCTATTTATCTCAGTGCATTGGTATTCGTTTGGGTGCTCTTTAAACTAGCTATTTATATCATTTAAAATATTAAACATTTCACACTGAACTTGAATAACATATAACAGTTTAAGGAAATTCTAAAAATATTTATGAAAGCTAGAGAACACACAGACGGATAGAAAAACAAATGGGCTGAAAGATAGATAGTTAGGCTAAATGAATTTATTATAGCTATTAAACATTATTAAAAATCGTTAAAAATGTTTAATAAAAACAAAAATGAAATTCAAGCAAATTCATTGCATATCCCTTAACGTATAACTGAATATTTTTCTAGGGCCCAGTAAATGTTAATGTAATTTACCTGTGTTTTATTGAAATCACTTCTGGTGCATTTAAATAATAAAGTTTAGCTTCATTAAAATTTTCACTAAATAACAATATTAAAATATAGTTTTTAGAAATAGTCTCATTTACGCAATGCTTTAGCATTTTTTATGGTGTCTCTGTACATAAATCAGAGATGTTATTTATCCCATTGATAATATGGTGCATACCAAAAAAGAACTGGAATAACATATGAGTTTTAAGTTATTTCGTAAATATTAACGAGAGTTAGATTGCTGACAGGTAGACAGGGAAGCCGATGCCATAATCACTTTTCAAATTTATAAGAAAGTGGATTAAAAAGACTTAATGTAAACGTGTACAATATCATTAAAGAGATAATGTAGAAAATAATCATACTTAACGGTAAAGCAGGAATATTAAAAGTTTCGAACATGTGGTATTCGCTTCAAAGCGTGATTACCGCATTAGTATATTTCATGATCACATCTATTAAAACTATGTTGTCAGAAAACCAAAGTTGCTTTTTATGTTTTTCTACAATATAAATTCATACAGTGGAATTTATTTGTTTAAAATATTATTTAACTAAACTACAGCTGTACAACTAAATGCCGAAAGAAAATCAATTTTGTTCCTAAACGATAACATTATAAGAAATATATATATATATATATATATATTTGTCTCGTTGTTAAAAATGGTCAATAAAAACGATAGCTTCGTTTGATTTTATCACAGAATATTGTTTATTTACTAGTTTTTAAGTATTATGAGCTTTAAAAAAAAACATATATTAAAAATTTAAATTTCTTGTGGTTTGTGTATGCGTGTGTGTGTGAGGGAGGGGGGGCGCTTAACTACACGGATGGAAAGATGATTCTTTGTAAACGAAAACACTTTTTGTTATTGACTACTACTCATATAGATGTTTCATTTTATTTTACAATAAATTGTTAAAACTAATCTTCAACATATATGCGAAACCATGTATGTAAAATTATATATTGCCCTATCAAAAAATGGGGAGACGACACCAACTGTTTAAGTTACATATGTCAAAAGACAACTTAAGTCAAAGTCCAACCACATATAAACTTATGTTGAATCGAATTAATTTTTTTGTAAGATAGAGCGTTAACACATTTTGCTAACACACATACAAACAAATGAATAAATCGTGATAGCTAAATCTGAAAATTTAATTATATAAAGAAAACCGAGAGATGAAAATGTTTACAAGACAAATATTGTCTTAAAAGAATTCTAAAGGCGATTGAAAATCTTCACGAATTGAATACTTTCTTCTTATTTAAAAAATTAATATTTTGTAATTCCTTTTCAAGGCATGTTACAAAATCCGATTTGCATAGCATTAGAAGCAAGAAACTGTAAAATATTCACCGCACGTGTTCTTTGAAATTAGTTTTATTTTTATTCAACTATTTCAGAATTGTCATAGTGCCAATAAATTTTGTTCTTTCCTTGTGTTTATTTATTACCCTTCTTTTCAGAAAAATCGAAATGAATTCTATACAATTCATTTTAAAATTTAACACAAAAAGTTCTTTTCAACTGACAAATGTTGAGTTAATATATCACAAAGAAAAAATGTTCTTGTCAGATAAACAAAAGCGTTTGAGAAAACTCGAATTTATTTATTTATTTTTTTAATTTGTAATTTCCATGCAAAAATAAAAGTGATAGAATGTATCGATTTGCTTTTGTTACTAAATAAAAAAAACTTTTATATATTAAAAGGAGACTTGGAGCTGGATTATTAAAACTAATAAAAATTACAACGTCAGAAACGCCGAAGAGAACAAAATATGGAAAGCATACAGCTGTTTCGGTAGACTTTAGCGTACCGTCTTCAGTGCATAAAAAAAATCTGGAACTGGAGAAATGCTCATATTATAGAAGGGGGATCGAATTCTGTTCAACCAATAGGATAATGAGAAATGTGAGGAGAGTGACCAATAGGAATTTTAGAAACGCTAGTTGTGGAAAGTGTAGAAAATTTAAGAAAATGTGGAACGAAAGTAAAATTTCCAACAATCAGATAAATAGGGAACAGTGAAATCACAATTTACAAGGTTTTTAAGATTTTTATAGATATGAAAAGTTTCAAAGAAATAGAGTTCATGAATGAATTTAGGTCTGCAAATTATTTTAGCTAAATCAAATTTAAAATTATGATTTTCCTCCCAGCAATGCTTAGAAATAGCCAATTTATTGGTTTCTTGTTTACGGACGTAATTAATATGTTCTTTCAGACGGAATTTGAGACTGCGTTTGGTTTGGTCAATGTATGATAAACCCCACTGACAGGAAATACTATAAATACCCCAAGAATTATGCACAAAAACTATTTATACAATTGAATTCGTTAGTTACGTTAAATTATGTTTTTTACTGACAATACTGAAAATAACGAAATATTTATAAAACAGAATAAACAAAACTTTGCGTTATAAATTTTGATATATATATCTATATAACTTAAGGTTTATTATTATTATTATTATTCTTGATAGAAATTAACTAGTCTCTATCCATAATCACCATTTGTATGAATCCTCTATAAAATGTCTGTTTATAATCAAGGATTTTGAGCATGTTCCATACATTCAATGCAAATAAGATAGTTCCAAATTTTTTTTAATTGTTTACAATCTGTTCCTCTTTAATGCGATCATTTATAATAAAACATAGTAACAAAATATTTAATTGATGCTGAGTGTATTAATTATGTCAGTTCATACTTAGGCTCTGCAATAGTAAACTGAGATGCTAAGTAAAAATATACATCTAGGTAAAAAAAAAAAAAAAAAAAAAAAATCAAATACCGCAACAAAAATATCAAATTGTGCACATTTGGAATAATGCTATTTGCGTAGAAAAGAGTCTTCTTAATATAAAGACATTTTTTTTTTTCAATTACATAAGAGTAAAAATGGATTTTGAAATATTCGTATATAAAACACATAAATGTTAATTTAGACACAAATAATATTAAATTAACTAAAAAAATATTACTACCCTTTATATTTATTGAAAACAAAATTTCAAACTTTGATATTTAGTAGTAAATATATAAGAAAATACGCATATTAGATTAAATTGGAAATTATTCAAAATATACAAATCTCATCTTTTATGCTATTAATTTAACAGGCTTTTCATGGTACTATTCTTCCCATAATATTATAATTAATTCGCTGGCAATTTTATTAACTTTCATATGATTAAACGTCTTTTTTTTTTTTTTTTTTTTTTTTTTTTTTAGCCTAGAGAATTTGCATAACTTTTCTTTTATAACGTATCACAGATGCTTTTATGGAATGGGCGCATGGATTTGAGCAGTGAAGCATTCGTTGTGTGAGTATATATTCTTACTGGTCAATCTTTCTTTTATTTACTTTTTCTTTTATTTAAAAAATTACAACCTAGCTATTTTCCGAATATTAAAACCCGAATAAACTACTACATCGGAAACGCCAAAGAAAAAAATATTGGAAATTCATACAGCTGTTTCGGTAGCCTATAGCGTACCGTCTTCAGTGCTTCAGTCCTTTTTGCACTGAAGACGGTACGCTATAGGCTACCGAAACAGCTGTATGCATTTCCAATATTTTTTCTTTGGAGTTTCTGACGTAGTAGTTTATTCGGGTTTTAATATTCCAACGCCAAGTCTCCTGTTATTATTTTCCGAACACTTTTTAGATTTATATATATACATATATACGAATTTAAAACAAGAGTTTAATGATGTTTAGTTAATATATATACATATATATATATATATATATATATATATATATTCGAATTTCAAATATTAATGACGAGATAATTGTACGTCGGTTCTATATTTTTAGAGAAATTAATTAGACATAAATAACTAAATTAAATTGGAATAGGATTTATGTAAACTAATTAAGGGAAAATTCCAGTTATCTGTATCAATAAAAAGATGCACCTCTGTGTGTATATGCCTGTCTGTCTGAGTGTCTGCACTCTGGAGCTCAGGCTATTCACCGCAGAGCTACAAAAATTGACAGAAGTGCAGCGTGGAACTCTTTAAAACTTGCACTACATCGAGATTTTACGATTTTTCAATTTAAATTAAAAATAAATAAATAAATTTTTATTCATTGATTTTTTTGTTTCAATTGCTTAAATTTATTATTTCATTTTAATCGTCTGCTTCGCGTAGCAGCGGCTGTTATACTATTTATTTTTTATTTATTTATTTAATTTATTCGAAAAGTAAGTTTTTTTAATAATTTATTCTATTTATCGGAAAAAAAATGGTAATGCAGTAAAAAGGATTAAACAGATTAAAATTTAAGCTTAATTAAAATGTATTTGAGAATTAATTTATATAAATCCTATAAAAAGAATGTCTTATTCTTCTTTTTTTTTTATGATTAATGTGATAACAAAGTAAAAATAACTGGATCTATAAAATGCATGGTGCGAAAACTAAAATATTTAATAGGTGATGAGATACAGCTGTCTTCTACAGCTTTTCTTGCCCGATTAATACCGAAATTGAAGTTCTGAGCAAAGACGTTGGTTCAAGAACTTGAAACCCAGGCCCGATTGCATTACTGGAAGGAAAGACGATATTGTAGGCTGCGAGTATCCAAAGGCAGGTTAAAAGCGATTTCAAGGGAATTTTTTTAAGATTCCCTTGAAACATGTTTGCAAATATTTGTAGTTTTTTTTTTTATTTTTTTATTGCCTTTTTATTAAAAAAAATGAAAAAAACTACTATATACCTCAATACCATTCATTACCTTTAAACACCCATATTACATCAAAGTGCTATATTTAAAGTCTTTTTTTTTTTTTTTTTTTTTTTTTTTTTTTTAATAATTAACTTTCTAAATTTCAGGACGAAACTGGGAGTGTTATAAATGCATTTATTTTAGAAACAGGATATATGTATTTCCCATATAAATTCGCAAATCAATATTCTGATAATTTCGTAAATAGGGTCTTCTAATAGGTGCCATTTGACAATGCACACTTTTAAATCACTTTCAATTTGTGCTAATTTTTTATGAGAAAATATTTGCGTACTTTTTTCTTACGTTATTGTTTCTTTCGTTATCTATTTATTTATTTATTTACTTATTTTTTTTTTGTGTGTGTGTGTTCTTTTCCCTTTGTTTCTAGTTTTGTATATTTTTCCTTTGTTTTGTTCTGCGTATTTGTTTTCCTACGTTCGATCATTTTTAGATTTAATATTTTATAATTTTATATAGTTATAATAATAATTCTTAATTTCAATTCTTCTATTTTTAATTCATTTTTCTATATGTTAAAGTACCTTTTGAAATGCATGTAAAATTTAGTTTAAAAATTAAGAAAATACTAAATACTAAATTATTTTTAAAAATTAAAATGATGTTCTATTAAAAGTGATGTACGAAAACTGCTAATTTTTCAAAACAGCAAATCTGACAATTATTTTATTCACTGAGTTCACTTAAACAGAAAAAAGCTTTTAACAATAAGCTTGAGAAATCTCTTTTTGTGTTGAATTTTTTTACACGGAGAATGGAATAAACTGTTTTCAGTGACAATTTTCAAAATAAATATACTCGAGAGAAAACAGTTAATTAATGTATCTTGTGATCATTTTGTCTTTAAAAATGGTATAATATAAAAATACTTTTGTTAAATTATTTTTGTTTAACAAAATAAGGCATGGGAATTCTAAACTGTTGCTTTATGTCTTCATTTCTCTTAAAATATGAAAATGATATTATATCATAAAAATAATAAATTTCACTTAATGAATAATGGATGTGTCATGAAGAAAATATCAAGTAATGAATAATTATTTGGTATTACTAAAAAATGAATAGTTAAACTAAATGTTTTTTGAAATATTGTGATATTTGATTCTTTCAAATTTGAGATAAAATTTTACATGTATAAATAAATTATAGCTTTAAAGAAATAAATTCATTTGAAATTTTGTATGCGTTTATATTTTTAAAAATGTTATATGAAATTCGAAATAATTTAAATGCATCATTTATTTCATAGCGTCTTTTGTGGAAAAAAAAATAATAAACAATTGCAATTTAGAATGCAGATTATTTTTAATCGCATGTTTGAACATTTTTTGGATGCATAAGAGGAATTCATACGAATAAGTAGCACATTACAATGTGAAGATGGAACTTAAACACATTATTTTATAGTAAGGTTGAGGTTTTTTTTTTTTTTTTTTTTTTTTTAAGTATTACAAAGACGCACTTTTCTAAAATTTAATAAAAACATTACTGGTTTTTTTCACAAACAATATATTTTTTTAAATTATAGAAATTGATGCGTACTTGTATAAGTAAATCTATATGTATGTATATATGTATGCACTCAAACGGCATAATATTGCTTAAAGGCAAAAATGGAATGTGACGTTTTGAACCTGCGCATATATTTTTGTGCCAATAAGAGACACTTGATTTGTAGGAACATATAACATTTTACTGTGATTAGACGATAAATGAAAAAAACAAAGAAATAAATAAATGTGATTCCAAGCTGTTCATGGATCTAAATAAATTTTCCTCTTCGTCTAAATTTAGTATTTTTATGTCAAATCTCATTTAAAAGGAATTTTAAAGGTCAAAACTTTTATACAGCTTTTCTCGCATACAATATGAAAAGCAGTTTAAATCATTAATAAAAATAAATAAATAAATAAACAAATCAACAAATAAAGTGAAATAAAATTTATGAATATACTACATAAAATAAATTCTCCAACTTCCAACAAAAGGTCCGACTGATGTAACAATCAATTGAAACGAGAAATACGTTGACATTACAGAACATTTTATTTAACAAATGCCGCATCAAATTATCGTCTGTGACATCAGTAGTCGACCTCTCCAGTATTTCTCAATATTACATTCAAAATCACTTAGTGCAGAGCATAGGTTCAAATTTTCGGCTATCATATGTTGATGAAAATTACAGAGTACAGGTTGGGAAATCGGAAATGCGGGTACGAAAAAGAAGTTGAGGTTAGAAATGTTGGAGAAATGATTTTCCTTTTAAAATCTGTCTCAACGGAGGTTGTCATTAACAGGTATTTTGTGTTATAACGTCATCTTTTTTACTTCATTGTGATATTTCTAAGAACTGTCTTATTTGTTTTCATCGATATTTTTTAAATAGTTAATTAAATTTTTGAGCAGTTATTGTTATTTTCATTTTTCATTCTCGCATTCGAAGCAATTTTCATCACACGTGTACATTTCATTTATTTTTTATTTTTTGTAAACTTTTCACATTTGAGAACAAGAGTTTGAAAATTACGATATTAAGTTACATTTATACAAAACGAATTGCTATTTCCAAATGTATATCAAAATATCTAATGATACAGATTATACAGAAAATCAATACAAACAAGAGTTTTTTTTTTTTTTTTTTTTTTTTTTTTTTCAGGTTTCTGAAAGGATTTTAAGCAAAATATAATTTCAAATAAACAACAAGAGAAGCAAAAATTAATTTCATATCTCAGGCTTTATAACTATCATTTTGTAAACCATTTAATGCTTTATGTATTTATAATGCGAAAGTATTGATCTAATATTTATTCTCATTCATTATAGTCATGTATGAAGATAATATGTCGCATGCAAACGAAATATCTTATTAAAACTTTTATAATATTTAGTTTAAAAAAAAATTGATTTAAATGTAGAATATCAGAAGAACGGATGTTTACTCGTACAAGCATTTAGATTTATATATTGTTTTTATAAATAACCAATAATTTCATAATTGATGCTGATATAAATATAGTGTATTCATTATCTTCTTGGGCTTTCGATTTACAATAATAAATGACTAGTTGGCATAGGTGGACTCTACTCAGTTCCCCATCATATTTATGTTCTCATAAATTTCTAGTGCGAGACATATTATAATCATGTTAAAAGAAATGAATTTGACCAAAGCTTGATACAGTGACAAAATAGGCTATCCACCGCCTAATAGGCTATCCACCGTTCACTTCGATATATTTATCTTATTCTAATTATTAATTTATTTTATCAGGGTCAATTCAGTTGTTTAGTTTTTGTTGGAGTAGCGAACGATTCATTTTAATAAATAAAACAGATGCGCCTTTATTTGCGCATGCGCGTGAAAGAGAGCTCTCCAACTGCTCCCGGCGAGGCACGCCAGAGTTAAAAAAGGAATGTAGCTGTGTGCACCGGCCTTGGTGGCCATTATTACCTGTGTGGTTAAACAACTAAAAGTACAAAGATAATCTGCATTTAAATATGTTTAATTCTACTTATTTTGAATGTGTGTAATGTAAATCGTCTTGTTTATCGTCTTTAATAAATGTCAGCTTTATATATTCAAGAATTTCGATTTAATGGAACTAATATTACAACAAATGGTAGCAGAGCGTGGTTGTGAAGGAAATTCTTGAAATCAAAATTGCTGAAATAATTACTCCAAAAGAAAAGAATGGAAAGAATAAATATACCGGAGTTGAACGGTAATAATTCTTTTATATGGGCTATGAAAATAAAAGCGGCTCTATCAATTAAGAGACTGGATTCTGTAATTACAACGGTGAAACCAGAAGGACTGAATGCAGCGGAATCTCAAGAATGGGATTTGAAAAACTCCGATGCAGTCGCCTATATGAAGCTTTCTCTATCCGACGAACACGCTCTTCAATTTTCTAATGAAGAAAATGCCTAAATCTTATGGGAAAATACAAAGAACACTTTTACTGGGCAATTAGAGGATAGAAGAATAGATGCCGGAAATGAACTGAAAAACTTACTGATGAAACAGAATGAACCTGTAAATGATTACATAGCACGTTCAAAAGGACTAGCTGTAAAATGTCAATCGTTAGGATTTGAAATTTCTACAAGAGAGCTGGTCTATCACACAGTAAGAGGACTATCGGGAAACTTTAGCAAAATCAGAGATGTGTTGAAAACACAAAGGGAAAAATCTATGGAGGAAGTTTTAGAAATTTTAAGAGAGGAAGAATCAAGCTTGAATCCGCATAATGAACAAAATAAACCCGAAGCGTTCTTCGTGAAAAAGGACAAGAACAAAAAACTTTGTTATATCTGTAGAAGGAGTAATCATCTTGCAAAGGACTGTTTTTATAAAAACAATTCACAAAAAACATTTAACTCTTATGGCTATAAAGGACATAAAAATCGAAAAAACAATTATCGCTTTGATAAGAAAGAAGAAAAAAATAATTCTGTTTTTAGTGCTTCTACTATTGATTCATTGTGTGATAATGTTTTCGTTTTAGATTCCGGGGCGAGCGACCATATGGTAAAAGATAAAATTTGGTTTGATAAATTAAAACCAGAAAATAAAGAAATCTTCTTGGCAGGTAAGGTGCAAAAAATTATGTGCCATGGCACCGGAAGCGTCAAAGCAAAAACCGTAAGTAAAAATCCTGTTTATTTAACTATCAAAAATGTGTTATTTGTACCAGATCTTTGATATAAACTTTTGACGGTTACCTCATTAATGGATATGGGATGTAGTATAAAATCTACTAAAAATTATGTACTAATTTTTGATAGTAATAATAAGTTAGTCACTAAAGCATATAGAAATAATAACAAACTTGAAATTAATTTAGAACCAATTACTAGTAAAGAATGTAATGTTGTGATGAATGATATTAATTATGAAACCTGGCATAGTAGGTTATGCCATTTAAATCCTAACAATATGCTTAAAATGAGTGATTATATAAATGTAGATATCATAAATGATTTTAATTGTGAAATTTGTGATATAAGTAAGGTAACTAGAAAAAATCATCCACCTGTTAATATAGAACAAAGTTCCGAAATTCTAGAATTGATTCATATAGATTTGTGTGGGCCAATTAATCCTGTGTCGTTAGGGGGTGCTAAATATTTTATGATTTTAGTGGATGATTTTCTGGCATGTCCTTTACTTATTTTTTGAAAAATAAAAGTGAGGTATATGAAACATTCTGTAACTTTAAGAGTAAGCATGAAAATTTAACTGGCAAAAGAATCAAAAGGCTCAGGTCAGATAACGGCCTGGAGTTTGTAAATGAAAAATTGGATAATTATCTAATTAATTCTGGTATTTCACATGAAAAAACGGTTCCTTATAATAGCGAATCGAATGGTAAAGCGGAACGTGGAAACAGAGTATTACTAGAAAGAACTAGGACTATATTATGCGAAAGTCAGTTACCATTATATTTTTGGGCAGAAGGTATAAACTTTAGTACACGAGTTTCTAATGTAACACCACGTAAAGGGAAAAATAAAATACCCCTAGAAATTTGGACCGGTAAAAAACCTAAATTAAATTTCTTAAGAAAATTTGGTTGTGTAGCATATTTTCATATCCCTAAAGTATTGAGAAATAAATTTGAAATTCCAGGGAAGAGAGGAATTTTTCTAGGGTATAGCCGTGAACGTAGGGCGTATAGAATTTATGATCTAGAAAGTAAAAAAGTAATTGAGGAAAGATCGGTCAAATTCAACGAATCATTAAAAGGCAGTTCATTTTTTGAGAAAAATAATAATGTCTGGGATATTCAATCATTCTATGATACACCCCCAAATGAAATCGAAACTGAAACAACAGAGAACAAAATTCCGCATGAGCATTCCTCTCATGAAAAAACAAAATATGGAGTGACTCCACTCGACTTTCCGAACATTGAGTAATTAACAGTTTTGTAGATAAAGTAAAGAAAGAGGAGTTGTTAAACAAACAAAAGAGAGAAAACAATAATAGAGTGTTTGAGTATTTTTCTCCATCTATTACACGATGTTTTATTTAACGCTACTGAACTTTGAGCCCATAGATCATAATGATAAAGAATTTTTCGTTGTGTCCCTGTAAAAACCTATAAATGCTAGATTCACCAAAATGCTTATAGTTAGTGCAACAGTGATTTATAATACTCATATAAATTTTCAGCTCAATTGAATAAGGCGTTTAGATGCTATCGTACTTTTAAAAATTTAGTCCCATAGGCCATAATGATAAAGAATTTTTCTTTGTGTCCCTGTAAAAAAACTGTAAGTGCTAGATTCACCAAAATCTATACAGTTAGTTCAACTGTGATATATAACATGTGTACAAATTTTTTGCTCAGATTAATAAGGCGTTTAGACGCTATCACACTTTTAAAAATTTGGCCCCATAGGTATAATGATAAAGAATTTTTCTTTGTGTCCCTGTAAAAAAACTATAAGTGCTAGATTCTCCAAAATCTATACAGATTGAGTATTTGTGACCTATAATATGTGTATAAATTTTTTGCTCAATTGAATAAGACGTTTAGATGCTATCGCACTTTTAAGATTTTTCTCCCATAGGCCATAATGATAAAGAATTTTTCTTTGTGTCCCTGTAAAAAAACTATAAGTGCTAGATTCACCAAAATCTATAGGGTTCGTACTATGGTGACTTACAATATGCGCACCAACTTTCAGGTTAATCGAACAAAGCGTTTAGACGCTAGCGTGTTCACTCACAGACATACACACATACACACATACACACATACACACATACATACATACATCATCGTAAAAATAGTGAAAACGGACTCAGGGGACCTCAAAACGTATAGAAACATCAAAATCTCGAATTCGGATTTTTGACATGATTACAATACTTTCCTCACTATAGTGTTCGGAAAGTAAAAAGAAAGTAGCATGTTGAAACCCTCTATGTCTGCGGTTGAAGAGGGGAACGCTAGTGAAACAGGGGGGAAGCAAATTCACGAGAGCCGATTTGAAGCCGGAAGTAATTTGGAATTACGAAGGAGCGAAATAATAAAAAATAAACAGATAGTGAGCAATTTTACGGAAAGTGTCCCAAATAATTATTTAGAAGCAAAAACCGATATTAATTGGCAAAATTGGGAAATTGCGATGCAAAATGAAATGGATTCATTAAATAAACATAATGTTTGGGAGATCGTTGATAAGCCAACTGACGCGAAATTAATAAAAAGCAAATGGGTTTATACTAAGAAAGAAAATGATTCAGGTAACATAATTTTTAAGGCAAGGTTATGTGCAGCGGGTCATAATCAAATTAAAAACGTCGATTATTCGGAATCTTTCTCACCTGTTCTGTGCATGGAAACATTCCGTTTGCTAATTGCTATTGCCGCTAAATTAAATTTAATTGTAAAATACTTTGATGTTAAAACTGCGTATTTATACAGTAATTTAGAGGAAAATGTATACATGTTACCACCGCAGGGTTTTGAAGGGTCTATAGGTACAGGAAAAGTATGTAAATTAAAGAAAAGCATCTATGGCTTAAAACAAAGTGGAAGAAACTGGTATTTGAAAATAAAATTTGAATTAGAAAAATTAGGATTAGTACAAACAGCTTCAGATAATTGCATATTCATTAAAACTGATAATGATAAATTTCTTATTTTGAGCATCTATGTGGACGATTTCTGTATTTATATTTTTTATTTTTGTGTAGATTAAAATGCGTCGCTCGCAGGGGGGGGGTGTTGGAGTAGCGAACGATTCATTTTAATAAATAAAATAGATGCGCCTTTAATTGCGCATGCGCGTGAAAGAGAGCTCTCCAACTACTCCCGGCGAGGCACGCCAGAGTTAAAAAAGGAATGTAGCTGTGTGCACCGGCCTTGGTGGCCATTATTACCTGTGTGGTTAAACAACTAAAAGTACAAAGATAATCTGCATTTAAATATGTTTAATTCTACTTATTTTGAATGTGTGTAATGTAAATCGTCTTGTTTATCGTCTTTAATAAATGTCAGCTTTATATATTCAAGAATTTCGATTTAATGGAACTAATATTACAACAGTTTTCATGCTACTATTTCCAATGCAATAATCCTCAAAATTCATATTTATATGAAAAATTTACAATTTCGCTATGTTGATAAAATCTTAAATTACGAATAATTTACGAAATTTTTCTATTAGAATATTTGTATTCAATCATGTTCAAACAAATATCATAAATGTAATTTTGAAGTTGTCTAATATATTTATGATCCTCAAAATGGAAGTTTATGCTTAATTTTGCCTTATTCTGACACGTTAAGTAAATCGTAAATTCTCAATAACTTACGAAAGTTTTAAATTGGAAAAATCATAGTATATTATATTTATGCCAGTATCCAAAATAATATTTAAAAAGTGGTTTCACATCTTTTCGATGAAAATATCCCTCAAGATTGACGTTTATGTGAAATTTTCCTCTATTCTGCCATGTTAAGGAATTCGTAAGTTTCCAATAACTTAGAAATTTTTATGTTGGAAAATTCATAGTCATTAATATTCATGCCAGTGTTCTAAATAATATTTCAAAAGTAGTCGGACATCTTTACGATGAAAATATCTCTAAAAATTGGCGTTTATGTACAATTTTGCCCTGTACTGTCATGTTAAGAAATTCGTAAATTTCCAATAACTTGCGAAAAATAGCATATTTATAGTTACTGATGTTCTTTCCGGCATCAAAACTGATATTTCAAAACTGGTAAGTGAATTTTTGTCCTATTCTTCCACGTAAAGAAAATCGTAAATTTCGAATATCTTGCGAAGTTTTTTAATTCGAATGTTACAAATGAATAGGGTTCTTGCTAGTATCGAAAGTAATATTTTAAAACTGAACTGACCTCTCTGCGATCATTCGTTAGTCAGATATCGTGTAAACAGACTAATACACTATTATACACCCTACAGACAAACACCATACAAATTTTGTCATTTTCGGATTCCTCACGCCTGAAAAAGTATAAAAAAGTCAAAAAACCGAGGTCGAAATTTTTCACGATTACCTAAGTTCCCCATACCTATAGTATGATGGGGAACTATTAGTAGTATCAAAACTAAATAACATAATTGACCCTGATAAATTAAATTAATAGATTAGAATAAGATAAATATATCGAAGTGAACGGTGGATGGCCTATTAGGCGGGGATTTCATTCTGTCACTGTATCAAGCTTTGGTCATATTCATTTCTTTTAACATGATTGTAATATGTCTCGCACTAGAAATTTATGAGAACATAAATATGGCGGGGAACTGAGCAGTCCACCCATGCCAACTAGTTTACTATAGTAAATATTTTTAGAATTTTTAATATATATATATATATATATATATTACGAACAAACCTTATCGCAAAAACAGTTCTGTAATTCTTTTCTCTTTTCGTTTTAAAAATTTAATTTTTTTATTAAATTTGTAAACCAGTACAAACTGTGACTTTTTTTTTTTTTTTTTTTTTTTTTTTAACATATCTAGCTTCTTATAACTGATCAATATTTGAATAAATGTATATTTTGTTAAAGAAGATATTTCAGTAAACAATAATAAATATGCTTGGAATACTCACTTAAAACAAGTGTAAAATTATGTTAAAAATATTTTAGAAAGTATCAAATATATTTTACCATCTTGAGTATAACTTTATAGAAAACATAAAGCTTCATTTTCAAAGTATTTCGATTATTGATCGTATGTAATATTCGCTTTAAATGTCAATAAGCTAAAAAAAATGGTGAATAGATATGTTTTTAAAAAATGAACACTACTACTACTAATAATAATGATAATGATAAATTTATACTCTTTGGAAGCATTTTTTTTTTCTTTTTAAATGCTTTCGTTAACAATAAGTTAATCAATTAATTAATAAAAACTAATATATATATATATATATATATATGTATACATATATATATATCTGTACTGATAAGTATAAAGGATTTAAGTCCAAAAATGTCGATTTTGAGTTAAGTACATAGTCAGACTCAGAAAAAAATTCTCTATCGATTGTTGTAAAGGATTTAATTCTATGTCATTTAGTCTTTGAGAAAATCCATTTGTAAAAAAAGGACGAATTTAGAAATTTACCATTTATGTATGGTATAAAATTTTTAATTCAATTTTTTCCGTTATTAAATGAAGGTTGACAACCACTGAATGGTATAAAGGGTAAAAATCAACGAAATACCTTTTCCCTAATCCATTCTTCAGATTTGTTTTTAGCTAGTTAAACTTTATTTTTCGTCTCCTGAAAAATCAAGAATATGGACTTACATCCTTTATACTTATCACTACAGATATATAATCAAATAAAAATTTAAAAGAATTTGCAATTGCTTTTCTTCATCATCATCTTCAACTTCAAGGATTAGGCTGGGAGCCTGTTCCGGCTCCTTCGTCTAACTACCGTTTTCTGGTTCTGCCGCGGTCACCCTTCCCCTTCGACATTTAATAGAGGCAGCTCTCGGTAATCTTCCGCGTGTCATACGTTGGACAGGATTTTTCCAATTAATGCGGTATATCTTGATCTTGTCTAAGAGGCTAGAAACTTTTAATTATGTTCTAACATCTTTATTTCTGATTTTGTCCATAATTGTGCAGCCCTTTAGAGATCGTAAGTACCGCATCTCTGCTGCCTGGATCCTGCTTCTCTCTTGGGCACTCAGGGCTCATGTCTCTGGGTCATACAGCAAATTGGGCACTGCCATAACCCTATAAAATTTTAGATGTGTTTATTTTCTCGTTTTTCTCTTTAGTGTTCTTATGAGACTGCCATAAATGTGTTGGAATTTGTGTAGCTTTTTTGGGGGAATCGTTTTCATATTCAAAGGTGATGTCCCATCCCATGATAGGTGAAGTGTTGTATCTGTTCGATTATTTTATTATCAGTAACAATTTTCGTTCTTACTGGTTCTTTGCCCTTTAATGCCATTCTTTTCGTTTTTTAAATAGATAATTTCATGGCATATTTTATAAAATACATAAGCAGATCTTTGAAGGTCATCTTCATTGGATTGAATTATGATCTGGTCATCTGCAAACAGTAGTGTTTTTACGCAAGTTGACATAGTCAAATAGATACCAACATTTATAGGTAATTTCCACGTTCGTATAATATCATCAATATAAATGTTGGAGAAGGTTTGGGATATACCACAATTTTGTCTAACTACTTGGTTAGTTTCTACTTCTTCCGTATCAGTTTTATTTTTTGTATTTTGGTATAGGGATTGGCATGCTTGAATTAAATGTCCTGGGAATCCTCTCATTTTCATTATAATCCATGATCCACGATCAAAAGCTTTCTCGTAAACCATGAAGATGACATGCGTTTCAAGGTTGAATTCTTAGTCCGGTCAATTTAGACATAAAAATAGTGATCAAATAAAGAAAATTCCGACAGATCCAAATTTCCGTAGAGACCTTAGGTTCACCACAAAGAATAAGGTGTCAAAAGTCCCCATCGGTCCCATGTGTGCTAAGGGACTTATTCGGGCCCCAAGGTCAAAATTTTGGGTTTTTTGGATTTTTCTCGAAAACGGTAAGTTTTATCGAAAAAGTACCTCAGAGTAAAGTTATAGATCTCAAAATTCTCTATAAAAATGGTCCTTATGATTTTTTCTCTAAGACTCACCATTTCTACATGTGTGCTAAGGGACTTATTCGGGCCCCAAGGTCAAAATTTTGGGGGTTTTGGATTTTTCTCGAAAACGGTAAGTTTTATCGAAAAAGTACCTCAGAGTAAAGTTGTAGATCTCCAAATTCTCTATAAGAATGGTCCTTATGATTTTTTCTCTAAGACTCACCATTTCTACATGTGTGCTAAGGGACTTATTCGGGCCCCAAGGTCAAAATTTTAGGTTTTTTGGATTTTTCTCGAAAACGGTAAGTTTTATCGAAAAAGTACCTCAGAGTAAAGTTGTAGATCTCAAAATTCTCTATAAAAATGGTCCTTATGATTTTTTCTCTAAGACCCACCATTTCTACATGTGTGCTAAGGGACTTATTCGGGCCCCAAGGTCAAAAATTTGGGTTTTTTGGATTTTTCTCGAAAACGGTAAGTTTTATCGAAAACGTACCTCAGAGTAAAGTTGTAGATTTCAAAATTCTCTATAAAAATGGTCCTTATGATTTTTTCTCTGAGACCCACCATTTACCAGATATTGCGCTTGTAAGAATCACGTTCTACATAATATGCACACATATGCCACGTATATACATATTCAGGTACTCAAGCAAGTAAAAATGCCTACTTGTGTCTCTTTCATGTATACATTATACTATTCTAAGAAAATATACTCTCAAAAGACCGCCAGTCCCTTACAGTATCCCTTCTACTTGTATGGCCTTGAATAACATCTGGCTATTCTTTTGTCCGTGTGGTGTCGTTCACGTACCTGTTTCTTTTAGCGTTAAACGTGCAGTTCGAGTGAATATACGTATTTATTACAAGTAGTATTTGATGGCTATAGTGACACAACAAAGAACATAAAAGCTTCAGAACAACGTCGTCGTACTACAAAAACATCCTCAGGTTCCGACATAATGTTTGATGAATTTATGACAGTTCCAGTAAACCAACAACAATTTTTTGCAAACATTAATAATAAATCTCGATTTATTTCTATGTTGAGTAACAAATTAACTGCTGAAAACATTGCCGTGAAACAAGCTCCGAATGACGCCGATGTCATCATAATTGAAACAGCAATAGAAATATTTAATGCAAGAAACACAACTATTGTAGTGGGCGAAGATGTTGATTTGTTAGTACTACTCACTGCAAGGACTCCATCTGATAAAATTATTTACTTTCTGAAACCTGGGAAGGCGCAACAACGCACAGAAATATATTCTTCTAAAAGTTTATCAGCTTATCCAAAATGCCAAAACTATATTTTATTTTTACATGCGATAACCGGCTGCGATACTACGTCAGCAATGTTCAGAAGGGGCAAAAATTCAGTATTAAAATCATTTGAAAAAAAAAGATTTGATTTAACTGCGCAAAAGTATTTACAGAAATTAATTCTCCACCTCAAATACTAATTACTGAAGGAATTCGGTTTCTTCTTGAGGTATATGGAGTTCCAAAAATATGATTGCATAGATAAGTACAGATATTTAACATTTGTAAAAAATACACGAAACAAAAAGCAAGTACAACTATCTTGTCTTCCTCCAACATCGGCATCTGCTATTCAACATTTGTTTCGAGTATACTATCAAGTTCAGACATGGCAAGGCAATCAACTGAACCCTGAAGACTGGGGTTGGAAATTGATAAATAATACTTTGGAACCGATTAAAACTTTACTGCCCCCTGCTCCAGAAAAACTTCTAAACTCTATTTTTTGCAAGTGCAAGAAAGGTTGTAATGCCAAATGTGGCTGTAAAAAATAGGGTTGCAGTGTTCTCCAGCGTGTCCCAATTGCCAAGGTCTATCATGTTCGAATGTTCAATTAAATACAAGAGAGGAAGATTCATGTGATTTTGATGAAGAGACAACTGATTCATCTTCATTTGAACAATTTTTGAACATTCAGCGACAGGAAGAAGAAGAAAAAGAAGAAGAAGAAGAAAACATGATTGTTGAAGTTGAGTATGAAGAGTATGAGTCAGATTAAAGTAACAAAAAAAAATTCGAACGACAGTTAAACTCAATAACCAATATCAATAATCTTCATACTATTAAATAACTATTTTTCCTGAAAATAACGTCATACAGGTTCGTGGAATAGGCCAACCGGAGAAACCACGTTAAAAAAAACGCGCCGAGTACACTACCTCACAGGTGGTGTGGAAATGTCTGCATATTATGTAGAACGTGATTCTTACAAGCGCAATATCTGGGAAATGGTGGGTCTTAGAGAAAAAATCATAAGGACCATTTTTATAGAGAATTTTGAGACCTACAACTTTACTCTGAGGTACTTTTTCGATAAAAACTTACCGTTTTCGAGAAAAATCCAAAAAACCCAAAATTTTGACCTTGGGGCCCGAATAAGTCCCTTAGCACACATGTAGAAATGGTGGGTCTTAGAGAAAAAATCATAAGGACCATTTTTATAGAGAATTTTGAGATCTACAACTTTACTCTGAGGTACTTTTTCGATAAAACTTACCGTTTTCGAGAAAAATCCAAAAAACCCAAAATTTTGACCTTGGGTCCCGAATAAGTCCCTTAGCACACATGTAGAAATGGTGGGTCTTAGAGAAAAAATCATAAGGACCATTTTTATAGAGAATTTTGAGATCTACAGCTTTACTCTGAGGTACTTTTTCGATAAAACTTACCGTTTTCGAGAAAAATCCAAAAAACCCAAAATTTTGACCTTGGGGCCCGAATAAGTCCCTTAGCACACATGTAGAAATGGTGAGTCTTAGAGAAAAAATCATAAGGACCATTTTTATAGAGAATTTTGTGATCTACAACTTTACTCTGCGGTACTTTTTCGATAAAACTTACCGTTTTCGAGAAAAATCCAAAAAACCCAAAATTTTGACCTTGGGGCCCGAATAAGTCCCTTAGCACACATGGGACCAACGGGGACTTTTGACACCTTATTCTTTGTGGTGAACCTAAGGTCTCTGCGGAAATTTGGCTCTGTCGGAATTTTCTTTATTTCAATTGTCCAAATTGACCGGACTATTCTCAGCGTTTCTCAATTATTTGTTTCACAATAAAAACATCATCAATACAGAATGTGCCTCGTCTGAAACCAGATTGTTCCTCTAAAAGTAGTAATTCCATTATCGTCATTATTCAATTATTAATAATTTTACTGTATAGACCTTTCTATTGTTTTTCTTTAATATTAAAAAACAAATCTATTTAAGAACTGTTTTAAAATCATAACCAGACGCACCACTCACTTTTAGATTGTCAATACATAGATATATAATTACATGAATGGCTGAAATTTTCGAATTTTGACACTTTTTTTTTGTATGTTTAGAAACTCAGCTGTACTTGGCGTCGTCGTGAAAGAGATAGATTATCTTCCATTTACTTTTCTGAAACTAATCTACAACAAGGATATACAGACAGGAAATCAACAAAGGCAGCACTACAATCAACAATAATCCACATAAAACAAAACAAACAAAATAAGAACAGCGCAGCATTTAATTTTAACAGATTTTTAAAGTGCTTTTGACAATTTACTATGGACATTTTCACATAACACACTACAAGACCAGCAGACCTATTTAGGAAGTGAGGAGGTTACAACGTTAAACAGATTTCATGCGCAGATGACATCATGTTCGTTGTCTGGGCCCATTTAAAAAGAACTCGAGAAAACAAGGGGGACAATGTATTGAATTATAGAGTTAATATAAAGTCAGTTAAATCTTTACATTTAATCTTTACGTTATACATTTAAGTAGAAATATAGACCAAATATTATTTTTTATTACGTATATAGCCAAAAAATATGGAAAATTCAAAATGGTAACACAGAACTTCTATAAATTTTCTTGAATTTCAGGTAGATTTTCCAGATATATATATATATATATATATATATTTAATTTAATATAATTTTATTTTACAACATAAATTAGGATATGAATGTGTGATTTAATTCCCATTAACGATGTCGATCATCAAATGGTCAAAAACACTTATTATCCGCCAGACGGTCTGTCATAATATTTATTTCCCACGCATACAAAACAACTTTAACTATAATTTTACAATCTTTAACAAATATATTGACATTACGTTTGCAGTCAAAAAAGGAATCGGAGTAGTAGCTGGTCGTTAGACTTTAATCTTCATTGGAGGGCAGATTCTCCTTTAACAACACAAAATATGCTAAAAACATATTAGAACCTTTATGGGAAAGAATTAAACAAAGCAGAATATAACAAATACAAGACCAATTTATTCATTTACAATGACCGCTTGAAAATACAAAAAACGCAGGGCTATCACTTTCTGCATTTTATGACAACAAATTAATTTGCACATGAAAGCCTGTGTTTCTCAGGATAACATATCACGCTATTAATTGAGTAAAAAGTACAGTTTATGAATACAGTCATAATATTCTATAACAGGTAATTTGATAACTATGCTCTATACATCTATATATTAATAGGCAAACATGAAATTTGTGGTACACATTTAAGATATTAATTATGTGAGTAGAGGATTGAAGAAGGTGTATCATTCGAAAGGTATGATTAGCCATATGTGCAGAATAGAAAAAATATATTCTTACGCTGTCAAGAAGGTATTTAAAAATAATTTTATTTTTATGCATTTTTTCAATTTTTTCATTTTATACACGCATTCTTTTATATTGAAAAATACATAGAGTTGTTAAATCTGGCAATTTCTGAAAACTCAAACAAAACCATAGACACAGTAATTTGTATAATGTAGCATCGCAATAAGAGAAAACAGTCATTAGATGGTAGAAATTTCAGTGATTGAGTGGCAGATCAAAAGTTTATACCGTTGATAATATACGCGTTGAAAAAGGATTTGATTTATGAAAGTTCTAATTTTTTAAAAGATCTAATTTATTTTTTCTTTTTCTTCTTTCGTTTCCTTTTTTTTTCTTTTTTCTTTTTTGTGATTTTGACCAGCTCTAATTTAAAGATATATTTTTAAGCAAAAACGTAATGGATGCAAATTAACTGAAATTGACTACTTATTTCTTTTTAAATAGATTTATTATTTTACGCAAGCTAAGTGATGGGGTCACTGACCGTCCGTGGAACCAAGCAATGATTTCTTATGTTAATCCTTTATTGGATTTATTATTATTATTATTTCTTTTTTTTTTAAACATTAAGGAAAATTATCTACCGATTTCAATCCCCATATTTGTGTACAGTAATATATGTTAATGTGTATATAGAGTATATATTGTGTATATACAGTATTGTGTATACAGTTATATATGTTATTGTGTACAGTTATATATGTTATAGTGTGTGCTATATTGAGTTATTTATTCTGTAAAATTTATAAAAATTTAAATTTAAATTTCAAAACCATGGAAAAATAAAATGACAGACTTCCATTTTCGATTATATACATAAGCATTTAATTTCAGTGTAATGAGATTCATTTCAGAGGAACAAATTTGATATCAGCCGTGCTTTGTGGCAAATAAATAAATAAATAAATAAAAATATAATATAATAAAAGATCGCCAAATTATCTGTCGAACATATTTAATTCCTTTCAAAAATCATGGTTATTTTAATAACGAACAATAACTAATATGAAACAATATTTCGTAGAATATATATGTTTTACGAAATTAAACATCTGCCATGTGTGTTTTCGTATTACGTTTTTAACAGCCAAATTTAATTAAATTTTTATTAATTAAATTTCATTTAATCGCCAAATACACACGACACCAAGGACGAATATATATCAAATCTATGTCATTTTTTTTCTTTCTTTTTCTAGAGTTTTGAAATTTAAAATTAAAATTTTGTCAATTTGACAGCAAAATAACTCAATCTAACACGTATGCACAATGACTAAATTTTAATTATACCTAAATATGGGGACTAAAGACGGGAAATAACTTTCCTCAATTTTTAATATTTTTTTACAAAAATTCCAATGGGCAATTAACATGGGAATTTTTTTACTTGGCTCCAACGATGCACGACGTCACACCTTGCTTGCGTCTGCATATATAAGAAGAAAGTTTAAGACTCGGAAAAAAAATTGATTTCCGGTTTTTGATGAATTTACACATTTTGAGATTTCCTTGCATTTCTATTAACTGAAATCAACTATTTATTTTTTAAAAAGTGGATTTATTACTAGATTCTGCATGCATAAGAAAAAAGTAGAAGATACGGAAAAAATTCTGATTTTCGGTTTTCGATAAATTTACACGATTTAAGATTTCCTTTCATTTGAATAAACAGAAATTGACTACTTAATTAAAAAAAAAATGGATTTATTATTCTATCCTCTGCATATATAAGAAGAAAATATAGGATGCAGAAAAATTTTAGATTTTCGGTTTTTCATGAAGATACATGTTTTGAGATTTCCTGAACTCAGTTTGACCATTTTTAGAAAATGTCTGTCTTTTTGAGTTCGAACATTGTACTTTATGAACCAATGGACTTAATTTAACCGAACTTAATATTTGGTTGTACCTTGGTATGAATTGATGCTGATTAGCTTTTGGTCTATATCACCGAACAGGGGGGCGATTTCTTCTCATATCAGGAAAAGGTTCAGGATGTACAGTGTACTAAATTTCGAGAAATATATAAAATAAAACTATGCTGTTTTAATTTGGGCGCATATCAGCTGACAGGTGTCGCTGCTGTGTTGCAATTTAGTTACGTTTACGCTAAGATAATTACTTTGCTTTGCTTTGCAAGGAAAAGTGGTCACGTTTTAATCACTGGGCGATACTAGTACATATAAATACAGAATCTCGAGACATAACTATTATTGAAATTTTTCTCCTAATTCATCGAAATCTGAAACTAATCTTCTTTGACTGGGTAGACCAACTGGGCAAAGAAACAATCTAGTACGTGAGCAAAACAACTCTCTTTACCCGAATCACCATTTTACATCTAAAATACGAGCTTAAAAAAAAAAAAAAAACGATGTATTCAAAATGTCTGGGACACATCAGAACAAGACTAATGTACCCATAAATTAATTCAAAAAGTAACGAAAAATTATAATAGATTCATTGAGCGCTCATAGGCACAATATTGATGGACTTTCAAAGCTTGCGAAGTTTTGAAAATAAAGAAAATCGTTCGGATGTTTCTGTCTATCGAAGAGTATTAGATGGATTCTGATTGTTCTGGATAAGTTTGCGATGTTAATTACGGTGGCAGATCTAGTGGTAAAGTAGGAGATTAGTTTTCAGCGAAGTTTTCGTGCATTGATGGATCCAACAGTATTTTAAGGAATTTTCTTATAGCAGGTATTTAAAGTGACACTTCTGTAAGTACCCGTTTAAATGCCAAAATTTTCAGGATAAATAAGTTGAATTTGAAGTTGAGATTTAAATAGAGTCCCCAAACTCCAGAAAGTTTGAGTCGAGCTTCCTTCTCAGCAATATGTAGTGTAAATTGATGAACACTTTAGTGCAAACAAGTATCTTCAAACAAAAAGCTATATTATTTGTATAGTTAAAGTTCACTTGTCAACAAAAAAATTAATGCATGCACATGTTTCAGACATTTCTCATCACATACAATATACCTGGATATTTGGTATTTCGGGTAATCATTTCTCCCTCCCTCCTTTATTGAAGTTTAAGTAAATTGTGTTCAGTTTTATTTCTTGTACTCAATACACAAATTTCAGTTATCAGTATGTTGAATCAAGAAGTTTAAAATAAATAAATCACACAAGTCTTATATTCATATTTATAAAATTATTGTCCCATTCAAATATATTTATTTTAGATAGAAAATCTATCCCTTCCCATGTGTGAAAAATATTCACATATCTGCATTACACCCTGAATACATTGTCACTTTTTCATTTCACTTCAAAAGGACGATTGTCTTATTTCTTGACATATGGTCAAAATCTTATTTGATACTCATAAATGTAAACAAAAAATAATTAACTGTATAAATTTCATCTAAAAAAACTAATTTCTTTCTTAAAAAATTCTCTTCTGTCATCGAGTTTTCTTTTTGCAGATTGTCTAATCTGAACAAAACCATGTTTTATTTATTTTCTTTAGAAACATTTAAATATCCTATTCTGTCCTCTGTCTTAATTTTATTATTTATTTATTTAATAATTCGAATGTACTATAAAATTTATAAATAAGATATAAAGCAGGAGAGTCGTGTTATTATAATACAATTCTTTGCAGACGTATTGTTCTAATTATAAAGTTTTAAAAAAAGTCAAAAAATCAAAATACATTTCGTAAAGGAGACTGACCATGCAACAAATCCAATAACTGGTATTATTACAAAACTGCGTGTTTATGATTGAATTACTCAACTTTATAGATCCAATGAACGTGTACCCAGTTACATTGTACGGGTATCCTACATCAAAAATGTTTTTCTTCTCCCAGTCCGATCCTGAATCTGTACCAAATTCCATTTAGCCTTTCGGTTAGTTATGATAACTCACCACCTACTGTAACACACTATAACTTCGTTAATGATTGGATTTTCTAAAGTCCTACTACAAATATTCATTATTACTTCTCAAAACATAATGTGTAACGATCTAACCTAAAGAAATTTACATTAGAGACTATGCAAACTGTTTTCGAGGGGATCTGCTGTTAATACTTTATAGTAAAATGTGTTCTATTAGTTTATAACTGCAGTTGTGAAAAAGAAAAAACAAACTTTTTAAATCTTGAAGTCCAAGTAACTGGTAAACTTTTCTTCATATTAATTAGTCATAAATTTTGAAATAGACTAATTTTATATAAGTTTATATGGATAACCATAAAAAAATGTTGACTATAAAACCATCCGTGATTTTATTTTTATGTAAATTTATAGAATCTATTAATCTTCATTCCTCTCAATACTGTCATACTAATAATATTTTTATAGCCCCCCCCCCCTCTTCATTTTAATCCACTTATTGACGTTTCAAAAAATAAAAAATCTCTTAAAAATCCATTAAAAAAATATATGTAATAAAACATACTCTTAAAGAAAGAATAAAAAACTTTATTAGCCAATTGAAAAATATTCATCTCGCTCAAGAAACAGGAAATGGATTTGTATTTAACCCTTTTCTGGTTTTAATGCTCTAAAGCGCTCGAAATAGTCTTGCTATATTCAGAGATTTTTTTATTCAACTATCACCAATAGTTTTGAGGAGTGAAATTTGATACACATAATGGACGAATAATCTTCGAAGCGATTAGGCAACCGTTACAGCTAAATTTTATTTGTGGGTATTGAACAAAAAAAAAAAAAAAAAAAAAAAAAAAAAAAAATGAAATCTGGCAATACTAGAGCAGTAAAATGAAACTGAATCGTCAAATGGTTAAAAACAGAAAACAGAAAAATTCAATAGCTTTTGTCTACATATTTTTTTTTCTTATGTGTTTGGTATTAGGAAGTGGAAAATATTACTAAACAATCTGAAATAACGGTTTCTATTTAAAGTAAATTTTTTTCTAATTGAAGATTTCAGCTAAACTATTAAAAAAAGGGCCTTTTTATAAATATTATAGTATCGTAAAAAGATTAACATAAAATTTAAACAAATGTACAATAATGCATGGTTATTAGAAATATCAAATATGTAATATTCGATTCAAAATAGGACTGGTATATCAGTATTTCATAGCTGCTAACATTTCTAATATTTTAATCACCAGTTTTCTTTCTTTTTTTTTTTTTTCTTTTTTCAAGAATCTGCTCCCTATATTTTCGATGACTAAAGAAATTAAATAAACTGAAAACATATACAAGATTCTTCCAGTATAAAGTTTCTGTTGAAAAAAAAAAGAAGGCTAGAAACCTATGAAATTTGAATATCACATTTATTTAAAAATAATAATAATATTTTATATTGTATCACGAAACTTACAGAACGCATTTTTCATAGAACTAGATAGAAAACTATATACAAATATTCACTGCATGCATTCCTTAGAAATATTTTATGTAGTTGATTTTTATTCAAATGTTTCAAAATTGTCACAGTGTCGATAATCTTGGTAATGTCCGTGTTTATTTATTTTTCTGCTTTTTTTCAAAATATCGGAAATGAGTCTGTAGAATTCATTTTTAAATTTAACCAAAAAAAGTTCTTTTCAACTGATAAATGTTGACTTAATAAATCTCAAAGAAAAATGTTGTTGTCAGATAAACTAAAAAGTGTGAGTAAACTAATTTATTTATTTATTTTGTTTGCCAGTTTGTAATTTATTTTCGAAAATAAACTGATAGGCTGAATAGAGTGTATCTATTTTCTTTTCTTAGGAAATGAAGATAAACAAATTCTAAAATTTATACAATTCGAAATCGAAATTTGTTGTTTAAGAGCGAATTTTACATTCTTCAATTTAAAGCTTGGAAATAGTTGTATGTATATTTATATTTATATATATATATAAATCACAGAAATATAAGAAATCGTAAGAATTGTAAGAAATCATAGTAAAAATTAAAAGAAAAAAAATTATTTGTTTAATATTTTACTGAGCTCTACCATATATATATATATATGCTTTTCTATGTTTTTGGATTAAGTTTTGCTCAAGTATTGTTAAAATATTTTAATGGTTTTTATGCTACAAAAATTACAATCAGATTACATGGAAAAATCTTACTCGATAAAGCAAAAAAGTTTTTTTTTTTTTTTTTTTTTGAGTAATATGGGAAGCGAGTAATATGAAATAGTTATGAAGGAAGATATTTAATATCCATTTCCTAATTATCCATTTTCGTAGCATTTATAAATAGATAGTAATTGGATAGTAATAAGATTGGATAGTAATGGATAGTAATAAGATTTCGTAGCATTTATAAATCATAAATATTTGCAATACAAACATTTATTCTTCGACCACATTTCATAATACCATGGAAGCATCTGCGCAATCGCTAACTCAACGAGTCCAATGCTAAAATAGAGTGACAGTCAGCTGACTTAGATAAAATGAGCAATAACAGAGCGCGAAATTACTGGATGTTTTCTAAATTTCAAACTTTAGGTCACGCTGGCCTCCCTCCAACATTTTGGGCGCGTCCTCACTGCTAGTTTTAGGATATGTGGCCGCACTGTAATTTTGAAATTATTTTTTTAAATAAACGCATTTTGAAATTATTAAAAAAATAAAAATAAAAAGTACAAGTTTTACAAGAATTACAAATAACAAGTAATAATGTATATTCCTTATTACCCAAATTGCCAACTTGGAGAATAAATCAGCCTCAATCACCTATGAGTAGAAAACAGTTCACGGGAATAAGAATATTAACTAAAACAACTCCTTTACCAGAATTCGCACTAGGCATTCACTTATTTTACTGCTTCATAAATAGGTTAGAGAATTCCTAACACTTATCTCCAGAAAGTGCTGAATCTTGATAAAATAAAGGAGTTATGTGACAGACAAACAGCTCTTGTCTCTGACACAAGATGACCTATCATTCATAATTAACGCCTATTAAAGACGTTTCACACGTTTTCGATATTTTGCAGCTCCGTACAAGTAAGATGTAAAGGTATTTAATTTTCACGGAATTTATATATATCCTTAACCGTTTCCAAATTAAAAACGACATATATAATTACTATATTATAGTTATTTATTAATATTTAAATGTGTCATAATATTTGAAATTTATTATTACAATTTTATAAAATGTTTCCGGGAAATACACAATAAAAATTATTTAATTTATTTCTTTAAAAAAATAATCTTATTAATTTTTTTTCTTTAGAATTATTATTTTTAAAAACACAAAATTTTAGTAAATTTATAAACACGTGTTTTTTGCGATATAATATGAGGCATTTAATGAATTATTTATAATATTGCAATGTTGGTACCTATGTTATTACCTCCACTATTACATTTTATTATATTGTTTGTATATTATATTTATTATATTACGCGGTTAAACTACATATTTAAGTCGTTTTAAGAAATTAATGTAGTGCTAATATTTTAAGTCAATGCTACATTTTCAGTAAATTTTGAATTTTTGAATTGATTTTATTTTCGTTTTAATGCTTAGTTGAATAATTATACTATACTAAATGCAGAATGATTAATTAAGTTGAAAGAATAATAATTAATTTACTACATATATATATATATCAAAATGTCACTTGTATAATAAATTAAAAATACAGTGTTTCTATAATTGTTATTCTTTCAACTTAAATATTATGCATATGCTATAATTTTCGTTTACATTCTTACTTAGGTAATTAGTTATGTGAAAAATAAATGGATAAATTAATCTGAATAAATAATATATATATATATATATTTAAAGCACTGTACACATGTCAGTAATTTAAAAAAGAACACTTTGACTTAGAATTAATTGTTTAGGAATATATTGATTTGAATGAAATTTATATTTCTCAATAGAAAATAAAACTTATAAAAATTAAAGTGTACTCATAAGTATTTAAAATTTTACACAATGAATTTTATTTTTTCTTACTCCGCGTTTATAATGTATATATATATATATATATATATATATATATATATTAAATATATAATATAGTTCAATTTTTCGCAATAATTATTATTATATATTTTATTTATTTATTTTTTGCTTTCCCGCTTTATTTTTCTAATTATTTAATTTTTAATTTTAATTTTTATTTAATTTAATTTTTTTTTTGCTTTTCCCTTTTTAAGAGTAAAGTAATTTAAAACAATTTTATACACTTTTGTTAGAAATTGAAATCAAATCTAACAATTAGTATATATATATATATATATATATTTAAGTATTTCATTTAAAAAAGCTGTATATTTCATTCATCAATTTATTTTCAAAAAAAAAATTTCTATCCATATCATTCTTAAAATAAACATGAACAACAGAGAATTATTATAGACGTTTATCTGGACTTATTTTATTTATCAAACTGAAGAACTTCTTCAAAAAGTATCTTTTAAAAACATAGTCATAACTATATATATACATACACATTCCCGCAGCAGTTAATAATTAAAATAATTTGCAGATTTTTAACATACTCATAGATATATATTTAAGAGTTTCTTTGTTAATCATGCACTCAATGTTAATACAACTTTTTCAAAATATCATAAACGTGAAAACACTATAAAGAATGAATTTCGCTAATAATTTATAACGTGAGACTTTTAGGCGAGTTAGAGTTCATCTCGTTGGTTAAGCCTTTTAGAATTTTCCTCGGTTTCTTAAAATGTCATTTAGTATCATTTCAGAACTTTGAAAATCTAGTTGGCATAGGAGGATTTAATTTCTCACCATATATTTGTTTGAAAAATTCCTTCAATCGAGTATACTAAACTCATGTTAAGAGAAATAAATGAACTTGGACTGTAATCTAGAAGGATCCAGATTAAAATATCCCCAGCTACTTTGACACATAGGATCTTTTAATTATTTTTATTACGGTTAGATTGTATTTTACTTTTCGTGGTATTTCCTACTTTTAACAATGCAGTAATCTCCATGCATGTCGCACGTTTTTGTAAAATTGTTAACCCTTATCACATTTTAAGAAAAAAAAAATGAATATCGTATAACATATAATGTTTTTAAATTAAATTATTCGTAGTCAGTGATACGTCATGAAAATATCAAAAATGGCATTTAAATCTGGTCAGACATTTTCACGTTAAAAGTTTTCATTATAATGCTTGTTTAGTCGAAATTTCGACCTTTTCCTTCATATTAAATAAATCGTAAAGTCCGATTCGCTTACGAAGTTTGCAAAGTATATTCACAGTCAATAATCTTAATGCCAATATAATTAATGATAGTTTAAAACTGAATAGGCATTTTTACGTTGAAAATATTTTTTTAATGCGAATTCATGTGAAATATTGCCTTTACATTCTATGTTAAGAAGGTTCCGAACAATTACCAAAGTTTTTAAATTTGAATTCTAAAAATAAATAGCATTCTTTCCAGTACCATGTGATATTTTAAAATGTGACATTTAAAATCCTATTTACCATAATTTTTTTCTTGAGATAAAATTACTATAACTAAAAAACTAACGATATGAATTACCTATGGACTGAAACTACATCGATTTTCCAAATTTAGTTTTTCTTTAGACTAAAAATGTTTAAAAAGTATAAAAAAAAAAAAATAATAATAAATAAATGAAGTCGAGGTAATTCTACACGTACCTTTGTGGGGAAGTTACTCATATTATTTAAATAAATCTAATTTTTATTCGAAAATTATTAATTACCAAATCATCAGCTAAATAATATCAGTTCATTCAATTCCTTTAATGGAGTAATACAAACTGTCTTTTAATATTTATTGAAAAACCACAATTTGCATTTTCCGTTAAGCTCAAACAATTAAGTGTAGATTTATTACTTTGTTTGTTAAATAAATATCATTAACTGATGCAATTTAATTTTTTTCCGGTTAATAAATAACTTTTTGATTACTCATCAGAAGTCAACTGACTGATAGTTCAAAGTATAATTTATTAAACAAATTACTTTTTTAGAAAACTCAGTGTTGAATAATATTGCACAAATTTATTTCTGTATAGCTAAATTTAGAAATACCTGTCAGATAATATCATTAAAAAAAGATTTAGTTTCTAAATTACAATTATAGTGCGATCGTTAGATGTAACGGTTATTTATTTTAAGGATTTATTTTGTTGGCGAAATAATTGGTTTTGAATTTTAATAACGATTTTTTTTATTCAAAATATTTATATCATTTTATTCGAGAAACAAAATATTTAGCACTATAATTTAGCTGTTATTTTCTGAATATTGGCTTTTTAATTCAGACAACCCTGATATGTTCTAGGGAACGGAACACAGATATGCTTCAAATCATCGTATAGCTATGTCGCATTTATATTCACTCTCTCTCACATCTTATTCGACACTCTCAACGCTTAAGACTTGATTATTTGTATCATCATTAAATGTTGTACAGCGCTCTGTATTAATTTTTAGAAATATTTATCCGTGATATTTTTGGTAAGTTTCTTCAATAAAGGCATACTGATGACTGCAATGGATTATTTTTTTTAAATGATTCTAGTTTACAATTTCTTGCAACTTACTACACTGAAAGAACGATCACTACGGCAACAAACTTTAAAGCACATATTGGAGCCAAAGCACCAGAAGTTGAGCATGTCGGGTTTAGGGGAGAGGGGCTGTATTTAGTCTTATAGTTTGGTGTACTTTGTTACTATTCCCAATTTTTAAGAATTTGGATTGTTAAATGGGATTTCTACCTTCACACCTACAATATGTCAATTTAATGTTTCTCTTTTTTTGAACCAGTAATTTATTGATATTTTAGTGAAAATTTTCTTTCTTCTGCCCGAGAAAAAAAAAAAAAAAAAAAAAAAAAAAAACTTTAAATGATGAAACTGAACTGTTACTCAGAATCTTCCTGTTTTGTGAACCAATTATTTATTGATCTTTCAGGGACATTTCCCGCTGTTCTGCCCGAGCGAGCGATTCCAGTCCGAATTACCTTCAAACGGTTACCTCTTAGATCTTTAGTTCATAATCTTGTGTCCTTCCACAGTGAGTTAGTCGACTTCTGCAGTTACTCACATATATATTTTTTAAATCTAATTTTTATTCGAAATTTATTAAGTACCAAACAATCAGCCAAATAATATCATTTCACTCAATTCATTTAACTTAGTAATACAAACATTTTTTTTTTTTTTTTTTCTTAATTATAAAATGACTTATTGAAAGTGCACAATTTGTATTTTCCGTTAAGCTCAAATAATTGAGTGTAGATTTATTACTTTGTTTGTTGAATAAATATCATTAACTGACGCAATTTAAATATTTTCCGGGTAATAAATAACTTTTTTATTATCTATCAGAAGTCAACTAACTGACAGTTTAAAGTATATTTTATTAAATAAATTACTCTTTTAGAAAACTAAGCGACAAATATTATTGCACAAGTTTATTTCATTATAGCTAAATTTAAAAATATCTGTCAGATAATATCATTAAAAGAAAAAAGAGAGAGAGAGATTTAGTTTCTAAATTACAATTATAGTGCAATCGTTAGATGCAACGGATTTTTTATTTTAAGGATTTATTTTGTTGGCAAAATAATTGGTAATAAGTTTTAATAGCATCATTTTAAATTCAAAATATTTATATCATTTTATTCGAGAAACAAAGAAAGTATTTGGCACTATAATTTGGCTGTTTTTTACTGAAGAGTGGATTTTTACTTCCCACATCCCTGATCTGTTCTAGGAAAGGGACACATATCTGCTCCAAATCATCGTACAGCTAAGTCGGAATTACATTCCCTATCTCCCCCATCTTATTCTACAATCTCAACGTTTAACCCTGAATTATTTGCATCATCCTTAAATGTTGTACATGGCACTGTTTTAATTTTGAGAAATATTTATCCTTGATATTTTTGGAAAATTTCCTCAATAAAGGCATCCTGATGACTGCAATAGATTATTATCATTATTTCTTTCTTTTTTTCTTTTCTTTTTTTTTTTTTTTTTTTTTTTTTTTTTTTGTATGTTTCTAGTTTACAACTTCTTGCAACTTTCTACACTAAAACAACGATTACTACGGCAACAAAATAATTATTTCCCGATATATATAAAGGGAACGAAAAAGCCACAAATAGCATTGAATACAGGCCATGTTACTTAGAACAGATATTCGGCATTACAAGTTCTTAAACTAAAAAGAAAAAAAAAAAAATCTGGTTTGAAACAACCATACGAATTCCATTATACACTACTACACGTATTATATGCATTTTTTAGAGATAATGTGATCAGAAGGCATAAAATTGACCTAACGAAGTAGAACCTAAAATATTTCTGGTAAGATTAACTCAATAAAATTGTGAAGATATATAAAACAAAGTTTACACAGTGAGTTAAAAAACAAGATTAAAAATGGTAGAGTTATTTTTTGAGACACCAATTTCCGAAATCTAAAACTGACCTACCTAAGCAGGATGGCAGTTAATTTTCCTGTAATAACCACGTAATACATAAGAAAGGGTACCTAAAATGGATTTATGTAACAATTCTTAAGAAAATCGTTAGAGAAGTTTTTCAGATAACAACATTTACCAAAACATGGAATACCTTAATTATTGACCGGAAAACAATAATTACACACAAAAAGATGTTTAAAAGGGGAGTTAATATGGAGAGTTGGAAAAAAATCTGTAAAGCCGTTTCTAAAGGTACGCACTTTCGAGACCTGAAATTGAGCTATTTATAAAGAACGCATATCGATTTTCCTGAACTAACGAATCATTTCTTTCGAAATGACATATAATAATGTGTTTATATAGCAACCTTGAAAAAAATCGTTAGAGTCGTTTTTGAGATATGGGCTTACGGTCTTGCATGTGTTTAATTTGCAATTTATTCTAAGAATGATTCAGCTTTTTATGCAAGAATTTATTATCTACAATAATTAATTTAGAAATGAAAATTGTACAAAATTGTATTATTAAATTGTGCTGTAGCTTCTTTTTTATTTATTAATTATTTTATATTTTCAGGCTATTTAATAAAAATTGTAAATATAATTATTTGGAATATAAACTATAACTAGTAACTTCATAAATTAAAGATACCAGAGGTTATTAAAAACTTAATGTTTAAAGAATATATATATATATTTAAATTAGTAACTACTATAACATAAACCTAATTATTAACAAACTGTATTGTTGTCTAATCGTCCAAACATATTTTTCATAACATGAAAGGCCGAAAATCAAAATACTAAGGAAAATGAATAACTGCTAGAGTATTCTAAGTTATTTCACTCAGAAACATAAATTACATATTTATTATATTTATTATAATGCCTTTTTCTCTTTTAAAGCATTAAAATTATTAAATATTTTATTTTATTTCTGCTATTCTAAATAGTTTACAAATAAATATTTCAAAAACTGCTCACAATAAAACTGTTAGTTACAGAGAAAACATAATTAAGTTCGAGAAAATTACATTTGAAGTTAACTTAATTAGATTTAGGATATAAAAGTTCAAGAAATTCCTACTTAAAACCATGTAGTTAATTTAAAGGCTTTAGAATGTTTGAAAAAGCATAATTACACATTTTGTCGTTGTACACATTTCGTGTATAATTTATATTTATATTTAATATGTTCGTGGTTATATGCAAAGTGACAATATAAGAACAAACTTTATTTACTCTCATTATGTTTATTGCTGACGATTAAGGAGCAATGGAAAAATAAACGGGAATGGAATCACATGTAATACTTTTAATAATTACTGTTAAAAAATGTAATTTAAAGTTTTTGAAATCATTATTATTCACAAGCTGCATAATTTTTATATGTTTTTTTTTTCTTTCGATTTACGATTAATAAATTTAATTCGTTTTGTTTCGGTATAAGCAAAATTATTTTATAGATGGCGCAATAAGCGCGCTGCATCTAGATAACCTGTATTAGAAAGAGACTGGACATTGACCAACCGGCCTTTTTACGAAATCTGCCATTTTAGTGCCAGTTGCTCCATTGCTTAACATTACGCTGAGAATAAATTTTTATTATTTTACATCATGACTGGAGGAGAACTTATTTATTGCACTTTTATTTTGTTGGAAACTACTTTAATTTAGAAATATTTTTAAAAAGTAAAAATTAAAAATGCATTATAATTTATTATATACTAGCAGGTTTTGCCCGCTTCGCTGGTTAATATATTTAAAGGGAACTTTTTTTCCTATATCGCTTAGATAGATAGAGAGATAGATAACTGAAATTGCTCAAGAGCTTGCTTGAGTGCCTGTCCCTATTGTCTTTGACAATGGCTTCTAGAGGGCTTCCATTTGGGTGCTTATTAGATAAGAGTTTCGAAACGGACAGTATAAAAAAAAAAGATGAAGTACCTTTTTATAGTTGAATCCCAATTACATATCAATAACACTATACGTACTATACATATCATTTATATTCATGTTATTTCCTAAATTTATTTCATTTATACGACCAATCATAAACTGACAGCAATTGCGCACAGAATATAATATTACAGTATGCTTGATCGGCTACGTCTATCGCATGAGACAATTAATATTTTGTGATTAAATATACTTCATGGTTAGGGAAAAGTAGTAGGTATATAGAAAGATAAATAAAAAAAAAAAATATGTAAACCTGATCATGGTATAACCTTAATATATATCTCCTTGTCGACTTCTGAGTTTTTGCCGCCATTCTAGATGAAAATGCATAATTTATGAAATTATTGTTTCTGTTTCTTTTCTTTTCTTCAATATTTTATAATTTGTTTATATCTTTGATGCGTTACTTGGCTAAAAGTGGCTGTGGCGAAAGTAGAATTATTGACGGAAAATTTCCGAACTAATTTAGCATTAAATTAAAAAAAAAAAAATGCCTAGGATTACCAATAAATAAAGCTCTTTAATAAAATGCTGAATTAGCTTTCATGCCAAGCGGGGTCCATCCATGCCAAAATCATACTATTAAAAAAAAATAATAACTAAAGTTGAGGTATATCAAAAGAGGTTATAAAACAAAATTCGGAAGAAACATGCTAGATTTTTATTATTATTTTATTTTAAAGTTATAAAGACGTTATTCTCTCACATGCATGAACAAATTTAATACTTAATATTTCATTTTTTCCCTCGCGTGAAAGCACATTTCATTTTATGTTGGAGAAAAAATAATAACTGGTTAACTTTTTAGCAAGAATTAAAAATTTAAATGACTAATTTTAGAGCAATTACCAGTTTATTATTTTTATATTTTTTTGAACATGTAATCAAAATTTCGAAAATCGGGCTTCGAAGTGCATCGGAACAGGTCATAACGCACCATCATGCAAAACTATGTAGCTCTGCGATCAGTCGTTTTCTTAAAATGCTCCGGATATATACACACAATGACACACACACACACAAACATCTTATTGTATTATATGTATAGAACATGTTTTAAATACAGTCGGTAACAAAAGTCTCCGAACACTAGCAGAAATTCCTATTAAAAAAAAAGTACACTTTATACAGTTTTGTTAAATAAATACTTGTCGAATCCTGTTCTTAGTCAGTCTAAGAACAAGGATCGACAAATATTTAGTTAACAAAACTGTATTAAGTGTATTAAGTATTCCTATTTTTATATAGGAATGTTTGCTAGTGTTAGGAGAATTTTGTCATTAATTTTTGATTACCGACTGTACTTTGAATTATCTTATTCATGCTGTTTTACGAATTTTCCCCTAACATATAAGTTAATTACTTTATTTATTAGCTAGCTATTAGTTTTAAAGGTCTGTTTTGCGACATATTTAACATGTTAGATCTGAATGTATCTTTTTAATATATTTTAAAGTACATATATAAAATAACTAAATTAATTTTATTATTATTATTATTATTATTATTATTATTATTATTATTTGTTAGTACGCAAAACATATCCTTTCCTATATATATATATGATAAAAGATAAAAAAAATAAGGTGTATATTATTTACTAGCATGTGAAATATAAATTCCTTTTAAATAATATTCGCCACAATAAATTTTAAAAATAATATTAAAACAAGTTATTGTTTTTATTTACATAATATTTAAAAAATAAATAAATAAATAAATAAAATCAATGAAATAAGCTAATGCAAATAAAATAAATAAAAAAAAATATATATATTTTTTTTTTTTTTTTAGTTTTTTTTAAATATTAGTTAGTATTTTGACAAATTATTGTTAATTAAATTTATTTTTTTAATTATTGGTTAACAGTTTTACAAAAAAAATATTTACGTCACTATTAATAATAATGCGTGATTGAAATTAATTAAATATGTATTTATAGCTTGTAAAAATATAACATAAATACTTTTATAAAATAAAAATTTCCTTTCTTCTGCCGTAGTTTTATATTTATTTATGAATTACTTCACAAAAACTAGGTTTACCATATTTTCGTTAAAATTTGTCGAACTTTTTATATATATATAATGTTTGTCCTCAGAAACAATAAGGTAGATATACTTTCCCAATCAACGTATTTTGCTTAATATAGCTATATTTTCCTAAATACATAACAAAAAATTCCTCTGTTTTCCGATCGGAGTTGAAAAAGTAACCATATCTCATCGAAGGTTAAAACAAAATTCGTTTTCCTTCATTTTTTTTTTTCTAAGACGAAAATAATTGCATATTTACGTTCGGCAGTGCTTTTTGAATAAATTTAATACACTTTTTTTCTATTTATGTTGTATAGAAAAGTGTCAATCGCGAAGAAAACGCATTACGTTCTAAGGGGATCGCTCCGATTAGGCACTAAAATGGCCGACTTTCTGTTAATGTCCAGTTTCTTTCTAATATAGGGTCTCTAGCTTTATCTAGACACCCTGAATGAAGAGGGACTGGACATTGAACAAAAATGGTGGATGTTTGTCCGAAGACAAGTCGAACGCTGTTTAGCGTAAAATAATTTTACTAGCATTTGAAACTTTTCTTTTATTAAAAAATCTCAAAGAAACAGTTCTATTTATCTTCAGAGAACAACGCAGAGAAATAGTTACAAATTTATCATAACGTAATGCTATGGTACATAACATGTTGAATAAACATGGCGGATTAACCGACGGGTCAATGTCCAGTCTCTTGTCTCTAACTCTATCTGTTTAGAAACCTTCTATTGGGAGTGAAGAGACTGGACATTGATCCGTTGGCAACTGATTAAAATTGAACGTCTAGATATACAGATTTTATAAGATATATTTAGGTAATTAAAACTAGTATGAACGCAAATAAATAAATTGCAACTTGCTATGTCAATTACTTAACATGACTTAACAACTATAACACGTATTTTTGTTTGCTTCATTGGATCAATTGCAACCATATTCATTATGTACATGTAAGTATCTGATATCTGTGCAAATTCATAAGTTTTAAGAGAACTACTTTAAAATTCATTTGTGCACCTATTATTATCCATTGCAACGAAAACAAGTCCTTCATTTTAAGAATTATCTTCGCCAGTAAGAAAATATTTGATTCGTTTTAAAATTTTATATATGCTTTCTGTGACAATATTTTTAAGCCCCCCAAAAAAGGCTTGGTAATAAACATTGTAAATAAAATAACAAAATTCTATAATAAGGTATTAATTGTAATTTTTTTAAGCGTACACGTCATTTAATAATAAATGGAATTTTATAAAGCACCTTCTAAAGAAATTTAATAATAAAAATTTTTTACTGAAACATTAGAAGAAAAATACAAGATTTTATTTATACATATAGCATATACTGAACAAAATATTGACTAGACCAGGGTAACAAGACTTAAATTTATTTGTACTGTGGATATTACGTTAGTTCTGTCTCAAATACGTCCTGTCAATTGCAATATCCTTCACCAACTGAACTTCATTATTTACAAGAAAAAGTGAAAGAGCAGTAGAAATGCAGAAAAGAAAAACAAATTTTTTCCTGAGTTATAAACAGGTTTTATTGCAGGGATTTTATACTTTCGACTCATCTTAAACTTATAAATAACTTTATACTCATTACATTTTTATCAACAACATCACTTCAAGTTATAGCATATTAGAGAATTATCTTACAAAAAAAAAAAAAAAAAAAAAAAAAAGAAAAAAAAAAATCTTGTAAAATCGGGATTTGACCACTCATTTATTTGTGTATTTATTTATTTATTTTTTCTTTTGAAAATTTTTAAATACGTTGCAAAAATCTATTTACATATAAAGTAATTTCAATCAAATAAAAATTTAACGTTGGTCATCGGGCTGAAACTTGGTCATGGCTGAAACTTGGTCGGGCTGTTTCATTGGTCATGAAACTTTATTAAAAACAATAAATCTTTAATTTTATCAGTATAAGAATATGATAATAAAAGCAAATTCCCTGGACGAACATTTTATTAGTCTTCGTTATGATTCAAATAATACATGCACATTTTATATTATACTAACAGACTTTGCCCGCTCCGCTGGTCAACATATTTAAACGATTAAAAAAAAAAAAAAAAAAAAAAAAAAAAACTTTTGTACCGCTTTACAAATAGGAAATGAAAAAAAAAATTCATCGAAATTGTTAAAAAAATGTCGCTCCGGGTCCTTTCTGACTTAGGTAGAGATTTCCCCACCGCAACGCTTTGAGTCGTTATCTCTTGTGCTTGCGACAACACCTTACCCACGAACTTCAATTTGTTTGCTTACTGGATGACAGTTTTGAAACGTAGAGTATCGAAAAATATCAAAGTAGACTTTTATATTTAAATCGCAACTATATATAAACAATACTTTGCGTACTATACATAGTGTTTTTTGTCACGTTATTTCTTATATTTTATTTGATGTATTCTTTCAACCATAAAATGACAACATTTTCACGCCAGTATAACAGTTAATACAATATGCTATGAGAAATAACTTTTATAAACTTTTGCTTATTATCTGGCAATCATCTCACTTAGATGAGCAACGTGGCTGCATAAAGCCAAATTTCCAGTTTAAACAGCCGAAAATTTTTATATCTTGCTAAAAACCATCTTACGAATATTTCGTTGACATTTAATTATTTTGCCATCTCGCGTATTAAAATATTTTTTTTTTATTTTTATTCTAAAATTAACACTTTTTGTGGTATAGTTAATTGCCTTATCCTTGCTTTTTTTTGAAATACTTTCTAAAATTACAATTTTCATGATAATTGCATTTATTTTTGAATCAATCCTAAAGTGTATGTGGAGGACGACGTAATAAAAATCTGTTCGAAAATTTGCTTTTTAAACGATAAAATTGATTGGCGGCTGCAGAAACAGAAAAAAAAAAAAAAAAAAACATCCAAGTGCAGTTTTTTTTTTTTCCTTCACTGTACGTAAATTTAATGAATATTCTTTTTCTTAATGCATATATCTAAGTTTCGTGCATTTATCCAGGGGGAGATTTAGATTTCTTCCAACCAGGAAATAGAGTCAATGTCATCAGGTTTGCATCCATTTTGAATCAGCGTAGTTTCACGAATTTTCCTTCCCGTATAAATAATTTATTATATATATATATATATATATATATATATATATATATATATATATATATATACATGATAAAAACTGAGATATAGCCATCACATAAACTAGATTTAATTACATCAGTTTAGCGCCACCTATCGATTAATATGAACCAAAATTAAATATGCAAGTTTTTAACGATTACCTATCTCACATATTAGGTTGGGAGCATTTGTATTTTAAAACTTTTCAGATATAAACTTCCTTAAATGAGAGAAATCGTAGTACAACAATGCCACCTGTTAGGCGATGTATCTCTAATGCTAATCTGGAACAATTTACTTTAAGGTCCAAACAAATATCAAGTTTTGTTAAAACTATTTTTCTGTTTGGATTACACAGCATTCACAAAATCTTGCTAACACACAGAGATAGAAATTTCTAAATATGTTCGAATAGTGTTCATGTCATTTCGTAACACTAATATTTATCAAAAACCGAAAATTTTTAAAATTTACCTAAAACAATGCTCTCTTCTTCTGTATTTTAAATAAAGAAAAAAAATACAATTTTACTTGGCAATTTTAAATGCACCGTTTGGTCATTACTACCATAAAACTGCGTTGAAGATATCCCTTAACCACAATTGTATGCATATACATATATATAAGAAAAGGATTATATATATATTAATTACAAATTAATTAAAGTATATTTCTATTAAAAAGGCGCCAAAGGCAGCACTAAAATTATACAAGAATTATATATTTTTGAAAATAAAGTAATAAATACGTGTAATATTTTAAGATAAGTGGGCGTGGCTAACAAAAAGAAAAAGAAACTAATAAATAAAAAACAACGAATTAAAGTATCAAAAAAAAATTTGTAAAAATAACATTTCATGTGAAAATGCCTTACACGTATTTATTACTTTCTTTCTAAAACTATATTATATATGTGTGTACGTATGTAAGTGGGCTTTACTCTTATTGTGATTTAATAAGTTTTACCACCTCTACTTTTACAGATTTAACCCCTATCAAACGAGTAAAAGAAAATTTTAGTTGTTTTTAAGGTGGAAAAAACAACTTACCCAAGTAACAAAAATTATATCTGTAGTAAACAAGAACGAAGAATCATGAGGTACGAATTGATCATAAACACTTTCCAATTGTGCGTTCTTGTTCTATAACTTTCATTGTTCTTCACATTTGTAATCAAAATACGCAGAGACAGAAAGATTGATAGACATACAGATAGACTAATTGTATTCATAATCACTCTTAAACATAGTTGAAAAATGTCAAAATGGCTCAACGCAAATGAAAATTCAGCCCTGACATTCTGATTGCAGTTCTTAATGCATCTGAATATTTTAGTGTAGCCTTGTAAAACTGAAAGGTTAACCATATCATTTTCTATATAAACCTTGTTTTAGCATATTAACAATAAATGTCAATGTCTTTATGATTTTTACAGTAGAAAGTTATTTAAATGTGATTTATAAAAATGTCTCTGCATTGGAATTTTTTTGGGTGTTCCTGTACACAAACTATTTGTGCATGACCTATTATAGGCATTATAAATAGGAAACATTTCATAGTAAACTTTAATAACAATTATCAATTTATAAAATCACTGAAAATATTTGAAGACGATAAGGATGGGCAGACGAACAGATAGAAAGATGGACGGTCGGAGAGAGAGATACAAGAACTGAAATCATATTCACAGTTAAAAAAAAAAAAAAATATATATATATATATATATATATATTTAGAAAGTGATCGAAACGTTTAATATAAACGAAAATGCAATTCCAACAAATTTCCTATAATAACAATTAATGTAACTGAATATTTTTGCGTATGCCTATAAATCTAATGCTAATCATACTGCATTCTATGGAAATCATTCTTTTGTACATATGAATAACTTATTTTAATTTCATTAAGATTTGTGCAAAGTAAAGTCATTAAAATTTGGTTCATAGGAATATCTCTCATGAAACGCAATGCTTTGGAGTACCTTCGGATGACCCTATATACACAAACCAATATAATTATTCAATACGATTTGAGTAGGGAACATCCGTAAATGAACTTGAATAGCATTTATCAGTTTCAAGGAATACAATGAATTCTACAGAATTTAGAGCACGGAGATACAGTTAAAATGATAGATATATGGACAGAAAGATACATTAATTGAAATCATATTCACAGTTAAAAAATATTTCGAAAGTGATAAAAACATTTAAAATAAACGAAAATACAATTTAAGCAAATTTTCGATAATAGCTCTTAATATAACTGAATCATTTTGTGTGACCCTGTAAATCTAATGCCATTTACACTGTCTTCAATTGGAATTCTTTTGTGCATATTAATAACATGTTTTAATTTCGTTAAGATTTGTGCAAAGTAAAGTTATTAAAATTTGATAAATAAAAATACCTCTCATAGAACGCAGTGCTTTGGAATACTTTCAGGTGTCCCTGTATAGAAACCAGCGTTCGTATATACTGCATTTTTATAGGGTAAAATTCAATAGTGAACTTGAATTGCATGTTTTAATTTCATTAAGGTTTGTCTAAAGTAAAGTTATTAAAATATGAGTTATAGAAATACCTCTCATAGAACGCTATGCTTTGGATTTATTCCGGTTGTCCCTACACAGAAACAAGTAGAGGTATCCACACCACTTTCAAAAGGAACATCCGGTAGTACACAGAAGAAAGTCCATGAGTATTTACGGGAGATAGAGCGATGACAGAGAGGCGGACAGACAGGCAGACGGATAGGCAGACAGACAAACTGAAATCATTAAGACTTTTCAGCATTGTTGCAAAGAGTTAAAAATACACATAATGTTAAAAATATATAAGTAGAACCATCTAACATTCGAAACTTGCATTATACCTTTTATTCATTTTTTACAAAAATAGTTTTTGAATAAAATTTAATATTAAACTCACAGTATTATAAAACATATTTTTATTTAATATAACATATGTTTTCATTTACTTTCGAATGTACTAAATAAATGAGATGATGATAAATTTGTAATAAGGTTCGAAAACTTTAGCAAGATTAAATCTCTCATTTCACCAAGTTTGTGAATTCAAACTCTTTCGACCACATAATTCAAAAGCGAATTGAAATTAATCTTATCTCTTATCTATGCTTTGATTTGCATTTCGTCTCGTGATTTAGTAATATACGTAGCACAGGTTATTATGAGAGGTACTGAATTTATCCTAGTGTTTTGAATTTGCATCATTTAGATGCAGGAGCGAAATAGTAGTGTTGAAGTTCTTTTAATAGTACAGAAGACAAAAATAATTAAAATTTGAAATTTCATTTCTAAATCTGTATAGAAATGTGTTGTTTGAAATATCGTCTCATACAGCTTTTAATATTCAATTAATATTATTAATCTAAGGAATGAAGAGAACACTTTTAAAATTCCACATATTGTTTTCATATTTACAGTATTTAATGAAACTTATATTAAGATAATCTACACTTTCCTCAGCAAAGACTTTTATAAAATTATTCTTTTCTAAGTTATCTTACAGGTTGGTCCGAAAAACATGGTAGAAAGTAAGCGATCGTTGTGGAAAAAATAAATCATGCAAGAAACTGAAACCTATGTTATTGAATAAAGATATGAATGACATTTAATATACAAGGTGCTCGAAATGTCTACCGTCCCTGGCTATAGTGTTATAAAGCTAGTTCTGAAACTCTGTCATAAAGCGCTGGAGTGTGTCGGAATCAAGTGCATCAGTCTCAATTCTGATGGTCGATTTCAGGCCCTCAAGTGAATTAGGGGATTCCTATAGATTCTGTCCTTGGTGTAAACCCAGAAGAATAAGTCGCACGGATTTAGGTTCGGACTGTATGGGGACCCCTCTATCCCGTGCCCCGTGAATTTTTCTGCATCCAATGTAATCAAACGCTCACTAAACGTGGTTTTGCGCCACAGGCAGATATCAGCAGGCCTATGGGGAGGAGCCCCATCTTGCATGAACCAGTACTGGCACGTCATGTTGAGACAGCCCGCTTCAAGGCCAAAGTGACGCTCTAGAAACTCTCGATACTTCACTCCCGTGACCATACCGTCAATGAATATCGGACCACTCATCCGCTTCGACGATATAGCACACCACACCGTGACCCTTTGTGGATACAGTCGTGAGAGGACACTGAGATGAGGATTGTCCGTACCTCAATGGCAGCTCAAAAAATATTCTTACGATAAATAATCGTTCTTCCAAGGTCAGTGGTTCCATATTGGTTATTCATTATTTCCGGTAATCAAGCATTCACTTTAAATGTCAATATATGTGCAATTACAATATGGAAGAATTATACTTATATCAGTACATTTAAAATCAGGAACTTAAAATACTTTCTATCATGTTTTTTGGACCACTCTGTAATAATTAATCATGCTAAAATGAAATAAATCTTAATTTCTGTAATAATAATAAAATATTTATCCTTTTTATTCTATTTTTAAAATGAATTAAACCACCAAATATCTTTTTAAATTTTCAATTACTTTTCCAGTATTTGATGAGTTGGAAAATATGTACAGCAAAAGCAATTTGCAGAATTACTGTATTTTTACTTTTTCTTCCCATACATGATAGAAAACGAATTGTTTTGGGACAAAATTTCGAAATAGTGTTTTAATTATAGTCATACATTTGAGGTTCAACGAATCAAAACCACTGGTCTTTAGCTGTTAGTATGTGTTTCTGTCTATCTGAATGAGTGCCTGTGTGTCTCTTATCAGCAGATCCCAAGAACAAATTGGAAGAGAACGTCCGAACTAGGTATTTTATTCTGAATCATAAAGGGATGATTATTAAGTAGAATTCTGGGATTCCACTATAGAAAGTTCCAATTTATTGTCCAGGTCCATTCTCCTGTAAAAGATATAGATGGTCGATAAAGTAAAACAGACTAATTGATGCTGTATAATATATTTTTACTTTGGAGAGGTTTCATTGGAAATCAACAGTTCTTTAATAGTGGAAGTACATATAGACCGTAGTTACGAAAATGCAAATGGTAGAGGTAAGAGAGAGAGCTACGTGCTCGCGTATTATTTAAACAGCCGTTCGGGAGCGAATTCTGAAGTTTTCATTCCAGCAATCAAGATCCAACTGCTGTATCACGCCAAGTTTTCCGAAATAGTGCCAAATTTTACATCCAAACATAATCCATTGTCTAGCGATTAAATTAATATAAATATTTTGAATTTAGAGAGTTCGTTATAAAAGTTTATGCCAAACGTTTTGCCAAATTTTATCTCCAGAATATCGTTGCGTAAGGGAGACAGAAAGTCGACGATTTATTACCACATCCTGTTACTTAGAAATATAAATTACCACTTAATGATATTACAACGGAAATTTATTGCTTTATTTAATTTCTAATAAATAAACTTAGGCAATTTCAAAGAAAGAAATATAGTTATGTATACACACCGGTTAATAAATGAAAATAATATATTTTATATTTTATTTTATTAAATGATTTAGGAGAGATTTGAATTCAGACGACAGACTGAGAGACGTCATTTAAAAAGATGACTAGCAGAAATAAATAATTAATTTTAAAGAATATGTTTTCGTTCTCAGAAGATTAATTTAATAGATTAATGGATAAAATATTATTAGAATTAAGATATTTATTTATAGAGACAAATGCGATTAAATATACAAGATATTTTATAATTTCGTTAGATATTTTATTAGACATTTAATTTATTGAAAATATAGTAATTAATTATTACATTTATTTAAAACTGTAATTAAAACTCATATATGTGAAGGAATGCCTTCACAATGATATATCATAAAAATTGAAATTTTTATTGAGAGTAAGCAAAAACTTTGTTTACAGGGACAGTAAAATAAAATCAAATACAATGCGTTTATATGCGAATTTTCTGAAAGGTTTAGTTTTACATCCATAGGGACAATAAACAAAACGAAATGAATGTTTTTTGTATGCATAAAAGCATGTATCAGATAAAAATCATATAGAGTATAGTTTAATTTTTACAAATACTTTAAATATAAATTAAAATTATGAGCAAAGTTGATAGATATTTTTAAGCATCAAATATATTAATTTTATACTTAACTATGTATGAAAAATATTTCTTCCTCATTTATTAAATTTAATTTCAAATTTACGTGGTACTATTCAATAATTATTCATCCAAGCAGAATAATAATACTTATATTGAAAAATGAATATCTTAAATTCTAGAAATAAATATATCATTTCTATTCATATATTTATGGGAATTAATAGTAATTTAGTTAAAAACCTACATATTCACTTTACATCATTATGCTCATAGAAGTAATACGGTTTTTTTATTCAACATATTTTCATCAGCTTATTTAGTACAAAATATAAATTCTGCATATATCTGAATAATACTCCCACTCTATTTCATAAGTGTTAAGTTTTCTCCTTACTAAGCATAATTACAAATCTTTATATTAGTATTTTCTCAATGCCATCAAATAAATTTTGTCTCGTAGCTCTCACATAATTATTACTTTAAAAATAAATTGGATTATTCTCTTTCGATTACTACAGTATATGTTTCATATTCATATTTAATCGTCTTAATATGAGCCTTAGTACTACTAGAATGTTATTTACTTAAACTAAATACCATATTATAAGTCTTCTTCGAATATTTAACTAAGTTCTATTGTTAAATTTTCCGAGCTTTCGACATAAATAGAATAGTTCGAATTAAGATATATTTGTATATGCAAGAATATATGTGATATGCAGTACGATTTTATTTATTTTTATTTTTTTATATTTATTTATGCCTTTGACATACATGTCATCGAAACAATAATAATCACGAGATTGTGTGTTTGTAAACATTAGACTGAAAAATTCCATTATTGATTATAGGGGATACAGTCATTCACATATTTTAAATTACACCATTAATAGTTATTGTCAATAAGATTCTGAAGAAGACTTGAGCTATAGGTTAAGAGGGTCCGCAATAAAAACTCCAGGAACAATAAGCAGTCGCAATAACTAAAGGAAAAATAAACTGTAGGCCGTGAAGAATAAGAATCAATTATTTCGCATCAAACATCTTTATTTAGGCAATATGGAAATCAAGAAAGTTTTTTTATAAAAATTATTTTCAACTGTCTATTATAAAGTTTAACAGACATACAGAGGGTTAGATGAGAGAGAGAGGGGGCTTCGCGATTACGTGTTCTTACGTCAAGATTGAAGAGCGAAAAATCTCAAAGTTGACTCTATTGCAATTAAGATCAGACTGTTGAATTACGCCAAGAATTTTGAAAAAGTGCCAAATTTTATAGCCAAAGATATTCCTTTGTTTGTAGAATAATTTAATGTAAATATTTTGAATTTAGCACGACCGTTAAAAAACTAACGCCAATCATCAATGCCAAACTTTATCGCCAGAAGGCCCGTTGAGTAGTGGAGACATTCAGACTACAAATTATTGCACATCTTGTCATAAAAAATATAAATTACTCTTTAATGATATTAGAACGGAAATGTATTGCTTAATTTAGCTTCGAATAAATAAACTTACGCAATTTTAAAGAATGAAAATGTAATTATGTATCCAACGGTTTATAAATGGAAATAATATATTTTTATATTTTATTTATTAAATGATTTAGGAAAGATTATAATTTTGAGAGATGTCATTTAAAAGGAATATGTTTTTGTTCTCAGAAGACCTATTAATAGCATAAGGGATAAAGTATTATTAGAATTAAGATATTTATTATAGACAAAAGCGAATAAATAAAAGTAATTTAGAATTTCGTTATCTATTTTTATTAGCCATTTAATTTATTGAAAATATAATAATTACTTATTGCCTTTATTTAAAGTTATAATTAAAACTCATATATGTGAAGGAACGACTTCACAGTTATGGATTTTTTTTTTTTTTTTTTTTTTTTTAAGAGCATTATTAAAACATCATAAAAAGTTTAAGCAGGTTATATGCCTTTTGGCATTAATGTATGCCTGTAAGATAGATGTTACCGAAAAATTAATCACTCATTACTGATTATATGGGATACACACACTTAAATATTTTAAATTGCTTTATTCTTTTATTAAGTATGCTATTTTAATAACAAGATTCCGAAATCAGCGTTCATATAATGCATAAATTATTTTCTTTTTTTCTGTTCAGAAGTATTAGATCTCTTACTGAGCCAACTTATAGGTAGACATATGTCCTCTACAGTCCATGTAGATTTTTCTTTTTTCTTTTTTAAGCTTTAAACAATTTAAAATCATTATAGCTTCGTTATTTGACATATCTTCATAAATCATCACTTTCATCTAATAAAATCATTCTCCATATAATAAAAGTATAAAATCCCCATTCACGACTGCAAAGTCCCCATCGACTTCATGGACTAGAATTCCGATATAATTCCTAAAGGAAGGGTACCTGATAACAATCATACGTAATGGGTAATTATGTAATCATCATGAATAAGTAAAAATATTACCCTTACCTCCACACTCTATTTCATCCACATATTAGATTTATTGGTATAATTACAGTACATTTAGAATGTAGTTACGTTAAGTTATTGTGGTTATCTCAAATTATTTATTGCTGAAATATTCTTGAAAAAAAAGAGAGGCATTTTATTAACTTGAAAAAAAAAAAAAAAAAAAAAAAAAAAAAAAAAACATGGTCACAGAAAAAAAGCACATTCAACAAATTCGTCACTTTCGAGATATCTCTATTTTAAAAAAATCAGGAGAAACAGGTGTGAGCTTTTTAAATAATGTTTGATACATTATTTAATATACTGTATTCGTAACAAAAAATTTTTATATTTTTTCATTTAAATATAATGTGTTTTAAGTGTGTTATCCGACGGTAGTAAAATTGACAACCTAGCAGGTAGTGGCATATATATTGAAACCCCTCACGCCAACTTGACTCTTTCTCATTGTAATCCAAATTACTGCTCTGTCTTCAGAAGTGAATTGATTGCAATAGACCTAGGACTAGAAGCTATTCTCTCTGAAGAGGATTATGGTGACTTATGGATCTTGACTGATAGCCGTAGTTCTCTGCACCATCTTAGTAATTGGATTCTTGTGGGCGGCAAGGTCAGTACATCTATACTGCTTAAATTAAAGCTCATTTCACTTAATCATGACGTTCATTTGCAATGTTTACCTTCACACGTGAAACTCCACGCGAATGAAATGGCTGATAATCTTGCTAAGGAGGGTTGCAGGATTTCTTCAACTCCCTCCTCCGCACTTACTTTTCTGGAGTTATACTCCCGGGAAAATTAAAAAATCTCAGAGGAGTGGAAAACTCCCCCACCCATAAATGGTATATGGGCTCAAAACCGGGTTTGTCCCTTGACCTCACGTGTGACAGACGTACCCGAACTGTAATCTCAAGACTCGGTCACATCAAGTGCCTCACTTTCAACGAGGACAGGAAAACCTTCGCCACCTGCACCAAGTGCCAAAATCATGAGGCTTCTCCTGAGCACCTTTTGGAATGCATGGGACTCTCTAAGGAGGATCTTTTTACCAATCCTCTTCTGGTCTTTGACTTCCTAACAGTCAACGAACTCGTGGATATTGTCTGACTCCGTCAGACAAGGAGGATAAGCAACAACAACAACAAGTGTGTTATATTTATTTATTGAAGTTATATTGCACATTACTGTGAAGTTAAAGTAAGTTTTTTCCTAATGTTAAAACAAAATTAACTTTATACTGTAGGTCAACGTTTCAACAAAGTATGAAAATGAAGCAACGTTAAAAAGAGCAGAAATTAGAGAAATTGAAAAATTAACAAACGGCTGTTTCTGAAATTATAATGTTCCACCATCAGTGCTTGTAAAATTTTTAGAATGTTAAGACATGACAAGTGAGTTAACCAGAAAATGTAGACTAAAAATTTCCTTGCTAAACAAACGTGGTTCAAAGGTGAGTCAGAAAAGACAAGTTTTAAAATGTACTTTCAGTATATGAGTAAAAGTTGCGGTGATTTAGTTGAAAAAAGAACCAATATAAAAAAAAGGGGATAGACACACACACAGAGAAAAAAAAATGGGGGAGTTATTTTTTAAATAAATTGAAGCCAAGTTTTGGCGAAGTTTGGCGTGCTTGAGGGATCATTTATAAACGGCCGTTTACTAATTTTTGAATGTCTCCAATTTGTACAATTTTTAACGTCGTTTCACTTTATATTAGCAGCACAAAGTATCTCCCCTTATATTTATTTCAAAAAAGTAGTCTGAGACATTATAAAATGAGCATATTCCATTTGCATTTAATGCATTATTCCAATAATATTCTGTAAAATAACGGGAAAACATTTTTAAAAAATATTGAGAAGAATATAAAAAGTAATTCATAGAAGATATTTAATATACATATATTTATATATACCTTAAAACAAGAGCTACCCCCATATATTTATTATTAATTAATCTTTATTTATGCTTAAGGAAACAATATCTAAAATTTAATTTCAAATTAATTTTGCTAAAGAAAATAAGAAAATATTTTCATTGAAACCATGTAAACATTTTAATATTTACAGAAAAAATAATTATTATTTTTTTTTTAATTAAATGTGTAATTCATACGAAATTTATTTATGCAGCAGGAAGAGCTCTTTGCGCCTCTTCTCCTTTGCACTGGAAATTTTTGAGACAATGAAAAAAAAAAAAAAAAGAAAAAAGAAAGGAACTTTAAGAAAATAAACATAATAATAACCTCTAAACGTTTCTCAAAAACAATTCGGAAAGCATAAATGCAAGAAAAAAATATAAATTAAAGTAAGATAGAGAAAAAAATAATTAGTTTAACTGAAGCATTATTTGAAATTAAAATAATAATTTTATAAAGAACCTATTTCAGAAGCGAAAAGGAATCGTGTAAAATTTTACGCATGAAAAAATAATTTCTATACACTACTTTCCTTTAAATGAAATAAAATAAAATTAAACAATATCCCTTTTAATTATAACTAATTTTTGTAGGAATTATTAAGACATTTTAAGCTAAAATAGTATACGTACCGTTTTACCTGTGTATAATCTTCAGGTCTACTAAATCAGTTTCACACCAGAAATTTAATCAATAGACAAAGTTATTATTTAAAAAAATGGTTTGTCATGATCATATATATCCTTGCCTATACATTATACTTTTCGTTTTGAAACCGATTTAGCAACCTGCGGATTATACGCAGAAAAATAGAATACATACACAAACGCTACATTCAAACTAGTGTATAATATAATCATGAATAAACATTTCTTTAAAGAACACGGCAAACACAAATACTTCCAAGACATGTTCATTCTGGTTAATAAAGTAAATGTCATTTATAATACAAGTGCTTGATTTATTTTCTATTTTTCCAAAATTAAGATTATTGGACAAATGCAATTACTTCACAGAAAATTTTGAAATTAAATTAATTTAAATTTTAGAGTTTCGTTGAATTATTGTACCCTTTACAATATGAATTGAATAATCTTCTTTCTTTAGAGAAAAGAAAAGTCTTGGGAGGCTTTCTTATACATGAAGATTGACCCATTACTTAAATATTTTCATTTTTCATTTTTTGTTATCAATCACTACACTGTCAAACATTTTGTGTAATAATACACAACATAAATGAAGGAATTTATTTTCCTCAACCATGTTGAGAAATGCTATCAGATATAGCTGTGTAACAGAGGCATACAGTGGAATGTTACGCAATTACAACTGGTAACATTTCTCTACATGGTTGTGGCAAGTTAGCTGCTTCAATTTACAGTGTAGGAAGCGAGAAAGAATTGTTCAAGCAAAGATATTTATTTGAGTATTTCAGACTGGCATTCAACAGTGCTTGTCAAATTAAAGATTTAAGTTTCTGTCATCAAATAAAAAGTAGTTTTCTTAAAACTGTATACTTTTCTGAAAATAATATCTTTAAATTATACAAACTAAGTTTGTGTACTTAAAGAGAATGCAATATACTACTCAGTTACATGTATATTTTTTCTTTTTTTGAAAGCTTATTAATTTAAATCAAGATAAAATACAAAGGGTCTACAGTGGGAACGCTGACGCATGCTGTATAAGTGAGAAACGACCAACATGATCAATCTCATCTCAACACAAATTTCATAAATGATAGTTTACGAATAACATTTTTTTTTTTGTGCGTGTATGCTTTATCAATAACTGAACTCCAGTTATTGCCAGATATTAGATTTTATGCTGCTTAAACTAAGCAGTTTCTAAAGAAATCGGATGTGTTCAGCATATCAAAGGATTAGAAAAAAAATCTTTTGTAAAGACTTTTCACTCAGCACGACCATACGTAATTGGTTGGGAATAAAATACTAAATACCCTGCATTTACTTTAAATACATATAAACTACTATAATGCATAGAAACTATGCAATACGATGGACAAAAAACTAATGCTGCATGTATTGAATATCGCGGGCATATCTGTTTCTCAAGAAAAAAAAATTGTAGAAGCGGATTCATATAAAAATAAATAAATAAGCGAATCATACATTTTTCTATTTATTATTTAGGTGTGGAAATGTGCAAAGAATATTAAATATTCACATTATTATTATTATCATCATTACCATCATTCTTTTGTTTTTCGGGAAAATTTATGTACTTGTTTGTGGAAAGCCAATTTTCTGTCATATTTTTGCGCTTATTATTCGAGAAAAGTTAGTGGAGGCCACCATGTTGAGACTCAAAATGATTTTGGGTTCCGTCTGTATGTATGTCTGTCAGTCTGTCGTGCGATAGCGGCCGCAAATATAACATTTTTGACTTTGGTACACATGTTCAAGAGCCGCATAGAATTCGCTGTATAATTTCGGGTGTGTATTTCATTTGTAGTTCGTGTACCGGGATACTTCAAAGTTTTTCCTATCATTATGACCTATGGATATAATTTGTATGTACCGTAATAGCGGGCGCAAAAACCCGCCGATTGACTAGTAAATTGGTGCAGAAGTTGCGACTTTGTATAGAAATAGCTATATATATATATATATATTTTATGTGTATATTGATTATGGATTGTGTACAGGGAAACGCCAAAGTTTTTCTTATCATTACGACCTATGGGGTAAATTACGCTTAAACGCATTTTAACATCGTTACTCTGCATTCAACGAATTGAAATTAGCGTACGTTACTGAAATGTTTAAACTCATGTTTTTTGCAGCAAATATGTGTGCATAGGCTTCGTAATTAATGTACAGACCAAAATTTTTCCGACAATGTCACGTAATGATCCAAAATATGTGAAATTTCGAACAATCATTCAGGAAATCATAGAATAGGTTGGATAGCTTTTGTTGGTGTATACAATATTTATGGTTCCTTTGCAGAAATACACAAAACAATTTCATGACATTAGAGACTATGGTAAAATTTCTATTGAAGTGTATTTTAAAGCGTTTATGCTCTGCATTCAACAAAATGCAAATAACGCACATCACAAAGATCATCAAAAGAATGTTTTCTCTAAAAAAATGGTATGCTCAGACCAATTTATTTACAGAACCACGCAAAGCAAATTTGAGCCATTAAGGTATATAGATGGTATTTCTTAAAAGTGTATTTTAGCTTGGCTACACGCCATTAAATATAATGAGATGTTATTAGAATATTTAAAAGCATGTTTTTCTAAAAAAATGTGGACGTAGAATTAGTAATTAGTTAACAGGGTTACAAAAAATAATACCGATATGTTATGCAATCATTTTGTATCAAATTTTGTACAATTATTTGTGAGTTAGAAGGTATTAATACAAAGGTATCAGTTATTAGTATGAAACAGATAAATACAGAAAGAGGGATACAGAGGGCTTTTGAGGAGGGCGGCCGCCTTCCTAAAAAAAGCAACTTTTTTTGTAGCGAGTCAGTCGATTCAATATATATAAATATTATTGCCGATACGTCAGTTTAGAACTCCCTGTGGAGACTCAAAAAGATTTTGGGTGCCGTCTGTGAGTCTGTCTGTTTGTTTGTCTCGCGATGGCGGTCGCAAAAACGCTGCTATTGTCTTGAGATTTGTTACGCATGTTCATAAGCCCTAAGGAATAAGCTGTGTTGTTTTGCATGTGTATTGCATTTTTAGTTCGTGTACAGGGACACACCAAAATTTTTCTTATCATTATGGCCTATTGGCATAATTTGTATGTACCGCAATAGCGGGCGCAAAAATCCGCAAATTGACGAGCAAATTGGTGCAGAAGTCGAGAATCTGTATAGAAATAGCTGTATATTTTTTTTATGTGTATATTCGTTATGGATTGTGTACAGGGAAATGCCAAAGTTTTTCTTATCATTACGGCTTATGGGGTAAATTTCGCTTAAACGCATTTTAACATCGTTACTCTGCATATAACGAAATGAAATTAGCGTACGTTACTGAAATGTTTAAACTTATGTTTTCTGCAGCAAATATGTCTGCATTGGCTTCATAATTAATGTACAGACCAAAATTGTTCCGACAATGTCACGTAATGATCCAAATGATCAAAAACGTAATACGAAAATATACATACCAGATGTATATTTTCGTAATATGTATTGTACAAAATACTGTTTCATATTATTCGTTACTCTCTTAATATAAGTTTTTGAAATAACCATGATTTTTGGAAGGAATTAAATATATTCGCCAGATTATTTGGAGATATTTCTTTTTTCCGCCAAGGATGGCAGATATTTAATCTATTCCGCTGCAACATATGAGTATCTTATATCAGTCACTTTATTTAGACATTTGAAAACAAATTTGACTTCAAATTGTGATAGAATATTTATCATTTTTCTTTTAACTGGTATATTATTTGGATATTTATTGTGTAAATAACATCCTTTGAAATGAAATATTTATGTTTTCAATCAAAAAATGGAAGGTTGTCTTTTTTTTTTCTAGGGTTTTGAAATTTAAAATTAAAATTTTATCAATTTTGCAGCAAAAACAACTTAATCTAACGCATGCACACGATAACTAATACATATCTATTCCCAAATATGAATATTAAAATCGGGAAATAATTTTCCTCTTTTTTTAATAATATTTTACAAAAAATCCAATGGGCGATTAACATAGGAAATATTTTTCTTGCATCCACGGACGGCCAGTGACGTCATCACTTCGCTTGCATATAGGTCAAAGTTTGTTAATGAAATCATTTTTAAATTTATGAAATCAATGAAAGTAGTGAATCAACTATTTATTACTAAATCAGTTAATGTAACAGTTGCACTACGAAATAAAAAAAATCGATTCTTACTTGTGACAATAAATAAACATATAAAGTATTCTTAAAAATTATAAAACTCACTAATACAATTATTCTACTGTTTACAAATGCACAATATTACTTTTATTTTATTTTACATTGAATATTAATATTTTTTGCTTTTAAAAACAATTAATAAATAAAACACTTTAAAACACGTATAAAAGTTTTAAAAACATATATTTAATTAAAAACAATATATTTCTAAGTTTTTCGCCCTGAAAAGCAGGGCATCATCAGGAAATCTACATGGTTTTGTACAGTGCGCAGCTGTTTTACAAATATATATACCATAAATCATGTTAAAGCTACAGTTACATCGCTACTTTAATACAAAAAATTTTTAGTTCATTGGTTGGAGTCATTCTACATTGACACTGAAGCAACACTTGATTAGTGCAACTTGCGTTGGAAAAAGTCAGTTTTGGATGGCTATTGGAAAGGCTGGCGCGGTGGTAACATCAAGGTGAAGAAAACTTGTCGAGCAGTGGTAGAGTCATTCTGTTGGAGGAGTCAATGGATGGAAGCTGAAATAAAACAAGAGAAAGCAGTAAAAACAAGATATTATCATGAATTGAAATGAATTATTATTATATTTTATTAGTCAAATAAATGTAAATACTTTTCATAAATTCCCGAGATTTGTTTATAATATTATGTCAAGCAACTTACGCTGGTTATTGTGAAAAATATACAAATAACAATTTTTCGGGTCAAGTTTATTATGAACGTATATGAGATCATGATAGGTGGTACGTAACAGTCAGCTTTATATTTGCTAATAGTTTACTAAATACATTTTCCATGTAGGTTTAGAATATTCAAGTGCCCGTCATTTGAACCAAGATAACAAATCCAGTTAATCAACATACTTAGCTCAGACCTTGATATGGGCTATGTACTGGGTTGTTATTTTATTAAAGTTACCTGTTTATATCAACATTCTTGACATAATATGTTGATTCTTGGTGGCATAATATGTTGATTCTTGGTCTTTGCGTTAAATCGATCACTGGAGGGGAAAAATCTGAAAAAATAAAAAATAGTTTAAACTTTGACCGATAGATGACGCTTTTCATGCAACGTAGACAAAAGTAACCCATCGTTGAGAAATATAATAATAAATATCGTAAACCGATTCTTCATCATGTCTTAAGAAGAGAGATTGTGACATACGGCTGAAGTTGGCTTATCAAATCGGTAGTTTTTTTTTTTTTTTTTTTTTTTTTTTTTACTGCACTACGAGAATGCCAATGCTTAAAAGGCTTACGGAAAAGACGCCTGTAGAGACACAGTTTAAGAAATATTATTATTAAATTAAACGAGACTGGATTGCTGGGAATGCCGCAACGAAGAAAATAGAAACTGAATTCAAATGAACCAGTGGAAGAACTCTCATTACCGTGGTCGATAGGTAACCGTTTTTCAATATTTCTCGACAAGTACAGTGTCACTTTATTTATTTATTATTTATTTATTTTTTTATTTATTGGCAATACGAAAATTGCTGTAGTCTATTGTGAAGCGGTATCCATAGATTATCCACGTTATGGACCGAAAGATATGCAATAACTTTGTTGTTCTTCCTTTGGCCATAAAAGCCGTTGATAGTGTGTCTTGTCGTTCTTTCGAACATGACAATACATTTACGGTTTCTTTATTAAATCAATTTATTTTATTTTCGTCGCAGCTTACCCAACCTTACATTCTCTTCAAATTTAATAACATCCTTTCCCAATATTTGTCTCGAAGGTGAACTTTTTCGTAAGCCTTCCCAGCGACGAAATTCCATCAGTAATTCAATATAAAAAATTTAAAGAAAAATAAAACATATGAATAATCATTTTTATTTTATTACTCAAATTTTAAAGAAATTAAATACCTCACAGAAGTTTCATTTAATTAAAATGTCTCATATATTTTTTTTATTCCGATTGATAACAGCAAATACACAGTAAGGTGTATCCCGATAAACTTTCTTTTGAAATTCAAAATTTCAAGTTGATAAAAATTTGTTTCTGTGATCACATAATTACGAAAAAAATAATCTGGTGTGTCACTCACACGACTTTCCCTTACCCTGAAATTTAATACTATAAATACAGGTTGCAGATTAAGAGGTAAAATAACGAGTACTGTTATGTAAACCTGCGTTAAACAATTCAAATTAGGCTTCGGAAGAGATTTATATGATAATTAGTTCAGTGTGAGGGGGGCGGTAGCACAACTTAACCCACCGTTTCATTAATGCACATGCATTTATGGAGGATTTAATTCTGTTTTTAAAAAATAATTTATTAAAATTATTGTTTAAAAAAGAATTATATTTTATGATAATACAGACGATTTCCATATTAGAGTAGTATAACACTAAATATAAAAGAAAAAAAAGTTGAATTTATTCTCAATATTACATTATTATTATTATTATTATTATTATTATTGTTAAAAATGAAAAAAAAGTTGATAACTTTATTTTAAATTATCGCAGATTGATGGTTCAACCATTCGTTTTAAAGGTATTGGCAAGCTCTTTGGAAAGGTACCCATCATGAAAATTTATTCCCCTCGAGGGGGGACTTCCCCCCCAGGGGGGGGAAGCGAGGCTCCTACATACACAAAAATTTTTCCCCAGTTGACTATCTCTATTACAAAAAATATATATTAGTTTCATTTGGTTAAGTGCAGTCTATAGATGTTAAACTCTACCTACCTGCAATTTATCCCATAGACGAACTGTATTTGAATATTTTTGAGTGTCCCTGTACAAGAACTATTTGCTTCATCTCAAAGAAAAGCTTACTGTGGCATCCCTATATGATACACATTTAGAATATCGAGTTTGGAATTTATGCTACTATTTGTTCTTGAGATATGCTGATAACAGACACACAGACATCCACACAGACAGACATACAGATCATTCGCTAAGAACATGATTTTCGTATTCAGGGCACCTCAGAACATGTAAATATAACAAAATATCACGTTCGGAAATTTGACCCTAAAACAATACGTTCTCGAGAAAAAAAAAAAAAAAAAAAAAAAAAAAAGTAGGCAATATAAATTTTTAATATTTAGGACTTGAGGAATGGTCATAAAGTTCGAAATTTTTTTCAAAAACGTAGATTTTCAAAATTTTAATATATATGTGTATATATATATATATAAAGAAAAATCTTTCCAAAATAATTACTGAAAAATAAGCCTAATTAATTCCTAAAAATGGTGCAGACAGCATATTTTCAGAGATTAAAATTATCATAAGAAACTATAACTAGAATATAATACAAACATAATAAAATAAACTTGTATGATGAAACCTTAAGCATGAAATATATAGCATGTATCATTCATAAAAATAAGATCATAAAAAATCATGCTTGTTCATCATATTGCTGCCCACACCTGAAATCTCTGCACAGCGTATTTGTCGGTTGAAAAAATTTACATTATACTATCACATTTCTGTCTGTTAAAATATTTTATTTCCATTTATAAATATTTATAAATTTTATTTTAACATTTAATACAGTAATTTATAGTTATATAGTTAAATATTTATTTATTTTATATCATATAAGCTATGAATTGAATTGAATGAATCTCTTTGGAATTTTATATTCTTTATTTAAAGTATTATTTAAAACGTTTTTTGTTCTAATTTAAAATTCCCATATTTCATTTATTTGAACAATATTCATAAAAACAGCATAAATGCTGTTTTAACATTAAAAAATATCGCTTTAATTATTTTTTTTTTTTTTTTAAAGAAACTGTTATTATTATTATAGATATTTTGACAACAGAATATAATTTTGAATAAATATGTGGTACAATAAATCTTGTTTTAATAAATAAGATTGATTTTTTAAATAAAACATGAATATTAAATGAATTTTTTTTTTTTATTAAATTATATATATATACAGTCTCGACCGAAAGTATTAAACACCCTACAAATTTTGCACGTATGCGATAACCACACCAGTAAATAAATCCTGTTGTTTAAAAAGCGCTTTGTTGGCATATAAAATAGTTTAAAAACAATGACCCACATCAAAGCTACAAAAAAAAAAAAAAAAAAAAAAAAAAAAAAAAACTTGTAGTAAAATTTGCCATTTTGAAGTTTTTCTATTTATTTTTCAGGTCTTTACGAGGAGAAATCCTGTGATCACATACCTTTTTTTACTTTTTTTAAGATTTGATTGGAAAACAGCCTAAATATCATCTTCTTTGTACCTAATACATAGGGATACCTTAAAAACGTTTTGTGATGCAGAAATAAATGTTAGATAGTCTTTCATTATGTAAACCATGAAGGAGTGTGAACTTTCGTAAAAAACTCAACATGTTTTTTCAACTGCGATGTTGGATAAAATTGTGTAATATATAAATATAAAATTCGGTTTGCCATTGTTAGCCATTTAGAAGGGGTTTTTGTTCATCTAGAGTTTCTTTTTGCCAACTCTTGGGACCTTTCTTAAAGCTTTACATATATGACAGATTTATTTTGGTTGGAACTCAAATCCTTAAAATATACATCTATAAAAGTATTGTTATAAATATTTGTAGCAGACGATAATTAATTTTTCAGATTGATTGTCTACATATGTAGCATCTATTTTTTTCTATGTTATGTTTGTAGAATGGCAACAGCTATTCAGTGTTCGAAAATTTTTGGATTAGAATGATTGAGCATCGTGAAGCTCCGATCTTGAATAAAAATGTGAATCCTGATAAACTGGAATTATTATTTAGAATCATGAAAATGTTCTTGTGTTATATCTACTTATTATTCTTATTTTTAATTCATTTGGCGCCCAGAACGTCTGGCACGAACTGTAATTAAATGCCCCTTTATTTTAACAGACGTTCGAATTTCGAATATGATAACTTGATAATTAGAATGTTATATTTATCATTTAGATTTCAATTCAAAACGAAAGCGCTTACGCTAGATGACTGATTTTAATGTTTACAGTTCGTCGTAGTAGACATCGAAAATTTTATTGTTATTTTTTGTCAAGATGCGTGAAGTATTTATTAATATTGCAGTTTGGATGTGATAAAGAATGAAATCATTATGTCAAGAAGAGATCAGTTGGGTTTTAAAAATAAATATGTTCTTTAAAAGCATTCATCTACAGCAACATTTAATGGGTTATTGGTAGTGTGAGTAAATTATAAGTATTCAACACGTTTTTATTAATTGAGAAAACAAGGTAAGCTCTTCTTTAATTTTATATTTGTGTCATTACATTTTTGTTCTTTATTGTTAATATGACTAACGAGTTAGTGAAATTTAAATCCGCGAGGAAAACTTTGCGGCAGTCTGTTTCAAAATTAATAAATATTTTGGAATCGGAAATAAAAAATGAAACTTTTGATAAAAATATAGTTGAGGAAAATCTCTTTTTGTTAAATTCTAAACAATCTGATTTAAAAATTATTAACGACAAAATATTAAATTGCTTTAAAGGTAATGAATCAGAAATTGAAAAAGAATGCGATTCGGTAACAGAATATGAAGAAAAAATTAATTTATGTATTTTTAGAGCACAAAAGAAACTTAAATTCAGTTCTGAAATTATAAATAACAATTCCGTAAGTGACCACACTGCCGAAACTAAAGGTGAAAACAAAAGCAAAATTCGATTGCCTAAAATTTCGATAGCAAGGTACTATGGTGATCCTAGTTTATTTTTGGAGTTCTTTAATTCATTTGAAAATGCTATTGGGAATAATACTGAGTTAACGAAAGTGGAAAAATTTACATATCTTAAATCTTTACTTGGAGTGCCTGCTTTAAGTGCTATTTCTGGTTTTTCGCTTTCCGATGAAAATTATGATGAATCTATTAAATTGATTAAAGAACGATTCGGTCGTACAGATTTGGTAATTTCTTCTCACATGAATAAACTCTTGAATCTTGAACCTGTTAAAAACTCGGGTAATATCAAAGCACTAAGAACACTTTATGATTCCTGTGAAATACATATAAGAAGTTTAAATTCCTTAAAAATTGTATCAGAATCGTATGGAAGTCTTTTAGGACCAGTTATTTTAAAATTATTACCTGATGATATGAATTTAGAATTTAATAGAAAACATAATTCTAGGGGTCAATACAAACTAACAGAACTTCTTGATTTTATTAGATTGGAAGTTGGGAGTAGGGAGGCTTCTAATTTGATTATAGATTCTAAGAAAAATGATACAAATTATGTTGTTAAGCAAAATAAAAGTAATTATTCGAAAGCGATGAGCATTCCTACTGCTTCCGCTTTAACTGTCGTGAATAAACCTTATTGTTTTTATTGTAATCAAGATACGCATGAATTAGTAAAATGTGAGAAAACAGATGGACAAAAAGATCTATATTAAAAACTCCTGGTAGTTGTTATAAATGCTTTAAAAAAGGTCACGTGTCATCTAGGTGTAAGGTTAAAATCCCTCCTTGTGAATTATGTAATAGTTTAAAACATAACAAGTTATTTTGTAAATCAAATGTTCGTGAATCAGAAACTCTTACTGAGGTTAAGCAAAATGTAGTCGCATCACTGTCACTAAATTCTGTTTCTAAAACTGATAAAGGTGTGTATTTACAAACTTGTACTGTTTTTGCTTCTGATAAAGATAATAATATATGTGAATTGATAAAAATTCTAATTGATGGGGGTTCTCAAAAATAATTTATAAAGTCCGATTTAGCTAAAGAACTAAAATTAAAAAGTCTGAGGAAAGAAAGTTTATGTATTTATTCCTTTGGGTATACTGAGGGCAGGTTAATGGAATATGATGTTGTTAAAGTTACTTTTAAAAGTATTCATTGCCCAAATGATTTTATTACAATTGAAGCGCTTGTTACAGACACTATTTCTGAAGCAATCATGAAATTACCTTCTAAAAATATCTTGGAATTTTTAAAATTAGCGGATAATGGGGAATCCTCTGAAATAAAAATATTATTAGGATCTGATACATGTTGGGAGGTACAGACTGGAGAAAAGAAAAGAATTAGTAAAAATTTGTTTGCGGTTTCCTCAATATTGGGTTGGTCCTTGGTAGGGTCTTTGGGGGAGAACCAATCTAGTGCCTCTATGTTTACAACAGGTGCTTCTCGAAACGTGAAAAAAGAGGAAAATTCAATTAATGACTGTTTGAAAAAGTTCTGGACTTTAGATAATATGGGTTTAGGAGAAAAAGAAAATATAGATCATGATAAGTTAAAAATAATCGAGAAATTTGAGAATGATTTGAAATTCAGTGATGGCAGGTACGTAGCTCGTTTTTTATGGAAGTCGCATCAAAAAATTGGCCGATAATTTTCAAAATGCTAAACAGATTCTAGTGTCTTTGATTAATAAATTAAAAAATGACGAATGGCTCAAAGAAAATTATGACAGCATAATAAACGATCAGTTAAATCACGAAATAATTAAGGCGTGCAATTTAGAAACTCTTGATGGGAATACAATATATTATATGCCACATTCTCCGGTTGTTACGAGAAATGCAATAAAAACTAAGGTCCGTATTGTGTTCGATGCATCCTCAAAATGTAATAATGAAATATCGTTGAACGATTGTTTAGTACCAGGTCCTAAATTAAACCCTTCTGTTTTATACCTAATCTTACGATTTAGATTGTATAAATATGCATTTACCGCACACATTGAAAAAGCTTTTCTCCAGATTGGTATTTCAAACATTGATAGAAATGCATTACGTTTTTTGTACATAGACAAAGATTTCAATTTGATACCCTATCGAATGACACGAGTTCCCTTTGGTGTATCTTGCAGTCCTTTCATTTTAGCATGCACCATAAAATATCACATAAAGAAAATAATAGAAAAAAAACCCTGATATTTACCAGAGGTTAAACAATTCGATTTATGTCGATGATATTTTTTATGGGGCGAATTCCGTGGAGCGAGCTTTCGAACTTAGTGTTGAAGCACATAATGTGTTAAAAGATGCCGGAATGAATTTGCGTCAATTTAGTACGAATTCAGAGGAACTCAAAATTCTTTGGGATGGTAGCGATAAAATCAAATCAGAATCAGGAGAAAATAATTCGCTTAAAGTGTTAGGTCTGAACTGGTGTAATAGTAGAGATGTAATATCCTTAAACATAGATAATTTGTGCGAAACATTGAATAAGTGTAGAGAGATCACAAAAAGGAATATATTAAAAGTAACAGCTACTGTTTTTGATCCAGTGGGTTTTTTGGCACCATTTGTATTACGTGCAAAATTGATAATGCAAAATCTTTGGCAATTGGGTTTGGATTTTGATGACTCTATTCCACCCGAATGTAGGCAGTTGTGGTCCGAGTGGTGCGGTGAAATTGAAACGATAAAGAAACTTGAAATTCCTCACGAATATTTTCCTGGTGAGTTGAATCAAAATTATGATAAAGAATTGCATCTGTTTTGTGATGCATCTATCAAAGCTTATGGCGCAGTCGCGTATTTTAGATCAATTAAAAATGGAGAAATAGCGTTTGTTATGGCAAAATCTAGAATCGCACCAATAAAATTAAAACTCACATTGCCAAGGCTAGAATTGTTAGGGGCATTAACGGCAGCAAAACTTGCCAAAAATCTGCAAGAAACTTTTTCTATACATGGGGAAAATATTTTTATTTGGACTGATAGCATGATAGTACTTTATTGGATTCATAGTGCTCCCAAATGTTGGAAGTTGTTTGTAAAAAATAGAGTTGTTGAAATACAAAATTTAACTAACCCAAGCAACTGGAAACATTGTAGTGGTAAAACCAACCCTGCTGATATTTTATCACGTTTTTGTGCTGCTGAATATTTGTTAGCATCTAAACTATGGCGCTCAGGGCCAGATTGGTTAAATGAACCTATGAGTGCTTGGCCTAAAAACTTTAATTCATCAATAAAAATTTCTCATTCTGAATTAGAAGAGAAAAAGCAGGTGAATGAGACATCGGTTTTACCTTCGCTGGCATAAAATTCTAACACAATCTTGAATATTGAAAAGTATAGTAAACTAAGTAAAGTAATTAGAGTTACTGCATGGGTATTTAGATTTATTTACAATTTAAGAAATAAAAATGAAAAGAGAAAGGGTGTTTTGACTGCAGAAGAACTTTTTGCTGCAGAGTTACATTTAATTAAAGAAGTTCAATATAAGCATTTTCCAGATGAAATTAAATATTTAAAATATGAACAGTTGATATCCAAAAAATCTAAAATTTACGAATTGAACACTTTTCTGAGTGATAAAGGTGTACTAAGACTTGGGGGTAGACTACAAAAGTCATCATTAAGTTTTCATGAAAAACATCCTATAATTATACCTTCTAAAACCCATTTCACTGACTTACTTGTGCGTGATGCACATGAACGCGTTCTTCATACAGGTGTAGGAAATACTATCATGTTCCTTCGCACAAAATACTGGATATCTAGATCTAGACGAAATGTTAAGCGTGTTATAAGAAGATGAGTTATTTGTCAAAGATATAATTCTCGACCAATGCAACAAGCAATGGCACATTTGCCTTCAGCTAGAATAAAACAAACAAATCCTTTCGATGTTGTAGGACTGGATTATGCTGGACCACTTTCTGTCAAAAATGAAGATACATAGTATTACATTCTACTAATTACATGTACAGTGACTAGAGGAATTCATCTTCAGCTAACAAAAGATCTTACAACAAAAACTTTTTTACTAGCCTTTCGTAGATTTATCTCAAGAAGAGGTCTATGCTCCATTATTTATTCAGACAATGCTCGTACCTTTAAGGCAGCGGACGCGGAACTAAAAAAATGTGAGAAGTCATACGCCATCCTGAGGTGAAGAACTATTATGCAACTAAAGGTATTGAGTGGAGATATATTGTTGAACGCGGAGCCTGGTGGGGCGGGTTTTATGAAAGACTTGTACGGACAGTAAAAACAACATTACGAAAAATTATCGGCAGATCATCATGTATCACTGATGAGTTAGAAACTATTCTGGGGGAGATTGAAGTGATGATAAACCATCGTCCCTTAACGTATATACAAGATGACGAGTCAGAAATCTTGACACCTGCACATTTTCTGCTGGGGAAAAAGCCAATGAATTTACCACCCACCAATTATCCTGATAATGTGAATAGTACTGAAGAAGTGTTCTTTAAGTCATATAAATATCGCGAAAGACTGTTGAATAACTTTTGGAAAATGTTTTTCAAGGATTATTTATTAAATCTAAAATCAGCAAACTTTGTAAAAAATCATTCACAAAAACTGGACTTAAAAGTGAATGATGTAGTAATAATACATGATGAACATTTACCACGCAACATGTGGGAACTTGGAAAACTTTTAAAAACTTTCGCAGGAAGAGATGATCTAATTCGTAGCTGTGGACTAAAAACTGAAAAAGCTATATTAAAAGGCCTATACAGCTACTGGTGAAATTAGAGTGTTAATTAATATTTCTTCTTTTTTTTTAATGTATAGTCAGCATAAAATTAATTGCATAGTGTACATATTAATTTACATAGTTAGAATAACTGTTTGTATATTCTTTGATTGTAGTATTATATGCTGTAGATATTTAAAAATTATTTATAAGTTGTAAAAATGTACATATTTAAGAATTTTAATTTGTATAGAATGCTATAGAATTTTATTTAAATGTAAATTTTTATACTTAAAATATAAAAAAAAAAAAAAAAAAAAAAAAAAAAAAAAACAGGTTTCCGTGATAAAAATTAGTTCATATTTAAATTAATTATTAAAATGTAAATTGTTTTTTGATTAATGTTTTTATGGAAGTATTCTTGATTTTAATGTACCTGATACTTGAAAACGGAACTTGACAACAATTCTTGATATATTGTTGAAACTTGTACTTGATATACTTGAAGAACTTGGTAAGTTACTTGATATTTTTTGTATGACAATTGATTCATATTTGAATTGGATCTACACCTGAATTACATTTGTATTTAAATTTTGATGCACTGGGTAATTTATTTGTTCTGAACATTGTTCAGCCGGGCCCAGTGTGTTATAAATATTTGTCGCAGACGATAATTAATTTTTCAGATTGATTGTCTACATATGTAGCATCTATGTTTTTCTATGTTATGTTTGTAGAATGGCAACAGCTATTCAGTGTTCGAAAAGTTTTGAATTAGAATAATTGAGCATCGTGAAGCTCCGATCTTGAATAAAAATGTGAATCCCGATAAACTGGAATTATTATTTAGAATCATGAAAATGTTCTTGTGTTATATCTACTTATTATTCTTATTTTTATTTCAAGTATTATTATTTAATTGTACTAAATAACTTATAATCTTAACAATTTTTGAAACGTTTTTCTGTCGGACCACTAAAAGAAGTAGATCCAGAACTTGAATCATGGAAGTAAACTTTAACTTTAATAATGAAGTGATCAAACCACTGTTTGTTGTTCAAAGTTTTTGTATAGGTTTTACACGTTAATGTCCAAGTTTATGAAGTATAATTCAAAATAATCAAAATGCACTGATGGAAAACTTTCCTTTTGAAACAGATTGGGAGGTTGTTTTTTAATACAGTGCTATTTCTTCCTAATGCTCTTGTTGGAGAGAAATTGTTATTTTAGAGATACTCTCCAATCTGTACCATACATTGCGTTGGTTTATTTCTAAAAAAATAATAATCTAAATAATACCAAAGTTCATTAAATTTTTAGTGGGTCATAAAATAAAATTTTGAATACTAAAATTATCTCCTATTTTATTAAACGGTCTTCTAGGAATAATTTATCTAGAAACCAATGAGAAAAAACAATAAGAATAATTTTATTAAGCGGTCTTCTAGGAATAATTTATCTAGAAACCAATGAGAAAAAACAATAAGAATTTATAACAAATAACCTTTTATTCATCTTTTATTCTAAACATAAAAAATTCTTTATCAAAATTAAATTAAGGAGATATCCTTTTGTGAGCACTTTAAGCGGGACTCAGCCAGTTTTTTTTTAGGAGGAAGAAGCAAATGGAATCTAAAAACTTTAGATATTTTCTTTTTTTCTATATATAATTTAAAGTAGAGACTCACCCGACGACGAGCATTCAACCTTACACTAAATCCAGAATTTGGGCATCAGGCATCTTTGGCTATTTATGAGAAGAACTTTCACCAAAATTTTCAGGGCATCACTGCGGCGAGGGTCCAATCTTTAATTCAGGGGAGCATCTCCTTTTCAGCATAATTCACCTCCGAAGGCTCCATTCCTCCGACGATTTCTGCTTCTGCAATCTTGTGGGTACCGGCCGCTTCCCCGGTCTAGCATCGACGAGGGTCCAACATCTGATTCAGGGCTTATAATTCTCCTTCAAAAATTTTCCATCATCTGACGATATTTTGTATTTTTCACTTACATGCCCCTTTTGACTCCGCCTTCTGCAAAATTCGGGGCTTTTCATTTTTTTTAGTGGTCGTTTTTTCTTCTATACTTCTCTTCTCTCTATCCCCTCTGCTCTTCTTAGAAACGTCGGTTCTCGAAAATCTGCTCTATCTCTTTTTTCCTCTTTTATAGCTGCAATAAACCATTTTCGTGATCTTTTGTCGTTTAATGTCAAACGCTTTCTTTACTGCGTCGCCAGATCGTCTCTTAGATTCATATCAAGAACACATTACAATTCTACCTCCTTCAATTTTACAATTATGGCTTCCCGCTTTAACATCTAGCAATTTATCGCTCATGTTAAAAGGAAACATTTTTACCTGCCCATATTTACATACAAATCACTTTTTAAATTGTATTATATAAACATAAAATATTTTTACATATACTTAGATTACACACATGTTTGTTTTACTTCCTTTTATAAATAAATGTGTAATTATTATTATACACATTTTTGTTTAATTTCCGTTTATAAATAAATGTGTAATTTTAATTACAACAGCTCTCCATGCGTGTTTAACTCGGTTGTTAATTTCTTCTATAATATTCCCGTTAATCGCAAAGACCTGACCGACATATGTAAAACAGCATGACGTTTCTAAAATAAATATCAATAGTGATCGTCAGTGGATAAAGAAATGAATTTGACACATTTTTCGTCTTTCTGAGATTCGTTTTCAATCCAACGGCTTTCTTTCTTTGTTTAAATCCTGAAACATTTATTGGAAATACTCATACGATGAAGCAAGCAGTACAATATCATCAGTAAATCTCAAATGATTTCTAAACTCTCCATCAAATTTTATGCTTTTTCCTTATCAATTTAGTTTTTAAAAAATTTCTTGAAGAACTGCTTTGAAGAGTTTAGGTGAAATTGTGTCCCCTTGTCAAACACCCTTTCTGATTTTGAACGCATTATTCGTTTCGTGGTGGAGTTTTAATATGGGTGTTTCTTCTTTGTAAATGTTTCCAATAAGGTAAATATATCCTGAATTCATATTAGTATTTCTTATTGCATCCATAACTGCTGTGACGATACGAAGTCAAAATATTTATCATAGTTCACGAAAGCCACACAGAGTGGGGGTTCGTATTCATTATTTCTTTCAATAATTTCACTAATTGTATGTATGAATATGGTCAATCGTACAGTCGGTAACAAAAATCTCCGAACACTAGAAAATATTCATATGTAAAAAAAATACACTTAATACAGTTTTGTTAAACAAACACTTGTCGAATCCTGTTCTTAGTCAGTCTAAAAACAGGATTCGTCAAGGATTTATTTAACAAAACTGTATTAAGTGTACTTCTTTTATATAGGAATTTTTGCTAGTGTTCGGACTCTTTTGTTACCGAGTGTACTAAAACCATTTCGAAATCAAGCTTGTTCTTTAGGTTTCGCTGCATTCTGACAAATCGTTTCTGTAAGCGATTTTTCAGAACTTTTATCAGAATTTTATATAAAATTGAGAGCAGGCTGATTGGACGATAGTTTCTAGCATCATATTTTTCCCCTTTGTTAAAAAGTAATATTATGATGACATTATTCTAGTCCTTTGGGATACTGGTATACATTTGTTGAATAGTGCTGTAAGAATGTCATTCCCTGCTATTCCTTTCTATTTATATAGTTACGAATTTGTAAGTAATCATAGTTATTTTTATGTAAATCCATCCAAAGAGAATTAGTCAGGTTATAAAATGATAATTTAACTCTGCAATAGTAGCTTGTTTAAAATAGCTCATTTGCTTACCAGGGCAGGTATTGGCCTTGGCGAAAATTTTGCGACTTTATCCTTTTTTGCCGACTTTTTTTGGCGATCTTGGCGAGAAAACAATTATTATCGACATTCCGAATATTTAAGCTCTAACTCGATTATTACATAAGTTACTGGAGAATTTTCATATTGTACGAGGGTATATAAGAGAATTGCATCGAGGTGGGGAGAGTCAGTTTCATAATAAATGGCTTACTGTGCTGCAAATAAACCCACTGCAAATTACTAAGCTACATTACAATGCATTACTCATTTGTAAATAAACTTTTAATCCTCTACAAGTTTCGCCTTCCATTCTCAAGCATTTTACGTGCCCCGAGTCCTCAACATTATGTACACGTATGTATAGTAAATTTCGATAAATTTGGTGGTTTATTTCTCTTGTGTTCCAAAAGAGCTTCCTGACTGAGTCTCTGATTACATTTTTGTATGCTAATGTTATGGTGCAGTGTATGCTGTGACTTTTATGTTTTCAGCTGTATTTAAGCTGTGTTTTCTGGTGAAATTGAAGTTGATACTTAGTTTACAGAACTGTAATCTTCTAGAATAACTTGTAAATAAACTTTAAAGCCTCCGCAAGATTCGCTTTGTATTCACAAGTAATTTACAAAACCCTAGTACGCAACAATCTATATTAATAAAAACAGACATTTGTCTGTAAATATGTCGGAATCAAAAATTTTTGCGATATCTTCACATTTCACACCCCATGAAAGCCGAAAATGACTTCAGAAAATTTTGCCTGTGTGTGTGTATGTGTGTGTGTGTGTGTGTCGTGGTGTCTCTATGTCGCTTTCTTTGTCCTTTCATCACTTTAGAACCGCTGAACGAAATTAAACGGCACTTGGTAGGAAATTAGGTCTTCACCCAACTTAAAATTTTATTTTTAGAAATTTTCAAAATTTTGATTAGTTCTTGAACTGTGGGAAAAAAAGCCTGCGCATGCGCCATAAATATTTTGTCAGTAAAATGCTTTGAAGGAAAAATAAAATATAGAAATAAATTTTTCAGTTAAAGACTTTTTTTATTCACGTGATTCGCACTACAAATTATGAATAGATTAAAATAAAGTGTTTACATTTAAATTTCATACTTTAGTTAATTTTAGAAAATCTTATTGTCGTATCGAAAAACTGTTTACACCCCGAGATTCAGAAAATTCATTCCTTTCATTTGGTACTAAATTTGTAACGATAGGTGTGAAATTTCTAATTTATTTTTCCTTTTTCCATTTTTCCGTTGCACCTAAATTTCATACTTTAAATATTTTAAAAAATCTAATTATTGCGTCGAAAAACTGTTTGAACCCCTGGATTCAGAAAAATCGCCCCTTTCATTTAGAACCGAATTTGTAAAGATAGGTCTGATATTTCTAATTTATTTTCCGCTTTTTCGGTTTTTAACCCAGATTTGGTAGAAGGTTTTATATTTATAAATACGCATTTATATATTTTTTTATTTTTCAGAAATGAAATGAAATATTTTTAATTTCACGTGAATAACAATAAAAATTAGACCAAAAAATAAATAGTTGCCCTACATTTTATTATTATTATTATTATTGTTATTATTATTATGTATTTGCATGTGGAAAAATATTTTCATGGAGCTATTTGGCACTAGTTTATTTTTATTTAATTAAGAAGTACTTTTCTTTCCTGCAGTAAAACAAAATTTTTCGTTGTTATTGTGTACCTTATGAGGTTCTTTTATGTTCTGTATTTAATCGTAATTGGTTATAATTCGGATTTTATTATTATTTGTATTTATTTATTTATTTACTTGTATAGAACAGCTTTAGTATCGGATCCCTTTGGCAAAATTTGAAATTTGGCACCGAAGTAGCTGGACGTGGAACGTTTCTAGCCAAGATCTTTAGTTGCAAAATTGAGATAGCCATTTCAATTCATCGCAAAAATGGCTTAAAATATTTGAAGTCACCAAAGGGGTCCCATACTAAAGCTGTGCTTTTTGAATTTATTTATTTATAATATTTTCTATTAAAGACTTCCGAAAATGTTCCATACATTTCTCTTTTTACATCTTTGTTCAGTCCTTATATGGTGTTATAATTTTATAAGCACATCTTCAACCTGGGCAACGCCAACGCCGGGTGAACCTGCTAGTATATATATATATATATATATATATATATATATATATATATATATATATATATATATATCTGTATATGTATATATATCAGTACAAAAACCCCAGAAAGTAAAAAAAAAAAAAAGTTTGTGACGCCACTACTTTATGGCTATAAGAATTTGAAATATGAGTCTTAAAAATAATGATATCAAATTTTAAGTGACGCTTTGCATTTAGTTAAAATATACATAGATTTTCGTATTTGATCAAATATTTTTTACTTTTAACGTAATATTTTTAGCTTCAAGATCAGACAGATATATAAAATACACTCACTGATGCTTTTTTATTCACATTTCCAATTCAAAATAACAGTTTTAAAAGGAAGGATATAAAAAATTTAATGGCGCCTCGGTGTTACTTTTAAAGATTTGTTTTTAGATTCCATTAAAATTACTTTTGGTTTTTCTAATAAAGTATTCTTACATATTGAAACAGTCCTTTTAATTTTCGAATATACTGTCAAATAATTATACTTCCACTGAGATTGCATTATAAATTAATATTTTTTATTTCAATAAATTGATTTATCTTTTACATCACGCTATCCAAAACATGGTATCATAGTATCCAACTGAGTGAAATTTTGCACAAAGAGGTACTGTGACGTAAAGAAAACATTTACATAAATTTTACTTGCAGTTTTGGATAGCATGACGCAAAAGATAAATCAATTTATTGAAATAAATAATTTTAATTTATAATGCAAACTCAGTGAAAGTATAATTATTTGACAGTATATTTGAAATTGAAAAGCATTGTTTCAATATGTAAATATACTTTATGAGACAAAACAAAAGTAATATTAATGGAATCTAAAAACAAATCTTTTAAAATAACACCGAGGCGCCACTGGAATTTTTATATCATTCCTTTTAAAACTGTTATTTTGAATTTGAAATGTGAATGAAAAAGCATCAGTGAGTGTATTTTATATATCTGTCTGATCTTGAAGCTAAAAATATTACGTTTGAATTATAAATATAAATAAAAGTAAAAAATAAATGATCAAATAAGAAAATCTATGTATATTTTAACTAATTGCAAAGCATCATTTAAAATTTTATAAAATTATTTTTAAGACTCATATTTCAAATTCTTATAGCCATAAAGTTGCAGCGTCACAAAATTTTAACCCGTTAAGGGTTTTTTCTACTGACATCATTACTTTTTAGGGGTTATTGGTCAAAAAATTAAAACTAGTCCTTCTGGCTCCTAGGAAGGGTAAACTGATTTAGTTTTTATTATGAAGTTGCACCATTTTTTTCAAAATGGCAGCTACAATTTATTAATGGACTTGGTGGATTAATTAATGAAGGCTTGTATATATGGAGTTTTAAGCAAATCGGTTCATAGAATCTTTCTAATGTAAATTTGAAATTTTCAGTGGGCTAGTACAGGGAAACAAGAGGGTAGATTAAGTTGGCAAATGAACATAACAAATACATTTCTCAGATAAATCCACAGTACAAATTTAGTTTGAATTAATTCAATATTTCAAACGTTATCATTCTGACAAATTTTTAAGTAGCCTGCCACTTTGAAACAAAGTGGAGAAGCTTCGCGCTAGAAATTTATTGAGTGGGATTCTCAAACTCTTTAAAATAATAATAATAATAATAATAAGTGGTAAATTTCAAATTAAAGTTAGAATTACGTAATTTACATTTTGCAAGTTTCTTTTTAGAGCATAAGAAATGCAAATTAAACAATTAAAAAAAATCAAGTTAATGTTAAAAATGGAAATTTATTTATTTTCTTTTCCCTTTTGAGGCTAAGTATAGATACTGTTCCAATATTCACAATTTCAAATTTTCATCAAAAGTGCAGGTAAAAATTATTTCATAAAAATATTTGGGGAAAAAATAGACAAAATATAAATTAAGCTCTACATTTCTATAATTTTAAAAATAAGATAAAATCATTTGGAGAAAAAATTTATGGAAAATACAAGTTAAGCTAAAGTTACTACAAGTTAAGTAAAATACAAGTTAAGCTTAAGTTTTATGGAAAATACAAGTTGTATGTATATTTCTTTTTAAAAATTAAAAATCTCTTTTAAAAATACAGTTAGAGTTGAATACAGTTTGAAACCCACAATAATTTATTTAAAAATATAATTCTCTCTTTCTTTCTTTCTTCCTTTTTTTTTTTAAATTAATTAATTTCTGTATGAAAAATTCCATTTCATAAATATATTTACAACTACAATAAATAAAAAACCCTCCTTTAATTTTAAATAATTATTTGTACATGTTTCTAAGCCATTAAAAGAGTTTTTTTTTTAGAAAAATAAATTAAATATAGGAATATATATGGTTTTAGTATAAGCTACTAGATGGCACCATCTAGTATATTAAAACCATGAAATTATTACCTTCATGATTAAATGGTTTCGAAATGGTTTTAGTACGATCGACCATATTCATACAATTAAAGAAATTATTAAAAGAAGTAACTCCCCCTGTAGGAGGCTTTTGTGAACTTTGAAAAGGCTTTTGACTCTGCATCATCACTAGCAGTTATGGATGCATTAAAGAATACTAATATTAATTTAGGATATATTCACCTTATTGGAAACATTTATAAAGAAGCAACAGCCGAATTAAAACTCCACAAAATGAGTAATGCATAAAAAGTTGAAAGGGTGTAAGGCAAGGGGACACAATTTCACCCAAATTCTTCAATGCAGTACTTCAAGAAGTTAAAAAAAAAATTAAACTGGGAACAGAGGGGCATAAAAATTGATGTAGAGTTTAGAAATAATTTGAGATTTGTGGATGGTATTGTACTGCTCGCCTCATCATTTGAGGATTTTCAAGAAATACTTCAGGAATTAAACAAAGAAAGCAAGCTTGTTGAATTGAAAATAAACCTCAGCAAGACCAAAGGCATGTCAAATTCCTTTTTTTCTCTATTGAAGATCACTATTGATATGGATTAATTAGAAACGGTATGCAGTTATACTTATTTGGGACAAGACCTTACGATGAACATGAACATCATGGAATAAATTAACAACAGAGTTAAACTTGCATGGAGAGTGTTCGGAGGAAATAGCGCTATATTTAAAAGCAACCTTCCAATTTGTTTAAGAAGAAAAGTTTTTGATCAGTGCGTTTTGCCTGCTTTAACTTATGCTTCAGAAAATTGGACTTTAACATGTAAAACCATATAAAAACTTCAAACAGCCCAGAAAAGCATTTACAGATGCATGTTAGGATTTCCCGACGAGACAGAAAGAGAAACACTTGCATTAGTAAACAAACCAAAATTACTGATGTTATTTCTAGAGTCAAGAAGCTAAAATGGAGCTGGGCTAGGTATCTTGCGGGAAGAAATAATGATAGATGTGGTCCACCAAAGTTTGATTTTGGATACCAAGTGATAAGAATGACCAAGGAAGAGACCACTGTGTCGTTGGAGAGATTGTGAAGTGACGAGAAGGAGTAAGGTTAGACTCCTTCTCAGAAATCCGCCCTCTCTGAATTAAACTCCGCCCCCGATTTAATTGTCACAAGAGCTGATAAAGGAGGACAAACTGTTCTACTCAACAAATCGGATTATATTTCCCACGTTGAGTCCTTGCTTACTTCAGGTCCCTATTCGAAACTTAAAAAAGATCCTTCCAATGATCATCTTGATCAAGTCAAATACCACGTTAAAAATTCCGTTATCCTTAATGATTATACCAAACGCATGGTAATTCCTTCCGCTGCTAATTGTGCTCGTTTTTATGCACTTCCGAAAGTTCATAAACCCACTCTCTGCTTTCGGCCTATTGTGTCTAATATTGGTACGGCTTCTTATAATCTTGCTCGATTTCTTTCAAACTTTCTTTCTCATCTAACTACTACTAATCTTCATACTGTAAAAAACTCGTATGATTTTGTAGACAAACTAAAATGCATCTCTCCGTCTAACTATACTATGATTTCTTTAGATGTGAAATCACTTTTTACAAATGTTCCGGTTCAAGGTGCTCTGGTTTGTTTAGAGAGAAGACTACGTGAATTCCATTATTCTTCTATTGAAATTGAGGAGCTTGTGAATTTAGTTCATTTGTGTATCAGGCAAACTGCCTTCATTTTTAATGGTACTTATTATTCCCAAAATGATGGTATGGCCATGGGTAGTCCTCTCTCTCCTTTACTTTGCGACATTTATATGCACTATTTTGAAGAAAAACTCTTCGGTGTATATAAATTTCCTCACTGGTTTAGGTATGTGGATGACACTTTCGTTCTTGTCTCCCCTGATGTCGATTTGTCCAATTTACTTTCTTTGGTCAATTCGATTGACCCATGCATTCAATTCACTTTTGAGGTTGAACAAGATTGCTCTTTGCCTTTCCTGGACGTTCTTGTGATTAAAGAAAAGGACTGTGTTTAGAAAACCATTCTCAGTCTCTTTGCCGCCGCATGCTCTCTCTAACCACGCCCCTCAACAAAAAATGTCTGCTTTTTACACTTATGTTTATCGTGCCTTACACATTTGTTCTGATCCGTCTAATCTTTCGAAAGAAATTAATTATTTAAAATCTCTTGCTCTCTCTCGTGGTTATAACCCATCTATTATCGATAAAGCTCTTTATAAATTTAAGAATCCTAAACGTTCTGCTCCCAAATTAAACGATCACAGTCTCATCCCAGTTGTTTTACCTTTTTATTCTTCACTCTCTTTTAAAATCTCTAAAATTCTTTCACAGATCGGTTTCAATGTCATTTACAAACCCGTCAATAAAATTAAATTATCTTCTCTTAAGGATCCCATTCCCACCGAAAACCGTTCTGGAATTTATTTAATTCCGTGTTCGTCCTGCAACTTAGGTTATATTGGTCAAACTAGGAGGCGTTTGAAATACAGAATAAATGAGCACCGTCGGAATGTTCGTAATGAAGAGATTACCAAATCTTCTATTGCTTACCACTGCTGGTCTCAAAGTCATCGTTTTGATTTTTCCAAAACTAACATAATTTCATCTCCTGTCTGTTCCTCCCATTTGGATATTCTTGAAGCATTTTATATACTTAAAAATTCGAAAAATCTTGTTAATGATATTTCTTCCACTCCATTCTTCTCTGATGCTTGGAAATTAATCACGTAACTTAGATTTTCGTTTAATTTTGATATCCTTAGATTGTTATTTGGTTAATCTCCCTCATTTATTTATTTTCTTGTTTTCTTGTACAATTCTACTCACACCAGTTGTCATGTTTACTTTCTACTTCATAAAGTTTTTCTTTTCACTTTAAACGATTTTGTGCGTTGCCGCTTTGACTGCGGCACTCGTGCTTACTTTATTCGCCTGATGAAGGGTCGTGTGTTTTTTCGACCCGAAACAATTGTTGCGAGTTTATTGTATTTTATGGTGTTTATTCAAAGACACGTTTATATATTTGCAATATAGATAACCATATTATATATGAAGAAAATAATTAACAATTTTTTTTTTCAATTTTTATTGTATCGACAATCACCATATCGCAGATTGTATATCCATTCTGCCAGGAACAGCGGTTTAATGTTTGCTCCTTTTGAAAAATACTATTAACTGGTATTCTAAATTACACTGGTCTACGAAATTGTACTTTAAACTTTCTTTGCACTGTTTTCGGTGTATTTGTGTTTTTATACACTGAATTCAGAAATATTTGTCTTATTTTTACAAAGTAAAATTAAAAATCGGAAGAATTCACACAAAGGCTGTAACAAATTCAAAACTATTAATGTATAAAATACAGTCTCGGCAAAAAAAAAAAAAAATACTTTACACTTGAACGGGAAAAAAATACTTTATATGTCAGTTGCCGTTCCCGCCATAAAGATGTGCTGAACTCCATTGATGACATGTTGTGCTAGACGATCACAGAAGACCTTCCCCTGTCCTGTCAACACTCAGTTCACCTCGTGGACTTTTAGAGTTAGGCTGTATGCCCTTTGCACCCGCCAGCCAGTATTTCGTTTATTTGTTAAAAGTTTGATAACCTACATCAGTAATCCCACTCCACACAATGGGTCTGATTAAGCTTAAAATGGGAGATAAATTTCATGCCTTGACTCTACTAGAAAAGGGAATATCCGTGATTGATGTAGCCAGAGATCTGGCAGACCATTCTGGATGTAGCCAGTTGTAGCTATCTGGCAGATGTATCCAGAGGCTGCATTCGGCAATGTAACGGCTGCATTGGTACTGAAATGTAACGGTGAAATGACAAAATAGTGACTGACTAACGCCGCGTGTCAACACTAGGATTCGACACATCTTTTATGACGAGAACAACTAACATGTATTTTTTTTTTCTGCTCAAGTGTAAAGATTTTTTTTGCCGGCACTGTGCATTAAAATAGTTATTATTTACATATTATCTTAAGAGTATTTCCTGTATCGAAGCTGCTTTTAGACCTTATTCTCTTGTGCACGGCTTGAGGGCCTTAGAGAAGGGGAATTCCTATGCAGCACTGAACAGTAATCTGCTAAAATATTATCACTCCATCTTCAGAGACCTATTCTACATTTCTTTCGTGTCGTGATGAAATAAACTCTCCTTGTTCTTCACTCGCATTACCTAGCCTTACCGAAAAATAACTTAGAGGAAGTTTTAAATAAGGGAGTTTTAATCTCAATGCATTCCATGTTCTGTCAAAATGTACATGATAGATATTTTTTTAATATTTTTTCCTTAATAAGCATTCAAAAGTATACCAGAAAAAACACATCTGCTAGACGAAAAACAATTTATCATATACCTGTGTCATACAACACAGTATACAAGATTATTTATTGTTTATGAATGGGATTAAAATCAACCATTATTTCATCGTTTAGAGAGCAATCAAACTATCTTTAAAAACCTATGCAGTAATTTATCAGTTTATTCTAACCTACTATGACAATTTATACATATATTTTTCTAAAGTAAGTTCGATCACATATAGAATTAATTATATATATATATATATATATATATATATATATATACTATAACAACCAATGGATGTTTAGCAAGTATTTAAGTATATTTCAAAAATATTTGCAACTTACAAGAATAATGACAATGACTTTAAAAAGAATTATATATATATATATATATATATATGTATAAATAACCTTCATCATACGTAAATCCCTAAATATGTTTTCAGCTTGAAAATGACATCGCACTAAAATTAGTTTCGACGCCTAGTACATGTAAAGTAACTTGATTACATTATTTAAAGAAGTAGAGGAGCAAAAGAATAACAGAAAAAAGTCATAGAAAACGGCCGTGGATGGGCATAAAACAGAAAGTGTTATAGAGCTAAGTATTATTCAGAAATGCCCAATGTTCAATTTCGTATATCTGGCAAATAAAGTATAGTTAAAAAAGGGTGCAGAAGTTTTATAATAACGTTCGTTTCACTCGAACATCTGAGACTGTTTCACATCTAATTCCCATGTCTGCTAAAAGTTTGTTTATAAGACAATTCACAATTATGTTTTACTTTTTATTGCTACTCTTTACTTTACGACAATTTAAAAATTTCTAACAGTAAACTAAGGCGCTATAATGTACTCGCTATAATATATATACACAGTACAAAATAACGGTACTTTTTACAGAATAAAGTGCTGGCAATATTGGTGCCAGCACATTCTGCTGATAGAAAGAAGTAATTTACAGCAGAAACAGCTATAAAAGAGTCTCTCTTTACAGATGTTTCCGCTGTAAATTGCATTATTTAACAGCAGAATGTGCTGGCAATATGGTGCCAGCACATTCTGCTGTTAAAACCTACAGTTATTTTTTACATTGTACTTTGTCCGAGTGTAACTCGTATATATTGTGACCGATGTGCCGGCTAATTGACATGCTGAGCTGTTTTCGCAATAAACACATTTGTATGAATTCAGTCTGTATGATGTCGGCCATTATCATACATTAAAACAGTAACCTACAATAATTATAACGAAAATTGCGTTATATCCAGTTTTTAAATGCGGTACATTTTTATGATATCGCCATTTTGAACAATATACAATTCTATATATTCACCTATTCTTATTCCGTCCGAAAAATAAATAAATAAATAAATAAATAAAGGAAAGTGAACCTGTCGTACCAATGCATGTTTGGTTTTTCCTCTCATGTATAAAATTCATTCAGAAGTGACATTCCTCACAATGTTGTATTCTATCCTTTAAAATCGATTCTCAGCAGCTTAATTTTTATGAGCTACATAGTCTCTATGTAAAATAAATACAAACTATTTCCTTACTTGTATAGACGATATATTTTCGAAACCCCTTTTAGGCTGTTTGTATTAATACCCATCGTTTACTGTAAAAAAAAAATTTCATACATTGACGATGAATACCGCTGCCTATTCAGACTCGACGAGCTGTTAGCAGTATTTATTAACAATCAGAATTCATTAATTATTATTAATTATTGTAATCTAATGCAGTAGCTACAGGTTAAACATTCAGTCCCAGTGAAAGTTTGACTTTTCCTGTTTTTTTATTATTACTATTTTTGTTTTTAATTGATTCCACGGGTTTATAGATACAGCCTTTTACACTCCAACAGATCTCTTTACTGTTATTCCTTTTTTTACTTTTAGATTACAGATATTTCGTTTGCTAGAAACTTTTAAGTCCATTCATTAAAATAATGTGACCACCATTTTTAGCAGTATACACGCATGCTTTAGAGAAGACAAGACGTATGCAAAAGATTTTACATACATCATTTGAAAATGCTTTATATCTTTTTATGTTTTATTTTATCTTAAATTTAAATACTGTATAAGACAGGTATATACATTCTGAAGTGACGCAATACACATTATCTTCTACTTATTATTATTATTATTATTTTTAATATGTGTGTGTTTGTATCTTATGCAGCTGCATAACAGCTGCATCTACAATCATCCCAGCTTTAATTGAAATTTGAAATTTTATATGACCTAAAAAAAGGTCAATTATTTTTTTTATTATTATCTTTATTTTAGACAGACTAATTCAGTGGTTCAATTCGAATAAAAAAATTTTAATGTTCAAATCTATTTAAAAGTAAGATTATTCAGAGTTCATAAAATTTAATGACATTGTTCGTCTTTGTAAAAAAAGAAAAAAAAGAGTGAATCATTCTGAATTACATTATTGTATTATTCTAATACATTTAGTAATTAGCACATTTCAGTGTATCTTAACTATATGAGTAGCTACGTGTGATTACAACTACTACGAAACTATTTTAAATAAAGTATCTAAAAGTCATTTTATATGATTTTTTTTTATTATTATTTAAAAGAAAATTAAAATGAGAAAAATGAGAAATAATATTTAAAAGGTTTACTTTGCATTGTAGTGCATCGAAATCGTTTAAAATTTTGTAATGTAAAATTGGAGATGCAGCCACATTTCAATATTATAGGAAAATGTTGTTTTTATATTTATTGTTATTTTTATAATTAGGAATGTTAGTTAATGTGATATTCTCGTTTTATAAATGTATTAAATCTTATATTTTTAAAAATAATGCGTATATATATATATATATATATATATATATATATATATATATATATATATTAATATTATTATATACGACAATTTCAGTTTTTTCTTTACCTGAAAATTTTAATACGTATTTATGCACTCATTACTATATGCTTCTAAATACGGATCCAACTTTACTTTTAACGAGTCATTAAGATAAACTTGTATAAACGTTAACGGAGTGAAATGGTGCTTGTCAAAATATTTCGAAATCATCACCGTCGAATTTCAATATGTATACTTAATAGCATTTATTCGACACATATTATTCTCATTTCAAGTTCCATTTTCGCGATATCCGAATGGTATAAGTTGTATAATTTTGCATTGTATGAATATAAGAGTTCAATGTATTCAATTCTAACTTAAATTGGACATTTTTTCATAGAAATGTTTTATAAATCAATAAAAAAATTTATATATTTGTTGTATTAAGGAATAGTTATTAGATTATTTGTTAATTCCATAATTATAAGTGACTTGTAAAATATATTTGAGGAAAAAAAATATATTTAGTTTTGAGTAAACTGAATAGATCTAAATTATTTTTTTTAGCAAAACGTACAATTGATCTAACTTCATCAGTTCAATACAAAAAATATTATCTTTATTTAAAATTAGTTTACATAATTTAATAAACATAGCATAAATTTAGGTGTGCGCATATAATATGTGTTTCAATACATTTTTACTTTGTGAATAAAAAATTCAGTAAATTAAAATAATGTATACATTTGAACATACACCTATTAACACCTATAAAATATTGTTAAAATTATGTATATATTGACTTTTCACTTTTAGAACTACTTGGTATATGCACTAACTATGCAGGTTTTAAAAATTTCTATATTAAAAAGAAAAGTTTATTAGTTTGATACAATCCACTTTTGAACTCCGATTAAGGAAAAACGTGTTGCCAAACGTGTAAATTCGAAAGTGTCCAAATAGTTATTGGTAGATAGTGCATATCATTTTGTATTATAATAATAATAAATGAGTAAAGAATGAACAAATATTTTTTCAGTGTTACAAATTTTATGAATAAAAAATTTACAAATACGAAATGATTTTTGTTCGTTTATTGTTAGATATAAATAAAATTTAGCATTTTAAACATATACAGAATAGAGTTGCTTTGGAAAAAAAGTTTACTGCTAAAATAAAAATAAAATTTGATAAACCAAACACCACCGTGCAGACAGTTGCATTGAAGATTACCAGATTTAGATTTAAAAGCTTCTAAAATAAAGTGGATAAAATTATATTCACAATACTCAGAGACAAATAAACTCTACTTTTTGTGATCGGATCCGACTGAAACTTCAAATGCTTGATATGTAGATCCTGGGGCCGATATTTACTTCAAAAAAGATTGGACATTTCACCAAAAACTTGCATTATATGCTCTCTGCACTTGAAACTGTTTTACGGCACAAAGCAGGTGGAAATAAATATTTGTTATAAAAACAAACTAATATGGGTCTCTTCTTGTCCCATGTTATGGTCACTACGAAAAAATAAATTGTTCTATCAACAAATATTGTTTCTACAGAAAATATTACTTAGACTTGACACTTTTGCTTCTGCTTTAGTCCACAAGTTGCTATTTGTTAGTTAAATGTATATAAAAATCCTTTTTATTTCATTCAGACAAAAAATCAATGAACGTTTTAAAACACAATTGAAATTTTATTTATATCCAATATCAGTTTAACCAAAAGTTTCGCTCTTGAGTACCGTCTGTTCAGTTTTAACAACTGTGTATAATATAATCTCTAGATATAATAAAAAAAAGATGTGTGTGTCTGTGTGTATGTCTGACGCTTTGTAGAAAAACGGCTGATCGCAAAACTATAATTGACTTCCCCTAAAGCATTTCGAAGCCCAATTTCCGAAATATTTATTAATTTTGTTTAATTAATTAAACACCAGAATTCTGTAAAAAGATCAATTCTAGAAATAGAAATGGGAATAGGAAGAGGCACATTCCGTGGCCCGTTAGCTCAGCAGGTTAAAGCGCCATGCTAGTAGCACAAAGGTTGTCAGTTCAGTCCATCAAGTCAAATAACTTATTTTTTGCAGATGATGGACAGAAAAGGTGTCAATTGATAATAATAATAATAATAATAATAATAATAATAATAATATTATTAATTCTTTCGGCGTTTTTATGGTATCCTAAGAGTTTTCTATTAGTCTTTTTAATTAACTAATATTTTGTAGGGGATTGTCTCGTCTGCAATCTATTGAGGTTGGAGGATAAATTTTCTGAGAAATGTGTGTCCAAAAACGATGTTCTTGAATAACAACAACACCTAAATTGAAACGTATGGTTAAGGCTAAAATGCAAGCATTGGGGACCCGGAATCGACACAGCACTGGCGGAAAAGACGCTGCCAAACACAGCGGAAATCCGAAGTGTGATTTTTAGCGATTTCAATGGACATTTTTTAGTGTTTATTTGTAAAGTGGTTAAGATATAGTGGTTTTTTTAATGCATTAAATATATTGACTAACGAAGCAGGCAAAGCCTGGTAGTAATAAGTGTAACTAATTCACGCATATATTTTTTTACAGCATTTTTTTTTACTATATCCTTCGCTTATACGAAACAAGATAATCACGTGACTTATTATATATATATATATATATATATATATATATATATATCTTACGTTTCTCGAAAACGGTTGTAACGATTTTCATAAAACTTTGTGATTAAGAGTCTTTTGGGCTGCAAAATCGGTTCCACTTTTCCTCATCTAAAAAAAAAAAAAAAAAAAAAAAGTTTTTGCTGCTAACCCTTTATCCACTGGTTGCAAAATATGGCAAAAATTGCGTTTACTCGGAATTCATAAATCGTTTTTGATAAAAGTTTTGGGTTAATTATTTTTCAAGTGAAGCATCTATTGGACTTATCTCAATTTTCAAGAAAATTCACGTTCGTTGTTAACCTTTTATCCGCTGTTGCAAAATACGGCAGAAATTGGGTTTACTCGGAAATGGATAAACGATTTTAGTGTAAGTTCTCATTGAAGTGAATAATAGATTGGACTTAAATTTTCCCTCAAGAAAATTGGCGATCTCTGTTAACCATTTTTCGAACTTCATGAAATATGGAAAAAACATAATTTTCTCGGAATTGTGTCGAAAACTTTTAATAAAAATATGGGATATAAGTTTTTTGTTTACTTATTTACTATTATTGGGGAAACCCAACTGATACATCCTCGATTTCTTGAAAATAAACGTTTACATCTGCGTTAACCCACACTCACCCATGGTGAAATATGGCAGAATTTTGATTTTCATCCAAAAATCTCGAAATATTTTTATACATATTTAAGATTTAGGAGTTTTTGAAATGACAATTGAAACTAAATTTTTCTTGTCCGCGGAATACTTAACGTTCATAGTTAAAACTTATAGCACCAGTTACAAACTCTAGCAGAAACTTGGTTTTCCGAGTTATGGTTCTAACGATTTTTAAGAATTTAGCGTTTGGAATGTTTTGAAATGAGAAACCCGTCTAATTTATTCTCATCTTTACAAAAATTAACGTTAAATGTTATCATGTTCCCGTGACATAATATGGCAGAGAATGTTTTTAGAAATTACTTGAACGACTTTGATGAAAATTTAGGGATTTTTGAGGTTTAAAATCAGTCTTAACTGTAAACGCAAAAATCTACCATCTTCACTCAAAATCTGTCAAAAGTAGGCCCTCGATAAAAATAAAACAAAACAAAATAAGTAAATGAAATTTTTTATAGGTAGCCCACTCTTCACCTGAGAAAAAATGGCTAAAAATTCGCTTACTTCAAAGCACTAAAAATTAGAGTTAGTGGGTTTTCGAGATGACAGTTCGATGTTTTATCCGTTCATTTTCAGCATAATTAGAGTTCACTAGTAATTCGCAATACGATGTTACAAAGGGAAAAATGCGTAAGAAACTTCGTTTCCTTGTAAATTACTGGAATGATTTCTATAATTCAAAAAAATGTTAGACATTCTTCAGATGAAAATCGGATTTAAATTATTTTCTTCGGGAAATTTAGTCTTCGCTGGTAACCCGCGCTTTGCCTGGAACAATATTTAGCAAAAAATAAATTGATAAGTAAATATAAAATAAAATAATATTTTTTTCTGGGAAATCGCTTGTAGGATTTTGAAATGAAATTATAGTTAAATATTTTAGATGATAATTCGATATGAACAGGAAAATTAGCTTTTATTGGTTACCTGCGCTCCATCTGAAGGTAACAAATAAGAAATATAATTCCAAATATAAATGACTGTAGTTGAACTACGGATGATTTTTGCAATGAGACTGTGTGTACACTGTCTTTTCAGTACTTATAGATCATAATACATTACGATTTATTTAAATGAGATTTGTATAATTATTTTTCTATTTCTGTTGTGATTTAAATAAAAAATGAAAGCTTCATGCAACTAATTTTAATTAAATAATTAATGCAGTGGAACCTGTCTAAAGTGACCACCCCAGGGACCGGCTAAAATGGTCACTATATGCAGGTGGTCACTTTATAAAGGCTCTTTAAAATTGGAAAATGGTCAATTTAGTCAGAAAAATGGTCACTTTAGTCAGGTGGTCACTTTACCAAGGTGGTCACTTTTACAGGTTCCACTGTATATTTATTTATTTATTTATTTTGTTATCATGATATATTAGATGTGTAAATACCAGGTAAAAAATCCAGTACTATTGAAAACAAAAATAAAAAAATATATATATATTTCCGATCTTTTCTACTGGTAAACATGTTTCTAAATCTGAATCATCTAAACAAGAAAGTAAACATTGTGGCATACCTATATTTGAAAATGATTAAGCCTATTTTATAACACATTATTATTTTTTAAATTAGTTTGAAAATGTCAAAATCAATATTATAAAATCGTTTATTACTTTTATGGAACATTAAAACATTTTGATTACTTTATAAAGGTTTCATTTTCTAGAAATGATTTAATGCCGCACTTACGTCTGTAAATCCCGGATATATCACACGATAATTTATTTCACATTAGATCAATATATGTCTACGTCAACTGTTATTAAAACGATTAGTTCATTTTTAGAGATTTATCGCGAAATTCTTAGAATATGTTATTTTATACGGCTTTTATTAGGTTAAGTATACTATGGTGAATCACCGTTATATATAAATAACGGAAATGAATTTTTATCGGCTTTTTCCATCGTTTATTCTAGCTATTGGATATCTTGTATAAGATGTTTATTATATACATTGGTAATTTTTATATTTATAACGAAATGTATCGGGCAATTTCTGCTAATTAATTTGGATTTTTTTCCTATAATTGGAATTTTTTAAAATCTTCTATCTATATCTAGTTTATTTTTTGTTATATTCCTGTCGGGTATTTTTTTTTACTATATTTATTGGATTTATTATTTTATTTTTAATAACATTAGACGTGAAATTTGATTTTTTATGTGTTCAAGGGCATCATTTTATATATTTAAATTAATAAAAAATAATTGTTAAAATTAAAATTTACTGTAAATTATTTAGTTGTCCTTGCATTAAGTTCCTGATTTTTTTTTTTTTTCACAAAAATGTCTGTTTAAAATTTAAACTTACCACCTATTATGAGAAATTACTTCAAAGATTTGTAAAATAAATAAATAAAAAGTAATATAAATACTGTACATCATTAATATTTTAATTTGCAAATAATTGACATATATGCGTATTTTAAATTTAAAAATATACCATTTTTATCTTATTTAAAATTATGTTATTTTAAATGTGTAACAAAAGCGACATGACGAGAGGTAGGATTGATATCTTTTATTTAATTTCTAAAATAAAATAGTTCTTATTACAACAAATATATAGCTATACTATTATAGTATAAGCTAAAAAAAAGGATTTGAAATGGAGTTCCTTTTTATAAATAATTTATTCTTGAAATTTTGTAAAAAAAATACAGAACTGTTATATTTATGTAATGTACATCTTAACATCATTTTAAAATCTAATGTTAAGCTAATTAGTTAAATAAAAACAGTTAATTAAATCAATTAATAAATTAAGTTAATAAATTAAGTTAATAAATTCAGTAATTAAACTATAGACTTTTTTAATATGTTCACTTGATTACCAAAATTTATTTTAAAATGTATTGTATTTTATTTATGAAAATATATTTAAAATAAAACTTAAGTATTTGAAAAATGTTTCAGAAGCGCTATAGACTTCGGAGATTCGAATTTCTTGGGTAACTTCTTAAATAAATTGATTAAAAACATTACTCGTATTATGAAACAAATATTAAATAGAAAAGTACAAAAACATATTTTAACTTCAGATTTTTTATTTTATTTTAAAAATGAAATATTTAACTTATAAATTATTTGGTCTTCATATTTTTAAACACGTTTAATTAATGCGCCTCGTAAAATCCTTTAAAAATCGTTTTTTAAAATAGCCATTTAAAATTTGCAAATAGTTAGACTGCGCATTTTTTTTTTTTTTTTTAAGAATTGTTTGGCTAATAATAAAGGTTTATTTTGAACAGTGTGGCATTTTCTTTCTATAAATTGATATTTATGATAAAATGTGTTCATATTTTAACTTTATATTTTTTATTTAGTTTTAAAAATGAAATATTTAATTTATAAAATCGTTCGTCTTTAAATTTTCGTTATATTTTTAAACACATGCTAAGTTTAATTAATGTGCCTCGTGAAATCCTTAAAATGTCGATTTTTTAAATAGCCATTTAGAATTTGCAAATAGTTAAACTGTGCATTTTTTTTTTCTAGAATTGTTCGTATAATAATAAAAATTTATTTTAAACAGTGTGGCATTTTCCTTCTATAAATATATATTTATGATAAAATTTGTGTATATTTTTAACTTCAGATTTTTATTTTAATTTAAAAATGAAATAATTAACTTATAAATTCTTTGGTCTTTATATTTTTAAGAACATATTAATTTTATTTAATTTGTCTCGTAAAATCTTCTAAAAATCGATATTTAAAATAGCTATTTAAAATTTACAAATAGTTAAACTCTACAATATTTTTTAGAATTGTTCGGCTAATAATAAAAGTTTATTTTAAACAGTGTGGCATTTTCTTTCTATAAATGGATATTCGTGCATATTTTAACTTCAGATTTTTTATTTTATTTCAAAAATGAAATATTTAATTAATAAAATCTTTCGTCTTTAAATTTTCGTTATATTTTTAAACACATGCTAAGTTTAATTAATGTGCTTCGTTTCGTAAAATCCTTTAAAAATCGATTTTTAAAATAGTCATTAAAAGTAGTTAAATTGTGCAATTTTTTTTTTTTTTTTTTTTTTTTTTTTTGAATTGTTCGGCTAATAATAAAAGTTTATTTTAAGCAGTGTGGTATTTTCTCTTTATAAATAGATATTTATGATTAAACTTGTACAATTTGTTTGAGATTAAAAAAAAAAAACATATATTTTTTTGTTACATTTTTAGCATTTTTGTTCGCTTCATTGCTATTTTTTGGCTCAAGATTTAATGCCGAAATGTATCTAGATTCTGTAATGAAGCAACCTGGTATGATTGAATTTGCAGTTCCCCCAGATGGAAAGGCATTTGATTTAGAAGACAGTAAGTAATATTTAAAAAAAATTATGAGGTGACAAACATTTAAAAAAAAAATTGCAAGCTTAATCTGGGGATAAAATATTTAAAAAAGTTTCTTAAAATATATGCAAATATATTTATTTTTAGTTTATTCTGCATCAAAGAAATTTCACCGCAGTATTCGTCAAACCAAGACATGCAAAGCCCCGTTTTCTGAGGACAGAAATTATGAAATTAGATGCAAATTATATCCAAGCAAAATGTAAGTTTTTCAGTTTTATATAATATGAAACTATATACAATATTATATTATATACAATATTATATATAATTTCAATATTTATATATATGTATATATAAGTATGCATATGTTTAAAAAAAAATGTTTTATAAGCAAAACTTACACAATGGAAGAATTGAAGATTATAAATTTATTATTCGTAATTGAAGATAAATATGAAATTTTAATTTTAATTTCGTTACAAATATTAATACATATTTTCTTTTTTAAATATATCTCATCATCTTCATTGTTTTGAGCTATCTGAACTAATAAAGTATTTATATCTACGACATTTATATTCTTTTTTCCATGTTTATGTACAATAAAAGTTTATCTGTAAAAGCGATGAATAATACATTTTTTTTCGAATGAGTGTACTTAATTCATAGGAATAATATGTTTTCTGAATATAAATTGATTGCAGCTTGTGTTTATCAACTATAACATATTGCACTTTAATCATAAAAAAAAAAAAAAAAATCTAATTATTTATATGTTTTAATACTTGGGTATTATTTACTGGTATAGTATTATGTTATTATTTACTAGTAAATAAATTTCCTCATTTCAGAAATTCATTCTGTTAAGTATATGGAGATAATTTTTTTATTATGGTAAATTGAAATTCTTTGAACTGAATTAATAATTAAAATTTATTTATAAATCGAATTTGTTGTTCATTGAATAAAATACAAAATATTGATAAAAAGAATATATTCGCAGAAAAAATAAGTGTGTCACAGAAAAGTTAAAGTAAAAGAGATATTTGTCAATAGAAAATGAAATTTTTTTAATATAACTTTCCAAAACGTCTGTTCTAAAACGTAATGCATTGGTATTTTTTGTTGTTGCTGTCCCTGTAAACAAACTATGTGTACAGGATCTATTAATGCCATGTTAAATAGAAAACATTACATAGTGAACTAGATTGTATCTTTTTTTAAAAATTCTCAAAATATTTACGGACGCTATGTTCGGAGACAAACGGATAGAAAGGTAGACAATCGGACAGACAAATACACAAATTGAAATCATATTTCCACTAAAATTAATAGAAAGTGTTAAAACAAATAATGTAAACGAAAGTGCAATTCCAACAAACTTTTATTAATAGCTCTTAATGTAACTGAATATTTTTGTGTGGCCCTGTAAATCTAATTCTAACCATACTATATTATATAGAAGGCATTCTTTTGTGCATACGAATAATATATTTCAATTGCATTAAGCTTTGTGCAAAGGAAAATAATTAAAATATGGTTTAAAAAAATACCTCTCATAGAACGTAATGCTTTGAAACACGTCCAAGTGTCACTGTACACAAACAAGTTAGAAATATACTTTATTTTACATAGGAAACATTCTATAGGGAACTTGAATAACATATTAAACTTTCATTAAAGTTTCTGCACTATAAAGGTTTCAACATATGGCTTATAGAAACTCCTCTCATAGAACGCAATGCTTTCGAATACTTTTGGTATCCCTGTACACAAACCAGAAGAGGCATTCACTCCGTTTTCATTAGGGAACACCCGATAGTGAACTTAAATAAAATATATAAGTTTGAAGAAATTCCATAAATATTTATGGGAGTTAGAGCGCGGGCAGACAGACGGACAAACGGACAGACAGACAGATACACAAATTGAAATCACATTCGCATTAAAAAATTTTTCGAAAGTGCTAACGTTTAATGTAAACGAAAGTATAATACTAGCAAATTTATATTAATAGCTCTTAATATAACTGAATATTTTTGTGTCACCCAGTAAACCTAATGCTAATCATGCTATATTCTATGCAAATCATTCTTTTGTGCATATAAATAACATATTTCAATTTCCTAAAACTTCGTGCAAAGTAATGTTATTAAAATTTGGTTTATAGAAATGCCACTTATAGAAAGCAATGCTTTCGAATACTTTTAGATGTCCCTGTCCACAAACCGGTGGTGATATTTACTCTATTTTATACATGAAACATCCAATAGTTAACTTGAATAACATAATTCAATTTCATTAAGATTTTTGTACTGTAAAGGTATGAAACTATGGTTTATAGAAATACCTCTCATAGAATAGAATGCTTTGAAATACTTACGGGTGTCCCTGTACACAAACCAGTAGAGGTATAAAACTCTATTTTCAATAGGGAGCATGCAATAGTGAACTTGAATAACTTATATCAGTTTCCAGAAATTCCATAAATTTGTACGAGAGTTAGAACGCGTTAGACAGTCAGACAAACGGACAAGACAGACAGACAGACAAACCGAAGTCATTAACACTTTTCAACCTTGTTGGAAAGTGTTAAAAAAAAGTATTCTAATTATAGGGGAATGCAATCCGAAACCTACAGCAGTCAATCGATAATAACGAGAGAGTGTCATACACCTGCTCTTTTTTAAAGCACTTTTCCTTAATTTTATCTAAAAATATTTTTTTTTCCTTTTTACTCTTATAGGTTATTTTTAATGCACAAATCGCTATTAAAAACTTTAAAAAAAAAAAAAAAGAAAAAAAAGAAATTCACTTGTTTTAAAGGTATTAGTGGTCTTTTAATGATTTATATTGATAATATTGCATGAAGAATGCATGATCAATTATTTTATTAGAATAAGATTGTGGAGAATCTATCATAAAGTATTTACCTGTAAATTAAGTTCAATAATGGTTGGATAATAAGGTTAATTTGTTTATTTCTTTAAAACTGTATTTTTTATTTTTTTCCGGGAAGATTAAATAAACACTTTCATTTACATAAAAATTGTCAGGAAGATAATTTTTATTAATTATGGAATACCGGGGTTGCTTTGCATAAGGGGCTAGTTGGCAGTGATCTTCCATTTCCTGCCACAACAGGAGTAAAGTGCTGTCATTCTACTAAAGGGGAAAGCAATGTATAGTTGCACCATCCACCGTAAATTCGATCTGCCAGGAAACGTCATGAAGCCAAAGTCACTCTTTCCCAGGTAGCACAGCGGTATTGCTCAGTATTGGCTCAATGTTGCCCAACCACGGCAAGCATTGGCGTCAGTCGGTTGTTTCTTTTCAATATTGGCCAATATTACCCAATGTTGGAATGACAGTATTGAAATTCGGAACTATTGATATTTAGCTTTTTTTAACCAAAATTTTTGTTATTTTTCGATACGTAATGGGCAGAAATATATTTAACAGTATTTTAAGTTCTATAAAATTATTAATAGAAGCATTTTATAATGTTGTAAAAACGGGAATATTGGTCAATACGAGGGTTGCTATTTATATTTCTGGCCTAATAATGAAAACACAAATATGTAGGATCGAAATTGGTTTTATTGTTCTTCAAAATATTCTCCATGATGATCAATACACTTTTGCATGCGTTTGAATCAATTTTCAAAGCACTTTTTCCAGTCCGATTGAGGTAACTCCAAAACATGCGTTTTGAATGCATCAACCGCTTCTTCGGAGGTCGAAAATCGTTGTCCACGTAATTTATTTTTGATGTGTGGGAATAAGAAGAAGTCATTGGGTGCCAAATCAGGGCTGTACGGCGGATGACCCATCAGTTCGATCTTTCGCTCAGTCAGAAATGCATTTGTTTGAGTCGATGTGTGAGAGCTCGCATTGTCATGATGAAGAATGATTCGCCTGTTCTTCTGCTTTTTTCGAATTTCTCCGATGACTTCTGGCAAACAAATGGTCGTGTACCATTCAGAATTGACCGTCCTGCATTGCTCTAACGCCACTGTTGCCACATGACCGTTAATGCCAAAGAAACAGGCAATTATTTGTTTCGATGTGCTTCTTCCTCGAACAACTTTTGTTGGTTTTGCCTCGCCTTGGAAGATCCATACAGTTGATTGCTGTTTTGTTTCCGGCTCATATGCATAGATTCGTCACCTGTGTAGATGTTATACACAGCCTTTGATGTACCTTGAACGTATTTTTCCAACATTTCCTTGCACCAATCGACACGAGCCTTTTTTTGAGCGTTTGTCAGATTATGCGGGATCCAACGCGAACAAATTTTTTTTACGCTCAAATGTTCATGCAATATTTTATTGATGCTAGTCATACTAATGTCCAAAGACGCCTCAATCTCACGGTATGTCACATGACGATCTTGCTTTATCAGTTCACGCACAGCATCGATCTTTTCTGGCACAACAACGGATTTTGGACGACCTGCACGGGATTCGTCCTGGATCGAACATCAACCACGATTAAATTTATTATACCAATTTTTTACAGTGCTGTAGGACGGCGCTTTATCGCTGTATAAAGAATTAAGTTCATCGAAGCACTCTTGTCTTGACAATCCACGTCGAAAGTTATGAAAAATAATCGCACGAAAATTTTCACGATTCAATTCCATTTTTTGAAAGAGAAGAACTTTTCAATTTACTGTCAACAACACAAATAAAGCTATAATGGCAAATCGTCTGCTGAATTTGCGTTTAAAAATATCAAACTTCCGATTGAAATCGTCTGCGGTCGCCTAGCAACACTTACTGTTGCCAAGGCCAGAAATATAAATAGCAACCCTCGTATCGTCCAATCTCGGCAAAGACCGGTAAGAAAGATACGGTCTGTTCTCGGAATTTTTTGCTCAATTTTACGATCAGCTCGTCATTGAAAATATTTAGCATTGTTAAGAAAAATTCTTGAAGGAAAAAAAAAAAAATCTGCTGGTTGATCATGATCTAGATAGATCGATATTGATGGATATCTACCAATGTTGTTGAGCATTGATACTACAACTTTCTGAAAACTCTAATAGCCAATCAGAGAGAAGCAAAACAAGCACCAGCAATCAGCATAAGAAGCGAGATGGCGGTGTATTTGCTTTTCCATGTTTGTAAAAAGTAAGTGATTTTGAATATTGTTTCCGATATAGAATATAAGATAACTGAAATTTACAATATTTAAAATTATACATGTATATTGATTAAAAGTCTTGGATAATATATGTGATACAAAATCAAAACTTTAATCTTAGCGTACTCCGTGTAAACATGATATTAGTCTTAGCATTGTAAAATTTGATTATCATTTTAGTTAAGAATTAAAATCTGTAAAATTTAAACAAATGTTATTTCATAATTTACTACAGAATAATAATTACGACCGAAGCGGAGAGGACATTTCATATTTTTGTAATGGTTAAAAGATTTATTTTCTCATTTTGCTGTTCGATGCTTGGTTTATTTTTTTATTCACTACTAAAATTTCTTAGGAGGAAAAAAGAATTTTTTAATGTGTATGCATTTACTTGAAAGTAAAAAATGTCTGTAAATTATACAATGCTCTTTTAAAATGGGATTCTTGTCAGAATTGTTGTTTGATTTAAGTTATTTTTCAAAATTGAAAAGTTAATTTGAAAAAAACTTTTTTATAAACATTGTCATTACATTTTGTTTTATACAAGAAATAAAATCCTTTATGAACCACAACTTCTTTTAAAAATTCATATCTTACTTATTATGTAATGTATAATTGTTATATGTATTTAAATTATGCATTGATATAAAAAAATTTTCTAAGAAATTTATTGTACTATAAGTTTGTTATATTACATAATTTACTATAATCAAGTTTAATATAGTATATGTTTGTTATTTATTACTAAGAAATTTATTTATAACCAAGCTAGTACATATGAGGCATTGCAAATATGAAGGGCAAACTCAACAAAAGGAGATTTTGAGAAAAACGCATTTGAAAATAATTTTTTCTGTGTCATATGCTGGAAATATGCATCGTCCATGCGTGTTTTGAGACGGAAAAGACCTGATGTCAAGTTCGCCCTTCGTATCCACAATGCCTCATATATGTATTTTTTTAATGAGATTTTTTTTTTTTTTTTTTTTTTTTAATAGGCCACACACATGCTTTTTTTTTTTTTTTTTTTTTTTTATTCACTATTAACATAACAGCAAAAATTTAAATGCTTTCTGGACATGCACCAATTATTTCATATTTATTCCTAGTATTCAGTCTAGTACTTTGCTTTTGAGCTTAATATTTAGTTTAATTGCACACAATATGTTGAATATGTAAATATCCTAAAATGATGAATTACTATTTTTATTTTCTTTATCTAATGACATTTTTTTTTTCTAAATTTATTAGTTGATGTAACATATGAATATTTATAATTTTATTAATGACAAAAAATTACAGATAAAACGATATAATAGTTAAAATTATTTTTGAATTCAGTTCAAATTAACATTATTTAATAACTTAATGCATATTAGAGATGAGACGGGCTCAGCCCGAGCCCGTAAGCCCGAGCCCGGGCCCGAGCCCGATCGGGCTCAAATCTTACGCAAGTCTTCGGGCTCCGGGCGGGCTCGGATTCAAGCTAAAAGTTCCGTTTATTTCATTCTTCACTAACTGGAAAATGTAAAAAAAAAAAAAAAAAAAGAAATTTTATTCATTTTGAGAGCACCTTAAGTAATGTCATAATAGGTTATAAATCACAAAATAATCTTGCAAACCTTAGTGGCTTTGACTTTCCTTTTTCTAAATAGAACTCTTTTTTCAACGAGATGCATATTATGTCATAGTGTTATACAGTAATCCTTCCTCCTTCGTTATATCGGGCCTCATTATATCACTCATTCGGATAATTTCCCCCCCCCCGATAGGCGCGTTATAAACAATGGGCTGCACATACAAATATCTATTATAAAAATATATGCATGTATACAGAGACACAGACATTAAAAATTGTTATAATAACATTTATAGTTATTTAAATTGAGGATTGATAATAAGAAAATTTATTTGAAAATGAAAACGGTATTTAATTTTACTATTGTGTATGCGTTGCATAGCGTACCACTTTCAATATCGGGCTCGGGCGGGCTCGGGCTCTGATCACACAAAATTTTTCGGGCTCGGGCGGGCTCAGTTCAAAAATGTTTCGGGCCCGGGCGGGCTCGGATTGCCAAAATAGAGCCCGAACTCGCCTCTAATGCATATATAGTGCATTACTAGCCTTATAAGTTTCTTATGCACATACCCAAATAAAATGTTAAACATTGGAAATTAGCTTTAAATTTTTTTTTAATTTAAAATAGACAAATAAAATAAAAGCCTGAAAAGTATGTGCATGCAATGAGTTAAGAGGACTTTTACTTATTGTCGGCAGAAGCCAAAGCCAATGTTATTCTATGGAGAATTTTGCTCCATCATAACTCATTAACTAAAATGCATATTTTTAACTTCATTTTCACATTCAGAAACTTCACAATTGTTAATAAGGTTATCCCTTTCTAAAAATTATTATAATATATTTTTTGAAGTTATAAAATGTGAATTTTCACAATGTATAATTTTGCATTTTTTTTTTACTTAAAAATGAAATATTAAAAATAAAAATTAAGAAAATCAATGTCTAAAAAATTATTTATTTATTTTTCTATTAAGCATTTTATTTTAAAATATTGAAATGCGAATTTTCACAATGTGAAATTTTGTGTTTTGTCGTTTAAAAATAAAATATTAAAAAATAAGTAATCAATTTTTAGAAAGCGATAACCAATTTAACAGTTCTGAGACTTCTTATATTTTGCTTTAATGTTTATCTTTTTATAAAGTTTTATTTATTTATTTATTTTTTACACTTTTGTCGATTTCATCCTTGAATTAAAGAACTGTTATATGAAAGTGCATTAAATTTTATTGTAGCTAAAATCTTTTATATTCAGAACTTCTAAAAATATTCCATAATTGTAGTATTGAGTTTTCATTAAAATGATGTTAATGGTAATAACAGGATTACTGTGAGTTAACAAAAATTTGTTTTTTTATAGTGAATGTTACCTAAGGCCTGCCGCACACCAAAGAGGCAAGCGACTCAAGTTTCACACTCATACCGAAGTGACAGACACATCCTGCGAAGGAGGCGTTTTTGATCACATGTGCTTTGACTTTTGAGATTTCAGGTTTTATTTATTTATTATAAGGAGATTATAATTTCTAAATCTATTATAATTTCTAGTAAAACAGAAAAAAAATTAAGGGTAATTAAGAAGAAAATAATTATTAAATTTAAAAATAGTTTTTTTTTTTTTTGTTGTTAAATTAATCAAATATTATATTCTAACTAAAAACACCTAATTTTTCTTTGTGATTTAAGGGAAAGTAATTTTCATATTTTTGTGGGGGAAAGGGGGGGGTTAATGTTTTATTTATAATTAACATTTGATAAACATCTTCTAATAGAAAAAGCTGATTGTTTGCTTTAATTGTGTTACTATTGTTGTGTAAAAATAAATAGTCTATTAAATTATTTAAAAAAAAATTATTTCAACCTGGGGGGGGGGGAAACTATTATTAAATAAATAAATAATTTAAATAATTTTTATATCGCACTTTTTATTTATATTTTATTTATTCAATTTTTTTTTTTTTTATTTATTTATTTATATCTTTTTTAATTTATATTCATTGAATGAATAAAATAAAAGTTAATTTTTCTTATTTAAAAAATGTTTAATTTTTTAAAATAAAAATAAAAGAATAATTTAAGAGAAAATAATTATTAAATTTAAAATCTAATTTTTCGTTGTTGAATTATTAAAGTATTTTAACTTTAAAAATTGTTATTTTACTTTATCATTTACATAAATGAAAAATTTAGAGGAAAATAATTTTTATATTTCATGTATTTATTCCTTTATTTTGTTAATGTTTTATTTAAATTTTTATTTAATGTTTTATATCCTGTTTCTAGTAGAAAACAAAGCTTGTCTGCTTTAATTAAGTTATTATTGATATGCAAACAAATATTCTATAAAATTATTACTATTATTTTTTTTTCCAGCTAAAAAAAGTGTTTTTATTTATTTATTTTTTCTTTTATAATTTAAATAAATGAATAATTTAAGAAAAATAATTTTACATTGCACCTTATATTTTTTTTCTTTATTGTTAAATTTAAATTAATAGTTTCCAGTTGAAAACGTTGCTTTTAAATCTGAACAGTTTTTAATAAAAAATTGCAAAATGATGCAAAAACCCAATAATTTCCAAGATGTTATTAACATTGTACTAAATTCCTATATTTGATTTTCTTCCTTTTTAAATGAATAATTTTTCTCTATTTTTCCTTTTTGTTGTTTTTCTAATATATCTATTTAAAAAAAAAAAAAAAAAAAGAAAAATAGTTGAATTTAATCATTATCCTTTTTCTTAAATTATTTTTCTACTTAAAAAAAAAAAAAAAAACTCTGGTGAGGGTCGAACCGAGTACCATTGTGACACGAGTTCAACCCTTAACCCCTAAGCCATGCATCCCTTGCTAGTAAACTTGTTTTGTTTCTTTTATCGGAAAATGGTCAAACGGATGAAATTCAAGAGCGATATTTTAATATATAATGGGGATTATTGCATAATATTGTTACCCTATAATTTGTTTTCATCCGTATTTTTTTTATTTTAACCCTTTAACCCTTTCAGGGGCGGTGGCTAGAGGGTCTAGCCACCTACTTTAGAAATTTTTCTCTAAGTGTGCAGTGGCTACATTTTTTATCCACTTTTATGAAAAGTTAATGTGTACTTCTAAAATTGAAATAGAGATGGCAGAACTACAGTAACTTTAAGCAGGATGTGCCTGTGACTTTTTTAAATGGACAAGTTGCGCGAAAATTTTTTGAAGTTTCTTTTACATATTTTTATGAAAAATAATTTTTTATTCAAAAGTATTTGGTAGTGTAAATATACTGTAATGCACCTTTTAAATACAACAGATTTACATATTATCTTAGATCATTAATTTTAGTTTGATTTTTAGGAGCATCTTTTAGGTAGATAGACGCAGTGGCTAGAACGCCTAGCCACCACCCACAAAAAAATCCCCACATGCTGAATTTTTTTTCTTCATCAAATATGACTTGTAGGGGATGTTTACTTTATGATATATATATATTTAAAAGGAAATTTAATCATTTTTACTTAGTGCCCCTGAAAGGGTTAAGCGTTGCAAACGGCTTTTTCCGTTTTTAAAAGTTGAAATAAGAGGATAATGTAGCGAATTTTGGAAAAATATGATATTTTTCCCTAGGACATAAGATTACTGAATATCCATTGATTTAAAAAACTAATATGCTTTATTCCTACTTCACTTAGTATTAATTTTATGAGTTATTAAACAGATATGCTAAAAAACTCGACACGGCTAAAAGGTTAATATGTTTTTCCTTTCTATCTGAACTTAAATTGATTGTATATTACACGGACTTGAATTTGATGTTGTCATTGTAGGACTCAGCGTAGTCACTTTTGTTTTAATACTATTATTTATACAAAGCAATCTTCGTAATATGCAATCGAAGAAAAATATTGCAAAGGATTTTACTAAATATTTCTATTAAAGTTATTAGTATTGAAAAAAGCGACTGCGTTGAGCCCAGTGTTATTTAAATTTACCCGCAGTTGTCAAATCTCTATCGCCGCCATGTTGCAACATGAGCGACAAGTGCGAAAAGTTGTAGCATGCGCGATTCGTGCGACAAATGGGAGACACACACTCGACTAATAAGACATGACGCTTGTCTCTCTGGTGTGCATATGCAGTAAAGTAAATTTAGCGGCAATGCTAGGGATTGTCTCTTATGTCGTCCAAGTCACGCTTGTTTCTTTGGTGTGCGGCCTGCCTAACATAACATGTCTTTCGTACACTTTAATGATAACAAATTAACTTAATAACAAAAAAATTCTTAATTTAATGAATTAATGAAAAATTAAAAAAAAAAAAAAAAAAATCTGTACAATGAAAAAGTTATAGGAAAAGATTTAAGAAAAAAATTATACTTTTGGATTATGTACTGGAATATTGCAATCCATTTGAAAGTTCCATATTGAATTAGAATTTACAATTATTATTTTAAATAAAATTAGAAGTTTTATAGCTTTTATTGAAACTAAATTTTCTTTTTTGAAAAAACATTCTTCATTGGATGTAGAATCTTTTGTGATTATAATTACTTCACCATTTTTCAATACTTTGATGTTATAATTTTCAAAATATTGAATGGAGAAATATTTGCATGAAATTTTAAAATGAAAGGTTTTTTTATTTTTTTATTTAACTGTCTGGACAAATTATAATGTAGCTCCTTTTTTATTTGATAATTCAAAATCAGTACATCTTGCTTTTGGATTTAGTATAAAGATAAGAAAATGAGCTGCTATTAATTACCATATTACCATATACAAATACCATATTCATAAATTTTTTAAAGACCACTTTGTTCAGTTTTGAATAAAACAAAGTTGAGAGCAATTTTTTTAATTACACAATTTTTCACTTTATATCTTATACAAAATAAATGTGCTTTCCATTATCATTTATTTTATTTTACTTTACTGCATTTAGCCTTAGACCCTTTCATTTATAATTTTTTAAGATAATTAATATAGAGATTTTTCTTCTACAATTTCTGGATAATCCCCCCCCCCCCAATATATAATAACTTATAAAGCCAGCCAATGCCAATCACACATAAAGCACATAATTAAAACCTTCTCTGAAGCAAAATTACAATTGAAATAAACTGAATTAAAAGTAAAAGAGATTTAAAATAATTTATAAATTTTAAAAAAGGGACAGAATAAAAATTTTGAATTTTTTGGGAAGGAAAAAAGTTAATTGATTTTTATGGGGGGAAAAAGAAGTTGTTTTGAACTGTGGTGACTGATTATAGAAAAACACAATTATTTTGCCGCTAATTTATAAAGGTACATTAATCCGAATTATTTTCCTTTATAGGCTCCATTTCTATGTTAATCGATAAAATTTGTTCTTTTTTTCAAAGATAATTCTGATATGTATACAGTAATTTTGCGGCCAATTATCAAAATGTGGAATCATCTCACCACTAATTGTTGAAATTTAAGTAATGGCAATTAATTGCTAATATAGGCTATTATTTTACTACTAATTGTTAAATTTTGTATGTTTTTCAAAGATGAATACAGAAAAATACTTTTCTATCACAAGTAATTAATAGTAATGCTGCACCGAGTAGCACTTTGGCCGAATACCGAGTAGTTGTAATGTAAGTAGTGTTCATGTTATGCATTTTTCAAAGGGTGCCACACCCTACCCTATTTTGTTTCAGCGCCGATGCACCCTGCCCTTTTTTGAAGTGAAAAATGCATCCCACCCCCTTTTTTTAAAGTACAAATGCACCCTTCACTTTTTTCAAATGAAAATGAGCCCTGTATTTTCCCATCTGCCATATTGTTATTTTTAATAGATATTTTATTGTTTTCACAGAGTAACATATAGCTATAAGTTTTATGTGATGTGAAATCAGCTTTGCAGCATACTTTTGCACAAATGCAATCTGAAAATTCACTTCTAGGTGTAATCTATGTGTTGTCAGTCCGTTGCTTAGTGCAGCTGTCAGAAAAAAAGATTGTTAGCTGCAGTTTCAGGTACCATTTCTGCATATCCAAGAATTGAATAGAAATGCCTGTTACGGAAATTCTATAACAAAATAAAAACTATAGAAATTATGTGAAAGTACTGAAATAGGCACTCGATTCTCGTACGCAGATTTCAAGTACATTCTGCATTATTCCCTATTTTGTGCTGAACTGAAGCGTAATAGTTTTCGCGTAAAAAGTCATTTTATAATTATTAATTTCTTAAATTTTCACTGAAACTAACCTACTTGAAAAGAAATAAGTGATCATAAAACAGACCTTTGACAAAAGATTTTTCAAAGTATTTGGACGAGAAAATTGCACATATTTTGGGAACCAGACAAAAAAATTATGCATATTTCAGCAAACATACACCAAAAAAGCAAAATTATCTCTGATTTTTGGCTAAATATATGTATTTAACATTTGTGGCATCAATTTTCTAAAATAGCACAATTTTTGTTGATTACAGCAGCAAAAATAGTTGCCTATTTAATCTTATTTTAAAGAAAAGGATAACTGATATGAAAACAAACATTTAAAATACCCAATAAAATCCTTTCTAATTACTAGCTAATTAATTTCGGACATGCCCATCATCAGAGCCAAGTAATTTTTCTCGATGTCGTTCTTCTGGAGGAAACCTCGTTGTTTACTTTGCCGGGGAACTCTTGCGGTCGTTGTTTCGCTTCACTTCCTTATTCTGTAGTAGTTGTTGCCAGGTAGTTGCCTATCTTTATTTAGTAAAGTGGAGAAAGAATCTCTTATTTAAGCAATTAGCCGTGATAAATATAAATTTTGTTAAGTGAGTAAAACAATGTATTTCAACAGTCCACCATAAGATTATGTTGTTTTGTAGAGCATTAATTTCTTATGTCAGCACGGAATTTGAACGATTAAATACATAAATTTTATCACTGAAACTGAAATGATACTATATTTTGATAGACTTTCATTCGCATATTTCAGCAATCACGCATGTAAAGCATTTTTTTTTTTTTTTCTTTTTTTTAAATAACTGTATATTTCGGTATTCGTTTTTGAAAGAAAAAAATTACAAAATTTAAGTTAGTTGGCATTACATAAATTTCGAGAATTAGCTGTAAAATGATTGATTCCATAGGAAATCCATCTGTAGGTAATTCCATCGGGAATTATCTTTGAAAAAAAGAGGACGAATATTACCGATTAACAGATAAATAATGCCTATTTCAATAAATAATTGGGATTAAAGTAACATTATTAATTAGCGGTAAAATGGTTGTGCGTGTTACAAAATATTACGAATTTTGAAAATCATCTTTTTTAAAAAGTGCAAATTTTATCGATTAATGCTGAAATAATAGCGTATTTCAGCAACTAGTTGTGTTTAAGCAAAACTTTTTTATAATTGGCAGTGAAATGGTCCCGTATTTCTGAATTAGGTCGCAAAATTGTGTATTTTGGGATGTAGCTTTGGAAAAAAAAATATATATATTCATGGATTATAGCAAAATAATTGAGTATTTAGAGATTCAACTTTGTACAAAATGCGAATTTATCGATTAAGGCAAAATAATAGCAGATTTCAGTAATCGGCTACAAAAATATTGTGAATTTCTGGGACATTCGCCTTTGTATAAACATTGATTTGCATTATATTAACTTGGACACTAATTATACGAAAATGAAAACCATAAGCTTCCTAAAATAGCAGCAAATATTTTAAAACAATTTATTGGAAAAGAGGAAAAAGTGTTTTCTGAATTTTTCAGGTTTGTTGAATACTGGTTAACCAAGAGTTTACTGAATTTAATTATCATTAGAACTTAATATTTATATATATCTGCTTTGTTTTTAAATCATTTTTATGTTATGACACTTAATTTTAGTAGGAAAATACATGTCATTTTTTGTATTTTTCTTGTAAAACTGTTGTAGGTTCTGAAGTGGAGAGTAGGCACCACCGAGCAGTGGTTTAATATGGTCTGGCTTTTGAAGAAACTCAAACCAGCTGGTCACCGAAGGTAGCTTGTTACTAATAAATACTATTTTAATAACACTATTTTCACACTTTATTTATTTATTTTTCTTAACAAATTGTATAGTTTAATGTTTGTATTGTCATATAGCGTTAATAATATCTATAACAGTGTATAAAATCTCTAATAATAATAATTCTTTACAAGTTTCTTATGAGGTATTGTCTAGTCATATTTTAATAGATACTAGTGAGCTTCGCCTGCTAGCGGGTCACTATTTTTAAATGAATCACTATAATGAATGAATCCTCAAAATTCTATATACTCACTCATAAAAAAATAAATATATATATATATATATATATTTTTTTTTTTTTGATCGAGTAAAAACTTACACCGGGTCCCCACTGCCGTCGGCAGCGTAGACCCGTGTGCACTGCATGCACACAGATTAAGGGATACCAGGGGTGAAACTACCTAGCATGCAAAAACCCTGAAAACTGATATTTGCATGCAGATAGAGAAGATTTAATAATGAAATATATGGCTACCTGTGTTAAATAATATTTGGAGAGTTCTTAATGCATTATATAAGGCAAATTAAACATTCAAAATAAGAAATTTCTGTAAAAACAAAATAATTTACATGAAAATCAGACACAGCAAAAATTTCAAAAACTCTGAATTCAGGGGTAGGCCCTGAAAAGTTTCACCCCTGGGATACGCATACTTATTCCCCACCTTTCATGCCTCTCCTACTTAACCTACATATACAGTAAAACCTCAATAAGTCGTCACTAAAGGGACCAAACATTTTTTGACGACTTAAGCGAAGTGACGACTTAGGCGGAGTGGCGAATTTCGAAAAAAAAAAAAAAAAAAAAAAAAAAACTTTGAAATATACTATACTACATATTTTCATGAATTGCAGTAGGATTCGGTGACAAAAACAATATTTTCAGAAATCAATACATGTAAATGAATGAGCGGAAGATAAAAAAAAAAAATAAAAATACAGTATAGTTACCATGTGCATTTTATTTTTTTGCTACATTAAAATAACCCAACAGTGTAGATTGATGAAGGTGCTCGCTACTGGAAATAACTTTCTTTTCTAATACAGTTAAGGCTTTAAATTCTTCGCCTGTTGTACCTTGAATGGATGTAAGGTACTCTCGAACTTTCTTCAGGGCTTCAATTGCTTCCGTCTTGTTGGGTGGGGTTTTATCCACATTCTCGACATCACTATCCTCACTTGAACTGTTTTGTTTTTCTTTTAAAAATTCAGATGTCAAATCTTTTACAGTTGCTTGTGAGCAGATTTCAATGTCGTTATCAATGTTGACAAAAGCATTAACGTCATTGACCCTGCACACTTTTTCATTTGCGATTTGCAGCAAAGTCTCTAATGGTTCCACGTCGATGATGTCTTCATCGCTGAGGATTTCTTCTGATTCGGCATCTGCTATGAACCCTGCATGTCGGAAACAATTCAAAACTGTTTGTGAAGAAACGGAACTCCAACTTTTGTCTGCATAGTTAATTGCATCTAAAACTGAAACTTCCAGCTTTTCGTTTCTATCCAATGCTTTTATCAGGTCCTTTACAAGCATTTTTTTGTACTTTCGTTTAAAGTCACAAATTATCCCTTGATCTAAAGGTTGAAGAATTGATGAATAAAAACCATCTCGATCGCTTTTAAATTTTCGGGTGTGGTGTGGGCGGTACAGTTATCAACAATGATGGCAACTTTCCTTTTCTGACCGGTTTACGAACAGGTCGTTCCCAAATTGTTGTAGTAATCCATGCCTTTGAATTTGCTTCATAATAAACTGGAAGGGAATTAACGTTTTTTAAGCAGTGTGGCTTTTTGCTTTTGTCTATCACAAGTAGTTTTAGTTTTTCAGTTCCATTTATATTTGCTCCAGGCAGAAGCGTCACGCGTTGTTTGCTTGATTTTCCAGAAGTGCACTTTTCACCCTTAAATGACAGTTTTATCGGGCAAACGACGGTAAAATAAGCCGGACTCATAAAGATTAAAAACATTTGATGCATCAAATCTAGATAAAATGTCCTTGAGAACACTGTCCTTCCAGTCTTCTACAACATCAACATCAACAGCTGCTGCTTCTCCGCAAATCATTTTAAAAGAAAGGCAATGTCTGTCTTTGAAACGTTCCAGCCAACCATTGCTGCCGCCGAAATCTTCAATGTTCAACTTCTTAGCAATTTCCATGGCTTTTTCTTTTAGCACCGCGGAAGAAATTGGTACATTCTGGGCTCTGGCATGTTTCAGCCATCGAACTAAAACCTCCTCGATATCGTCAAACTTCGATTTCCTCATTCTCTTTCTTTTGCCTTCACAGTCGGCTTATTCAATGATTTGTTTCGATGAAAGAACATCGTTACCGGTAGTCCTGGGAATATGGTGTTCTTTGGCAAAAGCTGTTTTGGAAACATTTCATTTTTCAAAAAGTGCAACTAAGTCGGTTTTTTTCTTTAAAAGATAATGATGTAAGTTTTCGTTTCCCTGACATGTTAAAAGTGTAATCGCACCACGAAATTACAAGAGAGAAAAATAGCCCTTATATCGGGGCTTACTCGCTATGAAATGTCAAACTCAGGATAAGTGAAAAAAAACGCCTACACTCGACAAAGTCGCAGCGAAAAGTGTGCTTTGAATGGTTAGCAGCGATAAGTACGATGCACGTGCATAGAATATTCCAAGAACTCAACTCCACAAAAGGGGTATTATATGGAAAGGAATGCTTAACCTATAGGTGTGTTTCTGAAGTGATAAGCAGGCTTGGCTTTCATAAAGTGAAGTGGGGGAGGGGAGTGAAAAGGAATGCTTAACAACAATAGGGACCAACAGGTTTTGCTGATAAGACGCGCATAATCGAAAATTCTCAGTAAAGGCTTGTTTTCTTAATTTGATAGGACGGGGCTGGAAAGACAGCACGGTGGCATGCAAAATCAGTGTTGCCAATTTGGGGGAAAAGTCGCTAAATTTGGGGGATTTTAAAAGCTTTTAGTGACAAAAAAATGTAAGTTTAGGATTAGTGACTTTTTTAGGGGATTTTTGAATTAGCTTTCGGCCATTTTTGTGGGTGACGAGTTATCAGAGTAGAATGAAATTCGGTGACCGGTAAAAGAGGGTTGTTTAACATTATTGTGTATGAGACCTTGTCGGGACCAAAAGAAAACGACGACTTAAACGGAGTGACAACTTATCAGGGTTATAATGTACCAATTTTGAACACTCTAACTCAATTTCTGTTTTTTGTCCACCTAATCCCTCTTTCTGCCTCCCCTTAATAATGTAGCACTTTCGAAAATATCCTCATTCAATTGTAGGTCCTAAAACCTATATATACCAGTTTTGAATGGTCTAACTCAATTTCTATGTCCCCCCCCCATGCTTCCTAATAATTACACTTTCTAAAATATCTTCATTCAACTCTTAGGCCCCCAAAAACTATGCATACCAATTTTGAACGGTCTAACTCAATTTCTAATTTTTTGCTCTTCCTGCCCTCCTAATATTTTTACACTTTCCAAAATATCTTCATTCAACTCTTAATCCCCCAAAAACTATACATACCAATTTTGAACGGTCTAACTCAATTTCTAATTTTTTGCTCTTCCTGCCCCCCTCCCCCCCCCCAATAATTTTACACTTTTGAAAATATCCTCATTTGACTTCTAGGCTCCCAAAACCTATATATACCAGTTTTTCGTTCCTCGCCCCCAATAATTAAAAATATCACTGGAAGGAGTTTTTTTTTTGTATTATTATTAAATAACAAACGATAAATATTAAATTTTTTCATTATGCTTTGAAAGAAAATCAGAATTTGCTTGTATGGTTCAGTTGGGACAATTTTGAATAGATTAATATTAAATTTAACAGATTATGTTAGCTTACTACAGATATATGTTTTGCACTTATTGATATAGCATAAAAGTTACATGATCCTTACATTAAAATGGTATGATAAAATTCATTCAAGGTATGAAAGTTTTTTTTTTTTTTTTTTTTTTTTGGGGGGGGGGGGGGGATAATAAAATTTTCACAAAACATGATAAATATAAATCCTGAAATTAAAAAATTTTATTGTGTATATAATGTTTTTATTTATATTGAGTAACTATAAATAAAAACATTTCGGCCTGGGCTGAATAATGGACTTGATATTCGGCTTTGGCTGAATAATCATTGCATCTCTAAAAAAAACATCTTTATTTTATTGCTGTCCAAAGTAATCCCATAATGGCCAATGGTACTTGAAACCTTGCATCCTATCTAGAAAAAGAAAATTGATATGATTTTATGTTCATGTATATTTTATTTATAATTATTTTTCTTTCTTTTTAGGAAGTGCGAGAAGAAATTGTAAAAAGGTTCAAACTTTTGTCTTTAGCAGAGTTTTCCCCAGACAGTTTTGGGAGGGTGCTGCCTCTTGCCTGCCCTTTGACTGGAAAAATTTTTCCCTTCTTACTCTTCATACAAAAAAATTGCACCTTTCTTGTTCGTTATATAAAAAATTGCACTTATACTGCCTTTTGTAGAAAATAGACTTTAAATCGAACATAAATGCTAGAAATATAAATAAAACAGGGATGCCGCTTTTCAACACTTCTACTGAGCGGCGGATTTCCGCTTTTTATAAATTTATTCTGTCTGCCTCTTCTCAAACTAATAATCGCCGATCCATCATACAATTTCCAATCTTTCTCTATCAATAACTAACATAAATATCAATGTGCACATTAAACTTAATTTACTGGATTCTAGAACCTTTAAAAAGATAGGATTGCTCGATATTTCTCATATACATAGTTATATTGTCCTCCTTCACCCAGTAGCAGAATTTTTTCTGTCAATCTGTGACAACTATTTAGGCATTAGAGAATAATCTGCACCACTATAAGTAACACAAAAAAGGCTTGCGAGAATCAGTAAGTGTATTTCTGTCATAATTTTACATTTATTTAATACTAGCAGGTTTTGCCTGCTTCGCTGGTCGCCGGAATTAAATGAATCTTCAAAAAATTTTAATCACTATTTTTATTTTTATTGTATTAAAAAAAATAATAAAAAAAAGTAGTTCAAGTAGCAACTTAATATGAATCTCCAAATACCAAATTTGAATTTCCTGTAATCATTTGTTTTTAAATTATGCTGATAACAGATATAGAGATCAACTGCTAAAAATTAGACTTTCACATTCGAGACACCTTAAACGGATACTATACAAAAAACCAGAATTTAAAACAAAACTAAAAAAATACCTTGTTTATAGTTGGTATAAAAAAATTATTATCCTTGTTAATGTGGGGGAGGGGGATCATAAAAAATATATGAGTGGGAGATATTGAACAATTCTACTTCATTACATGTTTTAGAATCTAATATAGTAAATTGAAAGAGTTATGGATGGAGAAAAATTGGAAATCGCAATACTTCTGCGGAGCAATTGTTTGCTGTTCATTAGCAGGAGAGAGAGAAAATGGCAGAGGGGAGGGGAAGCAGCAAAAAAAAAAAAAAAAAAAAAAAAAAAGGTGAGAGATATTGGACAATTTTACTTCTTTATAAGTTCTGGAATCTAATTAAATAAGATTTTAAGAAAATATTGACTTTTATGTTGTGGATGAAAGCAGGTGGGAAATCACAATGATTCCGTGAAATGTCTATCGCTGATTGTTAGCGAAGAGGAAGGGCGGTGTTAAATAATTTACGTAAGTGAAAAATATTGAATAATTCTAACTCTTTGTAGCTTCTAGAATCTAATAAGTGTGATTAAAATGAACGTTGCCATTTATGATGTGGACGCAGAAAGATTGGAAATTGCAATATTTCCGATCAAAATCGGGAGACTTAAAATTTCTACACAATACTGTGTTGAAAATAATCTGCAGACTGAAAAAAAAAAAAAAAAAAAAAAAAAAAAAAAAATCTTCGATGTACGTCTCGCATTTTCTACTGTGAGGTCCCTCAGCCCCCTAAAAGAAGTGATCAGCCATTAAACAACCTGACGAAGCTCTGCAATGTTCATTCTTTTTCCATTCATAACATAAGTGTCAGCGTTCATGATAAACTTGTTTTATTAGATTCCAGAACTTATAAAGAGGTAGAAAAATTTCCTTATGTGTAATTATTTTGTTTTAAATTATGTTAAATTAATGTTATTGCTGATCTACAGACAATGGTTTATTTACAAACTTCTAAAATATTTTTTTATTTGTGATAAAGCATCATTCTTTTATATTGCTTAAAATATAACCTTTTGACTGCAAAGTAACTTTTTAAATTATTATATTCAAATTATATTTTATGTATTATTTTGTTATATATTAATTTACAGAATTCGGATATAAAATTACACAATAATTATCACAAATTTTACTTCAGGCGTGATTTCCTCTTTCTTCGAATTTTTAGAGTGGCATCCCTGATAAAACTACTGTGCATGATGATCAACATTTGTTCATACATTAGTAAATTTTTTCTCGTATCAAGTGTGTCCTTAAGGATCCAAAACTGACTTCAAAAATCTAAAATGTGATTTTTTTTTACTAGCAGCATCTTTTCATTTTTAAACCTGGGAGAAACTCTGCATTAACAACTGTATTAGAAGTCTTTGCAAGAGCTCCAGATTGTGATAGCAAGTAGGTTAAAATAAAACAGAAATCAGATGTAAAAATATCTGAAAATACAGACTTTTTGTAATTTTCAAAAACATAATGTAAAATCATGCAAATAAATTTAATAAATTGTTTTATGGCAAAAAAAGTCTTTTGTTTTATTTTAATTTTTAATGAACTTTTTTCTATACTCAGTAAAGATATTTAAAAATAAACCTACTTGAAGTTTAAGTTAAACTTCAAATAGGTTTGTCTTAATTTTTATTTATTTTTCAGTTTTGAATAATAAAACTTTTTATATTAATTTATAAAATTATGCTATTAAATTTCAGACATTTTGATAATATATAATTAAAGAATTGAATCATATATATTAGTGTTAATTAAAAATAAGCAAACAAATGAACACAAAATAGAGGAAATTAGTTGAAATGCATGTGAAGTAAAAAGTTTAAATTATTTTCCTAATCAGTAAGCATTTTTATGCTTTAAAAAAAAAAAAAGATGCTTTCTGAATAAAATTTTTTGTTAAGGATATTCTGTATTAAAATAACCAACATTAGTAGCTGAAAGTGATTGTGAAATTTCCTTCTACATATTTACATTTATAAAATTCAAACTTTTTTAGGTATAAAATAAAATGCAAAAAGATAAAATAATCAAATATTAATTTATAAACTGAAGTTTTAATTTGTGAATTTCTCAGTATGGGTCATTATTATTATTTTTAAATATGCATTTTTCATGTTTTAGCCAAAAATAATGTGCATTTAAAGTAAAAATATTTAGTTTGAATGGAAAATCTGAAAATAAAATCAGATGTAATTTAAAGAATGGATTTTAATAACTACGGTTAATTATAAACAAAAAAAAAAAAAAAAGCGTTCTTGGTATTCACTTGGCATGGGACAAACTTTTTCTTCAGCTTGGCTAAGATTTTTTAGTCATGCCAGTGTCTTATTTCATAAAATTCTATATGTAGATTACAGCTTTTTCTAAGGGGTTAATTGGGTCTTTATCATTCCGGATTGTTCTGGAAGATTTTTTTGGTTAGTCTTTATCAGGGTAATACTAATGCCAATATCAAAGGCCATAGCCAGAAAGTTTGCAGTGTACAAGTATTAGTGCATAATATTGTGTTAAAATTGATGTATTACTTTAAAAATTTCCACAAATTTGCAACATTTTGAGGGGGAGTTGAAATCCCCCCCCCCCATCAATAGGTATATCCTTGCTACATCAAAATTATACTACCAGCCACATAACTGTCGAAATGTTAACAGGTATATGCATGTAGAGATGTGATCCTGATGTGAAATCTGGATGCAAGGTGATGTTTTGAAAGTACAACAGAAGAGAAGAAGCAGTCAGTTAATTCGTGCATTTAATGAAAGCTGTGTGTAAACGATGTGGTAAACCATGTAGTTGAGTGTAAACTGTAAATTATGTAATAACATAGAACTAATGCGAAATGTGGACTAAGGTGACATTCTGCAATTACAACAGCAAAGAAGAAACGATCAGATTGTCAGAAAAATTGATGAAAGCTGGGTACTCAGCAAAAAAGTTTGTGAAAAGAACTCAAGGTATTTGGATTTGGTGTTAAGAAAATTTTATATTGCAAAGAAAAACCCCTAACCGTTCATTAACTTCTTCCAAGATGATTTATTTATAGTAAGAAAAAAATAATATAACCTTTTTGTTTTATTACGATTCATTCATTTTATATTGACACAACTTAAAATAAATAAATTACTCAAAAATCCATAACATCTAAATTTGTGACTAATGAAAATTTTTCATACATTCTGAGTATATCAGTTTTTCACATATCTTAAAAATGTAATGAGTTTGTCTTACACAATTTCTGTTGTGACATCTTAAAAGATTATTATTTTATTTGTTACGATAATGACATCTATATCACCAAGTTCTGATTTCAAGATCAACTTAAGTTCAGCTTTTGGATTTTTATTATTATTTTTTTATTATTATTTAGTTGCAGTTAAAACATAACATGTGAATATTATTTTTATCTTTTTTTTTTTTTTTTTTTTTTAAGGACTGAGGACGATTAGTCTCAATCTGCAGATTTTTACGATACCAGTTTTCGATAGTTGGACATTTATCGAAATATAATTGAATAATTTGGAAACAATGTTATAATTTGAAAAAAAAAAAAAAAAAAAAAAAAAAAAACCTAATAGTTCTCCGTCCGAAACTAAATTCTGCTTTTGCCAGAATTTCACCATTTTTTTTTTTTTTTTGAAAGAAAAAGAAAAGAAAATTAATAATAATCAGTATCGAAACAAACCCTATCGAAAAAGCTTATTATTATTGTGAAAATATATTTTATTATATGTCGAAAAATAATAAAAAAAAACTCGTAATTTTTTTGGCAACAATTATAAATTAAAATAAATAATTTAATAAAAGTTTAGAAGTCAGAATTTCTAATTTTATTTATTTTTCAGTCGTCAGTTTGACTGAACGATCAATAAGAAAAAAAAAATTTCAATAAATATGATTTTCTTCCACAGTTGATTGTGTGATTTTAATAAAAAAAAAAAAATAAATAAATAAATTCATCTGTTAATTGAAACTGTATCATTCCATTTTTTAAATGGTTTTCCTTTTTTTTTTTTTTTTTTTTTCTTAATGCAGTTCATTTAAAAACCTACACTTTCCCCCCTCCTAAATGAAAGGTTTCTTGTAGGTTAGGTTGTATTATACAAAATCAGTATATTTTGACTTGATTCCGGACGCTGAAAAAATAAAAATAACGTATTAAGGTACATTTTAAAGTATTAGTTTGATAAATAAAATGCTAATCAATGTAATTCGATTGTTATTAAACCTTTTTGTCTATAACAATCTATTATTATTATTTTTATTAATTTTTTTTTTTTTAATCTCTATGTAAATAAATACAATTCTTATGTAAAAGGAAAATGAATGTGCGAAATTTTTTGGAATCAGCCTAATATATTTTTAAAGGTAATATAAAAGTGTCTGTTTTCCCATAAAAAATAAAAAAGAATCACATAAAACAAAAAAAAAAAAAAATTAAAAATCTAATACAAATATCAAAAGTTTAAAAGGATGTTGTAAAATTTCATGCATTCTTTTATCTGGAAAAAAAAAAAAAAAAAAGAATTGTACATGGCATACAGTTGGTAGCAAAATTATTTGAGTGCTAGCAATAATTCCTATATTTAAAAAAAGAAAAAAGTGCATTTAATACTATTTTGTTAAGTGTACTTTTTTCATATAGGAATTATTGCTCACACTCAAATAATTTGCCTGCCGTCTGTAGTTTTTGATTTTTTGTTTCTTGCAAATAGACAAGATTTGTAGTTAATATTGACCTGTATTGCATTACAACATTAGCCAATGTCGAATATCAATATTGCCCATTACTGTTGTGATTTGCAATTTTATATTGGCCAGTATTGTACGCAATATTGTCCAGTATGTGATACCAACATTGGCCTATATTGGCAAAATTTAGTGTTTTATATTGGCCAGTTCAACTTTAACCGATATTGGCCAGTATTACATGCAATATTGACCAATACAGATTACCGATATTGGCCAGTATTGTAAAAAACCTTGACATTTTTGCACTGGCCAGTCCAGCAGAGTCCGATGTTGGCCAATATTGAAATGGTCTTATTTCCGACTTTGGCCATTATTGTTGTGCTACTTGGATTCTTTCTTTCTTTTTTGTTATTTTATTGGTGAGTACTTATTTTTTGTTTTTTTAATCACCTTCTTTTTCGCATATTTTTTTATTTTATTTTATTTGTTTTCGAAAGGGATGTTAAATGTTGATGCACACATGTATCACATTTTTTTCCCTGATGTTTGGGATTCTTTGGCATGCGTCGTACGTTGGTTATCCCTTTGGGGCTAGCAACGACGATTTTTTTCAACTGTTCATACGAGCCCAGAAGAACCTAAAAAAGATACTGAATGGTTACACAAAACGAAACCAACAACGAATCTTCTAGAAAGATAAGGTTCTCCTGTCCTCTGATCGACCGTCTGTCCTTCTAAATAAACATTACATGACTTGGGTTTGATAAAACACGTCAGTATTTTAGAAAAATTGATAAAATCGATGGAAATCAGAATCGTAATTTCAGAATGGAAATAAATATGGGGATGGAATGAATCAATTTTGTATCACCGAAATAAAAATGTATAAAAATGAAACTCACTTATTCAAGTCAACAAGCACAAAAGTCTAACATTCGTGGTTGACTTCAAACATTGAGCTATTTCTATTTGAATAAATATGGTTGCTATAATAATAAGCATAATTTATTTTTCTTGATGAATTCCTTACTTTTACATACACTTAAGTAGTATATATACATATATATATACATATTTGCCAAAGATAATTAAAATAAGATGTTTCGAAAAATTAAAATGTTTTTCCTTGAAATCTGCTTATCATGTCTAAGAATACTTATCCATATCAACTCTTTAGTTGGATATACCAACTAGCCTCATATATGCGGTTATATGACACATTTGCAAGTTGATAGGAAAAATATATTTTTGGTTGTTAAGACACATATTTAATTAATTATTTCTACATTATTTTGTATCCAAAAGTTTAATCTTCAGATGCATTTATCAGAATTCCTCAAAGAATTACAGAATAAATTAGAAAAATTAAAATTAAAAATCTGTGCCAACTAGAAGTGGTTTCCTTTATCAATTAAAAAAAAAAAACTAGTATGTTGTGGCCACCACAAGACTTTCTTCTATATTTTCCTATACATATTCAATCAGTAACAATATTAAAAAAAAAAAAAAAAAAAAAAAAAAATGCGAATTTTTTTTTTTTTTTGGTTAAAAGTAAAAAAAATCGATAACTTTGTTTTAAATTATCACAGATTTATAGTTCAACCATTCGTTTTAAAGGTATTGACGAGATCTTTCGAATGATATCCATCTTCAAAATTTACCCCCCACGGGGGGGTACTTCCCCCCCAGGGGGGAAGCGATGCCCCCCCCATGCACAAAATTTTTTTCCTAGTTACGTACTACTATTATCAATAATTCATATTAATTTTACAATCACAAGTGTAAAATAACTCTTATTATGCACATTTATACGAATTTTTGTCCTATTCTGCCATGTTAAAAATTTAGATAAAATGCTATCACAGCGCCTCCTGTTGAGCTATTCATCCCCAAATATAATCAGCACCAGTTTATGTCGGGGACCAACTAAATACCAAGTTTGGTAAAATTTCGTTAAAAAAAAAAAAAAAAAATACGATTTTTTTCTAAGTTTTTTTTTTGTTAAAAGTAAAAAAATTCGTTAACTTTGTTTTAAATTATCACAGATTTATGGTTCAACCATTCGTTTTAAAGGTATTGACGAGATCTTTCGAATGATACCCATCTTCAAAATTTAACCCTCCCGGGGGGGTACTTACCCCCCAGGGGGGGAACCGATGCTCCCCCATGCACAAATTTTTTTTCCTAGTTAACTACTACTATTATAAATAATTCATATTAATTTTACAATCACAAGTTTAAATTAACTCTATTTATGCTCATTTATACGGAATTTTGTCCTATGCTGCCATGTTAAAAATTTGCATAAAATGCGATCACAACGCCACCTGTTGAGCTATTGATCCCCAAATCTAATGGGCACCAGTTCATGTCAGGGTGCAACTAAATACCAAGTTTGGTTAAATTTCATTCATTGGTTCGTGAGATACAGCGTCCACAAAAAAATGATACAGACAGACAGACACACAGACAGACAGACAGACAGACAGACAGACAGACACACAGACAGACATTTTTTAAAAACTATCAATTCGTGTTCAGGACATCCCAAAACGTGTAGATCCGTCAAAAAACGGAGGTCGAAAATTTTCGCGAATCCAATTCTTTCTCTATATTACATACAGAAGAAAGTAAAAAGGTCTTAATATTGAATCCTGTGTTTACCCAAATTGCGATCATTTGTATTTTGAGATATCATCGGTAAACCATACAACATAAAAGCACTGTAAAATGTAATTATCAATTCAATAGAGCAGTGACTTTTAATTTTAAAGTATCTGTGACTCTAGATAATTTTCAGCCTTGTAATACTATTGATGTTTATCATGATAAAAATGTTTTATTAGGTAAAACAAATATCATACACTTATGTTATTTGCTGGCTGTGAGTGATGTATTGTGGATAAACATCGTAATAAAAAACATGTTTTTGAATATATTATTTTTTCTTTTATGAAATTTATTTTCCGTATATTTCTTAGTGAAACAGCCTTCAGGGTTAAATTCTAAATGTGTACATATTTTGGATGAAATGTACCGGGCGGATGTATTATATTAAAAATGAATTGAGGGCAAAAAAATAGTAGTCGTCTCATAAAAATATTATTCCTTTAAACATTGCATGTAAAACAAATTTTCAAAAAGAATACTTTATAAAATTATTAAAAAAAGAAATAAGCATATTTTATTTTTGTTACACTGCTCTGTAAAAAAAAAAAAAAAAAAATCGAGTTTTGATACCGTTCTTGATTTTTTTATGTAATATGACCTCCTGTATCCGAATATGACTCACATTTTGCCCAGTCACTCACGGTTTTCTAGAAACACCACGTCCTCCCTCATTTTTTCTCCCTGTTCGATAATTTTATGACCATGAATTTGATACGATGAATGAAAAATAATTAACTTAACACCTAAAAATAAAAATAAAAATGTGACGTTTAAAAAATAACGTTTATAGGAAATTAAAAAAATATAAAATATGTAATGCGTAATTTCAGTAGCAAATCCTCCCCCTCCCCCCCCCCAAAAAAAAAAGTCCCTTGTAGCAAATGCCCACGTTGTAGCCCTCAGTACATATGTAACGGTTACTATAATCCTCCCCCCACTCCTAAAAATTAAATTTATAGCCATATAATCACCGAAAAATAATAAAAACAGGGGCCGTTCCTAAAAAATGGTGGGTTTATGGTAAAATGGGCGTCATATTCGGATTCAGGAGGTTATTTTACGTAAGAATATGTTGAAATGGTGTCAGAAGCAATTTTCACGCCAAACTGTGTTATTAGCTTATACTATGTGTATACAGTATAAATAATATAATCATGATTTTCATGATATCACCAATATCATGATATCTAGGATGTTGGTGATGAATTATAATCTTGAATACTTTCTTTATAGTGAATGCACACAAAAGTGCATGTTTGGACATACATTTAAAGAAGGAACAAAACGTGTAATGAAATGTAATCATGACGAAGACAAGTGGAGACCTACGCATGCTTTTGAGCAATGCAAACGTATGTATATTTTCTCAAAGAAACCTAATTATTTAACGTTACATAGAAAAATAGAAATAATGTCTTTTTTTTCTATTATTAAGATTTTTACTATATAAAAAAAAAGTTAATCGTTTTAAAATTTATTGTGTGCTAACAGCATATGATAAAATTACATGAAGCTGTAAAATTTTATATTATATTTTTGATGTAAAAATGTGCATACCTTTTTATTATAAACCTGTTGATAGTAACACTTTAAATTTCTTTTTAAACGTTAAAGATTACATGTCAAAGAAATAAGAATCTTAAACTTTATCCATTGTTATAATTTAATAAAACAAAATATGTCAACGAAATATTCAAACAGAGACTTAAATACTTATCAAGGCTTATTAACACGGGACCTACAGCTTAAAGTGTAACGCGTACAATTACGAACATCCACGCCTGAGGATTTGAACAGAGCATCTGGTAATTAATGACAAAGAATACACTTAGTATATGGTAGTACGAAAATGATATGATACATTTAAATAATTAATGAATGAATAAGGTCGTATATTAACAAAAAAAGAAAATTTATACAGCTCGCATACATTATAAACATTTTACAGCTGCATTTATCCGTTACATCAAGTACACAACCAATGTTCAATGTTTGGACATTTAAAAAAGAAATTCAATTGTGTTCAATTTTTTTGTCGAGTTCTATCGCAAAAGGTTCAAAGTGTGACAGTTGCTGACGTTACCAATTAGTAGACTGCAAGTTCACAGTACTTTACTCCTTTAATATATAAATTACATATTTTTGTTTCTTTAAATATATTTTACTCCAGTAATATCTCTCTATCCAGCACTCTGAATAGCGGCTATTAAATTTTTGTGGAGTTAAGACCTGTCCCTCTGCTCTATATTCGAGACCTCCATAGCACATCATTTAAGAAAATGATGCACGAACACAAGTTGTCTGTATTGTTCGGACCTTCCTTGATACAGAAAATTTTCAACTGTTGCTCCGGCCATCGCGTTCTCCTGATCTCGCCCCAAAAAAATCGACTGTTTAATCGTTGAAAACGGACTGGACAACCACCACTCACCAGTAACTACGGTCTATGAACTCTGGCATCCTGTTGAAGCTTCATGAAGTTCTGTACCAGAATATATAATCCAATCGCTGTTTGATTCAATGCCTAAGCAGATAAGTGTAGTTATTGGTCCCAGAGGTTGCTGTTTATGTACTGTTTTCTCAGGATATATTACTCAAAACTTCCTGAAAATTTAATCCATTGTTCTTCCTACTATAATATATGTGCCCAAAAAATAAAATTCTTATATTCGTATTCTTTCTGGGTGTTGCAATTTTAGGTACCAGCAGAGCATCAGGGAAAAAACTGAACAAATGTATATATTTTTTATTTATTTTAAAGACATTATTTTAAAGACATTTTTTTTTTGTCTGAAAACGCTGATACTAAAACCATATATATATTTTAATATGAAAGAAAAAGTGTGATAACTAACTTATAACTAGAAGTTATAACTAGAAGTTATAACTAACTTCATCTCGATAGAGAAAAAATACGTATTTTGTGCATCGCTATATATCTTATAAATTGACAAACACAACATTTAGCGTACTAAAATAATTCCTAATAGCATTGAAAATTTACTGTTACAAAAAAGCATCACAGAACTAATGTCTAAAAGTAATGAGTACAAAACTTTGAATAAACAGCGTAAAATACAAAAACTCGCTACAATTGTTCGGGCTCAAAGAACACGCAACCTTCTTCAGAAGAACAAAGTAGGCACGAGTTCTGCGAACTACGCGTTGTCTATCTTGATACATTAAATTAATTTCGTTAGGTTGTGTGCAGTATTAATTTATGAAAATATAATTTAAAATTCTACTTAATAGATTGTGATATATATATATATATATATATATATATATATATAATTGAATAATTATGAACAACCCAGTTCCAATTATTATATCGTTTGTAGTAAATAACAAACACTAGTTAACCTTAATAAAATATATAAGTTTCCAGGCATTCTTTAAATCTTAATGAAAATTATAGTGCAGACAGACAAATAGTTAGACCGAGATACAGAAGAACCGGAGAGATACGTACTGAAACTTTGTTGGAAAGCATTAAAACGCTTAATACAAGTGAAAATACATTTCAAGGATTTCCTCCGATATTGCCTGATGCAGCTGAATATTTTTAAGTGGCCTTGTCATATCTTCCTAACACACCAAAGTCTATTCAAATGTGCATATATTTATATACACACGCATTGGAATAATAAATGATAATTTCATCCTGATTTGTTCAATACAAAACAATAAAATACGCTTCTAAGAAATACGTCTATCACAACATAATGCATTGAAATTTTCGTGTATTTGTGTTCACAAACAAATAGTGTTTCTTATACCATTGCAAAGAATTAAAATTCCATACTGGATTTAAAAAGTACACGTTAGTTTAAATGATTTATAACTACTTATAATAATTTACACCTGGTAGAATTGTTTTAAATTGCAGCCAAGAAAAATGAAATAATCTGTTGTGCTTATCTGACATACGGCAAGCCTGATGATATTTGTAGCAAATTGAACAAAATATTAAATAAAATCAATTAGTAGAATTTGTAATAAATAATTTACAAAACTGCAATTGTCTTTTAAAATATTTCTAATTTAAGCTTTTGTTGACTGCAATTTAACTTTGGGTCAAGGAGCTTCTTCAGTGTGCACCTCTTACTTCATGGATAAAGGGCCTGTCTGTGATGTGAGCTGTCCTCATTTCGAAGATAAGCCAGCCGTGCCTTTGAAAACTTATCGTTGTGATATAAACGGAAAATGGACTCCGCAGTTACCATTTTGCGTTAAAGCAGGATCTGGTAAAGATTGAACAATATATTATTTATATCCTTTTTTACTAAATATGTAATGCTAAATTTCAATTAACGTAATCTCAAAAGTTGTTTAAGCCGGATATAATATCAGTTAACAAATATTTTGTAGATATAAATTACTAATAGAAATAATTTCCAACAGATAATAGAAAAATTACTATTCAATTATTGCTTTAACATATTTTGAATTATTTAACAGATTGCTATAGATTACTATAAATCACCATTAGAAATGCAAAATATGCTCTTTAAAAAGCCAACTTTAACACAAATATATATATATATATATTTAATTTGAAACTTTATAAAATTATAATACCATTAAGACTTTATATATATATATAATAAGATATACAATAATCCAATGTTTACTAAAGTATTTTTTCTGCAGATGCTTCTAATATATTTATAAAATATTTTCATTTTTCGAGAATAAAAAGAAAATTATTTATCTTAAAGATAAAATTAAGCTGAATGTTCGTATTTTTTAATGCATTCATTTTTCGTTTTAAAATTTCTTATTTTCACATTTTATTTTTAGGATTAAAACTACTTCCCCGTCCCAGAGGTCTTTAACCTTTTAGGAAGAAGAGATGATATTGTTAGAATGCTTTACTAGATAGAAAAAAAGATCTGGATGATTTATAATTGTCTAAAAAGTTTCTTTTGAATATTTTTAAACCCGATTTATAAATGTTATTGTACACCACTTAAACAACAAAAGAAAATGTTAAAGTATGAAAATAAAATGTTAAAATCTGTATATATATTTATATTTGAGTCAAAGATTATTAAACGAAAAAGGCACACATAAAGTCAATAATAAAATAAAATGTTTTTTTTTAACATCTTACAAAAACCTCACCATATTTATAAATAATGTTTTAAAAGCTATAAGTTTGTTTGGTGATATAAGAAGAATCTATGTTAACAAATGCTAATATTATGGAAATTATTAAATTATATTAAATTTAATTGTAATATAATAAATTGTTAAACATTATTATATAATATTAAAAAAAAAAAAAAAAAAGTTTTTTTTTTTTTTTTTTTTTTTTTTTTTTTTTTTTGTCTTTTAGTTTCCAATTTAGTTTTAAATTTGTACCATTTAATTAATTAATACTTTTAATTTGCGAGTATTGACTTCTATTATGTGTTACAATAACTAGATGACACCACTACTTTTTGTTTCTATCCCTCAAAGAAATCAAAATATCTTGTTTTACTATCGAAAACTTACATTTGTAAAATTATTTAAAATCATTAATTATGAAGTTATATACATAAATAAATTAAGTCTTTATATGTAAATTGCTCAATACATAAATAAATTAAATTTTTATATGTAAATTGCTCAGAATTGAAACTTTTTGTGATATCTTCATGCTTCACATATCAATAAAGCCAAACATGCTTTCAGAATATTTTCTGTGTGGGAAGGGGTGTCGTTGTCTCTGTGTCTCTGTAACAGTCTTCATGTCCGGGTATTAGGTGAACACAGATGGTGGGAATTTAATGTCACTATAGACTCACAAAATTTTAAGTTCTCAACTTAAAACTTTCTTTATCGAAAATTTAAAAATTTTAATTAGATTTAGAGATATGGAGAAAAAATGTCGCGCTTACTCAGCAAGCCTTTTTTCAGTAAAACACATGAAATGAAAAATTTAAAAAAAGGGTTAAATTTACGTTGTAGACACCAAGAAACCAAAAAAAAAAAATCTTCGGAATATTCTTTGTGCGTGCATTTTAGGGGTCTCTCTCTCTCTCTCTCTCTCTGTATATATATATATATATTTGTCGTGCAAATATCACGTAAAATGTGCTGGGCGAAATTTAGTAACACTCAGCAGAGGTTTCGATTTTTTAAAATTATAACATGCAGGGTATTGGACCAATGCGAAGCCATTTTTAGGCAAGCTGCATTAGACACAGCACACAGCATACTTGAGAAAATCCCACATTTCCGTAAAAAACTATATTTATTCGCATGCAAATGTCTACAGGCATATAATTTCTATTCCATGTTTCTGCATTACCACAAAATACAGTTTGCAAACGAGTTATAACACTACTAACTTCAGCTTCAGTCAACGGTTCTTACCTGAGGGAAAATAACTTAACCAATATCGCTTTATCCACTAAGTCAGCATCGTAATTAGAACTTCGTACATGCGCAAATAGGAGGCAAAACAATAAATAAGCTGCGTTAATCGTAAAATCATGCATAACTGTCTACATATTTGTAGTTATGCATCGCTACTTTAGAATGTAGAAAAAGAGAGGAAAAAAGGCTAAAAACCCCATAGAAATAGCATGGGAAGAAAACCGCAAAACTCACAATGTCAAATGTGTTTAAAAAAAAAAAAAAAAAAAAAAAAAAAAGAAAAAGGCTCGCACCGGAAGTAATAAGAGGACAAAATTGACTTGAAAAAAACATCAAAGAGCGGTAATCGGGCGGGCTGGGGCATGGGTCCTATCGTCCGGGATTAATACGACTCGCCTAGTATTATAGTTATGCAGTATTTTGCATATTTGTAGTTATGCATCCATGTAGCACCTACTACCGACGAAACTTTTAACTTTTTTGTTTCTTTATCAAAAAAAAAAAAAAAAAAAAAAAAAAAAACTGCACGACAAAAACTTTTTCACAAACCGCGTGCAAGTCTACAGATTCCTTCAATTTTTATGAATTTTTAAAATGTCTACAAACTTATGGGACATTTAATATATATATATATTACATATGCATACAGTTGCACAAGCGTATTGGCATAAGAATTTGGCCAATAAGATGCCTTTATTTAATAATTTACATGAAGAATTAACTATATTAAGCAAATATTGGTTCACAATATTGATCAATATTCTAGATATTCTGGAAGCAGCCACATTCTCAAAATCGTATTTGTTAATTTCAACAATTCATTGATTGTACGTATACGCTATTTCTAAGTATAATTTTAATCGCATAATTTACAAAAAGGGTAGGCACAATATTGTCAAAAGGAAAAAATTACATTGCAACAATTATTGAAATTGTTGCAATGCAAGCCAACTGCACTGTGTTTTACAAATGTCTTCGTACATTTTTACATGTTATATAATTTTTAGTTAAAAAGATAGATTTTTTTTTCCTTAAAGCTTACATCCGATGAAAATATGCTTGAGTTCATAAAATTCACTGCAGCCTTTATTAAGTGTAATCCCTTGTATAAAATATCAAATTCAAAGGAAAAAGAAAAAGGTTGTGTCTCTCACCTAGTACAGTAAAAGTTTGGAAATATTTATACATTTTTACAACTAATTCTTAGTTCAAGTATGAAGCACTGTTATTCATTGTTTAAAAATTAAACCATATATTTGGGATTATATATCGTTTAAAACTGTATATTTATTCCTGTTTACATTCAACTTACTTTAACATTACAAAATCTGTTAATGAATTTAGCAATCATTATACAATTTAGACTAAATACATTAAATATTAAAGGAGTGTCGATCATTTTAAGGAAACATTTTTTGTTTTTATTATTTAATTATTCCGCTGAGTAACACAATTTACAGAAAATCTCATCCAATTCAATATCATGCATAATATGAATGATATCGGCAATGAAGTAAAGTATATTGTTATTAATTTTTTATATTCAAGATCAATTTATTACATTAATATGTAAAATACGATTTTTTTTTTTTTTTTTTGTATTTTATAAAATGAATAAAATGAATATTTTTTAATGAAATTAACTTAAATTTTAAAATATAATTCTAAAATTATAGTTTTACTTTATTATTATGATTATTATTGTTATTTTCTTAGTTATATTAAATGCATCGACATTAAACATGACTAATCAATAAAAAAAAAATCACTTTCTAATACATCAGAGAATTTTATTTCGAAGAAATATTTGTAAATGGTTTATTATATTTAATTTTCATATTTCTACGTATTCTACATGAAAAATTGAAAATGTAATTGAAGAAAATTAAACAATACCGTAAAATCATTAAATTCTTCTTAAATAATGTGGAAATTATAATAACTAAGAAAAAGTCAATATTTAAATTAGTTGTCGTTTTTTTCATCCTAAAATATCTTCTTAAAAATGCGACAGTTTTGTAATATGATGAAAATAATAGTAAGATGAAAATAATTGTACAACAAATTTTAATTTAATTTATCTATTTTGTTTTCAAACTAAGTGAGCTAATAAGGAATTCTAGAAAAATGACTATTTTTATGTTTTGAAATTTTGTAATGATAATTTCTTAAATATGACAACAAATTTAAATAATAATTTTTCAAGCGGAAATAAACTTTTATACTTAGGAAACTCTAAATTAAAAACTCAGTTGATATATTACCTTTTTTTTTTATGGTAATTTAATTTGAACGATATCATTTTTCGAATGAACATTTAAAAAATAATAATAATAATAAATGTTTATTAAATATTTCATAAGTCTGAGTAAAAAAAAAAAAAAAAAAAAAAAACTAACGATCATAATTTGCAAAATAAAGCTAGAAATTAAATAAATTTACTAATGATTTAAGAGATTATAAAATAAAACTTGCATTTCTCATTATAATTATAATAAAAGCGCGACATATAAGCACATTTAAACACGAATTAAGCTTAAGCTGTGACAATGAAATATGCAGCTAACTGTAATTGAGAGGAAATTGATGAAACTTACATTTAAAAGTCAAGCAAATGTGTGATATCTTCTTGTGTTTTTTTCCAAACCTTCTTTTATCAACCTTCTTTTATCTGTGGTATAATCCTACCCCAAAAAATCTACTTTTCTACATTCAGTGTATTTATAGATCTGGAATATCATTTTATACTTAAAATGGAAAACTTTTCGTTATAATAGTGCAAGAATATTTTTCGAAAATGGCTTGAATTGTTTCTTAAATTTATTATGTGTTGTTAATCGATTTCAGCTGAGGCGAATAATGTCTTCCATTTTTTTTTTTTTTTTTTTTTTTTTTTTAAATCTCGATTTTGTATATGTATATATATACATAATTTGGTAATTTGGTTTAAAAATGGAACTATATTAATCCGTGAATTACACGCAATTCTTTTGGAATTTAAAGAAAGTATGTAATAAAGTGCAAGTTTAATAAACACTTTGAAGGTTACAGATGTGCATCCAACAAATTATTTAGAATTTATTTTATACAGGATGCATTATTGCATGCCTTAAATATTTATTGTACACTATCTCCCAATAAGTATTTGGACACTTCCAAATTTAGACGTTTTATCAAATATCTAGAAAAAATTCTTTAGGAATTATCTTGAAATTTTGGGAATATAAAGAACATGTTATTCCTAATATATTTCAGCAAAAATTTTGTCCTGAAGATGAAAAGCGGACTGGTGAAAAAATTAAACAAAAGCCAAAATATTTGGGGTCATCCTGTAAAAAATTATGCTTGAAGTGCGTTTTTGCTATAGTACGAGAGTGCTATATTATGAGAATTCTTCTAAATATTTGTATAAATTTATATGAGCCTACCATATATATGTACAAGGAGCTATAACGATTTATATCAATAATTGTAGAAAAGTTTGTAATTTTTTAAACTATAACACGTAAGGTAGTAAGACCCAGTGGTAAGCCATTCTCTGAAAATATGACGTATTGCATTAAACACATCATGTTGTCATCAGAATGCAAAAATTGTAAATATCTTACGAAATATTGAGCACTTTTACTATTTTTTTTTTCTGCTCATTTATATTAAATATTTAATTCTCAAATATTTAATATTGTTTTGTAATCGAAAAATGTACTAATGTGTATTTTTAAACTAGTCTATCACATTTACCAGCATTTTAAATTATTTACTCATACAAATTATTAATTTTCCTTTAAATATATTTCTAATACCAGCTATATGAATGAAGCATTAGGTGTCGTTTAAACTTGGTGAATATAACAGTGTTTCATATCATGACAGTTCACAACATATTATTGCCTCTTGGGATGTTGTAAGATATACTAACGTAATGAAAATCATAATTTTACATCATACAATGATTAAACTTATTCATGTATACGAAATTTTTCCCTTCATAACATAAGTAAAATTCCTATTTTGACTACCAGAAACACAGTGAAACACTTCAAAATCATTCACTCACTTAAACACACATTATATCGCAATCCTGAATAAATTCTTTTATTACAACACATTTAATAACATTTTTGAGGGGTGTGTAAGTTGTTTTAAAACCATTAAAATCCTAATTTTACTTCATACAATAATCATACTTAATTAAGCATACGAAATATCATTTTTTCATATTGGATTAAATATTCCTATTTTGATCACCAGGCAGAGCTGGGAAAATCTTTTGTAATATTGAGAAAAAAATTATTAAAATCTTTCACTTACTTAATCACATAACATAGCCTAATATCATACGAACCCTCTAGAACCGATGATCTGTCAATCAGCTGCCCTGCATCTTAACTATTCCGTCATGCTATCGCTTGCAGTTCCTCTTCATACAGTGATTATTATAGTGAAGCAATTTTTTTTTAATTTTCGAAATACTTTAGTACGGAAAAGTTCTATTCTAATAAGAAGAAAGGCTATATAGAAAAATTAAATTTGGTTGGTGTCTTACGTTTGCTCATCATACTTAAATTTAATGAAAAATTGCAAAATTCGCGTCTTTTTTTTTTTTTTTTTTTTTTTTTTTCTTTTAAAAATATTTAAAACTTTTAAAATAAACATGATAAGTATTTTATGTTTATTTTATGGCTTAAATAACCTGAATAGATTAAACTCTCATCAAAATTCTATTTTTTTCCCTTTCATGCAACGCCTTCAAATATATATATATATATAATAAATAAGTAAAAATATCAGTATTTCGCAAGGTTCACTCTGAAATTCTTTGCACGTTTTGCTAGAACGAAACGATTCAGAACTCACCTCGTGGAGGTGGTTTAACGTCTACCTCCCTTCACAACCTACTACTCCGATTCAAAAAATTAGAATAATGAAAAGAAATATGGTCAAGGGAAATGAAAATCGAATTTATCAAATAAATAATCAACAATATCAAATATAAAGTACTATAATATGAATCTGCATATTTTGCAGATTATAAAAATGTAAACACATTACAATGAAATAGAAAATATATTTAAATCAGCTAACAACAAAAAATTCAAAATATTAGAATACTTTCTAACATGGTTCAAAAAAATAGAATAATGAAAATATATTGAACATAATTTAAACTCTAAGTATTTTTACTTGCTAATCAGTACTTTGTTGCATCACCCTTAGCTTTAATGACAGCTCTTAAACGTTTTGGCATGTTTTTAACTAAAGGTTCACAATCTTTTTTATCCAAATTCGCCCATATACTCTTTATACTAGAAATAAGTTCTTTTTTGTCTCTAGGCGCAACTTCTTGAAGTCGTTTCTTCATAATTCCCCACAAATTCTCGATAGGATTTAGATCGGGTGAGTTTGCAGGCCAAGGGAGTACAGGTATGTCCTTCTCTTTGAGCCATTTAGTTGTTGATTTGGAAGTGTGGGGAGAAGCTGAATCTTGCTGAAACAAGAAATCGTCATCACATAAATCCTCAGCTGAAGGAATCATGAAATGTTCAAGAATTTCTTGATAGACTTCTGAATTGACTGCTGTGGAAACAATACACAACCTGCCTGGGCCTTCAGCAGTCATGCAGCCCCATACCATAACAGAGGTCTCAAATTTAAACGAACGTTTTAAACATTCTTTCTTATAAGCTTCATGTTTGAGTCTCCAGACACGTATACCTTGATTTCCGTGAGACATACAAAACACACTTTCATCGCTGAAAAGTATCTTTTTCCAATCGACGTGATCCCAAAATAGCCTTTGTTTACACCATTTAACTCTACTACTTGCACGAAATAGGAAAAACACAACTTTTTATAGCAAAAGAAGTGAAATGCTCTCAAGCAAGTGTGAGTAGAGTTTTGATAGAATATTCTAATAATAAGTGTTTTCAAAATAAACACTTTAAAAGTGGTCGAAAGCCAGTAACTTCAAGAAGAGATGAAAGGCAATTGAAAAAGATTGTGAAGAAACATCGTTTTCGGAGTGTGAGATATGTGCATAGAAAATGGAAAGAAATGGGTATAAATGTCTCCAAATCTGCAACACTACGACGACTTCGCAAATTAGGTTTTAGATCACGTGTGCCTAAGATAAAGCCATTCTTATCATCTAAGCAAAGGGCTGCTAGAGTTAAATGGTGTAAACAAAGGCTATTTTGGGATCACGACGATTGGAAAAAGATACTTTTCAGCGATGAAAGTGTGTTTTGTGTGTCTCACGGAAATCAAGGTATACGTGTCTGGAGACTCAAACATGAAGCTTATAAGAAAGAATGTTTAAAACGTTCGTTTAAATTTGCGACCTCTGTTATGGTATGGGGCTGCATGACTGCTGAAGGCCCAGGCAGGTTGTGTATTGTTTCCACAACAGTCAATTCAGAAGTCTATCAAGAAATTCTTGAACATTTCATAATTTCTTCAGCTGAGGATTTATGTGATGACGATTTCTTGTTTCAGCAAGATTCAGCTTCTCCCCACACTTCCAAATCAACAACTAAATGGCTCAAAGAGAAGGACATACCTGTACTCCCTTGGCCTGCAAACTCACCCGATCTAAATCCTATCGAGAATTTGTGGGGAATTATGAAGAAACGACTTCAAGAAGTTGCGCCTAGAGACAAAAAAGAACTTATTTCTAGTATAAAGAGCATATGGGCGAATTTGGATAAAAAAGATTGTGAACCTTTAGTTAAAAACATGCCAAAACGTTTAAGAGCTGTCATTAAAGCTAAGGGTGATGCAACAAAGTACTGATTAGCAAGTAAAAATACTAAGAGTTTAAATTATGTTCAATATATTTTCATTATTCTAATTTTTTGAACCATGTTAGAAAGTATTCTAATATTTTGAATTTTTTGTTGTTAGCTGATTTAAATATATTTTCTATTTCATTGTAATGTGTTTACATTTTTATAATCTGCAAAATATGCAGATTCATATTATAGTACTTTATATTTGATATTGTTGATTATTTATTTGATAAATTCGATTTTCATTTCCCTTGACCATATTTCTTTTCATTATTCTAATTTTTTGAATCGGAGTAGTACCCAACTAACTATCAAATTGTTGCGTGTGGATTACGACTATTAACTACACATTTATTGCTCCACTACACATTTAAAAAGTCTGATTTGTTTAAGGAAATGATGCATAACCAATCTAGACTTCAGAAATATTTGGTTACGTACATCTGTAGTTCCATGTTCATATATTTTCTCTGAGGCTTTTGCCCGTTTAACGCACTTCTTTACAGCCTGTGAGTGACAAGTAAACAATCATATATCTCTTACACGTGTATTTTCAGAAATCATGAATGATCTCATTTAATTTTCATTTGGATCTCGTAGCATTGGAGGAGGATACACCTCACAAGAATTCGCATTAATAACACTTATGAAATCGGCAACATTGGAGTTTATTTTCGTTAGTACAGAGTTACTAATAATCTTCTTTGGAAGACTTTATCTTGCTTTCAATATCCTTCCGTAAACGATCTACCGAACATATTCTCTTTCATCGATAAGCATTACCAGCAGAATATTATATGTGTGCGCAAAGAATGCATTTAGTTGTATTGCTGGGTTGTCAAATTGGGATAAAAACCGTGATGCTTGGATTGTTTGAAAGACATCTCTTGGTTTGTTAGTGAAATATTTGCTCGTTTTTATAGCGAACCAAACAAGCACATATGATTTTATGATAATATCAACAACTTTTTTATTTTTTCGAATGGATGTGATTAACTTATGTAAAAGGTGCGTCTAAAAAATTAGGTAAATGGATATATATCTCATAAACAATGCGAGTAAATAAAGAGACGGCACGTAGCGAGAAACGCAAGAACCCGAGGCAGAATAGTCTGCTATGGGCAGTCGAACGGTGTATGTTTATAAATTCACTTCATATTGAAATGGAGCAACAGATAAACACACAGTTTTGGTACAAATTGGGAAAAACCACCACAAAAATGCATGCAATGTTGGTCCAGGTGTACGGAACACATGCAGTGAGTAAAAAATACGTGTACGACTGTTTTAAACGTTTTCGGGAGGGAAAGGAAACTATAGAAGACGAACCATGTTCATATCGATTCTCTACAAGTTTGGCCACCGATAACATCGAGCGAGTGCGACAGATGTTATTAAACAATCACGGACTGTCATTACGATGGATATCGGAGGAATTTGGAATCAGCAAGAACAGTGTTAGCCCCATCATTCACCAAGATTTGGGTTAGCGCAATATATCTTCCCGTTTTGTGCCTCACTTATTGTCCCACAATCAGAAGGAAACACGAATGCACGATTTAATTGACACGTCTCAAGATTTCATTCCCACGTGTGACCAACATTCAAACTTTCTGCAAACCATCGTCACAGGAGATGAGTGCTGATGCAACCAGTACGATCCGGAGTCGAAACGCCAAATAATTGAATTGTTCTTAGCAGCTTTCCCGAGCGTGAAAAAGAGTCACCTTCAGAAGTCTAGAATCAAGACACTCCTGATTGCTTTTTTCGACAGCAACGGTATGATTCACCAAGAATTTGTCCCGCAAAAGCATTTGTCCCGCATTTGTCCCGCAATCAGTTTTGAAGAGTTTACTGCTGTGTATCCGATGCATTCGTCCACAGATGTACAGGAGAGGAAAGTGGAGTCTGCTGCATGACAAAGCAAACCCGCATACTGCGATCCGTGTATACAATCTCTTGGACCAACGTCTTGTAAATTTTATCACACATCCACCGTACTCGTCTGATCTGGCGCCTGCAGACTTCTTTCTGTTCCCTCCCCTTCAGGGAGTCATCAAGTACACACGTATTGCAGGCATACCAGACATCCGACGACGTGTGACATCTGTGCTTCGGTCGTTCAGCAGCTTTATCAACGATGTCATAAGTATATTGTGGCCAACGGATGTTACAGGTATTTTGTTTCTATGATTTTTTTAGTTTATTTATTTAATTTTTTTATGTTTCCATTCACCGAACTTTTTAGATGCTCCTTGTACAACTTAAGGACTCAGTTTATCACCGTTAGCCATCTGAAATGAACTAACGATTGCGGACCTGATTTGCAAATTCCTTTGGACAATATTTCAAGGTGATTGTATTTGAAATTTCCAACAAGTATTTTTGGTCTTTTGGAAGTTCCTATCGGTATGAGGAATCGAACAATTTATGTCATCATGATCGACCACAGGGAGTTTTTCATAGCCAGTGAGCTTGTGCCCGATTTTCCCAGTAAAAGATTTTTGTCCTGCAGATTGTTTGTCAACATATTGGAAAATAAAGCGAGAAGAAAGCTCGTTAAAATGCAAGAGGGATATTCTCCACTGTAGCGGGCATCCAACGTCATTTTCCAGTTGATGTATGACACTGCGTTTCTGTTCAGTGTGTTAGTCAAATTACCTTCACACCGTACTATTTCTGTTTCTATTTTTTTTTTCGTTTTTTAATGAAATTGATAGTTCAGGCCAACGGGAAATAATACTTTGAATTTTATAGTTTGATGATCTCGAGAAGGGTCCAAAATAAGTTGATCCAAATTCATGGATAAGAGAATAGTGTTCTTCTCTCACATTCTGGCAAAATTGCTTGGCATTCATTTTTTTCCCCTTACAAACAATGTATTATCTTTCCGAACATTAAAATAACTATCCCAACTTTTCTCATAAGGCGGTAAATGTCTTTGCAAATCTATCCTAATACAACATGATCTTCAGTTCAAACCAATCCAATCTAATTTCAAGAGAGTTCATTTTTGTGATTAGAAAAATAAAGGTAGAGTAGCACAGTAAAAGTTGGAAAATATTTGTAAATTTCTGCTATTTTTTTCTTTCTTTAAAACGTTGTATGAATGAAAAAAAAAAAAAAAAAAAAAGATTATTAATGAGAATTTCACTTTTTTTTTTTTTTTTTTTTGTTATTTGAACGTTAAACAAATATAAAATAACGAAGCGTCTCTATTACAAACATTTAACTTATTTTTAAAATTAAAGAAAAGAAAATGTGTTTTTTACAGATTTTCATAACTGTAAGTACGATTCACAAACGAAAGATGTCCACTTATTTCAGTTTTTTTATGGTATTACAATAGACTACATTTACGCACTAAAGCTTTCCGAAAAATATTTTTTTAACCCTTTCGCTACCAGAGCCTCAGGAGGAAAACCGCCACCACAGCCCAGACGTCTTACTATTTAAATATGATACCAATTGTCATTTATTTTTCTGGGATGTATCTATAACGTTCTAAATAAAACCAATAACATCCTGTATCAATTTTATTATTTTATAACATAACCCATCTGTGTGCGACACGATTTGATGCAAACAATTATCATAAACTGATAATGAGCACCCGTTTATTTGTACATTATTCAAACAGAAAATAATTGTAAGGTGTAACATTTTAATGGCATTTGAAGATTTTTTTTTTTTTTTTTAATGTAAAGTTCTTGTAAATTTCCTCTTTCTCTTAATTTAAAGTTCCATTTTTATTCTCCTGCCTGAGAAATTGGTTTTTGTTCTAATTAACCACTGTTTAAATTTGTTCTTTTTTAATACCTTTTCTTTCATCTTATAACAATAAAAAATGTACTGAATCTTAAAATAAATAAGCATTAATACTTAATTTTTAGTCTATACAAATAACTTGAGGAAAAATGAAAAAGGGTTCCGCTGAAGTTTCTTTTTAGATGCATCGTATGTTTGAACTGAATTGAAATAAATGTATATATGTGCATGTTGTTTTTTAATCAAATTAACATTTTTTTTTTCTTTTGTAGAAAAATACATTTTTGAATATTAAATAATAAAAAAAAAAATAATAATAATTTTAAATGATGAAATAAAATATTAAAACAAAAAAGTAGCAAAGACTGTTATCAAAAAGTTATTATTTTATTATTTTTTTAATGTTCTACATTGTGAAATGAGAAAATTGCTTTCGGAAAATTTTTGTTTAAAATTTAGCATGCAGAAAGAAGAAACGGATTTTTCTACATAAATCATCATTTGATTTCAAATGGAAGCGTTTTAAAGACAAAAAATTATTATTATTTTATTATTATTATTTTTTTTTTTTAACTCAAAAGAAAAACGATTACTCGTATTTTCTATATTTTCTATGGTGTGTAAAAAAAAAAAAAAAAAAAAAAAAAAGGGAGGGGGGGGGGGGAAACGAGAAAAAGAAACTGCATGGATGAAAATTTATATAATTAATATTGTAAATTAAGTTATTAGATTAACTATCAAAAATAATTTCATTTACTCATAATAATTTCATTTTAGAAAATTATTTCATTTTATTTTTTAACTTGCTTCTTAAAACTGTAATTTTGTTTTAAAATGGTTAGATATTTTACTAAACGTTTTAAATTTATGCATAAAGTGTTTTTCAGATTAATAATTGAATCGAAATTAATTAAAAAGAGGTTTAGTATTATGTCTATCAAATTCCATATGCCATAAATATGTAATTATATGTTTTATTTACTATAATTTTTCTTTATTTATGTAATTTTTCTTTATTTATGTTATTTTTTATTATTATTATTATTATTAAAACAACATTTGTTTTTCCTTAGTTTAATATATTTCTTCTTTCCTCTTCAGTCAATGAAAGAAAATATTGCATTCGATAAAACATTCGACTTCCAATTTTATACGTTTTGAGAGTTCCAAAACATGATTTGACCATTTTTTGTAAACGTCTGTCTATCTGTCTCCATGTTTGTGATAAAATATTGGCGATAGCTATAGCTCAAATACTAATGTACATAATCTAATATAAATTTCCAGCTGAATTTTGAGATAATTTCTTGCCTAAAAAACTTCAAGACCAATAGCTTAAGATATTTGCCTACCACAAAAAAAAAAAAAAAAAAAAAAAAAAGAAAGCTGTGACTAGTGTGCGTAATTGAATAAATTTTGTTATATTTAATGTAGTATAAAAACTTTAAATTATCCTATCATATACCGGAATACAGAGAAATTTTTTGTGAACCTCAGTATTCATATCATTTGGGTTAATCATACCATTTCATATTAAGAACATACTATAGTGAATTCGAATATCATAAATTATTTTCAATATATTCTGTTATAAATATTAACTGAAATTAAAGCGTGGATAGACAGACGAACAGAAAAATAAAGACTAGACTAATTGAAATAATTGGTACATTTAAAGCTTTTTAGAAAGTTTAATGTTCAATATTCAACATTTTTAACACAAACGAAATAGTAATTGTACAATATCCATCTCTAGGTTTTAATATACTTTAATATTTTTTTGTGTTTATGTTAAACATTTGAAAGAAAAAAAGACGATTGTAAATATAATGGTAACGAAATATGATTTTAAAAATGCTTTTTTTAGATAGCAATGCATTAATATATTCTTTATAGTGTCCATGTATACAGAGCACTCTTTGTATTTATACTATTTTCATAGGGGAACATACCATAGCGTACTTGAAAAACTTCTGAAAATATTTATAGATGTTAGAGCGCGGTTAGATAAATGTACAAAACGAAGTCATAAACATTTTTCACATATACATCGAGGTCATAAAAACATCGCAACGGTTTCTTAGAAACTGTTAATAATTACTGGACCTATTTAGGCGCTGTTTTTTAACATTTTCCAACAAAGTTGAAAAGTGTTAATGACTCTGATTTGTTTGTCTTTCTCTCTGTTTATGTCTCTGTCTGTCTGCCAGTCTATCCGTAGCTTTACACCCATGAATATCAAGGACATTTCTTGGAACTGATATACCGGGAGATCGAAAATTCACAGAAAAAAGGAAAAATACATTATTAAAATCGTACTGACTGTAGCTGTATGAGGTTTTAACTAAAATGTACAGAAGAGTACGTTTTTTTTAAGGTATAAAAAAGAATATTTGTTCTATTTTTCTCTGAAATATCGCGCTGTATTCGCAGTATCTTCTCACATTATGAACAGATCCGCCTGATAAAATGACGCAATTTTGCGAATACTGAAGCTTTTTACAGACGAATTTCCAATGTGCAATGTCTCACGATGATTATAATGAATGGCGGTCATCACATTGAGCCTTTAAAGTCTTAATTATAGTGCCAAATGCGCTGTAAAAAAAGATAATTTTACAATTAAAACGTTACTTGATGGGAAAAAAAAAAAAAAAAAAAACTAATTCGCTAAAAAAATTTTTGTTACTTAAAAAAATACCATCAGTGAAAATACCATCATCCATTTATATTTCAGTGAAAACTGTAAAGTGGTCAATATTTTTTTAATAGTATAATTTTCATTTTTTCTATGTCTTTGGATTACACGATATTTTAATTATAAAATATTAAATTAGTACCATTACTGCTTTTTTATAGCACTTTCAACACGATGATACTGAAATCTTCAGTATAGGCATTGGATTTTTGTTTATTACGCTCGTCCCGATTTCTATTTTCCCTGATTTCATTTCTACACTTCACTTCATAGATGATTGGTTGCCAGTTTTGAGGAATTGTACTGTGTCCACGGTAGATTCACGTTTAAGGGCATAAGAGTGCGCGTTATAGTTAGCTATTTTATGAGTAGTTATGGAATTAATATCAATTGAGTTATAAATGTTTGCTCTAGAAATGTCGGTAGATCTACCTCCTGGCAGCCAATCACCAATTAACTGCAGCGAAGAAATGAAATCAGAGAATATACAAACAAGCACGAACTTAAACAAGTGGCCAATGCCTGTACTGAATATGGCAGTGTCAATGTGTTGAAAGTACTATAAAAAAAACCGTAATTGTATTAATCTAATATTTTATAATTAAAATTAATCTTTTTTGAAATGTTAATATTTTATGATATATTTTATTCAAGTTAACTATCGTATGTTCCCTGTTGAAAATGGAGCAAATATCACCACTACTTTGTGTGTTGGGACACCTAGAGGTATCCCTAAACATTGCGTTCTAAAAGAGGTATTTCTGAACAACAATATTTTAATACCTTTGCTTTGTTTATATCTTAATGAAATTGATATAAATTATTTAATTTCATTATCGGATGTTTCTTTTTGTAAATGTAGTAAATATCACAACTAATTAATGTACAAGGATCACCAAAAATATTCGAAATCATTGTTTTCTATAATAGGTATTTCTATAAAACATATTTTAATAACTTTACTATTCACAAATCTTAATGGAATTGAAATATTTTATTAACACGCAGAAAAAATGAATTCTATAGAATATAGTATGATTAGCATTACGTTTCACAGGGCTACAAAAAATATTTAGGTATATTAAGGGCTATAATTAGAAATAATTGGAATTGGATTTTTATTTTTACTAAGCCCTTTATCACTTTCTGGTAATGATTCATTGTGAAAATTATTTGAATTATTCTATCTGTCTGAGTTTCTATCAATCTGTCCGCTTCCAGTGTCCGTCCATATTTTCAGAAATTATTCAAAATGATATATATTATTCATGTTTACAATAGAAAATTTCCTGTTTAATATGACATTATTAGCACAATAGGTGTGTACAGGGACACCAAAAAGAATGCCAAGGCACTGACAAGGAAACATTCAAAAGGTCTCATCTTCAAAAAGTATTGAAAAAAATATATGTGATTCTACTCTTCATAAAACACCAGAAAATGAAAACATTATCGGCTGAAATTAATTACAGCGACCACAAAAAATTATCAAAATGAAACATATTTGGCGATTTCACACTGCTAGGCGATTAATTTTAAGTACTTGGCGGAAAAGCAAAACACGGTTCTGTTCGTACACGGGTATCTCGGTGAAAGCAAACGTATCGCCTAACAGCGCTAAATCGCCAAATATGTTTAATTTTTTTAATTTTTTGTGGTCGCTGTAATTAATTTCAGCCGATATTTTTTTCATTTTCTGGTGTTTTATGAAGAGTAGAATCACATATATTTTTTTCAATACTTTTTGAAGATGACACCTTTCGAATGTTTCCTTGTGAGTTTTATGAGAGGCTTTTTATAAATCCCATTTGAATAACTTTCTACTGCAAAAATCCTAATGGAATTAACAATTATTGTTAACCTGGTAAGAAAAAAAAAAAAAAATGCATAGAATTGTGAGGGAGTTCCTCACATATCCTTTTATTTCATCAAATTTATTATATCCTAACTAAATATATATTTATTCACAATTAAAATTTATTAACCTTTAATAATCCTCTTTAAATATGCCAAACTTATTTTAAATTGAGTAAATTCTTTATCGGAAATTAAAATACATATCATTTTCTAATTTTAAGAACAAATTCAGTATTAAATCCATTGATCTCTTTTTAGCATAATGCAATATATATATAGGGATTTAATACACAATTTAATTTTATTATCCCTTAAAGTAATTATATTTTTATTTCCTTTTTTACTGAGTTTCTCAATAAATCTAATTTATATTTATAGCTGTAAATGTCTGTTGGAAAATTTCCGTTATATCTTTTTATTATTTTATTTTATTTTATATTCAGATAATCTATTTAATTGCAATGATAAATAAACTAATAACCCATTATGCAGACATCATGTCGCAAGAATTTTGTAATATTTCATGATTACGTGCACCTGTCGCTCCAACGGCCTTCTTGGCGAATGTGATTTATGCCAAGGTGGGGCTGCCATATTTTTAACCGTCTTTTCATTTTTTAAAAATTCCCATTAAAATATCATTTACACAAAGGAAAATATGTTGGCGCCCTTGGCTTCAAAATGTGGTGATATTACCATAAGCTAGCGTTTTACAAGGGTGCTGCCGGATTTGACTCCCGGACAGTTCGTTAATAATCACCGTACTAACAACATGTAAAACTTTTGTAAATTGAAAATCTCTCTCTCCTCCACCATCTTTTTAACGAATTCACCTCTACTGGATACGAACTTGGTTTGTCCTCATATGTCATTTTATATTTTTCAATAAATACTTACGGCTATTAAAAATGACTGGAATTGACATTTATTTTTAAATGACTATTATTTTATTGACTTGTTTTTTAGAGGACTGTGGCTTTTACGCTACATAAATATGGTGCTCAGTGACCATAGAATTCGTTACGGTGGAGGAGAGGAATGTACAGGAAATTGTTTTTTTTTTTTCAACAAGCGAAATTTTTTATTTTCGAAGATATATAAAATACCTTTTTCTGCGGCAAGTACGTGCGAAGACTGTTTGACTATATTGATATGACAGGGGTGTTGTTTTAAAGGAACTTTTCTATTTTTTCAACTTTGGAGCAATCAGCCGTATTCGACAGATGTATGTAAAGAACAGTGCTGCCATGACTCCTAATGTGATGTGGATTATCGACTTCTATAGCCTAACAACTAAAGAATGTTGGCCTAGTACAGATTATTCTGCGTTTGACCTAACTTTTTCCATGCCGCCGTCATACACGAGAACACACCGGCATAGTTTACTAATGTCATCGTATATCCCCGATGCTTGTCTTTCAAGAGAGTGCGAATAGAATTTTTCGCCTTCTTCCTTTCTCGGTGACCTTCTGTAGAGAATACTCGTCCACTGTGTGACTTCATCATGGATATAAACACCCTATATTATATAAAGAACTGGAATAAATGATATGTGATATTTAGATATAATTGAAGAGTCTTACGTTTTCAGCTATCATATGCGGAGAAAGAGCGTCTTATTTCTCGGTAATAGCATGTGGCCTTGACTAATGTAGAAGTGGTTTCCTTATCGCCCTTACTCTCTTGGTGTTTGAATGGAAGAATCTTTGCCTCTTTTTCTGGACAGCCTGGAGTTCATCAACATTTCGCGCTATGGATATCTTCACCGCCGCAACTTGCTAAAAATGAGGATATTAGTACTGTGTTTCTCCCAGCTTTCTAGAAGGCTTTAGTTGCCGTCAATGTGGCCGAACAATGGCAGCTCATAAGAACATAATGTGTTATTATGAAACTTATAGCTCATCATTATGTTACAAATAAGTTTGACATTGGACTTATTATTGAAAAACTTTTTTATATACTTTAGAGGAACTTCGTGATATGAACAAATGATTATTTTAAATCAATAAGTTTCGTCGAGATAGATCAACATTGGACTGGGATGTTTCATTGACCACTAACAGCCCACGATGGGTCTGGATAATTAAACAGATAAGCAAGATTTTTATTCTGTTTATAAACATTTCTAAATAATCGTTACTTATATAATTAAAAAAATTTCTAATTAAGGGAATGCACATATATACTTGATATTAATAAAAAAATGAAGTATTTTAATAATTTTAAATTTTTGGGGGATATTCTTTTCAAAATAAATAAATATATAAGCAATATATCTGTGCATTCGTCCAAGGGAAAAGAGAATATTTTTATTTCTCATAATTTTGAATGATAGATATTGGAATATTATTTTTGGTGATGAAGAGTGTTTTTATTGTGCTTGCTTTCGTAGAGGTATTCAAATGTTGATATGCCATATGGTAAATTTTGTTCAATTTTAATTTAAAATTATTTTATTTAAATGCAAAATAACAATTTTATATTTTATATAATTGCATATTTTTACATATACTAATATTTCAATTTTAAAGATAATATTAATGATTAAAAAAAAAAAAAGAGAGAGAGATTTTTTTTAATTATATTTATGTATAAAATATATACAAATTTACATATTATAATAATTTATCACATTTCAGTGTATTATTTTTATTTTCATATTCAAATATTTTAAGTTCAGATTCTTTTTCTTATTTTGTGCTGAATTGATACATTCGTTTATAAATTAGTACATAATAATTGTAAAAAAAAAAAAAAAAAAAAAAAAAAAAAAAAAAAGCAACGAAAATATCTTTTTCATAATTTTGAACGATAAATGGTAAATTAATATTAAATATTTTTTGTGATGAAGGATGATTGTTAATATCAACTTGTGTATGCACATTCAATTATTGATATATTACATAGGAAATTTTATTTTCAATTTTGAGTTTTAAAAATTTTTATGATTGCATATTGTGAATTTTTGTTTTTGAGAGAAAAATTGATATGTTGTCCATGAGAACTATTCTAATAAATAAGAAATATATATTGGTTTTTGAAGAGAGGAGATTATGGGTTAATTTTTTTAAATGAAAGGGAATTGCAGTTAATGTTTCGTTTTGATATTTCACAATTTATTGTTTTCCTAAATTTTTTTTGTTAAATATTCGTCATGAAATCCAATTACTATTGGTCGTGAATATATGATGTTTAACATTTTTGTATATTTTTACACTTACACACAAACAAAATAAATACATGAATAAAATGACATAATTTTATTTTTCAGTATGTAAACAGAATCCCTTCTCGGTATAAACGTAATTTGTTTTGATTATAATGAAATAGTGATGTATTGATGTTAAAAAAAAAGAGTTATTTGAATTCCATTGGCAAAAATTAAACATTTATAAATTTATCATATACGTGTTTTATTTTATTTTTAATAAATCTGTTGAAAGTATCCTTATTATAATTGATTAAATTATTCAATGTGCTTATAAATTCTTCATTTTTAAAGCATTCACTTCGTTTTTGTTTGTCAAAATTTAATATACAATTTTTTTTGTTGTCAAGAAGTGTAATGTTTCCGGAAGAACTTGTGCACTTTCTCTCGAGTACTCTGCAGTGTATGAGTTTTTTTAGTGTTTTGCTGTTCATTTTCTAAACAATTATTACGGCAGGACCGATATATATATTTTTAATTTAAGGATCATGAATTGCGAGGCATTTTTGTGGAACATTATATTTTTGACAAACGTTTACAATCCATTTAGTTTGAGTTTAATTCAAAATACTTTTGTTAGATAAATTCTTTTGATGAAACTTCTTTATATATAATAATAACAGTAAATTAATTAGGATAATATAGATAGCATTAAAACTAAAAGAAATAGATAATGTTTGGGAATCTTGTCACATATTTTTTCCTTCCCTATTAAATTATGCAGAATGTTAATGATAAAATTTGGAATTTTGATTTTTTTTACATTTTTTTTTTTTTTTTTTTTTTTTTTTTTTTTGGAATTTCTCAATGCATTGTGAAAAAAAAAAGAAAGATAATACACATACATTTTTAAAGGAAGGTCTTTTTGACAGATTTTCGAATTATTAATTTAATATTTGTATAAATTTAAAACTCATTTTTACATTATTGTTGCCAAACATTTTTTTTCTTCTTGAAATTATATAATTATAATACATTTAAACCAAATGCATAGATTTGTATTTTCTCATTTAATTTCATATTTATACACAACTTCATAAAGGTATACAATATTTTTTTTTGAGAGTGACGGCATGTAAATCTGGTAATCCCAGCCTTGCCATATGGTCACTTTCAGTTATAATGCACGTAGGTACACTTCACGCACACATTTTCAGCATATAATTTATAATTTTTAATTCAAATGCAGTATTATTTAAAAACTTGCAACATTGATAACCAATTGGAAAGAGGTATTATTATATGACACTTAATATTTTTATTGATTATGTAATTGTATGGAGTATATAACTTCATAATGACATAGTTTTCTCACACATACATTTTTCTTCTTACACAATTTTTACTCTTACATACTATTATTTTACATTATGTTTTATTGTCACTTTTTCACTTTCATATACTATACAATATTTATTTTCTAGTGTTCTTTTTTTTTTTTTTTTTTTTTTTTTTTTTAATTTTTAAAATATATGAGCTGTACACAAACATAAATAGGAATTTTTATATTCTCTATTATAACCAAATCATGGAATTGATCCTTTTTCTCGTCTTGTCACAAAATACAGTGTTTTCAATTATGTTTATTATAAATATCTGCACATATTTACAATTTTTTTGGGGGAAATATTTTGCATGTAAATCTAGCTTATGTGCTAGCCGTGCGTTTTGGAATATTTCTCAAGTCATAAAACAACACACACACACATATAATAATTTTTTGTCAAATATATCAATATATTTTTTTTTTTGGAAATATTTTGCATGTAAATCTAGCTTATGTTCTAGCCGTGCGTTTTGGAATATTTCTCAAGTCATAAAACAACACACACACACATATAATAATTTTTGTCAAATATATTAATGTTTATTTTTTTTAGAAATATTTTGCATGTAAATCTAGCTTATGTGCTAGCCGTGTATTTGAAATATTTCTTCTATTTACAAGCGTCACACACACACAATTTTTGCATATATACTAGTGTTTGTTATTTTGCATATAATAAACCCTAATATTTTAAATTGAATGTGTATATATACACAACATTTTTGATAAAAACAAATACATACCTTTGAACATACATAACTTATAGACAAGATTGTTTCAAGTGTTGAATTATTCTCTTGCATATAAAACATTGAAAATTTTTCTCACTTACTCATTCTGAGTTTCATTACACATACATACCTTTTAAATATTTCAAATATTGGAATTATTTTATTGCATATAAAGCATTGAAATTTTATTTTTCTCACTTGCTCGTTATAGTTTGCCTACACATACAATTTTTAAACAAATATGAATGGACACATGGGCTATATATATATATTTTTTTTCAAATTTTTCTCGCTATTGTGCATATGTATATAGATTTTTTTTTGGTTACAATACATTGTATAAATTTTCTTATTACATAATTTTTACTCATACATATATATAAACAATATATATGTGTAGAACACATGCTGTTTTTTTTTTTTTTAAATTGCTATAGCTTGCGTTTTGCAAAAAAGAATATGTGCTTTTTCTGATCAGATATTCCATTGCAATAGCTCATAGCCTTAAAATTCCATTTGAATAACTTTCTACTGCAAAAATCCTAATGGAATTAACAATTATTGTTAACTTGGTAAAAAAAAAAAAAAAAAAAAAAAATGCATAGAATATTATATGTTCTGCTTTCAGATTTAAAGGGATACGCTAAAATATATATCCATGTACATTACTGGATACAATTGGAAATCGGTGTAATTGTATTTCCGTTGTTGGTGAGCATTTTTAATATTATACAAAATTGTTTAAATGTGATTATGAATTCAATAATTATATATCATTGCACTTTTGCCTATTCTTTGTATGATAACGTAAGCAAAGAACATTGAGGCTTAAGCGATGCAAAGAAAACGTGCACTTGGAAATTGTGAATAATCATGATTTCCCATTCCTGTTTAAAAATGGCGCACATTGTCAAGAAAGGCTTAAAGCTATGAAAATTCTAGATATGACCATTAGAAATAAAGATAAATCTGCGCGCAGTTAATAAAAAAAGTATTATTGTTATTTTTATTATTACTATTATTAGTCCTTGAAATTACAAATTTATTGTGTGTCCTTTCCATGAAATACTCTCCCTTTAACATACGGTTATATATATATAATCTGTACAGTTCCATTAATCAGGAAGAAATTCCCTACGGTGTTTAGCAGATTATATTGTTATATAATATAATTACTTTTAAATTATTATATGATCCGATATTAAAATATTTTATTAGTCTTAAGTTTTAAAGAGGCAAAAGTAACAAATTTAGAAATTTCGACAACAAGACAGGCAGAGGCGGTCATTTTTGAATAAATCTTAGTCGCTTCCGCGCACTTTCAAAATCATAATAGCAAGCTTCCAAAAAAACCCCATGCTTTAATACCAAATTGTTGTCCATTTTTTTAATACACAGCTCTAGTGCGACGTAAAACCTTTGCTCCTCCTCCTTAAACATAAATAAATCCTATTGACAATGTAGTTTCATTTTCAAAATTTCATCAGCGGAAAGAAGTATGGTGAGTCTGGGATAGATGGGAATAGTTTTAAAAGATTGAAGTAAAATTGCATTCAATGCAAAAATTAAAAATATTTATGCATATTTAAAATTTTTATACATATGCTCATCGTATTTTGTGTAAAAAATAATTAAATGTTGAGAACAAAATATGGTAAACATAGTTTGAAATTAAAATGGCATATGGCAGTCCATCCTTCAAGTCGAGGAGAAGGGAAATTCAAGAAAGAAAAAAAAAAATTAAAAACGTATAACATTTGGTAAATATGCAATTATATCCATGACAATGAAAGAATAAAATTCGAATAAACAGAATTTGAAGTATAATTTCAATTCTTCGCTTTTCCTAAAATTTTACTACATTTTTATCAAAGTTCTTGATAGTTTCTATGCGTTTCATGGAACCATTTCAGGAACTCTAAACCTTTTATCCAGACATTCAATTTGGTTCTGTCATCGTTTTATTCTTCACAGAGCACTGTGATCTTTATCAAATTCCATACCTCGGAAACTCTAGAATCTGATAATTTCAGATGTATTTCATCTTCTTCGCTGTTGGAAGCGTTCTTTTTTTTTTTCTTGTATTTGTTTTAAATCTTTTTATGGTTTTGACCTTTTTTTATCAACTTTGTCTGTTTCTGGAAAAAAGTTTCTGACTTTGTTAATATTTTCTGGTGGTGTCAAACTACAGCTACTGTTTTGCCATTACACATACCATACTATTGATACGCTTTCTAACTGTTATTGTCGCGGTTACATCAGGAACTGAAACAATATCATAAAGTACTTTTGTTGTTGAAGATACATCATACGATTCTGGTGTTTCGAAGGTGGCCATCTCTTCTAAATTTAAAGAATAGATATCTACCCTATTTAAAGCGTCATTTCGATGTTGCACGTTCTTGTTTTATGCTTAAAATTGATTGGATTATATTATTGCCTTAAAAGTACATATAGTGAAACAAAATGTAGGTATTGTAACACATTCATATATCTAATCCAACAAAAATGTTCAACCACTAAATTAAATAAACATTTAAATTTCACTTTCTTTTTATAAACGAAAAACACAGCAGCACGTCGCAATAAATTAACTTATTGAACTATTTACTAAGAACAAAATTTATCTTGCCATCTATGATCAGATTTAGGAAATAGTTCAACAGGCCATCTCTACTATAGTTACCCTAATTGTAACTATGATTATCAAAGCTCAAGTGTAATAAATAAAAAAAAATACCCGTTTTAATTTTTTGTGTAATACGTATATTAACGCAGCGTTGTACTCATACCAGAGAATAATATATACACATTTAAAATTATTACAAAATTTTTTTAATAGTTTTTCCATAGTTTCAAAACACCGTTATATGGTATACAGTGCGTTGCATGAATATAAACGCACCTAAGCTTTAAGAATTAGAATGGTATAGAAGTATAATAAAAAAATATGAATAGGTGACACTTGATGCAAACTGTATGTGTATGATTCAAGAAATGAAATTTCTAGTCAAAACAATGAAAAACCAATATGATTTTTTAGAAAATAATTTTATTGAATTTATGACAAATATACATGTTGCATGAATTTAAACGCACATGTAAAAAATAAATAACTGAGTAACAAATACTGTATCTAATACTTTGTAAAGCCACAATGAGCTTCTAGAAGAGCCAGTAAACGCCTTGGCATTGACTGATATAGTGGCATGAGTTCATCCAAGCTGAATTTCATCCAAGCTAACAGAATTGCCGATTTTAGTTCATCTTTCGTGTTAAACTGCCTTCCGTTTGCGTAAACACGGTGAACCAGATTACCCCGTACGTTCTCCATTATGTTTAAATCGGGGCTTTTTGAGGGCCAATCCAGAACTTTAATTTTATTGTCACAGAACCATTTTTTCACGATATGTGCTGTATGCATAGATGCACAAACTTGCTGAAAAATATATTTCTTCCAGATTTTTTGACTGCTTGACGGCGAGGTTCCTTGTGAGCATCTGGACATAATCCACAGAGTTCATACTGTTCTCCACGAACTCTAATTCGAAAGTCCCTTTAAAACCAATGGCTGCCCACACCATGACAGACCCACTTCCAGATTGACGTTTTGAACAGTACATTTCTTCGGTTATCATATCGTGCCAGTAGCTATGAAATCCGTCCTGGCCATCGAGATTAAACTTTTTTTCATCTCAGAAGATGACTTTTTCCCAATTTAGTCGATCTAGAATCCCTTTTCTTGCCCTTTCCAACCGCATATCCTTGTGCTTTTGAGTGAGGGGTGGTTTCGCCTTCATTTTCTTAAATTTAATGAATGTTGCAGCTTTGATAGTTCTCCATATGGTTGTCCGATGAACACCCAGCCTGTATTAAGCCTTTATCTTCGCACAGAAAATACTCTTATTCTTTGCAGCGTTGCATATTCGACATTTGGCGTGAGATATCCTGTTCGCTTCTTATACGCTTTTTTCCCATAATTTGCTTCTTTCTTTATATAATTTCGCATAACACTCGCACTTCTTCCGATTCAGCGCCCTATTTCGTAATTGCTAATCGTAATTGCCACGCATAAAGTCGATTTTCAACCTCTCGTCTACAGTCAAAGTTGTCCCTCTTGCAATCCTGTACAAACTCCGTAAATTTGCACTCAAGCATTAAAACTGATTTTAGAGAATTTTAGCAACACGACTATTTGTGTATTAATTCAATTCCGGCAGCTCTGTTAAATTTTAAACGCAAAATACAGAGTGCGTTTAATTTCGTGCAACAAACGAAAAACAGTGAAAAATAAGAAAATGCTTAAACGTTCATTACATAAGCTTGCATGAGCCTAAACATACTTGCTCAAAGCACCTTACTCAGTTGTTAGTCATATGCAATAACTGTAAGTCGCATTCCTTCTTTTAAAATTTAAAAAATTCCATTTCTGGTAATTAGAAAAGGTACGTTTATATTCATGCAACGCACTGTAGAAAATAATTTAAACATTGTTTCAGTACAATGACCAACATTTTGTAATGGGACAAAACTTCTTACTCATAGTTATATTTTAAAAATGCTATTTGTCTTAAATATCATATGTCATAATAACAACCTACTTTAAATAATTTGTAACTTTCTTTTTCTTTTCTTTATATTTTTTTTAGTGAAATTAAAAATTGACTAGGTGGATTCACGAACATCCTCTTTCTCTTTCTTTTTTTTTTTTTTCATCTAGAAATTGTAATATGAGTTTTCGTATATCTATGAATAGGTTTCCTGTTTCATTTTTCTTAAGAAACGTGTAGGTGGATTCTGGAAAATCCTCTTTCTTTCTTTTTTTTTCTTTTTCTTTTTTTTTTCTTCATCAAGAAATCGTAATATGAGTTTTATTTTATCTATAAAAAGGTTTCCTGTAATTTACGGGGGTATATTATATATATATATATATATATATATATATATACATATATATTATTTGGCATAGTTATTTTTATGGATAGTTAACAATAAATTCTACAATAAAAAGCTGCTTTTAAAACACTTAAAGAAGAAATAAAAGTAAGAATTAAAAGTAAGAATTAAAACTAAATAAAGACAATGCATGTGTTTTCTTTGAAAAAAATAATATTTCGTCGTCTTCTAAGATTTTACTTCGAAAAGAATGTATTTTCTAAATTTAACATATAAAAATGCATGCTTAAATCTGTAGTTAACCTTTTTTTTTTTTTTTTTTAACTTTAATTTAAATGTAGCATAACCATAAAAACTTTTCAAATTTACGACATTCTACTTCTTGCTTAAACATTTTTTTTTTTCTTTTGTTTTACTTTTTTTTTTAAAGGAGAATTCAGTTCCTGTAATTCTTTCAGTCTGTAATTTCAGGGAGGAAAATAGGAAATTAACAAAAGTATATATGCATATATGAACTTAAAAATTGATCTTATATAAGTAAATTAAACAGTTAAACTTTAAATGAGAAATAACTCTTAAAAATTAAAGTACTGACCTATGTAAAATAATCATTAAAACTTTTATTAATTGATCAATAAGTTTGATAAAAATTTATTTTATATATTCTACAAATGGTTTTGCTGTAGGATCAGAAATTTGTATGTTTGTATTAATTTTGCTACGCATACAATCATTTCGGCCCCGAAATGCATTGGACATTTACATATAAAGATAAGTTTTGGGTTCGTATTTCGCCTTCGGATCTTTCAATAAAAAAAAAAAAATAAATAAATAAATAAATAAATAAATAAAATCGCATGTTCAATAGTCAACAGAAAATAATGTAGAAATGAGAATTTAAGGTATAAAAGAAAAGAAAAAAAAACTGTACCAGATACAGATAAATAAATAAATAAGAGAAATTTTAAAAATTGTTCGTGATGTATTTTATTATTTAACTTTTTTCAATACATTAACGTAAATATTTATGATAATTATTTTTGCCATACACAAACACACACACAATATATATATATATATAAATAAAAATCCAGTAGGTGACTAAATCATGAAATTTTGTTTTCATTTTTTTTTTTTTATTTTTTAAAAAAGTACTGGACAAAGTGGCTTTGAATTTAGAGATGCAAAGAATATTCACAGGATCACATTTCCCAGCAATGATTCAGTCACGAGTGCAATTATGAAACCAACCATAAATATAAGAAAAGCACCAATTCTTCGGATCAACCTGTGTCATACAAAATTACAAATGGCTTGTAACTTTAGTACACGATTTCACTTACGATTTATAATATTTTTATTTTCTTTTTGTGTGAAAAGCATGAATATTAGCAATATCATTTGTTTATTTTTTTTTTTTTTTATTTAATTAATAATTTTGTTTAAAAAGAATTATAACAAAGATAAATTTGAAGAAAATTTTACAAAACTTGAAGAAAGAAATGTGAAAAGATTAAAGAATTATTATTCTGATATATTAAGTAACTTACGTCAAATAATCACTTGCATACAATGAAAATTAAATAATTTTTGCGCAAAACAATGTGCCAGACTTTATATGTGTACCAGAGTTTAAATTTTAAAAAGAGTTTTCCCCGTGCAACATATGTAACTTAGAGTTCCAATTATTTCAGCCATGTAAAAAAAAACTTTTGAAAAAAATCTATATATTAATTTGAAACATGTGTTTGCCTGTCTCTACTATATTGAGAGAACTACTCGGTGTAAAAATTTGGTTGAGGTGTCTAAAGAAAGGTCTTGGTCTGTAGATGTGCTATGAGAAGAGAAAAATAAAAAAAAAGTCGAACGCTTTCCCACCCGGGGGGAAACCGTTTCTGCCTTGGCGGAAACGGGTGGGAAAACGTTTCTGCCCACCCGTTTGGGTTAAAAACACGTTTACGAGCTTAACTAAGCTTCAAATTACTTCACGGTGAAGAAAGTGTACATATGGGGACTAGAGTCGAATACTAAAAAATCAATATCTGCGAATTTGGAATTTTCGATTTTAAAGGGGGGAAAAAGGGGGAAAGTAGATTTGGAAGGGAGGGGAAAGGGGGGAAATTAGTTTGAGAGGGAAATCCGTTCTAGACCCACACATGTAGCACCTCATTTTAAAGGTCTTGAAATTTCATGTCGATTGGGGATGTTTGTATACAGCATAGTGCGACCCCTGGTGGTGAAAAATGGAACTAGGTGATTTTGCTGTAGAACATATCATGTTGCACCTTATTTTAAAGGTCTTGGTATTTCCTGACGGTTGGTGATCTTCGTACAGAACACACTGTGCCCTCTAGTGGTGGAAAGTGCAACTAAAGGATTTTGCAGTTGACACCACCATGTGGCACTTTATTTGAAAGGTCTTGGAAATTCAAGGCGATTGTTGATAGAGGTCTTGAAATTTCATGTTGATTTGGGATGTTTGTATACAATATAGTGCGCCCCCTGGTGGTTAAAAATGGAACTAGGTGATTTTGCAGTAGACCCTATCATGTTACAACTTATTTTAAAGGTCTTGATATTTCCTGACCGTTGGTGTTTATGTATAGAATACGCTGCGCCCCCTGGCGGTGGAAAGTGTAACTAAAGGATTTTGCAGTTGACACCATGTGACACCTTATTTGAAAGGTCTTGGAAATTCAAGGCGATTGATGATGTTCGTGTACAACATACTGCGCTCCCTGGTGGAGGAAAGTGAATTCTGCAGCGCGTGCGTAGCATGCCTGCTATACGGTGCCACTGCCACGGGCAGCGGTAACACGAGTCAGATGTTTGTTCGGTTCAAGGTTAATTTTTTAAATTTTTCCATGCTATTAGCGGCCTGCATATACGTGCCGCAGGCACTGGGTCACGAACCCGAGTTCCGTTCTGTTTGAGGTGATTTTTTTTGTTACAGATGATTATTTATTTTGTGATGTTTTCATTTAAAAATAGAAATTCAAAGAAAATTGAGTTAAAGATATGAAACCATAGAAATTTAAGGCTCATTTAAGGTTATTATCAAGGGCCCGGTCATTGCCGAGCGGATTCGTTCGATTCCAGGTTAATTTTTGGGAATTTTTTTTATGTTGTTAGCGGCCCGCGTATGCACTGCCGCAGGCACCGGGTTCACAAGGCAGAGTTTCGTTCGGTTCGAAATAATTATTTTTTGTTACAGCTGTTTATTTTTTTTCGCAATGCTTTCATTTAAAAATAGAATTTCAAACAAATTCGAGTTAAAGATATAAAATCTAACAAATTTAAGGTTCATTTAAGGTTATTATCACGGGCCCAGGCATTGCCGGGCTGGTTCGTTCGGTTCCCGGTTAATTTTTGGGAATTTTTTTATGTTGTTAGCGCCGTGTATGCGCTGCTGCAAGCACCGAGGTCACAAAGCAGAGTTTCGTTCGGATCGAGGTAATTGTTTTGTTACAGATGATTATTTTTTTCGTGTTGCTTTCATTTTAAAACAGAAATTCAAACAAAATCGAGTTAAAGGTATAAAATAATACAAATTTAAGGTTCATTTAAGGTATCATGGGCCCGGGCAACACCGGACGGGTCAGCTAACATATAGTCTCAGTATTAAACTAAATAGAAAATAAAAGATAGCATCTGTTTATTTGAAGTCAGTTTGACGTCACATTGAGAGTACTTTGTAGAAAGTGATGTCATACATAGTATTTCGATTTATAAGCATTTTTCCGACTTTCTTTTTTTAAGTGAAATGTCTAAAATTATATTAGATATTTTAACATGAAATACATTTAAATAATGATGCGACGGTTTTTGAAGTATTACGGTCAATAAAGTGATCGTCGAATTCGACGGGTTCCAGCTAGTCTGTAATTTTATATTAGAGTTACTACTCCAAAAAGACGTTTCTCACAAAAAAGAATTCTTGCAATGTGACTGAAATAATTGGATCCCCAAATTAAATAAGTGTCATGTGAAAAAATCCTTACCAAGTTTTAACACTGCAAAAGTTATAAAATCTAGCTATCTTTTGCCGATAAATTTCTTATTTTTTACTGTATGCAAATGCACGTTATACACAACGTTTTCATACCATGTCACAAAAAAGAACTATTTTTCGCGCGTGCGCAATAAAATAAATATTTAATGAAAATGCTGATATATGATTAAAAGATTAACGTGCCCATCTTACGTTTTAGAATGATATTCCTGTAATGAAATGTAAAAATAAATAAATACATGTTTATAGTCTCCATTTTTCAAAAAAAAAAAAAAAAAAAAAAAAAAAAACACACTTTTAAAGAAGATATAGTATTTTATAAAATGTTTTACATGTATTTAAATAACATATTTATATAACAAATAACAAATTTAAAAATAAATATAGCAGAACACTGTATAGAAATTTGTGTTCTGTTTGTGCAATTTAAACTAAATAATAATGATAAGAAGAAGAAGAATTTATTTATTTATTTATTTACAATATAACTTGTAGCAAATGAGTTTGGATTAATACGCTTTTATTTTCACTTTAAAAATTTTATCTTTTTTTTTTTTTTTTTTTTGAATTTATATGCATAGAAAGACTTTTATATATTTATTTATTTTTAAATATGAAACAAATATTCTTGCATTTTCTTATATATAGCGAATGATTAAATCAAATTTTAGCAAACAAATAGATCTTGTAATTTATTAGTGTCTCAATTAATATTAATGTTGCCATTTTTTTCAACTAATTTCAAAGTTTTTAAAACTATTTCGAATTGTACATTGCGCAACGTAAAATGTATGTCTTATTTTTAACCCACTGACTTTTACATTATCTAAATGTTTCTTACATCTTTTTAATAATAGAAATATCTGATCTCAATTTTCAGCGAACTAAAACTTTGAAATGTATCTATATTAATAAAATCAGACTTTTGTCTGTAAATTTGTTGAAATCAAAAAATTGTGCTATATCTGCACGTTTCACACTCCATGAAACCCGAAAATGACTTCAGAAAATTTGTCTGTTTGTGTGTGTGTGTGTGATCGTGTCTGTATGTCCGGGCATCACTCGAGAACGACTGGACGGAATTCAACGGTGCTTGGCAGAAACTTAGGTTTTCACCCAAATTAAAATTATATCTATAGAAATTTTCAAAATTTTGATTAGTTTTTGAATTTCGGGTAAAAAACGCCTGCGCATGCGCCATAAATATTTTTTCACTAAAACTCTTTGAATGGAAAAATAAAATATAAAAATAAATTTTTAAGTTAAAGACTTTTTTGTTCGCGTGATTCGCACTACAAATTATGAAAAGATTGAAATGAAGTGTTTCCATGTAAATTTCATATTTTAGTTAATTAAAAAAATCTAATTGTCGTATCGAAAAACTGTTTACACCTCAGGATTCAGAAAAATCACGCCTTTCATTTGGTAATAAATTTGTAACGATAGGTCTGAAATTCCTAATTTATTTTTCCCTTTTCAGTTTTTCCGCTTTAGTACGGGATCCCTTTGGCAAAATTTGAAATTTGGCACTAAAGTAGCTCGGACGTTTCTCGCTATGATCTTTAATTTCACAATTGAGATAGCATATTCAATTCATCGCACAAATGGCTTAATATATTCAAAGTCACCAAAGGGGTCCCATACTAAAGCTGTGTGCTTTTTGTATTTATTTATTTATAATATTTTCTATTAAAGACTTCTGTGGTCATGAAATTCGGTGCGTAAATTGTTTGTATGCATCCAGCATTTATTGTATCTGGATTTCACGAAATTCGAAATCCCCTTCCCCTTCTCGGAGTCAGAGGGCAATAAACATGTGTAAAAACATGTTTTTCCGTTTGAATTCGCTTTGAATTATCTTAGAATGGCGAATTTTGGTGTGTGGATATTAATTAAGTATACGCATTATGTACATTAGTGGGATTTTGCAAAACTTCGAACTCACCCGCTGAGGAAGGGGAAGTAAGAAGTGGTTAAGTTGCTGCCGAAGGCAGTAAGTGTTGTGATATTTAATCTCAGACATTCTTTTATTAACTTTCGTTTTTCTTGTTCCGAACTTTCTCTTTTTGTTTTTTATTTCCCGCCAACTGATTGTTTTTGTGCACCTGCCGTATCACGTGACGATATGTCGCGTCTCTCTACAAGTACATTGTAATACTTTTTTCAATCATGTAATTTTCGTTATTCGGAACTGACGTTCCATTTTCTTATTCTATTTAATCATAATTTTTTCTTTTTGTCTAAGATGAATAAATTAAAGTAAAAAAACATCTAGGCTTTCTTTCATTACGCAGCAACGAGTGAATTATCCAAAATAACAATTGATCTACATATTATGTAAGAATTTCTCAGTCTAATCAACATTCATTATAGGAAAAGTAGTTGCTGGTCTTTAATACAGAAGTCACATTAAGGAAATTTACTTACTCTTCACCAATGGAATAAACAATTACCTGTGACAACCCAGGTAAGCTAAACTTTATTTAATTATTTGACTGTTATTTTAGCAAAGAATTATTAGTAAGAAATATTTGTTATAAATATATTTAAATAACTAATTTGAGGAAACTCCGAACTCATGCATTCATTTATAAAGTATTCTTCCTACAGATTATGAGTCTGATGTTTTGAATTGAAAATTTAGATTTATTCTTGACAAAGTTCAAAAGTTTTTTTTTCATTGCACATTGGAAGAAATTGCTACATTTAAAATAATAAAATGAAAAATGAAAATGTAAGCGAAAATATTTGTTTTTGTTTCTTCAAAACTGAAGTGACACTAAATCGAAAGTATTGAAAAGTACTTATTTTATGAAAACTATTTAATTTTATTTTCTTCTTCAAGTACTATTTATCCTAACTGTGTTGATTTAAAATATTAAATGAATATTTACGTAATGAACAAATATTAACAAAACTGTTACAAAAATTTTGTTTAAGTACGTCAGCAACAAAAGATATACAAATTGAACCGCTGAACTCCACAAATTATAATGTGCGGAAGTTTCGTATCGAGATGTACTTGCAAAAAGAGGATCTTTTTACAGTCATTACTGACGATCCTCCCAACCCAATAACCGATCAGTGGCGTTCAAAAAATAGAAAGGCCAGAGAAATTATAAATTTACTCATTGATAATGAACAGATAGTGTATGTTATGAATCTAGATACAGCACGAGAGTGCTGGAATGCTCTGCGCCAAGTCCACGAAAGATCATCCCTTACGAGTAAGCTTTTCTTACTTAGGAAACTTTATTCCATAAAATTAATGGAAGGTGGTGATGTAAACCAACATATAGCTGACATATATAAAACACGCGACAGACTCACTGCTATAGGTGAAGTCATAGACGAATCGCACCTAGCTGCATTAATGCTATGCTCACTCCCTCCTTCGTATGACGTTCTCATAACAAGCCTCGAATCGAAAGACGAAGCGCAATTGACACCTGAGTATATACGAAACAAATTAGCTGATGAATATGCCAAAAGGCTTGAAAACAAAATTTATCAAAATTCAGCGTTAAAAGTCCAATACCATAACAAATCGGAGAAATTCTGCAAATACTGTAAGAAAAGTAACCACAATATAGAAGAATGTTATAAGTTAAAAAATAAAAATAATCCTGCTGTTAAAAGTCACAGTAAAAATTTCAACAAAAAACCCAACTTCAGATCCAACATATGCTCTCAGAACAATGAGAAGCCAGATAGCGCTCAAATTGCAGAGGTGAGCAATAAACCAAAAGCTGATAAATTGTATTCTTTTTATGTTGGAGATAAAACTGTAAATTGGGTGGTTGATTCAGGGTCGTCTTCACATATCTGCAATGATAAACTAAAATTTCGCGATCTTAAAAATAACGTTTCTAACGTCACTATCGCGAACGGCACGCAGCTAAAATCTTTGGGTTCCGGTACTGTGGATTTGTATACCGTAAATTCGGAAAACACACAGAACAAAATAACACTTAAAAATGTTCTTTATGTCCCTGAAATAGAAACTAATTTAATTTCTATAAAAAGAGCAACAGAGAATGGCTGTATCGCTGTATTTGATGATAAAACCTGTAAAATTGTAAATCAGGGTAATACATGCATTGAGGGATATGTGAAAAATAACTTATATGAATGTCAATTAAATTATTCTGAAAACAAACACACAGCGAACATTGTAATACAAACTTGTGATAACGAAAATTGCATAAACAAGTGGCATGTGAAACTTGGCCACAGAAATACTAACCACATTAAAGATTTAGTTAACAAGGACATGGCTGTGGGTATAAAATTAAATGATTGCAAACATAATACTGAATGTAAAACATGCATAATGTCAAAATTAACTGATTCACCTTACCCCAAAGCTGCACAATTTAGAGCCACCGTACCACTCGAACTGGTCCACACAGACTTATGTGGCCCTATGAAAACCCCCACTGTAGGTGGAAAATATTACTTTCTTACATTTATAGACGACTACAGTCGTTATACTATTATATATTTGCTAAGAAATAAGTTTGAGGTATTTTCTAAGTTAAAGGAATATGTGGCTATGACCGCAAACAAATTTGGCCGGAAAGTGCAAGCAATTCGCTCCGATAACGGGGGTGAATACACTAGTATGGAAGTAAATGAATTTTTGAATAAAGAAGGAATTGAGCACCAGTTTACCGTTCCTTACTCTAGTGCTCAGAACGGCGTGGCAGAACGTAAAAATCGTACGCTGAACGAAATGGCTCGCTGTCTGCTTAAAGACAGTAATTTACCGAATTCCTTTTGGGGGGAAGCCGTAAATACTGCAAATTACATACAAAATAGGCTCCCGACCTCCTCATGCGACTCAACTCCTTGCGAAAAATGGACCGGCCGTAAACCCGATTTATCAAATATAAAAACATTCGGATGTCGCGCATACGCATATGTACATAAAATACATAGGGGAAAACTGGATAGCACCGCTCAAGAAGGAATTTTTGTGGGATATGATAATCGTAGCAAAGGCTACAGAATTTGCACAAATAATAAAAATGTAATAATTAGCAGAACTGTAAAATTTTTGGAAGATGAGAATAGAGAATCCCACAATAATGAAACATCACAAATCAAGAATGAAAATTCAAATGATGAAATTCCGGTGTCCAAATTATCAATATTAGATACTGATATAAATATAGATATAGTGGGCGATAACGATAGTCCGGATGACACGCAAACTCTGCCGCGACGATCACAACGATTAAATAAAGGTGTTTCGCCCGACAGATTTGCATTTGCAGTAAATGACAAAAGAATTGATGAGCCTAAGTGTTTTGATGATATACTAAAAATTCAAAACCCAGCTGAAAAAGAAAATTGGCTGAATGCCACACTCGACGAAATGAATTCACTCAGACAAAACAACACTTGGGAACTTGTTGACGCTCAACCAGGGACCAAAGTAGTAGGGTGTAAGTGGGCGTTCAAGGCCAAATACAATAGCCAAGGACAAGTCGAGAAATATAAAGCCAGGCTTGTTGCCAAGGGTTTTTCTCAAAAATACGGGGTGGACTATGACGAAACTTTTGCACCAGTTGCATCGCATACCACTCTAAGAAGTTTCTTGACCATGTCACTATATAAAAATTTGAATCTAAGGCATGTAGATATAAAAACTGCTTTCCTACATGGAAATTTGCAAGAAGATGTATACATGCATCAACCCGAGGGTTATGTTGTCCAGGGCGAAGAAAATAAAATATGTAAGTTAAAGAAAGCGATATATGGCTTGAAACAAGCCGCTAGAGCGTGGAATTTGAAAATTAATGAAACATTGTGTAAATTAGGATTTAAACAAAGTCAACATGACAAGTGTTTATATATCCGTAACAAAGATAACACAGAAACTTACATTCTTGTGTATGTTGATGATCTACTTGTAGCTGGTAAAAATCACGATATTGACATACTAATTAATCAACTTAGGGAAGAATATCCATTAACCGACCTTGGGGAAGCCAAATATTACCTCGGCATAAATATAGAAAGACCTTGTAAAGGGGTAATTACGCTTGATCAAAATAATAAAATACGAGACATTGTAACCAAATTTGGGCTAGATAACGCACGGCCCTCTGACACACCGATGGAACCAGGGTATATAAAATTAACTGATAATGACAATCTCTTACCAAACAACACAATGTACAGACAGGCTATAGGCGCGTTACTTTATATTTCTACAGTATCGCGACCTGATATAAGTGTTGCCGTTGGCATCTTAAGCCGTAGAAACGAAAATCCTAGAGCGAAAGACTGGGAGGCAGTTAAAAGGGTTATTAGATATTTGAAAAATAACCAAGATATTAAATTAAAACTTTGTAACTCTGGTGAACCTGTTCTTAGAGCATATTCGGATTCGGATTGGGCCAATGATCCAAGTGATAGAAAGTCTATCTCTGGAAATTTATTTAAGATAGGAAAAAATCCAATATTTTGGACTTCGAAGAAACAGTCCTGTGTGTCCATGTCTTCAGCAGAGGCTGAGTACGTCGCAGCTGCGAGTGCTGCACTTGAAATTCAGTGGCTCAACAAACTACTGGATGATTTAAATTTGCCGCAACAATGTCCTATAGTGTTGTACCAGGACAACCAATCTACCATCAAGATTGCTGAAAACGATAAGTTCCAGTCCAAAACAAAACACTTACAGCTGAGATATCATCTTCTGCGAAACCTAATACAAGAAGGCCTAATCAAGCTTCAATACAAACCTACCAAAGAAATGAGCGCCGATACCCTCACAAAAGCTCTGCCAAAAACTGATTTTAATAGACATAGAAATGAATTAATGAACAACTGAAAAATTTCTGAGCTTAAGAGGGGGTGTTGTGATATTTAATCTCAGACATTCTTTTATTAACTTTCGTTTTTCTTGTTCCGAACTTTCTCTTTTTGTTTTTTATTTCCCGCCAACTGATTGTTTTTGTGCCCCTGCCGTATCACGTGACGATATGTCGCGTCTCTCTACAAGTACATTGTAATACTTTTTTCAATCATGTAATTTTCGTTATTCGGAACTGACGTTCCATTTTCTTATTCTATTTAATCATAATTTTTTCTTTTTGTCTAAGATGAATAAATTAAAGTAAAAAAACATCTAGGCTTTCTTTCATTACGCAGCAACGAGTGAATTATCCAAAATAACAATTGATCTACATATTATGTAAGAATTTCTCAGTCTAATCAAGATTCATTATAGGAAAAGTAGTTGCTGGTCTTTAATACAGAAGTCACATTAAGGAAATTTACTTACTCTTCACCAATGGAATAAACAATTACCTGTGACAACCCAGGTAAGCTAAACTTTATTTAATTATATGACTGTTATTTTAGCAAAGAATTATTAGTAAGAAATATTTGTTATAAATATATTTAAATAACTAATTTGAGGAAACTCCGAACTCATGCATTCATTTATAAAGTATTCTTCCTACAGTAAGGACCCAGACTCCTCACTTTTCGAGCGAGAAAAACATCTACCAATCACAGCGAGAACTTAGGTTACAGTGCGTTGCATGAATATAAACGCACATTAGCTTTAAGAATTAGAATGGTATAGAAGTGTAATAAAAAATATAAATAGGTGACACTTGATGCAAACTGCATGTGTATGATTCAAGAAATGAAAATACGAGTCAAAACAATGAAAGACCAATATGATTTTTTAGAAAATAATTTTATTGCATTTACGACAAAAATACATGTTGCATGAATTTAAACGCACTTGTAAAAAATAAATAACTGTGTAACAAATACTGTATCTAATACTTTGTAAAGTCACCATGGGCTTCTAGAACAGTCAGTAAACGCTTTGGCATTGATTGATATAGTGGTATGAGGTCATCCAAGCTGATTGTCTTCAGAACTGATAGAATGACCGATTTTAGTTCATATTTCGTGTTAAACTGCCTTCTGTTTATGTAAACAAAGCGAACCAGAATACCTCATATGTTCTCCATTATGTTTAAACCGGGGCGTTTTGAGGGCCAATCCAGAACTTTAATTTTATTGTGACGGAACCATGTTTTCACGATATGTGCGTATGTACAGATGCACAGTCTTGCAGAAAAATATAATTTCTTCCAGCTTTCTTTGCTGCTTGACAGCGGAGATTCCTTTTGAGCATCTGGATATAATCTACAGAGTTCATAGTGTTCTGCACGAGCTCCAATTTGAAAGTCCCTTTAAAATATAGCTGCCCACACCATGACAGACCCACCTCCAGATTGACGTTTTGAACAGTACATTTCTTCGTTTCTCAAATCGTGCCAGTAGCTATGAATTCCGTCCGGGTCATCGAGAATAAACTCTTTTTCATCTGAGAAGATGACCTTTTAACAATTTATTCGATCTAGAATCCATTTTCTTGTCCATTCCAATCGCATATCTTTGTTCTTTTGAGTGAGGGGTGGTTTCGTCTTCATTTTCTCAAATTTAATGAATGTTGCAGCTTTGACAGTTCTCCATATGGTTGTCAGATGAACACCTAGCTTGTATTGAGCCTTTATCTTCTCACAGGAAATATTCTTATTCTTTGCAGCGTCGCATTTTCAACGTTTGTCGTAACTGGTGAGCTTTCCTGTTCGCTTCTTATACGTTTCCCCCCCATAATTTGCTCCTTTTTTTACATAATATCGCATAACACTCTCCTTTCTTCCGATTCGGCGCCCAATTTCATGATTGCTAAAGCCTTTACCACGCACAAAGTCGTTTTTTACCCTCTCGTCTACTGCCAAAGTTTTCCCTCTTGCCATCCTGAACAAACTCCGTAAATTTTGCACTCAAGCATTAAAACGGTTTTTAGAGAACTTTAGCAACACGTCTATCCGTGTTTTAATTTAATTCCGGTCGCTCTGTTAAATTTTAAACGCAAAATACAGAGTGCGTTTAATTTCGCGCAACAAACGAAAAACAGTGAAAAATAAGAAAATGCTTAAACTCTCATTTACATAAGCTTGCATGAACCTAAACATACGTGCTCAAAGCAACTTATTCAGTTGTTAGTCATATGCAATAACTATAAGTCACATTCCTTCTTTTAAAAATTAAAAAATTCTGTTTCTGGTTATTGAAAAAAGTGCGTTTATATTCATGCAACGCACTGTATTAATAAAGATATGGGATTTTGACAACTCATTTAAGTTTCATGTCCAGCGAAGCGGGCAAAGCCTGCTAGTTATTCTATTATTCTGGTACAATGTTTTCTTTGAAAAACAGAAAGTATAATATCAATATTACTATTTTTTTAATTATTAATAATCGTAGAAGTTGAGAGAAATATTTAAACTCTACCATTTCTTGTCTGATTTGACAAAACAAAAACTCCAAGTTACTAAGATGCAGCGCTCCAAAACTACGAAATTTTTTTTAAATCATTTGAGATTGCTTGGAAAAAAAAAAAAAAATTAAAAAATTAAAAAATACGAAAGTAAAATAAATGTAAGTTTGCTCATGAAAAGGTTTATTTCAGAGTTTTAAAATTAAGTAAGTAAAAATATTTATCTAATACAAAAAAATACAAAACACTCTTAATAGAAAAATATTTGTTTCCAAAAACAATCCAGCTATGTAATTTAAGCACAGTTATTATTAACAATGTAATTGTAGTTTAATTAGGTGTGCACTGTAAAAAATCTGATGTGGCCACCACATGACTTCCTTATACACTTTTAGAAATATACATAATGTTAAAAAACATTGACATTGGTCCCGAAACAGTTGGCTAAAAATATTTTAAAAAATGAATTATCACCGTGTTCTGAGCTTTTCTGAAAGTTAGTTAAAAACCGATTGCAAGATTTGTACTGGTAACGCTGACGAAGGCAGCAGGGATCCGAAAAAATTGGCTAAAAGTATTTAAAAAAAGCATTTTCACCACCGTATTCTGAACTATTCTGAAAGTTTCAAATGTCTAGCTAGTCGGGAAGTTAGTTAAATAAATTTTCTGTTGAACCATATAAACGCTGCCAATGGCAGCAGGGACCTGAAATAGTTGGCTAAAAGTATTAAAAAGATGCATATTCACCGTGTTCTGAACTATTCTGAAAGTTTCAAATGTCTAGCTAGTCGGGAAGTTAGTTAAATAAATTTTCTGTTTAACTATATAAACGCTGCCGAAGGCAGCAGTGACCCGAAACAATTGGTTAAAAATATTTAAAAAATGCATTGTCACCGTGTTCTGAGCTTTTACGGAAGTTTTACATGTCTAGCTAGTCAGGAAGTTAGTTAAAAATCGATTCCAAGATTTGTACTGGTAACGCTGCCGAAGGCAGCAGGAATTCTACACAGTTGGCTAAAAATAATAAAAAAATGCATTTTCACCGTGTTCTGAACTAGTCTGAAAGTTTCAAATGTCTAGCTAGTCGGGAAGTTAGTTAAATAAATTTTCTGTTGAATCGCATAAACGCTGCTGAAGGCAGAGGGTATCGGAAACAGTTGGCTAAAAATATTAAAAAAATGCATTTTCAATGTGTTCTGAGCTTTTCTGAAAGTTTCAAATGTCTAGCTAGTCGGAAAGTCAGTTAAATTGCAAGATTTGTCTAAACCGTTTTTGAGTTATTACCGTTTTTTTATACATTATGGCCAAAACCTATGTATTTTTGTCATTATGAACCTAATTTTCCTAAATATCTCCTAAACGGAAAATCATACAAAGTACAAAAAGGGTGGTGCACAACTAGATGTTATAACAAACCTATGTACCAATTCGCAACTTTCTACGTCCAACCGTTTTTGAGTTATGCGACATACTCACACACAGACACACACACATACAGACGTCACGAAAAATCGTGTAAAATTCCTTGTTTCTCTAAAACGAGAGCTCGTGTTAAGACGAGACTTGCAGGTGTGTAACGAGACACCATGACAGTCACACGTATAAATTGGCAACATTCAGCGATCATTCGTTTTCGAGCAATGTGAAATACAAAATCCATTTCGCAAATCGCGATTACTATTGCATAAGGAAGTAAAAATGGGTTCTTAAGAATAAGTATATATTGTCTCAAAATAGCCCGAATTAATATATACGTAAATTTGAAAACCCGTGTACTCATTTTTGAGTATATTGACATGCTCAAAAATGGGGTTGACGAATAAGAATAACAATATCACCAAGTTTAACATGCCAATGTACTCAAAAATGAGTACATGGGTTTTCAAATTTAAGTATGTATTGTTTCGGAGCTATTTTCAGACAATATATACTGATTTTTAAGAACCTATTTTTTACAGTGTGTGAATATGATTTCGTCCTTTATGGCGAATTTTATTCCAAATAAACATCAGTTGCGGGAAGTTATTTTTACATTATTTTATTACCACGAAAACTGCAGCAGAAACAAATCGTTTGCTTGTATACATTTACGGTGAACATGCTCCATCGAATTCTACTTACATAAAATGGTATTGCCTCTTTAAAAACTATACCATTTCTGCTCTGATTTGAACTAAATAAACAAAAACTTGTCAAAAACGGATGTTGCCTATAAAAAAAATGCAGCCTGTGCAAGATTCTATACATAGGTAACCCCTAAAAAAAATATAAAAAAATCGAAATATGTGATTATAAACTGGGCGTTATCACAAATATATCGAAACCAACCGCATATTTATACAACGATTTGTAGAGAAATTACGTTATTTTTTTTTCTCTGACTGTACGTAAGTACTTTTTAAAAACCCAAGATCTTAACCTCCAAGATCCTTAGATATAGCTAGAAGTGGGGAAAAAAATCTTGATTTTTTAAAAGAAAAAAAAAATAGTTTTTTAAACTTTTAAACATATTTTATGCGTAATTTACAGAGGACAAATTTTGTAAGAATGTAATGAAGTTACTGAGATGCAGCGCTCCAAAACTACGAAAAAAAAAATTAAAATCATTAGAGCATGTTTGAAAAAAAATAATAATACGAAAGTATTTCGGAAAAAACTAAATAAATGTAAGTTTTCTCAGATAACGTTTATTTCAGAGTTTTAAAATTAAGTAAGTAAAAATATTTATCTAATACAAAAATATACAAAACACTCCTAATACAAAAACATTTGTTTCCGAAAACATTACAGTTATGTCCTTTAAGCACAGTTATTATTATTAACAATGTAATTGTAGTTGAAAACCCATGTACTCATTGTTCAGTATATTGACATACTCAAAAATGGGATTGTCCAAAAAAAAAACCCAATATCCCCATGTTTGACATGTCAATGTCTTTAAAAATGAATACATTGAATTTCAAATTTTAGTATATACTAGCGAGCTTCGCCCGCTAGCGGGTCAGTATTTTCAAATGAATCACTAAAATTAATGAATCACTAAAATTAATGAATCACTAACAGAAACTTTTAGTGTTAAGAAAAGAAATTAAAAAAAAAAAAAAAAAATCATTTCTGATTGGGTAAAAAGTCGGGCCAGGTCCCCACTGCCTTCGGCAGCGCAGTCGCGTGCGCACAACTTAAGAGGTACACGCGCTGCGCGCGCGTATTATTTCCCTGACCCTACGTGCCCCCTAAAAAAAAATCATTTCTGATCGGGTAAGAACTCGCACCGGGTCCCCGCTGCCTTCGGCAGCGCAGTAAAGTGCGCGCTGCGCGTGCGTATTCCTTCCCTGACCCTTCGTGCCCCCTAAAAAAAAAATTTGATCGGGTAAAAACTCAGACCGGGTCCCCACTGCCTTCGGCAGTGCAGTCCCGTGCGCGCTGCTCGCGCACAACTTCAAGGATACATGCGCTGCGCGCGTATTCCTTCCCTGAGCCTTCGTGCCCCCTAAAAAAAATCATTTCTGATCGGGAACAGACTCGCACCTGGTCCCCACTGCCTTCGGCAGTGCAATCGCGTGCGCGCGGACAACTTAAGGGATACATGCGCTGCGCGCGCGTATTCCTTCCCTGACCCTCTGTGCCCCCTAAAAAAAATCATTTCTGATGAGGTAAAAACTCGCACCGGGTCCCCACTTCCTTCGGCAGCGCAGTCCCGCGCGCTCTGCGCGCGCACAAGTTAAGGGATACGCGCGCGGTGCACGCCTATTTCTTCTCCACCCTTTCAGGCCCTCTTAATTAACCTACGTATACCAATTTTGGACGATCTAACTCATTTGGCTGAGATGCAAAAGAAAACTAATTCAGGACACCTCAAAACGTGTAAATCTGGTGAAACTTTCGATAATATAAAAGAACTTTAAAATATCTTTCGAATGATGTATTAAAAAAAATTTAAACATAATTAGAAATTGAAATATTGAAATTTAAAAATATTACAGCGCCATAAAAGAAAACTGATTCAGGATACCTCAAAACGTGTAAATCTGTTGAAAACTTTGAATAATATAAAAGAACTTTAAAATATCTTTCGAATGATGTATTAAAAATAATTTAATCATAATTAGAAATTGAAATATTGAAATTTGAAAATATTACAGCGCCATCTGGCTGTACACATTTCTGTATTCCACTGTTCGATTCCAATTCAAAAAAGCTTTCCAATGATGTATTACTTATGAAATTATTTTAATTAGTAGCTGAGATACAAAATAAAACGAATTCAGGACATCTCAAAACGTGAAAATCTGTTGAAAACTTTCGATAATTTAAAAGAACTTTAAAATATCTTTCGAATGATGTTTTAAAAATAATTTAATCATAATTAGAAATTGAAATATTGAAATTTGATAATATTACAGCGCCATAAAAGAAAATTGATTCAGGAAACCTCAAAACGTATAAATCTGGTGAAAATTTTCGATAGTTTAAAAGAACTTTAAAATATCTTTCGAATGATGTATTAAAAATAATTTAATCATAGAAATATTGAAATTTGAAAGTATTACAGCGCCATCTGGCGGTACAAATTTCTGTATTCAACTGTTCGATCCCAAATCAACAAAGCTTTCCAATGATGCATGACTTATGAAATTATTTTAATTAGTAGCTGAGATACTTTAAAATGTGTATCGAATGACGTATTAAAAAAAAAAAAATAAGCATAATTAGAATCTGAAATATTGAAATTTTAAATTATTACTGCGCCATGAGACCTCAAAACATGCAAATCAGGTGAAATTTTGAATTCCATTATCTACGGTAGTCGGTTAATGGAAGTAAATAGAAAAAGAAATATTTTTACCTCAAGTGTATTTGTGTCGTTTTGAAACTGGCATCCTCTTTCGACAGATAAAATGTGATTCGTTTAAAGATAAAATTTAATTTGCAATTAAAATGTAAATCTTTTGTTTATTGACGAAAATCGATGAAATTTGAACAGGAAGTTTGTTTTGTGGTGTTAAGATTGTATATGAAGTGAAATGTGTAAAATTTGAAAAATTGAAGAAAATAGAAAATTGCATTTTTTTAACCCAGTTAAAATCCATCTGTTTATCAATCAGTGGCAGGTGCTTTTTTTTTTCGCTTCCGCTGTCTAGACGATCGTTTGCAAAGATAAGATTCTTGTGATTTGTTGCCAACATTTTTTTATAGTTTAGTTAATTTTAAAAAATCTAATTGTCCGATCGATAAGCCGTTTAAACCATCGGATTCAGAAAAAAAAGCCCTTTCCAATGGTATCTTGTTTGTAACAATACGACTGATATTTCTAATTTATTTTCCACCTTTTCCGTAAAAATGTCGCTTTTTAAGCATTTAATCATGAATTCTGGGTCATTTTTCGTTAGACAATGGTCGACATTTTAATTAATATCTCCGCTAATTAGGGTCGCTTCGTTTAGCAAATTAGGTAACCCAGATCTGCGATAAATTCTCTGTCCATCGGTACCTGTTCGAAGTCCGTGCGACCTTTAGCGGCGGAGCCTTTTCTGTTTCAAGCCGTTTCTCACAGACACACAGACACACACACACACACACACACGCGTACAGATTTTAATAATATAGGAGATAAAGATTGTGTCGGAGCAATTTTGAGACAATATATACTTAATTTTAAGAACCTTTTTTTTACAGTGTGTGAATATGATTTCTTCCTTTATCAAAATATGTCACTTTTTGAACTGATCCCGTGTGTCTTTTAAAATTTCAATAGTTGTATTCGATAGTACTTCATATCAGCTGTCAAATGTAGCATGTGTCATTTAGCCTGAGACTAAACATATAGCATTTTTTACTGTTTGTAAATGGCGAATTTTATTCCAAATAAGCATCAGTTTCGGGAAGTTATTTTTACATTACTTTATTACCACGAAAATTGCAGCAGAAACCTATCGTTTGCGTGCATACATTTACGTTGATCACGCTCCATCGAATTTTAATTGCATAAAAAGGTTTCTCCTGTTTAAAAATGGTGATTTTAGTACTGAAAATAAACAACATGGAAAATCACCTAAATAATTTAATTTGAAGATGATAAATTAGAAAGATTATTGGCTAAAGATTGTTGTCAAACGCAAACAAATTTGGCGGGAGCATTAAATATTGATCGATCAACTGTTGTAAAACATTTAAGTAGGTCTTGAACTGTTTCAAAATGCTAATAACTGTGTCCCACATGAATAAAAAGACAGAGACATTGAGCGTCGAAAAACAATTTGTGAAATGCTACTTCAAAGATATCAGAGAGAAAGTTTTTTGTATCGAATTGTCACTGTAGGTGAAAAGTGGAATTATTATGAAAATCTTTATCGGAAAAAACTTGGGTGAAGCCTGGTGAACCAAGTCCATCACAAACAAAACGAGATATTTACTGCAATAAAATACTGCTTTGTATCTGGTGAGATCAAAAGGGTATAATGTACTATGAACTACTAGAAACGAGTAAAACCATCAATGACGACGTTTGTCGACACCAATGTATATGTTTGAAACGATCTGTAGAGGAAAAACGACTAGAATGGGTTATGCGCAATATATTAATTTTTTAGCATGACAATGCAAAACCATATGTTGCAAACATTGTTAAAAATTACTAAAAGAACAGGACTGGGATATTTTATCCCATCCGCCGTATTCACCAAACTTAGCTCCTTCAGCGTAAAATAAGGTTTCTTACACATCTTTATTAAAAAAATACCTGATCTATATTTTTAGCAAACTAAAACTGTGAAATGTATTATTATATATTTCTGTTACGAAGTTTTCTTTGAAAAACAGAAATATAATAGCAATATTATTATTTTTTAATTATTAATAATGGTAAAAATCGAGAGAAAATTTTAAACTGTACCATTTCTGGTCTGATTTGATCCAAATAAACAAAAACTTGTCAAAAATGGGTGTTGCCATTAAAAAAATGCAGCCTGTGCAAGATTCAATACATAGGTAGCCCCTAAAAAAATCAAAATGTATCATTATAAACTAGGCGTTATTACTAATATATTAACACCAACCGCATATTTATATAACGATTTGTAGAGAAATTACGTTACTTTTTCTTTCTCTGGCTGTACGTAAGCACAAGTTAAAACCCCAAGATCTTAACCTCGAAGATCCTTAGATATAGCTGGAAATGGAGAAAAAAATGTCGATTTTTTTTAACGAAAAAGAAAATATTTTTCAGTTTTTTAACTTTTAAACATATTTTACGCGTAATTTACAAAGGACAAATTTTGTAAGAGTGTGATGAAAAAGGTTTCTTTCTAACCCTATAAGTTACTGAGATGCAGCGGGCTAAAACTACGAAAAAAATTTTAAATCATTTGAGCAGGTTTGAAATAAATAAATAAATAAATAAAATAATACGTAACTATTTTGGAAAAAACTAAATAAATGTAAGTTTTCTCAGATAACGTTTATTTCAGAGTTTTAAAATTAAGTAAGTAAAAATATTTATCTAATACAAAAAATACAAAACACTCCTAATACAAAAATATTTGTTTCCAAAAACATCACAGCTATGGCAAATAAACACTGTTATTATTATTAACAATGTAATTCTAGTTATATTAGATGTGTGAATATGATTTCGTCCTCTATCAAAATATGTCGCTTTTAAAACTAATTCCGCGTGTCCTTTAAAATTTCAATAGTTGTATTCGATAGTACTTCATATCAGCTGTCAAATGTAGTATGTGAGATTTAGTCTGAGAGTAAAAATCTAGAATTTTTAATTTTTTGTAAATGGCGAATTTTATTCCAAATAAACATCAGTTGTGGAAATTTATTTTACATTATTTTATTGCCACGTAAATTGCAGCAGAAACCTATCGTTTGCTTTTATACATTTACGTTGAACATGCTCCATCGAATTCTACTTGCATAAAATGGTTTTGTCTGTTTAAAAATGGTGATTTTAGTACTAAACATAAGCAACATGGAAAATCACCTAAATAAATTAATTTGAAGATGATGAATTGAAAGATTACTAGCTAAAGGTTGTTGTCAAATGCAGTTAAAATTAGCGGAAGCATTAAATGTTGATCGATCAACTGTTGTAAAACGTTTAAATAGGACTTGGACTGTTTCAAAACGCTAATAACTGTGTCCCACAATAGTCAAAAGACAGAGACAGTGAACGTCGAAAAACAATTTGTGAAATGCTACTTCAAAGATATCAAAGAGAAAGTTCTTTGTATCGAATTATCACTGGAGATGAAAAGTGGATATATTATGAAAATCCTAATCGCAAAAAAGGTTGTGATAAGCCTCGTGAACCTAGTCCATCAAAAACAAAACGAGATATTCACTGCAATAAAGTAATGCTTTGTATCTGGCAATATCAAAAGGGTATAATATACTATGATCAGCTAGAAACGAATAAAATCATCAATGGCGACGTTTGTCGACAACAACTTATAAGTTTGTAATGATCTGTAGAGGAAAAACGACTAGAATGTGTTATGCGCAATAAATTAGTTTTTCAGCATGACAATGCCAAACCATATGTTGCAAACATTGTTAAAAATTACTAAAAGAACAGGACTGGGATATTTTATCCCACCCGCCGTATTCACCAAACTTAGCTGCTTCAGCGTAAAATAAGGTTTCTTACACATCTTTATTAAAAGAAATACTGATCTCAAGTTTTAGCAAACTAAAACTGTGAAATGTATTATTATATATTTCTGTTACGAAGTTTTCTTTGGAAAACAGAAATATAATATCAATATAATTACTTTTTAATTATTAATAATGGTAAAAATCAAGAGAAAATTTTAATTTTAAACTATAACATTTCTGGTCTGATTTGAACCAAATAAACAAAAACTTGTCAAAAATGGGTGTTGCAATTTAAAAAATGCAGCCTGTGCAAGATTCAAAACATAGGTGGTAACTAAAAAAAAAAAAAAAATTAAAACATATCATTATAAACTAGACGTTATTACTAATATATCGACACCAACCGCATATTTATACAACGATTTGTAGAGAAATTACGTTACATTATTTTTTCTGTGACTGTACGTAAGCACTAGTTAAAAACCCAAGATCTTAACCTCCAAGATTCTTAGATATAGCTAGAAGTGGGGAAAAACCTCGATTTTATAAAAGAAAAGAGAATATTTTTCAGTTTTTTAGCTTTTAATTATATTTTACGCATAATTTATAGAGGACAAATTTTGTAAGAATGTGATGAAAAGGGTTTCTTACTAACCCTTTAAGTTATTGAGATGCAGCGGTCCAAAAACAAGAAAAAGTTTTGAAATCATTTGAGCATGTTTGAAAAAAAAATAATAAATAAATAAATAAATAAATAAAATAAAATAATACGAAAGTATTTTGGAAAAAACTAAATAAATGTAAGTTTTCTCAGATAGCGTTTATTTTAGCGTTTTAAAATTAAGTAAGTAAAAATATTTATCTAATACAAAAAAATACAAAACACACCTAAAACAAAAATATTCGTTTCCAAAAACATTACAACTACCGCATTTAAGCACAGTTATTATTATTTACAATGTAATTGTAGTTATATTAGATGTGTGAATATGATTTCGTCTGTTATCAAAATATGTCGCTTTAGTTGTATTCGATAATACTTCATATCAACTGTCAAATGTAGTATGTGACATTTAGTCTCAGAATAAAAAACTAGAATTTTAAATCTTTGTAAATGGCGAATTTTATTCCAAATAAACATCAGTCGAGGAAAGTTATTTTACATTATTTTATTGCCACGAAAATTGCAGCAGAAACCTATCGTTTGCTTTTATACGTTTACGTTGAACATGCTCCATAGAATTCTACTTGCATAAATGGTTTTGCCTGTTTAAAAGTGGTGATTTTATTACTGAAAATAAATAACATGGAAATACACCTAAATACTTTAATTTGAAGAGGTTGAATCACAAAGGTTATTGGCTAAAGATTGTTGCCAAACGCAGTCCAAATTAGTGGAAGCATTAAAAGTTGATCGATCAACTGTTGTAAAACGTTTAAATAGAACTTGGACTAATTCAAAACGCTAATAACTGTGTCCCACATGAATTAAAAGACAGAGACATTGAGCGTCGAAAAAGAATTTGTGAAATGCTACTTCAAAGATATCAAAGAGAATGTTTTTTTTTTTTTTTGTATCGAATTGTCACTGGGGATGAAAAGTGGATTTATAATGAAAATCCTAATCACATAAAAGCTTGGGTGAAGCCTTGTGAACCTAGTCCATCACAAACAAACGAGATATTCACTGCAATAATGTAATGCTTTGTATCTGGCGAAATCAAAATGGTATAATATACTATGAACTGCTGCAAGCTAGTAAAACCATCATTGGTGACGTTTATCGATAACAACTTATACGTTTGAAACGAGCTATAGAGGAAAAACGACAAGAATGTGTTATACGCAATAAATTAATTTTTCAGCATGACAATACAAAATCAAGTGTTGCAAACATTATTAAAAATTACTTAAAAGGACAGGACTGGGATATTTTATTCCACCTGCCGTAATCACCAGACTTAGCTCCTTCAGATTTTTACCTTTTCAGATCGATGCATTCAACTCTTTCTGAAGAGCAATTCAGTTTTCACGCAGAAAATTGGCTTGTTGACTAGATCGCCTGCATCGATCAGGATTTCTTCCGAGAGGGAATAGTAAATTACTTGAAAGATGGATGAAAATTGTAGCTGCAGATGGGTACTATTTTGGATAAATATATTTGCTTTTCATTTTATCACCTAATAATTGTGTTTTATTTTAACAAAAAAGAACGGAGTCATATTCTCACACCCAATAAATAAGTGCACTTTGTCCTACCCATGTGCGTAATGACTGCTACCATATAAGGAGAGCTTACGCAAAATAGCTCTCTTGATTTTATTGCAACTCTTGTTTTAATTATAGCATAACAACGAAATAGCAAAAGAAATGCATAGAACAAGTATCAATTTAAGATTATGCACCAACAGTTTAGCAAAAAATTAGTGTTTGGATTTTTTTTTTATATTGTTCTGCTGAATTGTGCGCAAACTCTCCTAGCTTTAGCTTAGATTTCTTTTAGAGCATTATTATTAGTTTTAAATTTTATATACATTGTTTTGTAATATCTATAATTTCTTTACAAAAACATTATTTTCAAAATGCAGCCTCAAAATTACATCGTAAGTTTGTAAAAAGCTATCAGAAACGCTTACTATGCTTCAGCTAATGATTTTATTATCTGTTATTCTGGTATGATATTTCATAGAATTCATCTAACGATATATAAATACTCATCTGAACTGCTGTTATCACCAGTTTACTTTTCACTTGCACTTTAAACTGAAAAAGCTAAAATTCTTAAAAGAAAAAATATATATATATATATACAGATAATTTGAAGACTTACAAATTTCCTTTGTTCCAAATACTTTTACAAACTGCAGATAGTCTAAAGGTTTTTTTGCAATAATGCAAATAATCTTTCTCTCTGTGTCTTCTTTAAAGTCCAGGTCTCGGAACTGTAGAGCAATACTCTGAAATATTGTATTGTAAATGTTTACTACTAATACAAGAATAAAGAGAGAATATAGAAAACATTTTAATGGCATGTTAAATTGTTACACTTATTTTATCTTATCTTATTTTATTTTATTTTGATTTTTCAATTTTGCTTTTCCTTTTTATTTGTATCGTGTTAAATAACCATTTCTTATAACGGATAATAGTTTTTACTTTTACTTTTATAAATTATAATATGCATATATGATCAGAAAATGTGCCAACTTTTGAAAAAATACTACAGAAAATTCTCCTTTCATTAAAATAATTTTTAAAGAATGAATATGTAAATCTCTTTCAAAGAAAATGCGGGATTGATTTTATGTAAATTCCTGTTGTTAGCAGATGGCAAAAAAAAATGAGATTATATCTAGAAAATAATATTTTTCTACGTTATCTAATACTTCTTATATCTTAATACATTTCATTAAAGCAAACACGTTAAATGTCATATGATAACAAAAGAAAAGAATTCTTGTTTAATCATAAAACTTCTGAAACATTCTATAAAGTATTTTAAAATTATGAATAACATAGAATTTGAACAAAAAAATTATGAATAACTGAAAGAGAAATTTGAATCTACTCATACATTCATCTTTTTTTTCACTATTATTATTATTATTTTAAATATATTTTTATAGAACAAATTAACATGAATAATTTTTTTTTTACATTTATAATTTAAAAAATGGTGTGTTCTTTTATTTGTTTAATGAATATAATGTCATGATAATGATTTTTAAGATAGTAGATTATATTTTTCTCATTATACTAGAATTTCGTTATGAATAATTTACTATAAAACAGTGTCGAAGTAAAACTTATAACATCTCCCTTTTAACATTTTTCCTTTTGTCAGTGTTATAATTTATAGTTCTTAAACACAAAATTCCTTTTAAAAATAATAACACACATTCAGCATATCATCGACACATCATACTACGTGAAATGTCGTCAACTGTGTGTTTTCATTTTTATTTATTTATTTAAATTAAAAATTATAAAGAAAAATATCTGGATCATTTTCTGATTATTAATTAAATGCTCTCGGTTATTTTATCTTCAAATTGTTTAAGATTGAAAAATGAATAAATTATACTTTAAATCTTCCTACTTTAAATTATTACTGAAAGAAGACCACAAAGATCACCTAAAAATATTTTTACTTTCTTCTATATGTAATATAGAGAAAGTATTGGATTCGCGAAAATTTTCGAAGTCCACTTTTTGATGGATTTACATGTTTTGGGATATGGAGAACACGAATTAATAGTTTTTAGAAAATGTCTGTCTGTCTGTCTGTCTGTATCATTTTTTTGTGGACGCTGTGTCTCACGAACCAATGAATGAAATTTAACCAAACTTGGTATTTAGTTGCACCCTGACATAAACTGGTGCTGATTAGATTTTGGAATCAATCGCTCAATAGGTGGCGTTGTGATCGCATTTTATGCAAATTTTTAACATGGCAGCATAGGACAAAATTCCGTATAAATGGGCATAAAGAGAGTTATTTTACACTTGTGATTGTAAAATGAATATGAATTATTGATAATAGTAGTAGTTAGCTAGGAAAAAAATTTTGTGCATGGGGGGGGGGGCATCGGTTTCCCCCCCCGGGGAAGTAAATTTTCAAGATGAGTATCTTTCGAAAGGTCTCGTTGATAATAGTAATAGTTAACTTGGAAAAAATTTTTGTGCATGTGGGGGCATCGGTTCCCCCCCACCGGGGGGGGGAAGTTCCCACCCGGGGGGGCAAAGTTTCAAGATGGGTATCTTTCGAAAGATCTCGTCAATACCTTTAAAACGAATGGTTGAACGATAAATCTGTGATAATTTAAACCAAAGTTATGGATTTTTTTTACTTTTAACAAAAAAAAAAAAAAAAACTTAGTAAAATATCGCATTTTTTTTTTTTTTTTTTTTTTTTAACGAAATTTAACCAAACTTGGTATTTAGTTGGTCCCCGACATAAACTGGTGCTGATTATGTTTGGGGATCAATAGCTCAACCGGTGGCGCTGTGATAGCATTTTATCTAAATTTTTAACATGGCAGCATATAGGACAAAAATTCGTATAAATGTGCATAATTAGAGTTGTTTTAAAGTTGTGATTGTAAAATTAATATGAATTATTGATAATAGTAGTATGTAACTAGGAAAAAATTTTTCTGCATGGGGGAGCATCGCTTCCCCCCCCCCTAGGGGGGAAATACCCCCCCCCCAGGGTGGGTAAATTTTCACATTGGGTATCTTTCGAAAGATCAGGTTGATAATAGTAGTAGTTAACTAGGAAAAAATTTTTGTGCATGTGGGGGCATCGGTTCCCCCCCACCGGGGGGTGGGGAGTTCCCACCCGGGGGGCAAAGTTTCAAGATGGGTATCTTTCGAAAGATCTCGTCAATACCTTTAAAACGAATGGTTGAACGATAAATCTGTGATAATTTAAACCAAAGTTATCGATTTTTTTTAGTTTTAACAAAACAAAACTTAGAAAAAAAAATCGCATTTTTTTTTTTAACGAAATTTAACCAAACTTGGTATTTAGTTGGTCCCCGACATTAACTGGTGCTGATTATGTTTGGGGATCAATAGCTCAACAGCTCGCGCTGTGATAGCATTTTATCTAAATTTTTAACATGGCAGCATAGGACAAAAATTCGTATAAATGTGCATAATAAGAGTTGTTTTAAACTTGTGATTGTAAAATTAATATGAATTATTGATAATAGTAGTATGTAACTAGGAAAAAAAATTTCTGCATGGGGGGCATCGCTTCCCCCCCGGGGGGGAAAAATTTTCAAGATGGGTATCTTTCGAAAGGTCTCGTCAATACCTTTAAAACGAATGGTTGAACTATAAATCTGTGATAATTTAAAACAAAGTTATCGATTTTTTTCACTTTTAACAAAAAAAAAAAAAAAACTTAAAAAAAAAAATCGTACTTTTTTTTTTTTTTTTTTTTTCTTATTGTTTCAAATATTGTTACTGATTGAATATGTATAGGTAAATATAGAAGAAAGTCTTGTGGTGGCCACAACATACTAGTTAAAAATGGCCTGTAGGGGATATATGTCTTTTTGTTACACCACTCATCAAAGTTCGCTCTAGCAGTTCAATCTCGTATCCCCCTTCCCAAATTTACACTTAAAACAAAAATATTGAACTGAAAACACAAAATTTATCACATTCAGCATATCATCGACACATCATACTCCGTGAAATGTCGTCAACTGTGTGTTTTTATTTTTATTTATTTATTTAAATTAAAAATTATAAAGAAAAATATCTATATCATTTTTCATTATTAATTAAGTGCACTCGGTTATTTTATCACCAACTTGATTAAGATTGAAAAATGAATAATTTATACTTTAAATCTTCCTACTTTTAATTATTACTGAAAGAAGACAATAAAGATCCCTAAAAAAAAAAAAAAAAAAAAAAAAATGCCTGTAGGGGATATGTGTCTTTTTGTTACACCACTGAGCAAATGTCTGTTTCGCTCTAGCACTTCAATCTCGCAGCACCCTCCCCCAATTTACACACAGATTGATTTTTTTTTTTTCTTTTGAAGTGTCGATTTGTCATGTGTATTCAATACACACGCTACAAAAATATTTTTCAAATTGCTTTCTACCCGCACCTTAAGGGGGACGGCGGAGCAATAAGCAGGTTTTTGAGCTTAAATCTACTACAAATTATTTTAGAAAATCGATTTTTGTTGTGATGGTGTGGAAGAGGGGGGACATATTTTCAAAAATAACTCTGCTCCAATTAATCTCTGGAAAGAGATTTTTTGATGTGTCAGTTGATTATGCGCATGCAACAGCACTCTAAAGAGATTTTGCGTAATTATCCACACCGTTTGGGGAGGGCAGATAAAAAAAAAAAAAAATTCTTTCAGATTTAAATCTGCTTAAAATTATCTTAGAAAAGCGATTTTTAATGTAGTATAAAGAAATTTTGTGAAATATACGCACCTTTCCACCCTTTAAGAGCTGAGGGGGAAAGGGGCGGCATGTTTTTAACTCTGATCCAATTTATCACAGGAAAGAGATTTTTTTATGTGTCGGTCGATTACGCGTACCGAATATACAGACTTCAAAGAGGTTTTGAGAAATTACTTTCTACCCAAAAAACATGTTTTTAAGCTTAAGTAAGCTCCAAATTATCTTAGAAATGTTATTTTTGATGTGTGCGTCGGTTACACGTATCCAACACGTAGTATAAAGAGATTTTGTGAAATCCCCCCCCCCTTCCCACTTTTTAAGAGCGGGAACATGTTTTCTAAACACGTTTTCAAACATAACTCCGCTCCAACGTATCTCAGGAAAGCAATTTGTTTATGTCTCGGTTAGTCATGCGTATGCAACTCGCATCCTTAAAGGGATTTTTCGAAATTCCCCCCTATCGTGGCGCGGTTGAGGCAAGAGAAGGTTTCTAGTTTAATATTTTTCAAATTACCATAGAATGGTGAATTTTGGTGTCTGGGTGTTGATTAAGTGTACGCAATAGACACTTTAATGGGATTTCGGGAAAAGTCTTTTGATTTCAGTGATTTTTCTTTCTTTCTTTCTCTCTTTATTTTCGAGATTTTACTAATAGTGATATGGAATTTTGAGAATTCTTTTCAATATAGTGTTCAGTGAAGCTCACGAAGACTGCTAGTATCTATAATTTTTGCTGTTAATATATCTTTTTCTAGATATAGTGGAATTACACCTGACATTTGGATTACAGCTTTTATGCACTGTTACTATATTTCTATCATCGTAAATATAAACAACATGTGCACTTTGCTCTAGAACTATTAGAAAGAAAATTTCTTAAGAAAAAGAATGCCATTCTATGCTAAGTTATCTTCAATTAACTTCAATATATTTGTTAAATGAATGTATCTTTGCAATCCCTACACAATTTTACATTGCAAATCTGCCTCGTAAAACAAATCACGTGTAAACATGTTGTGGCTTAAACAACAAAGTGTATTACCAAAGTATTTCGTTGTTGTTGTTGTTTTTAAGCACAGCAAATAATTTTTATATAAAGATGTATTTTTATTAAAATGCATGTTTCATTTTTGATGAAAATACATTTGCTAAATGTAAAAACCAATAAAATATGTATGATAAATGAAATTTTTAATTTTTTTGCCGCATGTCCTTAAAAGACGTTTTTGCTCGTTCTAAATAAATGCTAACTTTCCTTAGAAGATAGTCAGTTTTTGTTTCAGTTTCATTTTAATTTTACATATTTTAAATTTCAAAAGTACATTATTTATTAATGTAATCAACTGTGATATTCAGGAAAGATAAAATGATAAAGAGACATACAAAATTTGTCCTTTAAAAATTAATAAGTTAATTACTAAAATGCCTGTTGGAATTAAGGATAGGTCTGAAATTGAAAATTATTTCGTGCATCTGGCATTTATCTTGTATATTAATACTACAATTAAAAAAAAAAAAAAAACTAATTTCAAAAATCGTGCAATTCAAATTAAAATTACAAAGCTTTTTAGTTATTTACTACACGAAAAAATACTTTGAAGAAACGTAATAAAAATTAACTATTAGTAAGATAAAATAAATAAATGAATTTTAAGAGATTTAATGCAATCATTAATTAATTATCTTATATTCAATAGGCAAAACATGTAGAAAATAGAATGTTTCAAGCTAACTGGAAGTTTTTCCTTCTATTTTAGAAAATAACATTAAATTGCTTCTCGGAACTCGGTTTTATTGTGTTGATCTATTTATTTGATTTCATGTCATAGATGCAATTCTTCTGATTGCTTTATTCTTTAAATTTAATTTAAAAGTGAATTTATATGACTAGTTTAAAATTCAATAAAATAAACGAGCTTTCTCCTTTAAATTGCTTAACTATATATTTTTTATAATTATAATGAGTTATAAATGAATCGCATCGCTATTTTATTAAATATTACAAAAATAGGTATTAAGTTCTTATGAAGTTTATGTAAAAAATGTATTATAACTAATATATATATATTTTTTAATTTATTTACGATGCTCCCCCCTCCCCCCCCCACCCCCAAAAAAAAAAAAAAAAAAAAAAAAAAAGTGTCGTAAAAATTTTTGGTTTTAATTCTACCTCTTTAGTTTTATTATACAATTATATTTAAAAATTTTAATTGAACAATTGATAAAAAAATCTATTTTATTTACTAAAATGCACTTTTCTATTTTCTATTACTATATTCTATGTAAATGTAAATGACCTTAATCTTATCATTAGACATATGTTTATTTTTTCTACTGCTATTCTACTTAAATTGATTATGTAGAAGACATACACTTCAGTCTACATTGTTCGGATACTTCTTCGGAACCCATTTATTCTCGTAATGTTTGTATAACATTACATGCTGTATTTATTCAGTATGTGTTCAAGAATGTATTGATGCGTAAGCTGTCTAAATTACGGAAAGGGAATATCATCGGTTCTAATTTACTTTTATTTATTTACTTTTATTTATTTTTTGCTTGAAAAATAGTAAAATTTTTGTTAAACATGAAGATGCTTATTAAATTTATTTATAAACTATAATGCTTATAATAGAAAACTCGTTTTGATACTGCTTTGGTTAAAATAATTTATTTCTGCAGAAAACTAATAAATATATCCCTAGCTTGTCATTAAATGACTTTTTGATTTTAGTGTTCTAAGGAAGTTATTATCTCAGAGATATATTTTTCTGCTGCGTTACTGAAATTTTGCTTAAGTTTTTATTTATTCTGGCAAAGTTTACTACCCAATATTTTTTTTTTTTTTAGTCCAAGTTATTTATTCATTTATTTATTTATTTTTAAGCTAAACATTTTTACAGAAAACTTGTTTGATTTGTGAACAATTTAAGGCAATTAGTACTTTAATAAAATTATTTTTTTTTTCCAAAAATAAAAACCACTAAAAAAGACTGCCAGGATTCTTCAAACAAAAATAAATAAAGCTCATTGAATATTAATATAAGATTATATTACAAGAAATATAAATAAAAATAATAATGCTAATCTATATTTATAATTGATAAAATTATCTTTTTAGATTTGTTACAATTTTTCTATAATTTCTTTTTACTGCACTGTGATAAGTGAAAGTTTTTACTTATACACACATGCACACACACATACACAGAAACATATTTATATATGTATACTATATGTATTTTCCATATAATATGTAATTTATTTTTGAAAGGATGGTATTGTTTGCTGGTATTGGATAAAATTAATTGATTTTTTCTTTTATTTACTATTATTGCAATATCCTGAAATTGCAATATTTCTTTTTGGTATCTTTTTTGTACAATGACAGAGCTATTTTGCATGGTCGTTTCCAACACATGACCAATAGAAAATTTGTTTTTCAAAACTTTAAATACATCGAAATTTTATAGATTAATAAGCTTAAATTTCCAGTAGGATCTTTTTGTATAATATTTTATAATTTGTTTTCATTTTCACCAACAGCTTCAAATGGATAAATTATTCAGGTACCTGTCTAAGTAAAATGTGGCTTATTAAATGCAAGTTATAATTATTATCAGAAATAAAATATATCCTGTTTAATAAAAAAAAAAAAAAAAAAAAAAGTATTTTTTTTTTTAATTAAGCAGGATATACCGGGTAATCCAAAAGTCAGGAAAAACTTTAAAAATGAATAATTCAAAAACGAATCAAGATACAAAGATACGGCTTGCACCAAACGGATGGAAAAGATGCCGGGTTTTGTGTGGCAACGAAAAAAAAATAGTTCTGCTGGCGACCAACAGATGGAGCTGTCGGATTTCTGATGTAGGATTATGGAAAGCATAAAAACGATATAAAAAGGAGCAACTGCGGCAGATAATGGTTGTCGAAGCTTGCATGCATCGAAATATCGCATTCTCAGTCGCTACTTTAATCACGCATGGCCTCCAAGATCTCCCGATCTGCCACCCTGGGACTTTTGGCTGTGGGGATTCTTGAAGTCAAAAGTGTACCGCGACCAACCGGAATCACTAGCAGCACTGAAACATGACATCCGCCAAAATGTGTCTGGCATAACGCAAGAAATGCTACTAAATCCTGTGAACGATGTTGTGAATCGTCTCACAGCTGTACTTCTGAATGATGGACAGCACACTGAGCAGCTATTGTAGTAGTACAAATTAACTGTAATTAAGCTGACTTGTAAGTTATCAACACTTTTTTCATTTATAAATCATCTTTTGGTGAAATAAAACACTATAGCGCCATCTGTTGGTCGCCAACAGAACTATTTTTTTTTTCGTTGCTACACAAAACCCGGTTTCTTTTTCATTCGTTTGGTGAAAACCTTATCTTTGTATCTTGATTCGTTTTCGAATTATTCAATTTTAATGTTTGTTCTGACGTTTGGATCACCCGGTATTTTATTTATGGATTTATAGTTTCTCAAAACAAGCCTTAAATAAATGTCGGTTAACATTAACAACACCTGAATAAACTAATTCACTCGGGTTTCTTCTAAAAATCGTCCGTAGTGTAAAAATAATAATTTGTCATCTAAAATGTATTTATTTATTTCCGCTGGTGAAGGGAAGGTTTAACAGTAACAGATAGTTTTCTTGGAGGAACGGAAAATTCATATGGAAATATTATCTGAAGTCTTGAACTGTAAAATTTTATTATAATCGTCCAAGCAGTTTCCTAGAAAATCAAATTTATGCTAAATTTTGTTTCAAGAAAAGCACTTGTTAAAAGAGACTACTAATGTTTCTAAATAAGATAAGTCAGTTCAGGTTTTCTTTCAAAATAAATAAATCTCTTATCATATCTTTTTTCAATACATTTCCAGCAATTTCCAAGAAAACCAATTTTCTACCGTGTTTTTACCGAGTACAGTGCGAGATACTAGTTAACGTCAGGTATCTTGAAGACAAGAGTATTTCAGATCGAAATGTCATATCAAACTTACACTAACTCTGTATCAAAATCATTTGAGTATATTCGAAGAAAACGAATCTTCTGTCAATTGATCCAGGGCGAAGCGTGAGTTATCGTTGCGATAATATTTTGAAAAAGAGGGCAATACAAATTAATTTGTGCATTATTCAAAAAATACCTAAATTTAATTTTTTATGAACATCATTCAAATAGCTTATTAATAAAAGTAAATCTCAGTTACTTTCAAAAGGAAAGAATGAGGATTATCAGTGAACGCTAATTTTGAGAAAATGTGAATAAGTCAGACGGATTTTTTACTCTCAAAAAAACCGTTAACGCTGATTTTTTATTGAAATCCCTACATCTCTTTTCGAGAAAACCAATTTTCGGCCTTAGTTTACCAGTGTACCGAGCAATAGTGATACAAAATACTGAAGTTGTATTTATACGAAAACAATTCTAATTATTCTTAGATGTGTCATAATCAGATTAATAACATATTCTTTAAAAATCAAAATAATTATATTGCAATATACCAGATTATGGTTTTGAAGAATGCTGAGTGTAAATTATGAATGTAATGAAATGCAGTTACATAAATGTTGATTATTTTTCAATACCACAGTTTATCCTTATTACATCATTGAAACTTATATTAAATAAATTATTTTGAATATAATTATGTGAAGACATTACGTACTTTTCACTTATTCACAGTAAAATGTTTAAATCTCAAGGATGGCATTTTGCAAAAAGCGTAATTTTAGCACTTTTTTTTTTTTTTTTTAATTATGTCATCGCTTTTTAATTATGAATTTTTATAAACCTCTACTTAAGGAAAATATGTACATTACAATTAGCCTACATATCAAAATTTAAGCTTTTAGTTGCATTATTACACACACACACACACACACACACACACACACACACACACTTTTACTTTTATTTTTATTTATTTATTTATTGGGTACTCAATTTACTTTAAAATTTATGTTTTTGATTGGTGTAAGCGCACATGCTTAGCTAAAAATACATTTATTTAGTTATTTATTTTATTTTATTTTTAAGAATCGCAAAGATATAGTAAAATATTACAATTTCATTTTATTGAAAGACGAAAATATTCCTCTACAAAATACATTTTTTAAATTTGCAATGAAAGCTTTTTTTAATGAAAAATTTTATTTTTTCTAGAGTGTGACTTAAAAGAAAAATTACACATTTTATATATTTTCTGTGTATAAAAATTGCAGATATCCCATAAATATAATTTTGTTTTCGTACTAATGTGATAATAAATATGATTAAATTTAAAATTTTTAAATCAATGTACAAAAACATTTTAGTACTTAATAAAATAAAATAATATATATTCAGTTAATTCATATACTAAACTAGAAATAAATAAAAATAGCTAGAAATATTACAAAGATACTAAATAAACGATAACAACATGACAATACAAATCATTTAACATGATTGATTTCACGAATCCTCTATTATATTGCAACCCACAGCATTCAGAAATTATCTTCATTAAGCATAACATGAAATATCTACATACAGAATATTCATATGCTGATGCAGAGAAGCTAAAAGAGATGACGTCCCATAATTTCGATGTGAATTATCCAGTTTCCTTAATATTGACATCGAACAGTCCTGTTAATGATAAATTAGTTCCGAACATAGTGACATGTATGAAACCTGATTTCCCTATGGACAAAATTCAGCATTGCAGTATATCACAATGCTGCTACTCTACAACACAAAGTGTTTGAAGCTCAATAGACTAAAAAGCATAAAAGCCTATTTGCAAAATTTTATTCCCAGTACAAACATGATTCATATTAAGCATATATATTTTTTGTAATTAAAATTATCATGTGTATTGACTTTAAATATAATAAAAAATATATATAAAGTATAGAAGATATCTATAAATATTTTTACATATATCTTTTTTTTTTTTTTTTTTTTTTTTTTTTTATGAATTATTTTGAGTTTCATTGATAATTTTTAAATAATATAAAATTTTAAATTAAATATCAAAAGATACGAAAGTGATGAAAGTATTGTTACCATGTCAATAATCCGAATTTGATATTTTGATGTTTCTATACGTTTCGAGGTCCCCTGAGTCCGTTTTCACTATTTTTACGATGATATATATATGCGTGTGTATGTATGTGTGTATGTCTGTGAGTGTCCACGCTAGCGTCTAAACGCTTTGTTCGAATAAGCTGTAAGTTGGTACGTATATTGTAAGTCACCATATTACTAACCCTATTGATTTTGGTGACTTAGACACTTATTATTTTTTTACAAGGACACCAGGAAAATTTCTTTATCATTATGGCCAATGGGTCCAAATTTTTAAAAGTGCGATTGCGTCTAAACGCTTTATTAATCTGAGCAAAAAAATTTTACATATGTTATAGGTGACAGTTGCACCAACTGTATAGAATTTGGTGAATTTAGCACTTACAGGTTTTTTACAGGGGCACAAAGAAAATTTCTTTATCATTTTGGCCTATGGGACAAATTTTTTAAAAGTGCGATGGCATCTAAACGCCTTATTCAATTGAGCTGAAAATTTATATAAATATTATAAATCACTGTTGCACTAACTATAAGCATTTTGGTGAATCTAGCATTTATAGGTTTTTACAAGGACACAACGAAAAATTCTTTATCGTTATGATCTATGGGCTCTAGGTTCAGTAGCCTTAATTAAAGCATAGTGTAATATATGGAGAAAAATACTCAAATACTCTATTATTGTTTTCTCTCTTTTGTTTATTTAACAACTCCTCTTTCTTTACTTTATCTACAAAACTGTTAATTACTCAAAGTTCGGAAAGTCGAGTGGTGTCCCTCCAGATTTTTTTAAATGCAGTGCAAAGTATAGACGTTGTTAAATACTGAAGATGCATATATATATTTTAAATACATCATATGCTCTTTAATAATTATAATATTACAGAAAAGAAATTTTTTTATGAGTTTTTTTTTTTTTTTTTTTTTTTTTTTTAAATAAAGACATGAAGCTTTATTAATAGTTTTATGAAATGTTCTATAAATAATATTAGACATGTAAGTATAAAATTGCTATATTTCTTCCTATAATCGTCTACTTTATAAATGTTTGAGATTTTCGCAGCATAATTTTTTCAACTACGTGTACAAATAAATTAATAACGAAATAAGGAAATTTTTAAGTAATTCATATTTATCTTTGTAAGCATGGAACGTTCACAAAAATGAATTTCTCTAACAAATCACCTATATAGATTTCGTGCAATTTTATTTTATTTATTTATTTATTTTATTTTATTTTTATTTTTTATTATTAAAAATAAAGGGCTATTATTTTTTCACATGCATTGCTATCTAAGTATTGAGCATAGCAGAAAATGATTTTGAAGCTATGTTATTACGGAATATCTGTACATGGAATATATAATATATAATTATTGAAATTTTAATATGAGGAAATTGACCGGATAAAATTATCAAATTAATAATAATTATAAAATGGAATTTATTAAAGCTATAAAACTTGATGAAAAGAACTCCCTGACTCGATCTCTTGTTAATGATAAAGTGCAGCCTATTGCTGTGTGTTAACGCGATGGTACAGTTTGTGCAGTGATTTTAATTTGTCAGTTGTTATTTATGCTGCGATTTCGGGTGAAATTGAAGTTGATACTAGTTTAGAGATTTGTAATCCTCTGGAATATTCTGTAAATAATATTTTAAGCGTCTTCGAGATTCGTGTTTCGTTCACAGACAATTCACGAACCCCGAGTACGCAGCAATTATGGTGTCAAAAGTGGGGTTGTCTTCTGAATGGTCATAACTAGAAATGTGGAACAAGAAATGAAATAACTTCTGAAAGGTTTGGCGTCCCAGATAAAGGATTTGAAAACAGGACAAGAAAATATGGTAACCGGATTGACTGAAAAAGTGAAAGAAACGAAAGCAACACAAGAAATGTTAGAAACCGGATTAGCAGAAGAAATGAAAGAAATTAAAGCAGGACAGAAGGAGATCCTAGAAAACATTGAATATAAACAAGACGAAATGAAGAAAAACCTTTTATCAGTAAAGGGCGACTTTGAAAATGATGATTGAAGAAGAACTTTCAACTGTACGAGATAGAATCAAAGAGGTAGAACGTAAAGTCGATAAAGTTATGAAAATAGAAGATATAGTTACAAAGATAGAAAAAAAAAATATTATGAAGGTGGAAGGTAGAGTTACAAAGAAAAAAAAAATATGAAGATAGAAAGTAGTGTTATGAATATAGAAGAGTGCTTTGTAGAAAAAGTTAAGAAAATTTTAATCAAGAGCTGTAAGGAAAATTTTCAGAAATGAAAAATTAAATTTAAGAAAATAGAGAAATAATTTGCAAGAAAAGTGAAAAAAGGTGCAACATTCAATTGATAGGAAAAATTGAGAAGAAGTGTGAAGAAAGATTAGCAAATGAAATGCAAGGGAAGATCCGGCGTTGGAAAGAAAAATTAACTTCGATGCCCCCTGAATCTGAAAGAAAAGATGAAATCATACCGAATAGAGAAGCATTAAATCTTTGTACTTTTGTTGGCAAATAATCTTGGCAAGCATTTAAGGCACAGTTTTCCATCATAGCCAAGGCTAATAAGTGGGACCCTACTGCAGCATAATTACGGGGTCAAGCGTCTAACATATTGGAATCTCTTTCGAAATAACAGCGGTATGATTTTGAGACTCTGATAAGAGCACTGGAGCTGCGTTTTGGAGAAAAGTGCTTAAAAGAATATAGCCGTCTCCAGTTAAAGTTCGGTTATCATAAAGGAGGTGAAAATTTACTACAGCTGGCATCAGATATTCAGAGACTATCACACTTAGATTTCTCAGTCTGCAACGGTGAAACTCCTGATTATTTGGCCCTCCAATTTCTGTCCCCTCCGTGCGAGATGCAGAAATTCCTAAAGTCCTTAGATTCACCAATGTCGAGGATGTTGAATCAGCTTTGATGTATGCACTGAAGATTAAGGTAGCCCAACAAGCCTCCTGTAAAGACCGACACAACATAAGAGCAGTATCTCTAGACGATTCCTAAGCTGATCTGGAGAAACTGAAGAAATATCTGGAGGACCTCACAAGGAGACTACTTAGCCTTCTTAATAGAGAAGAAAATAAAGATCCGAAGATTAAGTCCTACTGAAGTGACGTGTCAAGAGAATCTGCCAAATGCGTCAGACTAATAAAAATAACCAAATCTCGCAGACACCACAGGGAAACTAAGAAAAGGTGATCTCAGAGAGGAGGGGGGGGGGGGGCAGAGGAAAGAAATGTACTTCGATATGGACTGATCGAATATCCGCATCCAATAAACAATCTAAAAGCGGTTTTGTTCATCTCCCATAACAACATATCTTCATCCTCAGAATGTCCTGTGGATAAAAAGGAAATTCTATGGACCTCCTCAGAGTGATCTGTGGATAAGTGTGTTATTAGGGTCTAAATCACGTTTAAATCACTATTAGTGACAATATAAGGATAGTGAAGAAAGATGAGGTGTTAGTAACATGCACCTCAATAACATGCACTAACAGGCATCCTCAATAGACCGAAGTTAAGTCTTCTGAGATTTCAACAAAAAATTTCGAAAAGAATACTGAGTTAGGAATTGAACAAAAACGTGCTCCGGAAAACTACTTTATTAATTAAGAGATCTGTTTTCTCAAATGCCTGAAGGCGTCGGAAGAACGAATATTACTCTGCAAATAAAAGGGTCTTAAAGTAAGACTTAAAAACAACTGAAACGGCATTTAAGACACGTAAATGTCTTAAAATATAGATTAAACATTATAGATATCTTATTTTAAGACAGAAATATGTCTGGAATACCAATTTAGACACAAAAAATGTCTGAAACACATAAATACGTGAATTTTCAGACAGCAAAACGCGTTTGAATTTTCAGACACTTTAGAAATTCAGACACTTGCATAACTTAGAAAATTTTTCCTATGGAATCTACTTTAAGAAAATATGCTTATTCTACTTTACATTCAATAAATATATTATTATTATTATATAATAAGCAAATAAGCAGTTAAGCTACTTAAACTATGGTAGCTTAACTGCTACCATAGTTTAATTTACATTAATTTAATAAAAAATATTAAATTAATTTTTTATGAAATAATACTCTAGGGATGTGAATGATATTTGCATGCTATTATCTTTAACATAATTCATAAACAACATATTTAGACACAAAGCTTATTTCATTAAAAAAAAAATTTGTCTTTAAATTTTTCTTATATTTAAAGAAAAAAGTGTAAAGACAAATGTAGTAAGCAATTTGTAGAGAAAAAAGCAAATTTGTGAGTGAACAATCATGAATAATTTGTGCACAACTTTTTTCTTTCTTTCTTCTTCTTCTTATTTATTTAAACATTTTTCACTTTCACATATTTACCTACATCTAAATGTAAAACAACAAATTTTCCTGTATTCCTGATCATGATTATATTCATGATTTTATTTAAATACCACTTTAAGGAAAGAAATCGTAATCATCGAGGGATGCAACTTTCACATACTTGTTATGCATTATTAAAAAATTCTAGATCTCTTGATATGAAACTTAAAATAATATTTATTGCCTTTAAAATACCATACTATCAATAGTTTTATGGCAAAAATTTAGAAATAAAACATTTTGCGAATATTGCAGTATATTTTATCATAACAATATAATGTTGTATTCGACGGTGGCGTGATTGGTAAATACTTGATTTCTTCAATGCTTGGCTCCGAAAACTTTCGGTTTCTTTGGACAGTGTGAGTTCGAATTCCATCGCTTGATAATGGTGTTATTATTATTTTAATATAAATATTTCATTAATGCTTTAAACAATTCTAAAATCTATTTTTAAGAGAAAAGCATAATTGCATGCCATATTGATTTATTTATTAAAAAACCTTAAAAACGCTAGTGTTTTTAAGCTGAACATGGCGGTGTTTTTAAGCCTAAAACATGGCGGCGTTTTAAGACACTTGCAAATGTCTTAATTTCAGATGCTTAAAGGTGTCTTAAAAAGTAAGACTTTTTTTTCTTTCGCTTAAAAAATGACCATCCATTTAAGACATTTTGGAAACTGAATTTAAGACATTTACGTTTACAGTGTACCCAAAACAGAATCGACACAGAAAATTATCCTGTATTGAAGGCTTAGTCAGTTTATAAAATGTTAATTTCCTGAATTTCTACCTTGCTTTGGCGTTTAAATGTCTCATTTTCCAATAAAAACCTGTTAAAAATATTCACAATGTTAAGTAATAGCCTTGGCGACAAATTTTGAGACTTTATCGCTCGTGGGCGGTAAAATCCTTATTAATGACATATCGATTATCTAGTCTCTAACTTTATTATTTCGGAAGTTATTAGAAAATTCTGGACAAAGACTATAAAAGGGATCCCTTTCCTACCATTGAAGTCCGTTTCACGCCTAGAGGTTTCATGTGATGAGGTTTCAACTTCCTGACTGGGTCTTTTGTTAATGGTTAATGCAGCCTATTGGTATGTGGTGCTATGGTACAGTTTATGGTGCGATTTTTATAATGTCAGCTGTTATTTACGCCGTGTTTTCTGGAGAAATTTAAGTCTGTACTTGGTTTATAGACCTGTAATATTCTGTATGCTTCTGTAAAGAAACTTTTAAGCCTCTGCAAGTTTCGTCTTTCATTCACAGAGAATTCCCTAACTCCGAGTACGAAACAATTCAAATACATTAATTTCCATAAATAATGAAAACAAAACTTTTTTTTTTCATTAATGCTAAATTAACATTTTCATAAAATGTTAAAAAGAAAAAAAAAATAAGGGTTATTTATTTATTTATTTATCAATAGGCGCCTTCGGTGACCAGCTGGATTACGATCATTGAAAAATCTCTCCGTATAAAATTCCTGCTCGCTAGCGCCTGCGGCACCTTCTCCCCATTTTAGAACCGACAATATCTTACTAGCTAATAATTCTATTGGTTGAAAAATTTCGCTCTGTGGCAACTACGTCGAAACTTTACGTTTCTTGATATGAAACAATTTGTTCGTTAACTGTGAAAACAATCCTTGAAAACTATGATCAAGGTAAAACCCCAACCAGGTGCCCAAGTAGCACAGGAACGTTCTGTGAACGTCTAATAACGGTTTCAATAGTTCAAACACCGTGTTTCGTGTCAAAAGAACGTTCTAAAACACGTTCAGAAATAGTATTATTTAGAACGTTCTGAAAATGTTTGATTTGTACCATCTATAAAACGTACAATTCTAGTTGTATATAGAACGTTCAAGTGTGACACCGCCATAACACGTTCTGTAACAGTGTAATTATAACGAATATGACAAAATGACTTTTTAGTACTATTGGTTGGGAAACAAGGTTAATCATTAAAATTTTTGACTTCAGCTTTTGATTTTTTTACACGTTTTGTGGCGTGAGGAATCCGGAAGTCAAAAGTTTGGTATGGTATCTGTTAATGTGTATCGGCACCTATTAGTGTGATAGCCCGTTAGTTCATGTACACGATATCTCAAGAACAAATGATTGCAGAGAGATCGGACCAGTTTTAAAATATCACCTATGATATTGATAAGAATCTTATTGAGAGATTTGCAACATTCTAATTTAAAAACTTCGTAATTTATTCGTAATTTATAATTTTTAGCATGATAGAGAATAGAGAATTTTTTACATTTTCAGTTTAATGTTTTGTTAGCACGTCAGTAAAGAATGCTTCCCAATAATCAGTAGCGGTGAGGTGAAAAAAAATTACAAAATTTTAAACTCATGGAAAAATTTTGTGGATTTTGTATTTCAGGAATCAATGTATGGAATTCAACCAAACTTGTTACAATATTAGATCTTGCCCTAAATTGGAGTTTATTTGAATATCATTTGGGATATATCGTCCGATAGATTACGGTGCTATGCAATGAAACCCTCCATCTATGGGACGGCTATATCTCAGCTTTTATAGTGTACAAATGTATTAAACTTGATATATTGGCATATATCATCATAACCTCTGCTAATACAATTTGGATGTATACATTGTCCAACAGGTGGCGTTGCTAATCTGCAATTTAATCATTTTAACGGAAAGGCAATATTTTAACTCTTGTGATTTAACAATAAATTTTGTGATACACTGAAGTTATAAGTGAAATCGATTTTATGTAAAGCTTTACTGGTCCATTTTGGATGCACATCGGCCAACAGGTGGCGTGGCTATGTTGCAATTTAATCTCATAACGGAAACGAAAAATCTCAACTTCTGTGATTTATAAATATTGTAAATTTGGTAAGTGAAATTAATATTACGTAAAACTCTACAGATTGCCTTTGGGTGCATATCGGACGACAGGTGGCACTGCCACGTTCCAATATATACGCACTGCCACGTTCACAGAAAGGCTATCTATCAGCTTCTGTAATATATATACTCACCAAACCTTATGCGTGACATACATTTGATATATATTATTGATTCAATTTTGCTGTATAACGAGTAATAGTCAAACAGTTTTTTTTTTAATTATTATTATTCGTAGGACATTGTTTTTTCCCCTAGGAATAAGTATACATCATCCCTGGGGGATGGTGGAGAGGTGGATAAAATTTTTCACTATGATTATCTTTCAAAATAATTCTATATCACCTTTAAAACGAATAATTGAAACATCGTTTTTTGATGATTTAAAACAAATTTACCGTTTTTTTTTTTTTTTTTTTTTTTTTTTTTTTTTTTCATTTGTAATAATAATAATAATAAACCCTTAGAAAAATACATTTTCTAAGATCTTCTATACAGCATAAAGATTGTCTTCTGTCATGAAAATCTATGCATTCCCCAGACCCAAAGTTTAGATACAAAAAGCTAATCACGGATGTTATTGAATAAGTAATATAGTGCTTTACGCGAGTTTCAAAGAAAATCACGGGAAAACTCCGAAAACCTAAATCAACGAGCGTGACCAGGAATCGAAGCCAACACTTCCCGTCTGTAAGGTTCGAGAATAGAACCTCGCGGTCTCTAATACTCATCGGAAAGTTACAGAATGAGTTTTTTTCTTCTTTTCTTTAAGCATAATTTTAAACTTTTATTATATTTTATTTATGATTCTATTTAAGTTTAAATGTTACTGATAAATTATCAATATTGATAATGTTGTTAAATCATTACTCTGTTTGATTGTTCTTATTTTATTTTATTTATTTTCACTGAATATTTTGTTCAATACTGAAATATACACTAAAACAAAATATGCTTTTCCGTTTAATTCGAGATTTTAAAATGGAAAAATAAAGTGATCTCATAAGTTTTTTAAATACTTTATAAAAATTTAAATAATTGTTTAACTCCACTCCATTTTTCCTTAAAATATTGACTATATGTTTTCTACAGCTATAAATGCTTTATAAATTTCTGTTTCAAATGTTGAACTTTGAAACAAGATTATTGCGGATGCAAGAAGGGAGAGCAGATGATAACATCGACATCTGTGGATTGCATTTATTTAATTTTCGCTGACCGTGCAATTGCAAAGTCAAACGCCAGGGCCAGGTCTTGGGAAAGTCGTTATGTGAGGCGGTAATTGTAAAACATGTAATCTGATTTGTTCAGTTTTAGCGGTATAATGACTAGGATAAGCTTTAGAAAAGGTACAAATGTAATATTTTTGACCTGTAATATTCTCTATATTCTATTTATTAAAGTCTTATTTTAATATCAATTAAACAATTATTTTCATATCTGCGTAAGTTCTTAAGCCTAACTTTTGATACTTGAAAGCAGCGATCAATCGCAGAAAAAACTGCTCCTGTTACAGAAAACCGCTTAGAAATTATGGATTTATTTTATTAATTTAGTCTTCTGAGATGGAATTTGTTAAAATAACTATTTTTGGTTATTTTGTTTCTGAATGAAGTATGAAGAAGTCACAAAGACTTTACAAGATAAGAGCTAATTTTAAGTGAATGCCCTTCCGACTGGTCATTGTGTATTTTAAAATGCTAGTTGCATAGGCATTTTCTTGAAGAAAATTCTTATGAAGAATATTAAAAAGGTTCGTAATTCTTTTCTTTCGTTAGAAAGACCTCCACGGAAGGCACTCCCCCTCAAGCCTAGGACCCCAGTGTTGTCAATCGGCCTTAATCCCTAACACCAACACACCAACACACCGTAATTCTTTTCTTCTTTTCTTTTTAAATTCTGAAGTATTTATTTAATGTTTATATGATAATATATATACAATCTATGTTATGCAAATTGCATATTTTAAAAATAATATCCTAAGTTTCACCGACTTACAATTTTAAATATCTCTTTACTGTTATTTATTAAATAAAATATATGAAATTGTTTAACTGCATAATAAAACAAAGATTCAATTCAATTTTATTCCACATCTTTATAAAAAAAGATATTCTGCTTAAAAAAAAAGGACGATTTACTATATTATTTATTAATACTAATAATATTTACATTTATCAATTATTTAATATGTCATGATAGCATAATTACATCAAATGAGGTAAAAATTGCGTTGACTCAATTTAAAGAAATTTAAACATTTAAAAAATACCAATTACATTGCCATGTGGAATAAATTTAAATACCTGCAAACATCATTTTTGTAAACTGCTGCTGTAAACTGAAAATATGTATGCACACATGCACTGAAATTTAAAAATATGTTAAATATTTTAGAAAAATATTATGATTAAATATATATATATATGTATTTAAGTATTTGGACATTTTTAAAATTTCCTCCTTCTAACTAATTTTTAATTTTAACTAATTTTTAATTTTTTGTTTCAATTTCTTATTATTATAAATTAACAATATATTCTAAACTCAATTATATATTATTTTAGCGGTGTATTGGTACATTCATTTTTGAAATAATTTTTTATGTTGAAATATTAAAACTTTCTATAAACTTCAGCATTCAAATATATTTATAAACTATCCATGGACTTACAAAGTAGTACCCAGAAATGTTTAGAATATACAGGGTGCAAAGTCGAGAGCAGGCCTTTATTTGCGCAACAATTGGTCTCAAACGTCCTCCAATAAGAAAATGTATTTAAAAAAAAAATGTAAGAATTCATTATATGACATGTTTAAATTTAAAAAATCAATTTATTAAAAATCACAAAAACTGATAATTTTTATACAATTTTCATGACACTAATAGTGAAAGTTGAGTTCTAACCTAAAAAATATAACCCAAATGTTTCACTTTTGTGCACCCAAAATTGTCTGAGATAGTTAGTTTCAAAATTTAGGATTATTTCGCATTTTCTCGGGCTTTATTAAAAAGTCAATGAAAAATTCTTTAATAAACCCAGGGAAAATGCAAACAAAGTCCAATTAGGATTTTTAAACCGATCCCTTATTGAAGGCCGAAATATGTTAGAAAATCCAAACTTTAAATATCTTGTTCCATTTTGGGAGAATAGAAATGAAACTTTTTGTTAGGATGAGTGTCAGTTTTCTAAATATGACTATAGGGATCTGGGGCTATGTAAAAAGCTAGTTTTTGCAATTTTGAAAAAATAGATATTTTAAATTTAAACATGTTATACCACAAATGCTCATATTCTTTAAAACATTTTGTAACTGAAACTATATATTTGCGACCAATAGTTGCGGAGATAAAGGTATTCTTGTCACAATGCTTTGCACCCTGTATTTTAAAAAAAAATTAATATATATATATATATATATATATATATATATATATATATGTATGTATAAATGAATTTTTAATCTTAGTTAAAGCCAAGCAACAGATATAAGATCCCTGAAACCACATAGGTCAATGAGAAGGAAATTACAACAAATTTAAATAACCTGGGGAGACTGATTGTGATTTATTGAAACATTTATTTTTTATTTATTGATTTTTATTTTATTTAACTTCAGTCTAATCATAAATTTATTCCTATATTGTTAGTTGCAATTTTAATAATTTTGCCGGTGCGTAAAAACCACATGAAACTCAAATCAAAAGATACAAACAAGCAACGAGGAAATAAAAAATTAAGACAGCATTTTAAACATTTTTTGTAGGAAAAGCTTAGAATGGTAGGAAAAAAAAAAAAAAAAAAACTCGTCAGGGGTGACGCTTTTCGTCGTTGAGCCCCAATGTACGATTTCGTTCGTTAGCAGCTATAATAGCAAATTGCTAGCGGGCACCCTTTCGTACAGGAAATTAATTGAAGTTAGAAATGAAGAATAAATTGAAATAAATTATTTACTTCAAGAAATCAGAGAATCAAACAGAAAACAACCATGATAAACAAACATTAATCATAGGATGACGCATTCGGAATCACAAGGATTAAAACAAGCAAAATAAATCAAGAGTTTAGTTGTACATAGCAGATGAAGAATAATGATACAACACAGCAACAGGGATATAAAGTACTTTTTTTTAAATTCAAATAATGTTTGAGAAATTTTAACATACTAACTAATCCTTTAATTTCAACGTATATGCATGAAAAATTCCATATTTTATGACAGTAATTCCCAAAAAGTGTCATAACGTGTCTATATCCCTTTAAAAAATTCCTTAAATTTTTGCATTTTTAAAAAATTTCTTTTTTCCCCTAATCTGAAGATAATGACGTTATAGTATTAATTAAGAAACTTTGAATAAACACCATAAAATGCAAGAACTCGCAACTGCTACAAACAAAGCACGGCTTCTACAAACAAAGCGGCAACGCATTCAACACACTCAACGTGCTTGTTTGCAGCTCTCGTGCCTACAATGTTCGCCTGATGAAGGGTTGTGTCTTCTTTTGACCCGAAACAGTTGGTGCGAGTTCTTGCATTTTTTGGTATGTATTCAAAGTTTTGTAATTAATACTACAACTTCATTATCTTCAGATTAGGGGAAAAAAAGAAATTTTTAAAAAATGCAAAAATTTAAGAAATTTTTTAAGGTATAAAGAGACGTTATGACACTTTTTGGGGAAAACTGTCATAGAATATAGAATTTTTTATGCATATACGTTGAAATTAAAGGAATAGTAAGTATGTTAAAATTACTCAAACATTATTTGAATTGAAAAACAAAAGTAATTCATATCCCTATTCATGTGTTGTATCATTATTCGTCATCAGCTATGTAATTTTTACTTCTAAACGCTCGTACTGAGGTGATTTTTTATAATGACGTCATATTTTTTCTTTTTTAACTACACTATTTTAGAACGTTTACAGTACGTTTTCTGGAACGTTCTGAAAATGTGTATAACGTTTTGAAAACGTTCTAAAAACGTTTAGAACGTTCTGAGACCGTACACATAGAACGTTATCAGAACGCTTCTATAACACCGATGGTGATAGTTACACGTTCATTGAACGTTCTCTGAACCGTACTATTGTCCATTTTCAAGATGGACAAATAGACGTCTATAGCACGTTCAAAGGGAACGTTCTTAGAACGTGTTTGCAGAGCAATTTTTGAACGTCCAGAGAACGTTTCGGTGCTGCTTGGGTGGCAGCTACGATCTAATGTATCCTATATAAGTAAAATAATCATAATTAGAATTGTAGATATTCAAATTTAAAATTATTAAAGCGCCATCTGACAACATAAATTTACGATATCTACTCTTCAATTCTAATTCAAATAAGATTTAGAATGATATATTACTTTTGAAATTATGCTAATTAGAAACAGGGATACAAAAGTAATATAAACACTGTTACAAAAAGATTTCTGTCTGACGTTTCCGTGGTTTTCTCGGAAACTTACGTAATTCCGGTCTGAATACCGTTAAAAAGTCTTAGTACAAAATGTGAAAACGTTCTGGATTTTCCGTGGATTTTCCTGCTATACTGTAATTTTTCTTGTTTTTGTAAAACCTATATCTCAAAATCTAAATTGCACAGCTACACCATATTTTCCTTACTCAGATATACATTTCTGTGTATATCGGCCGAAAGGTGGCGTTGCTATGTTATAATTTTCCTTGTTTTTGGAAAAGCTATATCTCAAAACCTAATGTACACAACTTCACCATTTAAGCTGTGTTTCAAGAGCAAATGTGCATAGTTTCACAACTTTTTAATTTGTGTGTATATTGAACGAAAGAGTTTTTGTTATATATGTAAATCATGTCAGAAAACATAATTCATCAGCGTCGTCAAAAAAAAAAAAAATAAAGAAATAAAGAAATAAAGAAATAAAAATTCGTCTAGGGGGAGGGGGGTTCGACAATATTTAAAGAACCCGCAACATTCTGGGGGACGTAAAGGACCTAAACATTTAATTTCATAACGATCCGACCGTAAGTTTTGAAGTTGGACGGATCATTCAGGATATCCGGCAATATTTATAAGACTTGCATCATAAGGTTCTGTGGGGGCCTAGAGACCCTAAATTTTTACTCGTATAGCAATCCGACAGTAAGTTAAAAAGTTATCTGGATCGTCATGGATGGTCCGGCAATACTCCTTACACCCACACCATAAGGTTCTATGGGGTATAGAAGCCTTATATTTTTAATTTCATAGAGATACGACTATAAGTTTGAAAGCTAGGCGGATCGGCTTAAGTGCCCGGTAATATTCATTACACTCTCACCGTTCGGTTCTATGGGGTCTAGAGACCCTAAATTTTTAATAATTTCATAGCGATCCGACTGCAAGTTTAAAAGTTAGCCGGATCGCCATGCGGGTTCCGGCAATATTCGTGAGACCCCACCACTGTGTTTTATAGGGACTAGAGGCTATAAATTTTTAATTTTATAGTGATCCGGCCGTAAGTTTAATAGTTAGCAGGATCGCCATGGGGGTCTAAATATATTCATACGAGCCTCACCATTAGGTTCTATAGGGTCTAGACTTCCTAAATTTCCAATTTCATAGTGATCCGACAGTAAGTTTATAAGTTAGCCGGATCGCCGGTCTTGCAATATTCTTAGATTCTATGGGGTCTAAAAGCCCTATATACATTTTTTTTTTTTTTAGCGATCCGGCAGAAATTTTAAAAGTTATACGGATCGCCAAGGGGAAGTCTTGAAATACTCATTACACCCCTAACGTTAGGTGCTATGGTGTCAAAATACCGTACATTTTTAATTTCATAGAGATCCGACTGTAAATCCGTCTGTAGACGGTTCGTCATGGAAGGTCCGGCAATATTCCCTACAGCCCCACAATTAGGTTGTATCGGGTGGAGGCCCTAAATGTTTCTCCCCCCAAAACCTAATAATACCAATTTTCAACGCTGTATGTCTACATTTGTGCCCTTTAGCCCCTTCCTAATAATTTAACACTTGCGAAAGTATTCTCATTCTCTTTACCAAACGTGAAGATGTCTCTGTACGAAATCTCAGCGGCATACCTCAATTTGAAATATAGCAAAATAAAAAATAAAATTTAATCTTGCACCTTCTTTCGGTCAGGTGTGTTACTATAAATATTAAATTCCCAATAAAAATGTAACTGTTTTGTTTATTAACTCACGTTGATGAAATTTGAACTAGAGATGTCTAAACCGTACATTAATATCTGTGTTCGTAACTAAAAATTTAAAAAGTTTGAAAATTGGAATTTTTATTCCTACTTCAAAGAAGCCAAGTAATATCTTAATGAACAGAAAGCATTTCCTTTTGCATCTGCGACAAATGTGTAGGATTACACTAAGTATACATTAAAATTAAGTGGTGCCACCTAAATTTCATACTTTAGTTAATTTTAAAAAATCTAATTGTCGTGTCGAAAGACTGTTTGCTCTCCTGGATTTATACAAAAATCGCCCCTTTCATTTAATACCGAATTTTTAAAGATTTGACCGATATCTCTAATTTATTTGGGCCTTTAACGCTGCTTAAAGTCAGAATTGATTCATTTATTAATTGACATAGGTTGACGTTTTAAATAATATCTCCGCAACTAATTAACATTTTAAAATTCTGTTTTCATTATCCCCTCGGAAATGCTCCTGAGCATCCGTATGTCGTTCAATAGAGTCTGAACGTATAGAACAAAAGAGAACCATACAAATAGACAAAAATTTCCCTTTTTTATTTATTGTAAATTATTATTATTATTATTATTATTTATTTATTTATTTATTTTTTGAGGGGTGACTATAAAATGAGTTTATACCTTTTTTTCAGAATGTTTCTTGAAAAATATATTGTCCAGGGAAAAAGAAATACTTTTAATTTAATTTATTTTTTGGAATTCGCAAATTAAAAATAGCTTTTGAATAGGTAATTTGATTAAAAAAAAAAAAAAAAAAAAAAAAAAAAAGAAAGAAATGAATATGTTAATTTGAAAAATAAATAAATAATGTTTCCGAATCAATGTTCGATTCAATAATTGTGCAACTTTCTTATTTTATGCTATAATACTACAACAATCATGCTTTAAAAAGACATTTGTAATTTTAAAGCAAAACTTTTTTAAATTTCCTAAATTTAGAACTATCGCTTTAATTCAATTCTAAAATAAAGACTTTAATTTTCCAATCTTGTCAAATTAGAATATATATATATATATATTAAATGCGTTGTTAGTCATATGTCAATAAAAATGTCAATAAATATATGATTCTAACTATCTTTATTAAAAATAAATAAATATATATATAGATATGTATGTCTTTTTAAATATTTTTCCGCATTTTAAATTTACTTACTTGTATTAATATGCACATGCATAAATATACACCATGTCTATTCATAATTGCCTCTTACTGTTTACAGTACAACACTTTTTCTCCTCGATTTATTTTTATTACATATGCACCACTGGTACATACTTATTATAGCGGAAACACTAATATTTTTGTTTGAGTTGACTTGTTCTTAAATAAATTGAGTTGACTTGGTCGTAAATGATGACTTGTATGATGATGTTTTAACTTGTTCGTAAATAAACAGACAGTCTCCAGCCCATGAACATTCCAAAAAAGAACCCCCCCCCCCCCCTATTGAAAAAAAAAAAACTATTAGTCCAAACACGAAAGTCACGGTAAGATGATGATATATATCGCAGAGAACAAACATAGTAGCTTATTCAGGAACAGCATTCTATAGCTTTTTACAGAATCTCTCATTGGCAAATGTATAACTTCAGTGCAATTCACTTGAGTGCTCTTGATGAATTCAAATTCTATTCAGACTTTGAACTGTGCAGTTGATCATTGTATTTTAATTAGTGAAATTGTGGCTGTGTAGTGTGTAAGTAAACACTGTGTACTTGACTCTTATAGTACGAATGATTTGCTGGATTGTTACGAGAATAGTAGTTGATTAGTGAATTTTGTGGTACAAAAAACAGTTTAATTCGACTGTTTTTAAAATATTCATTAAATAATATGCATTCGTCAACCTGAGAAGTAGCCGTACCTACTTCATCTGCTTGCATTATACAAAATGTTCAGTTTAGTACTTCTATTAGTTCGAACTAAGTATTCTTTAGTTCTTCTTATAGGCTTTAGTTACAAGACATCAAATTTTTATTCAACTCGAATAAGAGGGGTATGGGTATTTCAAAGGAACTCACAAGTACTTTAACTTAAATAATTTAAAACTATTTTTAAAGAAATAATGCTCACCACTTGAAGCTTAATAACTTCTTTCGAGGGCTTGATTGGATACCTTTAGGCTGACGAGGATTGTTTTTCACGTCGAGATAACAACCGGACCGTAAATCGACACGACTCCTTATCTAATCCAAAACTAAACGGCTACACTTCTTTCCGCCACGACTAATCAACACTCGTAATAATTCAGCAATACTAACACATATCTTCTGCTACCACACTATATCATATTATCTGCCACACCATTCACCACGATGCAACTATCACACTATTTAAACGTCTTCAAAATAGACAACACCATTCACTTCATTTTACTCAGCTACTTTTTTTAAAACTAACCATATACAATCATCTTTCACAATCTATGTAGATACTAATTTCAATTTATCTAACTAGCGATCAATACGTAGACACTCCATGTTTACTTAAAATCACCTCTGTTTGACACTGCGGCTAGCAATTTCACCCTTATCATCCCAAAACTATGCTGGATCCAGTTAGAACTTCCCCAACATCATCCAACATTTAATCCCAACTTGACGCTATCACCTTCAATACTGACTTACTTCGGCGATCTTTATTTCCTCAACTCGACGCAACGTCTACCTCACAAACTAGAACACGATTATGTATTTATGAATTACTTTCTACACATAAAAGTGTCGACAACTTTCATAAAAATATCATTACGGGCTCTATTATTAAATTCTTTGAAATTTCTATGACGCTAGGGCATATATTATGGACAAAATCTTCGTATTTTATGTCATTAGGAATTAAATTTCTGTAAATATCTTTAAAATGGAAAGTGACAGAAAACCCCAAAAGGGTGGTGCACAACTAAATGTTACAACTAACCTATATACCGATTTTCAACGTTCTACATTCAACCATTTTTTAGTTATGCGAGATACGCACATCTATTCTTACACATACATTAATACAGGCGTCACGAAAAATTATGTAAAATCATAGATATCTCTAAAAAAAGAGCTTCTGTCAAGACCATAATTGAAGGTGTACAATTAGATGTCATGACAGTCACAAATATGAATTCACAACATTCTACGTTCATTCGTTTTTCAGCTATGAGAGATACGAAATCCATTTCGGAAAACGGGATTACAATACATTCTTACCTATATTAATAAAATCAGACTTTTGTCTATAAATTTCGAAGAATCCAATTCTTTAGCGATATCTTTACGTTTCACACATCGTGAAAGCTAAAAAGGACTACAGAAAATTTTGTGTGTGTGTAGGTCGTTGTGTCTATATGTCCGTAACGTTGCATTTGTACGGGTATCACGGGAGAACAGCTGTGCGGAATTCAACAAAACTTGGTAAAAATTTAGGTCTGTACTCAATTTAAAATCCATATACCACCATTTTGGCAATCCCCCCCCCTCCGTTTCTCCCTGAGGGGTACAAGAGGCAAAAACCCGTTTGTAAGCATAAATCAACTTCAAATTACTTCACGATGAAGAAATTGTACATGAATAGACTAGCCCTTTGCACAAAAAATCATTTGTTGCACCTCTAAAATTTTCAATTCTAAAGGGGGAGGTAGCGAAAAACTGAATTTCTGTTTGGGGATTTTTCGCAAATTCAGGATTTTAGAGTAGAATTTTACAAAAAAATGGTACAAAAATGCTGAAAACAGACATGCGACTTCTTTAGGATCTTTCCATAAACCGAATTTTGTTTTTTGTTTTTTTGGGATTTTCGATTTTAGGCGGACATAACGAAGGGACATATTCATGAACCCCCTTTTTAACACTAAATTTGTCGTGGGAAATCTCTGGGAACTGTCTTAACAAATTTTGGTACAGGGAATGTTTATATGTATCCGACACCTACACTAACAGGATTTTACGAAATTACCCCCCCCCCTTTTCCCCTTTGGGTGGACATGAGGCAAAAACATGCATTTAAGCATAACTCGGCTCCAAATTACTTCACGGTGTGAAGAAAAGTAGTAAGACTAGACATATGTCAAAGAAGAAAAAATATTTTGAGATTTTTATTATTTTTGACTTTTAAAGGGGGGGGGGGGAGGGGAAAGTCGATTTTCTGGGGAAAGTTTCGCAAATTTCGGAAAATTTGAGTAGAGCACTATTAAAGTTTGTAAAAATATGTTTAAGGCAGACACGCATCTTCTTTAGGCTAATTCCAATAAACCACTTTTTTTGGGGGGGGGGCGGGCTTTACAAGGGGGCAAATTTGAGATTCCCCCCCCCTTTTAGCGCTAAATTTGTGCTGGGAAATCTATTAGAGGACATATTATTATTACGGATCTTGGTGCGTAAATTTTTTTGCATGCATCCAACATCTTTTCTAACGGAATTTTACAAAATTCTCACTGTTTTCCACTTTGTGGCCTTGCCAATAAACACATTTACAAGGGTAAACTTGCTCCAAATTATCTCAGTATGATTAAATTTTATGTGTGTGTGGTTATGTTTACCAAAGCGCACTATAAAAGTATATTGTGAATTTTTTCTCTTCCTCACTTTTAAAGACAAGGAAACCTTTTACTGAGTATGTCTGCTTTAAATTCTCAGAGGAAAGTGATTTTTTTTTTTTCTTTTTTAATCTATCAATTAGTTATGCGTAACCTAATACACACACAAAAATGAGATTTTGCGAAATTTCTTTCTATTCCGCCTACGTGAGGGGGGGGGATACGTTTTCAATCTTTAATCTGCTCCAAATTATCTTACAAATGCAATTTTCAATTTCTGGTTCAGTTATGCGTATACAACATATAGTTTAAAAATATTTTGCGAAATCCCTTCCCCTTTCCACACTTTAAGAGCTAAACAAAAACACATTTTCAAACTAAACTCTGCTTCAAATCACCTCAAGAAGGTGATTTTTAATGAGTTGGTTGGTTATGTGTATGAAACCTGAACTTTAAAGGATTTTTTAATTACCAATCTGCTGGTGCGGACGGGGCAAAAAACATGTATTAAAGCTTAAATATACTTCAAATAACCTTAAAATGACGAATATTTGTGTATTTGTTGATTAAATGTAGTGGGATTTCGCGAAACCTCTAACTTATCCGCAGGGAGAGGGGGGGGGGAAGAAGAAAGCGGGTAAGATCGCTGCCAAATGCAGCAGGGATCCGGTCTCTTCCTATTGCGCTTGGGGAACCTCTACCGAACGTAGCGGGAAATTAAACTTAGGTTTCGACCGCATTTCTTTTTTTTTTTCTTTTATCTTTCTTTCTTTCTTTTCTTTTCTTTTCTTTTTTTTGATGTTATATTAAATGTAATATGGAATTCTGGAAATTCATTTAAATATAGTGACCAGCGAAGCGGGCAAAACCTGCCAATACTTTGTATGAAGAAGTAAAAAACGATCACTCAGTTTGCATATACACTAACGACTTTTCAATCCTTTCATCGTTTAAAATTGAATGTAATTTGCATCCTTGATAACTCCTTGATACAAAAGTAATACAGTGATGAAAAAGTGCATTTGTTAAAACTATACAGTCACACCACACTTATATACAATTAACTATGTACGGGAATTTACAGATGTAATATTATTTTTGCAACATTACATCTCGAAGTCGTTATTTTTGATTTTTCAAGTCTCGTACATATAAAAGTAATAAAATTACATAAAATAAATATATGAAGAAAATAATCACAGAAGAAAAAAAACTTTATATATACCTCTAATTAGTGATATATTTCCATGCATATAATATAAACGGAAACTAGGAAATACTAGTACTTATTGATGAAATTTAGAACAAATTTTCAGTTTCCTTTATCTTGTACAAATGAAATAGCTAACCCGCATGTGAACCATTATATGAACTGATATATTCCTTTTATTTCCAAATAAATGTCAATCAAAATATTATACGCTTTAAGCTAAATTTCATTAACTGTTAACGGCAGTTCTCAGAAGATTATAAGACAGTAACATCTTTCAAATGATCAGAATTAGTAACGCTTTTAAATCCGTGCCTCAACGCTTAATTGTTCCAAGAAATATATCAGATTAAATTATTTTTGATTCATTATTTATATCTACCATAATTATTTAACATTAATTATGATGTATTATTTTTTTTTGCGTTTATATTCACTATTTGCTTAATGAATGACTATGTGTTATTAAATTAAATTTGAAGAAAAAAAAATAATTTTATGCAAATATATTATTTTACTTTCATGAATTATCCATTTTTTTCTCTCTTTCCAATGAGGTAGAGAAAGTATTGTTTTAGGATCAAATTTTCGAACATGAGTTTTTGTTATATTTACACGTTTTGAAATCCCCTGAATCCGAAAATCATGTTTTCAGCGGTTGGTCGGTGTGTGTGTCTGTGTGTGTGCCAGTGTGTCTGCCTGCGCGTGTGTCTGTGTGTCTGTCTGTTATCAGCTTATCACAAGAACAAATGGTTGCAGAAAGTCCAAGCTTGGTATTCTAAATGTGTATGATATAGGAATGCTACACGAAGGTTTTCGTTGAGATGAAGCAAGTGGTTCGTGTACAGAGACACCCAAGATAATTCAAATACATTATGTCTATGGGGGAAAATGCAGGTAAGTAGAGTTTAACATCTATAGACTGCAGTAATCCAAATGAATTGAATATATATTTTTATATGCGTAAAAACATGCCTCATGTAGAATATTGTAGGGAAATCATTCACTGTTCATTTGCAGGGCTACACAAAACAACTAGATTATAGTACGACAATAGCTGAAAATTAACAGAAGTGTATTTTCAGGTTATGCCATGTATTATTACTATAGAATTATATTTAGGTGTTCCATGTGGTCTGTACATAATCTTCAAATTATAAACAGAGCTTCAAATGTTTAAGCGATAACGTTCTTTTTTACTGTTAGTGAAAGTGCTGTACTATAATATTTTACCATTTCCAGGAAAGCTGCTCGGGAATTGAAATGAAGTTCTCATAGACATATGGTAAATAATGTATGTTTTTAAACTAAATGTTCTTCGTTGGTTTTTTGCATATTTACACGTTTTGAGGCTTTCTGATTACCAAAGTCAATTTTTTTTTAACTTTTTATGTTTGTCTGTGTTTCTCAGAGTAACTTAAAAACAAACAATTTAAGAGATCCAAAAGCTGTATTCTCAAGTCAATATAAGTTTGTTGCTGGAAAAGTTTGATCAAGACTGATAATCTTTAAGGAATGTGAAAGTTGTCTAAATAGTTTTAAGCGAACATTTAATTTTAATAACAGATTTAAATTCTATGTAAATGAAGTTGCATTAATGAAACAGGGGTGTTGAAGGGAGCGGCAGCCCCCTTCACACAGAACTAATCTTCATATAATACTCTTCCGATGCCTAATTTGAATTGTTTAACATAGGTTTACACAACAGTATTCGTTATCTTACCTCTAAATCTCCAACCTGCATTTATAGTATTAAATTTCAGGGTAATAGACAGTCATGTGAGTGACGCACTAGATTATTATTATTCTTTTTTTTTACTTTTTTTTTTATTTATTTTATTTTATTTTATTTTATTTTATTTGCAAAGGCGCTTCTTCATTATACGTCATTGTCCCGCATGCATGAAAGATGGATGAGAATGGAGCATAAAGGAAAATCATATAAAACGGAAAAAAGAAAAGAGTATAAACCTCATAACAATGATAAGAAATATTTAAACCCTTTAAAATAAAATAACATGTGACATCTTAAGCATTGTAGAGATTTAGCCCCTATAAGTCAACTGCATCAGCTCTCTGTAATGATGATAGTATAAGTTTTCTACATTCAGTGGAGAGCACTTGGGCAAGTGATCTTTGTCCATCTGAAAGTTCTGTTTGCACAAAGTGCACAAAGGACTATTATATATAAAAATTCTTTGTAGATATTTAGCAAGACAATCATATCCGGTCCCCAAACGGAACGCCGCAACTGCGATGACATTGTATAATTGAATATTATCTAATTTAAACTGGATTACTCCAGTCAAATGATTTAGATACCTACAGTGAACATTTCATGTTTGTTAAACAATGTTAATATATTTTTTATAACATCTTTTGACAATTAAAATGACAACTGCGTCATTTTTAACATGAAATCTTCAGTTTTAAAAACACGGTTAAAATAATGTGGTAATAATACGATTAAATATTAAAATTTCAACTTTAATTACAATTTTTAACACGTTATGGTTTTTATGGGTTTTTTATATTTTTTTAATAGTTTTAAATATTTCACGTAAAACATTGTTTTCAATTAATATAGAGAAAAAATATAAGCAGTACGCATTAATAGAAAAAAGAATTTATCCATTCATATTTATACATTTTATCATTTATATATATATATATATATATTTTATCGAAAAGGAAGAAAAAATAAACATATTTAGTTTCTATATTTTGATCCAATCAGAAACAATAAAACATACATATTTTTAATGCGTTCTTGCAATGGTTTTTCTTTCAGTTCGAGAAATTACTATTAAAGATTTTATATAAAAGGATTCACTGATCAAGTTTTCATGTATTTATATATATATATATATATATATATATATATATATATATATATTTGGATTGTTTCAGAAATTTATATAACTGACTATATTTTAAAAATTAAATGGTACTACTTCTTTTTAAAAATATTTCACATCATTAAAACATAACGTATAATAATATGTTTTAATTAAATATTTAATACAGAGTCAAGTCATTTTTTAAAAATGTTATAATAAATAAAATTTATGTAAATTTATTTTATTTGATTTTTTGCTCTTTTTTATATAAAAATATGTTTAATTATACTAAAAAAACAATAATTAAATTATAACTTCTTTTTATTGTAAAATACAAAATATCATACAATGTTGATTAATTATAGCAAGTCTTTAAAAAAATTTTGTAAAAGAAGAAAATTCTAAATATTTTTACATTTTCTATTATGTATTTTAAAAAAGTGTAAAAAGTATATTTTCTATGTTGAAAGAAACAAGAATTTATGTAATTTTGCAGATAATTTTAAATTGAAAGCCCCTATTTTCAGTAGAAAGTAGTTGAGTGATTCCCTTGAACTAATATTGAAATTTTTATTATTGTATTACCTGTAAATAATAGATAATGTAATGTTTTGGGTCAAAATTTTAAAATTGATATTTTACTTTATTTACACGTTTTGGGGTAATTTGAATCTAAAAAGCAAACTTTTAGAGGTTGTTCAGTTTGTATTTGAGCCTGTTGTTAGAATTAATCAAAAATTAATATCAGCAATAAATTCAAATTCGTTATCACATGGGAATGCTGGTTGATGCATTTGTAGAAATCAATTAAAGGGTAAAAAAAAAAAAAAAAATATGTAAATACATTAAATCGGAAGTAACAATTTCTGATGGTTGCAATGTAATATATTTAGACTGCACTAAGCAATATTAAATTAACATATATCCTTTATATTCACAAGAATATGTAATACTGATAATTAATATTATATTTTAATACTAATATTATAATTATGTAAATACATTAAATCTGAAGTAACAATTTCTGATGGTTGCAATGCAATATATTTAGACTACACTAAGCAAAATTAAACTAACATATATACTTTATATTCACAAGAATATGTTAATACTAATAATTAATATTATATTTTAATACTAATATTATAATTATGTAAATACATTAAATCTGAAGTAACAATTTCTGATGGTTGCAGTGTAATACATTTAGACTGCACTAAACAAAATTAAATTAACATACATTCTTTATATTCACAAGAATATATTTCAATGGAAACATGGTACAGAAATTACTTATTTATAACGTGTAGTGCCATACAAAAGAAATCTGACATTTTCTTGTTGTGTTTGGTAATGACTAAAAACTTATTTCAAGTCATGTCATGCAAATGCTTTCTTTATATATGCTCGTCAAAGTTAAAGTGCATTTTTCGGTATGTATGCGATACATAAAAATATACAGCGATACTGAGAACTATTACAAAAAATTTTAGAGAATGGTTTGGACAGAAATACTCTGCGAAATAATTACAAATAAATTTTAAAGCATTGTAAAATCTACAAATGTTTTATGAATGCAATTACAATATTAAACCGGTGAATGCAAGAGGCAGAAGCAATATTACATGCATATTTTTTTACAAAGTAAAAATGTTTTAAAACGGATTTTATTTTATTTAATGAGCCTATGGAATATTGTTTAAAATTCTGTGTAAAATGTTCAGTTACATGTCTTAAATTTAAAATTGTAATCACATAACATAGAAATGTAGGGTAAGAGAAATTAGTGGTTGTTAGTTGTTGCTCTATCTTATTCTAATCGGAAACTCCGAACCTAGCTAGTAATACTACCAAAATTTAAGACGACAGAAAGCGGTTTTTGTTTTAGAAAAGTACCATAAATAGTGGAAGTACAACATAGATTGACAAAATGAAAACAGACAGCAGCACCAACAAACATATTGAATTTTGTTCCGGATCGTTCCTTGATCCAGTATCCCAGAAGAATAATTTTGATAAAAAGTCGGAGAATATTGTGACTACCAGATTTAACGTGTACCAGTCGCCATCAGTGTACACGACAGTGTATCATCAGTGTACCATCAGTGTATCATCAGATGTACGATCAGTGTACATCAGTGCCTTTGGCCGGATCGAGTATCAAATCTACAATCTTTCAAATACAAACCAGGTGCTCTAACAGACAAGACTACCATGATAAATAGATTATAAGACTTCTTCACACACCATAAATTTTAAGCCAGCACAACCAATTTCGAAAGGACGTAGCCTTCCTTCATCAGGTGCAAAAAAACACGTGCTACACGTGCCCGGCCCTCGGGCCGGGTTCGGGCCGAAATTTTCAATTTGCTCTCCGGCCGAGCCGGGATCAGGCTTAAAATTTTTTTGTAGGCTCGGGCCGGGCCGGGCTTGGGCTCAATATTTTTGTGTGTACTCGGGCTGCGCCGGGCCTGGAGGAAATTTAAAGCCCGAGCTCGGCCCGGCCCGATTCTTTTTCCAGATTCCTCGTTAATCAACGAAAAAGGAAAATGATAAAATACTTTTTCAGTCATTTATTTTGCATAATTTTACAGTCTGCTATGTTACATAAAATTTTATTTTGTTAAAAGATGTCTGTAACTTTAATTTAATTGTCTATCAGCTTGTGTGTTCGTGATCTGATTTTTCGCAAATATTTTAAACATGTCTCGAAATTAATATATTTTATTTAAAGTAATATTAGATGGTTTCCATTTCAAAATAATATGCATGTTACTACCAGTTTGCGTGCATGTAACAAACAAAAGAAATTAGATACGTTACTCTATATAAAGCTTTGTTTTCAATGGTCTGTAGTGTTTAGGTGGTATGAAGGCTATAAAAATCCTTCCGCTGCAACTTTTTCTCTAAGGCTTCTTTTTCTTTTGTCTGGGGCACTGGATAAAAGTAGTATCATTTCTAGCATGTGCAAAAGCATCTTTTCAATTGAATATGGTTGGATTAGCATTAGAGTTTTTCTTGCCGGAACAAAGGAAAGATTTGGATACATTACGGTATATAACAGGAAGTGGTTGAAAGTGTATTTTTAGTACTATTAACCATTTTAAATATCATCCTATATTGTTTTAGAATGCTAATATTTTCGATTTGACTTTCTGTCTGTCTTTGTGCCATCTGTACGTCTGCAATAATGAAATACTGTTTATATATATATATCTTGTAAACATTCAGCAGTTTTGTTAAAGAACGTTCTATTGCTTAGCTATATAAAACCTCTGCAAGACACATACTAAAAATCTTTTTCGTAGAAAAGCTTTTTTTTTTTGTCCGGGCCGTACACTAGTAAAAAAGAAACAAAGCTGGGCCGGGCCGGGCCTGGGCCTAATTTTTCGATTTCATACCGGGCCGGGCCGGGTAAGCAAACCTTTCCAACGGGCCGGGCCTTAAAATTTCGGCCCGTGCAGACCTCTAAGAGGAGCAACACAAACAACCAATAGGAAGCACCATGCGAGACATTTCAGAGAGGAACACATACACATACACAAAAACAAAAGGAGGGAGGGAAGGAATAATCAATTAATTTTTTTTTTTTTAATTTTATTTAATTAATATTATACTGAGAAGTAAATTTAATAAAATTTATTTATTATTATTATTAATATTATTATTATTTTTTTATATATAATTTAGAATTATTTAATTATAACAATTATTATGTTATAAACATAATGAAGGAAATTATTTAATAGAATTAAACAAATTTTTCCAGGCTGTAGACAGCAAAGTGGAATCAGAATTTTCATTGACAATTTCATCTCGATTAAGGTAAATAGCTAAATTTTCCATAAAATCCAGTTCGGAAACGCGTTTAGCATGGAAGATAAATTTGGCACTCTTAAAATTAAAACAATGATCAAATTCCCAACTGTGCTTTGCAATAGAAGATTTAGAAATTTCTTGATTAACAACATACCGAGAATGTTCACGTAAACGGCATTCAAGATTTCATTTAGTTTGACTAATATAAGATAAATCACAATTATTACAAGGGACATTATAGATATCCCACTTATGAAGAGATAAATCACAATTATTACAAGGGACATTATAGATACCCCACTTATGAAGTTGTTCAGATGGTTCTACCATGTATCTATCATGGTCTGAGCGCCAGATTTGATTATTTTTTTTTAAACTGATTACCATATAGATGTGCAATTGTTTTCCTCTGTTCGATTTTACGAAATCGTTCCTCGTGATATTTTTTAAATGCACATTTTAAATCATTTGGAATACTTTAATAATTCACTGCAAAATGAAATCTTGTAGACAATTTATGTTAAAAATTCACGATATTTACATTCCTATCGATGTCAGATGTCTGTCAAAACTGTCAAGCCCTAATGAGAAAAATTAAAACCTAGGAATTTTCAAACTGAAGATTACAATTAATTATACTTTACCCTATAAACCATTTAAAGCTTTCTTGATTTTCTAATATTTATTAAAATTTCAAAATGTTTTATTTTAAGAGTGTTTCATCCTACACGAAATAGTGACATGTTTGTTGATAGTTAAATTTCAGTTCTTTGTAATTTAATCATATTTTAAATTATGTCAATTATTATTAAGAAAATTTAAAATAAACTTGGTAATTATAAAGTACTAAGTTATTTGTATTTTTTCCGTGCTCAGAATTGTAATCACAGAGGTTAATCGACAAGCAAATCACCTAACTGGAAATGTATGTCTTATTCACGAAATCTGCAGAATTTCAATTTAATCATTTAATACAGCATTTTTTTCAACACAAGCATGGAAAATATATGTACATATATATATATACGTATCTGTTCAATGTCTAATTTAATTCTATGTTTCCATGTTTCGTTAAGTGATATTTTTATTTATAAATAATCTAATATCACATTCATAATAAAACATTACGCACACGAACTTCTGGGTACTTTTCTTTTATAACCACCCCATACATAGAAAGATATTATGAAAGCTTTTCTAAAACGGAAATTAAAAATTTACAAGTTTTATTAAAATGCTTTGTGATACTTTTACAGCTAGAATTAACAGTAATTGATTAATATATTTTATAGAGTGACACACATGGATTCTTCATGTACTTCGCATCACCCATTATATATTATTTATTTATTTTTATTTATTTATTTATTTATTTTTACTTTCTCTATTACCCATATATATATGATAGAGAAAGATTGCTTTTGCATCATAATTTTTGAAATTGATTTTTTGTTATAGTTACACGTTTTGACGTCCTTTAAACCCTAAAATCAGATTTTAGAGGTTGCTCTGTGTGCTGAATGTGAGTTATCAGCATATCTCACGAACAAATAGTAGCATAAAACTTAAAATCGGTAATCCACATAGGTATCCTGTAGGGATGCTAAACTAAACTTTTCTTTGAGATCATGTTACTGGTTCGTGTAAAGGGGCATTAGACAGAATTCAAATACATTACATCTATAGGTAATATATTTGACAGATTAGGTTTAACATATATAGCCTGCACTAAGTAAAGTGAAAGGCATATAATTTTTTTCATATGCATAGAAGCATGTATTGTGTAGAATATGCTATGACAATCATTCAGCATTAGTTCACAGAGCTACCCAAAAAAAACTATAATATAGTGTGTTATTTCTACTTGTAAATTGCTGGAAGTGCATTTTAGGTTGCGCTTCATGTCATTACTATTGAACTATATTTCAGTGAACAATGTAGTGTGTACATAATTTATAGAAGAAATATAGGACTATTAATAATTAAGCGAAGACATTTTTTTCTTAAATGCAATTAGTGAATGTGCTTTAATTTATTTTACCATGTTGAGGAAAACTGCTTAGGAATCAAAATTAATTCCTGATACCCATAAGGTAAATAAAGTATTTTTTCAAGGTTTGGTGCGGTTGAAAGTGGTCTCAATAACTTGGAAGAACTCTTGAATAACAGCCTTGAATTCTCTATGTATGTAGGTACTAGATATTAAAACTGGAATGTTGAGGAGGAGGAGACGGTAGTATCACTCACATAGAATTATTGGTTAAATAAAACTATTCCTAAAGTACATATATAAAGTGATCCTAAAATATATTGCTTGCAATATAGTATACACAACGGTACAGTCGTTATTGTAATTTGAAATGGGCGGAGCTTTATCTTGTAATCGTGTAAACACCATGAATACAATATGTTATAATAAGTGAATAAGTGTACGTAAATGAGAACTTTTTTCCGGTGTGAATGCTGTATATCGTCTTCGTTAGATGAAAAGCGGTACTTTCATGCATGTGAAAAATTCAGCCATTTTGACTCAGACGACAAACGATTAATAAAATTTTAGAGTTTTTTTTTTTTTTTTTTTTTTTTTTCAAAATATGTAAAAAAAAAAAAAAAAAAAAAAAAAAAAATAGATATGTGTTAATATTTGATAATTTATTAGCCTGCTAATGAAAAATATCGTTTAAATGTAATTTTTCTTTATTATTCAATGCAACTTATGATTAGGCTTGGTTTAACATATATGCAATAGGCAAACATTGATATAAGAAATATAGCTGAATATGCATTGTTAACATCGAAATATTAAATAAACATGTTATGGTATTATGGCTATCGAAATTTTATTTAGGCACAAACATTTTGTAATATAAAATACATTTTTGTTCGTGCTTGAAATACTGAAATGAACTATAATATTGAACCACGAAATTAAACTATAAAAAAAAAAAAAAAAAAAAAAAAAATACAATTTTCAAATACATTTTAGCTTAGGAATTAAAAGTTTTGTTTCAATTTCAAACTTTGTTGATAGTCTCTAATAAATTTTCATAAAAAAAAAAAAAAACTTAATTAGGACCGAGAAAAAGCAAACTAGTATGTTGTGGCCACCACAAGACTTTCTTCTATATTTACCTATACATATTCAATCAGTAACAATATTAAAAAAAAAAAAAAAAGTACGATTTTTTTTTTTTCTAAGTTTTTTTTTTTTTTTTTTTTTTTTGTTAAAAGTGAAAAAAATCGATAACTTTGTTTTAAATTATCACAGATTTATAGTTCAACCATTCGTTTTAAAGGTATTGACGAGACCTTTCGAAAGATACCCATCTTGAAAATTTATCCCCCCCGGGGGGGTACTTCTCCCCCAGGGGGGGAAGCGATGCCCCCCCATGCAGAAATTTTTTTTCCTAGTTACATACTACTATTATCAATAATTCATATTAATTTTACAATCACAAGTTTAAAACAACTCTAATTATGCACATTTATACGAATTTTTGTCCTATGCTGCCATGTTAAAAATTTAGATAAAATGCTATCACAGCGCCACCTGTTGAGCTATTGATCCCCAAACATAATCAGCTCCAGTTTATGTCGGGGACCAACTAAATACCAAGTTTGGTTAAATTTCGTTAAAAAAAAAAAAAAATTGCGATATTTTTCTAAGTTTTTTTTTGTTAAAAGTAAAAAAAATCGATAACTTTGGTTTAAATTATCACAGATTTATCGTTCAACCATTCGTTTTAAAGGTATTGACGAGATCTTTCGAAAGATACCCATCTTGAAATTTTGCCCCCCCCGGGTGGGAACTTCCCCCCCCGGTGGGGGGGCAACCGATGCCCCCACATGCACAAAAATTTTTTCCAAGTTAACTACTACTATTATCAACGAGACCTTTCGAAAGATACCCATCTTGAAAATTTACTTCCCCGGGGGGGGATTTTCCCCCCCAGGGGGGGAACCGATGCCCCCCCATGCACAAAATTTTTTTCCTAGCTAACTACTACTATTATCAATAAATCCTATTAATTTTACAATCACAAGTGTAAAATAACTCTCTTTATGCCCATTTATACGGAATTTTGTCCTATGCTGCCATGTTAAAAATTTGCATAAAATGCGATCACAACGCCACCTATTGAGCGATTGATCCCAAAATCTAATCAGCACCAGTTTATGTCAGGGTGCAACTAAATACCAAGTTTGGTTAAGTTTCATTCATTGGTTCGTGAGATACAGCGTCCACAAAAAAATGATACAGACAGACAGACAGACAGACAGACAGACAGACAGACATTTTTTAAAAACTATTAATTCGTGTTCTCCATATCCCAAAACATGTAAATCCATCAAAAAATGGACTTCGAAAATTTTCGCGAATCCAATACTTTCTCTATATTACATATAGAAGAAAGTAAAAAAGTACGATTTTTTTTTTTCTAAGTTTTTTTTTTTTTTTTTTTTGTTAAAAGTGAAAAAAATCGATAACTTTGTTTTAAATTATCACAGATTTATAGTTCAACCATTCGTTTTAAAGGTATTGACGAGACCTTTCGAAAGATACCCATCTTGAAAATTTATCCCCCCCGGGGGGGTACTTCCCCCCCAGGGGGGGAAGCGATGCCCCCCCATGCAGAAATTTTTTTTCCTAGTTACATACTACTATTATCAATAATTCATATTAATTTTACAATCACAAGTTTAAAACAACTCTAATTATGCACATTTATACGAATTTTTGTCCTATGCTGCCATGTTAAAAATTTAGATAAAATGCTATCACAGCGCCACCTGTTGAGCTATTGATCCCCAAACATAATCAGCTCCAGTTTATGTCGGGGACCAACTAAATACCAAGTTTGGTTAAATTTCGTTAAAAAAAAAAAAAAAAAAAAAAAAAAAAAAATGCGATTTTTTTTCTAAGTTTAGTTTTGTTAAAACAAAAAAAAATCGATAACTTTGGTTTAAATTACCACAGATTTATCGTTCAACCATTCGTTTTAAAGGTATTGACGAGATCTTTCGAAAGATACCCATCTTGAAATTTTGCCCCCCCGGGTGGGAACTTCCCCCCCCCCGGTGGGGGGGCAACCGATGCCCCCACATGCACAAAAATTTTTTCCTAGTTAACTACTACTATTATCAACCTGATCTTTCGAAAGATACCCAATGTGAAAATTTACCCCCCCTGGGGGGGTATTTTTCCCCTAGGGGGGGAAGCGATGCCCCCCCATGCAGAAAATTTTTTTCCTAGTTACATACTACTATTATCAATAATTCATATTAATTTTACAATCACAAGTTTAAAACAACTCTAATTATGCACATTTATACGAATTTTTGTCCTATGCTGCCATGTTAAAAATTTAGATAAAATGCTATCACAGCGCCACCTGTTGAGCTATTGATCCCCAAACATAATCAGCTCCAGTTTATGTCGGGGACCAACTAAATACCAAGTTTGGTTAAATTTCGTTAAAAAAAAAAAAAAAAAAAAATTGCGATATTTTTCTAAGTTTTTTTTTGTTAAAAGTAAAAAAAATCGATAACTTTGGTTTAAATTATCACAGATTTATCGTTCAACCATTCGTTTTAAAGGTATTGACGAGATCTTTCGAAAGATACCCATCTTGAAATTTTGCTCCCCCGGGTGGGAACTTCCCCCCCCGGTGGGGGGGCAACCGATGCCCCCACATGCACAAAAATTTTTTCCAAGTTAACTACTACTATTATCAACGAGACCTTTCGAAAGATACCTATCTTGAAAATTTACTTCCCCGGGGGGGGATTTTCCCCCCCAGGGGGGGAACCGATGCCCCCCCATGCACAAAATTTTTTTCCTAGCTAACTACTACTATTATCAATAAATCCTATTAATTTTACAATCACAAGTGTAAAATAACTCTCTTTATGCCCATTTATACGGAATTTTGTCCTATGCTGCCATGTTAAAAATTTGCATAAAATGCGATCACAACGCCACCTATTGAGCGATTGATCCCAATATCTAATCAGCACCAGTTTATGTCAGGGTGCAACTAAATACCAAGTTTGGTTAAGTTTCATTCATTGGTTCGTGAGATACAGCGTCCACAAAAAAATGATACAGACAGACAGACAGACAGACAGACAGACAGACAGACAGACAGACAGACAGACAGACATTTTTTAAAAACTATTAATTCGTGTTCTCCATATCCCAAAACATGTAAATCCATCAAAAAATGGACTTCGAAAATTTTCGCGAATCCAATACTTTCTCTATATTACATATAGAAGAAAGTAAAAATCGCAAACTTTGAAACTAAATATTTCTGCTACGTTTTCTTTTTTTTTTTTTTGATGCACAGAAGTGAACCTTTTTGTATTACTTTTGCTAGGATGAGTGTCAACTTTTGTTAAAGATTTTTGGGATTTGATGACTGTAAAAAAACTTATTTTTTGAAATTTTGAAAAAAAAAAAAAAAAAAAAAAAAAAAATATTAAATTTAAACATGCCATATTGTAAGTGTTCATTTTTACTTTCTTTTATATGTAATATAGAGAAAGTATTGGATTCGTAAAAATTTTCTACCTCGGGTTTTTGATGAATTTACACGTTTTGAGAGCTGTAGAACACGATTTGATCCTTTTTAGAAAATGTCTGTCTGTCTGTCTGTCAGTCTGTCTGTGTGTGTGTGTGACAAAATTTTGTGGCAACTGTATCTCAGGAACTACTGCACAGAATTTCATACAAATTAGTATGTAGTTGCACCTTGACATAAGTTAGTGCCTATCAACTTTTGGTAAAAATTGTCTTACAGGTTGCGTTGCCATCCCGCTTTTTCTAAATTTTTAACATGGTGATATAGGACAAAATTTTGTATAAATGTGCATAAAGAGAATTATTTTTTAGTAATCATTATGAAATTTACAAGAATTATTTATAATAGAGGTAGTCAACTGGGGAAAAAATTTTGTATGCGTAGGAGCCTCGTGAACCCCCCTGGTGGGGAAATCCCCCCTCGAGAGGAGTAAATTTTAAGGATGGGTATCTTTCGAAAGGTCTCGTCAATACCTTTAAAACGAATGGTTGAACTATAAATCTGTGATAATTTAAAACGAAGTGATCGATTTTTTTTACTTTTAACAAAAAGTAACTTAGAAAAAAAATCGTATTTTTATTTATTTTTTTATTTTTTTATTTTTTTTAACGAAATTTAACCAGACTTGGTATTTAGTTGGCCCCTGACATAGACTGGGGCTGATTAGATTTGGAGATCAATCACTCAACAGGTGGTGCTGTGATCGTATTTTACTTTCTTCTATATGTAATATAGAGAAAGTATTGGATTCGCAAAAATTTTCGACCTCCGTTTTTTGACGGATCTACACGTTTTAGGATGTCCTGAACACGAATTGATAGTTTTTAAAAAATGTCTGTCTGTCTGTCTGTCTGTCTGTCTGTGTGCCTGTATCATTTTTTGTGGACGCTGTATCTCAGGAACCAATGAATGAAATTTAACCAAACTTGGTATTTAGTTGCACCCTGACATGAACTGGTGCCCATTAGATTTGGGGATCAATAGCTCAACAGGTGGCGCTGTGATCGCATTTTATGCAAATTTTTAACATGGCAGCATAGGACAAAATTCCGTATAAATGGGCATAATGAGAGTTATTTTAAACTTGTGATTGTAAAATTAATATGAATTATTGATAATAATAGTAGTTAACTAGGAAAAAAAATTTGTGCATGGGGGGGCATCGGTTCCCCCCCCCCTGGGGGGGAAGTACCCTCCCGGGGGGGGGTTAAATTTTGAAGATGGGTATAATTCGAAAGATCTCGTCAATACCTTTAAAACGAATGATTGAACCATAAATCTGTGATAATTTAAAACAAAGTTATCGATTTTTTTTTACTTTTAACAAAAAAAAAAAAAAAAAAAAAAAAAACCTTAGAAAAAAATTCGCATTTTTTTTTTTTTTTTTTAAATATTGTTAGTGATTGAATATGTATTAATTTTTACAAAAAAAAAAAAAAAAAAAAAATAGAAAAAAAAACGGTTTTTTTTTTTTAAATATTGTTACTGATTGAATATGTATAGGAAAATATAGAAGAAAGTCTTGTGGTGGCCACAACATACTAGTTTTCTAAATTTTTAACATGGCAGTATAGGACAAAATTTCGTATAAATGTACATAATGGGCGTTATTCTTAACCTGTGATTGTGAAATTAATATGAATTATTGATAATAGTAGTAGTTAATTAGGAAAAAAATCTCGGTCATCGCTTCCCCCCCCCAGGGGAATGTACCCCCCGGGAGGAGGGAGGGGGGTAAATTTTCAAGATGGGTATCTTTCGAAAGGTCTCATCAATATCTTTAAAACGAATGGTTGAAGTATAAATATGTGATAATTTAAACAAAGTTATCGATTTTTTTTTTTTTTTTTTTTTTTACAAAAAAAAACTTTGAAAAAAAATCGCATTTTTTTTTTTTTTTTTTTTTTTTTTTTAATATTGTTACTGCGTGAATTTGTATAGGAAAATATAGAAGAAAGTCTTGTGGTGGCCACAACATACTAGTTTAAAATGCGTAATTAGAAATATATGTCTGTAACAACGACTGCGGAGATAAAAGTCTACTACCGAATTTGCTTTGCACACTATATACAGAAATGCCAAATTTTTTATTTAATCTGGATTATTTTTAGTCCCATATTTATTTCGCACCACATTCTTTTGAGAATAAATTTATTTTACATATGACCAAGATAAAAAAAGAACTTTTTACACTTTAATAAAAGTGATGTAAAATAAAGGCGGGGCTGGAAGTACTCCAGAATAAATGTTGGCAGCTATGTGCAGTCATTCGCAGAAGTTTAAGACCACCCATAGAAAAATCAGATTTAAGGGAATTCCGCAAAAGTAACATACATGTTTTACATGTAAAAGAACAAAACAGACTGAACGTATTTCCTTACTGTAATTAAAGTCAGTATTTTTTAGGACCTCCTTTGTTTTTAATAACTTGTGCAATCCTCTTAGGCATGCTATAAATAAGAGACTTGTAGTAAGCTTTAGAAATGTCTGTGCATCAGACATGCTTTATTGGTCAAGAAGTGCCGTAGCCTGTAGAAGTTGATGGTTGCTTTTCGACGACTTTATTTTTTTACAATACACAACAGATACTCTATTGGATTCAAATCTAGGCTGTTACATGTCCAGTCAAGCATTTTGACTTTCTGTGTCCTCAGATATTTCTTGACAATTTCTCCCTGTGACACGGAGCACCATCGTGCATAAAAATTGAACATTTATGAACACGCATGTGAAGCTCCAACTTCTCACGTAACAAATTAAGGTATCGCTTTTCGATCATAGTGGTTTTAGGTGGCACAAAATATAGACTAGCAGAACCGAGCACAGACATTGCACCCCATATCATTTGGCTTGGAGGATGTTTCACAGTTTTAATCGAATATCTCTCATCATATCTTTTTCCCCTTGGGCGGCGAACACTTGTAGCACGTGCAGAAAATTGCTGCACGCTTGACTCATCCGAAAATAAGACCTTACTCCTTTGCTGTGCTGTCCAATTCTGATATTGTCTCGCGAAAGTTCTTTTTCATACTTGGAGTAAGTTGAGGTTTCCTTGCAGGTTTATGGGATGATAAACCAAAACCTTTGGCCAAATGACTTGAAATAACATTCAAACTGACGTCAGTGTCTTTTGCAGCCAGGAATGTCTAATCGTATTGCAGGAGGTTCTTGGATCTCGTGCGACTATCTTTCTTATCACATGATCATCACGTGCACTCGTTTTTTTAGGGAGAGCGTTTCTACAGTCCACAAATTTTCTTCAAATTTTAAATTTACTAATCTAAAATTTCGAAAAAAAAATTTTTTTTTTCCACTTTCGGTTTGTTCTATTTCCTCATTCAGGGGTTTATTACATTTATTTTATTTACTTTGTTGCATACATTCTGTAATTATTTATATTATGGTATTTTCTAAATTAGTTTGAAGTAGTTTTATGTTTTTTATTTATTTATTTTATTTTTTTTAATTCTGTCTGCTATATATGACAGTTTTCAATTCAGTCAAAGGTGGTTTTCTCTTTGGTGAGAAGTTGGGGGCTAAGGATATTAGCTAATTACTACTATACTTTCAGAAACTTCTTTTTTACCCCTACAATGAGGCACCTCCCTTATAAAGACCTCTGTTTTTTTTTTTTTTTTTTTTTTTTTTTTTTTTTTTTTTTTGGGGGGGGGGGGTATTTCATTTCATTCATTTCATAAATTATGTCTATATATATATATGTATGCGTGCGTGTATAAATAGTAGATAGATAGATATATAGATAGCTATAAATATAGATATATATAATTGTATGAATTACTTCACATTTGCAGTATCTTTGTTCTGTATATTTTTTTGTCAAATCAGTGACTAATATGTTTATATACTAACGGGATGCAAACACAAATTAAAGTAACACTAGTATTATAATAATATTTTAGATAATCTTATACCTTATTAAATGCCTACAAAGGACACAATTTCATTCAAAAAACGTAAGAAACAATCTTTAAATTGAAACTGTTTGTTTTTCTGAGAAATATAAATACAAAGTTAGAATATAGATTTTTTTTTTTTTTTTTTTTTTTTTTTTTTAAGAGGAATCTCTCTTTCAAGTTTTATATTTCTGATTTATATTCCAATACAAACATTCCACTTCCGAGTAAGGATTCTTTTCATTCCTTTTTTTTTCAAGCATTTTCATAGAAATTTGTATTTGAATATTTTAGGAACAACATACTTTTAAATTAACGTTTATTTTAAAAATATTAGAGGGAATCCTAAGATACATGCATCCTAAGTAAAATGACTTCATTATTATTATTATTATTATTATTATTATAAGACAAAATATAAAGGTAAAACTCATTTATAGTACAAAATATTGTTTTAATTCCAAAATCCCTTAAAACTAGTACTTCTGGAGAATACCCAAGTAGCACTTTCTGTATAATGCCTCCAAACTAAGTTTACGTCATGGTGGAATCGGACGATTTCATCCAATCAACACTTCTCTGTAATATCTATAGGGTGGTGGGATTTAGCTCTAATCGGCCAATCTTCCATGACGTAAAGCTCATTTCGGAGGCATTATTATAGGTGGTGTTAACCCTTTATCGACGGGAGGCGCAAGCACGAGCTCAAACAATATATGAAATCTTATGAACATACAATATCATTTTGTGCGAAAAAGTACATTTTCTAAAACGTTACAGTGGCTCAAAGGTGTGATATCCAGTGGTGAACAAGAAAACGCTTAACCACACCAGTTTGCTGAACCGGAAATGAGTGCGTTTCATGCTGCCATTTAAACGTGGCAATCGGTGTGAAATGGTTAACTGAAGAGGTGGTGACATTCCCTCTGCAGAGGATCAAAATTGTCATGACATTCTCAGAATAATCCTTAAGGGTGAATCACAGACCGTCGCCAATTAACCGATTCATACTTATAGGGCATTGTTAAACCCACTCAATTCAACATAACTCAACCCTATAAACTGCGTTAGAGCTTGCAGATTGTACTTTGGTACGTAATCTTTAATAGAGTGATTAGAAAGAAAATAAACAAAAAATCCGATGAGCAAAGAAATCTCCAACCAATAGTTTTATTTGTTTGTCATTTTATTCTGGTACAGCTAGATAAATTTTCGTTGAAAAATAACGTTCATGCCTCAGGCAGTAAGCATAATATAAAGTTTAAAAATATCCAAGTTTTGTCTCACTTCTTCCTTTTCTTTTCTTTTCTTTTCTTTTTTTTTTTTTTTAATATAAAAGAGTATTTACACTTGAAATTTATATTAAATCGGACCAACTGAATATTTGCTGTATATTTCTAGAAATTATTTATAATAATGGCTTTTGAGTTAAACGCTTTTAAAAAATTTAGTATTTAAAAAGAATACAAAACCAAATCAATAACTGAATTACTTACTCATATATTCGTTTTATGAGGTTTAACTTCTTTCTATCTCGTAGATCGCAGACTACAATAACGAACAAACGTATTATAAAATGGTGGACAGCGAGGTGACTTCAAATAAACATAAAATTAATTGCAGCGTCCTATATGCATACAAATTTTAAGTGGTGGTCCGTCACTAGCCTAATAATTTGTAGTCGCAACACGAAAAACATGATGTTGGCCGTATGGTGGTGGCCTGCATAAGACCAACTGCATTTATGCCCCTTCTAGGCCACCGACCTTGTTTTTGTAGGCCTCTATCACTGCTGGATTAACTAAAGGCAAGTACAGGGGGCCACATGTAGGCCAATTCGAGTGTACTATTATAAGAGTTGCTGGGAACACACAATAAATCTAAATTTTAGGAAAAATCATTGGAGTATTTCGGATAAAAATGAAACTTTAGCCATTTTTTCCCAGGCGAAACGCAGGTTACCAGTAAACATCAATAGTTCGGAAGAGCAAGGCACTTCAGATTGAATTGTAAACTTAAGAAGCCTCCTAAATCATTTTTTTTTTCAAAATCAATCAAATAATTTTTAATGAAACCACGTCTCTGCCATATTTTACCACAGATGAAGTGAAGATTAAAATTCCACGCTAATTTTCATGAAGATGAAGATAAGCCAGATGTGTTTCTCATGCTAAAAAATTCTTAATGCTACATTTTTATCAAAACCATTACAGTTATTTACCAGAAAACCAATTTTCTCCCATTCCTTGCAACAGACAGAATGAGGATTAACTGTGAACGTTGACTTTCTTGAAGATGAAGAAAATTCAGTTTGAGTTGTCATCTGTAAAAAGCCAAAAACGTAAAAATATTTTTAAATCTTTCAAGCGATATCCAAGCGCAAAATGGTCAAACGTTTCTGCTATATTTTGCCCTGGTTGAGAGAGTATTAAAACAGAAATAAATGCTGATTCTCCTGAAAATGAGACTATGTCAAATGGGTTTCCCATTTAAAATAAATAAGCAAATAAATGAATAAATATTTTTAATTGCTCTTCTCTTAAATAAACCCGTAACTGAATATACTAAGTTTTTTCGATCCAATTTCGAGAAAATCAGGTTTCTATTAGGGGGACCGGAAAATAATGTCGTTTTGAATTAATAAAATGAAACCGGAAAATTTTGTTTAACAGTGTTTACATGGTACTTTACAAATAACCATCTTATAAGTTACCTAAGAATATCTTAAATTTTATCCAGGATAAATTTCCGATGTCAGTATTTTAATTCAAAATGACATTATTTTCCGGTCCCCCTAATACTATATTTTGAAACGGACGGAAAAGAGTTAAAAATGACACTATATTTCGTGCTGTCATTTTGATTTAATTTCTAAAAAACATCTAATCATGAGTTTTTATAAAATTCTTTTGAGCGTTTTCCGAGAGAACCAATTATCTCCCATATTTTGCAAAGGACATCGTAAAGGTTAACAGGAAATGCTAAGAATAATGAAGGCAAGTCAAATTATTTGTCTTCTCGTTGAAGCCTTACGTTTTTAAAAGTAACATTAGATCCATTTCTTCTCCTATATTTTGCAGCATTCGGAGTAAGAAACAACAAAACCTGATTTTCCCGAAGTTAAAAATAAAAGAGATGAGTTTGCCGTCTCAAAAACCTTTATTTCTAAGTTTTTATTAAATTCATTTCAATAATTCTTGTGAAAACGAAGTTTTTGTCATATTTTCTAAAATCATGAGCAATGGTTAAAGTTGAACGTTAATTTTCCTGACTGTGAGAATAAATCATATGTGTTTGTCACTTTAAGGAACCCATAACGAAAGTGTTTTTCAAAATCATTTGATTTATTTCTAGGAAAACCAGGTTTGTGTCATATTTTGCACCTGGTCTAGTGAGGGTATATCGGAAACCTAATTTCCTAATGATGAGTGCAATAAGTTAAATTGCGTCATCCTTTTCCAAGTATACCCGATTTTTGCCATATTTTAAAACCTGTGGATAAAAGGCTAAAAGGAAACGCGAATTTATCTGAAGTGAAGATAAGGTTAATTGATTTTTTGTTTGCACATACACACAATATATATATATAAATATATATATATAGCCATTTTTGAGTAAATCGAATTGTTGCCACACTTTACAACCGACGGCCAGCGGATAAAGTGATCACATCGAACGCGAATCTTCCTAAATATGAGAAGAAGTCCAGTTGATTTTTCTTATTAAATAACCTCTATCCTCAAACTTGTATCAAAATCATTATATTCATAATTATGTAAAAACAATTTTGTCACATTTAGCAACTGGGGAACAAAGGTTTTTCCTGGACATCTAGTTTTCCTGAAGTCGTAGATAAGTTCAATTAATTTTTCCACCCAAAAGACTCTTAATCGAAATTTTTCATCAGAATCGGTGTATCTGCTTACGAATAAACACCGAATTGTTACTGTGTTTTACAATTGGTAGTTAAATGGTTTACAGCAAATGCAATTCATCCTGAAATTGAGGATAAGTCCAATCGACTTTTCTCCTCGAAAAATAACTTAATCGTAATCTTTCATCAAAATCGTTATATTCATGTAATAAAAAACAATACTCTGGCATATTTTGCGATAAATAGGTATAGGGTTAACAGTGAACGCGAATTTTGCTAAAGATGTGGATAAGTTCAATTAAATTTTCATAAAATTCCCTTAACGGTCCTCTTCACTTACCGTCGTTGGAAGCCCGAGCCAATGTTATTCTATGGGGAAATTTTCTTTACGAATAACTTATTAACTAATACATATTTTGAGATTCTGTTTTTACGTTCAGAAAATTCCCAACTGTTAAATTGACAGATCTTTTTTAAAAATGTATTTTTTAGTTTTTAATATTTTATTTTGAAATTGCAAAATGAAAAAAATTCACATATTGAAGATTCGTATTTTTGCAGCTATAAAATAAAATATAAAAAAATAAAAAAATATATATTTATTAAAAAGTCCGTCAATTTAACAGCTGGGAATTTTCAGAATGTGAAAACAGAATTAAAAAATACGTATTAGTTAATAAGTTATTCGTAAAAAAAAATTTCCATAGAATAACATTAGCTTCGGCTTCCGGCGGTGGTGAGTGAAGAGGGCCCTCAACTCCACACTTTCATCAAAATCATTTGAGCCGTTTCCGAGGAATCCAAGACATATATGTAGCAAATCACTGGATTAAATCGTGTCATATAAGCTAAGGATAATTTTTTGCGAGACTACAAACTATAATCAAGGAAATATAACGGACTCATTCAAAAATTACGAAAAAAATTGCCCTTTTTAAATTATAATACATAGAACACCCTAGTGCAAAGCCAATTTTTGGAAACTTGTCATACTACATTACACACTAAATACTGCGAGCAGGATTCAAAAATGTTAAATACCTTATGAAAAACGAACATTTTTTACTAAACAATTTTTAACTACGCATGCTCAAGCTTTAACGAAATTTTATTTAGGTATATTAATAGCCAAAAATATTGAGTTACTTATATGAAAACCCCAAATAAATATCGTGTAAATTAAAGAAATATACGTCTGTGATAGTATGAACTCATATTCGGTTCCTCGTAAAATAAGCTCTAAAGTATCAGATGTTTAGCTCACATTTTTATTTGGTTCAATCAAGGACAATACAGTGTTTGTTAAATGTAAATAACTATTTACAAACCTCATATCATATTAATTTATTTTTAGAGGAAATTAAACTCTGTACTTTCCATCCGACAACTTTTTGGATTTCCACGATATATATACCGGGTGATTCAAAATAGATGTTACAGCGATTATCTCGTAAAATAAGAAAGATAAAAACATATTTTCAATTACAAAATTGGTGCAAAATAAGGGCAGATTTCAAATATGGCATTTTTTATACAAGGGGCTGTATACATGTTAAAATACGAAATTTAATTTTTATTCGGTCCCTCAGACCATATGACTTATATTTAGAAAAATATTCTCCACGCTCTAAGAAGAAGAAAAAATCATCACTCCAAGTCAAAATCTCGCTGAGTTATTGCAGTTTGAAAAGATGACTTACACCATTTTATTTTCAATTTTGGCATTTATTTTTCAACGCCAAAGGGCTCACTTTAGGGGGTTGTCTATGAGATGAAAAAAATTAAAAAAACATACTTCATTTAAAAATACCAACTAAAATCATTCAAACACACGAAATCAAGTGTTTTAAGAACTTAATGCAAATGTACATTATTCCGTATTGTTAAAAATATTAAATTTTTTAGGGGGTTACCTGCAAATTAAAACATGTTAAGAGAGGAAGAAAATTAAGTGACTAGAAAAACCGTACGAAATTTTCTCATATTATTTCTTTTTACCACTTTCCATCATGGTTAAAAATTTTTAATGACTTTGGCTCTTTAATAATTCCAACAAGGTTAAAAAGAGTTGATGACTTTGGTTTGTCTGTCTGTCCATCCGTTTTCCTGTCTGTCCGCGCTCTAACTCCCGTGAATATTCGTGGAATTTCCTGAAACTGAAAAGTGTTATTTGAGTTCGCTATTGGATGTTCCTTATTGAAAATGGAGTGAATAGCTCTGCTAGCTTGTGTACAGGGACACTCGAAAATATTCCAAAGCATTGTATTCTATCAAAAGTATTTTTATAAACCATATTTTAATACCTTTAATTTACACATATATTAATAAAATTGAAATATGTTATTCAAATTTACTATTGGATATTTTCTGTTGAAAATAAAATAAATACCATTACTGGTTTGTATACAGGGATACGCGAAAGTGTTCCAAAGTATTGTATTCTATGAAAGATATTTCTATAAACCAAATTTAATTACTTTGCATAAATCTTAATAAAATTGAAATACGTTATTCATATGCACAAAAGAATGCTTTCTATACTGTACCGATTTCCAGGGCTCAAAAAAATATACTGCAACGTTAAAGGTTGTTGTTGGGCATTTGCTGGAATTGGCATTTTCTTTTACATTAAACGTTTTCTAACAACATTTAACTGTGAATATGATTTCAGTTTGCATATTATTTTTGTCTGACTGTCCATCTGTCTTTCTGTCCGTCTGCCCGCAGCCAGAGTCCGTAAATATTTTCAGAAATTTTAAAAATTATATATGTTATTCAGGTTTACTATGGAATACTCCCTATTGAAAATGACATTTATAGGTGCTCTACAATTGGTTTATGTTCAGGAACGCACAAAAAATGTCAAAGCATTACGTTTTGGAACAGATATTTTTATAAATTACATTTAAATAAATTTCTACTGCAAAAATCATAAAGAAATTCATATTTATTGATAATATTGTTAAATAATTTTTTTGCATGGAATATGATATGGTATTAATGTACAATTCTATGCCAAGGGGGTTACTGTCCTACTGTTTAATTATAGTGGTACATTTATCAAAAAAAAAAAAAAAATCAAGTCTGTTATTAATTTCCTGGATTTTACAAATCTTGATCAACTTTCCAAGTGGCAACTAGATATGGAATCTAAAACAACAAATTTGAATTTCCTACAGTTATCTGTTGTTAAAATTTGCTGAAAATTCATATACATGCAGATCAGCCCACTAAAAGCTTGACTATTGTATTCAGGAGGCAACAAAACGTGATATTATACAGAAAAAAATCGATCTCCAAAAAAGTACTTCTACAGTATGGGTATAAGAAATTAATTTTCCGTTCTGTGTCAGCAGTGTTCTTCGAAATAAAAGAAATTCAGCAAAGCAGTTACGTCAATTACTTTTAATAATAATAATAATAATAAAATACTTTACCTTAATTTTGGGTAGCCTCCTATACTGTCTATTAACTAGGTACAACACTATGTAAAACACGTTTCACAAAATGAAATACTCTTCCAGCAATTCCCAAGTATAGCTCCAATATATCCAAATACTCTGAGTAATCCCGTGAACGAATGATGAATAACTGCTATACCACAATCAACACAAAACATACTTTTATGCGTATAAAATATCTGTCCTTTTCATTTTGTATAGGGCAGCCTATAGATGCCACACTGTACATATGAGAAATTTCTCTCACAGACGTAATGAATTTGAATTCTCTTGGATGTCCCTGTACACAACCCTTTGTCTGATCGCAATGAATAGCTTAGTGTATGATACGGATTTAGACTATCGAATTTGGACTTCATACTACTATTTGTTCTTTAGATATGCTAATAACACACACACAATGAGAAAGAGAGAGAGACCAACCACTAAAAACATGATTTTTGAATTCAGAAGATCTGGAAACATGCAAATATAACAAAAGCTAATTTTCGGAAATTTGACTCAAAAACAATACTTTCTCTATACCATGTATATGGGTAAGAGAGTGCATAAAGGAAAAGAAAGAAATATGGATTTGAAAATTCCTTTTTAGTACATAAATTAGTCATAAATTTTATTTGTTAAATTTTAAATGAGTATTTTCGTGTGTATTCACTAGGGGAAAAAGAGACATCCCCCTCCACACGCTGATCAGTCTATGCCTTATTACAAAAGTTATAGAAATTACAATTTCTCACTTTTGATACAACCCTTTAAGACTTGGCGAAAAATGATAGAATTTTAAAACTGCAATAACTCAGCGAAATTTTCACTTAGAAACATGGTCTTTTTTCTTCTTAGAATGAGGAAAATATTTTTCTAAATATAAGTCATATGATAGCAGGGACCATATAAAAATTAAATTTCGTATTTAATATGCATACAGCATTTCTTACAAAAAATGTCATATTTGAAATCTATTCTTAATTTGCATCAATTTTGTAATTGGAAGTATGTTTCTATCTATCTTAGTTTACGAGATAATCGCTGTAACATCTATTTTGAATCACCCGGTATATATATATATATATTGGGGGGAGGGTGACTTAGCCCACCAAATTATAGCGATTTTAATGGTTGTGATTCAGATAAAATTTTATCAAAATTGGGTTATCCCAGCTAAAAAATTCTGCAGTTTTTCCGCAGCAAAACCCCAAAACTGTAGAACTTCTGCAGTATTTCAAATAATGTGCTTTTAACTTTAAAAAAACTGCAGAATTTATGAAGTAAAGTTCACGACTTAATAAAAACTGCAGAGTTTTTAAAGTGAAGTTCACGACTTAATAAAAACTGCAGCGATTTTAAAGTAATGTTTATGACTTAATAAAAACTGCAGCGATTTTAAAGTAAAGGTCACGACTTAATAAAAACTGCAGAATTCTTAAAGAAGTGATGTGACTTCAAAAATATCGCAGACTTTTCACAGTTAACTTGATGAGAAGTGGTAACTATAAAACAACTGCATTTTTATAAAAATTTGCGAAGAATAGTATTAAATATTAATAATAATAATATATAAAAAAAAAAGCTGCATTTTTGTAAGGGCGGGTTATAGACTCCGAAATTTCTAAATTATGTCAAAGGCAGAATTTAGTTTAGTACGAAAGACTGATAATTTCAATCTGTAAAATTTTTATTTTTAATTTATTTTTTATCTAATTTTTTGACCGTAAAACTGAGCCACGTACTTTTTACTTTCTCTTACCCATAAGGTAGAGAAAGTATTGTTTTTGGGTCAAATTTTCTAATGTAAGATTTTGTTATATTTACACGTTTTGAGATCGACTGAATACGAAAATCATGTTTTTAGTGGTTGGTCTGTGTGTATGTCTGTGTGTGTGTCTGTCTGTTATCAGCATATCTCAGGAACAAATAGTAGCAGATATTCCAAATTTGGTATTCTAAATGTGTATCATATAGGGATGCTACAGTAAGCTTTTCGTTAAGATCAAGCAAATGGTTCGTGTACAGGGACAATCAAGAGAATTCTAATACATTACGTATGGGGGAAATTGCAGGTAAGTAGAGTTTACGTCTATAGACTGAACAGGGGAGCAGCCAACGCTCACCGCTCGAAGAGCGGTGTTGAGCACTTCTAGAACCGAAGTTCACGTGGGCTGTCCCGAGAAGAACCCCTACAGACCTGCCTGACGTTTATTTAAAAAGCAAGACGGTTTTACATAGGCATCGCCAGGCAATGAAGCCTTACCGCGACAAGGGGCGATGGAAAACAACATAGAATGAGTACATGGTCATCGCCTGGCTGAAAGCCACCTCGCGACATTGGATGATGTTAATTTTAGATGGATTACGTCTATAGACTGCACTAAACCAAATGAAACGAATATATATTTTTTGTAATAGCGATAGTCAGCTGGGAAAAAAAAAATTATGTGTGTAGGAGCCTCGCCTCCCCCCCCCTCCCTGGGGGGGGGAAGTCCCCCTCGAGGGTAGTAAATTTTCATGATGGGTATCTTTCAAAAGAGCTCGCCAACACCTTTAAAACGAATGGTTGAACCATCAACCTGCGATAATTTAAAACAAAGTTATCTATTTTTTTTTTACTTTTAACGAAAAAAACTTACGAAATATTTTTTTTTTTATTTATTGAGAATAAAATGGACTTTTTTTTTGGATATTTAGTGTTATACTACTTCTCTAATATGGAAATCGTCTGCATTATCATAAAAGGTAATTTCTTAAATAATAATTTTAATAAATTATTTTTTAAAAACAGAATTATTTTTTAATAGAACAATTAATTTCTATATAAATGTAGGTGCATTAATGAAAGGAGGGGGGGGGGTGAGTGGGGCGGTAGCCCCCCTCACATAAACTAATTATGATATAAAACTCTTCCGAAGCCTAATTTGAATTGTTTAACACAGGTTTACATAACAGTACTCGTTAATCTGCAACCTGTATTTATAGTATTAAATTTCAGGGTGAGAGAAAGTCGTGTGAGTGACACACCGAAAAAATGACTGAATTATAAATGACTGAAATGAATTACAAATGAAGTGTTTCCACCTAAATTTCATACTTTAGTTAATTCTAAAATAAACTAATTGTCGTGTCGAAAAACTGTTTGCACACATGGGTTCAGAAAAATCGCCCCTTTCGTTTGGTACTGAATTTGTAACAATAGAAATGATATTTCTAATGTGTTTTCGGATTTATATAAAACTGGTCTACAAAAAATAGATTGAAACTTAACAGTCCTCCCCAAACAGTTTCGTTAAGATTTTTGAATAACTAAGCCTCATTATGCATTTTTATATACAATTTTGCCCTTTAAAATGTTCGAATAAAATTCGATGTTTTGATAGAATTTTAAAATATTCCCCTTTTTTACTTTCTCTTACCCGTAGGGTCGAGAAAGTATTGTTTTAGGGTCAAATTTTCGAACGGGAGTTTTTGTTATATTTACATGTTCTGAGGTCATCTGAATACGAAAATCATGTTTTTAGCGAATGGTGTGTGTGTCTGTCTGTTATCAGCATATCTCAAGAACAAATAGTAGCAGAAATTCCAAACTCGGTTTTCTAAACGTGTATTATATAGGGATGTTACACTAAGCTTTTCGTTGAGATGAAGCAAATGGTTCGTGTACAGGGACACTCAGAAGTATTCAAATACATTACTTCTATGGGGGAAATTGCAGGTAAGTAGAGTTTAACATCTATAGACTGCACTAAACCAAATGAAACTAATATATATTTTTTGTAATAGAGATAGTCAACAGGGAAAAAAATGTGTATGTAGGAGCCTCGCCTCTCCCCCCTCGAGGGGAGTAAATTTTCATGATGGGTATCTTTCAAAAGAGCTCGCCAATACCTTTAAAACGAAAGGTTGAACCATCGATCTGCGATAATTTAAAACAAAGTTATCGATTTTTTTTTTTACTTTTAACGAAAAAAAAGTTTTTTTTTTTTTTAAATATTTAGAATAAAATGGACTTTTTTTTTTGGATAAATTGGTGTGATACTACTACTATTTTTTAAAAACAGAATTATTTTTTAACTACCGAATTATTTTTTAACTACCAAATTAAATTCTATATAAATGTAAGTGCAATAATGAAATGGGGGGTTGAGGGGGATGACAAGACTTTCTTCTGTGTGATTTTACACAAAATTCTTGCTAGACAAATTATTTATTAAATTATTGAATTATTTTCCATTATGAATGCAGATGAATTTTATCTGACGGAAGTATACCACTAAATGCCGAAAGAAAGTCAATTTTTTGCCAATATCAAAAGAAATCCTTTTTTTTCTAGGGGTTTTTTTTTTCTTTCGTTAAAAAATGAAAAAATCGATAACTTAGTTTTAAATTATCACAGATCTATAGTTACACCATTCGTTATAAAGGTATTGACGAGATCTTTCGAAAGGTACCTACATATTTAAATTTTCCAACCCCCCCCCCCAAGGAAGGAAGGGATGTTTCCACATGCACAATTGTTTTCCCTAGTTTACTACTACTGTTATCAATAATTCAGAATAGCTTTACGATCACACGTTAAAAATAACTCCCATTATGTACATTTACACGAAATTTTGTCCTATACTGCCACGTTAAAAATTTAAGGAAAATACAATGCCACCTGCTGAGCGATTGATCCCCAAATCCAATCAGCACTAGTTTATGTTAGGGTCCAACTAAATACCAAGTTTGGTTAAATTTCGTTCGTTGGCTCGTGAGATACAGCGCCCGAAATATTTGTGATACACACAGGCAGACAGATATTTTTTAAAATCAGACAAATCGTGTTCAGGAAATCCCAAAATATACAAATCCATCGAAAATTGGAGTTCGAAAATTTTCACGAATCCAATACTTTCTCTATATGCAGTCGGTCGCAAAATTATCCGAGCACTAGCGAAAATTCCTATGTAAAAAAAAAGTACACTTAATGCTGTTTTGTTAAATAAATCCTTGTCGAATCATGTGCTTGGACTGACTAAGAACAGAATTCGAGAAGGGTTTATTTAACAAAACTGTATAAGTGTACTTTTTTTACATAGGAATCTTTGCTAGTGCTCGGATACTTTTGCTGCTGATTGTATTATACTATAGAAGAAAGTAATAAGACATGGCGACAAAAGCAATACTAAAAAAAAATTAAACAACTATCAATTTTAAATCATAAATTGCCACAAAAGTTTTACTAAAAAAAAAAAAAAATGATTATGCAGAAAATAATAATAACAAAAGTGAGGACTGTCCCCACAATACGATGACGTTTGGTGCCCTTATCCTAGAATTGATAGTGGCAAATAAGTTTGTTTCATGATCCAATTATCTTTTTGAATAAGCATTTTAATTTTTGTTTTAATTACACAGTACCGACTGTGTAAGGTATATTTTTAAATAATCCTTTCAATTTTTTATTTAACAAACGCAGGAGATGTTGAACAACTCAACTTACAGAAACAAACATTTGTTTACTACTACGAAATTCTACGAAACGATCGCGTGCTTTTTCGAACGTGTTGTTATGTCAGGTATAGTGTAATACATTATTAAAGTTATTACGAGATAAATAATTTAAGTAAAATTGCATTTTAAAGAATATAAAAATTTAATAAATGGAATTTGATGCGCCTGGAAGTTAGTGCTGACCATGGTAGTACAATCCTCTTTCTACCTTCATGGTGCGGACTTATCAGGTATTTGTTATTTACTCCCTTCTCGCTAAAGAATTTAGCGAAGATAAGTTTCTGAATCGAAATCTTTTTCTTCTTTTTTTAATTTCAATTGTGTTTTAAATAAATAATAATATTAAATTTCCTGTAATACATTTTAAAAAAAAAAGGTCTATTCTATTTCCCAGTAGTAAGAAAGTGTAGTATGTCAGCGAACGCTGCAAATTGTTTAAAGTTCTGCAGATCAATTTAACAGCTAAAGAAAGAAATGTTTAGTGTTAAAAATATACATATAATTTGTTTTATCTCTCTGGATTAGTACTGTGTTTGTTAGTCTTAATTTTTTTTTCTATTTACATGCAGTTGCAAATTTTACTGTTGTTTTTTGAGAGGCCAGGCTTAGTTCGGCAGATGATTTTCAGATATTTATATTATTTTGCTGTAGTTAGATTCAGAAAATTGTGCTACTGGGCTGTATTTAACTTTTTATTCAGTAAATTAATATTTCAAAAAATTTGAATAGAGCAATGAACTCTTAAGTATTATTATTTTTAGAAATTATAGATACAGGTAACTTTGCCCCTTTTTAATATGTTTTTCATTTCTGCTTGCATGCATGTAGTGTATTTATTTGTTTAGTTCATTTCTGTATTGTGGTTTGTGAGTTTCTAAACTAAGTGTTCTGTTTTTTTGTTTCTTTTTATTTCCTTTTTTAAATTCCCTAAAAATATATGAAATTATGATAAAACTCACCTCCTGTGTTTCCCATTTTTATGTGAAAGGTTTTTCATTTCAAGATTATTGATTTTTATGAATAATCTGTTTTTGAACCAAAACATTTAATAAATTGGCCCCAAAAGTGTCATTGTAATTAAACTTTTGCTTTAAACAACTTTCTGCAGTTAAAACGGGCAAGTGGATGTGCCACCAAATTAGCTATACAGACGATTGCGATTCTTGAGATGCACTTGCCCATTTTAGCTTATAGGGACTGTTTAGAGTTGAAATTTAATTGAAACCATCTTGTAAGTATATAGATAAGTTAGTGACGCATGCAATAATTTATTAAAACAAAAACTAAAGGCTAAGCTTTACTATTGGGCTCCCATTGGCGATTCAGTGTATCGACAATTTTTAATAGTAACCTTTTTGTATTGAAACTTTGCTTAACTGTCTTGGAACGTTGTTTCTCTTTTTGTGCCGATAATTTCTAAAAATAATAATACTTAAGAGCTCATTGCTCTATTCAACCTTAAAATTATCTTACTGAATAAAAAGTCAAATTTTCATTTAATTAAAATTCATGAAAAATCAAATACAGCCCAGTAGCAGAATTTTCTGAATCTAACTACAGCAAAATAATATAAATATCTGAAAATCATATGCCGAACTAAGCCTGGTGTCTGTAAAAACAACAGTAAAATTTGCAACTGCATGTAATTATAATAAAAATAAATTAAGACTATGCAACAAGGACAGTAATCTATAGAGATAATGCAAATTATATGTATATTGTTAACCCTAAACATTTCTTTCTTTAGCTGTTAAATTGATATGCAGAACTTTATTAAACAATTTGCAGCGCTTACTGCCATACTACGCTTTTACTACTACTGGAAATAGAATAGAGGCTTATTTTTAAATGTATTACAGGGAATTTAATATTATTATTTATTTTAAACACAATTGAAATTAAAAAAAGAAGAAAAAGATTTCTATTCACACACTTACCTCTGTTGAATTCTTTAACAAATACCTGATCAGTCCACACTAACTTCCCAGCGCATTAATTTTCATTTATTAAATTTTTATATTCTTTTAAATGGAATTTTACTTAGAATTATTTATCTCGTAATAACTTTTATTATGTATTTCACTATACCAGACATAACAACACGTTTCTAAGTAAAGCTTTTGTTGCAATTTATGATTTAAAATTGAAGATTGTGCTGCACATTTTTTTAGTATTGCTTTTGTTGCCATTTCTTATTTTGAAATTTTAGTCATCTCAATCTCGTCAATTTGTCCCCACATTTGTTTAGAAAATTTGGTACCTTTTTTTTTCTATAAATAAGTTGGATGACAAAAAAAACAGAGTCGGAAATGAGTTTTTTTTTTTTTTTTTTTTCTGTGTACGTGAGTATGTTATATTTCATTTAAATACATTTTAAATATTTGATCATTTTTTAAAATCATTTATATTAAAAGTTAATAAAAAAAGGAATATTTTAAAAGTTCAATCAAATCTTCGAATTTAATTCGAACATTTCAGTTTTCTTAGCATGGCCAGTCATAGGGCAAAATTGTATATAAAAATGCATAATGAGGCTTTGTTATTCAAAAATATTAACGAAACTTTTTGTTAGGATGGAGAACTATTAGAATTTGAATTTTATTAGAACATTGAATTTTATATTTAGACAAGATATTTTAAATATAATTATAATCATATTCTATACAGCTGTACCGAGTACTCGGTATATACTCGGCCTATTTGCCGAGTACTGGGTACTCGCAAATTTAGGCTATGTATTCGGCCAATACCAAGTAGTTGTGGGAATTTCACTATTTTTATGCATTATTGAAAAAAATGTGTTAGAGAGATATTTATTTTATAACTAAAAAAATATGAATATATAATTACAGAGTCATTATAATTAAAATTTTTGCTATAACAGCTTTCTGCAGTTAAGACGGGCTGTTACCAAACTTAGTATAGAGATGATTCATCATATGAGCTTTCAATTATAATTATCTTGTATGAATGTGCATTATTTTATAAAAACTTAGTACATAAAATTGTATCTATAAGTCAGACAAAAATAAAATAATTTAGAAAGAAAAAAGAACCTCTATGTAATATTAACATTAAAATTTTCGTTATACATGTGTGCAAATAAAAGTAAGACAATTCCAAATCGGTAAGAAAAGATTGATTTTGAATTTTATACTATAAAATAACATAAAAAAAACTATCACGTATTCGGATATTTTCTACTGTTGAGCAAAAGGTGTGTTTATTTAGTATTTTAACAACAACAACAACAAAAATGTTAAAAGAGGAGGGGGCATTTAACCGAGTAAAGGCTTTTATGACTTTTTACGTTATATATATAAAAAGTAAATACACTAAAACACTAATTGAAACATATTTTCCTAATCAAATCTGTTGTTTTGCCAATTATGGCCCAAAACCACCTGTCATTTTGCATTTCTACGATCTAAAGATTAATGAAGCCCAGGGGTGCAGAAAATGTTCAAACCTCGGAAATTTCCCCCAAACACAGTATAAATTTCCCTCAATAATGAAAAATCTACTTTGCTATACAAAGTCATTTGTTCTTCTATGTAATAAATCTTTAAGAGAATAAGTATACAGTGTAACATAAAAATATCGCTGTTAGTGTATATGCACTTCAAAGTAGCAAAATTGTTATTTTTGATTTACATTTTTATTTTCTCTTAAAAAAATAATCAAAATTTCCCCAGTCAGTTTAAATTTCCCCCGAACCTTGTTTGGGCGTTCGGACATATTCTGCAGCTGCACCCCTGATGAAGCCTATCATGTTTGAATGAAATTATAAAATATTTTAATGTTCCCCTTTCATATGTGGATTTCATGTATCTTAAATTAAGCCTTAGTGACTAGTAAGTTTTATATTCACTAAGAATTATCTGAGGATGATAATTTCGCATCTAAAAAAGATGTTAAGATTAAAGTTATCAGTTATGTTTTTAGTAATCCACTATGCTGAAAGTATCAAAATATTTATAGCAATGAACCTAATTATGTATATACACTACTAAAGTTCTGGGCTAAGCTTTACTATATGGCACCCATTGCTTATTGCCGTGGCCGATGTTTGGATCACGTGATATGATGGTGATTCGAGACCCGAATCAGAGTATCGATACTTTTTTTCTGTTGTATCGAAATGGAACAAAAGGATCTTCAATTGTTAAAGATCGTTTATATCTTCTCTTCTACCTTTTTTAAAGCCACCGCGGTATATGTAAGTAAGATTAATTCTAGATTTTACTGTTTATAAATGATTTTACAAAGTTTAAAACAAAATTTTTTCAGTGTATTTTTATATATTGTTTAATAAATTTATGAAGAAAAAAAAGGGTAGGGCATAATAGTCATTGCTTCAGTACAGATTTTTTTCATGCATCGTGATTTAATCAGGTGCATTCAATGATTATTTATTTATTTATAATGCTTGCATATCGATCTACCATCGGAATACTCACCGTTACAGTACATATTTCATGCATTTTCTGATTCATGCTCCTCGAAATAGGGGTGTCCAGTGATGTTTGTTTTTGATTTTAATGCTTGCGAAGCAAGCATACAGCAGCTAGTGTACTGATCGCGGCTTATACAAATTTTCATGCATTTACTGATTCATGCATTGCTAATTAGGGGTATTTAGTGATGTTTTTTATTTTTTGTTTTAATGCTCGCGAAGCGAGCAAACAGCAGAAAACATAGTGACCGTGGTTCCATGAATTTTCATGCTTTTACTGATTCATGCTCCACGAATTAAGGGCGTCCAGTGATGTTTTTTTTGTCTTAATGCTTGCAAAGCGAGCAAACAGCAGAAAACATAGTGAAACATTAAAAAAAAAGGCTGAAAAACTAAATGTACAACGCCTGCTATCAATACAGTTCATAAAAATTATTTTTTATAGCTGCATCATGTTAAGACTTTATCAGCCTGCTACATTTTTCTATTCTTGAAATTTTTTCTTACTGGGTAAGTAAAATAATCATTTATTTTCTAAAATTTAGTTTTAAATGTTTCATAATAATGAAAAGTATTGTTTCATGACATTTTGATTCGATTCACGACGTTGTGAAACAATTCGCAGTACCGACTAACAAACCGAATCAAAACAACATCATACCATGTGATCAAAACATCGGCAACAGCAATAAGCAATGGGTGCCGTATAGTAAAGCTGGTTCCAAGTTCTGCATGAAAGCATGCTGTTTACCATTTACTAAATTTTATGTTCAAAAGCCTTTTTTTTTTAATTTCAAGATGTGCACATTTCTTTATATATATCCATCAATTATTCTCTCTTACAACTAGTCGGCTACTCGGTACTCGGCCGAGAACTCGATATTCGGCTACTCGGTGCAGCACTAATATTCTAGTTTTAATTTAATTATGTATGCAGTGAAAACCTGGTCTATCATTCCCGCATTGATAATTTTATTTCTATGGTCCCTGCACAAATTATATTTATATAATGTTAATTAAACCCACATGTATCGTGCTTCAAAAAGTCGTTTTCTTGCATTCATTGTTGTAAAGTTTTTCTTCTGACTCAAAAATTTTCTCATGAAGGTCAAGCGGTTCTGTACAAATTGGATACTTTGTGCATCGTAAAATAACTCTCTTCTCCATTTCCATGAAGGATCAAAATTGTGATGCCATGTCTGTGTTTCTTTATTCATTACTATTTACTATAATTTCAGCATACCACGAAATAATCTCTTTATTTTAGCAAGTGCAGTTAAGTGCAGAAAAATGAGGAACAATACTAAACAGAAAGGCAAGAAAATGATGCTTATTATGCAGATGAAGCATTGTTGCGTGTAGCAAAGAATGTGTACAAAATTTAGTGATAATATTTGCATAAATCAAGATATTGCAACATGCGGTATCCTAAAGTATAGAAGAAATGTGTGATTTCAAAAAATGTACATAATGGCGAAAAAAACTGAGGATAATTGTCACGCTGATGACATAATTATGGGGTTTTAAAGTGCACAAACTGTTATACATGCGTATGAAATTACATAAATGGACCAAAAAAAAATGTTTTAAATCTGAAAAATTTCTTGTTTAATTTATAAAATGAAGGAAAAACCCAACATAATAATGCTGACTCTAGAATAAAAGGGCTGCCAGGGGGAATTCAGTAAAAAGGACAACCTATTTTCAAAAAGGGCATTATTTGCATAATTGCGGTCTTCTATGTTGTGATTTTTGTACATAACAAAAGTAAAATACTAATTTTACGTGTATATATATATAGACTATATCAGGGTTTGCACCAAGGAAAAAAAATTAGTGAGATTCTCCCACTCTAACAAAAAATTGCTTTATTGTTTATTGTTTCTATTGCTCTATTGCTTTATTGTTTCTAGAATTGATCATTGACCACAATCCGTATTCCGGAGAAGGGAAAGAGGGGGGGGGGTTAAAAATAATTACAGAGTAAAAAATATTAAACTCTTTCAATTCTACTTCTAGAATCTAATAAAGCAAGTTTAAAATGAATATTATAAATATAATTTATGTTTCAGATGGGTAAAAATTGGGAAACAAGACTTCTGCAGAACATTTGGTTGCTGATTGCTAGATGGAGATAAATAAAGGGGGGGGGGGCAAAAAATAATTACATGAGCAAGAAATATTTAATAATTGTATTTATTTACAAAGTGGGATTTTTTTTTTTTTTTTTTTTTTTTTATTGTGCGATCCCGCGCTCTAGCGCAAACCCTGGCTGCGTGCATTTTTTCTTCCAGGAATGCTGTAGAACTATTTCTAGAAAGTTGAGAAATCAGAAAGAAAAGTATCTAAAGGCCTCTGTTCATTTAAAATGTTAGAAAAAGCTACTTGGTGCTAAAATGTTTTTAAAAGGGCAGCAGGGTGCTAAAATGGGTTTGAAAGGGCAGCAGGGTGGAGCACCCTGTCAAATTGTCTAGCACTACATAAAATTAATGATTTTTAAAAATAAATTTTACTTAATATTCTACAACATTGATGTATTTCTTTGACCACTTGGAAATTAGTTTTTATTAGTAGTATACTGTATACATTCTGTGTATTAATTCATAAACATTGTTTTATGTTTTCCCGCTTTCATCTTTTTTTTTTTCCCCTTGCACCCCGTGAAAAAAGATAGATCAAGGTTCTAATTGTACTTGTAATATTTATGTTATAATTTTCTGAAAGATATGTTTAATAATATAACTTTATTTTTTGAAATACAATTTTAATTCAGTTTCTTATATAATGTAAATTGAATAATACTTTGTTTTTGTTGTGGGCTAGAAGCTGCAGGTTCATGTCAGGTTGTGCCGGTTGTGGGTCAAAAGTGTTCCTGCGGGTCAAGTTTTCTCGACCTACGCAGAACTCTATATTGCTTTTTCGCAAAATGCATATTTTGCAAAATGTTTAATACATATATAAATGTTTTTTTTTTTTTTTTTTTTTCCCACTATTTGATTGAATCCCTGCCAAAAATTATTTACAATTATTATTATTATTTTTATTTTTTTCCCAGAAAAGAAATAGAGGTCATAATGTGCTTTACAGGGCTCGTAAATTATATTGCCCGACATGCTCGGCTCGGGGTGTATAAAAATTTACAGTGGGTATGTACTTTTTTCTCTTACATGCCCAGCTAGGCATGCATACTGAAACAAAAATAACTTTCTAACTTTTTTTCAAGCCCTGGTGCTTTACTACACTGCTTGGTGACTTTTTTCAAAATCGCCAATTTGACACATTTTTGCAGTTTTGTCTCGTGATTTTTTCGAAATGGTCGATTTTACGTATTTTAAATCAAGTGCCTAAAAATTAGTGCTGCACCGAGTAGCACTTTGGCCGAATACCGAGTACTTGGCCTTTTACTACTCGGCCGAATACTGAGTAATTGTAAGAATATAAAATTTAGTTAAATGGTAAACAGTATGCTTTCATGCAGAACTTTTGTAGCGTATAGGTATTAGAGGTGAGTTCGGGCTCTATTTTGGCAATCCGAGCCCGCTCGGGCCCGAAACATTTTTGTACTGAACTCGCCCGAGCCCGAAAAATTTTGTGTGATCAGAGCCCGAGCCCGATATTGAAAGTGGTACGCTATGCAGCGCATACACAATAGTAAAATTAAATACCGTTTTTATTTTCAAATTAATTTTCTTATTATCAATCCTCAATTTAAATAACTATAAATGTTATTATAACAATTTATAATGTCTGTGTCTCTGTATACATGTATATATTTCTATAATATATATTTATAGTGTAGCACATTGTTTATAACGCACCTATCGGGGGACAAAAAAATTATCCGAAAGAGTGATATAATGAAAGCCAATATAACGAAGGAGGAAGGATTACTGTATAACACTATGACATAATATGCATCCCGTTGAAAAAAAAGTTCTATTAAAAAAAGGAAAGTCAAAGCTACTAAGGTTTGCAAGATTATTTTGTGATTTATAACCTGTCATGACTATTATGGCATTACTAAATGTGCTCTCAAAATGAATAAAGTTTCTTTTTTTTTTTTTTTTTACATTTTCCAGTTAATGAAGAATAAAATAAACGGAACTTTTAGCTTGAATCCGAGCCCGCCCGGAGCCCGAAGACTTGCGTAAGATTTGAGCCCCATCGGGCTCGGGCTGAGCCCGTCTCATCTCTAATAGGTATACATAATTAGGTTCATTGCTATATTTTGATACTTTCAGCATAGTGGATTACTAAAACCATAACTGATAACTTTATTCTTAACATCTTTTTTAGATGTGAAATTATCATCCTGAGATAATTCTTAGAGAATATAAAAGTTACTCAAAGACTAAGGCTTAATTTAAGATACATGAAATTCACATATGAAAGGGGAACATTAAAATATTTTATAATTTCAAACATGATAGGCTTCATTAATCTTCAGATCGTAGAAATGTAAAATGACAGGTGGCTTTGGGCCATAATTGGCAAAACAACAGATTTGATTATGAAAATACGTTTTAAATAACATTTCAGTGTATTTACCTTTTTTATATATATAACATAAAATGCCTTAAAAGCCTTTACTCGGTTAAATTCCCCCTCCTCTTTTCACATTATTATTATTTTTATTTTTTTGTTCTTAACCCTTTGACGGTTAGGTAAATGAGCAGTTTTCGTTTGTTTAATTCGCGCAGTATTACCAGTAAACAGCATTCGAAAGTGGCAGGTGTTTTCCCCCGACGTTCTTCCGAAAATGTCACCCTTCTCTGGCGACGCCGTAGATAGCTCGCCTCATGCGTTTTAAAAACTTCTTAAAGTATTTGTAGTACATAAATAACAGTTTTTACGTACTTTAAAGTAATTAATAAATGATAATTATTAAATAGTAAATTATAAATGATTATAATCAATTATATAAATAATAATAGTTAATTGAAAGGACTAAATAAATACAACTAATGTAGAACTTTATGAAGCATCAGACTCAAAACTTGATAAGCTTTCTGTATCACAATCATAATCATCATCATCATAATTATCTAACTTTCGCTTTTAAGCCATTTTACTTTACAAACAACCTAAAAAATGCGTCGAAATACGCATAAAAAGAACAAAGTAAAAAATAACATTCCCCCTTCATTATGAAAAGAAATTCATGGAACCCGTACTGCCATCTGTAGACAGTAAAACTAACTAAATTTCGTGAGTAGGATTCGTTTGTAACATAACCAATGCAGAATAATAATGGCGAACGAGCTCAGCTCGTCAGCGCGCATTGGGAAAAAACTTCACTACACGAGTAGTGCTCGTTTCTAACCATTTCGGTCGAAATCCTGCTCCCGAGCAGAACTCGTTTGCGCACATTATGAAGCACGATTCGATTGCGAGCTGAACTCGTTCATAACCATCAAAGGGTTAAAATACTAAATGAACGCACCTTTTGCTCAACGGTAGACTGTATCCGAATAGGTGATAGTTTTTTTTACGTTATTTTATAGTATAAAATTCAAAATCAATCTTTTCTTACTGATTTGGAAGTGTCTTACTTTTATTTGCACAAATGTATAACGAAAATTTTGTTTTAATATTACATAAAGGTTCTTTTTTTTTTTTTCTAAAATATTTAATTTTGTCTGATTTATAGATACAATTTTATGTACTAAGTTTTTATAAAATAATGCATATTAAATTCATACAAGATAGTTATAATTAAAAGCTCATATCATGAATTATCTCTATACTAAGTTTGGTAACAACCCGTTTTAATTGCAGAAAGCTGTTATAGCAAAAAATTTTAATTATAATGACACTGTATTTATATTTTCATATTTTTTTTGTTTAGTTATAAAATAAATGTAACTCATTAACACATTTCTTTCAATAATGCATAAAAATAGTGAAATTCCCACAACTACTCGGTATTGGCCGAGGACCGAGTACTCGACAAACATGCCGAGTATATACCGAGTACTCGGTACAGCTCTACCAAAAAAAAAGTGTAAAAAGTAGCTTTTCAAAAACTTGAACAAAAGAAAATAAAAACTAAAAAATATTAAACATTACAAAACAAAAATACCATAAATAACTGAATAAGTGTATAAGTAAATATGCAGATTCGATTTAATGTCTCACTACTACTGTGTTGTGGGTGATTAAAGACAATCCGGGAGGTACACAGGCAGGTAGGTTGGATTTAACATCACACTAGCACTGCGCTATGGCGACGTTTTGCAACAATCAGTAATATGTATGTCTACGCTTCGCATTAAGCACAAAAAGAAAAATCACTAAATACCTCACTCGCAATCTGCATGAATCTTTAAAAGGCACAAAATTTTGTTTTGCAGCAGTCACTTTTAGAACAAAATATCCCCTCCCACTCCAAAATTTTTCTGAAATGAACGTTCTTGGTTGTTGAATAAATTTCTAAATTAAATTAAAATTTTGTAGTCTATTGGAGTTGTGCCATGATTAATAATGTCAATTGATATACCTGTGTTTACAGACTCGGTGGCTCTACTTTGCCAACGAATGTTATGTGAGAAATGCCTAGCTGGTAATCAGCCAGGGCAGCTCAATGTTTGAGCATCCACATGTAAAGCGGAAGGCCCGGGTTTGATTCCCTGCTCTGGTATTTTTCACATAGTTGGTATAAAAAATCACACTTCTACTCCAAATTTTTCTGAAATGAACTTTCATGGTTGATGAATAAATTTTTAAATTAAATTATTTTATTTTGTTAAAATATGCATAACTTGTTTTTACTTTCTTTTATGCATATTTTAACAAAATAACTTGTTTTTACTTTCTTTTATCAAAGAACCAGTTAGAACAAAATTAATTATAGATAATAAACTTATTGAGCAAACCCAACATTTCAACTATCTAGGTTGTGACATAACCTATGATTATGATCATGACATCCAACAGAAATTACATAAATTCCAACATCTTAGTGGCACCCTGATCCGAACTTTAAAAAGAAAAACTAGACCTGAAACTCAACTAAAATTTTACAAAGTCATGGCAGTCCCCACTCTCCTATATGGTTCTGAGACATGGACTCTGGGCTCCCAGGATTTAAGCAGAATACAAGCTGCCGAGATGAGGTTCTTGAGATCTGTTAAAGGCTATACAATCCCCGATAGAATTAGAAACAAAGATATACGTAGAGAATTAAACATATTTTTGCCTAGAAGATAAAATTAGGGAATACAGACAAGATTGGTTAAGCCGTATTCGATGTATGCCACGCGGAAGAATACCTAGAGCCATGTTTTATTACAACCCACAAGGCAGACGAGACCGAGGTAGGCCAAGAAAGCAGTGGTTTGATCATGAATCCGTAACAGGCCTTCTGCCTAATCCTTGAAGAGGAAGAAGACGACTTTCTTTTATATTCAATACAAGAAGGTATTGGATTCGTAAAAATCTTAGACTTCAGGTTTTCAATGGTTTTACATGTTTTGAGATATCTAGAACATGATTTGACTATTTAAAAAAAAATATCTGTGTGTGACAAAATTTTGTAACAACTGTATCTTAGGAACTATACTACTCAGAATTTCATAAAATTTGATATGTAGTTGCAACTTGATATACCTAAATTAATGCCTAGAAACTTTTGGTAAAAATCATCCAACAAATGGGATTGTCATTTTGCTTTTTTTTTCCTTAATTTTTTACATTGCAGAAAAAACATTTCATGTAAATGCACATAAAGTGAATTGGTTTTTTAATAATTATGAAATTAAAAGGAAGTATCTATATTAGTGATAGTCAACTGAGAAATTTTTTTTGTAAATGTGCAAGCATCCCCCCCCCCCCTCAAAAGGAAAGTCCCTCCCAAGAGAGGCAAATATTCCTTATGAGTATCTTCCAAATGAACTCATCAACACCTTTTAAAATAAATGGTTGAATCATCAATGTGTGGTATTTAAAAAAAAAAACATGCTTTTTATTTTGTGGTTAAAATTAAGAAAAAAAAAGTCATATCTAAAAAATTGTTTTTTCTTTGCATATTTAGTGCTATTATATTAGCAGTGAATAAATAACGAGTCAGTGAATATTTCACAAAAAGTATAGTATGTAGAAAAGTGCAGCCTAACGATTCATACACATTTCTCTCGCCAGATGCCATTACTTGTCTGGCAAGGAGTGAGAAAATGATAACCCAGCATCAGCCACATCCAGTCATTTCATTTTTGAAAGCGACGTGGAATGGAGGCATCCAAAGCTGAGCAGTGTGGTGTTGTGCATTTTTTGGCAGCGGAAAGTATAGTAGGACGTGAAATTCATAGATGAATAGAAAGGATCTATCTATGGGGAGTACTGTATGTCACGGGCAAGAGTTCAGGAGTGGAATAAGCACTTTCGTGAAGGATGCAGATCGATCGGTGATGATCCCTGGACTGGAGCACCAAAGTGTGTTACAGAAGAACATATTGCAAAAGTAGATGAGCTCATAAAGAAAGACCGTCGTCTAACAGTAGACGAGATTTCGGTATCAGTGGGGCTTAGTCATGGTACAGTTCACAAAATCATCAAGGACAGGTTGAAGTTCCGTAAAGTATGCGCACAATGGGTCCCACATCGCTTGACACCAGCACAAGAGGGCTGCCGCATGGCCATGTCTCTGCAAGCATTGTAGCGTTACAACAATGATGGGGACAAATTTCTTTCAGCAATTGTTACTGGTGATGAAACTTGGTACCACAACTTTTAGCCCGAGTCAAAACGGCCAAGTCTTTAGTGGAAGCACACAGATTCCCTTACACACTAGTGCCAGCAAGATACTGCATTCGTTCTTCTTCGATCGTAATAGACCACTCCTCGTTGATTTCCTGGAGCATGGAGCTACGGTCAATGCTCAGCGGTATTGTAAAACCTTGTTGAAGCTCAGGAATGCAATCAAATCAAAACGTCCCAGTTAACTTTCTTGGGGTGTCATCCTGTTGCATGACAACACTAGACCATCACACTTAGCTAACACAACACAGGAATGTCTGCAGAAGTTCAAGTGGGAAGTCCTGAGCCACCCCTCCTATAGTCCAGATCTGTCTGCATATGACTTCCACATCTTGAACTTAAAAAAGCACTGCAGAGACACCAATTTCAAATAGACGATGAAGTTAGTGAGTGTGTGCACAATTGATTCAAACAGCAACCAAAGGCTTTCTACGAGCATGGCATTATGCGACTGTTGTCACAATGGAATAAATGCCTAAATACCTACGGACAATACTTTTGAGTTTTATTAAATAATTACTGCAGGGATGAGAATTTTCAGACTTTTGTAGGAATTTCAGGCTTTTCTTAGTTTTTTAAAACAATTTTCTGGTTTTTTGTTCTAAATATTCTTGTTTTTGTTCAATTTTCTTTCTTTTGATTGTTTCTAAACAACTGATTTTCATGTATTCTCCATTTTTTCTTATAGAAAGTATGATTTTGTGTATCTGTTTCTTCTTTTATTACTAAAATTAAATTATCTTTGAGTTTTGCTGATACTTTCAAACTTTTTGCCTATTTCCAACTCTCATCTCTGAAATGAATTTGCCTCTGACTCGTTATTTATTGACTGCTCCTAATATTATTTCTCTAGAATGGAAATTGTCTGCATTCATCATATGGAAGATAAATTTTAATAAATTATTTTTTACTGAGGGAATTTGTATAGAAACACAGAAGAGAGTCATGTGCTGGCCACAACAAACTAGTTTTAAAAAATGGCTTTTATGTGTGGCAGGGGAACAGTAATAGTTTTTAAGGTTTTCACAGAAATTGTGTAGAATTTAAAAAACAGCAGAGAAACTGAAAGTAACAGGAATAAGTATTTTCAGTTTTTCGCAGAAGTATAAAAACCGAAGGCATGTGGCACAAGTTTTTTAAAATATTTTCATGGAAATTTTGCAGAATTTCAAAAACTACAGAAAAACTGAAGGTAAATGGAACAAGTTTTTTTTTAAATTTTTTCGCTGAAATTTTGCAGAATTTCAAAAACTACAGAAAAACTGAAGGTAAATGGCACAAGTTTTTTTAAAGTTTTTTCGCTGAAATTTTGCAGAATTTCAAAAACTACAGAAAAACTGAAGGTAAATGGAACAAGTTTTTTCAAAGTTTTTTCGCTGAAATTTTGCAGAATTTCAAAAACTACAGAAAAACTGAAGGTAAATGGCACAAGTTTTTTTAAAGTTTTTACATGGAAACTTTGCAGTTCTTCAAAAACTGCAGAAAAACTGAAGGCAATTGGCACAAGTTTTTTTAAAGTTTTTTCGCTGAAATTTTGAAGTCTGTTCAGTAAAACTTTGACTTTAAAATATCTTTGAAAAAACTTTAAAAAAACTTGTGCCAATTGCCTTCAGTTTTTCTACAGTTTTTTTTTAAAGTTTTTTTGCAGATTTTTTTAGCTGGGATCACTACTAAGATTAGTAAAGAAACGAATTACAATTTTATTTCGGCTATTTACTGCAACTTTCAGTTAGAACCCGCTCTTACTATATGTATAACTGTAATTTTTTAGAACGACTTAGGAGCTGACTGAATTTAGGAGCTGACTGATTCCTCCTGCTCACGTTGGGCTTATACAGGTTTGCGGAAATTAATCTAAAGGATCTGGCAATGGTAATAGTTTTCTTGAAACACCTCCGTATTGTTTAGCCAGAAGTTACAATAATGTAATGCAATACGTGTTCTTTTTTTTTTTTTTTTTTCTTTCTTTTTTTAGTATTTTTTGTAATTTTAGTTTATTGCATTAAAAATGAATACTACGTTGAATGGTTGAAAAGAGAAGTTTACCAATGAGTTAACAAAAAGCAAAGATTCGACATTATCTAAATGCATTATCATGACCAAAGAGATAAGCTGCGTGTCATTTTGTTTTCCTAAACTTTCCTATTTTTAAAACTATCCAAAAGAAACAAAAAAAGTTTAAAATTGCTTATAAGCTCTGTTTGTCTGTCCGAGCTCTAATTGCTGTAAATATTTTTTGGAATGCTCTGAAACTGATTTGTGCTTTTTGGTCTATTATAGCATGTTCCATGTTTAAAAAATGATATAAATGTCACTCATGTTTTGTGTACAGGGGCTCACAAAATTACTCCTAAACATTTCGGTCTATGCTGAGTTTCTTTTTAAAGCTTGTTTTAATATCGTTATATTGCACAAAACATACGAATTCCGAATTGAATACATTTATGTAAGTAGGCATATTTCTAAAAGAATTGAAAATGATTAGTGCAGGGTGAAATATATATTCACATACATTTTCAGAAAAAAATAATCTTGTTCAAATGATATTTGTTTTATTATGTCATAAGCTTTTCTTTAAATATCTACTATATTATTATAATCTGTACGCGTGTGTGTGTCTGTGAGTCTGTGTGTCTGTGAGAAACGGCTTGAAACAGCTGAGGCTCTGCCGCTAATGGTCGCACGGACTTCGAACAGGTACCATCGGACAGAGCATTTATCGCAGATGTACGATATCTAATTTGCTAAACGATGCGACCTTAATTAGCGGAGATATTAATTAAAACGTCGACCCATGTCGAACTAAAAAACGATTCAAAATCGGAGGCGACTGCTATTTTCATCTAGAACTGCGTACCTCAAAAGAAAAAGCAAAAATTCGTGGGTTTTTGTAAAGCGATCGCTGCCGATCTGTTGGAAATATCGAAAATACACCTGTACGAGACTGCGATGCCGAAGGCAGTGGGGACCCGGTCCGACTTTGTACCCGCTGAGAAATGATTTTTTAAATTTTCTTTTCTTAAGAATAAAAATTTGACTTGAGAAGGAATATGTGCGCGCGGCGCACGTATACCTTCACACCCATGCGTACCCATGCGCGCTGCGCTGCCGAAGGCAGTGGGGACCCGGTGCGAGTTTTTATCCGATCAGAAATCATTTTTTTTTATGGGGCACGAAGGGTCAGGGAAGGAATACGCGCGCACAGCGCGTGTATCCCTTCAGTTGTGCGCGCGCAGCACGCACTGGACTGCACTGCCGAAGGCAGTGGGGGCCCGGTCCAACTTTTTACCCAATCAGAAATGATTTTTTTTTTAATTTCTTTTCTTAACACTAAAATATACTGTTAGTGATTCATTAATTTTAGTGATTCATTTGAAAATACTGACCCGCTAGTCTTTCAATAAAATCGAAATGTGTATGCTTTTGGTTTGTCTGTTTGTCTATCCTTCTGTCAGCTCTGTCTAATGCAAATATCCTTACAATATTTTGAAATTAATACATTTTGTTCTAGTCTACTAAGATATGTTCCGTATTGAAAATATTTTAATTAGTACAACCGATTTATGTAGAGAGATACGAAGAAAAAAAAATCCCAATGTATTGATGAACGGTGTTTTTTAAAGCGTATTTTATAGGCTTTGTATTGGAGAAATTACAATAAAATTGATTTATTTTTTATATGCACAAAATCTTGTTTTCTATAGAATGTGGTTTGTTTTATAGAACATGATGTCCATTAAGAATTTCATGGTCACATAAAAAAAGAAAATATTCAGATACATTATGGGTTATAAGCAGAAATTGCTATAAATGAATGTTTGATACGTAAATCGTTATTTTCATTTTACAACATTATATAAATGCGTTTATGCCTTCAACTTGTCTATCTGTTTTTCTGTTCGTATGTCTGACCATGTTTTAACTTCCGCAAATATTTATAAAATGCATTGAAACCAATTAATGTTAATGAAGTACACTATGGCATATTCTGTATTAAAAATGATATAAATATTTTAACTGGTTTGAGTACAGGAACTGTCAAGAAAAGTTCCGTGTATTACAGTTTGTATGAGGCATATTTTGGTATATTTACACTACATGCTACATACCGATATTGGTATTTGTTATTAAGATACACAAAACTATTTTTCCTGTAAAATAACTCGTGATTATCATAATTTATTTGTTTACAGGATCCCACAGTGTTTTTCTTATTCATAAAGATATGTAAGTGAAAATTGTTCAATATAAATTTCTAGTATCTTCAGGATTATTTTTTAATAACTTATGGTGCATTGTATACGCAAATTACGCAATATACGGGCTGTACAAAAGCAAACATTTCAATGTTTTCCTTTCAGAAAAACTAGTATGTTGCGGGCACCACAACACTTCCTCCTATATTTTCCATATAAATTCATTCAATACAAATAATTTATTAAATTTATCTACCACGATGAATGCAGACGATTTTCATCTTAGTGAGAAGTAACAATAAATATCCAAAGACAAACAGTTTTATACTCTAGAAAAACTCTTAAAAAATTGATTGAATAATGCTATCTCAAATATCGATTTTCGCACATATGCTACAGAAGTTGAGATGTAGCCTTCCCGTTCTTGGAAATAATTTCATTATATCAGCGCCACCTATTGGCTGTTATGCATCCAACATGAATCAGCATAATGATTCATAATGGCTGCCTTTTAATATATCAATTTCTTTTTACTTTCTCTTACCCATCTACATGGTAGATTAAGTATTGTTTTAGGGTCAAATTTTCGAAAGTGAGTTTTTATTATACGAAAATCACTTTTTTAGCAAATGGTCTGTGTGTCTGTCTGTGTGTGTGTCTTTTATCAGCATATCTCAAGATGAAATAGTAGCAGAAATTCCGAACTCGGTATTCTAAATGTGTATCATATAGGGATGCTACACTAAGCTTTTCGTTGAGATGAAGCAAGTGGTTCGTGTACAAAGACATTCAAGAGCATTCAAATACATTGCGTCTATGGGGGAAATTGCAGGTAAGTAGAGTTTAACATCTATAGACTGCACTAAACCAAGTGAAACGAATATATATTTTTTGTAATAGAGATAGTCAACTGGGAATTTTTTTTTTTTGTGTGTATGTAGGAGTCTCGCCTCCCCCCTGGGGGGAAGTCCCCCCTCGAGGGGAGTAAATTTTCATGATGGGTATCTTTCAAACGAGCTCGTCAATACCTTTAAAACGAATGGTTGAACCATAGATCTGCGATAATTTAAAATAAAGTTATCGATGTTTTTTTTTTTTTTTTTTTTTTTTTTTTTTCTTTTTCATTTTTTTTAATGTAATATTGATAATAAATTCAACTTTCTTTTGGATATTTAGTGTTATGCTACTTCTCTAATATAGAAATCGTCTGCATTATCATGGAAGATAATTTTTCTAAATAGTAATTTTAATATATTTTTTTTTTTTGAGTGATTTTGTGTAGGAAAATATAGAAGAAAGTATTGGGGTGGTCACAACACACTAGTTATTTGTTGTTAGTGGATGTGCTTTACTAATAATATTTTACCATTTCCAGGAAAGCTGTTCGGGAATTGAAATAAACTCCTCGTAAAGGTATGGTAAATAATGTATGTTTTAAGCTAAATATTCATCACTTGTTTATTGTATATTTACACGTTTTGAGGCTTCCTGATTACCGTAGTCAAGTTTTTTTAACGTTTGATCTTTGACTGTGTCTCTTAGATTAATTTAAAAACGAATAATTTTAGGAGATCCAAATGTTGTATTTTGAAGTTAATATCAGTTTATCGCTGAAAATGTTTGATCAAGATTGATCAAGTTTCAATGAGTGTTGCGTGTGAAAGTTGCCTGCTTAATTTTAAGTACACTTTTAAGTTTAATAATTGAATTAAATTCTATATAAATGTAGATGCATTAATAAAACGGGGGGGTTGAGGGGGGGGGGGCGGTAGCCGCCATTACACAGAACTAAAACTCTTCCGAATCCAAATTTGAATTGTTTAACATAGGTGTACATAACAGTTTTCGTTACCTTACCTCTTAATCTCCAACCTGTATTTATAGTATTAAATTTCAGGGAAAGAGAAAGTCGTGTGAGTGACACACCAGATTTTTTTTTTTTTTTTTTATGCAAAAGCACTTGAGATATAGCCTTCGTTAAATGGCAGAAATCGCTATATATCAGCGAGACCTTTTGAGCGATGTACATTAAAAGTTGATGGGTACTAATTTATTTTAAAGGTATATTTACATATAAATGTATATGAAATATTGGGCAGTCGTTATTGAGATGTACCCTTGCCATAAATCGTGAAAGTCACTGTATAGCAGCACCACCTATTAAGCGGTTGACATGAAAATTTGATAGACGTTACTAATATGTAATTACAAACTCATTCAAATAAAGTGTTGTAAAATATGTCACTGTATTTGTATGAAACACATTTATCACTCACATTATTTTGCTTTCCATTCATTTATGTAGGCGATAATGTGTTCCCCGAGTTTTTGTCTCCATTCCGCACGAGATGTAGCGAACAGAAAAGTAGGTTGCTTCTTAAGAAATAATTGGTTCCTAATTTGCTCTGCAATTCCAATTTTTACATCTGTAACTAAATAAATTTTTTACAGTTAACTGACAAACTAAACTAAATAAAACTTTCATCGTTGACCGTATAATGGAACTTACATTGATTTTAACAAGAAATCCAGTTCCTGCTCAGCCATAATTACATTTTTAATTTTTCTAGCCATTTTGTTAATTTTTTAGTTAGTATTACAATAGAAAACATCTAAGTAGACTTAGTTAACATCAGATTTGTTCAAAGTATCCAAATATCCAGATTACCCAGAAGTAATGACCTCGAAAACATTGCTTATTACCTCCGTTGAGTGTGATTGCCGATTTGTTTTTCTCTTGCAGTCTCAAACCATTTGAAATATATAAATTATGTATAAAAATATAAATAAAATAAAATAATTTAGGGGACACATAAAAAAAGACATCGTTGCGGGGCAGGATGAAGTACTTCCCAATTCTACTTTTACCGTTCCGTCCCGATGACAAAATTGTGGCTACGGTGTTGAGGTAGGCTGACCAGATCAAAGTCCCTTTATAATAGAGTAGCGTTGAAAATTGCTACAATTATCAAAATATGGATGTATTTTGTCATTCTTAATAAATAAGGACTAAAAATAAAGTATTATTGATTATTAATATACTTTCTACAATTTTTTAAAACTTAGTAAAATGCCTTCTAAAAAAGGTAGTCCCCATTTGTCCCCAAAAAATGGGGACGTTTGGTCAGTATATGTTAAGGCCACTTAATGAAGATACGAAAATGTTTACACCTCCAAATCAGAAGACAAATAAAGGTATTTCAAACATGTACTAACTTTAATTGTGATGTAAGTAAGCATGTAAAGCTAATATTAGATACAAATTCATCTTAAGTTACAGTACGCAGTAAACCACACAAAAATAATATTACGTACCAACACTCAAAAAAAAAAAAAAAAAAAAAAAAAAAAAAAACTAACAAGGATTTCGTAGTTGCGAAATAAAAGATTAGTCTAATTTCATTTCTAGCAGCTCGACTGCAGCACTGCTTTTCCGCTGAAAATCGTTGAATTTCATTCCGTCCCTATTTTCCACTATAAATATTAAGGTTGGAGGGGGGGGGGACCAATTACGCATAATTTCGAAAATATAAACTTATTTGATTGAGCTACGGGGGGGGGGGGTATAGATATTTTAAAAATAGTGCTAGAAGCTATTGTAATCGTGTTATTAGGTCTGGTGTTAGATGAATCTAATGCACACTCTATAATAGTTGTAAAATTATTAAGGGTAAAAGATGGAGAGGAAGCATTTAATCTTTCTAAAAGGTTTTGGGGGGGGGAGGGGACTATCTTACTAGTTCTATATACAGTCGGTAACAAAAGTCTCCGAACACTAGCGAAAATTTCTATATAAAAAAAGTACACTTAATACAGTTTTGTTAAATAAATCCTTGTCTAATCCTATTTTTAGACTGATTAAGAACAGAATTCGACAAGGATTTATGTAACAAAACTGTACTAAGTGTACTTTTTTTACATAGGAATTTTTGCTAGTGTTCGGAGACTTTTGTTTCCGACTGTAGTGAAATCGATTGTATATCCTTTCGTAGCAGAAGATGTGCAGGGAACAGGTTTTTTTTTTTTAATAGAGCTAAGAGCTAGAAAAATCGTTTTACTAGGTTCTTAGGGGTAAATAATTAAATTCGCGTACTTCCAAAAACTAAAATTATTAAGACAATTTGTGAATAACATTTATTTAAATTTTTAATTAGACCTAACATGTTACAAAAAGTGAACTACAATGATTTTGTGGTCAGGCTTCGAACGCGAACAGGTTGTTACAGGTGTCACCGTTGATATTTTGCTACACACAGAATTTTCTAGAAAAGTATGCTCTATGAGCAAACAGGTTGTTCCCATTGCCGGATTTTTAAGTACAGAATTTTCAATAGTTGTTTGCGTATTGAGAAAGGAAGATTGAGAAGGGAAATTTGTCTTCGAGGCAAACTGTGAAGACTTCATTATATGTGTCTAAAAAGTGGGGAGGACATTTATGCGTCACCGAGTGACAGTTTACTACAATAAGATTTTTCTGTGGTTACGAATACGATTAAATTTTTGAAGCGTCGTTGTTGGTTGAGTGAACAGGTTGTTTAGGTGTCTAGAACTAGAGTGCTCGTCGTAGATTCCACATAGAGGTAGTTTTCTATGGGGAGATTTTCAAAGGGTTTCCTAAAGTGACTATTGTATATATAATATATATCCCTTCTTTTTATTCCAGTTTATATGTTTCTTTGTTAGTTATTTCTAGTCTTAGTTCTTGGTGTTTAATATTTGTAATGAACTTTTATTATTATTATATAGGTAGATGGACAGATAGATGGATATAGATATATAAGCATATATACATATTTTCTTAAAGAAATTTATACGAATACCTGAAATTTTGAGAAATTTTTTACAGGATATTTTTAAGATATGTATTCAATAATAATTTTTCCTTTGTTTATATGTCATAAAAAAATTTAATAAATATCTTAGGGAAAGATAAATTCGACAGAAAGAAGTCAAAATATCTATAATACCTATAACTCTTGAAAATCCAAAAATATAATATCGACAATATACATGAATACATGCTGCATATTTTCATTTCTTGCTCTTTCATTTTACCTGACATTTTGAAATAACATGATGCATCAACAATTTATATCCCTGTTATTCATGTCATTTGACCACGAAATCATTTCGACATGTTTATCCTTGTATTTCAAAAGTAATCCTATGTCACAAATTTTCGATTTCAGGTTGAATGATTTAGATTCAAAGATTTTCATGAAAGCTTGCCTTTTCTTTCTTTCTTTCTTTCTTTCTTTTTTATTTAGGGATTTCTACAATTTTGAAATAGTTTAATTTTATATATTTTTCATTTTTTTAATAAATTATTTTTTGTGAGGTATGTTATATATACGCATACCTATTCATTATAACAATAAATTCTAGTCTAATATTTTAACTAGGTCCCATAAGATATTTTGATGATTTTTTTTTTTTTCACATTATGAAACTTAAATATTTCTTTTTGTAGGAAACTGTTTAATTGTATCAGCTATTTGAAATATTTGATTACATCAGTTAGTAGACACACTGTTCGATCATATGTCTGCATTTCGTATTTCTTATGAATATCCAAACGCTGTAAAAGAACGATACTTTTTGAAATTTGGGAAATACCAATAATAAAAGTAAGATTCGTGATTACATATTTTAATTTTTATAAAAACTAAAATATACATTTTTTAGTTATTTTTATCAGTTTTTATCGTAACATTTTGTATTTTGTGAAAAATGCATTCGATCAACATCGATAAAACACACTAAGCTTGCATAAATTCAAGCATTATCTTCTTAAGTTTTATAAATATTAAGTATTATTCAGCTGAAGTTTCGGCAACTGATTTTATAAAGGAACTAATAGCATTAATATTTTATGGACGTGATTTTCCGGTGTTACTTTTACATTAATTGCCTCTATTATAGCTATTACAGTGTTATTGACTAAAGGCTGCATAACACAATAAAAAGATTCATTTACTACTGCACAGTAAGACTCAAAGACGATCTGATGTCTTTCAGTTGCACGATCCAGAAATGTCCTTTGTAATACACGCATTTGAATATTTATTACTTTCTGACCTTTTCAAGGCCATTCGCCCACCTTTTAGAGTTGATTTTTTGAAATAAACGTTTGATTTCATTGTTTTAAATAAAAATACAGGAGCTACTACAACTGTCTTTCTTGCAACAACCACGCATCTTTAATAATTTGGTATGCTAAACTATATCTAATAAGCAACAAAAATGTTCCCATTATCTAAAAAGATTTAATTAAGGTTGTCTATTTCTTTACTTTATCCTTGAATAACAGGTACTGAAAACTGCAAAACTTAATGAAACTTGTTGCACTGAAACTATCATAGATTATCATGCATGTCAATCCGTATAGTCATTGCACATTTCTTAGTAATTACAAATTAGATAATTCATTCTTAGATAATTCATTAATGCTCTAAAGCTTGTTTTAAGGTATATAAAATAAATTTTTGCTGTTATTTAAATAAAAACACAATTTTTTAAAAGTAGAAAAAAAAAATCAGTGGAAAAATAAAAAAAATCATAGAATATAAGCATGTTATAAATATAGAACATAATGTTTATGTGCTCCATACTATACTTTGCTCAAAAGATATTGGCCTCCAAAATTTATGGAGCAGCAAGTTTTCTCGTTTTCTTCTTTTGCGCATAAATTTGAAATTTATGAAATTTACATTATTTCAACCACTTTGCAAATGTTCTTTTTTGACAAACGCTTATGATCTCACAAATCTTAGTAAATAATATATATATATATATATATATATATATATATATATATATATATATATATATATATATATATATATATATATATACTTGTAAATTTATCACAAGCTTATAAGGAATTTTTCAGAAAAAAGTTCTTCCGGAGCATGGTTGAAATAATTGGATCTTCAAATTAATTACGTGACATGTGAAAAATCCCTTATGAAATTTTAACTCTTGGAAAATACGTAAAATTTAGCTCGTTCTTTTGCCATAACTTGCTTAACTTTTACTCTATTCAAATGAACTTTTAATAAAATTTGCCTAATATATCTAGCTTTAAACCTATGTAATAAAATTTTTTTTTACCTTTTACACATGCGCAGCGAAAACGTTTTGCATAAAAATGCACATATGTTTTGAGTTATTTAAGATATTTGTATTACGATTGCTGTATGTTGTTTCAAAAGTCTTCTTTCAATTTAACTGAAAGTGGAAATAATTTTCTTTTAAACTCTGTATATTATAAATAAATAACATGTTTATTGTTTTTACAATCTTAATAAGTGCCTATATCTCCGTTATTTAACGTTCTATCGTCATGCAAATTTATCCACATATTATAATGAGTCTATATTAATATACCATAAAGGTGCAGATAGTTTTGTTCATGTACGAAACAGGGTGATCACACACATTATTGATTATGCTAATTTTTTTACCGGCCCGCTAAATGTTGTCTTAAAGCAATCTTCACTGAAAAACATGAGGAAGTCCCATTTCCTTAAATATTCGATATTTGAAAACATTTCGACGAGAGATAAGTTTTAAATTGAAAAAAAAAAAAAAAAAAAAAAAAACTGCTTGTTTAGAAATCTTGCTAAACTTCTGAGCCGGATTGTAGTTTGTTTTGCAAAAGTAGCCTGTAAGAGTTTATCTTTTCCCATCTCTGAATTATATCACCACTTTCAAATTTATTTACTTATAACTTCCTAGAAAAAGTAAAGAAGATACCAGTTTCATGCAACTGAAAATTATTTTTTTTTTTCAAAAAAGCATACTTTATATATAAAAATGTTTCTTTTGTATTTTAATAGGCTGAATTAGCCATTGTCATTTATGTGTTTCTAATTTTCCTTTGAAATAATGGCAAAATAAAGCTTTTGCGAGTTCCGATTTTATAATTATTGATTAATTTAAATTTTAGAATTAAAATTTCAAATTTTAATTAAAAATATTTTTATAAATGTATGAATTATGCAATACAGATTTTTTACAACTTGCATTAAAACGTACATAAAGCTGATACACAGCAGTTATTTCGCATCGAAATAATTAATCATGAATCTTTATGAGGGAAAAAATTAGTTGCTATATACAATACGAAAGAGAATGTGATAAAGTGGACTCATCGTCAACACGAATTATATAACTCTGTAAAACGTACAGTCTCTTCTCTCTCTTTAAAACAAAGCAAAAAGCCCTCCTGATAGTAACAAACTCAAATTTAAAAGTAATTTGCTATAATTAAATAAACTTTGTGATACAATGAACATATTAATTCAACAGCATAGTAACACATCTAGTATTAGAACTGTGAATATATACTATAGAAATAATTTTCAAATCGACCATAAAGAAATTAATGATGTTTACAATACAAGTATCGAAAATTACTGTTAGAAGCTTATTAATATTAAAATGGATTTATTAAACTATTTTAGCGGACATATTTGCTGTCCATATGAGCGATTTAGGCAATATTTGTTAGTAACTGGGTAACAACTGTCGCTTTGTCAGGGGTTATGATTAAAAATCGTGTATTTATTCCAGAAAAATTAGAATTTTTCAAAGTTTTATCGCTTATTATTATTATTATTATTTTTAATGATCATAAAAATATAAATAGGTTTGGCAATATTTCCGTCTTTAATGAGATGAAGGACATTAAAGATTTTTTTTTAATTACTGGTTTTCAGAATTAAGAAATTAAATATTTATATGCATTTATCAAAAATAGATAAAAGCATCTCAAAAATAAAATAAAATAAAATGTTGTATGCAAGATAGTTTTAAATTTCCTCCTTCGATCTTACATTATTTAAACAGCATATTCTAAACGAATCTGGGTATTACATTGTCGATTCAAAAGATTTTTAAATATTTTGTTTGAATGCCAAAATTTGCCTGAAATTTCTATATTTATACAAAAATACTTTTGAAAAATTATCTTATCAATGAATTAAGAACGCAATACATAGCTCAAATATATTTGAAATGCGTAATTAAACTATAATAATGTAAAATTGAGGTGAAAATTTTATACTAGTTTTGCCTTTAGTATATATATATATATATATATATATATATATATTCCAAAATAAATAAATAAATAAATAAATAAAAATTTTTAATTGAAATAATAAATATTTGGGAAATTTTAATATATTGATACATTTAATTCAAATGTATGCAAATCTTTATAACTCTAACACGGTAGTTTACTATGATAATGACATTTATGGATGTTCACCCTCATCTTAAAGTAGATAGAAATACTTTTTGTAAAAGAGAGCAAACCTTCACAATTTCCAAAATGAAACCTTGCTTACTAGTCTATGTACAGAACACAATAAAATAACATAAATTCCATGAATGAAAAGTGAGAATTTACCTGCTGATTTGTATATGTTTCGGGGGAAATTGATGTATAGTAATAGATCACTAGACTAAATTGATTCCTACTCGAATGCATACTTTGTATAACAAAGTTGTGTAATATTAACGAACATAAGTGTGAAACCCTAATTATTAATCTGCATATAATATACAACATTTTTTGGTTTGAGTTGTATAACATAATGGATTTTGATAAGGATATGTATATATATATATATATATATATATATATATAACTTTATTTCATTTTGTAGTTGAAGAATATTATATTTACGATGGTGACAACATTTACAGATAGATTCGAGGCATCCCAATAGGGGGGGGGGGTAGTTCAGTTTTAGCAGACATTTTTTTATATTATTAAAGGAATATAATTTTAAATTACAATATAAAATGTTTCAGGTATATTGTTGTTTTATGGCTGGTTAAACTGTTGATCAAAGTTATCCCGTTAAGTTTGTTAAATTTTTGCTCATAGGTTTTATACAAATTATAAATTACCGAAGTGAAGTGATGTCAGTTATCGAGACTGCTGGTAATTGAGTTTCAAACTGGCAACTGGTGTTTAAGGTTTAATTTCAGTGTAGTTTCTTGATTTTTCTGGTCTTGGCAGGCTGGGGGAGTGTTGCCGGCGTGAAACTGGTTAAACCCCGCAGGCAAGTCATAAGACTTGCCGCCTGCCTCCTTCCTGCTTTTCTTTCTTTCTGAAGTTTCTTAAATTATTTTTTCATAAATTTCGTTGCAGTTTATTTTTTTCTCTTAAGATTTTGTTGAGTTATTTTATTGTTTCGTTTGTTTTGCAAGCTGTTAATTAATAAATTTTGGTTTCTTTAAATATGAGTATTTAAATAATATTTCAATAATAATGTATTAAATCCCGAGTATCATTAGTCAAACTTACCCCTATTGATCTGCATATGTCTCACAACATCGTTGCATGAACTACCATTTTTGAAAGTGAAATTTTACCAGCTGATCATCCTGCTTTACACTACAATAGTATTGTGTAAAGTTAATGTTTTCGAGAGAGGAACCTTACGTACTTATCTGCTTCACAACAATGTTGTGTAAAGTAACCGTTCTCCAGAGTGGAATCTTTGCTACTAATCCTCATACGTTACACAACAATGTTGTGTAAAATTACCGTATACCAGAATGTGATCTTACCCAATAATCTGCATACGTTTCACAACAAAGTTGTGTAACGTTATCGTTTGCGGAAGAGGAGTCTTACGTACTGGTCTCCACGCGTTATACCACAAAGTTGATTAAATTTACCATTTGCGAGAGAGGAATCTTACGTACTGATCTGCATGTGTTACACAACGATGTTGTGAAAAAGTACTGTTTGCGATAGTGGAACCTTAACTATTGTTCTACACACACTTTGCAACAAACTAGTGTAATTTCGCCGATTGTAACAGTGTAAGTTTTCTCCCCAGTCTCCGAAGATAACATAAGAACAGTTGGTAAGTTTTCTCTGTAAGATTGTGGCAATAAAGCTGCCTCAACATTGTTGTGTAAAGTTACATAAAATATTTTACAGCGCAGAGAAGGCTTGTTTGGTGTAGTAAATAATATTATATATTAAACAATATCTCAGAAGTTCTAATTTTTTAAATAGTCTAAAAAGTATGTCAAAATATATTGACTATTTTATTATCATCAACAGGCATACTAATATTTTATTAGAAATACCAATTACCAATTTTGTAAAGGGTTCAGTGTTATTAGTAAATTAATAATAATAATAATAATAATAATAATAATAATAATAATAATTAACGCATACTTTTATTTTAAAATTTATTTAGTTTATATTCAAGAAAAGAAATTATATTATATATATTTTTTTAAATATTGCAAAAATTTTAACAATATATTAATTTTTCCTCATTACATTTTATATATAAAGCAGGTTTTTATCTGACTAAAAATATAAAACACTCTAACCCAGATGTTTAAAATACATTGTAAACGTTTATTGAATTGAATTTATTTTAATTAATTTTTCACACTTCTGTTCCATTTTTCATTTCTTTTCACAATTATAATTGAATAATTTTATTTTATATATTCTTTTTTCTTTTTTTTATTAACTGTATAAATATTTTAGTGCATTCTAATATAGTAACTACTATTACTACTACTAATAATAATAATAATAAACATTTTGCTTAAAATATAATGTAAATATAAAATTATTATACGAAGAAAATAAGTGTCTGAGGAATTATTCTACAGCGAAAAAAATATTTTGCATTTTACACACACAAAAAAAAAAAAAAAAAAAACATTTAGTTTTAACATTATATTCTTGTTACATTAGAAAATTTAATTTGAAAGTCTCTCTTCTAAAAATATTTCCTTTGTTCTACATTTTCTTTTTTTTTTTCTTTTCTTTTTTTTTTTTTTGTAAATTTATCCTTTAAAAAAAAAAATAATAAGTAAATGGTTTTTATTTATTTTTTAATTTTAAAAGACTTCTTTAGTTGAGAGGGGAAAAAAAAAAGAAAAAAAAGAAAAAAAAAATCTGTCGCAGTGTTCATTTTTTTTTACAAAAAAGAACTATTTTTTTTTTCCCAAATTTCAACGGAAATCAAATATTGATATTAATTTATACTTTAAGAAATTTTTTTCTACTTTTTTAAATATTTTAAACTATCAGTAAAAAAAATAAAAAAGTACAATTTGAAGGAGGCGTTTAATCGCAATTGCCGATATATATTTACGTTTTCTTTTAAGTAATAGAGCAAATTATAATGATTTTTTTTATTTTCTTATAGAAATATTTACAGATTTCATATATGTTGTTGAGGTAGGATCGAAAACTGACAAAATTTTCAGACTTTATTCTCTGCTGTAAAAACCATTCTTTTTTTTTTTTTTTTTTTTTTTTTTTAAGACAAAGTAATTAACAGCTTTATTCATTATAAGGAGAAGCAATAAAATTAAAGAATGTAAATAAAAAAGATTTTCTTATTAAAAAAAAAAAAAAAATAGCCAATTTGTGAACTAAAGTTCTAATGACTTTTGTGTCAATTGGTCCTTTTTATATCAAACCACATTAAAAATGCAATCTCGCAGATATAAGATAACAGAAACTTTCATGTTTGAGCCGGTATTCGAAATCGGACATTCAAAATACGGCACACTACCGACAGAGCAATCAAGCTCGCATCAAGAAAAGAAGACATGAGTTATCTATCTTTTAAAACATCTAACTATAAATATAATTAAATGTTATTTTTCTATAAAATCTGTAATTTTCAGTTTATTGAACATTACCTTGAAAATATTATTCATTAAAGCTTTGTTTTTAACCTAATTTTGAGATTTTTGGGCTGTAAACTTATTATCACTATTTATAGTAAATTTTAATTCTTTTTATAAATTGAGTATGAAATCGCAAACTTAAAAAGTCAGTGTATAGTACAATAAAATATATGCATATAAATAAACTTATTATCTAACATGTATTGAAACGTTGGCAGCTCACAAATTTCAGATTATCAATGGCCGAAAAAAATAATTACATTTTTATTAGTTTATATATATATATATATAAATATAAGATATTATAATATATGTTTTCAGTCATACAAAAGTTGCATACACATATATATATATATATATATATATATATATATATATATATATTTTAAATCTCTAATTTCAATTTTATTTAGAGATTTTTTGATTGTGATCTCCTACTAATATATATTTTTTTTCTTTTGTAGCACAAAAGTGTTGGATAAATGGCCATAAATAAAAGTTTTTTTATACTCAAAATCCACACTCCACCCAACCCTCTCCAAAAAGAACAGATGATTTAGCCTTTAAAAAATACTTGGAAGCTGAAAGAATGAGGACTGCCAATTTTAAAATGTCAGTTGGAGAGTGGTCTAAAACGCCATATTTTAATTAATAATAATAATAATAATAATAATAATAATAATAATAATAATAATAATAACCTTATCACACAGATTATTAATAATGTTATGAATTTGTAAGTAATTGTGTTTATTTTTGTATAAATTCTTTCAAAGAGGCTTAGTAAGCTGATAAAATGTCATTTTTCTGCATTTGCAACTCCTTTATTAAATTTGCCAAATTTGGCGACTTTTAACCCTTGTCGACTTTTGGCGAGAAAATCCTTATTATCGATATACCAAAGATGGAAGCTTTAACACCATTGGTTAAAGAGATACTCGCAATTTTCAGAACATTCTGCGTTCAATTGAGGGGTATAAAAGGAGGCCCATTGCGTCAAATCAGTCAGTCTCAGATTAATTTCCGCCAGTGCTCCATGTCTTCTGAAAGAGCTCTGAGCCTCTTTGAATCATAATCAATTGCTATATGGGTTAATGCTATACAGTTTATACTTTGCTGTTGACAGCTGTTATTTAAGTTGTGTTTACTGGTGGAATTTAAGTTGATATCCAGTTTATAGGTCTGTACTCTTCTGCGATTTTCCGTAAATAAACTACTGAGCTTTTGCAAGTTTCGCCTTTCATTCTCGGACAACTTACAAAACCCCAATTACGAAATATTTCTGGTGGCAGCGGTGGGATTGTCTGTGAATGGTGATAACTAGAGCTATGGAGCAAGAAATGAAGAAAATTCAAGAGATCTTAACTGCCCAGATAAGTGAAATGAAAGAAGGATAAGGAGAAATGAAAGAAGGGCAAAGAGAGATGAGAGATAGGTTGACTGAAGAAATAAAAGAAAGGAAAGCAGTACAAGAGTAAATAGAAACCGGATTGACTGAAGAAATGAAAGAAATGAAAGACAGTTTCTGTGATGTCCAGGGGGACATCAAGTCCATTCAAGAAATAGTTGAATAATTACAAGATAAAAAGAAATTTTTATATAACATGTTTTTGAATTTTCCGTTGAATCACATAAACCCTACCGAAGGCAGCGGGAAACCGGAACAATTGGCTAAAAGTATAAAACAAAAATCATTGCTATTGTGTTTTGAGCTATTATAAAAGTTTCAAATGGCCGGGAAGATAGTTCTAGCCGGGAAGTTAGTTGCAGCAGGATCTCGAAGCAGTTGGTTAAAAATATTTAAAAAATGCATTTTCACCGTGTTCTGAACTAATCTGAAAGTTTCAAATGTCTAGCAAGTTGGGACATTAACTAAATAAATTTTCTGTTGAATCACAGAAACGCTGTCGAAGGCTGTAGGGACCTGAAACAGTTGACTAAAAGTATTAAAAAACTGTATTGTCACCGTTTTCTGGGCTATCCTGAAAGTTTTAAATGTGTAGCTAGTCGGAACGTTAGTAAAAAATCGATTGCAAGCTTTGTACTGGTAACGGTGCCGAAGGCAGTAGAAACCCGAAGCACTTGGTTAAAAATATTTTAAAAATGCATTCTGAAAAATAAAACATTTAGAATGAATCTAACCGTCAATGACTTCCATGTGTGGTCTAAAGTAAAGGATAATAGATGTATTAATGTTAACAAATAAAAAAAATAACGGAAATCGTTTTATGTTTTTTTTTTAATAGATATAAATATAAATAGGTTTATTCCGATGATGGCTTTTAAATCTAAATAATCTTTTTCTGATTGCAACGAAATAAAAATGATTCTTTTCAGGGAATATGAAATTAAATTACATTTCGGATCCCTCATATATAAATTGCATTATTTTAAAAGTAGAATCAGTGAATTTAAAACAGAAACCTTTCTTAATATTAATAAAAGTTATATATTTTAATCTATAGTTATATATTCAATAATTTTGAAATAAACTTGATGTATTTAAAGGATATATGAGTAACTCGCTCACGTAATTCTCCCGCTTCCCCCAAAAAAATTTGATTTCTTGCTAAGTGGTATACAAAATATTTGTAAAAATTCACAAATCAGCCTGGCCACATAATATATGCTTACATGAAAACTATTAATATTATATACAATAATATATAAAATATTCAGATATAATTTTATGAAATAATAATTAAAAATTAACAAAATCTCGAACCAAAGAACGTCTAAAGCACTATAATGTTGGCGTGCGTTTTGACAGTATTGCTTTAGACAGATTAGATCCCATGCCTAAGATCGATACATCTGTGTGATAATGGACTATTTCATAAAATGGCCTGAAGCTGCACTAATACCAAACAAAGAAAGGTCTACTGATGCGGATATCATTGTACAAGATTTGATATCGCGCTACGGAGTCCCTATGATTCTTCATTCAGCTCGAGGCACTAATTTTAACTCGGAGCTTTTTATTGAACTTCGCAGATATCTTGGAATACAGAAGACTATTTAATTTTTATTTATTTTTATTTTTAAGTTTGTTAAAAATTAATACATACTTCGCCATATGTCGCGCGGGAATATTGTTCTGGCGAACCTTGTAATTTTTTCCTTTTTTTTTTTTTCTTTTTGTTTTTAAATAAACGTTCCGGAGTAGGGGCCTAGCATAGCTAGAAGCGCTCGACACCACTCTTAGAGCGGTGAGCGGCACCTACTCCTTGTTAAATCCTGTTAAATACAGAAGACTCGGACTACATCCTTGCATACTGTGTCTTAAAGCATGGCTGAATCATTAAATCTCTTTTAATTCATAAGCCTCTGTTTGTTTTCAAGAGTCAAACTGAGTGGTACTTGCCCCTTCCAACGTTTCTTCGTGCCTATAGATGTGCACTGCAGGAAACCACGTGATGGATACCATCCGAAAAGTTGTTTGGACGAACACTTCGCTTACATTATGATATCTTGTTCGAATGTTACAAGGTGCCACCATTATTGATATGGGCTTTCGTAGCTGAAAGCCCAGTCCATTGTTATAACTGCACAACACAAAACTTTACGCTTCACATGGACTCTGGAACACTGTCATTGAACTGTTGATGACAGGAAACACGTTGCTTGGTCTGACGAGTGTCGTTTTCAATTATATTGATAGGATGAATGTGTACGAACATGAAGATAATATTGTAAATCCATAGAACCCCTGCAAAGTCTAGATAGGAATGTGATAAGTGGGAGATATGTAACCATCCTTTCCGATCACTGCAACCAATCATTTATGCCACTTATGCATTTTTATGGACTTGGGCAATTCCAGGCAGGACAGTGAGCATAAACGTCAAGATTCACTACTGAGTGGTTCCTGAAACACACTTCTTAGTCTAGTGATGTACTTTGGCCATCTAAATCCTATACATAAACATTTTTTAGCATATCTGGAATGCCTTGTAACTTGCTGTTCATATGAGATCTAGTCCCTCGACATCCTAAGGATTTATTGATTTCCCTCCCGAATTCATTCTTTGAATTATCTCAATCACACCTTCAGACATAAGTCGAGTCCACGTCACTTCGTGTCTGCACTTCTGCGTACTCAAGGGGGCCATAAACGATAGTAGTCAGGTGTGCCTGTATTTTGGGTCTTCAGTGTCCTGGTATGAAAAAATCCATTTGTGCATTACACATTTTCATCTGGTTTTAGTCGCTGAGAGCAATCTGTTGGCTAAATATAAAACTAATTTTTACAATGTTGTCGACCCGTGATCCGTATAAAACACTTTTGAAGCTTTATTTAAATTTGAAAAAAAAGAGTGGAACTTTTGACCTCCTGATACCGTTAGATTATTTTTCACCTCCCTGTAATACAGATGTGTTGATGGTAAGAAATTTAATCGACAAAGATTTTTTTCCCCGTATTTTATCAAAGCATAAGTGACTCACTTAGAACTTAAACTCGTAACTGCTAACATAAAATCATTTTAAGACAAAATATTTTCCTTTTGTTGACAAATAACGAAACCTTTGTGCTAATTTATCCTAATTTATGACAGATATATCTTTAAAATATTATAATAATACAAAGTATTTAAACTTATCATTGCAAATTTCACAAATCAGCTTAATAGAAAAATATTATAAAAATCTGCCTTTTTTTTATTAGTTTATATGAAATCGGAGATTGTTCATTGAATTGTTCCCTCCAGTGTCTGAGAGGTTTTGCTTTTAAAGCTGAAAACATTAGCATTACGGAAAACTCCATGATACTCCAGAGACAAAACCTTTAACACGTTTGAAATGTTTACACCATTATATAGGATTCTGAAAGCTTGGTGATCTCTACATGTACTCCGTGTCACACTAAACCATTAATCTGGGTATTGGGCCAATATGATGATGGTTAATACGAGCTGGGAATATGCGTTCTCCACGATGCTGCCAAATAGCTTTTCGTCTATATTGATGTTATAAACGAATGTAATTTTCTGGAAAGGACTACGTAAAGTCATTCCTGCGTAAAAGTTCGTCTTGGATTCCATCATTAAAGGTGCTTCTTTTTGTGATGCAGAGTAAAGTATACCCAAAGACATGGTCGACGTGATGATATTTTGTACTTCTGATAACGTCGTTGAACTATTCTTACAGATACATGTTGTTCAGGAAATGATCTCATTTATTGATACAGTGTTTATGTCGTGACACTAATTTTTATTCAGTTTTTAGTATAACACGTCTGTCTTCTCGGTTTATAGAGATGGGGCCTCTGGGGTCCTTCAAGGTGCTTCCGATGACTGTTCTAAACCCATCTATTAATTTTGTAAGACAGCCATAGGATCTCTAACAGCAAGAGTAGCTATAATGCTGTACGATAAATAGCAATTCCAACAGGCTGTAATTTGACCTTGATTAATGTTATAGAGACATGCTGGTAGGAATTTACTCTTGTTACGCGAGGTATAAAAGCAACTTTTTTAACAGATACAAATATTTAAATGCAATTTGTGTTTCATAAACCTGCAGTACAATCCCTTTATCTATACACATTGTAGTTATGTCTGAAGACGTCTGCCTTGCATAAATGCATTGAAAAGCTATTCGTTTATATTTTACAGTTCTTTTAAGTAAGAACGTAGAACGATTCATAGTGGGTACTCAAACCAATACCATAACACCAATTTCACATGGTGCTATCTTCCCAGTAAAAAAATTCTGAATGACCTGTATTGTTGTTTTACGTAATGCTTTGCAGCACAAATCATTTTAAAAGGATGACTTAAGAATAAATAATAAAGAAAAGGGAAAGATAAGTAAGAATTGATAAAAAATAGCATCGGAAGAAAAAATCGCAGAATCATTAAATAAAGAATGAAAAATAAAGAAATAAAACTAACAGCAGCGTGACAATCGAGTAAAAATTGACATAAAATAATAAATAAATAAATAAATAAATAAATAAGTAAATAAGTAAATAATACGCCGAAACTCGTAAAGGGGACGCAGCGGGCTTTTATCCTATAATCGAGGCCTAGCTGCGTCTCGCCTATTATGTATATTAAACTGTTTTACCAAACATTTAACATTAATTCTTATCAATATGAGTGTTACAGTATTTCAAAATAAGTACGACAGTCTGTCATAAAATTTTAATTATTAATAAAAAATAATCGAAGTGGAAATTTTTATTTATTATTCTTAAGACAGTCTCTTTTTTTTTTTTTTCAGTTTCTCAGTTGAAATTGCAAACTTTTTTTTTAAATACGAATTTTAAAAGGAGAAGCGGGATTTGTAAAGTTTTAATTTTATAAAAAAAATCGAAGTAGAAACTTAACATTTTTATGCATTATTCTTATAACTTCGCTCCATAATCACCATCGGAATTTAAGAATTCTTCTCCATGTCTTATTACTTCCATTACCCTACTACCGTAGGTAATGGAAGTATTATATTCGGTCTGAAAATTCGATATCGGGTTTTCACCTGATTTACACGTTTTAAGGTCCCCTGAGTCCAAAAAAGTGGTTTTTGGCATGTATGTATGTATGTATGTATGTGGAGAATCTTCTGGCTATTATAGCTCAGAAACTAATAAAGATAGAGCTACGAAACTTTAGAATTGAAATACGTCTGGTGTACAGATGAAATTTCCAAATTTTGATGAAAATTGAAAAACCGGAAGTGGGACATCGGAAACCGGAAGTGGGACCGTAAGTCCGTATCTCAAAAACGGCTCTAACGATTTTCTTCAAACTTGCTATATAAACACGCTATTAGATGTCCTTTCGAATGATATAGTTGGTTAGTTCAGGAAAATTGATAGGCGTCTTGTATAAATAGCTCAATTTCAGGCCTCCCAAAGGCGTTCCTTTAAAAACGGTTGTACGGATTTTTTTTCAAACTCGCCATTGTAACTCACTTTGAAATATGCTTTTGTATGTAATTATTGTTTTCCTGTCAATAATTAAGTTTAACCGGAAGTGCGACATCGGAAACCGGAAGTGGGACCGTAAATCCGTATCTCAAAAACAGCTCTAATGATTTTCTTCAAATATGCTGTATAAACACTCTATTAGATGTCCTTTCGAATGACATAGTTGGTTAGTTCAGGAAAATTGATAGGCGTCCTGTATAAATATCTCAATTTCAGGTCTTGCAAACGCGTTTCTTTGAAAACAGGTGTACGGATTTTTTTCAAAATCGTCCTATTAACTCCCTTTTAAATATCCTTTTGTATGTAATTATTGTTTTCCGGTCAATAATTGATTTTTTTGGTAAAACTTGGTATCTCAAAAACGGCTCTAATGATTATCTCTTTAGGTCACTTTTCTGTTTTCTAATCACATTATCTCTCAAAAATGCATATAATGCGTGTAATAGTGGGTAATGGAAGTCGTGTGGTTGTTTCACACAAGATTTTTTTTTCTTTATAATAATTTGAAATAAACGTCGAAGTTAATTATCTGGAAATTATGTGAAGTCGCTTATTTTGAGTTAGTTTATTGAATTTTATTTATTTATTTATTTATTTATTTTATTCAAAAGACGTACAAACTAGTATTGAAAAGTTATTAATAAAAAAAATAATAGTAGAAATATAATTTTTATTATTGTTATTCTTAAGACATATCTACATAGTCACAATCAAAATTTATGCATATAGAATTTGTTTGAAACGTAAAATATAGTTTTTCGAAATATTCTCTGTTATCGACTAGTAAGAAAACATTTTCTATCATTTTTAATTAAAAATTTAAGACGTATTATTGTTTTAATTTTATTTCTATATATTGCAATATTTAATTAGAAAAACTAAAAACGACAAACAAATATTTATCTCAACATGGAAATTAGACTTCAATAAATTAATCTCTAAAGTATTAGTAAAATGGCCTTTGCATGGATTTTGTTGTTTCGAATTAAACTAATTTACTATGTATAAAAAAAAATGCCTAAGACTATTCGAAGCTCCCTGTTAATTTCAGAAACTAGATGTGAAGCGTAATTTGTTAGAATTTGTCATTGCATGATAGAATAACTTATTTGTATTATTCATTTAATACTCACGATCTTAAAAGATTATCTCATAATTCTCATATAAATGATGGTAAATATATCTTAGGAAATGCTACTTAAATTAGTATGTAGCAAGAACTATTTTTTTTTTTTTTTTCTAGACAGTCGAATTATTTTCTCTGAACTTGTATTTTTCATTCAAAAGATAACGCTAAGATTTATTCAGAAGATTTTTAGTTGTAATAGTTGTGTTCTGTAACAAATGTTCAGAGTAGTAAATTTAGCCTAACTAATCTCATTTCGTTGAAATATGAATGAATTTGTTAGAATAAATTATGCTCATTGAAATATAGATACATATATATTTTTTGTTTGTTTGTTTGTTTGCGATATAAAGGATTGGCTGAATTTCTAAAATTACAGAAATTGGTTTTTAGATATTTTTATTAGCTATATTTTAGAACAAACATTTCACGTATATCTGTTTCTTTGTTTGAGATATATAGGATTATGTGAAATCACGTTTTGCTCTTTTTCCCCCATTGGGGAACAAATTTCTAAAATTCTTGAATTTGGTTTTTAGGTATTTTTTAGCTGTATTTTAAAGCAAAAATTTTATAGATATATGTTTTCTTTCCCTTTAGATATGAAGGATTTTGTGAAATTCTGTTCCTCCCCCCCCCCTCTTGGGTTTCGGGTTTGGTACTCGAGCCTGCCAAAGACCGTCGTATACACTAATGGTGGCTGGTGCACGTAAAATCTGTCGTGTCCGCAGTGTCCTCCACGCTCCCATCAAAATTATACCTCTGGGGGTCACCAAAGCGGGAGAGCCATCTCTTCCACGAAGAATAAAAATTGTGATGGCATGTCTCCGGACCACCTCTAGGGGTGAATCCCAGACCGTTGTTAATTTTCCATTGTGCAGCACTAGGACGTCTTAAACGCCAATCAACCCCCCCCCCCCCCCCCCCGGGGGCCAATTTTTTAAAATCGCTTCTTAGTGGATGTCTACGTATTAGAAGGGATATTTTCACGAAAATTCACGCTTCTAGGTCCAAGGGTTTGGGCTGGTCGATGATGAATTCCTTACTCACTTACTCACTCACTCATACAGGATAAACGATTTTATATATACAGATATATACTGGGTGTCCAATAAGTCTGTTGGCATTTTAAAAATTCATAACTATCGAATGAATTTATAGAATTAAACATGGTTTGCGAAAAAATCCTTCTCGTGAAGGGGATTTTTTTTTATTTTTTTTATTTTTTTTTGTAAAGAAAAAAAAAATAATAACTAAGTTATTTGTCGATAGAGGGCACTGTGCGTGAGCAGATAACACATTTTTATGAAAAACTGTACTTATTCGCATGCAAATGTTTACAGAAATATAAATCCTCTAGATGAAGTGCAGATTTCCACGGACTCCTGATATTCCTGAGAAAAAACTAAGATCAGTTTTCATCTAAAAAAAATCTCTAAAACTATCATTTTTTAACAGTTTCAGCGATTAGAAAAAAAAAAAAAAATCATAGTTCCTATGTATTTTTCCTGTATAGATTGCGAGTTATCAATTAACAGTAATTATCCAGAAAATGAGATGTAATGTCGAAAAAGAGAGTCGATCGAAACATCATCATTTTAGATAGCAATGTTATCTCAAAACGACTCTAATTCTAAATTTTCATCAAAAACATTCGTGTACTTTCGAAGATAATGAATTTTATATAGCATTTTTTTTTTTTGTCATAGCGAAGCATGGGATCCCGTTAAACGTTAATTTATTTTAAGAGGAGCAAATAAGATTTAAATGTAAACACATAAAGCCCTTTAATCTAGTTTTTTATCAATAAATCAAATGGTTTCTAAAGAAATAAAAACCTCCTCTATACTTTGTTACAGACTAAATTAATTTTTAAAATAACCACTAATTTTTGTGAAGGTGAGGCCTGTCAGATTGGTTTCTGATCTCAAAAAAAAAAAAAAAAAAAAAAAAAAAACAACCTCTATACACTTTTATCAGAATTTTTAGACCCATTTCTAAATAAACTTTGCTATATTTTCCAACCGGCGTCGAGATGTTTGACAACAAATGTAAGTTTTCTTTAAAATGAGAATAAGTAAAATTGGTTTTATACTTCAAAGAACAATTAATCACAAATTTTCATTAAAATATTTATATCCATTTCCGAATAAATCCAACTTCTGCCGTTTTTTGTAACCGGCGGATAAAGGACTAACAGCGTGCAAGAATTTTCCTAATGATGAAGATATGTCAAAGTGGTTTTGCATCAAAATAAATAAATAAATAAATAAATAACATTAAACAATTATCAAAATTGTTACACATATTTCCGTGTAAACACAATCGAAAAATTAACAGTAAATTTCACCTTTCGAGTATTCGAAGACTAAATGGTTTTTCACACTAAATTCCTCTAAACGTTTCATGAAATCGTTACATATATTAATAAAAAATCCAATATTCTCCTTATGTAGCGAGCAACGGATAAAGGATTAACATCAAAAGCGAATTTTGCCAAAAATAAAGACAATTCTAGTTTCTTTCTTTTTTTTTTTTTTTTTTAAACACCTCAAACCAATTAACCCCAAACTTTTATCACGGTTATATACATTTACGAATAAACCCAATTTATACCATACTTTTCAACCGGTGGATAACGGTTTAGCAGTGAGCGTCCAACCAATTTTGCGTCTCTTGAAAACTTTAACTACAAACATTTATGAAACACTTTACACTCACACACATATATATATATATATCAGTAAACCCAATTCCTTACATATACTGCAAATGGAAGACGAAGGTTTAACAGCAAACCTGAATTTACCAAAAGATGACAATAAGTTGATTCGATTTTTCATATCAAAAATCCCTTAACGCCTAATTTTCTTCAAATTATTTGAATGTATTTGTTAGTAAATGCAATTTCTACCATATGTTGTAAACGAGAATGACGGGTAATTGTGAAGGTGACTTTTTCTGTAGATGAGGCTTAAGTCCTTTTGATTTTTAACCCCAAAAAACCATCAACCCTGAATTATCCCCAAAATCACTTCACATACTTCTGAGTAAATCCAATCTCTGTTATATGTTGCAAACGGCGTATGAATGGTTAACAGCGAAAGCGAAATATTTTTTAATGAGGATATGACCAATCAATTTTTCAAACTGAAAAAAAAAATATTAAACCCGAATTTTCTTCAAAATCATTATACCTTTTTTCGAGTAAATAAAATTTCTGTCATATTTTAAACTGGTGGATACTAGATTAACGACACGTGAATTTTCCTGAAGATGAGGATAGGGTCAATCAATTTTTCTCATTAAAAATCTTGGTACAAAACTTTCGTCAAAAACTTTATATGTATGTATGAGTAAATATAATTTCACAATGTGTTTCAAACGACGGATAAATGGTTAAGAACGAAAACAAATTTTCCTAAGGTTGAGTTTAAGACCAATAAATTTATCACTCCAAAAGTGTTCTTATCTCCGAACTGTCATTGAAATATTTAGAATCGTTTCCGGGAAACTCAAGAAAAAAATATATGCAAGACACATCGTTTAATATAAGTGAAGTATAAAAACAAGCAGCACGTGTATTTTCTATAACTTTGCAAAGTACATAAAGAAATAGGACTTTTCTTTCTGAAGATATACATTCTGTGAGGTAAAAATCGACACACTAATAAGGCGGTGTTGGTGTTCATGATCAGTCTGAATTTCTGCACTAGGAAACAAGGGAACCTGGAAAAAATGCCCTCCCTCACCAATCATAAGGTTTTCGAATATAGAAAAAATGCATATGCATATGCATATTTTTATTTATTTATTATTATTTTTTTTTAATGAATTAAACGAATAATTATTTTTATCAGACAGTCACTGACTAGACGAGACTTCAAAAGTCCACAACATAGTTACTGAATTGTGTCTAAGACAAAGAATGTTTGAAAGATTTGGGAAAATTTCCATGCGAATGTGTATTGTCGTCTAACGTGTGTTGCCGTGAAATGTGAACACACGAACACAGCCTGATAAATCCAAAAATAGAATCAAGGACCAATACTCATTTAGATCCTCTATAAATGATTTAATATAGTGTAAAATGTTTTTGGCTAATTAAAACACGATATATAAGCGTAATTCAATATTGCTGGAACAGCTTTAAAACTTACAAAAACATGTTTTCCGATAGTTTTTACCATTCTTTGAAAAAAAAAAAAAAATGTTTGAAAATTTTCCTAAACGTCACCCACAAATGCATATTTCAGTTACAAATTTCCCATGGTAAAATTTATCATATTGTATTTACAAGTAAAAATTACCTGAAGTGTTGTTTTAATAAATATTTTATTATGTTAAACTTTAAAAAAAAAAAAAAAAAAAAAAAAAATCAGGGCCCAGCACCTGGGCCCCGGACACGTATCGACGAGTAAACATACTCGGCATAACTTGATAAGATTTGTTATAACAGTGCGGTTGTCACCAGATGTGGAAAGTGAAAGATAAAAATAATATTGGTAAAATGTAAATATATTTGTTCTTTTATATTTCGAAATGGTACTTACTCTAAAAATATACGTATATAATTAAAATCATTTTCAGGAACTTTTTTTTTTTTTTTAATCAGTTCTCACTTTGCTGTGTACATGATACTATTTTAATATTACTTTGTTTTTTCTTTTCATTTTTTTCTTTTTAATTTAATTTAAAATTACTCCATTTATTAGTATTATAGATATACCAGAACATTTATACGGATACAAAAGTAGTTGTATTTATGTTTTTCTTATTTCTGCATGTTTCTTTTACTTTCTTATTATTTAATTTTTCTCAGTTTTTTTTTTTTTTTTTTTTTTTTTTTTTTTTTTTAAATTCTTCACACTATACGTGAAATAAATTTAGAATGCAAAAACTTTATATAATAATGGGAATATAATATTCTTTTTGCTGTATTTTTGTGTTTTTATATTTTATTTCTTTTTGTCTTAATATTTACATACATTTATAATACATAAAATATAAAAATAAAACTAAATATTTGTAATAATTAAAAAGTAAATTAATATTATCTTTTTAAATTTTGTGTTTTAATGTCATTTTTCTAGAACAACTGTCACTTTCAGCAAAATTTTTGAAATTTTATTTCTTCAATCGATTTAACTTCAAGTCTTGAAATTGGTATTCAGATTTTTAGATTAATGTCTTCTTCAAAGATTTTTTACCTTCTCTACTTCTAGAGTTTTTCTCAGAATTCAATATTTTTCTAATCTCCAATCTTTTTTTTTTTTTTTTCACTTATTTTTTTAAAAAAAGATTTACATAGCTATTTACTTCTGAAGTTTTTGGACGAATGTTGAAAAATAAAACTTTCTTTAAAATAAACTTTTTAAATCTATAGGAAAAGATTTAATTTATTAAATAATAAGTGCCTTTCTTTTCTTTTCTTCTAGAAACTTTATTAAAAAATAAATTCGGTCTCATAGAAAGAGAAATAATACATGGTAATAATATAAAAACCAAATTATGTTAGAGTTTTATTTATTTATTTATTTATTTAATTATTTACTTTTCCTAATTTCACATGTTCCTTTATAAAAGTGTGATATAATTTCACATGTTATATTACACTCAAAGGGTAAATCGAAGGTGATGGTCTTTGAAGGTAAAGAAACTATAAGAGCAAAGATCATCCTAGAAAACAAACCAATTGAATAAATTTCACATTTTAATTATTTAGGAGGTGAAATATCTTATAATTATGTCAATGATATACAGAACAAGCTAAAGAAGTTCCAATACATCTGCGGGACTACAAGAAGAACGTTAAGAAACAGAAGAAAATATACTAGAATGAAATTTTTCAAGTCAATCGCGATACCAACTCTTCTGTATGGAAGCCAGACTTGGACGCTCAAAAAGAGTGACTAAAGAGAAATACAATATTCAGAGATGAAATTTCTAAGGAGCCAGAAGAATTGTTCTATGATACAATAAGAAATGATGACATCATAAGTGAACTAAAAATTAAACCAATAATACATACTATAATGTACTACAGAAATATGTGGAGAGAACACTTGGAGCGAATGAGTACTGGCCGTATACCAAGGGCGGCTCTGAAATATAGGCCAAGGGGGAGAAGAACAAGTAAAAGATGGATTGAGGCTGGAATGGGCATGTAGCCTTGAACCGTGTTGAAGATGATGATAACTTCACATGTTATACTAAAGAATATAAATAATTCAATATGCGAATTGGGAAAAAGCTATAATTAAAAAAATATTTCCCATTAATTTAAATATTTGTTATATTTTAAAATAATGTAAAAATTATAAACATGTTTCTATCTGAAATTTATATATAGTTCGTACACACCGTGTAGCCTTATTTTTGAACGCGACGAAAATCGAAATTTATGAATTTAAGAATGCATAACTTTTAGCACATTCAAATAAAAAGCAATATAAATCTGTCTTATTTCACAGCAATAACTGAATATTATATTTTTAAATCTGTATAATTTAATATTTTCATTTACACAAGTACGAAAAAAAAAAGAGTTTATCTATATAAAGAAAAGACTATATAAAGTACTAAAAATATTATAAACAATTATAATTACATTTTTTTGTTATTTTATCCTGACAAACTAAAGGAAAATTAAAGTATCTGTTTTTGTTTAATGGTTATGGTTTTAAACATTAACCATTTAAAGGTCTTTAATTTAGTACTGAAAACCAAGAAAATAGTATTTTTTATTCATATATATATATATATATATATCAACTTTATGCTTACTTGTTTTAATCGTTTTTTTTTTTTTTTTTTTTTTTTTTTTTTTTTTATTTCTTCTTTTATCGATAGATAGCCGTACTGTACCAAAATTTTATAAATTATGTTTCAAAGAAATTATATACAGAACTTACTTTAACTTTCTTTGTAGACGCGAGTAAATCTTGCTACTTTGATAATGCACTCATGCCTAGTTTTTTTCACCTGTTGAAAGCCTTGCTATTACTTTTACCTGAAACAAATATTTCATATTTTCGTAATGTATAGTGCTTATTTACAATGTTACTTATTTATCATTTTATTTATTAATTTAATTTAAATATATTAAAATGTGAATGGGTTTAACCAAACACTTCTCAAAAAACAAAAATGCTTTTTTTTTTTTTTTTTTTTTTTTTTTTTTTTTTTCACGTCTTTATAATCAGCTATATGTATATTAGAAATTTTAGAATTAATGTTTAAATTTAAAAAGAAGTTGTGTACTATATGTTAATCGTATAACAGAAATTAAAATTATGTACTTAAATAGAGGATTCTAGAATCGACAACAGAAAATATTAAAATTGATTATAACTAGAAATACTATTTAAAATAGTAAATTAGGCATTTTGTGTCACATAAAAATTTCGCTAACTTATATTTAATAATTGATGCGGTTTCCGTTTAGTAAATAAATAAATAAATATTACTGTAATGCAATTGTGAAGTTGAATGTTTGTTTTAATCACACAGTTAAAATTTAATATTAATATTTTGACAGAATTATTTATTCCAAAATAATTTCATTTCGAATTATTATTAAGTTATGTAGTAGTCTAATTAATTTAAAATGTGTTATGTTATACATTTTCGAGCACAAGTCTCAAAACATACATTTAAGTAGGCAAATAAATAACAGTACTGGCATTGCTTTAAATACGGGTAATAATAATAATAATAAATGTACTGTTATTTGGAGGGACAGAAAGATATATTGTTGAAATTTTAATAATTAAAGTAATTGGACAACAAAATGTAATTTACTGAAGATTGTAATAAAAATCTTTTTTTACGGTAATAATTAATATAAATTAATTACTTTCATACAGATAATCTCACTATGGCATAATTAGGATGTTTATGTCTTGTCGTTTTCCCTTTTTTTTTTTTTTTTTTTTTTTTTCATTCGTTATTTTTATAGATAAGATGTAATAATATCATATCTCCCGAAATTTTGATGAGGAAATTACATTATTTCCCGCACTTTTATGAAATATTATTATACAATACTTTTAGAAAATATCAATATTTCCCACACATTTATAAAATATCAGTATTACCCACACTTTTATAAAATATTATTGTTTATGCTTTTAAGAGTTATTAAGCTTTAAATCTGTGTTTAAGCTTTATTTCAAGCATTTTTATTTATTTCTACATTTTTAATAGCTTTTTAAATCATTACTTTGCTTGAAAAATGGTGTCATAAAATGACACTCAGATAAAATATATACACTGGTTCTCATAATTATAAGGACACCCGTTTTTCTATATTAAATAAACACTGAACACTATTTTTTAAACAAATATATTTTTTATTAATTTGAATTTCATTAATAGACTATATTTCAAAAGTTTTACCGTTTTTCTATCTAAAAATACTTTATATACTGTCAAGAAGATGATTTTTCAGGTGTTCGCAATTATAAGGACAGCTTGAATCTTAGTAATTTTTTTTTTTTTCAGTTAGTCTTTAAATTAATATTTTATGGGGTCTCTTTTTAGGGTGAAACAGTCAGACACATCTGGTATATATATATATATATATATATATATATATATATATACATACATACATACATTTTTCATTTTTTTTTAAATATTCAGTTTCAATACCATTTCCTACAGTATAGATGATATTCTGAATACATTTAAAATTGCTTTCCACTTGCATGCACTTTTCTAATATGATAAGTTAAGGTTTTTTCACTTTTAGGCCATGGGAAAGGCAATAATACAGAAGTTTCTTTCTTCAAACTATTTCTTATTGCTCTAAAAGTAGAGCAAAAATGTAAGTCTTATTGAAAAAAAAATATTATTACCCCCCAAAATCTAACAAAAATCTGAGAAGTCCACGTTTAAAATTTGCGGATATTCTCTTGATGTTCATAATAATAGAAAAAATTACTAAATTCATTCTGCCTTCAGTAGAAACAGCTCCCCAGAGCTCCATAGATCCACCTTAAAAATGCCCGATTCATGTCTGCCTTTAAAAAATGTGTTCTGTCTTCCGCTATCTCCAGATCATGCCAGTAACTTTTAAAACCATTTGGTTAATCAATAATAAAATGTTTTTCATCCAAAAATGCAACATATTACCATTTAAATTTGTCGTTATTCAATTTTAACACAAACGTTCATTCCCCCATTAAAAGCTTATTGATTATTACAGGTTTTTTATTCATTTTAACATATAATTTATTATTTTAAACCTGCATAAATGTAGACCCCAACCTTTCGATCAAAATTACGAGCAAATTCAGCAGCAGTCATTATGAGTAGAACAGTAAGAGGAATTATGAGTCTTCGATCTCTGTAAAACAACTTTGATTTTGCATCAGATCTCTCTCCTATCAAACCAGCAGTTCAACGTTTGATCTTCCTTCAGCAATTTTAGATCTTGGGATTTCATTAGAAATTCTTCGGATTGAAATTATCATTCCACTTAAAAAACACATTTACCATACTTCACTACATGAAAGTTCTTTTTTTTTTCGAGGAATTTTCAGTAATGTCCGTCCAACAAAAATTGAAGGCTTGTATATGAATTAATCTAGCCCAGTAGTTAACAAATTCGCATGTCAACTGTAATTTATCCGCTAGTAAGTTAAATAAAACGAAAAAATCTTGATTGTCCCTGTAATTATGAACATCTAAAAACGTGGAGAAAAAATAATAATTTACATTATTTTTTATTAATTTTGTTTCATATTAAAAAAGATATAGCAGTTTTTGTTTTTAAAATACTAGATATATTAAGTGCACTTAGTATAATCTTGTTCACAATTATTTTTACATTAGTTATTTCAAAACATAAAGTGTCCTTATAAATATGAGACGGAGTGTATTTCTACATGCTCGATATTATAGTTGAATAAAATTTATTTAAGTCATTGCATTCCTTTACAAATAAATAACTAAAGGGAATTAAACAACAAAAATAAGTATGGTTATTATTATTATTATTATTATTATTATTTGAAATTTTAAGTTATAAAAGCTAAGTTATAAACTACTAAGCTGTAAGCTTCTGAGCTTCTAAATTATAAAAGCAAAATATTAAAATTTTGCTTTTATGACTTAGAATAAAATCTTCATTTATTTCTTTCCTTTTAATATTATTGTTGAATTCTGGTGAGTGTTGGTTAAAAAAAAAAAAAAAAAAAAAACTTGCTTTAAAAGGGTTAACAGAAAAAAAAATATTATTCGTAATTTGGCACAATTTTATGTTGTGTTTTTGCTAAAGACAAATACTTTATTAACACATTTTTGTCATATTCCAACAATATATGCACGTGTGTACAATAAAACTGCCATAATTAATCTCTGCAAAAATGTGAGGTACAAAAGAAATAAACTAAAATTTTTGTATACGTATAATTCTTGAAAATTCAAGAAAAAGTATACTACAGATGTTAGACTTTTCCATGACGCGCTGTTTCATTTCACTTGACATTTTGAAATAACATGATGCTTCAAAAATTTAAAACTGTGATTCTCATATCATATGACCATGAGACCATTTCGACATGTTTATCCATGTATTTTAAAAGTAATATTTTGTCACAAATTTTCGATTTCATGTTGAATGCTTTAGATTCGAAAGATATTCTAGATAGCTTTAAAGAAATTGTCTTTAAAATTTTTCAAAATACATTATTTCAAGCCTGATTCATACTAAAATATAAAAATTATTAAAACATTAATATGTTCTTCACGTTTGTTTAAATGCATTATTTTCTGTTATTTATGTTCTTAAAAGTAAACATATGCTAACTTATTGAGATTTTTTTTTTTATATTTAAGAAACTCTTACGTTATATATTTTTGAAATTTTGAATTTTATATATTCGAGAATTTATTGAAATTCATTACTGTGATAAAGTAATAAATATTATAAGAAGTTAATAAATAAAATATTTTTTTTGTTTGTTTATGTGTAAGTGTTGATTGTGTATCCTGTGATTAATCAATTATTAATTAACTACCGATTAACTAATTATTTAAAAAAAATTTAACGTTTTTAATACGTATCTTCTTGAACCATTTCAAAAGGTTTAATTGTGCATTTTTAGTGTTATTTAAAATTATAAATTTCATTTCTCAGTTATTTTCATCAGTTATAAGCAGCGAAAAATTGTTTTAATTGCATCAATAAAACTTTTTAGGCCAGCTTTCCAAATATAAGTATTCCAAATCCTGATATTTCAAACTGTATTTAAATTTAATGCATTAAATTGAAAAAAAAAATAATAATAATAAGAGCGAGAATCTCAGAGAGTGACACAAATAAAATACATCTCATCTCCGATTTTTGCCAAGAAATTACTAGGTACTGCTTAACTTGTTAAAAGATCAAATATAGAACGTATTGCCCTAATGTTGAGTTGTATATAATTTTATGGGGCTTCAACTGTCAACATTCACAACGAAAAATTGATTGATGTTTCAAGACAAGGAAATTTCTATGGCCAACAACTCTTTGTACAAACAACGTGTCACCAAATTATTGTCATATATGGTATGTAGAGAAGATGATCTTTATATAATGAATAAAAAGTCTGTGACAAGTCGTTGCTACAGCATCACTGAAGGTCACAAAGCCATGCATTTTCAGACCTTTTTGCTCTTTTTGAGGCGTAACACAAACTTGCAACTTCCAATTGCCATATCTAAAATGGTGCCGTTTGAAAAGCATACATCACTACTTAAAAAATAAATAAATAAATAAAAACTTGCATCATTCAGGCAAGTTGAATGCTCTTTTGGATACACAGTGCCAATATCGGTCAAATGTCATATTTTACCAATATTTAGAAAGCTTTAACTTCTTGCGGTGGACACCTGTTGAAATTATATTTTTCACATTATTCTACTTAATTAATGGTATTTGCGTAATACTAAATACCACCAAGGCAATTAACTTAAAGAAAATCCGGCCCACATTGACACCATTGAGGCCATTTTGACAGGCCCACATTTTTTAATGGGAACTATTTTTCTTCTCGACCTTGCCTTTAGTTGCTGAATTTTTTATATTGGTTAGGTAAATTGGTAAGTTAATTTGTAGAATTGGGTAGGTAAATTGGTGCATTTCATCAGGTAAATTGAAAATCAATATTACTGTGTCAAATTAAATGCAACTGGTGGTATGTATTTAATTTAATTATTATTATTATTATTATTATTATTAATTATTTATTTATAATCTGTACATTAAAAAAAAAAAAAAAAAAAAAAAAAAAACCTCAGCTGATACTATTATTGTTTTCCTAATAATTTACAACTGTAAAAAAATCTTATTAAAGAACTTTGTATACCTGCAGAAAGTCTTAAATGTTGATCTATAAATGGATCTCCAACAGAAAATTTTACAGAACGAGAGATGTTGCTTCGATTTAGTGTATCCATTTAGCGTAAAAAATTAGTCATTTGAATTCCTGAGCTACACTTTGGTGAAATCATTTTATTTTAAATAAAATATCCCTAACACCTTCTAAATGATTTCCTGTATAAAAGAATTTGTAATTTATAACAGCATAATATAATAAAAGGCACAAACTCTTCATCCATTTTTATAGAAAGTTTTAGTTCTTTTTTTTTATATTTTCTGTTTAAAAATTCTTAAATTGATACAATTTATAGAAGGGTACTGTATTTAATATTTACAAAATATATAAGTTTGAAAGCATTAACTAAAAATAAACTTAAGTGTTGTTATAGACACAACTTAGATGAATCTCTTTTCAATTTGCTGCAACTTTTTTTTTTTTTTGTTGTTGTTGTTTAAGTATGTCAGAATGGATATTTTGTTTGGATTGAAAAAACAGTTTTAAAAAAATTAGTTTGGGATTTCTAAAAAAAGAAATGTTTTTCTTACAAGATAAAAATAAATAAATAAATAAATAAATAAATAAATAAAATAAATAAACAAACAAAATAAATAAATATAATAATAATAAACCAAACACATAATAATAAGTATAGACGTAGTATCACTATGTTCTACACTATAGATTTTTAATTTTCAGCGGCAACAGCCCTTTGAGTGATTAAAATGCTTATTGAGTGAACGAGTGGTAGATCTAAATTTTATGTTATTGATTATACAAGCAAATTATAAAAAGCTTTGATTTTTGAAAATTGCATGTCTTTTTTAATTTATTTATGATATAATTTCTTTCTTTCTTTCTTTTTTCCTGCATGTATGCGTACGTGTGTGATTTACGTCAGCTCCAACATGAAGACGTATATTTTAGGAAAACATCACGCATTGACTGCTATTGACAATTTATTAAAAAAAAAAAAAATATTTTACAATATATATATAAAGTAATTAAAAAAAAAAAAAAAAAAAAAAAAAAAAAAAAGCGAGTAAATTACCACGATGATCCCAAGGGCGTAAATATATCACTAAATAAATATAATAAAATAATCTATAATATAAAAAATAATTTGTCCGATATAATTTTAATATAATTCCATTCAAAAAACAAACTACAATGAAAAAAATTTCAGTTAATTTACTGAAATATTTATTGAGAGTCTATATAAATTTACACCAATTCTTAGTTAAGAGTAAATAATCGAGATTCTCAATCTTTATTCTGAATTTTTATCTATTTTTATTCAATTTCTCATTAAAAAATAAAAATGAATATTTCTACTTTAGAAAAAAAGTATTCCAAGTCAAAAATATATTCTCGCCAATAAATAAGTAAATTAATATTATTCATTGAAATGCGCGTATAAAATTAATTTTTTAACATCTTCGTTTATTTTTTCTCTGTAATTTTACATAAGATTTAAGGGCCTTCTTCACTCCCCGCCGCCAGAAGCCGAAGCTAATGTTATTCTATGGGAAATTTTTCTTTACAAATAACTTATTAACTAATACATATTTTTAAATTATGTTTTCACATTCTGAAAATTCCCAGCTGTTAAATTGACGGACTTTTTTTTTAAATTCTTTTATTATTTTTTTATGTTTTATTTTGAAGCTGCAAAATACGAATTTTTAATATGTGAATTTTTTTCATTTTTTCAAAATAAAATATTAAAAATAAAAAAATACATTTTTAAAAAGGTCCGTCAATTTAACAGTTAGGAATTTTCTGAAGTGGAAAACCGAATTTAAAAATATGAATTAGTTAATAAATTATTTGTAAAGAAAATTTCTCCATAGAATAACATTGGTTCGGGCTTCCGGCGACGTTAAGTAAAGAGGGCCGTTACATCAAATGATTACCAATAGATTTCTGTTAAATTCTTTAACAGTGTATATAGAATCTTAAGAAGAGGAAGCTTATGAAGAATAAGATTAAAAGTACTTTAACTAAGAAAAATGAACTACAATTGTGATTGGAAAACTAAAAAAAAAAAAAAAAAAAAAAAAAAAAAAACCTGTCAAATTGCAAAAACATCTCATTATGTCTCACCATCGCTGCACTGAGTTGTAAAATAGCAAGGTTTCAGTCTGTCGCATGCTATTTTCAGATTAAATAAAAAGACAATACATACATAAGAAATGACCCCAAGTAATATCCAATAAATGAAAGCACCCTGTATGTATGTATGCTACTTTTCTACTTATTAATTATTTTTTTTTCAAAATCTGTAAAACTATAAAATGTGAAGCTTCCTTGTTCTTGTCCACACTTCTAATTTATGAAGCTAACTTGCATAGCCTTCAAAATTTAATTACACTGTAATTTTATAATATAAAACACGTTGAAATAAGTCTTAAATATTTTTAAATTTAAGTTTATTTGTGATGTATTTTTTTTTCAATAAGTTTTATTAAATATATTTTATTACTTCAGCAGCAGAATTATTATTAACCCGTTAGTAGTCGCTAGTTGGTCGATTTGCCGCCCATCCTTCAGTGTTGCCAGATTTTTTTATTCAATAGCCACCAAAAATTTTTAGAAGAAGCATTTGATATACATAAAACGCGAATGAAATCGAAGGAACGTCGATCACATAACTTCTTAAAATTATTGGTAAAAGTTAAATAAAAAGTGCGCAATCTGTAATAGGTGGCGCTGTCTATAGCGAATACTAACGGGTTAACTTTGGTTTATATTTTTAAAAACAATATTTTTACATAAGTTTTATAAATATTTCCCTCCTTTAACAACAGAAAATCAAATATAATTAAAAGACATCAAAATAAGATGAGAAGAAGAAGCTTTCCGATTAATTTATACACGGTTATTAAACTTGAAGATTTAATTAAATAAAAATCAGCTGTTAAAAATATTTTGGTTAAAAATATTTTAACTATCAAAAAATTTAAACGAGTGACGAAGATATTTATATATAATTATCTTATTATTTAAATTATCATTTTCTTTTTATGTTCTTAATATTGCAATATATTTATCGGGGAATCCTGAACAAAATTCGTTTCACTCCTATATATATATTATTTATGTATATATGTTATATTGTTCGTCTACTTAGAAAGCTGGTTGTATGGCCCCAAATGAAAAAAAAAAAAACCATTACTTGTATGTAATACAAGTGATTCACTTAGCAAAAACGTGGGAAAATAATACAGTTTTCGTTAAAAGGTGACGCTACGCCAGTATCTAAAGCGATTTTCGCATACTTTTTTTGTAAGAGAACGCAATAAGTTTAGCGTGTTTCTTTATGATTGACCGAAATCAATAGAATGAATCTGCAAAAATTACCAACTGTGAAATATTTTTTTTTCTTTACAAAAGAATTGCAAAAACAGTTTTTGATATTGGCGCATGCTAGACCCGTTGACGAAATATGTAACTCTATTTTTTTTTTTTTTTTTTTTTTTTTTTTCATTTTTTACAGAGCGAAGCACCACCTTTTGATGAAAATAACTAATTGGCGCAACTATCAGTAGAAAAAAAGAAAATACAATTTTTTGTCAATAAGTGGCGCTGAGCCAATATCTAAGGCGGTTTTTTCGGATTGTTTGTAAAAAGCAAAATATGTTTTGTCTGTTTCGTCTGGTTTGAACGAAACTGATAGAATGAATCTACAGAAATTATTAAGTGTGATATATATTTTCCTTTATTTTGTGTTTTATAAAATTTCTGCAAAAATCGAATTAGATATTGGCACAGCGCCACCTAAGAACGAAAAAATCTCTTGATTAAAAAAAAAAAAAAAAAAAAAAAAAAAAATGAATTATGTAATAACGAGATATATTTCCATAAAAATGATTTAATTAAAAAGTTGGAAAACAATCAAGAGGAGTCAAAATGAAATCGAAGTAAAATAGTAAAAAACCCTTATAACGTGTCATTTATTTGTACTTTTACAAGTGGAACTATAAATTGAGTTGTATGAAAAGATTAAAAATAAATATAATTTTAAGTTAAAAATAAAATTTAATTAAGACTTAAATATTACTTTTTATGTTATAACTTTAGATTGGGCAGACTATAAGTGATAAAAAAAAAAAAAAAAAAAAAAAAAAAATCCTTCGATCCTTGCAGTTTACCTAAATTACAACAGAGACTAAATTTAAACGAACTGTTGTTCTACATTCGGAATTTAAATCGATTATAAGAATATTGCTATTGGTGCATAAAATAATTTTGCTGTTTATCTATATCTATATATTATATATTTAACACTTAAAATCTTAGAGAATTATTATATTCAAATTCGATGTGGAATTAAACCTTACAATTCCTATATAAATGTTAGTAAGCATATCTTTATAAATACTACTGAAATTTGTTTTCGAAAAAAAAAAAAACTAAAGGATTAGATTTTAAGGAAAAGAGGCTTATTTGTTATAAACAAGCATTATATATCAAGCAGATAAAGCTAAGATTTATTTAGAAGATTGCGAGTTGTTAACAGCTATGTTGTGTAACGGATTTTCAGAATAGTAAATATATACATAGCTTTTTAGTTTGCACTTGTTTGAATCATTAACATATTTGTTCAAATAAAATGCAGGTATCAGTATAAGTAAGTACTTACTTATCAAAGTAGTCCGAGACAAATTTGCAATCCCTTCCCCTCGTGATTTACGCAATTCTACAAGAATCATTTAAATACTTTTGGAAAATAAATAAATAAATAAATAAATAAATAAAAAAGAATGGTTTGTGAAACAATTGATAATTGAAAAACTTTTTTATATCAATATGAATTTAGAGATTAATATGCATTAAATCATATATTTTAAAATACAAATTTATGAGCATGACTGCCTACTTTTCTAACTTTGTAATTATATTCCTCAGTACTATATTTTTTTGAAATATTACCTTACGCCTACTGTCGACGCTTTAATAAGGTTAAAAAATTATGAAAAAAAAAACATATATATATATATATATATTACTTTCATGTATAAGATTTTAACGTACTTTTCTAAAAAATAAAATAAAATAAAAAAATGCTTGAATTTTAAGTAAAAAAACAATGATTCATTATATATTTTTAATTAATATGTTATTTTCCAAATTTAACATGAATATTGTAATTAAATTTCTTTTTACTTACGTAGAGAAAGTTTATGGGAGTATTGTGAAAACGATTCACGAAACAAATTGTGTGTATGACATAGCTCAAAAATGGCTGGTCGCAGAATTTTACATATTTATATTTGTGATTTACATATAACATCTAGTTTTACACCCCAAATTTTGATCTTACATGAACTCTCCTTTTAGAGATATCAAATATTCATACGATTTTTTCATGCCTTCTGAATGCATGTGAGTGTATTTACCTCACATAACTCAAAAATGTACAACATTGCACGTTTCAGATTTTGTGTAGATGTGTTATAACGCTTATTAACGCACCTTATTTCTTGATATTTCTCTAACATGAAGAATTTCGTTTTGGAGTTATACACGAGAAATATATCCATGATGAAAACAAAAACACACAAATTGTTTATTATATATAACACAGTTGAAGGCATTTTAACAGAACTCGAATGGTATTTGAATTGTAGTTATTTCTTTATTAATTTCATGAAAATATTATGGCTATAAATATTGTACTGCTGGACTTATAAAATTGATATGAATAATTAATTAAATTTATAATAACCGGTTACCTGTATGTATGATAAAGAGTATATGGCGGTATCATTACTAGCAGTTATGGATGCATTAATGAATACTAATATTAATTCAGGATAGATTCCTCTAGAAAGAAGTAACAGGGAAATTAAATTTCGACAGAACGATTATGTATTCAAAATCAGAAAGGGTGTAAGACAAGGGGACACAATTTGACCTAAACACTTCAATGCAGTACTTCAAAAAGTTTAAAAAAATAATTTGGAAGAGAAAGGCATAAAAATTTATGGATATTTTATAAGTTATTTGAGATTAAAGGATGCTATTGTTCTCTCATTTGAGGATTTCCAAGATTACGATTAGCACAGCTTAGTCCTTATTTTGTCTCCTACTTGCACATACATGAAATTTTAATTGCTGCGTTGACTTGGTGGATAAAATGTTATTTATGAAGATGTTTTCCCTCAGTTAAGAACCGCCCTATGAAGTTACAATTAGCGGTGTTGTAACTCGTTCGAAATCTACAATTTGTTGTAATTTCTGACACATTGAATGAGGTTTATATGCCTGTAAACATTTACATGCAAAAGAAGCATAGTTTTCCCTGTAAAGATGTGATATGTTCTCGTACAGTGCTCTCTATCGACAAAAAAATAACTATTACTTTTCCCTTTATTTTGAAAATCCCGCTTTATAATAATAACCTTTTCGTAACCCACGTTCAATTACACCAATTTATTCAATTTTTGTAATTTTTTTAAATGACTACAGAATTATGGAACACTATATATATATGAGAGTTTAATGAGCATTTAATGAATAAAACGATCATACAGCAGCTTTCTTCTGTGAAATTTTAGTCCATCTCGTGGCTGAATGTTTTGCATTCTAGATTCTGGCCTTTATTCAACAGGTGACGTGATGGAATGCCGAAGATAGTAGTGGTTGAAATGAATTTTAATAAATATATTCTGGATATATCAGATTTGGTGAAAAAAAAAAAAATAAATAAATAATCGACACTCTTAAATTAGATATATTTTTTGAATATAATTAATAGTATATATACAGGGTGGTCCGAAAAACATGATAAAAAGTATTTTAAGTTTCTGATTTCAAATGTATTGATGCAAATATAATTCTTCCATATTATAATAGCACATATAGTGACATTTCAGTTGAATACTTAATTACCGGAAATAAAGAATAAGCAATATAGAATCACAAACCTTTTAAGATCGATTATATATCGTAAGAAAATTTTATGAGAATAACCGATGTATTGTCCCCATTCGACGGGCATGTCGTTCAGAGTTCAAAAAGAAAAGGACGCTTAGTGAAGAGATAATCGCGCAGTAAGTTATAGCACTCTAAAGTCGCAGTGATTTTTTAAGCCATCAGATGACTGATGTAATGGTCCTAATCTCCCACTGATTTTCATTGTTTACAGGTTGATGGACAGATATGAATCCACAGGGAGTGTTTAGGATGCAAAAAGAAAGGCGTCGGGACGAAAATCAGCAGTTGTTACTGACGACATCAGGGAGCCTGCACGCGCATACTTTGAGGATCAGCCAATCTAAGACTCCTATATAGGGAGCTGACGCATCCGCCATTCTTACGCTCAAAGGTTACCATAACTACATTCTCTTATACAATGGGAAATGTGAGTGATTGTTTTTAAATGTATTTTCAGATAATTTTTTATGTGAAATATTGGCAACTCTACAATTGTCAATTGTACAAATCACTCTCGTGACAAATTTCGATTGTTTAAGTTTCCATCTACTGAAGCAAGAAGGAGAAAATGGATTATGAATTGTGAAAGAGGTGGATGGGTTTTCGAGGCTCAAGAACTGAATTGTGCGAAATGAAATTACCTTTTGATACAATAAAACTTTATTTTTAAGATTTAAGTTTTATAATACAATTCTGAAAGGCATTTTGAAAGACTCATTTACAGATTTAATTTAAAAAACTTGCATTTTTGAAACGACGAAAAGAGTTATTTGGTTATGAAATTCACTAGGGTTATTGTCGAACTTTTTGCGAATGATCGCTAAGTTTTACTAATTTGTAAACAATGTTAGATGCAAACGGATTTTTTCTCCAGTTAAATCCTTATAGAATCTTGATTTAAAAAAAAAAAAAAAAATGTATAAAGATATGTATTAAAATCCTTAATATATGCATTTATTTTTGGTACAATTTTCATTAGCAATGATTGAGGGAAAAAAAAAAAAAATAATGTTTTTTTACTATTCTTTTCATCAATCATACTGTAGCTGAAGTTTGAGAATATTTTATGATTTCAGTTATCTATATTTCTTAGGAAATATTAATAAATGAATTAATAAATGTTTTAGATTCTTCAAATACTAAGTGGTTTGTAATCTAATATACAGATATGTATAGATATGTATCCGGACTCAACAAGTTGAAAAATACTAGGTAGCCAGCAAAATTTTTAGTAGCACTATATATAGATATGTATTAGGAGAAGCCTTCATCCTGCAGTGGAATGATGAAGGCTAAAATTTATGATGATTATATATGTTTCCCTCTTAACCCTATTGCAGAAACTTAAAAAATAAAATAAAATAAAATAAAATAAAATAAAATAAAATAAAATACGTAAATTTTTCAATACAAAAATTGAAAGAATAATGAGTAACATTGTAATAATAATTAACAGCATAAAGTTAAAGACCTAAGTTACCTTTTTTAAATATGATTTGATAAAGAGCTATATTTTGTTTATCTTTCAATTTAATTTATAATTTAATTTGTAATCTAACATATATAAATGCAATATGAACTATGTTCTTTAATAAATATAATTTCTCCCCCCCCCTTTTTTTTATTTCCCTGCTCAGACTACAAATTGAAAAGGAATTGTGCTTTTCAACAGAAATTATCACAATTAATAAATAAATTATCTGAAGTCTAAAAAGAGATGATTAAAAAAAAAAAAAAAAAATCTTCTGTTAGTTCCTAAATTTAAGTATAAATATATTTTTTAAGTCCTATGTATATAAATTAAATATTCATTTAAAAAAAACATTATCTATATTAAACTAAATAATAAGGAAATTCTTTTGTTTATCCATGCTACCTAGTGATATCATTTTCGGCATTTTATTTTTTGCAAATATAGTGCAGATTGGTATCACCGAGGCCTTCATCCTGCAGTGAATTGATAATTGCAGAAATTGAAGTTATATATATGTATGTATGTATCCTATCTGAAAGTTTACCTCTATTCAAGGACCCTCTCCCTTTAGGACCAGTTTTTCTCAGTCACAAATTGGATTTAATACCTTTTATTAAAGGTTTTCTCTCCATCAAAGGTTTACTTATTTTTTTCTCCATTAAAGATCCAAGTAATAATAATTTAAGCAGTATTTATTTATAATTGTGATATGCAATAAGACTAAATGCCATAATAATATTCCATGAATAGGAAATGGGATTAGATATTTAAATTATTTGTAACTTCAAAATATTTAGATCTACTATTCCAATTTTTGATAAATTTTCTCGAATAATATAAAAAAAGAAATAGTGATATAAATATATATTATAATTGGGATTCTAAAAGTAAGTAATTCTAAGCATGCTTATAACTTAAAAAAAAAAAAAAATGCCGTTAATCTGTTTAAATCAATATTAATGGGAACGTTTTTGTTTAGTTGAATTATATATATATATATATATATATATATATATATATATATATATTTTCCCCTAATACTTTCTTTTATATTTTCTGTCTTCTTATTTTTATTTTTTTTCATTATTTCTTTTAAAAATATTTCAAATTTTGTAGTACAAAAAAAAAAAATAAAAATTTAAAAAATGCTATTTTTCCATTACTCACCGATTGATATTCTTATGTTTCTTGAAACTGCATTAGAAAAAAAAGTGCTGTAATGCAGTAGTGTTACATTTTATCTTCATATAGTGATCGGGATTTTTTTTTTTTTTAACCAGTCAGATAGTTGCACAGTAATACCGATAATGACGCCGAGCTAGTAACACGTTTTAGTTCTGCTTTTGCTGAAGCGTAAAAATGGCCGCTCATGCGTCAGCCTGTATTATAGGAGCTCTAAGTCAACCACTTCTACTCGACAGGCGGCCCAACAATTAAGCATATCCAAAACATCATTACAAAGGTTAATGAAAGCAGTAGGATTGTCTCCATACAAGATCCAAATGTGACAGCGCTAAAGGGGGGGGGGGGGGGAGATACTGTGCAGTGGAGAGATTTCGCAAACCATATGATAGAGGAACTTAAAAATGGTTCCATCAGTAAATACAAGATCTGGTTCAGTGATGAGACCCATTTTAGTTGAATGGTTTCGTGAACAAACAAAACTGGCGCCACTGAGGTACGGAAAATCCTCATATCAGCGCCATCTCTTCACTGCATCCACAAAGGGTCATGGTGTGGTGTGCCATATCGTCGAAGCAGATAATTGGTCCGATATTTACTGATGGTGTGGTCACAGGAGTGAAGTATCGAGAGTTGCTAGAGCGTCACTTTGGCCCTGATGCGGGCCATCTCAACAGGACACGCCGGTACTGGTTCAAGCCAGATGGGGCTCGACCTCAAAAAACTTTTGATGTCTTCACGTGGCTTGAAACGACGTTTGGTAATCGCTTGATTACATTGGATGCAGAGAAATTCACGGGGCACGGGATAGAGTGGACCCCATACAGTCCGGACCCAAATCCGTGCGACTTATTCTTATGGGGTTACATCAAGGTTAGAATCTATAGGAATAGCCCTGATTCACTGGAGGACCTAAAATTGGCTATCAGAAGTGAGACTGATGCACTTGATTACGACACACTCCAGCGCATTATGACAGAGTTTCGGAACCGGCTTTATAACACTATAGTCGGGGATGGTAGACATTTTAAGCATCTTGTATATTAAATGTCATTCATATCTTTATTCAATAAAATATGTTTCATGTTCTTGCATGTTGTCTTTTTTCCACAATGATCGCTTACTTTCTATCATGTTTTTCGGAGCACCCTGTATATATTTAATATATAGTTTTTAACAGAAAACTCTTTTTTTTTTATTATTTATTTATTTATTTTTTTTTTTTTTATTTAAGGACTGAGGACTATTAGTCTCAATCTGGAATTTTTGCGGTGTCATTTTTCGATAGTTGGACATTTATCAAAATCTAAAATTTATCAAAAATATAATTGAATAATTTGAAAGCGATGTTATAATTTGAAAAAAAAAAAAAAAAAAAAAAAAAAAAAAACTAATAGGGCTCCGTCTTAAACTAAATTTTGCTTTTGCCAAAATTTCATTTTTTTTTTTTTTTTTTTTTTTTTTTTTGAAAGAAAAGAAGAGAAAATTAATAATAATCAGTATCGAAACAAACACTATCGAAAAATTTCTTTTAGTAATTTTGAATAAGAAATAAAAAGTGCGCGTGCAAAATGAAATAAAAATAAGAAAAAAAAAATGAATTTAATGATTTATTTTTTATATAAAACATGATCGCCTGCTATCTTTTAAAAAGTAGATGTAAAATATAAAGTTTAAGTCGTGCGTGTGCATCTATAAAAACTGTTTTAAGAAATAGAAAAGAATAAAGAAAGCAACGATGTTGGTTGCATTTTATTATATAGTTTGAATTTTTGAATTTTATAGAAGTAATATCTACCGTAGGAATAATTTCTTATGTTATAACTATAGGGATTTTTTTTTCTCTTCTTTTAAGTAGAGCATTACAAGAATAATTAAAGTTCACAACCCAAGAACACAATATCTTCCTACTATACTTTGAATCTTATGTAGGCTGATGTTGCCAACTTAAATTTTGCCATGTCCCTACTGACAGCATAAAATATTTTTACACTGATGTAAAAGTCCTTACTTTAGTGCTTAAGATCTTCGTATGAAGATCTTTCATTCTCAGGGTATCCTGAGGATGTCCAGAGGAAAAATGGTGCCTCCAAAAAGTCCCTATTGTGTCCCTACTGTGTCCGTACATGTTCAAAAAAACTGCTAAAATTCCTTATGCTTAGGTACAAATCCCTGCAGTGTGCAACACTGATGTTGGCTCTTTTTTGGCTTTATATTGTTAGTATTTGGCCCCATTTGGCTCTATTTTAGAGAAAATTTGGCCTCGTTTGAAAAATATGACCTGGCAACCCTGTTTGAAAATGCCGAAATATTGCATGGCTTTTAAGTGGTCAATAAATATATGAAAAGAAATGGGATAAGTTTTCATAAATAAGGTATATTCAAGTAATTCATGAAAAATATAATTTTTATAAGCAGTTGCTTTTTTTTAATTATTTTTATTTTTATTTTTATTTATTTCCAATGGCGTGGCAAAAGTTACAGAGGACTGTAAAGTTACAAAACAAATTATATACAATATAACATAGAACAAAAGACGGAAGTCGTTGCGTAAGGAGCGATCTTGCTTCCCAATATCTCGACTCTTCTGTAAAACATCGAAGAGCCCCACAACGGGGCAGATGGTCGCTGTCCGTTACTTCTCCAGAATCACAAAGTGGGCAAGTAGAATCGTTTAAGATACCTATGCGATTCGAAAGAGCGGCAAGGCAGTCGTGTGGTGTAGATAGGCAGAAAGTGTCAACAGCCTTACGTCTTAGTTTATCAGAAAAAAAAGAAGGACTTAAATTCTTCTAGTTCTTTAGAGCTGTACGATTCTCAAGATATCGTAAGGCATTAGATGTAGATAAATTCTTTAAAAACAGTTTAATCCTCCAGTAATAAATGGCTGTATTGGGATGTTGAAGTAAAGTGGCACCTCTTTTTGCAAGGAAGTCCGCTTGTTCATTGCCCCAAAGGCCACAATGGCCGGGCATCCACTGGAGATCATTTTTTCCCCTTTAAAGTGAGAGTTCTCAAGGATTGTTGACATTGGCATATTTTAGATGTTAATAGATGATCAACATCGTTAACTGACTGGATGGCTGCCTGAGAATCAGAAAGAATGGCTGTCCTTTCAAACTTGCAATGGACAGCTAATAGTTGCTTTAAGGCTAAAAGTATCGCCACGACTTATCTCCGAAAAAAAAAATATCTAATTAGATATTTTTAAAGACGATTTTCTATATTTTTTGTTTTTATAAAATATGTACATTACGTTTTAGTTATACATGCATACATACACACACACACACACACACACACACATATATATATATATATATATATATATATATATATATATATATATATATATATATATATATATATATATATATATATATATATATATACAATATATATAATAAACCTGTTTTATGGAAAACTCTCTTGACTTGAATTGCAATGATTATGTTTTTTCACGCTAAATGGCGCAAGCGCTCATCTGATACGAAGAAATTTAAAAGAAAACAATATATAACTGAAATATTAAACACCAATTTTTGAATGTTGTAAAGATTTGAAAATTAATTAAAATAAAATTACATTAAAAACAATGAATCTAATTATTAATGAAATTGCGCATTTTTAGCACCTTTATCGATATAATCGGGATTGATTTCGATATTAATTTTTCTTATTAGAATACTTCTAAGGGCAACTTGTTATATGTTACTCTCTGAGTTTGGTGTCCGATTGACATGTGGTTAAAAATTATATTTTTTCATCTTGATTCATTTTGGGTTCTCTTATGATTTGCTGAATTTATTTCATTAATTTTTAAATTTGTGAACATTTGGGAACATGAACTGTATTTTTGGTTGGAATGAGCCATATAGTTTTTCGAAATCTTGCGACCTCTCTGATAGAAAGGCATGTTCCCTGAAGAGTGAGTTCTATTTTTCCTGTTCAGATTTTCATTTCCAGTTATTTTATTTTTTTTTCATATTTTTATAAAATTATTGGTTTACGTTTGATCACTTTATAAAATTACGCATGACCTAAATCACACCTTGTTGGTCTTAGTGTTATAGTCCTAATTGCTAACATTAGCGTAAGTTATTTAAAGTGAATTGTAAGTACATATTAATTGATACTGTAAATGAAACTAAAATATGTGCTAACATTTAATATGAATTACACTATCTTTTATGTGAGTGTTGTTGGTATTATCATGTATATATTCATTGCTAAATATTTAACATATGTATATGTATATATATATATACATATATAAAGTGAAGAAGTACATATATATACATACATGTGTGTATATACAGACATATATGTATATATATAAGTATGTGCGTCTGTAGTTTAGATCAGCTTTTTACGAGAGTCTCGTCAATGTTAGAAACTGAAATATTAAATTTGTGTTTTTATGGAATTAATTATTATAAACACATTTTTCTCTTTGTAGAAAATAAATCCATTACTTTTTAAACTTCAAATAAAAGTTCAAAGAATTTCTAATTTTCTAAAATGTTTGATTTTTAACACTTTCCAACAAGGTTGAAAAGTGTTTATGACTTGGGTTTTTCTGTCTGTCTGACTGTCCGTCTGTCTGTCCGTCCGCGATCTAACTCCCGTAAATATTTATGGAATATCTTGAAACTGAAATATGTTATTAAAGTTCACTATCGGATGTTCCCTATTGAAAATGGAGTTTATACCTCTATTGGTTTGTGTACAGGGACTCCCGAAAATATTTCAATGCATTGTGTTCTATGAGAGGCATTTCTATAAACCATATTTTCATAAACTTACTGTACAAAAATCATAATGAAATTCAAATATGTTATACAAGTTCACTATCGGATGTTCCCTGTTGAAAATGGAGTTTATACCTCTACTAGTTTGTGTACAGGGACCCCGTAAAATATTTCAAAGCATTGTGTTCTATGAGAGGCATTTCTATAAACCGTATTTCCATACCCTTACTGTACACAAATCTTAATGAAATTGAAATATGTTATTCAAGTTCACTATCGGATGTTTCCTGTATAAAATAAAGTAAATACCACATCTGATTTGTGTACAGGGACACACAAAAATATTTCAAAGCATTGTGTTCTATGAGAGGCATTTCTATAAACCATATTTCCATACCCTTACTGTACACAAATCTTAATGAAATTGAAATACGTTATTCAAGTTCACTATTGGATGTTTCCTGTATAAAATAGAGCAAATACCACCACTGATTTGTGTACAGGGCCACACAAAGTATTCCAAAGCATTACGTTTTATGAGAGATATTTCTATAAATTGAATTTTAATAACATTACTTTGCACGAAGATTTATGAAATTGAAATGTATTATTTATAAGCACAAAAGAAAATACTTTGCGTAGAATGTAGCATGATTAGCATTAGATTTACAGGGTGACACAAAAATATTCAGTTATATAAAGAGCTATTAATAAATATTTGCTAAAAGTGTACTTTCGTTTACATTAAGCGTTTTTAACACTTTCTAACATTTTTAACACTTCCCAACAAAGTTGAAAAGTGTTAATGACTTCTGTTTTTCTGTCTGTCCGCCTGTCCGTCTGTGCGTATCTCCGCGCTCTAATTTCCGTAAATATTTGTGGAATTTCTTGAAACTGATATATGTTATTCAAGTTCACTATCGGATGTTATCTTTTGAAAATGGAGTTTATACCTTTACTGGTTTGTATACAGGGACAGCCGAAAATAGTTCAAAGCATTGTGTTCTATGAGAGGTATTTCTATAAATCGTATTTTCATACCTTTACTGTACACATATCTTAATGAAATTGAAATATGTTATTCCAGTTCACTATCGGATGTTTCCTGAATAAAAAGGATTAAATACCAACTCTGTTTTATATACAAGGACACTCAAAAGTATTCTAAAGCATTGCGTTCTATGAGAGATATTTCTATAAATCAAATTTTAACAACTTTACTTTCCACGAAGTTTTAGGAAATTGAAGTATGTTATTTATATTCAGAAAAGAATGCTTTACATATAATATAGCATTATTAGCATTAGATTTACAGGGTGAAACAGAAATATTCAGTTATATTAAGAGCTTTTATAAAAAATTTGAAATAAGTCTACTTTCGTTTACATTAAGCGTTTTTAACACTTCCTAACATTTTTTTAAGTGTGAATATGATATATATTTGTGTATCTGTCCGTGTGTCTGTCTGTCTGTCTGCCCACGCTCTAACTCCCGTAAATATTTATGGAATTTTTTGAAACTGATATATGTTATTCAAGTTCACTATCGGATGTTTCCTACTGAAAATGGAGTTTATACCTCTACTGGTTTGTGTACAGGGACACCCGAAAGGATTTCAAAGAATTGTGTTCTATGAGAGGTATTTCTATAAACCATATTTTCATACATTTACCGTACAATATCTTCATGAAATTGAACTATGTTATTCAGGTTCATTATTGTATGTTTCCTATATAAAATAGACTACATACCACCACTTGTTTATGTACCGGGACACTCAAAAGTACTCCAAAGCATTGCGTTCTTTGTGAGATATTTCTATAAATCAAATTTTAATAAATTTACTTTCCACGAAGTTTTATGAAATTGAAATAGGTTATTTATATGCACAAAAGAATGCTTTGCATAGAATATAGCATGGTTACCATTAGATTTACAGGGTGTCACAAATATATTCAGTTATATTAAGAGCTATTGATAAAAAATTACTAGAATTGTACTTTCGTTCACATTAAGCGTTTTTGACACTTTCTATCATTTTTTTAGTGTGAATATAATTTCAATTTGTGTGTATGTCTGACTGTTCTTGTGTCCGTCTGTCTGCCTCTCTCTGCTTGTTTTTCTGCGCTCTAATTTCCGTAAATATTTAAGGAATTTCTTTAAACCGATATACTTTATTGAAGGTCACTATCGGATGTTCCCTATTGAAATTGGAATGGATATCTCTTCTGGTTTGTGTACAAGGACACCCAAAAGTATTCGAAAGCATTGTGTTCTATGAGAGGAGTTTCTGTAAATCATATTTTAATACCTTTAATGTATAGAAAATCTAATGAAATTTTAATATGTTATTCAATTCCCTACTGGATGTTTCCTATGTAAAATAGAGTACATTTCTAATTGGTTTGTGTACAGGAGCACTTGAACGTACTCCAAAGCTGTTGTATGAGAGTTATTCTTATAAACCAAATTTTAATAATTTTATTTTTCACAAAGCTTAATGCAATTGAAATATATTATTCGTATGCACAAAAGAGTGTGCCTTCTATGTAATATAGTATGGTTAACATTAGATTTACAGGGCCACACAAAAATAATCAGTTACATTAAGAGGTATTGATAAAAATTTGCTGGATTTGCACTTTTGTTTTCATGAATGTTTTAACACTTTCTTATAATTTTTGTGAGAATAATGATTTCAATTTGTGCACCTGTCTGTCCGATTGTCTACCGGCCCACCAGCGGCCGAGCGGTTCTGCGCTCAAAGCTGGTAGATGGGAGGTGCCGGGTTCGATCCCAGGTCGCGCTCATCGACCTAGCCGTTCGGAGTTTTCCGTGGTTTCCTCCGAAACTCGCGTAAATACGGGCTAGGACCCCTTAGAAAGACCCCCACGGAGGGCATTCCCCCTATAGGCCCAGGACACATAAGGAGTCAATCGGTCTTAATCCTCCAACCAACCAACCAACCGATTGTCTACCTTTCTATCTGTTTGTCTCCGGCTCCTATCATCCCTGATTATTTTGAGATTTTTTTAAAAATGCTACACTTAAGTTCCCTATGGAATGTTACCTATTTAAAATGTCATTCATAGGTCCTGTACAACTAGTTTGTTTACAGGGACATTAACAACAACAATAAAAAAAGCCAATGTATTAAGTTTTAGGACAGAAGTTTTTAAAAGTTATATTTAAAAAACTTTCTACTACAAAAATCTTAAAAACATTGGCATATATTATTAATATTTTAAAATATTGTTTTTTATATAATATGATATGATTAACTTTCAGATTTACAGGGCTACAGTAAAATATTCAGATAGATTAAAAGCTGTAATTATAATCTAACGGCTGCGTTTTCTTTTGCATTAATCCTTTTTAACACTTTCCAAAATGTCTAAGAGTAATTTTAAAATAAATTAGTCTATCTGTATGTTTTTCAGTCCTTCTGTCTGTTATGCGATAACGTAGGCAAAGAATATTAATAGTTATTCGATACAACAATTGCGTACCGTTGGAAAGTGTTACTAATCAATGCGTACTGCATGAATTTTCTTTCTTGTTAAGTTTAATATTTTTAACTGAATTTTCGAAATAAATAAATAAATAAATAAGTAAATAAAAATAAATAAATGAATAAATAAAACTATTCCTTGATGTTATTTGTGTCCCAAACTAAAAATATGTGGGTGTTCGAAAAATGATACCTCTGAGAAATAAATCTCAGAGAAAAATAAAATCTCAAAAGAAATGAGTGATTTTTTTTTTTTTTTTTTTCAAAACGTATCAATCTTAAAAATTCAACATAAAATATAGTTATAATACGAAAACTTTATACTGAGGCTACATATATCCAACTGTTGATCTTTTGTTTCACCTGACATTTTAAAACATCACGATGCTTCAAAAATTTAAACTCGTGATACTCATGTCATTTGACCTGTGAAAAGGATTCGACATGTTTATCCTGGTGCCTCAAAAGTAATCCTGTGTCACAAATTTTCGATTTCAAGTTGAATGCTTCAGATTCAGAAGATATTTTAGAAAAGTTTCAAATAAATTTTCTTGCTTATTTCTCGAATTGTATTATTTCAATAATCATTTAGATCTACAGAAAGTAGATTTTTTTTTTAATACTTGAGTTTATGTTAGTTTGATACTCTTTATAAATAAAAATAATCAATTTTTTAACAGCAAGATTTTTGTCATATAGAATCATAAAGTTTAGCCCATTTTGTGTCTAAATTGTTAACATTCTTCACTGTAAAAAAAAAAAAAAAAAAAAAAAAAAAAATCAAGTAAAATTACGGGGAAAGTCCTACAGCAGAGTTTTCAGACAAAGCTTGTAAAAAATCATTTAGACTATAAATGATGTATCCCACGTAATTTTACGTTGTGACAAATACACAAAGAAGCCATAAAAATAGTAGTATTACCCGTAAAATTGGAATGCAGCTTAGTATGGTAAAATAGTTGTGTTGTCCGTAAAATTATAAGACAGCTTGGTATATTAAAATAGTAGTATTGCCCGTAAAATTAGAATAGAAATCAGTGTGTTAAAACAGTAGTATTGCCCGTAAAATTAGAAGACAGCTCAGTATGTTAGAAAAAAAAAAAACTATTTCTCGTCAAATTAAGTGAACTTTGCACCTTTTATGGCAGCACTAAAGTAGGCTTTACATAAAAGCCTATATTTCCATTTAATATTTATAAATTGAATTATATTACGTTTGTTTTTTCAATGAAATATAGATTCAGGAAATAATTCTGTTTGTTATATATATATATATATATGTATACATATATATTAATTTGAAATATTTAAAATGTGTTTTCTCCGTTTTCGTCTTTTGAGAAATTTATGATCTTCAAAATGCTTTAAGAAGAGCCTTATTTTTTTAATGTTTAATAGAATCCCATTAAAATACCAAAACTAAAAGCAAAACTGGTGTACAAACGATAAATTGACAATAAGACTTCTTCACACACCATAAATTTTAAAGCCAGCACAACCGGTTTCGAAAGGACGTAGCCTTCCTTCATCAGGTGCAAAAAACACGTGCTACTGCCTTGGAGGCAAAAGCAAGCGGCTTTAAAATTTATGGTGTGTGAAGAAGTCTTATTGTCAATTTCCCATTAAAATAGTTAAGAATGGGTTTTGAAATTTATTGATTAGTCTTTGATAAAAAAGAAATATAAAATAAAATAAAAAATTAATGTTTATGCAAAAATTTGGAAAAAAAAAAAACTGATATTTGTTATATTTTTATTTTTTATATATTTTTTTTTCTGTTTAAGATATTTCAAAACCCATCTCTAACTCTTTTAAGAAGGTTCTAGTAAATATCTATTTTTTTTTTTTTTTTTTTTTTTTAGTATCTATAGAAATTTTAGCATTTTGAAGATCATGAATTCATGAAAAAAATAGAAAATGAGAAAACACAATTTAAAGATTTAAAATCTGTAAAAATGAATAAAAAACATAAGAATTGTTGCCTGAATATATACTTCATTGAAAAAAAACCTGATATAGCTTCATTTATAAATATGAAATTGAAATAAAAGCTATTTTTATGAAACTTGCTTCAGTGCTATAATCAGAGGTGCCAAGTCCCCTTAAAAAAGAATTATGCAGAGAAAAAAGTATAATTCTCTGTTTTCAAAGTATACGAATATGGGCAAAATTAGTACCCCGTCCACACACACACGCACAAAGAAAAAGTATCCAATTATATTATATATGAATATTATATACAGATTTCCAATAGAGATCAATATTATATTAAAGACCATTATTCCTAAATATATAATGCTAAACCTACGGAGGAGAAATGCTTTTGTAATTTCAAACTATGTCTTTAAAAAGAAATATTTTTAACTCATTTTCTGCATACTCTTCTTAAAACATGCCTCTTATTGTCTCATCTTAGCAAGATATTTCTAAAATGTACACTTTTTTTTGAAGTGTTAAAATCTTTTACTCTCAGCTCGTAAGCTTCGATAATTTTAATACATCAAATGCAAAATTATGAGTGTGTTTTAGAAATATATTTCCAAAAAAGACCACAAGACATCTTTTAAGAGATCACAGACACACACACACACACAAAAAAAAAAAAAAAAAAAAAAAAAAAAAGTTTAAAATATTCATTTTCTGATGGGATAGTTTTTGAGAATATAATAAGATACCGCAACCATAGGCTTAGCATTTACGGAGGAAATCTTAGAGCTGACTGATGAGGGAGACGTAAGTTGGTTTGCTCATGTCATAAAAGAAAGTCACAAGCTGTTAATCCCACGAGACCGTATGCTTGACAAATTATCTGATGGGGTAGTTTTTCAATTTTAATTGCAGTTTTTTCTGTTCTGAGGAAAAAAAACTGCAGATAAAAAAAATAAAATATGCAATCAAGAAATTTTCCAACAACCTGCTTCCATGGAATTAACAATATTTTGTCTCTTCGTGGACGTATCCTCTCAAATTCAACAATTAATTATGAGCAATCACCAATAATATGATCAATAATCAATTTTTAGTAAATTATTATTTTGAAATAATTATTTCTGTCAATTTTTAAAATTTCATTTACCACGAAACTTTAACAGAAATTTTTCATTTATTAAATATGCCAAAATTTTAATGGCAAGAAAGTGATATATAAAAAAGTGGCAGTTAATTCATAACATTTGTATTCAGAACCAAATATTCCAATAATTACGTTTACACGTTTGACATTTTTTTAACCAAAATAATGCTGAATTTTATCACAAAAGGTAAAACTATTATTCATGCTTAATATGTCATTGATAAAATAAATTCATAATATTTCAAGAAGTATAAAACATTTGATTAGAATTTTTTAGCCTACAAGGACAGTTACCACTTTAAGGAGTTAACATGAGATACTACTGCATATTCAAAATTATTTTTATAAATTTTACAAGTACTTTCTAAATTTATTCTTTTATTTATGTAACTTCATTTACTTCAGAGAGAATTTATATCAAATAATGTAGAAAATTCATACATGAGGTTTTGAAATGTTTTATTTGTTAAAGAACATGCAATGTTTACTTTCAAACCTTTGTTTAACTGAATCTAATTTAGGATTTATAAAACATCTTGTGAAATATAAAAATTTAGAGATGGAATCAGTACCATTATATTAGTTATATATGAGAAAATATGAAAGACTGGAGAACTGAACATGAAAATATTCATAATAAAACATGAACAGAATATATTTACAAAATATATTTACAAAATAATAATAATAATAATAATAATAATATTTCTACTGGGATATAAGATTCTTTGTAAAAGATTCCGCAAGATTTTCAGTTCACCACAAAATGTTTAAGCTATTCTGCTGCAATCTTAAAACTTTTAAAACTCTTAAAACTTTTGCGAGTGAAATTACTTCTAAAAAACTTTGTTTTGGTAAATGCAAGAAGAAGCATAGGGATGAATCTTAAAATTAAAAAGGTTTAAAAACGATATATACATTAAGTAGATTACAAATGTAGCAGAGAAGAAGAAGAAAAAAATAAATACTTTTGAATAATTTATCAAGAGCTCATCCAATAAAAGAAAAGAAAATATTTACAACATATTTATTTATTAAGCATACAGTTTTCAAACATTTACTTTATATACATATTACAGATGAATTTACAAACTGCACATTGGTTTATATTGTTACAATTTTACAGTAAGTGTTTGCACTTTTGCATTTATATACGTTCTTCTGGTTCTTTTGGAGGATTACAATTTTTTTCTGGGTTAATACAGAAACATGCCCAATTAAAAAAATATATACATACACTTTAAAAAATACATATTATTTATTAATAGATGATGCTACTCTACTACTTACATTATAATAAATATTGCATGTACTACATAAAAATACAAACACAATTTCCGTTGCGTCCCAATTATAAACAAATCATAAATATTAATTTATTAAACACCACATTAATTTATAAAACACCACTTCATTTATATTCAAACAAATTTATTGAAAATTGATGAAATTAATTTTGCACAAACCTAAACCACTAATATGAACTCTGTGCTCTTAAGTTTTTTTTTTTTTTTTTTTTTTTTTTTTTTTTTCAACAGAAAATTTATAAAAAATTCAAAAGAGGAGAAGTTACTATAATTAAGGCATTTACAGAAGTATTTTGAATCTACGAAAAATAGTTTGATAATACCATTAACATAATTTTATGTAAAAGAATCTTCAAAATATATTACTGTAATTAAAAAAGAAAAGCACAATTAAACGACTGCTATTTATTGATAATTATATATAGAAACGATTCTTCTATGTATTTCAGTATTTTCTGCATCAAGGCTTAATTTCTAGTAAAAAGGTACCAAAGTCTAACTGCTATCCTTCTACATATTTGTATTATATATTTTTTTACAAAAACTTTTATTTCTTTATTTATTTTAGCAGAAATAACTTTTTAAAATATGTAAGTATAATTAAAATGAATGAATGAAAAGTTAGCAAAGTATTTATAATCAATCCGTTAAAAGTTAAAAAAATCTGAAAAAGTTTTTTTTTTTTTTTTTTTTTCTTATCAGATAACAAACTAAAATAAACTGACGAAAAACATGCTGTAAGTTATACAAACTATCGTTGAGTATTTTATCATTTAAAACTATATTTTCCGCTACACCATGTGAAGTTGAGACGTTAGAACGTCACCACAGTTGTTTCAATTAAGCTGGATCCAGCAAGATAGGAAGTGGGGACGGTTAAAATCACTCCGTCGCCAGTGGCTCGGTGACGGTTGAGGTCGGAGTAGTTTTGCGTCGGCAGGGTGCTGCATTAAAAGACTTAGATTTTGAATATTAGTTAAATTAGAAGTGATTTTTAAAAGTACGGATTGAAATGTAGTGAAAGGAGGGTGTAGAAAGAAGTATAAAAATAGAGATGGTTTTAATAGATGGTGTGGATGTTGGAGGATCGATAGTGGATGTTGGAGGATCGATAGAGGATGTTGGAAGATCGTATAGTGGTTGTTGGAGGATTATAGCGAGTGTGCTGATTCTTATTTTGGTGAAGATCGAAAGTAGCGTAGAGGAGATTTAGTTGTGTGAAGCAAGTAGTGTTGAGTGTTGGCGAGTTTCTACTAGTCTTCGGAAGTTCAAGCTGGGATAGAAGGGAATCCTCTATCCCATAGTGAAGCCGTATTAGTGAAGTACGAGTGTGACCGTCTCTACACCTTTCGACTATCTGCTGGGGTGAGGTATTTAAAGTTATCTACTTAATTTGTTGATTCATATATTTTGATTAAGTAAAACGCTGGCTGAGCTATATAAATTTACCAGGCCGCCCTCCCATTAATCTGGTCAAATAAACTTTAGTTATTGTTATTTAAAGTCTCGTGTTCTCTTAGTAACCTAAGTATCTAAGTTAAGATGGAGTTTGCAGGAGCGCAAACTCCACAGTGGCGCCCAAACCAATTCGACACCCCCCCCCACTCGGGTTTATTTTATTGGCTCAAACAATGTACTTAAATTTTTTGAAGATCTTGAAGAGTATTTTGATATATGTAAAATTGACGACGCAGATAAATTTAATTTATTAAAATACTCCTTAAAAGGAGATGCTAAAATCTGGTATGACACCATTGCCTCTAGAGCTCTAGGCCAAAATCCTACGTATGAGGATTTGAAGCTCAAAATTAAAAATTCATTTTCTTCTATTGTGGATAAAACCAAACTCCGTCAAGAACTTTATACGACAAAGATGTCGTTTTACGACAAACCTACTACATTTCTATTACGTAAATTCGACATTATAAAGCAGCTGGAATTGGTTTTATCTTTTGCCGCTGCAATGGAAATCATAACCCCGCTTTTGACTATTCCTATTCAAGATTACCTTGATCTGAAACCTGTCACCTCTTACGACAGTCTGTTTCAAACCTTAGCCAAATATCAAGAACGACATCCTCCAAGGGCGGAAAACACCTTTAATCGCCAACGGGGTAATGGAAATATGCAAAATTCTAGGCGTGAAAATTTCACCCCCCCTCAAAATTTAAATTGCTATCAACAAGAACGTCAACCGCCGCAGCCAAGGCGTAATAACTTTCAAAATTCTCGGAACGATCGTTCTATTCAAAATCAGTCTCAAAACTTTTCTCGAGCTGATAGAAATAACAGAAATTTTCGTAACACTCGTAATAACCAGAGTCGTCAGTTAAACGAGTAAGTGGCTCTTGTGAGGAGGGTCAACAGCCACTGAATGACTCAACAACCTCCATATGTTTAGACACTATTTGTATCAGTCCAGTGGACCTTCCTAATTTAAATGCAATAATTCATGATACTTTCGTACCTACTTATTGGGACACTGGTGCTGAACGCTCCTTTCTAGCGTATGAAATTTATAAAAAGTATTTTGACTTTAAACCTTTAAAGCGGACAAATTTAAATATTACAACGGCTCAAGGCAAGTCCTGTGTTAATAGAGGCGAAGTCAGCCTGAATGTTAAAATTCATAATTTAAGTGTTAATTGGCCTTTTTACGTCATCGACAATCTTCAGCATCCCTGCATTATAGGGTTAGATTTTATGAAAGCAAATAATGTTGAAATTAATTTTGCCAATAAATCTTTACATATTGATTATTCTAAGTCAAATTCTAAACCTGTCGAGCCGACAGAGTTAATTGTTAATTTAGAGGAAAGTGCCCTCACTCATATTGAAAAAATTGATTTTGTTAATTTTCTTAATCAGTTTAAACAGTTATTTTCTGAGACACCTGGCTTAACCCATGTTGTTTGCCATGAAATTGACACTGGAACTAATAAACCAGTCTTTAGTAAGCCTTATCGTTATGATCAAGCCAAACAAGATATTATAAATTGGCATATTGATAAAATGTTACAAAATGATATTATTATGCCTGTAACCTCTCCTTATGCGTCTCCTGTTGTTTTATGTCGTAAGAAAAATGGTAAACCCATTACTGACCCGGAGGCAAGGAGATTTGCAATCGATTATCGTAGGCTCAATTCTATCACACAATATCCTCAGTATCCCTTGCCTATAATTGATGATTTGTTAGCACATATAACAACGACAAATTTTATGTCTACTCTCGATCTGACATCGGGTTATTTTCAAATTGCAATGAAACCCGCTGATATATCAAAAACAGCGTTTATAACTAAAAATGGCACGTTTGGTTTTAAACGAATGCCTTTCGGATGTTCAGGGGCTGTAGTGACATTCCAAAAAGCCATGGAAACTATTCTTAAACCTGTTTTGAATAAAGTTGTACATGTTTATCTCGATGATATAATAATCACGTCCTCATCTTACAATGAGCATTTAGATCATTTAAAAACTGTTTTTGCTCTACTGCAAAATGCAGGATTAACTTTAAATTCTTCAAAGTGCCATTTTGCACGGCAGGAAATTAAGTACCTAGGCGTCAAAATAACGCCTGCTTGTATTTCTGTAGATAATGAAAAAGTTCAACCAGTTTTAAACATGCCCCCTCCTACAACTTCCAAACAAGTTTCGAGATTTCTAGGCATGTGTGCTTGGTATGGGAAATTTATACCTAATTTTGCTCACATATGCGAGCCCCTCTTTAAACACAAAAGGAAAAGAGTTAAATTTCACTGGTCAAATGAAGCACAAGAAGCATTTGATAAGTTAAAAACGATACTTAGCGCTCCCCCTGTACTAGCTCATCCTAATTATAATATTAAATTTCAAGTAGCTACTGATGCTTCTTCGTACGGCATTGGTGCCGTTCTAAGCCAAGAAGGCCGCCCAATAGCATATGCATCCCGTACGCTTAACACTGCAGAAAGAAATTATCCAGTAACTGAACGTGAATGTTTAGCAGTGCTTTGGGGACTGCAAAAATTTCGTTTATACTTTACGCAACTTCCAGTAACAGTTGTTACGGATCATGCGGCATTAACTCGGTTAACAACTGGAAAGAACCTCTCCCCTCGCATGATTCGATGGACTCTAAAATTAGCTAACTTTAATATAGACATCACACACCGACCTGGTTCGGACAATATCGTAGCTGACGTTCTATCACGTACTACTCAAACTCAAGAAAATAAGATTGAATCTAATCTTACAAATCAATCCCTTGCTTTAAATGAAAAGAATGATCAGTTAAATTCTACTGTTAAAGCCTCACATATTCATCATTCGCATTTCAAGGCTGAACCGGTTCAATCCGAAATATTAGTAGACGTGACTGAAACTCGTGTAAAGGAAATTGAAAATGAACAAGTTAACCCATGTGCTTCTACAAATCTAGTCACTACTTTAAACAATAAATTCGTATCTGATCAAGAAAAAGTAGCTTTAGCGCTTATGCCAGCATCTGTGTTAAATTCGAGAGATCAATTAATCCAAGAACAAAAAAATGATCCCGAATTTGGATTAATTTATAAGTATTTAGACGATCCTGAGTCAGTTTCATTAATTGAATCAGCCATTGCCTTAAACTGGTCCCAATCTTTTTCTTTAATCGGTGGCTTGCTTTTTTATTCAAAATTATTATCATCTTATGGCGAATTACGAGTTGTAATTCCCCAATCTCTTCGTCAAGCCATCCTATTTGAGTTTCATGACTCTCCAATTTCGGGGCACTTTGGCATTAGGAAAACTTATAAAAAACTCAAAGATGCCTGTTACTTTCCTAAAATGAGGAAGTTTGTTAATGAATATGTTTCGAGTTGTCGCTTGTGCCAGCAATATAATTATAAAAATGTAAAGCCGGCCGGTAAATTAATTCCTATTAAAGTTGATTTTCCAAATCAAATTCTTGGACTTGACTTAATCGGTCCTTACCCCCTCTCTAAACCAAATAGATTTCGTTATGTGTTAGTTATGGTGGATTATTTTAGTAAATGGGTTGAATTTGTGCCTTTACGTAAAGCTTCGGCACAAGCAGTGGCCACTGCCTTCTTTAATAATTATATTTCTCGTTACGGCGCCCCCCTTCAAATTGTAACGGACCATGGTCCTCAATTTATAAGTAATGTTTTTAAGGCACTTTGCGATACACTCGAAATTAAACATGTCTTCACGGTTCCATATCGGCCGCAAGCTAATCAGGCCGAACGTGTTAATAGAACTCTAATAAACATGATTGCGACGTTCATAGGTCAAAATCATGAAAATTGGGATCAGTTTCTCTATCATTTTGGCTATGCGATTCGTACAGCGGTAAGTGATGCCACAGGAAAAACTCCCGCTGAATTGTTTTTGGGCAGAAAGATTCTGACCCCCTTTCAAAAACTGGTATTAGTACAGCAAAACGCATCTCAATTTATTACGCAAAATATTGAAGAATTGCTACCAGAAGTTCAGAGAAATTTGAGAAAAGCTCAAGAGCAGCAAGCTCTATATTATAACCTAAAACGTAGAATTTTAGAAGTAAAAGTGGGAGATAAAATACTCCTAGAATCACATTTTTTAAGCTCTAAAAAAGATTCTAAAGTAGGTAAATTTGGGCCAAAATTCATTGGACCTTTCTCTGTTTTAAAAGTCGAAAATAATAATCTGACAATCGATTTTAACGGCACCCCCACGACCATTAATGTGGATCAGGTCCGAATATTTAAAGAGCGCACTCTAGCATATACTGAAACTCTTGATAGTGATAGCGTGCCGGGTTCAAACCCACCTGACGAACAGTCCGTCCTTACGCCTAACCTCACTTCCCAGCCTAGTGCTCCTGATTCTTGTACAGCTGATGAACTACCTACTCCTACAACACCCGAACAATCTGTTCAGGGCACTTCCGCTGACCAATCTAGTGTTAGCAGACCCGTCGCACAAAAACGAGCTCGTAGTGGGTCATCGAACCATTCTAATGTGAAATTTCCTAGGCAAACTGGTCGCAAACGCGACTATTCTTTTACTAATGGCTCTTTTATACCGCAGAGTAAAAAGAAACATGGTTGGAACAAGGGTTTCAAACGCCCTCAAGCCCCCTCCTCAAAGTCCTCTGGAACACATCGCCCACAGAAGGTACTAGCAGTTCCAGATTCAGTGCACACAGACTCGTTCCGACCTAAGAAAAAGGCAAGGGTTCGAAAAAGACCTCCACCCTCTTCATCAGCTAGCGGACGGCACTTGGAAAAATTCCTAGCAGCTCCTGACTCAATCGGCAAAGCCGAGTTCTCTTCACACCACCGATTCAATACTCGGCGTCAAGCCAGACTTCGACAACAGGCTCAGCCATATGAATCACCTGCCGAACAAGCCTTTGTTCAAGCCTTTTGGGATAGCCCTAGACCCCGGTCCGAAAGCCTGCAACCCTGTGGCCTAGCTGACGAGCACATCCACCAAGACCTCTGACCTTGCTGAAGTTACAGCTTCAAATTCACATCAGGTGATACCGTTCTCTATTTTTTTTTTCTATTACAAGTGCATTTCTGTCAGAGCTGTACAAAATGTTCGACGTACCTTGAAGCCTTTTTGGGACTTTATATTTTAAGAACTCTTACGAAAGTTATGGACTTTCCCAAACTAAAAATACAAAATTTAACTTAGCCATGAACTTTCAAATCAAAATTAATGTTCTGCTTCAATGTCAACATTTTTGTTCTCTCTTAAATATCTATTTTATGTATGTATTAAGTCTTTTACCTTGTAGCCATCTCCTGCAGAAAGCTGGTAATATAAACTGTTTTTTTGGCCCCTTTGTAAATTTCCCCCCCCTTTTTCTCTTGTATTTTTATAAATGATGTATTTATAAACTGCATGTTTGTAATTGTAAAATTTTTTGAATATTTGTCTAAAAGTTTATCTGTATGTACTTTTAGAGGGGGTAAAATGTTTTTTTTAGCTATAAGCATAAAAGTCGTGTTTAACTATATAACATTAAAAAGACTAACTACTCAGTTTTTTCCGCTTATGCTTTAGCTAAGGAGGGAGAAATATTTCAGTATGTAACCTATATATTATGTTAATAGAGACGAACATGTCTCAGTTTCTTCTAGAGATAAATTGTCACTTTTTTTACTATGCATACTGTAAAGGTTTTCCCATTTTAGACACTCTGATGGACTATTCTCTTAAGCTGATGTTAAAACCCTTTTTATCGAAAGTGAAAGATCTTAATTTGATGTCAAAGTTCCTTTTCCTGCATATGGACAGCCTGTGGATTATGACGTCTGCTCTAGGGCGAAAAAAGTTCAGACTATTCCTGGTTTACTCAGCTACCTTGCGGACGTAGAGCTCCATATACCAGTCAGCCAGTCAAATAAAGACTTTATCATTTTTTTCTCTTTTTATTTTAAAGACACCTACTCTTGTGTTATAACAAACTCTAAATGTCGCATTTTGTCACAAGCGACTTACATTGTAAAGCCAAGATCAAGTTGAATTTAATATATTGCCTTCCTGGCCTAACAGGGAGACGTTTGTTAATCCTAATGTAAGCCTGGTTTTAGCTCAGTCAGTCCCGGAGTTCTCGGGATAAACGTACGCCTTTTATTTAAAATTTTAAATTCATTTTTTTTGCGTCCCCGAATTTTCGCTCAGGGATTTAACAAATTTTTAAGTTTTTCTCACCCAGTTAAAATTTAAGTGACGGCTGCACTCACACTTCAGAGATTTGAGATAGTTAGAGAGGGAATGAAGCTATTTAAATTTAATCGATCAAACCCGTTGGGGATTTTCCCGACTAAATTTTTTTCTAGGAGGGGGACTGTGAGGTTGAGACGTTAGAACGTCACCACAGTTGTTTCAATTAAGCTGGATCCAGCAAGATAGGAATTGGGGACGGTTAAAATCACTCCGTCGCCAGTGGCTCGGTGACGGTTGAGGTCGGAGTAGTTTTGCGTCGGCAGGGTGCTGCATTAAAAGACTTAGATTTTGATTATTAGTTAAATTAGAAGTGATTTTTAAAAGTACGGATTGAAATGTAGTGAAAGGAGGGTGTAGAAAGAAGTATAAAAATAGAGATGGTTTTAATAGATGGTGTGGATGTTGGAGGATCGATAGTGGATGTTGGAGGATCGATAGAGGATGTTGGAAGATCGTATAGTGGTTGTTGGAGGATTATAGCGAGTGTGCTGATTCTTATTTTGGTGAAGATCGAAAGTAGCGTAGAGGAGATTTAGTTGTGTGAAGCAAGTAGTGTTGAGTGTTGGCGAGTTTCTACTAGTCTTCGGAAGTTCAAGCTGGGATAGAAGGGAATCCTCTATCCCATAGTGAAGCCGTATTAGTGAAGTACGAGTGTGACCGTCTCTACACCTTTCGACTATCTGCTGCTGTGAGATATTTAAAGTTATCTACTTAATTTGTTGATTCATATATTTTGATTAAGTAAAACGCTGGCTGAGCTATATAAATTTACCAGGCCGCCCTCCCATTAATCTGGTCAAATAAACTTTAGTTATTGTTATTTAAAGTCTCGTGTTCTCTTAGTAACCTAAGTATCTATGTTAAGATGGAGTTTGCAGGAACACAAACTCTACAACCAGTGAGTACTAGAGAGCGTATATACATACAAGTGTATAACGCATTATCTATAAACATTAAAATGAACTCTATGAGTTTTGTTGGATTTGAATGTTTGTGTCACACAATTTTACTTATAGTTAAAAATATCATATCTAACCCCCCCCCCCTTTTTTTTTTATCTTCTTTGCGTGTGTTTTCTAACTTACCTGTGTTTTATTTAAATAAAATTCTAAAATAAAATATCGGTTGGCTGAGCGGAGTAATTTTATTAAAGTCAGAAAAATATTAATTTTTACGCAAATACTTTCTCCAATTAGTCCTGCTTTCGCCTGCTATATATCATAGTATTTTTTTTTTTTTTTTTTTTTTTTTACAGTGTAGTCTACAGTTATCAAGTACCAAGATAGAAAACTGGTTAAGTCATTATTGTTTGTAATGTTTCAGAATTCACTTTAATCTATAGATCTATATCTAATAAACCTGTGCAAAATAATATTGTGGAGCAGTACCTTAAGAACAATCTCCTAAGTTTATTTCTATATAATCATGAAATTCAAAAAGGACCTTTTTATTTGAAAAAAGAAAAAAAAAAAGTTTAATTTATAGTTATAAAAACTTATATACATATATTATTATTTTTTTTTTTTTTACATCTACGTATTTAGGTGTTGGATACTTATAATTAAACAACAAACTCCTAACAGGTAATTACCTAAGCCATTTTTAATATTTATTTAAACTTTTTGAATGTTAATCAAATTGAAATTTCAATTTATCAAATATTTCTAGTAGAAAAATTTTGCTACTTTGCTGCCACCTGCAAAATTTTGTACTTAGACAAACTAGTGATATTTTAATATCGATCCCAGTTTAAAAAAAATCAGCCAAAAAACTCCAGGTATACTGTAAGTATTTTCGACCTTTTTTAAAAAATATGCAGATATTTTAAAACCAATGTAACATTTAAAATGAGATAATGAATACAAAAAATTAAAAAAATTTAGAAATACATTTTAATTAAAAACATTAAAATACACGACAGACGTTTCGACTAGAACACTAGTCGAAACGTCTGTCGTGTGTGTATTTTAATGTTTTTAATTAAAATGTATTTTTAAAGTTTTAAAATTTTTTGTATTCTTTATCTCATTTTAAATGTTACATCGGTTTTATATATTAATGAGGCGTATAAATTATGTCTAATTTTATTAAATGTATTTTAAAGATTTCCACAGGTATGTTGAAGAAAAATAAAAACAGTGTGTTTCGTTTTGGAAATATTAAGTGCTTTTAAATGTTTTATACAGGTTTATTTCAGAAAGTCCTAAATACCAACAGGTTACCTGCAGGAAAGTCCGAAATACCTGCAGTTTCCCAGCAGTTCAGATTTTTTCATCTGGGATGGAACTGAATAAGTTATAATTTCCAAATGTATATAATTGTTCTATTTACCAGTATTACTTAAAATAGAACCACTATTGCACGTAATATCAAAAGCGATTTAATTTTTAATTATTATTTTTTTCCCTGAGAATTATAAAAAGAAAAAATAAATAAATAATGAAATGATTATTAAATATCTTAATACTTGTCTCCCTTCGTTAAATATGCACGACGATACAATATGATTTATTAAGATTTAGTAGTGCTTTAAACTTTTTTTCCTGACACACACACACACACACACACACACACACACACACACACACACACACACACACACACACACACACACACACACACACACACACACACACACATATATATATATATATATATAACTTATCTTCAAGAAAACACCATAAACATTCTTCGTAAACAAGTAAGGTATTTTATATTGATACATATACATATATAAACTCGGTTCATGGCGTCAAGTGTCGCCTTCTGACAGAATCCACAAGAAAGTCTGGTCCAGAGTTTCGGTCCACGGTCCATGCCTCTTCTAGACCCCTATCTCCCGTCCCTTTTTTTATATAACCCATCCAGCTCTCTCCTTGTCTTCCTCGCTTCCTTTTTTGGTTTGTTTTATAGTTAAAAGCGATTTTAGGTAACCTAATATTTTACTTTACTTCATAAATTACGTTCTCATAATGTGATAAATCAATTGCAATGTCTTTTCAAATGCTTTGTATACAAGAATTTTTTTTTTTTTAAGTTCTGGACTTTAGAAAAAAATATTGACTAATCGTATAGTAATTTTTATTGCTCGTTGACTTTTTTATATTTTTATTATTATTATTATTCATTCATTTCAAATAAATAAATAAGTAAATAAATAAATAAACCATTCATTGTATAAGGATTATATGTAATTAGAATATGAAATGCAGATAAAATGCAGAAAAAATATTTAATCTTTAACACAGTGATTTTTAAATATAGATTTATGATTTACATAATGTATTATTTATGTATGGGTATTATAATAGGATAAAGACTTATTTCATTAAGTGTTTTAATAAAAAACTTGTAAAACAACTGCACTGTAAATAGAAGAGTCTTAAATCCAGACAGAAATGTGTCTGAAATACCAATTTAGACACATAAATGTCTGAAACACTTACGCATGCAAAATTTCAGACGCACGTTCTATCTTAAATTAAGACACATAAGTGTCTTTTTATAAATGTGTTGAGATAAGTGTCTGAATAAAGTTGATATGTCTGAAATTAAGACATATTACAATTTAGACACATAAAAGTTCAGATATTTTAAAATTTAGACACTTAGAAATTCAGACATTACAAATTTCAGACGCTTAGAAATTCAGAAATTTGTATTACTTAAAAAAATTTCCATATGGAATCTTTTTAAGCAGTATGCATATCCTGTTTTAAAATTCTTTTAACAAATAAATTTAATATTATTTCATATAATATAAGTAGTTAACTTATTTAAAATACTTAGATGGGAAACTTATTCGGTTAAAAATTAAAACACAAAGCTAATTTTTATTTAAAGTTCTCACATGTAATTACAAAAAAAAAAAAATATATATATATAGATATATATATATATATATATATAAGATAAACAAAGCATGTAACTTGTAGCAACGAATGCGAATTTGTAACTAAACATTCTTAAACAATTTGTGCATAATTAATTTTTTTCTTTCGTTTTAAAAACTATTTTCTTTTGCAATTTTTGTCTATATTACAAAATGTAAAAGAACATTTTTTTTTTTTTTTTCATATACATAGTTATTTTTTTCTTGAAAATACCAGTTTAGAAAAATCGTTTAAAATTCATAGTCTACTATTTTTTTCATATTTATTGCGGGTTTTACAAAAAACTCTAAACTTCTATACATAAAATTTAAGATAATAATATGTATTAAGCTTTAATTATTATGGATAGTTTTATTGCAAAGACACAAAACTTCAATTTGTTTTACGGATACTAGAATATATTTCATTATATAAGAAGCATACAGCGTGTGTCCCGGTAGCTTGATTGGGAAGACGCTCGCTTTTGAGTCTGTTGGTTCTCGGTTCGATTACCGGCAATGGAATTTCTTTTATAAAAATTATTAATGCTTTTTTTTATGTTGTAGGAGATGTTACAATCTATTTTTCACAGATAAACCGTATAACATGCAAATTCTTATTTATTTATTTATGAAAAATATTCACTGTAGACAGGATCAAAAATAGCGGAATTTCAGACACTTCAAGTGTGTGAAACGGTGTGCCTTTTAAGATACAACAAGTGTCTGAAATAGACACTTTTTAGATCCTGAAAATTGAACGCCTCATTTCAGACACATTTTTGTCTGAATTTCAAACACTTGTATTTACAGTGTGCTACGTATGCTCGTTCTTTTTTTTTTTTTTTTCTGAAATCAACATGAAAATTATGTAACATCATATTTGGAAATATTATAATTATTATTTTTACTTATTTAATTCAATTTATACATTTATTTTGATAGATTATTTTTTTTAGGAAATATTAATTTAATTTGTAAATTAATTGTCTTTCTTGTTTTATCATTATTACTAAAAGTCATAAAATTCGTTTTTCAAACTACTATAAGCAATAGAAGAAGATATCTCTCAACCTGAAAATTAGAATTCATTGAACTTAATTAAATAAATTTTTAATTTGTTATTATGAATTGTGGAAAGGGAATTTCCTATCTGCAATTTACAAAATAATACTTATAAAACAAAATAATTTTAGTTTAATGTTTGATCATAAAATACTTTCCAGATTTCAGAGTTTGACATTAAAACATATTATATTAGAATTTCAGAAATTTTTATTAAGATGTAAAGTTAAATCTGAAAATCCTATGCAAATTTAAGTAAAAATATCTGAAAAAAATATATATATATATATTAATAATAATAACACAGCAATTTGTTTACAGAAAGAAGAGAAGATTTTTTTTTTTTAAGAAAGATGGATCCTTTACCGTAAACTAGCATTACTTACTGATTCGTACTGAGATTGATGTAGAAGATTGTTAAATGTAAATAATTGTGTCGTATAATGAATTTTCAGAGTAGTTAGTATAAATTACTTGGTGAAGCTTGTTTAAAATATTAATTCATTTGTTAAACATTAAGTGTAGGGATTAATGTTTGTAAATACTTTCTTTTTTTGTCAATGCAAATTTTATATTCAGAAATTGAAGCTTAATTTGCGACGGAGGATTTAAGCATCGTCAGTAAAAAGAATGAAAACGATAAAGGTTTTAAACTTGTTAAAACGTTTTGTTTCGTTTCCCTCCCTCTCTGTCCCTTTATTTTATTTTATTTTATTTTTAAGTAAAATTCATCGCATGATTTTACCTATCGATATTTTCTTAAGAATATATTTTTTACATTTTCATTTATCATTTCTTAAGTGTGCTTATAGAAAAATTATAATATTGTAGTAAATATATATTTACATCTTTATATATATATATATATATATATATATATATATATATATATATATATATATATATTACTATTATTATTATTATTATTGTTATTATTATTAAAAGAAGATTTATAATTTTATTAAAATTTGAAAATGATTTCTTTTTTTAATTAAATTCGTAGTATAATTTGATATATCAATTTGCATGTGTTTCCCATTTACTTTCATATAAATTTAAAGGCACTGCACAGAACGATAATCGTTTTTGAAATAAATCAGAAAAATCAAGTAATTATATTTCTTAGTTTAAAAAATATGTTATTGCTAATTTTAAATTTATATCTATTTTTTTATAAATTAAATAGAGGTATTGTTAATATGTATATATATATGTATGTATCCATTTCATCAGAAGAGATATTTTCAAAATTTTAAAATTTATTAAATATCTAATCTTCGTTGATTATATACCAAAAAAAAGGGCAAAAACTCTTAAAAATAATTTTAAATAATTTTAAATCCTTTACTCCAAAGACTCAGTCCTTGATAGAATTATTCATTCATTAAAATTTCACGAATTATATAAAGTTTGTTTTAAAATATACTTAATGTTACATAATTTAAAAGTATTTCATGCTTAAGGAATTTTTCTTTCGCATAAAAATATGATAAATTGAAAGTAAATTCTCAAAATCTGTAAACGTAGCACGTTTTACAAAGAAATTGTATCATATTTAATTTTAACATCATACTTGTGACCAAATCACATAGTTATAGTGATTTTTACTTTTTGGAAAAACATTTAATAACTAAGCAATGATTTAATAAGTTAAATTGCATAATTCACATGTACGTATTTCCATTATTATTTCTATAATTTAACCCCAAACAAAAATAAATGCAATTAATTTTTCATATATTTCTGCTCTTCTGACTTTGATTTTGAATAAAAAATAAGCGTTTGTAATTTTTGAAACATTTTCATCGAAATCAAATTTTAAATGCTTTTAAAATATTTCATAAATTAAAGCACACAGATAAACACATATACAATTAAATTTTTGTTACCTTGTTATAAATTAGGAAATCTGCTCAAAATTTATAATTTTCCAGTTTTATTCCTTATTTTAAATGCTATGTAAAAGGAACTTTTAATGTTACTTTTCATATTGTTTAAAAAATGTACACTTAATTTTAACACGTTAAAATGTTGACTTGAAAAACCTGTATATTTCTAAAGAGTACTATTTCTAAAGAGTAATCTGCTACGTATATTAAAAAAAAAAAAAAAAAAAAAAAAGTGATTGATATAAAAATCGGGTTTTTGAAGATACGAGCTGCACTTCGTACGACGAGAAAGAAAATAGTGGTGCGGCTAATAATTGCCCTGGCGAGTCGCATAAATTCCCACGCTTGTTGTCGAGATACTCCTTTGCTCAGGTCGCTAAGGCGTTCCACAGTCAGAATGCTCAGACTGGAAAGACATGTGCACGCTCGAGTTGTGAATACAAGGATGAACACTTCTCCAATGCGTCATCACCCCTTTTGCCCTTCTACAGTCGGAGGGGTTCTGCGACGTCTTATAACAGTCCTCTCTCTAAGGCCCGCCGTACGCTGACGATACATAAGAGAATCTTTGAAGCAACATGCGACACGCGCAAGCTCTAAATATAACTTCATCTCCTGAAAACTGTTTGGAACACGCGTGTGTCGCATGCCGCATCAAACTTTGTCTTTTGTCTCTTCAGTGTGTGGTAGGACTTATGCTACCCCAGGAGACATTGAATTCCTGCAACGTGTCTGAGGAGTCTGCCCTACACCAACATCCGCGCTAAAAGTGGTACCGTGCCCACATCTTAGACCGGATGGAGAGTTGTCCTGATCCGCCCGTGGCAGTTGTTGACCCTGAGAAATGACTGTCAGTAATTTAATGACGTCCATGAATCTCAGTAACGTCAAACAGTGTAGTAATGCATAATTCAGGGTGATTCCTAAGTCTGGATACACCAAAATATCTCGAAAGGAAAGCAAATTTGCTGAAAATATTGATTTCAAAAGTTTCATGTAGTTAAACAATCTATCACATGAGGTATCTCAACTGGGTCCCGAGGGCCTCTGGGGCCCCAAGTGACACAAACTTCAATTTTGTAAATAGAAACCTACCTTCTTTTTTGCAGATCCGTGTTAAGCGCAAAAAATCTGTTTAAATCATGCACTGCTTTTCTATTTTGCAGTAATAATACATGTCAATGTTTTTATGATTTTTATTGTACAAAGTTTTTTTAAATATAACTTTAAAAAAAAATTCTGTCCTAAAACGTAATACATTGGCTTTTTTTAAATTGTTGTTGTTGTTGTCCCTGTAAAAAAACTAGTTGTACAGGACCTATTAATGACTTTTTAAACAGGGAACATTCCATAGGGAACTTGAGAGTATCATTTTTTAAAAATTCTCAAAATATCCACGGATGATAGGAGCCGGAGACAAACAGATAGAAAGGTAGACAATCGGACAGACAGATGCACAATTGAAATCAAAATTCCACTAAAATTTTAAGAAAGTGTTAAAACGCTCATGTAAACAAAAGTGCAATTCCAGAACATTTTTATTAATAGCTCTTAATGTAACTGATTATTTTTGTGTGGCCCTGTAAATCTACTGCTAACCATACTATATTACATAGAAGGCACACTCTTTTGTGCATACGAATAATATATTTCAATTGCATTAAGCTTTGTGGAAAATAAAATTATTGAAATTTGGTTTATAAAAATAACTCTCATACAACACAATGCTTTGGAGTACTTTCAAGTGTCCCTGTACACAAACCAGTTAGAAATATTTTGCATAGGAACATTCTATAGGAAAATTAATAGCATATTAAAATTTCATTAAAAATTCTATACATTAAAGGAATTAAAATATGGTTTATAGAAACTCCTCTCATGGAACACAATGCTTTCGAATAATTTTGGGTGTCCCTGTACACAAACCAGAAGAGGTAGTCATTCCATTTTCAATAGGGAACATCCGATAGTGAACTTGAATAAAATATATCGGTTTAAAGAAATTCCATAAATATTTACGGGAATTAGAGCGCAGAAAAACAGACAGAGAGATAGATCGACGGACAGACGGACAGATACACAAATTGATATCATATTCACACTTAAAAAAATGTTAGAAAGTGTTAAAAACGCTTAATATAAACGAAAGTAGAATTATAGCTAATTTTTAATAATAGCTCTTAACATAACAGAATATTTTTGTATCGCCCTGTAAATCTTAATGATAATTATGCTATATTCTATGTAAAGCATTCTTTTGTGCATACAAATGACATATTTCAATTTCCTAAAACTACGTCGAAAGTAAAGTTATTAAAATTTCATTTGTAGAAATATTTCACAAAGAACGCAATGCTTTAGAATACTTTTGAGTGTCCTTGTATATAAAACAGTGATGGTATTTAACCCATTTTATATAGGAAACCTCCAATAGTGAACTTGAATAACATATTTCAATTTCATGAAGATAATGCACAGTAAAGGTATCAAAATACGGTTTATAGAAATACCTCTCATACAACACAATTCTTTGAAATACTTTCGGGTGTCCCTGTTCACAAACCAGTAGAGGTATAAACTCCATTTTCAATAGGGAACACCCGATAGTGAACTTGAATAACATATATCAGTTTCAAAAGATTCCATAATTTTTTACGGTTGTTACATCGCGGGCAGGCAGACAGACGGACAGATACACAAATTGATATCATATTCACACTTAAAAAAAATGTTAGAAAGTTTAAAAAATGCTTAATATAAACGAAAGTAGAATTATTGCAAATTCTTATTAATAGCTCTTAATATAACAGAATATTTTTGTTTTAACCTGTAAATATAATGATAATCCTGCTATATTCTATGCAAAGCATTCTTTTGTGCATATAAATAACCTATCCATTTTATACAGGAGACATCCCATAGTGATCTGGAATAACATATTTCAATTTCATTAAGATATGTGTACAGTAAAGTTATGAAAATATGATTTATAGAAATACCTCTCATAGAACACATTTCTTTGAAATACTTTCGGGTGTCCCTGTATACAAACCAGTAAAGGTATAAACTTCATTTTCAAAAGGGAACATCCGATAGTGAACTTAAATAACATATATCAGTTTCAAGAAATTCCACAAATATTTACGGGAGTTAGAGCGCAGACAGTCAGACAGACAGACAAACCAAAGTCATAAACACTCTTCAACCTTGTTGGGAAGTGTTAAAAATGTTAGAAAGTGTTAAAAACTCTTAATGTAAGCGAAAATAAAATTTTAGCAAATATTTATTAATAACTCTTTATATAACTGTATATTTTTGTGTCACCCTGTAAATCTAATGCTAATCATGCTATATTCTATGCAAAGCATTTGTACTTATAAATGACATATTTCAATTTCTTAAATCTTCGTGTAAAATAAAGTTATTAAAATTTAGTTTATAGAAATATCTCTCATAAAATGCAATGCTTTGGAATGCTTTTGTGTGTCCCTGTACACAAATCAGTGGTGGTATTTACTCCATTTTATACAGGAAACATCCGATAGTGAACCTGAATGACATATTTCAATTTCTTTAAGATTTGTGTACAGTAAGGGTATGAAAATATGGTTCATAGAAAGGCCTCTCATAGAACACAATGCTTTGAAATATTTTGGGGGTCCCTGTACACAAACCAGTAGAGGTATAAACTCCATTTTTAATAGCGAACATCCGATAATGAACTTGAATAGCATATATCAGTTTCAAGAAATTCCATAAATATTTACGTGGGTTAGAGCGCGGACAGACAGACAAATCGAAGTAATTAACACTTCTCAACCTTGTTGGAAAGTGTTAAAAAGCAATTTTGTTCAATACAATGGTTACAAAAGTGTCAATTATTCAAATGATGTATTAGATGAATTAAGTATGTGTGCCCACAGGAGCCCTAGGACACCACATTATACAAATTCAATTTTTTTTCAAATCATAAATAGGATATTTCTTCACATTATTGTATTAAGAAAAAGTATGGTTTAAAGAAAAGATATGGTTTATTGTAAAGAAAAGTATCGTAGAAAAGAGTTTTCATTTGAAAAAGTGAAGTGTTTGTCATGGTAGATCATTTGGATGCACGACACGTTTGTAATCACTGGGTTGGAGCGAAATTGCTTTTTTATTAAGATTTTTGGGATTTTCAGATATTTTATTACTACATAAAAATTAGAGCCCCGGGACCCCCTAATCATTAAAATAATAATAATAAAGAATTACATTTTTTAAAACAGATTTTTTTCTCTTAACATGATTTTATAAAGAAAAACGAATGATTTTCCTTTGAAAAAAATTGAATTTGTGTCATGTGGGCCCCTGGGAGCACCAGGGCCCCATTTATGATACTTCATGCAATAGATTATTTGAATGCACAGAAGTTTTGAAATGAATGTGTCCAACGAAATTGTATTTTTATTGAGATATTTTGGGATATCCGGTTTTATTATTGCAACATAGGGAATAGGGGTCCCTGGGTCCCCTATTCGGCAACACAAAAAAAGCGATAAATGACTTAAAACAATTTTTTTCTGCTTTATCCAATTCTGTGAAGAAAAAGTATGGTTCATATTTGAAAAAAATGAATTAATGACATGTGGGGCCCCCCGGGGCCCCGGGGTCTCATGATACTTCAAATAATAAATTATTCGAATAAGGAAACTTTTGAACTTAATGTATTCAGAGATTTTTTTTATTGAAATATTTTAGCATTTCTAAATTTTTGTATTACAACATAAGCCCCGGGGCACCCTATGCTGCAAAATATAAAAGCAGTACATGATTTTAAACAGACTTTTTCTGCTTAACACGATTCAGAAAAGAAAAAATATGCTTTTTATTTACAAAAAAAAATGATGTATGTGCCACGGTGGCCCCCAGAATCCTCCGTGATACACTTGAGACACCTCATGTGTTAGATTATTTAAATCCATGAAACTTTTGAAATTAATGTTTTCTGCGAATTTGCTTTTCTTTCGAGTTATTTTGGTTTATCCAGACTTATGAAACACAACAAAAAAATAGGGGCCCCGGGGTCCCTGTGCCGCAAAATATAAAAACAGTACATGATTTTAAACAGATTTCTTTCCGCTTAGCACGATTCTACAAAGAAAACATATGGTTTCTATTTAATAAATGAAGTTTGTGTCATGTGAGGCCCCCAGTGGCCCCCGGGATCCACTTGTGATAGCTCATGTGATAGATTATTTAAATCCATAAAACTTTTGAAATCAATGTTTTCAGCAAATATGCTTTCCTTTTGAGATATTTTGGTGTATCCATACTTATGAAGCAACCTGTATATATATATATATTTAATTTATATTTATATATTCAATTAACCTTGCAAACTTACTAGTAAAAATTCCGAAACAAAAATATTGATGGAATAATCAAGAAAAAAATGTGGGTTGGCCTGTTATCGTAATGGAACCGGTTGGAGACCACCAGTCACTTTTATCCATATACGAGAACATGAAAAAAAAAAAGAGTTAAATGCAATAGAGAAAATGATTTGTACAAGAAACTGAAATTTTTTGAAACAGAAATATTTTAAAATTTTACATATAAATAATTCATAAAAAAAAAAAATACATTTTTAGCTGTTTTCATAATTTTTCGCATAATAACCTTATTTTTATTTGAATAGAAAGATATAGATGCTTAAAAGATTTTTTTTCTTAAGAAAATCATTTATTTATTTATTTTAAAATATTAAAACGATTCACTGTTTAAACTATAATAATACATTAAAAGTAAAAACCCAATTTATATTTTAACGGAAAAAAGTATTTATACGACAATTAAATATAATATTTATTATTAAGTAGCATTCGTGAGTTAAACATTTGTGATATTTTTATCATATTTTATTATTTTTCTTATTTCATCGTATAAAACATTCTTAATAATTTATTTATTAAATAAATAAACGAAAGCAAACTAATTTCACGAGCATTTATTTTTAAAGGATCAGTCATGTTTGAAATAGCAATTGAATGTACAATTCTTATTGATCACTGAAATGTACGTTGGAAACTGTAAAATATGCTTTATTTTAATTTCATTTTTTATGTTATGTATTTGATAAAAGTTTTTAAACATTAATTTCGCTTAACGTACTTAAATATTTGTATTTTAAAACACATATGCTCCTGTCCTTAAAAATGAAATTTTTAATGATATTTACTTATAATTTTCGAAAATAATTTAGAAATTTTCAAAACTGACAGCTGTCGTTTTAAAAGTACAAAACACAGTGTGTTTTAATGTAATCCATATGGACTAAAAAATGTAGCACTAAAATGTTTATCTTAAGTGTATACATTTTTTAAAACGAGAAAAAAAAAAAAAAACCCTCTGGCGATCTCACCGTAAATCTTTTGCAATATACAGGGTAGAATTTTATCAGTTGCAAATGAAAAGCCTTATTGTTAAAGTTTATCGATTCTCATTAGTTTTTTTTTTTTTTTTTTTTTTTTTTAAGTAAAAACTGTTAATAAAACATTGTTTACTTGAAAACTGTTATTTGATTTTTTTTTTATTTTTTTAGTAAATTTAAAAAATGAAATATAATGCTTGGTTAAATATAATAAACAAAATGATTTTAAATTAAATGCTAAACACACCTAAAAGAAATAATAATAATAATAATAATAATATATATATATATATATATATATAAAGCAATGTTGAAAATGTTACATTTCGAGATATTTATATATATACATATATATATATATAAAGCAATGTTGAAAATGTTACATTTCGAGATATTTATATATACTAGTATCGCCCAGTGGTCGAAACTCGACCATATTTTTTGCAAAGAGAGGCAAAGCAAAGTTATTGCCTTGTCCTAAACGGAATGCAATTGCAACACAGCTGCGGTAATTGTTTGCCGATATTCACTCTAACTGAATCAGCAGAGTTTTACTTAATATAACTATTTCTCTTTGTAGATGTTAGCCTTTCCTGAAATGTGAGAAAATCGCAACGCGAAAACGCCCCTTGTTGTGTGATACAGCCCAGAAGCTAATAGATACCATGTCAAACCAAGGCCCAACCAAGTATAAAATTCTGTTAAATTAATTCGATTGGTTCATAAAGTACAGTGTTTGAACAAAAAAAGAAAAAAAAAAAAAAAAAAAAAGATATTTTTCAAAAATGGTCGAATTGAGTTCGGGAGATTTCAAAACGTGTAACTTTATCGAAAACCGAAAATCTAAAACTTTTCTGAATCTTATATTTTCTACTTATATATGCAGAGGAAAGAATAATAAATCCACTTTTTAAAAAATAAAAATAAGTAGTCAATTTCACTTAATTAAAATGCAAGGAAATCTCAAAACGTGTAAATTCATCGAAAACCGGAAATCAGAAGTTTTTGTGTATCTTCTACTTGCTTCTTCTACCCACAAAAGCTAGCAATAAAGACACTTTTTTAAAAAATAAGTAGCCAATTTCAGTCAATTGAAACGTAAAGAAAGCTGAAAACATGTAAATTCAGCAAAAAACGGAAATCGGAATTTTTTCCGTATCGTCTACTTATACATGCAGCAGTTAGTAACAAATCCATTTTCCTTTTATTTAGTATATTAGTTGAATATTTATTGTTTAAATAACACCCTTTGAAATGAAATGTTTATGTTTACATTCGAAACTGGAAGTTTGCCATTTTTTTTTTCTGGAGTTTTGTGATTTTAAATTAAAATTTTATCAATTTTACAGAAAAAATAACTCAATCAAACACATGTAGACAGTAACTTATATAGAACTATACCCAAATATCGGAATTAAAATCGGCAGATAATTTCCGTTATTTTTTAATAATTTTTTACAAAAAATCCAATGGACAATTAACATAGAAAATATTTTTCATGGCTCCATGGACAGACAGTGACACTGTCATCACTTCGCTTGCGTATAGTGATGCTACATTATACAAATTACTGTGTCTATGGTTTTATTTGAGCTTTATGAAATTGCCAGATTCAACAACTTTCTTCTTTTAGGTATTTTTTAATGTAAAGGAATACGTGTATAAAAGGGAAAAATGGGGAAAAATGCATAAAAAATAAATGTATTTTTAAATACCTTCTTGACATCGTAAGAAAATAATATTTGTATTCGCACCTTCCGGCTAACCATACCTTTCGAATGATACCATTCTCAAATCTCTACTCCCATAATTAATATGTTAAAAAGGGACAACAAATTTTATGCTTGCCTATTAATATATAGATACATATATATATATAAAAAGCAATGTTGAAAATGTTACATTTCGAGATATTTATATATATACATATATATATATATATATATATATATATATAATGCAGCATATAACACCACAAAGGCTTTCAGTATTACAAAAAATAGTTTCTTCAAGTGATATGGAGGTGACGTGCTAATAATGAAAAAATTATAAGCTACATTTATAAATTTTTATCCTAAAAGAAATATTTTAAAATTTCGCATATACAAAAGATATTTTTAAATTTTACGTGTATCGAAGTGGTTTTGTAACTTTTAATTTATGAATCTATAAACTTTTTTTAACCTTTTATTAAAAGAAAAAAAAATGACAACGTCAACATAAATGTTAGTTATTATCATTCTCTTTATTACTTGTTACCCATATCTATGGTGGAGAATGTTATGTTTTTAGGGTCAAATTTTCGAAAACGATATTTTGTTATATTTACACGTTTTGAGGATACTTGAATAAGAAAATTATGTCTTTAGCGGTTGGTCTGTGTGTCTGTGTGTCACTCCGTTTGTATGTGTGACTTTTATTGCATTTCTCAAGAAAAAATAACAGCACAAATACCAAACTCGATATTCTACATCTGTATCTTATTGAGATGCTACACTAAGCTTTTCTTTGAGATCAAGCAATGGGTTAGTTTACAGAGCCCTCTAAGTGAATTCAAATACATTATGTGTATGGGGGAAATTTCTGGTAAGTACAATGTAACATATGTAGGTTACCCTATATAAAATGAAATGAACATTTTTTTTTTTTTTTTTTTTTTTTTTTTTTACATACGAAAACGCATGTTTTGTGTAAATTCTGGTATGGATATTATTCATCATTTATTTACTTGGCTACCCAAAATATATGGATACATTGGGACTATAAAAGGAAATTACTGGAAATGTGTTTAGTTGTGTGTTTGAAGGTGGTATGTGGGTGCTCTAAGAAAAATTGATGAGAATTGACTGGTTTCAAGGCAAATCAATGATAGGCATTTTTTTTTTTTTTTTCCCTAAACAAATTTAGGATCTATAATTAAACTGTGGTTGAGGGAGGACGGTTGACCCCCTCACACAAAGGTTTTTGTCAAATAATTATCCCAATAATAATTCAAATAATTTAATTTATATATATATATATAATTCAAATAATAAAATAATAATTAAAATAATTATGTGTTGTAAAATAGTCCATAACCATAATTTAAATTATTTATAAAGTAGATTGAACTCTACTATCATTTCATCTCCCTTATCGATTTTGCGTATTAATTTTCAAGCTGTCTTTTTAGTAATGAAATGCAGGGTAAGACAAAGTCAAATGAATGACACAGAAGATTATTTTAAAATGAAATAAATAGTTACTGATTGTAGCGTACGTAAAAATAAATAAATAATAATAATAGATTCTTTTAAAATATGCATATCAAACATTAAACTTAAATTTCAGGATTAAAGTAAATGCTGCTTCAGTTCACTTGAGTTTTAAATTCGTTTGTTTAAATGTAATCTTTGTACTCTGAAATATGCTAAATCTTTTAACTAACTCTGGAAAAAAGAAGAATTTTAATATGCTATTTTAAATATAAACAAATTGAATGAATCTTTTAATAATTTTATTAAACACAAATGCTACTAAATTAATTTCAAACGTTTCCCAAATATATATTTTTTTCTCCAGTAATTAATTTTTTATTTATATATACAAATGATCAATATCAACTCAATCGAAATAGATACTTACTCATTTTAAACTTTAATATAAAATCTGGTAAGTGACGTATGATTGTGTGACATTGAAATTTTTATAGTGAAAAGTCAATTTGTAGCAAACAAAAAATACTCGTTCCGAATTCCCCCTATGTTTTCGATAACTTTTTCCAATGTTTAGTTTATCTAGTATTTTTTTTTTTTTTTTTTTTTTTTTTCATTTTTGTTTTAAAGCACCTGGATCCCTAAATTTTCTTCTCTTGACTTGTTTGTGTGCAACTATGTAAAGTGTATTGAGTATGATTCCCTTGGGACTAAAGTATTGAAGACATGAATACCCTACGTAATACAATCTCCTCTATAATTAACATGGGCACGACAAACTTAAGAACATAAATTCATGTAGAACTACAGTATTTTAATTTTTTTTTTTTTTTTATTGATTGCTTTCACAGAAAATGAGACATTTTTATTTTTATTCATTTATTTATTTTTAATTCCATTAAAGATACTTTATATTTATATTAAGAGAAAGACACGAGACAAAAAAATCCCAAAAATAATTTAGACTTTCAAATTTATCTTATAGTTACAAATTTGTTTCAGTTACAAATTTGTCTTGGTGAAGTTTCAGTTATGTAACTTTACTCGTAACAAATATTCAAATTTTAGGGAAAAAAATGTAAAAAAATATGTATGCACTAGTAAAAATATTGACTGAAGACATGGTGCTAGATAAATAAGGAAGAAGAAAAAACATATTGAGCGCCAAAGGAAATAATAAACTGGGAAACAGATATTCCAATAACATTTAACGTATTAATATCAGTGCATAAATGAAATGAATCAGAATTTACGACTTTTTAGCAGACTAAAAAAATTAGACGGAATGTCAAGGATTATCCGATAGGAAATGATGAACGATATTCCTGGAAAATAATAAAAAATAATAAGAAAGTGCGGAATAAATGTAAAATTTTAAACAATCACGCAAAGGAAGTACAGCAAAACCACAATTCACCATTTTTGCAAGGTTCTTATAAATGTAAAAAACTTCAAATGTAGATTTGGATCTGGAAATCATTTTGGCTGTATCAAATTTTTAAATTATGGATTTTCTCCCGCCAATGCTTGGAAGTGGTTATTGCGTTCATGGCGTCGTTTATTATTCCTTTATTTAATTACTAAAAATACATTTTCCTATTTCCGATATTTAATGCTAATTTATTTCTTAAAAAAAAAATATATTATGGTTTCGTTTCATTAATCGTGTCATAAAATTTCTTCAGTATTTTTTGCATTTATTCCTTGATTATTTTAAAAGGTAAAATGACGTTATAAATGAATTTTGTTTAGTTTAATTTGAAGCTATAAATAATTAATCAAAAAAGATATCTTAAAATGTTAATGCTTATTTTCTAGAAGTTTTTAAAATATGACATTTAGATATTTTAAATTTGAATATGCTTTAGAAATACCGTGCATACTTTGTGCTTAAAAAAAAAAAAAAAAAAAAAAAAAAAAAAAACTGATTAATGTAAGACATTCAGTATATGACTTATGAATTAGAAAAAAAAATGATAATATCATTTTATTTTAAGAGAGTTTTTCTCATTTAAAATCATATTTGATGATGTAGATGAAAAAAATGTTTCCAGTAAATGGTGCAGAAAGAGAAAATATTTATAAAATACATTCCCTATGACAGCAAAAATCTTTATTTTCTTTAAAACGTCGTGCATTTTAAAGTAAAATAAGGTGCAGTCAATAATATACTGAATAAGTGAAAGTAATTGGGGATAAGAAAATATATTTATCAGATTTTGATTAATCGAGTGGAAATCTTCGATTTTAGATTTTCGAAATGTAGTCATTTCCTGTAAATGTAGAATTCGAAAAGTAAAAACTGCCTATGCGCGATGCTCTTTATTAAAAGCTCATGTTTTATTTTATACTTATGTCCACTTATGTCCTCTTATGTATATGAAAATTTGGTAAATGAAAAGGTGTTTTTTTAAATCTTAGTTTAAAATAAATTCAAATTTTTTACTCCTTGGGTACGTATGTATAAAAAAAAATGAGTTTGGAACGGGCACAGTATCCTAAGAAATTTTGTTTAGATTTTTAAGAAGTTTTATTTATAACTAAAAAGCACAAAATAAAAATTTAAGCAAAAAATTATTTTTTAAGATTAGAAGCTTTTTATTATGAAGCTTTTATTGTTTATTGCTTTTTATTGCCCTAAAAAGCATAAAATAAAAAATATTGAGGTAAAGACATGCTATAAAGAAATGAATGTTTTAACACTAATGAAACTTTAGAGAAAAATGTAGATATTTTCATCATGTAAGAGATGATAATTTTTAAATATTCAAAATATTTTAAAAGGCTTTCGAGACCTTTGAAATTTATGGCTTAACGAATAATTATACAAAAAACTAATAACTAAGAATATTGGTTTCGAATGCTTTCAAAAATATTTTGAATAATAATAATAATAATAATAATAATAATAATAAAGTCATCTCTTGCAAAAAGAAATATCTATATTTACATCTAAAATTTTCTTAGAGTTAAAACTTTCATTTCTTTATAACATGTCTTTTTCTCAATATGTTTTTATTTTATGCTTTTTAGGGCTTCACAATAAAAAACTTCTAATCTGAAAAAAATGGTTTTTTACTTATTTTATTTATTTATTTATTTATTTATTTATTTTAGTTTTAGATTGAAGAAAATAAATTCATTGTTTATAAACTAATACAAAATAATGTCCTATACCGTCATATTAAAAAATATAAAAATATGGTATACGAACGCCACCTGTTGATAGATTAATCTAAAAATCTATTCTATACCAATTTAAGTAAAGGTGCAACAAAATATAAAATTAGTTAAATATATTTAATTGGTTCATAAGATACTGTGCCTACAAAATGTTTGATGCACGCACATATACAGACATTAAGAAAAATGGTCAAATCATTTTTAAGAATTATCAAAAAATGTAAATCCATTAAACTTTGGAGATGAAAAATTTTCAGTAATTTTCTTTTGAGTAGTCTTCTTTTTTATATATGCTTAAAGAAGAATGTGAAAAAATATTAGAACCTCTTTTGCTGCAGTATAATTTTAAAATTCACTGGTACAATTTATTTTATTTTATTTATTTTATTTATTTATTTAATTTAATTTAATTTAATTTAATTTATTTTATTTTTATTTTATTTTTGCTTTAAAGTATGATAGTGAATAGATTTGAGTTATTTATTTTATTAACTTTTCTTTTTTTTATTATTTTTATATTCAACCCATTTGTTCTTTTTGAACACAAGTAAGGGTTTTTTAAATTCCAAGTTAAAGCCGTGAAATGATTTAAATCATTGTAAAACTATGCTTTTGTCAAAATTTTATATGTGCGATTTAAACATTTCACTACAGATACGTCAAAATAACTCTATATCAAAGCAATTTTTATAACATGTTAGAATAAATTCAAATTTAGAAAAGTTGCCAAATGAAGCACTATCTATGTTGCTTGAAAATGACTACACTGCAAATAGAAGTGTCTTAATTTCAGACAGAAATGTGTCTGAAATACCATTTTAGACAGATAAATGTCTGAAACACGTAAAGATACAAACTTTCAGACACCACACACGTCTGAATTTACAACACATAAATATTATTATAAAAATAGACAATAAGTCAAGTGTCTAAATAATATTAATATGTCTGAATTTCAGACAATTTACATTTTCGACGAATGAAAATTAAGACATTTTGCAATTCAAACACTTAGAAATTCAGACATCTTATAGTTCAGACACTTGTATTAACTTAGCAATTTTTTTACATGGATTTTATTTTAAGTAATATGTATAAGGGGTTTAAGTTTCTTTTCACATCTGCTTCATTTAATATTATTTTACATAATAAGTGCTTATGCAATTTAGATCATTTAGCTTTGTGAAATTGAGTTTTCAAAGAAAAAAATTTCGGATATGTAAACAAGCAATCTTGAATGATTTGTATGCGTGTTCTGCTTAATTTTTTTTAATATGCTTTTTAAAATAAATAAATAAATATTTTTTTTTATATAAATAGTGTGTTTTCCTTAAATGTAAGTTTAAAAAGTAGAAAGAGAGATAGAGAAAAATAAAATAATCTGGTGTGTAACTCACACGACTTTCTCTTACACTGAAATTTAATACTATAAATACAGGTTGAAGATAAGATGTAACATAGCGAGTACGGTTATTTAAACCTAAGCTAAACAATTCAAATTAGGCTTCGGAAGAGTTTTATATGATAATTAGTTGTGTGTGAGAGGCTAACCGCCCCCCCTCAACCCCCGTTTCATTAATGCACCTACATTTATATAGAATTCAAATCTGTTATTAAAATTAAAAGTTCACTTAAAATTATTCAGACAATTTTCACACGCAACATTCCTTGAAACTTATCAATCTTGATCAAACTTTTACAGCAAGAAACTTATATTAACTTCAAAATACAGCATTTGGATCTCCTAAAATTATTCGTTTTTAAGTCACTCTAAAAGACACAGACAAAGATCAAATGTTAAAAAAATTGACTATGATAATAAGGAAGCTTCAAAATGTGTAAATATACAAAACACAAGCGATGAATATTTCGCGTAAAAACATACATTATTTATTATATATCTATGATTAATTCGTTTCGATTCCCGAACAGCTTTCCTGGAAATGGTAAAATATTATTAGTAAAGCACATCCACTAACAGCAAAAAATAATGTTTTCGCTTAAATATTTGCAGCCCTGTATATCTTTTGAAGATTATATACAGAAAACATGGTGCACCTAAATATAGTCCTATAGTAATAATACATGACCTATACTTAAATACGCTTCCATCAATTTGCAACTATTGTCTCACTTTTATCTAGTTATTTTGTGTAGCCCTATAAACGAACAGTGAATGATTTCCCTACCGTACTCTACATGAGACATGTTTTTGCGCATATAAAAAACATATATTCGTTTCACTTGGTTTAGTGCAGTCTATAGATGTTAAACTCTACTTACCAGCACATTTTCTCATAGACGCGTAATGCATCTTAATTCTCTTGGGTGTCTCTGTACATTAACCATTTGCTTAATCTCAATGAAAAGCTTAGTGTAGCAACCCTATATCATACACATTTAGAGTACCATGTTTGTACTTATTGATACTATTTGTTCTTGAGCAATGCTGATAACACACACAGAGACAGACACACAGACAGGCAGACATACAGACAATTTGCTAAAAACATGATTTTATAATTCAGGTGACCGCAAAACGTGTAAATATAATAAAAACAATACTTTCTCCTTCTTAAGGATAAGAGAAAGTAAAAAAAAAAAAAAAAAAAAAAAAAAAACTGTTTTCGAAATATCATAATCTACGATGTTTGCATATTTCAATACGAAAAAAAAAAAATAATAATAAAAATAAATAAAAATAAACACATAAATTTTCAATTGGAAATGTATATTAAACTTTAGGTATTTTGTCGATAATTTTCATTCATATATATATTAGAGAAATTTACAATTTCTTGACGAATACTACATATCTATACTACTAACTAAAGAAAGCTTACTGTCGATGATTGTAGCTCAGTTGATTGGTTCCTGGTTTGTAAATCTGTAGTTCGAGCTCAGCATGCCTGAGAGGTTCGCTATGTGTGGGGATTTTCGCATACGTATTTTCTGTATGCTCTAGAAAATTGTATATTCATTTTTTAACCGGTAACTAAACCTCACGTAATCTTATTTACTTATTTATTTTTATAATTTACTTATAAAAAATGAGGTTAAAAATGGTTGCTTTAAGTCACTCTAAGTATCTTAAATCCAGTCACATTCTTGTCTTAATTTAAGACATCTTACGTGTCTTAAAATTTAAGACACAATTTTGTATATAAAAATAGGGAATTTAAGACACCTGAATTTGCAGTGTACGTTTCTTAAATGTCATTCGATAAGAAACGTACATTTTAATAGAGAAACTGCTACATTGCTTGTTGGAGCTTCAGGGTATGATATCAGAAGACTTTTGATGTTATACAGATAAATATTTTATTCGTCTACGTAAAAAAAAAAAAAAAACACGTTTTTTCTTTGAACAGCATTTCTTTTTTTATAAAAGATTGCCATTTAAAGGTTATGTATCTTAAATGAATTATTTAAAAAATAACTTACTTGTACCAAACAATATCTGTTATCATTTTTAACGTTTATAAATAAATAATGAATTTAAACGATTGAGACAGATATTATAAAAATGATTCATTTAAATATAGTGACCAGCGAAGCCGGCAAAGCTAGCTTGTTACACATAAATTTAGCAGGGAAAAAAAAAGTTTCTTTTAACATAATCATCAATATTTGTTCATGTATTACGTTTAGATATAGATAATATTGGTCATGACTAATATATTCTGATCAGAAAATTACAGACATTTGTGATTTTGTTCCTCATCTCTAGCACGATAATCCCGCATATATGTTTCTCAGATTACGTGAGAAGTATATTGAAGCACTCTGGAATAGGAAAATGATTTCATCACTTCCTAATATTCCTTCTGAACTATTTTTACTGTTTCTACTTATGAAAGAGTATTTGTCTGCTTCATTGGTCACTATATTTAAATGAATTCTCAAAATTCCATATCATTATTAATAAAATATCATAAAATAAAAAAATAAAAACAAGTAAATAAGTCGAAACCTAAGTTAAAGTTCCCGCTGCATTTGGTAGAGGTTTTCCAGCTCGCAAAATAAGAAATCCGCATAAACACTGCTTTCAGCAGCGTCTTAACCGATTTTTATTTTTCCCTTCCCCCATAATTAATTTAGAAGTTTCACGACTTCGGAAACTTCTAACTACACTTCGGATGTATATATATATATATATATATATATATATATATATATATAGTGTTTGTTATAAGCAATAGCAGTTTTATATGCAACCAAACTTACATCGCAGAATGAAAAAAAAACTGTTAAAATGTTTTGTTATTCATTCGTAAAGTGTTTATAAAAATCTTCAATGAATATATATATTATTAAAAAATTTATCTGAAAAACGAACTTATATTTTTTTTTTACATAACTTATAAGTTTATGCGTTTCCTAAGTATCATGTTTGAATCTTACTTTAGTTATTTAAATACTACTAGCTGTCAGCAGCTATATTGATCTGCACACGAAACTTGTTTAAAAAGATTTGGGGCGTCGCATATATTTCTATAAATGTGATGGGTGGTGGTGGGGCTCTAAATAAATAAATTTAAAGGTATATATATACATATATATCATTCAAAAATAAAACTTAAACCTGAAGAATAGTAGTGTGTATCCGTTTAAGTTCACACGTATACGCTTGTGCACCATATATGTAATTTTATGAATTTATACATATTAGTTTTAAATATCATTAAGTTACGCTTTATCAAAGTATATTTTCTAATTTTTTTTTACATAATTCTCATTTTGCAAAAATTAACTTGTATACATTTCTAAGTCTTAAATAAAAAAAAAATATCTTCTTACTTATAAAAGCTTTTAAATATGTATAAGCTTCATTTCTGTATTCAACACACTGTTTTTCTTCTTTCTTTCTTTTACTTATTTTTTTTTTCCGAAAAGGCTTTAAACTAATCGAAATGTTTGTATTTTAAGTTCAATCCAATACTACTTACAAAACAATGTGGAATATGGTATGTTAAAAAAATATTAAATAATTAATTATAAATCTACTACAATGAATTGTTTTAAATATTTTTTCATTTATCGTGTAAAAATCTAAAACATATAAAACTCATTTACGATTAAAAGGTTTTACAGAAAAACTGTTTTTCAACGAATATTTTTCAATTAAGTAGCTAATGAGAAGTTTTAATCATTCACTTTATAATTATCTTTCATAAAAACAATTCTCGTGTTTCATAATAAAGATATTATAACGAAATTTTATAAGTTCAATTTCCATCGCTGACAAAATCAAAATAATCGAATGAAAAAATTATATCATCTTTTACACAAACTCATAATTAAACATTCATTAATAAATCATGTACAAGTTTAAATCCCGGTCATACTAAAGAAAAAATTATATAAAAACTTTTATTTAATTTTCACTATCGACACTTTAGTTTTATATTATTTTTCCAAAAAATATAGTTTTTTTTTAAATTAATATTTTTTATTAATATTTTTTAATTACTGAATCGTTTTCATTAATTTAAGTCTCCCATATTCTTTTTTATAATACCACAAGTGAAAAAATATCATATTTTTAAAATATTCATCATTTACGATAAAACCTCTAATTAATATTTTTTAATTAATACTTTCAAATAAAACCATCCTCACATTTCACGATTAAGCCTGGGGGAGATGTAGATTAAGGTCCGTGGTCGATATCAGTCAGTCTAGACCCCTGAGGACACGGTTGGGCGCTGCACAGTTTGCCGGTGCATATGCACTTGTGCACTCTTATTTTCCGTCTACTCTCAGTATACAAAATCTGAACCATATAGGGATTCTACACAAAGCGGTTCGTTGAGATCAAGTAAATGGTTAACGTACAGGGATAACCAAGACAATTTAAATACATTGCGTCTATTGAAGAAATTTTCGGTAGATATTGTCTAACAATTAGAGGCTTAACAACACAAAATGAAAATATAATATTTTTTTAATACGAACTCATATTTTTATAAAAGCATATTTGGTGAAGAATATGGTTAGAAAACCATTCCCTATTCGTCTACACGGTTACCCAAAAGAACTAGAATATATTTAGACAATATTTCGAGATTGATGGAATTGCATTTCAAGTAGTGTGGTGTATTATTAATATAGGACTATATTTAAGTGCACAATATGGTGTATACATAATTTATACGAAACAAACAAGGTCATCAATAACTAAGCAAAAATATTTTAAATGTTTACTCTATCGTAGATGTACTATACTCTATTTTACCATGTCCAAGAAAACTGTTCAGTAATAAAAATTAATTTCTCATATACGTGCAGTGTAAACAAAATATTCTTTGAAATTCAAATTTGAGCTCTGTTGTTTTGTATGATATCACATTTTTAGGTTCCCTAATTGTGAATGTCTAGGTTTTAACCGTTAATGTAAAGTTGCGTCTGATATAATTTTATAACAAATGAATGCAGGAAATTAAAATTTATATTATTATAAGTTCATATGAGGTTGACACGTGAAAGTTTTGAGGAAAATTGGCACGTTTTTCAGTGTAGTGTCTATGAAACATGTCTCAATAGTTTGGAGTAAATTATTAAATATTATAACATCTTGATTATACACCCACCCACACACACACACACACATATATATATGTATATATATATATATATATATTTGGGTACTATTGTGAAATGGGGTGTAGCGGGCCCCCTCACACAGACATATATAAGAAATGAAACTTTTACTAAACCTGGCTTAAATTGTTTTAAAAGTGAGCTCATGTACGATACTTTTTATATCCCCCCCCCCACCAAACTGTAATAGTTTTTATAGTGTTGTAATCCAGTGTGAGTGAATATCGTGTGTGTGACCAGATTATTTATTGTTATATTTGTACATTTCGTCTACTTGTAAAGAATTATATTCCAAAATATAAAATTACGTTTTTAAATTTCTCTATATTGAAAATAAAAATTATTTCTGCTAAAATAAAGGGAAAAAAAAGTTTCAGATAAAAACAAAATGTATATTATTACACATGTGCACAAGAAGTGTCAGTTGATTTTTTTTTTCTATTTAGTTACTCTTATCTGTTTTATTAAAAAGCAAAAATATAAAGAAAAATAAGCGAAATATTTGTCGACGAAAGTGTCAAAGAAATTTATCCCAAATATGATTTCTCAAATGTATATAAAAGTATCTTCTTTTTTGCATTTTTTGCGTTATAAAAAGTATCTTAAATATTGTCAACGTTTGTGACCGAAATGTAACTGAACGATCAAACGTTAAAAGCAATTTTTTTCTGTAATCATTTAAGTAAATGGCACATATATGCTAAATTGATTTCTTAAACTCCATCTATACATAAAATGTAAATCTTTTAATTAATAACATCTTTACAAATATACTTAAGACAAAATAAGAAAATATTCTGCTTTATCCAATTATATATGAATACATTTTAAAAGTAATTTTCTGTTAAAGAAAGAACAATAAATGATACCGGTTTATAAAGGTTATAAATTTAATTATGATTTACAAGAATCTGAAATTTTTGAGTTCAATGATGAAATAAGAGATGAAATTTAAAACAGTAAAAATAAAACGACATCAGTTAATTAAGATGGAAATAAATTGAAATATAAAAATAGACAGTGCATTATCTGAGTAAACATTGAACTATGAAAAGAAATTAAAAAAAAAAAAAAAAAATCCTTTGTTGAGGATTGAAGAAAAATATCGTATTATTGACGAAGGATTGACCTTGTTGAGGATTGAAGAAAATTATCGTATTATTTTCAAGTAAATATTTGTTATTCTACACAGACATGATGTACATGTTTAATCGATTTATAAAGGTCAGTTTAACATATTTTTTAGTACCAGGAATAAAAATATTAACAGACATACTTTAAAGAAAAAAATAATAATAAATAATATTGATCATTTAATTGTTCAGATAAAGTTGAAACTAATACATAACTGACTGTAAACTAATGTCAACTGATAATCAGTTCATTGTGTGATTTTAATATATTGTATTTCTTTCTCCCATTGTTGAATGGTGTTATCCTTTACCTGCGGCTACATGATAGACCAAATGTTTCTGACTAAAGGTTGTCTGAGTGAGTAATGTCCACCAGTTCTCGGCCTGGATAGCTCAATTGGTAGAGCCTTAACTTTGTAAGTCAAAGATCTGGGGTTCGACTTCCGGTCCAGGCATTATTTTCACTCAGTCGGAAAAATAAATTTCAATAAAAATATGATTTCTTCCCAATCAGTTGATTGTGTGATTTTAATATATCGTATTATAGTTTTAGGGTCAAATTTTCAAATGTGAGTTTTTGTTATATTTACACGAATTGGGGTCCCCTGTATGAGAAATTCATGTTTTTAGCGAATGGTCTCTGTGTGCGTCTGTTATCAGCATACCTCAAGAACAAATTGTAGCAGAAAGTCCAAACTTGGTATTCTAAATGTGTATGATATAGGGATGCTACACTAAGCTTTTCGTTGAGATGAAGCAAATGGTTCGTGTACAGGGACACCCACGAGAATTCAAATACATTACGTCTATGGGGGAAAATGCAGGTAAGTAGAGTTTAAAATCTATAGACTGCAATAAACCAAATGAAGTGAACATATATTTTTTATAGTTGTAAAACATGTCTCATGTAGAATATGGTAGGGAAATCATCCACTGTTTGTTTACAGGGCTACACAAAAGACTAGATTATAGTGCGAGAATAGTTCAAAATTAATACAAGTTTATTTCAGGTTATGCCGTGTATTATTACTGTAAGATTATATTTAGGTGCACCATGTGGTCTTGGTCTGTACATAATCTTCAAATGATATACAGACTGCAATTTACCATTTCCAGGAAAGCTGGTCAGGATTTGAAATGAATCCCTCATAGACATATGGTAAATGATGTATGTTTTTAAGCTACATATTCATCGCTGTTCTGTTGCATATATACACGTTTTGAGGCTTTCTGATTACTGAAAACAAGTTTTTTTAACGTTTGATTTTTGTCTGTGTCTCTCAGAGAAACTAAAAAACGACTAATTTAAGAGATCCAAAAGTTTTTCAACACTGTTAAAAATGGTTTCTTAAAAATGAGCTAAAGTGTCTCAAAATAGCTCCGAAACAATACATACTTAAATTTGAAAACCCATTTGTTCATTTTTGAGTATATTGTCATGTAAAACATGGGGATATTGGGATTCTTATTGGTTAAGCCCATTTATTAGCATGTCAATATACTCAAAAATGAGTACATGTGTTTTCAAATTTAAGTATATATTTTTTCGGGGCTATTTTGAGACAATTTAGCTCATAAAAAAAAAAAAAAAAAAAAAAAAAAAAAAAAAAAAAAAAACGAAATTTTTTACAGTGAAGTCAATATAAGTTTGTTGTTGGAAAATTTTGCTCAAGACTGATAACTTTCAGGGAATGTTGCATGTGAAAGTTTCCCGTATAGATTTAAGTTAACTTTTAATTTTAATAACAGATTTAAATTCTATATAAATATAGGTGCATTGAAGAAACGGGGGGTTGAGGGGGCGGCAGCCCCCTCACACAGAACTAATTATCAAATAAAACACTTCCGAAGCCTAATTTGAATTGTATAGCATAGGTTTACATAACAGTACTCGTTATCTTACATCTTAATCTCCAACCTGTATTTACATTATTAAATTTCAGGGTAAGAGAAAGTCGTGTGAGTGGCACACCAGATTATTATTATTATTTTTTTTTTTTTTCCTTTAGCTTTAGAAGTTAAAATTTCTAAAAGGATATTTATTAATAAATAAAACAAATAAATTGTAAGGAATAAATAATAATTTTTTAAAGGATACGTTTTGATTATCCTTACGATATAACTAGTATATTAAATGATAATATATTATTAAACTTAAAATATTTATTTAAAGAGATACAAATGTGTTTAAATGTAATAAGATATATTTAGAATTACGCTATACTTGATACTGAAATTTTCATATATTTGAAATAAATTGTTTAATTATTAAATTTATATATATATAAAAAAAATATATATATTAACAGCCATTGTATGTGTGAAGATACTCCTGCACAGAATATTACACTATTTTACAGGCTAATTCCTCGCAAAAGTATTCGAAATTTGCGTTACACGAATCCTATCCATATTTTATTTATTTATTTATTTATTTAATAAAGGTATATTTACTAAAGTTATAGTAATGGAATGATTTTAATTTTTAAATAACGATAAGATTTTATTAAAATTATGCTTAACTTAGTTATATATTTTTAAAATTTAAACATTTTGAAGTGAGAAAATTTTACTGCAATGAAATTTATTGGTTTTGAATTTTGCAAAACTTTGGTGTAAAACCCCTTAAGTAAAACGCATATCTTATACTATTATTAGGTTAACTGGCTTTTGTTGTTTTGGATAAAGGTCAATGACTATAGGAGTGCCCTAGATCTGGGGGGAGAAATGTCCTCAATGGGATAAATCTAAAGGGTTCTAGCCCATAATCTGTCGAGTATTGAGAAAATCATGGAGTTTTTGAAATGACTAGGTCGACAAGCAGAGCATTTCCCGTATATCAGTTTTGTGAGAAAAACCTTTCTGATACTGGCGCGTCTCTTTAAAATTAAATGGAAATCTATTTAACACGTTGAGCGCCATGTCAGCCATTCGAGATTCTATAGATTTTTTCATATATCTCTAAGTACTGAAGGAATCATCTTGAAACTTTAGGAGTGTGCAGAACATGTTAGACTTCAAACATTTCAGTGAAAGTTTTACCCCGAAAGTAAAAGCAGTGCCAATAAAAAATTAAAACGTTGAGCGCCCTGTCAGTCGTCGGTGGCTCACAGTGCCAAATATGATATAAAGCCGCATCAACCATAGGTGGCGGATATAAAATAGGATATAAAACTAAAAATATTACATTTAATAATTTTAAAAATTTATTAAAAATTTGCTTAGTTTTTATTTATTAAGGAGGAATCATTATGGGATTTTAATGGATTTTAAGAATTTGCGTGCTGCTCAACGTGTTAATGACACTCATTTAAATATTTTTTTGAAATAATATACAAATATACATTTTTTTAGTTCTACTTTATCCTAATGTGCCGTTTATATTGAATTCTATCAAGAAAAATTGAATCAGCATTGGCTGTTAAACATTTCGTTAAATTTTTAGTTAAAGCACTCTTTATTTTATTTTAAATACAAATATTTTATTTGGAAATTAATTGCATTTTCATAAAAGTAGAAATATATGTATGTATATATATAACTATTGAAATGAATTTATATATGTATATATATAAATTTAATGGTTAGAAAAACCAAAAGGAGAATTACAAAACAATGCGCAAAATTGCAGCGAAAGGAAATGCAAAACTTAAATGTAGGAATATATAAACAAATGAATGAAATTAAACCCCAAAAAACACCCCTACACTAAGGGGCCTCCCTGATTAAGATCTCAGTGCTTTTTGGGGGCTTAATTTCATTCATTTGTTTATATATATATATATGTATATTATTTCCCTAATTTTGGGGGGAGAATTAAAAGAAAGGTAAAGACAGGGACAGTAGCATTCAGCTTTACGAAAACATTGTATTGAAATTGATGGTTTAATTCGCTGTGAGGAAAAAAAAATCACGATAGACAAACATTTATGTCACATAAATTTGCGAACGCTTTGTGGTTAAAAAGAATTTCTATGTTTGGTACAGTACTGCTATACAGATTATCATTTCCACCTTATTTAAATAATATAATTACTACATTATTACATTCTAATGGATCGTCATAAAAATAACTATTTTGTCAAAAACATAAAAAAAAAAAAAAAAAAAAACTAAATTTAAAAGTGCAAAGAAAAAGAGAGGGGCAGAAAGAGAGAAAGGGAAATATAATAATCATTATTTTGATATCAAAAATGTAAAAGAAGTCTTTCTAATCAAAATTTAAAATATCTTCAAATATTTATCACTTTAACTATTGTTGTTTATATAATTTCCCGTTTTTTTAAAAAAAATTAATATGATTTCATATATTTCGAAATACAATTTGATTTCTGATTATTAATAAAATATGATGAAATACATCATGCTAACTATATCGATTAAAATAAATTTAAATTAATGTTACAGTATGATAAGAGATTAATTCAGATAAGTTTTGAATGATATGTTTACATATGCATACATTTATTCATCTAGATAAAAACAATTCAAGACATGATTAAGTATGGAAAATAGAATAAATATTGAATTCCGGGACATGATTAAATATAGTATAAAATCCATCTTTGTAGCTGTTATATGTTTTGTTTTAGTATAAATATTGAATTCTGGGACATGACTAAATATAATATAAAATCCACCTTTGTAACTGTTATATGTTTTGTTTTAGTATAAACAATGATAAATTTAAATTCCCTTTAGTTAATATGTCTGTTTTAGAAAATAAATTTGTCTATAACAAACAAATGTACAGTCGGTCAAAAAAAAAAAGAAACACCCCCACCTATCTCATTACCTAATTATCGCAGAAACATGCAGTAGGCACCAATCGTCAGGAATTTATGTCTTCTTTTATTGTATGTAGGAAAAAAGGACATTGGGGGTCGTCTACATATTAAAAATGGGTCCAACTTTGAAATTTCGAATGTTAACCCATTAATTTGACGACAGAAAACGATTCTAGAGCATCAAAATAGCCTAGATATAAATTTGCACGAAGATACCAACATTAGTTCCTGAGATATTTAAGGTTTTTCTTTAGGGGGTTATCTCCAAGTTTATTATTTTTTTTTTCATTTAGGTCAGATTCAACGAATTTATTAGAGCTCTCTTCTATTATTCAATGTGTTTCATTCATCTACAAACCTCAAAATACATCAAAAGGAATATAATTTCAATGAGCATATTAATGTGGAAATTTCGAACTATAAAAAATATTCTATCCAAAAAGGTTAACACAAGAGGGTCTGATAACACCTGTGTCTGTGTGAAGGGGGGGGGGGAGGGGGCACCAGGATTCAAAATTGATGTTTTATTATCGCATTTTCAGAAGATTTTTATTGAAATTAGATTTCTCTGTCATGTTTTTCTCCCCCTAGCTATCAGACTATAAACCAACGCGTCTCTAGTTACTGAAGTGTGTGTGTGTACAGAAGTTGGGTTTACTCGAAAATGATTATAGGGATTTTGATGAAAGTTTGGGGTTAAGTGTTTTCGGGATATTAGACTTACCAACATCTTCAGAAAAAATTGCGTTGGCTGTTAACCCCTTATCGGCCAATGGCAACAAATGATATAAATTGGGTTTATTCTGAAACTGATATAAGGATTTTGATGAAATTTTGCGTTAAGTGCTTTTGAGTATGCTTAAACGAATGGAATTATTTCCATCGTCATAAAAATTCGTTCTCGCTGTTAACCCTTTAAAGGACAATTGCAACGTATGCCAGAAATCGGCTTTACAGGATATGGACTAAGCAATTTTTATGAAAGTTTGAAGTAAGGGCTTTTTCATGAGAAAAAACAATTGGATTTCATCTTGAGATAAATTAGCGTTTACATTTAACCCTTTACCGGCCAATTGCAATACATAGCAAATTTGGGTTTATTCAAAAATGATTCTAGGGATTTTGATGAATGTTTGGGGTTAAGTGTTTTCGGAATATTCGACTTACCACCATCTTCAGAATTATTTGCATTGGCTGTTAACCCCTTATCAGCCAATGGCAACAAATGAAATAAATTGGGTTTATTCGGAAACTGATATAAGGATTTTGAAGAAAATTTTGCGTTAAATGCTTTTGAGTAAGCTTAAACGAATGGAATTATCCCCATCATCATAAAAAATTCGTTGTCGATGTTAACCCTTTAAAGGACAATTGCAACGTTTGTCAGAAATCGGCTTTACACGGAAATGGACGAAGCAAATTTTATGAAAATTCGATGTTAGGGCTTTTTCATGAGAAAAAACAGTTGGATTTGTTCTTCAGATGAATTAGCGTTTATAGTTAATCCTTTACCGGCCAATTGCAACACATAGCAGAAGTTGGGTTTACTCGAAAATGATTCTAGGGATTTTGATGAAATTTTGAGGTTAAGTGTTTTTGGAATATTAGACTTGCCACCATCTTCAGAATAATTTGCGTTGGCTGTTAACCCCTTATCGGGCAATGGCAACAAATGAAATAAATTGGGTTTATTCGGAAACTGATATAAAGATTTCATGAAAGTTTTGCATTAAATGATTTTGAAGATGCTTAAACGAATGAAATTATCCCCATCATCATAAAAATTCGTCGTCTCTGTTAACCCTTTAAAGGACTATTGCAACGTATGCCAGAAATTGGCTTTACACAGAAATGGACTAAGCTATTTTTATGAAAATTCGATGTTAGGGCTTTTCATGAGAAAAAAACAATTGGATTTCATCTTCAAATAAATTAGCGTTTACAGTTAACCCTTTACCGGCCAATTGCAATACATAGCAGAAGTTGGGTTTACTCGAAAATGATTCTAGAGATTTTGATGAAAGTTTGGGGTTAAGTGTTTTCGGAATTTTAGACTTACCACCATCTTCAGAAAAATTTGATTTGGCTGTTAACCCCTTATCGGCCAATGGCAACAAATGAAATAAATTAGGTTTATTTGGAAACTGATATAAGGATTTTGATGAAAGTTTTGCATTAAGTGCTTTCGGGGATGCTTAGACGAAGAAATTATCCTCATTGTCATAAATATTCCTTGTCGTTGTTAATCCTTTAAAGGCCAAATGCAACATATGTCAGAAATTGTCTTTATAAGGAAATGGAAACAACGATTTTTGTGAAAGGCTGCAGTTAGGGCTTTTTGATGAGAAAAGACGATTGGATCTCTTCTTCAGACAAATTAGCGTTCACAGTTAACCCTTTACTGACCAACTGCAACACATAGCAGAAATTGAGTTTACCTGGAAATGGATATAGCGATTTTGATGAATATTTCGGACTAAGTTTTTTCGGGGACTGCTAAAACGAATGGTCTTCCCTCATCTTCAGAAAAAAAAATAACGTTCTCAATTAACCCTTTAACCCGGAAAGTTTGGATTTATACAGAAAAATTAGCGTTCGTTGTCAAAATATATGGTAAAAAAGGATTCGGGTTCCAGTTCATGACTTCATTTGTTATTTTGTTTAAATTTAGTACGAGAGAATGTAATCGATTAAGGCAATATTTGTGTGTATCGAAATATTTGGTAAATAATGACGCAGGTTCAAGTCTATAACTGTATACTTATTGTGTATCTTGTTTTCTTTCTTTTCTTTCTATTTATATATATATTTAAATACGATTTAATTTAATCGAAGGTTTGTGCGTGTTGAGGTATTTGGTAAACAAGGAAGCAGGATCCAGTCCATGATTGGAGTTATAGATTTTTTTTTTATGAAAATGCCTAAATTCAACTAAAAGTAGGTGATATCTTCAAATTCCTAGCTAGTCGTTAATTTAGTTAAATAGCAATTGCAAGTTTTGTACTGGTAGCGTTGCCGAAGGCAGCAGGAACCAGGAACAGCTAAAATAATTTAAAAATGCACCGTGTTCTGATCACCTGTTCAACGTGTTCTGTTTCTCCGTGTTCTGATCTATTCTGGAAGTTTCAAATGTCTAGCTAGTAGGGAAGTTAGTTAAATAAATTTTCTGTCGAATCATATAAACACAGCCGAAGGCAGTAGGGACCTGGAACAGTTGACTAAAAGTATTAAAAAAATGTGTTGTCACCGTGTTCTGAGCTATTATGAAAGTTTCAAATGTGCTAGTCGGGAAGTTAGTTAAAAATCGATTGCATGGTTTGTACTGATAACGCTCTCGAAGGCAGCAGGAACCGGAAACATTTGACTAAAAGTATTTAAAAAATCCATTTTTGTCGTGTTCGTAACTATTCTGTAAGTTTCAAATGTCTAGCTTGTCGGGAAGTTAGTTAAATAAATTTTCTGTCGAATTTATATAAACGCTGCCGAAGGCAGTAGGGACCTGAAACAATTGACTAAAGGTGATAAAAAAATGTATTGTCACAGTGTTGTGAGCTATCCTGAAACTTTCAAATATCTAGCTAGTCGGGAAGTTAGTGAAAAATTGATTGCAAGCTTCGTACTGGTAACGCTGTCGAAGCCAGCAGGAACCCGAAGCAATTGGTTAAAAATATTTTTAAATGCATTTTCGCCGTGTTCTGAACTATTCTGAAAGTTTAAAATGTCTAGCTAGTTGGGAAGTTAGTTAAATAAATTTTCTGTTAAATCATATAAACGCTGCCGAAGGCAGTAGTGACCTGAAACAGTTGACTAAAAGTATTAAAAAAATATATTGTTACCGTGTTTTGAGCTAGCCTGAAAGTTTCAAATGTCTAGCTAGTGGGAAAGTTAGTGAAAAATCGATTGCAAGCTTTGTACTGATAACGCTGCCGAAGGCAGAAGGAACCCTAAACAGTTGGCTAAAGGTATTAAAAAAATGCATTTTCACCGTGTTGTGAAATATTCTGAAAGTTTCAAATGTCTAGCTAGTCGGGAAGTTAGTTAAATAAATTTTCTGCCAAATCATATGAAAGCTGCCGAAGGCAGTGGGACCTGAAATAGTTGACTAAAATTATTAGAAGACTGTATAGTTACTGTGTTGTGAGCTGTCCTGAAAATTTCAAATATCTAGCTAGTGGGGAAGTTAGTTAAAAATCGATTGCAAGATTTGTACTGGACAAACGAACAAACAAACAAACAAAACAAACAAACAGGAATCGAAGTTAATAAAAACATGGTAATATAGTAAAATATTACAGGGAGTTCAAGTATTTTCTCCCCTTGCTTAATTTTACGCTATTGCACTTCATATAATTTTAAACCATAAATCGTAATGATATATAATTTTTGGCGTGTTCCTATAAATATCTATAAAGGATATCTTTACCAAAATCTATACAATTCGTGCGACGGTAATATATAACATGTGTATAAATTTTCAGTTTAATAGAATAAGGTGTTTAGATACTATCGCATTTTAAAGCGTTTGGGCCTATAGACCATAATGACAATTTTTCTTTCTGTCCTTGTAAAAAGAAAAAAAAACTATACATGCTAGATTTATCAAAATCTATACACTTTGTGCGAGGGTGATTATTAACATGTATAAAAGTTTTTTAACTCAAAGGAATAAGGCGTTTAAATGCTATCGAATTTTATTTTATTTGGATCCATAGACAATAATGATAAAGAATTTTTTGTTGTGACCCTGTGAAAAACTATAAATGCTAGATACATCAAAATCTATATACTTTGTGCGACGGACATTTATAACAAGCTTATTAGCACAAAAGAAAATGGTGTATAGACGCTATCGCAGTTGGAAAAACTTGGCCCTATAGGCTATAACGATAAAGAATATTTCTTTTTTGTGTCTGTAAAAAGTACTTTTAAGTGCTAGATTCACCAAAATGAACAGTGATCGTGCTGTGGTGCCATACAATATACTTACTATATTTCAACTTATTTGAACAGAGGATTTAGGCGCTATCGTATTCACTCACACACATACACCCATTCATAATCGAAAACTAGTAAAAATGAATTCAGTGTAATTCAAAAGCATAGAAATCCCATAATCTCAAAGGTCGGTTTTTTGTCACGATTACAATACTTCCTTTACTATACGTATGTTCGGAAAGTAAAAATCTGGTCTCTCAGCTATGAAGTTCTGTCCAACTCAAAGAAATAATTTATTCTGTAATAATGTTATATTATTTTTATTGGTTAATTTATATTTCCAACACTATTAATAATAGCGACTATAGAAATTAGAAATCACAATTCTTCTAAAGAAAATTACGAAAACATTATATAATATAGTAAGGAAAGAGATAAAAAAAATTAAACTACATTTTAAAATTGTATGCAATTTTTCAATGGGCTCTTGTATTTCAATTTACACACATGTCTAATATTATAATACAATTTATTTCAGAATTAAATTCCAATTTATTTCAGCTGAAAAAAAAAAAAAAAACATTGTTGAAATAATTAAAAATATATGAAAGTGAATTAAAACTTTTTTTTTTCTTAATATCGTCAGCAATAAAATTCAAAATTGATTGTTGCGAATGCTACTTTATAATCTTTATATGGCCCCCAAACTTGATCTTCGATCGTTTTTCTGGAATATCTCGAGAACTATTTGGCCCAATAAGCTGCAAATTTGCATACGCGTATTTTAAGGTGCTAGAAATCGATATCTGTTAGAAAAATTATAGGTCACAATACATAATTTTTTTAAATATTAATTTAATAATTTTTATTCTATAGATAAAATATATTAAAATCTTAATGAAACTCATAAATATGTTTGGAAAACCTGTTAACATCATAAAAAAAACCAGGTAAAAAAAAATAAAAATGTAGTAGATATGAATATAAATGTGTAATCAGACTTTAACATTAGAAGCTCGAAAGTTTAGACGTGTATAACTCCTAAACTTATACACCATATGACTTCCAAATTTATATCTGGGGATGAAATTGACTGTAGAATCGATATCCGAAATCAAAATTATATGTTACCATTGAAAAAATTGAAGTTTGACACGATTTCAATATGGAGACGACCCCTTAAGCTATTTTTTTCCAATTAGCTTAAAAGAGAACAAAATTCCCTGACGAATGGTACCTTCGGTGTCTTTCTGCAACAATTTACTGATGAGATAGGTGGGGGGTGTTTCGTTTTTTTTTTTGACCGACTGTACTTACCAATGAATGTTGACGACTTTGCCAACGAATGTTATGTGAGAAATGCCTAGCTGGTAATCATCCAGGGTAGCTCGATGGTTTGAGTATCTGCACGTAAAGCGGAAGGCCCGGCTTCGATTCCCGGCTCTGGTATTTTTCACATAGTTTGTATAAAAAATCAGCCTTCCACTCAAAATTTTCTGAAATGAACTTTCATGGTTGATTAATAAATTTCTAAATTTAATCAAATTTACTTATTTTGTATTGAATGAATTTGTTAAAGTTAAAAGAAATGCAATGTAAGAAAAGATAAATAAATTGCATACAGAAAAGACATAAAACTATAGTATGCAGCTTTCATCTAAAAAAAAAATTCTCTACATCATTTGAATATGTTAATTCAGAAAAAAAAAAATAAATAAATAAAATAAAAAGGCTGTTTTTCGAACTAGTATTTGCTGCAAAATAACTGAAACCAGACATAGCTTTTTATTTAAATCGAAAATTTTCAGTATAACAGCGGAATATAAATTTAGTCAGCCTAGTTTTACTCAGTAGTCATATATCAAATTAATTTTAGTAAATTAATGTTGTATGAATCTGAGATATGTCTTCCCATACCTAAGGGGAATAACAGCCATAGTTATAGAGCGATATGCTCCAAAATTCGAAAGACATGTAAAGATACAACTAAATAAAAAATTTCGTGAAATCATGTACTTTTGTTCTTGATCTATATTTGCCAGAAAATTTGTGCCACAGACACACAGAAAGACATTCATTTCTAAAACTGATGAAATTGTGTTCCGGAGGTTCATCAGCTCAATCAAATAAAGCATTTAACGCTGTTGCACTTGAAATAATTTGAGCCCATAGTCCATAATAATAAAGAATATTTCATGTTGTTCCTGTGATAAACAATAATTCACTAAAATTTACACAGTTCATGAGACAGTGATCTGTAAATATGTATATAAAATTTCAGCTCAATCGGATAAGGCATTTAGACCATATTGCACTATAAATAATTTCAAACCATAGGCCTTAATTTTAAAGAAATTTTGCTATATTCGCAAAAATCTATACATTCTGTGTGGAGATGATCTATAACGTGAATAAAAACTTTCAATACATTCGAATATGGCATTCAGACGCGATCGCAATTTCAATAATATGAGCCCACCGGCTATAATGATAAAGAATTTTTCTTTGCGTTTCCCTAAAATAACTATAAATACTAGATTTACTAAAAATGTATACAATTCATGCTACGGTGACTATAACATACGTACAAACTTTCAGCTCATTCGAAGGAAGCGTTTATATGCTATCGTGCTCACTCACACACATAGAAACAAACACACATACGTAAATCACGTAGAATCATGCAAAAACTTAGATATCCCATAAAGAAAACTCGTATTAAGAAAAAAGTTAAACATGTAAAACTAGACGTCATGACAGTAGGAAATTTATATTTGCAACATACTACTTCCATTCTCTTTTGAACTATGCGATATATGGCTTCCATTTCGCAAATCATGATTGCAAATCTTTTCTTACATAATGTGTTTGAGAGGTACAAAGAGATACCTTAAGCTTCTTTAATGCGACTTCCAAGATTTTCATATATAAACTTACCTTCACGAGTATTCTTTTTACTTTCTTGTAAATATAAAACAAGAAAGTATTTTATTCATGAAAACTTTAAACATTTATTTTTTTATGTATTTGAACATGTTGGAGTGTCCTGAAAAATATTTGATCATTTTTCTTTAATGTCTGTCTATATATGTTTTGGTGGCATAATTTTGTGGATTTGTATCGCACGAAACATATAATCAACATGTTATTTAAAACCTGAATAAACTACTACGTCAGAAATACCAAAAGAAAATATTGGAAATGCATACAGCTGTTTCGGTAGCCTTAAGCGTACCGTCTTCAGTGCAAAAAGTATTCTGAATCTGGAGAAGTTCTCGTATATATAGGAGAGGGGCCGAATTTAGTTCAACCCATAGGATTACGGAAAAGGTGTGGAGAGTGGCCAATAAGAATTTAAGAAAGTTAGCTATGTAAACAGTAGAAAAATTAAGAAAATGTGGACTGAATATAACATTTCCAACAGTCAGACAGATAGGAAATTGCGAAATCACAATTTACAAGATTTTTTAAAATTTTATAAATATGAAAAGCTTCAAAGAATTTGAGTTCATGAATGGATTTAGGTCTGCAAATTACTTCAGCTGAATTAAATTTAAAATTATGATTTTCCTCCCAGCAATGTTTAAAAATAGCCGATTTTTTGGTTTCTTGTTTGCGGACGTAATTCACATGTTCTTTTAGACGAAATTTAAGACTTTTAGTTTGGCCAATATATGATAAACCACACTGACAGGAAATACTGTAAATACCCCAAGAATTATGCATATCAATGGGATCTTTTAACTGGAAAAAGGTGAGTTTATTGGAAGGCGAAAATATTATTTTAAAATCATATTGTTTGAGAATTTTAGCTATGGTTTGACTGGATTTAGGAAAATAGGGTAAGACAATACTTATATTAGAAGAGACTGTTTTAGTAGACGAAATACAAAGGAATTGTAATTTTTGGATAGCTTTGTCAATAATGGAAGGGTCATTACCTCTGTCAATTGCAATGTCTTTCAGGTATTTAATTTCAGAATTTAATTAAAAAAGGATTTGAACAAATATTAAGGACACGGTTTACAAAAGTATAGAAAGCAGCCATTTTTTGGTTAGGTGGGTGACATGAACGCGCATGGGGAGGAAGGGAGACAGCAAAATTTTTTCAATAGACGGTGGTTGAAAAGACGGTACGCTTAAGGTTACCGAAACTGCTGTATGCATTTCCAATATTTTACTTTGGCGTTTCTGACGTAGTAGGTTATTCGGGTTTTAATATTCCAATGCCAAATCCCCTGTTATTATAACATGTTATTTAGTTTAGACCTTGACATAAATTGATTCTGGATACATTTCAGGATCAATCGTTCAACAGATGGCATTGGCATCCCATTTTTATAGTTTTTAATAAGGATATATCAGACAAATTCTGTATAAATGTGCATAATCAAAATTATTATTATGTTTTCAATGAAAAGGAATATATATATATATGTGTGTGTGTGTGTGTGTGTGTACTGTTAGCGCTATTCTCCTTCGTGGTGGAATTACATACCGGGATAAGTAAATTCTTTTTACATTTCATGGAGCTCTTAAAGACCTTTTAAACGAATAGTTTTACCGTAGATCTGCGATAAATATATATATATATATATATATATATATATATATGCATTCATTTTGGAAAATAATTCGAAAAATATTAATTTTAAAAAGTAATTTGTACTGTGGGAATTTGTGTAGGAAAATACAGAAGCAAGTTTTGTGATGGCCACAACATACTACTTTTTATTTTATTTTATTTTAAATTTTTTTTAATAAGTTGCAATAAAAATATAGACAGTGATAAAGATCATATTTCACACATATAATAATAATAATAATAATAATAATAATAATAATAATAATAAAATGTTTAACATTGCAGTGCATTACAATATACCCAACTTTAGCCGATATAAAAGCATTTTTTTAAACCTTTTGTTTATGAGGAAACAAAAACAAGGAATTCGCTCTTTTTGACCTTTTATAAAGATTTGTTATTTTTTGATATATGCAAAACATTTACCATAACTAGGACAATTATTTCATTTTTAATTCCTTTTATATTCGTGCATTTAAAAAATAGCAGAAATATTCTATTGAAAATAAACCATATATCTCAAACTGAAAAAATCCGCAGAAAAAGAAAGTATCCTGTTGAAATGGTTAGTAAAGATTTTCAAAAGATGAAAAATAACTACACACAAATATACAAATTGAAATATACAAAATATTTTATACTCTTTTGATGTTTATAAAGTTGTTAATGGTTTTGAGGTTTTTCTTATATTCACTTAACATCAAAATAGACATATAAACTAAACATGTACCATAATTTGGAATATTTTTGCTTTCCTTGTTCTTTAAAGTAATTTTAAAAGATACAGTTTAAAATCAGCTTTGTGCTTGTTTTCTAGTTTTAAAATATCTTATTTATTTGTTTATTTTTCTTTTTAATCCTAATTTACTGTGATATAGATTATCACATATTATAAAATTTATATTTTTATCTTTAAAGATAGGTAAATTCTCTAAATAAATAAAATTATAAATTAAATTCTTTAATCTAAATCAACTATTTAAAGTATATTGGAATAACTGTTTTTAACCTATAAATAAGAAATTTACAATATGCGTTTTCCAATTTTTATATCTTCCCTTTCATGTCTTTTTCAATGTAACTGAAACAAAAATCTTTGATCTGTTCCCAGTATTCACTTAACATGCTTAACGTACTGAAAATTCTTTTCGCTCTGTAAATGATAATGTTTTGACTTATTTCTATCCTTTTGCTTTGTGAAACCAGAAAATAATTAATTCGGTGTCTTTTAATCTTACATCGAAGCAGCCTCTCGTCGCCTAATTTACATCAACGATCAAATAAAATATGTGCTTAGTTAGTTACTTTCCCAGGGTCTAAATCATAACGTAAGGCAACCATTCTCTATCTTAGAACTTTGAACTTGGCATATAATTCAACGCCAAAGGCATTGTCATTTTGTTTTGCTTCAGTTTAGGAACACTTACTTTCTTTCTCATCACTGAACATATAAGAGCTCAAGAGTGATTCGGGCCTAGGGCCCGGCCTGATTCTCGCGATTGTTTCCCCACTCCATGCTGTAAGCTTTGTACTGTTATCCCAAATATAGTCACGCTCCAAATTAGATGCTTTGGAATATTTAATAAATTTACTTTAACCGATATACTGCCTCTTGCATGCGTTCTTGGGTAACCAGTTTCTTCTTTAATTAATTTTAACTTGACTGTTTTTTTCAGCGTATTCTTAGCTGCCAACGCAAAGAAGATTAACTTTTCAACAGTTAATAAACTTCATCAGGTACTGTGCTAAACCAATGTAACATTTACCACTTTCCAAGAAAGTTTCAAAATAATTATTATTTCGATTTCTTTGTTTTTCCGCTTTTTAAATCCCATAATTAGTAGTTCCATTCAAGTAATTCGTTGAAACAGAAATATGTTATTCAAGTTTACTATGAGGTCTCCTGCAATGAAAATGCTATAAATACAAACCACAAGATACCAGAATGAATTCCAATGCATTGCGTTGTATGAGAGTTATTTATATAAATCATATTTTAATATCTTGGGCAAAATATAAGGAAATTGGCATTTGCTATCAATATACACAAAACATGTTTTCTATAGAATATAATAGCGTCTAACATTAGAATTTATAATATTATGCAAAAATATTCAGACACTTTAAGTTCTATAACTGGAAATTGTGCGACTGTGATTTAAATTAGTATAACTGACTGTTTGTTTGACTGACTGTTTGTTCATCTGTCCGACTGCCCGCCGCTGTCTTCCGTGAATATTTTTAGAATATTTTTTTTTTCTTTTTTCAAAATGGTATGGGTTTTTCAAGTTCACTATTGAAGTTCCCTATTTCAAGTTGTATAATTTCACAAACGGTTTGTGTAATGTAACACCCAAAACAATGTCAGTGCATTACATTTCATGAGAGACATTTTTATAAATTATATTTAAAAATTGTACTACGCAAAGCATAATGGAAATAGCACATAGTATCAATATTCTAAAAGAAATGTTTTCAATAAAATATGTTAGGTTTAGTGTTAAAATTTTCAGGGCTACATTCAAATATGCTGATAAGTTATAGGCTTCAAACGGAAATCGATGGAATTGTTTTTCGTCTCTGTGATACGTTTTTAACAATTTCCAACAATGTTTGAAAGTGATTATGAATTCTATTAGTATATATTTATGTTTTTCTGCCTTTCTGTATATTCGTTGTAAAATCCCATAGGAAATGCACATTGAATTGTAAATAACGCAACGGGCATTTAAAGTTGGAAATTAATAATAATCCATGCGAACCGGTAGATTTTTGTTCTTGATTTTTATTTAATACCAATCTATTCAATATCAGTAATTCTGTGCATTAAAAAAATAGGTTTGTTGCATCCATTAGTTTTATTTACCAGATTCAGTAAATGAAAAGACCTTTTTTTTATTTAACAATGTTTCTCACTTGCTCACAGAGAATGAGAACCATTTTATGTGATAATTAAATTATATCATAAATCTACGAGCAATGGCAGATATTAAATTTATCCAATTAATTTACACAATATGATATCTTTCGAAAACTTTTGTATCTAATTTCAAAAGAAAGTTATCAAACACTTAATCAAATAAGTTTGTTTATTGTATAGGAATCACTTTTGTAAATCAATCTATTTTTTTCGCTTTTAACAAATTTCAGTTATACTTCTTTTAAAAACATTACATATAGAAACTTTTAGTGATTAATGAAATAAATATTATCTGTATCTCTCTAAATCAATTCTAGGAATTTTTATTTTTATACTCTTAAAAGTAATTTCATACGTTTAGTTAATTTAGGACTTTAAATTTTTACGCTAATAAACTTAATTCTTTATGCTCAGTTATGACTGTTACTTTTATATTAACTATGATAGAAATAATATCTATTTGCTATGGTTTAGTATGGAATTATAGAATATTATGTGATATTAATCAAATCATTATTTTAAAATTAAGTATATGACAAGAGCATCTCATGGCGAAAAAAAAATATACATATATATATATATATACGTATGCAGATAATCACAATGGAAATTATAAGTTTCTTAGGATAAAGAATAAAGTGCATGTTTTTTTTTTTTTTTTTTTTTTTTTTTTTTTTCAAAAAGATTTTTTTAAATAGCTATAGAACTGCATTTGAAATTGTACCCATAATTAAAGAAAAAATATGGCTATTAGAATTTTCATTTAACTTCTTTCATCCTATCTAATTTGGATGATTGTTTAACATGACTGCCCCGACCAGATGTATCTGCTCAATAAAAGGTCGTTTATATATATACATACATACAAGGTCTGTTCAAAAAGTATCCGACCTATTGCCAAAAAAAAATATCTTAGATACTTTGCTGGATTGGGATCCTAATCTTATTCAATGCAGGCCACTTGCGTCTGCACACACTTAGACCAGTGTGCCTTCCACTGCCGAAAACACTTCTGGAAGGCTTCTTTTTGGAATGATGTTCAACTCCGCCGCCGCGATCTACATTATCTCATCTCTACTCTGAAAAAAGGATCCATTCAATGGCATTTTCAATTTCGTGAACAGACAGTTTTAGCTTTGATTGTGTAGAGTAGATCCTCTGAAACTGTAAGACGAAGTTCTTTCTGTTCCACCTACAGAAGCTTGGGAACAAATTTCGCAGTCATTCTGCGCATATTCAAATCATCATGCAAAACTGCATATGAAGAACCTGTACTGATCTCAATTTGTTCAGCAATCTCTCGTACGATCAAACGACGATCTTTCATTATCAGATTTTCCACCTTTTTAACAACAGCTGCATTTCATGCGATTTGTGGCCACCAAGAACGCTAGTCTCTCTCTACCGACGTGCGGCTACTTTTGAATCTGTTAAACCACTCCTTAATTTCTGTGACACCCCCCCCCCCATAGCATCATCTCAGACACTTGTTGAATCCTACGAATTGTTTCACGTTGAGAATCACCAAATTTTAAAAACTTTCATGCAGTATCTTTGTTCATGTCATTCAGTATCTTTAAAGAAATAAAAATCCGACGAACACATATAACAACACCTCACTCGATTGTCTGCAGGACTGGCACACTGGAAGACGGGGAAAAAACACGGGGAACGATATGTTTGGATTCCAATGCTAATAATACAAAATATATGAAAAAAAGTTTTCTTATAAATTAAAAAGATTGTTTTGATGAATCAACGTATTTAAGTTTTTTTGTTTTTTTTAATAGATAAAATTATTTATTAAAAAAAAAAAAAAAACTATTTATTATTAAAAATTATTTATTAAAATTAATTTATTATTAATTTATTATTAATTAATTTATTATTTATTAATTTATTTATTTATTATTAAAAATTATTTATTAAAAAAAAACATATTAACTTCTAATATGCCTTCCTAATAAAAGTTAAGCATTATTTTATGTGAATAAGTTTTACCTGTATACATTTTATTTATCTTTATTATGTTGAGTAATATCAACATTTAATTAGAAATAAAACACAATTTTCTTTGCAAATGAAATATATATATATATATATTAATGTGTATGCGACTGTCGTTTTTTTAAAGAGAAAAATGCTGGTAGAAAAAATAAAATGCTTATTATATTTAATATAATTTTATAACAGAACAGAATTTTTCCACTGCTTATTTCGTTAATAACTGGAATACTTACCAAGAAGAAATAGAAATAATTACTGATGTGCAAGTGACTATTACTGTGTAAACTGAATGCATTTCTGAAATTTCTAAACCTTTGACTTCTCAGCAAAACTGAACTTCGTGTTTCTGCACGAATAATTCATATTTCATAATATGATAGTTAGATTATTATTACGTTTCGTATGAACAGTTTTTAAATAAAAGTAATTTACGAATTCCACACTTCTTCGCTTCTATTCATAATATGAACGTTTAAAATCTAAAATAATCTTTGAAAGTATATTTCAAGAATATTTTCCCAAGTAGATATATGAATAGATTTAGAAGATATTCAAAATGAAACTTTTATGCACGCTAATGGACAATCAACGTTTGTCAGAATTAATGAATTTGCGAAAATGTAAATATAATTTGTAATGGTAAATTAATTAAATTAAGGCTTTGATTATTATTTAATCATGGATATTAATTTACAAGCTATATAATTCATTTGTTTAACGTTATTTCATTCGTCCAATGTACTCAGAGTATAGTAAATCATCAATGGCCATAGTGTTAGAAGAGAATTTGCTTTTAGTTCAGAATATCAAAGTCCAAATTTTTCTTTTAGTTCTTCGAAATTTTATGCGCATTGTAATATATTTAAGATGCAAGGTGTTGGATAAAATAATGTGAACACTTTCGCTTTTTTACGTTTTGTCGAATATCTTGAAAAGTGCTAACCGTGTTTGTTCTTCAATTTTGGGAAAAAGGAAAACATGTCTTTTATCATATTTTTCCGCAAATACGAGGTGTGGCTATTAAATAACGAGACTATTGCTAGAAAACATTTTATTTTAAATTTATACATATTTAGTTATTATCACCTTCAATATATACCCCTCCTCTATCCCTACAACGCTCCATGCGAATTTTCCATTGTTCGAAACAGTGCTGGAAGTCTTGTTCTGTGAGCTCCTGCATGAGGCGTGCCGCTTTTTCTTTCAAAGCTTCAACTGACTCAAATCTTATTCCTTTTAAATGCAGATTTAACTTTGAGAAACAGATAAAAGCGACATGGGGCCAGATCAGGTGAATAAGGCGGATGGTCTAAAATTGGAATATTGTACTTGGCTAGAAACGTCTTGACAGACAATGCAGTGTGAGCCGGCGCGTTGTCTTGGTGGAAAACCCATGACTTGTTCTTCCCCAATTTGGGTCGTTCTTTCCTTACTCTTTCACGGAGATGAGCAAGCACCTCAAGATAGTAATGATAGTCAGATTGAACTAGAATAGCGACTTTTTGGTATTTTCATCCGTTTTGGACGTGGATGGGCGACCAGGGCGGTCCTCATCTCGAACGTCTTCTCGGCCATCTTGGAAACGCTTATCCACTCAAAAACTCGTGCACGTGATAAACATCCATTGCTATAAACTTGTTTTAATAAAATATAACTTTCACAACCAGTTTTAGAGAAGTTTCACGTGAAATTTCAGAACAATTCATTGCTCTACTTTTACACTCATCATGTTTTCGGCAAAACGAAGCAAACACCTCTTACACAACCGAAGGTTACGGCCAGGCTGATTTCTCTACAAACACGGGAACCGCAGCAATCGAAAGAAAATGCTTTACTCTGCACAGCTGTCGATCGTTCGGACTTGGCGCATATATAGTTCATCTTTAGCAGTAATAGTCTCGTTATTTAATAGCCACACCTCGTATTTTGTCTCGAAGGCCCTTAGGGGACGAAAAACAAATCCAATAAATTAAAAAGCATTTGCGATTACCCTGTATCTGGAAAAGCTTCGATTGGTTTGTAATTTTAAATATAGTTATAAGTGTTATCTATCTATCTATAATAATAAAAGAAGATGTCCGTCTGTCTCTCTGTCTGTCTGTCTGTCTGTCTGTCTGAGCATCTATACGTTCAGCCCTTACTGAACGCAGAAGTATAAGATTTGACATACGAGTGCTCAGAAGCCTTCCCGAGGGAATAGTGAAAACAGAATTTAAAAATATTAATTAGTTGCGGAGATATTAATTAAAATGTCGACCCAAGTCGATCGAAAAATGACCGAGAAACTACGGATAATTGCTTAAAAAGAAACATTCTATCAGCAGACTTTTCAGATTCTATCAGCAGCATTTTCTAAGCTGTCTCGATCGGAAACAAAACACATGCGAGACAACTGTCTGCGATAAAAAAGGAAATGAATGTAACCAATTAAGATATCACGTGTTTCATAGTGGGGATAAAAATTGCAATTTTCAAACTTTTTCAAATTTTCATTCACGTTACATTTAAATTAATATTTGGCCTAGACAACATATTAAAAAGCTCCTGTTCAATTTTCATAAAAATATCTGAATAAACAAAAAAAAAAAAAAAAAAAAAAAAAAAAAGTATATTTTTATTGGGAAAAGATTATATTCTGCAGTATGTTAAATTGAGATATGCCATTGAAATTTCGTAGTATTTGGTTTTAATGCCTGATAATTCGATTGTGAATCTTTTTGAAAGAGCAGAATTATTAGGAAAGCTTGAAGCAAGGAAAGAAGGGGGGAAAAAAGTTACAAATTTACTTTTTATTTTACAATAATGATTAAATTCTTTTTAATACATCATTCGAAAGATATTTTAAAGTACTTTTATATTATCGAAAGTGGAATTCGAGATTTCACCTGATTTACACGTTTTAAGGTCTCCTGATTAGGTTTTCTATTGTATCTCAGCTACTAATTAAATAATTTCATAAGTAATACATCATTTGAAAGCTTTGTTGATTTGGAATTGAACAGTAGATTACAGAAATTTTTACCGCCAGATGGCGCTGTAATATTTTAAAATTTCAATGTTTAAAATTCTAATTACTATTAAATTATTTTTAATACATCATTCAAAAAATATTTTAAAGTACTTTTATATTATCGAAAGTGGAATTCGAGATTTCACCTGATTTACATGTTTTAAGGTGTCCTGATTAGGTTTTCTTTTTTATCTCAGCTACTAATTAAAATAATTTCATAAGTAATACATCATTTGAAAGCTTTGTTGATTTGGAATTGAACAATACATTACAGAAATTTCTACCGCCAGATGGCGCTGTAATATTTTAAAATTTCAATATTTCAAATTCTAATGAGTGAAGAAGGTATTGTCAGTTCTAAAACGGGGATAAGGCGCCGCAGTCGCCACCGAGCGGGACTTAGCTAAAGTCAGAAATTTTAAAGATCATAACATTGTGAGCGAACAGGCTGTTTCAGATATTAAAAAGGGAAGAGGGCGCCGAAGGCGCTACCGCACGGGAATTTACTGCGATTAAATTTTTCAATAAGCTATTTTCACTATTTATCAATTAGCTGTTATTAGACCTGAAACGGGAGGCGCCGCAGACGCAACCGAGCGGGAGTTTCGTAAAGTCGGATTTTTCAGAGATCGCGAACCAGCTGGACGCCAAAGGCGGCTAGTATTTTATAAGATGTAGAATTTTGTGAGGATATCTTGCATATTTAAGGATATATTAATATTTTATTTAAAAATGCAAAAATATTTTGCATGTTTTTACCTTATAACTCTAAAGATTTTTCTTCAAACTTCATGAAATTTTCGGAAAACATGACAACATATGGCTAAATCATTATACTATAAGTTAAAAGGAATATATTTAATATTCGAAGATATATAAACAATTGCAGTAAATAATTTATTACTGCGCATGCGCGGACTGTAGGAAAAATAATTTGACATAGTTTAATACGCAGTTGTATAAGAGCGCTTTACAAAAAAAAAAAAAAAAAAAAAATCCTGTTGAATATTTCAAAAATTCATAGAGATATCGGTGATTAAATGAGTTGTTTTTCAGCTGTTTTTGAAAAAGGTCTTTACAATAAAAAGTTATTCATAAATGAAAATTTGTATCAGAAAAAAGAAAAAAATTCCTTCCAAACAATTATTATTTTTTTTAATAGGTATGTAGTACATACCTATATATATATATAATTAATCGCAAACATTGTATTAAGTTTCATTGCGTTACATAGTTTTCCTGAAAAAACTTTCCTTTGTTAATGACTCATATAGTACAGACTTTTTTAGGAAACAGCTAAAAAAAAAAAAAAAAAAAAAAAAAAAACTTATTTAATTACCGATACCTCTGTGAATTTTTGTGATGTTCAACTGGTTGTTTTTTTTATAAGGTGCTCTATACAGTAGGGTACTAAACTATGTCAAAGTTTTTTTTTTCTTTTGCTATAATATGCGCATACGCAGTAAATTATAATAAAATATTTACTGTAACTGTCCATATCTCTTTGAATATTAAATATGTTTATTTTTAAACTAGAGTATAATAATTTAGGGATGTGTTGACATGTTTTCTGAAAGTTTATAAAATTTGAAGAAAAATCTTTTGAGCTATAAAGTAAAAACTTGCGAAAAATGTTTGCATTTTTTTTTTTTTTTTAATTATTTATAATTCCTTAAATATTCAAGTTACCCTCACAAAACTCTACTTACAAACACAAGTAAAAAATATAACATTTCTAACCGTATATAAAATTTTTGTAGATCAACTGAAGATTTTCCATATATAGGGTTGTCGCAAATACTTTTTTGTATATTACATTTTTTGGTCGTCCTCTAACGGCCTTCCTGACAAAAATCTTTGATTAAAAAAATTGAGGAAAGTGATGTTTTCTTTATTCCCTAAATTCAAGAACAACACGTTTTTCAAATCTATTAAAATACGCTATATCTTACGAAAAGGGATTAAATGAAGGAGATATTTAAAAATTTTAAGGGGGCGTTAGGGCGTTCAAAACAGTATAAAATAAAGCTAAAGAGAAAACTTGTTACTATGTTTTGGGAGAAGTGGAGAAATCGATTGTGCATATTTTCGAAGATAGGTAATTTTAGAAAATATTAGAGGAGGAAATGGGCAGACATTAGTAAAAAAATCATTAAATACCGCTAAGGGCTACAAAAATGTTCTTCTGAAACGTGTGTATGTATTAAACTAATTTTTCTGTTAATGTACTCTTTTATTATTATACTTTTTCTGTTATTAAAAAATTTTTTTTCTGTTAGTATATTTTTCTACATTTTATTTTGTTTTGCAAAAAGAACAAAAATATTGCAGATTCTTATTTATTTATTTATTTATTTATTTTATTTTATTCTTACTTCTAAAGAATGCATAGAAATAAGTTGCATTAAGAAGAGCAAAAAAAAAAAAAAAAAAAACATTAATTAAAATAGAATATTTTTATAGGGGTCCTTTAAAAGTAAAAATAAGAAAAATTTTGAAATTTTTTTGTCAAACAAAAAGTATAATTTGAAAAGCATTTAATCTTGAGCAGTTTCTTTTCATTCAAGAATAAAATTTTCCTTTATGATTTTCAGTTTTTTTTTTTAAATTGAAGCTGATTTCCAAAAAATTCCCTAGTTTTAATTTTTTAGGGAACCTCTATAAAAGCATTTTATTTTAAACTAGTATGTTGTGGCCACCACGTAACTTTCTTCTACATTTTCCTATACAAATTCACTCAGAAACAACAACAATAACAAAAAAAAAAAAAAAAAAAAAAAAAAAAAGATTTTTTTTTAATTATTATTTTTTATTTTTTTTATTTTTAAGTAAAAAAAAAAAAATGGATAATTTTGTTTTAAATTATCACAGATTTCTAGTTCAACCATTCCTTTTAAAGGTATTGACGAGACCTTTGGAAAGATACCCATCTCGAAAATTTACCCCCACTGGGGGTACTCCCCCCCGAGGGGAGAACTGATTCTCCCACATGCACATTTTTTCCCTAGTTAACTAGTACTATTATCAATAATTCATATTAATTTTACAATCACGAGTTTAAAATAACTCTCATTATGCACATTTATATGAAATTTTGTCCTATATTGCCATGTTAAAAGTTTACAAAAAATGCGATCACAGCGCCACCTTTTGAGCGATTGATCCCCAAATCTAATAAGCACCAGTTTATGTCAGGGTGCAACTAAATACCAAGTTTGGTTAAATTGTATTCATTGGTTCGTGAGCTACAGTGTCCACAAAAATCGTGATACACACAGACAGACAGACATTTTCTAAAAACTATCAATTCGTGTTCAGGACATCCCAAAATGTGTAAATCCATGAAAAAACGGCGGTCGAAAATTTTCACGAATCCAATACTTTCTCTATATTACATATAGAACAAAGTAAAAATCTTTATTTTTCACACTTTTTTTTAGATTTTTATTTATTTAATTAAAAACCTTCGTAATGTTATGTAACGAAAAACTTTTATAAAATAATGGAACCGTTTTTAAAATTCTGGAACCTTCTAGAAAATTCTAAAATCCTTTTGGAAGCCAAATTTTGCTAGAAGGATCCATGGAGTTTCTGGACGTTTTCATGAGGTTTCCAGAAAATTTTATGAAGTTTCTAGGAGGTTCCATGAAGTTTCTAGAAGGCACCAGACGTCTTCATGCAATTTCTAGACGTATCTAGGAAGTTTCCAGAAAACAACATGAAATTTGTAGATATTTTCATAAAGCTTCTAGACGTTTCTATAAAGTCTCCAGTAGGTTCCATGAAGATTCTACATGGCAGCACGATGTTTCTAGAGGTTTACCTGAAATTTCTTGAAGTTTCCATTAATTTTTTTAACTTTTACAGAAGGTCCCATGAAGATTCTACATTAAATTCACATTAAAGAAAATTGATGACTGACAAGCAAACAGATGGACGGAAAAACCGATTTATGGAAAAATATTCTAAAAAAAATAAGAAAGTTATCTCTTTATACATATATATATATATATTATTCACTTACGTTAAGCGAATCAACTTAGAGTAAAACAAATATTTAATATGACCCAAACAAAAAGTACTAGTTTTACTAAATCAATAAAAGATCCTCCGCGTCTTATTTTCTACTGCTAGCAGGTTTACTCGGCATTGCCCTGGTTAAAGAAGAGTTTAAGTGAACCATTTTCCGATGTCTTTAATAGAAAATTTTATAAATAAAAAATAAAAAACGTACAGCTTTAGTATGAGAACCCTTGGCGACTTTAAATATTTTTGAAGCCATTTTTGCGAAGAATTGAAGTGGGTATCGGCGTAACTAAAGATCTTGGCGAGAAACGTCGGAGCTATTTCGGTGTCAAATTTCACATTTTGTTACAGAGATCCAGTACTAAAACTGTTCCATACAATAATAATATTAAGAAGAAGAAGAAGAAAATTTAAATTACAACTGTTAACAATTATGGTAAAAATATAAAAGCACCTCATATGGTACACAATAAAAACGAAAAATTTTGTTTTACTGTAGGAAAGAAAAATACTACTTGATTAAGTAAAATTTTAAGCCAATACCAAATATCTCTATGAAAATGAATCCATACGCATTTCCTGATTTTTTTTTCTTATTTTCTCTCTCTCTCTCTCTCTCTCTCTCTTTTTTTTTTTTTTTTTTTTTGTTAGTGCATTATCTTTCGTAGTATAACTATATTTTGTTCTGTAATTTTTATTAAAATTCTTGCGAAATTAAAAATAATTTATTTCTGGGAAAGAACTAAATGAACGTGAATTTTATTTCCTTATCTTTGCATCAAATGTTTCTTTCGTTTTAATTTTAAAGTTAAAATGGGGTTTTTATCTAATATATCTTGATCCAATTATTCGACTGAACTAAAAAGGTCTGATACTACAGCTGTTCCATACAAATAAATAAGAAAAACTGGTTTATAAAATATAATAAATCTTAATAAAATCCCTAGTTTCATAATTGGCAATTAAGGTGAGAACATAAAAGAACTCCATCCCATAAGTTACACAATAAAAACGAAAAATTTTGTTTTACTGTAGAAAAGAAAAGTACTACTTAATTAAATGAAAAATTTAAGTTAATGCCGAATATCTCTATACAAACATTTATCCTCACGCGATGTCTTGATTAAAAAAAAGGAAAAAAAAAAATGTATCAAGTTTCGTAGCATTTTTTCCCTCTAATCTATATATTAAAAAGCAAACACGAAATTTGCGGTACAGTTTTAACATATTAATTATGGGAGTAAATGACTGAAAGTGGTATCATTTGAAAAGTATGATTAGTCAGATTTGCAAAATACAAAAATTATTTTCTTACGATGCCGAGATGGTATGTAAAAATACTTTAATTTTTTTATACGCTTTCATTTTATACCTATAATCTTCTGTATTTAAAATTCCTTTCATATTAATCGTCTGCGTTTCTATAGCAACGGCTCTCTTTGTTTTCTTCCTTTTACTTTTTTAATGATTTACGCCAGTTCTTTAGTTATTATTCAGGAAAAAGAAAAAAATATTTTATGTTATTTCCGGAAAAAAAGAAAAAAGCGTGCATTTTATTTGTTTATTTGGCATCAAATACTTCTTTCTTTAAGACATTTTTCGGCTTACATTCTCTGTCATAAACCGCCTGACCATTTCTGCTGAATCCGGGATAAAAACGGAAAAGGGGAAAATAAATTAGAAATATCAGTTCTATGGTTACAAATTCAGTACCAAATTAAAGGGGAGATATTTCTGAATCCTAGGGTGAAAAAAGATTTTCGACACGACAATTAGATTTTCCTAAAATTAACTAAAGTAGGAAATTTAGGTGGAAAACTTCATTTTAGTTTTTTCATACTTTTTAGTGCGAATGAAGCTAATATATAAAGTCTAAAAATTTAAATATATATATATATATATATATACATATATACATATAATTATCATTTAAAAGCTAAAATGTGGTTTTTATTTAATACCTTTTGATCCAATTATCCAGCTCAACTAAAAAATACGGAGTTAGCTGGATTTTCTCCTGATTAATAAGTGTGTAATTTTTCATATCAGTCTCTTGAACGGTGTAGTTTTGTATAGAAAACGAAAAATCCGGGCAAACAAATAATCAGCTTTATGTATATAGATTGTAATCGTTTGCAAAATTATCTCATTTTAAATATTTTCGTCTGCATGCGGTTGATACTTACTTGTGATATCTTGCATGAATTAGAAAATGCATAATACTGAATATATTCAGAATTTTAATTGTTTTAGTATCATTGAGTATTATCTTTGAATATGTTAAAAACAGATATAATCATATTTATAGTTTATATTATACATTACATACTTTATGCTATATAATAGTATTTATTTTAATATAATACTTTATATATATGTATACATATGCATTATATTATATTACATTGTGAATATAATATTATTTTTATACTGCTTATTTTAATAGTTTAATGAATTTATTTGAGTTTTGTGCAGTAGCAAATCTAATTTACCTGTTGCTTTGATAATATTTCTAATATTTCTTTTCGTTTCTCTAAACGGTGAAGCAAATATTTCGAAGGGTTTCTGTTATATATGAATCTTAGAAGAATCAATTATGATTTTTATGCAAACGTTGAATAAACCAGATTGGATTCATTTGATTATTAGTCATGAAACTAGAAATGCTAATTATACATTTGCAATTTCTTTTTGAATTGATAAACGTAATTATCACAAATGTTTACAATGCAACTCTGACGCTATTTCTTTGAATTAAATGCATTAAAAACAAGCGATAATATATTCGTAGTTAAGATATTTTTGTTTGTTTCATATATAAATACGAAACTTATGATAACGAATCATTTAATAACATATATTTTGTTTTTTGAAATAGTTGTTACATTATGAATACTTGATATCTGAGAATTTTTTCTTTACAATCCTACGTACAATGAGAAATTAATGTTACGCAAAATGTCGATTTTAGCCAAAAAGGATGTGAGTAACTAATATAATTGAATAAAATAGATTAATACTATTAGAAAATTGTGCCATAATTATTAAGAAGATTATAAAAAGGAAAATATATAAATATCGTATATTTTTAATATTAAAAAGAAAAGAGAAAAAAAAATTATAGTACAGTCGGGAAAAAAAAAAAGAAAAGCAACACCCGCTATAATTTCGTTATTAATCGACGCAGGAACATCCAATAGACATAATTCAACAGGAAATTAAAAGCACTTTCTGAATATGTTGTCAAATTTTGAATTAGGGGTCATCTACATCATCTACATATTGAAATGAGCGCCAACTTTGATTTTTTCAATAGCAACACCCAATTTTGATCTCACATTCGAATTTCTGAGAGTCTGGCAGTGCGGAAAAGTATACTGTTTGTATACATTAACTTTAGTATTCATAGAGTTATAATCAAAAATGTGTTAGGGGGTTATCTGTAAATGTAGAAAAATAAAATTAAGAGCCTATAAGAAATAGACAAAATTTTAATGTTTCCCACCGGAAATCTTTCAGGAAAGAAAGAATTATAAAAAATTAATTAAAACATTTACGTTTTTCAGTTTTTAATTATCCAGAATTCAGTTTTTTAGACTGGTATATACTGCAGTACTTTTTTCAGATAATTTTATGTCTATTTAAATACATTACACTTGCGATAGATCCGGACAGTACTCTCTGAAAAAAGTGCAATATTTTTCAAGTAAAAGTGTCTATTATGGCTGTACTGATCACCAATAAAGCTTAAATTTTCTTTCGTAGGTGTAACATAATTTACGAAATGAAATAATATCGATACAACGTATAAACTAAGTCTTTTCGGATGAATTATTGTAATGGTTCGTGAAATAAATATTAAACAATTTTAATCGCACTTACCAGTTTTGGGTCAGTTGAACTCTTTAGAACTGTACGATTCGTTTTATAATTTCAATGAAAATATAATTTCTTAATTAACCCTTTCGCGACTGTTGACGTACATTCACGTCATTTTAAAATCTGTAACACTGTCAGTGCACGTTTCTTTCGTAATTTGTGTGTTATGTATTTCTTAGATGTGTACTCAGTGTTCATATATTTGCAATGAAATATACTATGGATAGAAATATATTGATTAGAAAAAATATAATTATAATGTATATCCATTTGTAATATAATTGTGAATACAGAAAAGTTGTTCTGAAATATTTTATTTTGAGAGAATAACGCTTGCAGGTGGATCTTACAGTCAAAAAGACAAAATCCTACGGTCGCAAAAAGTGTTAAAATATATTTTAAAAAGTTAAAGTATGTTTTTAAAAATATATTAAGTTAAAATATATTAATTGAATTTTAAAGACTAAAGTATCTTTAAAATAATAATCCCCAAGTAGCACAGGAACGTTCTGTGAACGTCTAATAACGGTTTCAATAGTTCAAACACCGTGTTTCGTGTCAAAAGAACGTTCTAAAACACGTTCAGAAATAGTATTATTTAGAACGTTCTGAAAATGTTTGATTTGTACCATCTATAAAACGTACAATTCTAGTTCTATATAGAACGTTCAAGTGTGACACCGTCATAACACGTTCTGTAACAGTGTAATTATAACGAATATGACAAAATGACTTTTTAGTACTATTGGTTGGGAAACTAGGTTAATCTTTAAAATTTTTGACTTCAGCTTTTGATTTTTTTACACGTTTTGTGGCGTGAGGAATCCGGAAGTCAAAAGGTTGGTATGGTATCTGTTAATGTGTATCGGCACCTATTAGTGTGATAGCCCGTTAGTTCATGTACACGATATCTCAAGAACAAATGATTGCAGAGAGATCGGACCAGTTTTAAAATATCACTTATGATATTGATAAGAATCTTACTGAGAGATTTGCAACATTCTAATTTAAAAACTTCGTAAGTTATTCGAAATTTATAATTTTTAGCATGATAGAGAATAGAGCATTTTTTACATTTTCAGTTTAACGTTTTGTTAGCACGTCAGTAAAGAATGCTTCCCAATAATCAGTAGCGGTGAGGTGAAAAAAAATTACAAAATTTTAAACTCATGGAAAAATTTTGTGGATTTTGTATTTCAGGAATCAATGTATGGAATTCGACCAAACTTGTTACAATATTAGATCTTGCCCTAAATTGGAGTTTATTTGAATTTCATTTGGGATATATCGCCCGATAGATTACGGTGCTATGCAATGAAACCCTCCATTTATGGGACGGCTATATCTCAGCTTCTATAGTGTACAAATGTATTAAACATGATATATTGGCATATATCATCATAACCTCTGCTAATACAATTTGGATGTATACATTGTCCAACAGGTGGCGTTGCTAATCTGCAATTTAATCATTTTAACGGAAAGGCAATATTTTAACTCTTGTGATTTAACAATAAATTTTGTGATACACTGAAGTTATAAGTGAAATCGATTTTATGTAAAGCTTTACTGGTCCATTTTGGATGCACATCGGCCAACAGGTGGCGTGGCTTTGTTGCAATTTAATCTTATAACGGAAACGAAAAATCTCAACTTCTGTGATTTATAAATATTGTAAATTTGGTAAGTGAAATTAATATTACGTAAAACTCTACAGATTGCCTTTGGGTGCATATCGGACGACAGGTGGCACTGCCACGTTCCAATATTTTCCATTCACAGAAAGGCTATCTATCAGCTTCTGTAATATATATACTCACCAAACCTTCTGCGTGACATACATTTGATATATATTATTGATTCAATTTGGCTGTATAACGAGTAATATTCAAAAAGTTTTTTTTTTATTATTATCATTCATAGGACATTGTTTTTTCCCCTAGGAATAAGTATACATCATCCCTGGGGGATGGGGGAAGGGTGGATAAAAATTTTCACTATAATTATCTTTCAAAAGAATTCGATATCACCTTTAAAACGAATAATTGAAACATCGTTTTCTGATGATTTAAAACAAATTTACCGTTTTTTTTTTTTTTTTTTTTTTTTTTTTTTTTTCATTTGTAATAATAATAATAATAAACCCTTAGAAAAATACATTTTCTAAGATCTTCTATACAGCATAAAAATGATTGTCTTCTGTCATGAAAATCTATGCATTCCCAGACCCAAAGTTTAGATACAAAAAGCTAATCACGGATGTTATTGAATAAGTAATATAGTGCTTTACGCGAGTTTCAAAGAAAATCACGGGAAAACTCCGAAAACCTAAGTCGACGAGCGTGACCAGGAATCGAAGCCAACACTTCCCGTCTGTAAGGTTCGAGAGTAGAACCTCGCGGTCTCTGATACTCATCGGGAAGTTACAGAATGAGTTTTTTTCTTCTTTTCTTTAAGCATAATTTTAAACTTTTATTATATTTTATTTATGATTCTATTTAAGTTTAAATGTTACTGATAAATTATCAATATTGATAATGTTGTTAAATCGTTACTCTGTTTGATTATTCTTATTTTATTTTATTTATTTTCACTGAATATTTTATTCAATACTAAAATATACACTAAAACAAAATATGCTTTTCCGTTTAATTCGAGATTTTAAAATGGAAAAATAAAGTGATCTCATAAGTTTTTCAAATACTTTATAAAAATTTAAATAATTGTTTAACTCAGCTCCATTTTTCCTTAAAATATTGACCATATGTTTTATACAGCTATAAATGCTTAATAAATTTATGTTTCAAACGTTGAACTTTGAAACATGATTATTCCGGATGTAAGAAGGAAGAGCAGATGAAACTGACATCTGTGGATTGCATTTATTTAATTCTCGCTGACGGTGCAAATTCAAAGGTCTTGGGAATGTCGTGCCGTTATGTGAAGCGGTAATTTTAAGACGTTATAATGACTTGGATAAGCTTTAGAAAAGGTAAAAATGTAATATTTTTAACCTGTAATATTCTCTATTTTCTATTTATTAAAGTCTTATTTTAATATCAATTAAACAATCATTTTCATATCTGCGTTAGTTCTTAAGCCTAACATCTTGTAAGTAGCGTTGTATCGCAGAAAAAACTGCTCCTGTTACAGAAAACCGCTTAGAAATTATGGATTCATTTTATTAATTCAGTCTTCTGAGATGGAAATTGTTAAAATGACTATTTTTGGTTATTATGCTTCTGAATGAAGTAACATAAAGAATTTAAAAGATGAGAGCTAATTTTAAGTGAATGCCCTTCCAGACTGGTCATTATGTATTTTAAAATGCTAGTTGGAAGGGTGTTTTCTTGGAGAAATTCTTATGAAGAAAATGAAGAAGGTATGTAATTCTTTTTTTTTTTCTTTTTAAATTCTGAAATATTTATTTAATGTTTATATGATAATATATATACAATCTAGGTTATGCAAATTGCATATTTTTAAAATAATATCCTAAATTTCACCGACTTACAATTTTAAATATCTCTTTACTGTTATTTATTAAATAAAATATATGAAATTGTTTAACTACATAATAAAACAAAGATTCAATTCAATTTTATTCCACATCTTTATAAAAAAAAGATATTCTGCTTAAAAAAAAGGACGATTTACTATATTATTTATTAATACTAATAATATTTACATTTATCAATTATTTAATATGCCATGATAGCATAATTACATCAAATGAGGTAAAAATTGCGTTGACTCAATTTAAAGAATATTAAACATTTAACCCATTCATGGTCACGCCATTTTTAATTTTTTCGTTTCAAAGCCATTTCAGAGGGATGTGTTTTATATTTTTTAAAGTCATTAAGTACTAATAATATTACGAATTTATCAGGAATACCGAGAAACTGATTTTTTTCTATTTAGCAAATTCGTAGCAATGAATAAATGATTCAGAAGTAAAAAACTCTGACCGTGTATACACGTTCATGACCATGAAAGGGTTAAAAAATACCAATTACATTGCCATGTGGAATAAATTTAAATACCTGCAAACATCATTTTTGTAAACTGCTGCTGTAAACTGAAAATATGTATGCACACATGCACTGAAATTTAAAAATATGAAGTATGTTAAATATTTTAGAAAAATATTATGATTAAATATATATATATATGTATTTAAGTATTTGGACATTTTTAAAATTTCCTCCTTCTAACTAATTTTTAATTTTTTGTTTCAATTTCTTATTATTATAAATTAACAATATATTCTAAACTCAATTGTATATTATTTTAGCGGTGTATTGGTACATTCATTTTTGAAATTATTTTTTATGTTGAAATATTAAAACTTTCTATAAACTTCAGTATTCAAATATATTAATAAACTATCCATGGACTTACAAAGTAGTACCCAGAAATGTTTAGAATATACAGGGTGCAAAGTCGAGAGCAGGCCTTTATTTGCGCAACAATTGGTCTCAAACGTCCTCCAATAAGAAAATGTATTTAAAAAAAAAATGTAAGAATTCATTATATGACATGTTTAAATTTAAAAAATCAATTTACTAAAAATCACAAAAACTGATAATTTTTATACAATTTTCATGACACTAATAGTGAAAGTTGAGTTCTAACCTAAAAAATATAACACAAAAAGTTTCACTTTTGTGCACCCAAAATTGTCTGAGATAGTTAGTTTCAAAATTTAGGATTATTTCGCATTTTCTCGGGCTTTATTAAAAAGTCAATGAAAATTTCTTTAATAAACCCAGGGAAAATGCAAACAAAGTTCAATTAGGATTTTTAAACCGATCCCTTATTGAAGGCCGAAATATGTTAGAAAATCCAAACTTTAAATATCATGTTCCATTTTGGGAGAATAGAAATGAAACTGTTTGTTAGGATGAGTGTCAGTTTTCTAAATATGATTATAGGGATCTGGGACTATGTAAAAATTTAGTTTTTGCAATTTTGAAAAAATAGATATTTTAAATTTAAACATGTTATACCACAAATGCTCATATTCTTTAAAACATTTTGTAACTGAAACTATATTTGCGACCAATAGTTGCGGAGATAAAGGTATTCTCGTCACAATGCTTTGCACCCTGTATTTAAAAAAAAAAAAAAAAAAAACATATATATATATATATATATATATATGTATGTATAAATGAATTTTTAATCTTAGTTAAAGCCAAGCAACAGATATAAGATCCCTGAAACCACATAGGTCAATGAGAAGGAAATTACAACAAATTTAAATAACCTGGGGAGACTGATTGTGATTTATTGAAACATTTATATTTTATTTATTGGTTTTTATTTTATTTAACTTCAGTCTAATCTTAAATTTATTCCTATATTGTTAGTTGCAATTTTAATAATTTTGCCGGTGCGTAAAAACCACATGAAACTCAAATCAAAAGATACAAACAAGCAACGAGGAAATAAAAAATTAAGACAGCATTTTAAACATTTTTTGTAGGAAAAGCTTAGAATGGTAGAAAAAAAAAAAAAAAAAAAAAAACTCGTCAAGGGTGACCCTTTTCGTCGTTGAGCACCAATGTACGATTTCGTTCGTTAGCAGCTATAATAGCAAATTGCTAGCGGGCACCCTATCGTACAAGAAATTAATTGAAGTTAGAAATGAAGAATAAATTGGAATAAATTATTTACTTCAAGAAATCAGAGAATCAAACAGAAAACAACCATGAAAAACAAACATTAATCATAGGATGACGCATTCGGAATCACAAGGATTAAAACAAGCAAAATAAATCAAGAGTTTTGTTGTATATAGCAGATGAAGAATAATGATACAACACAGCAACAGGGATATAAATTACTTTTTTTTAAATTCAAATATTGTTTGAGAAATTTTAACATACTTACTATGCCTTTAATTTCAACGTATATGCATGAAAAATTCCATATTTTATGACTGTAATTCCCAAAAAGTGTCATAACGTGCCTATATCCCTTTAAAAAATTCCTTAAATTTTTGCATTTTTAAAAAATTTCTTTTTTCCCCAAATCTGAAGATAATGGCGTTATAGTATTAATTAAGAAACTTTGAATAAACACCATAAAATGCAAGAACTCGCAACTGCTACAAACAAAGCACGGCTTCTACAAACAAAGCGCTAACGCATTCAACACACTCAACGTGCTTGTTTGCAGCTCTCGTGCCTACAATGTTCGCCTGATGAAGGGTTGTGTCTTCTTTTGACCCGAAACAGTTGGTGCGAGTTCTTGCATTTTATGGTGTGTATTCAAAGTTTTGTAATTAATACTACAACTTCATTATCTTCAGATTAGGGGAAAAAAAGAAATTTTTAAAAAATGCAAAATTTAAGAAATTTTTTAAGGTATAAAGAGACGTTATGACACTTTTTGGGGAAAACTTTCATAGAATATAGAATTTTTGATGCATATACGTTGAAATTAAAGGAATAGTAAGTATGTTAAAATTACTCAAACATTATTTGAATTGAAAAACAAAAGTAATTCATATCCCTGTTCATGTGTTGTATCATTATTCGTCATCAGCTATGTAAATTTTACTTCTAAACGCTCGTACTCAGGTGATTTTTTATAATGACGTCATCATTTTTTTTTTTAACTACACTATTTTAGAACGTTTACAGTACGTTTTCTGGAACGTTCTGAAAATGTGTATAACGTTTTGAAAACGTTCTAAAAACGTTTAGAACGTTCTGAGACCGTATACATAGAACGTTCTCAGAACGCTTCTATAACACCGGTGGTGATAGTTACACGTTCATTGAACGTTCTCTGAACCGTACTATTGTACGTCTTCAAGATGGACAAATAGACGTCTATAGCACGTTCAAAGGGAATGTTCTTAGAACGTGTTTGCAGAACAATTTTTGAACGTTCAGAGAACGTTTCGGTGCTGCTTGGGAATCCTCCCACTTAGAAAATAAATAAATAAAAATAAAGCAATATATGAAGCAAATGACTTTAACCATGACTATAGTTAAGAAACGATTTTACAAATCTGTCTTGCATTCCAATTGCATTCGTTTTTCTTTTTCTAATAGAGAATTTTTACATTAAACCTATTTTTCTATTTGAAACAGCAAACCCCGCCTATTTATTTAATTTTTCCTTTTAGTGTCCGTTTAATAGATTCAAAATTTATCACCAGTAATCGATGAAGTAAATACCACTTGTGCATATTTTTTGTCATCATAAAAAAAGGAGTTTAACACGAATTCACCACTCAATGTCACATTTACTTTTCTTTTCTGTATTGTTTTGTTTTGAAGAACGGTGAAGGCGGGGCTTGACTTCTTTAAAAAACAGGAATTCTTGATGCTAACACTAAATGTCTAAAAACCATCATTTTTGTTTCATTTCTTTGCGTTTAACGTAGTTGTTATATAATTTGACCCGTAAATAAAAAATAAAAATATTTTGTTTATTTTTCTTTGTTATTTTTAAAGATTTGATGCGTTATCTCATGCAAAACTTTATAAGACACGGCCCCCTGAACCACTCCAAAGGAAAGATTTATTTATATCTCGAAAACTAATAACTGGAATGAGCTGCAAATTTCCACACCCATATTTTTCAGCATTAGGATTCATTTTATGTATAAATTAATATAGGTCATAATTCATAATTTTTATGAAATTATTAATATTTTTCAGAATTAAAAATATTTTTTTAGAATCAAAAGTAATGATGGATTATGTTTGGGTTTCTTCACTATATCTCGTAAAAAAAAAGCTATATCGATCAAGTTATTTTTTGGGGAGATATTAATAAAAGTTTGAAATATAAATTTAACATTAGCACCTTCAAACTTTGAACGCTTATAACTCTGTGAAAAAATAAGTAAAATATACAACCAATATACTTTTTCGCGTTGTCGCGATCCGAGGATTTCAAATATAAAATAAAAATGGGGAATTACTATTGAAAAAAAATCAAAGTTGGTGCGCGTTTTAATATGTAGACGACCCCCAATTCAAAATTTTAGTTCATTTTCAGAAACTACTCACAATTCCCCGTCGAATGATACCTATTACATTTTTCTACATCGATTAGCAACGAAGTGACGTTGAGTGTTGCGTTTTTTTTTTTTTTTTTTTTTTTTTTCCCGACTGTACATTTCGCGCATTAACCAAGAATTTTCAAAGAAAATTTAAATAAAATATTTCAAATATGTTAAAGCAACTCCCTGATTGTTTGATTATATGAAAGACTAGCAGGCTACGCCCGCATCGTTGCTAACTATTTTTTAAATGAATCACTGACTAATGAATTCTCAAAATTGCATTAATTTTTATCACGTGAAAAAAAAAAAAAAAAAGAGAGAGAGAGAGAGAGAGAGAGAGAGAAAGTCGCACCGCGTCCCCACTGCGCTGCGCGCGCGCATTTATGTTCGACAATCTTAATGAATCACTATATCATGGAAGAGCAAAGTCCTAAATATAAAATACAAAAAAATCTTCTACATCGGTGGAATAATTGGTCCGGGACACAATGCTCTCGGCAGCGTATACACGCGCGTACAGCGCGCGTGTGCCTTTACCTACCGTTTCCGCCCCTCCTAATTATTTTACACTTTTAAAAATAATTGCAATCGTTTTCTCGAGCTTTTAAACCTAAATTTACTAATTTCCCCTTTTCTACCTGAATTTCTGTGTTTTTGCCCTTGCGCCTGCCTCCCTTCCCGCCCCTCGTAATAATAATACACTTTTGAGAATATCCGCAATAGATATATTGGGCCTTCAAACATAATAATACAAATTTTCAATGCTCTAACTCTTTTGTCAAAATTTTTGCCCTTTTTCCGACCCCCTTTTCCGACTCTCCTAAAAACTTTGCAAATTCAAAAATATCCGCAATCGATTTGCAGGTATCAAAAACCTCTATGTACCAATTTTAATCGATCTAACTCTATTTTTATTTTTTGTTACCCCGCCCCATCACCTTTACGCCCATCCTAATATTTTTACAACTTCGAAAATATCCTCAATCGACTTGCAGGCCTGTAAAACCTATCTGTACCAATTTTGAACTGTCTAACCCTAGCAACACGTCTTCTCCGAAAAAAATCCTCAGGATGCCTTGTGGATAAAAGGGATGTTTTGTAGACAAGTATGTTACTAGGAAACTGTAATGCTATTTTTTTTTTTTTTTTTTTACCTCATACCCCCCCACCCCTTTTCCCGCTCTACCTACGACGAATTTCTAAAATTCCATTGTTTATTAGATATTTGTCTGAACTATATTTTAGAGCAAAAATCTCACATATATGATTTTTTTTTTTTTTTTTCATATAAAGGGTCTTTTGAAATCACGTCTTTCCCCGTCCCACCTTTACGGGCAGAATTTCTAAAATTGCAGAAATTAATTTTTAGGTATTTGTATTAGCTATATTTTAGAGCATAATTTTCACGTATATGTGTTGTCACAAAGTTTGATGTCACAAAGTTTCATTGTCAAAGACATTGTCACAAAGTTTCATGCTTCTAGGTCCAAACGTTCGGGATGGGCGTCTATGAATCATTCACTCACGCACTCACTCAGGACAAGCGATTTTATATATATATATAGATTATATGAAAAGTATTCCGCCTACTTGATATTTGAACCTAATTATCATTATTAATATAGAGCAAAGAATTACGATTCACGATAGTTTTTCCTATTTTTACTGCATGAGCTTATAATATATATATATTCAAAATATGCATAGACATTAAAGTAGAAGATTTCTTGAAAATTTGCATGCTTAAATAATAACACATGTTTACTAAACGTGATTGGAATTTTAATTTTTGAAGCAAAGTCAAATTTCTACTTTATTCCACTTAAACATCAGTATTTCGCTCATAAAAAAAGCGTTATGTATATTTTAATTGACAAGAACAGATACTTGAATTTCTTAATTTTGCTATTTTTGTAATCAACGCGCATTTATGACTCATCATACACAAGATTATTAGGCTTAATAATGCAGATTTTGGTATAATGTGTTTACATAGTCCTTCACACGAAGTTAAAACTCTCTTTTACAGTTAAACTACTGTTTTAAATATTGCCTTAATAAATTTTATTACTGCACGTGATTAAATCTGTTTTCTATAGAATTTGTAATTCACTGCATTAAGGGGACTTGTCACCATATACGGTACTATTGAATTATGTCTCATATAAAAGCTTAAATTTCCATCTAATATTTTTAAATTAAGCTATATTAGTTTTATTCAATAAAATATAGTTAATTCATACAACAGTTATTATGATTTGTGATGCATGGTTTTACATGTTTAAAATATTTAAGTTCTGTTTTCTCAGTTTGAATTTTTCATGAATTCAAGATCTATAATATGCTTAATCACCTACAGATATTAAGGTAAAGACTTTATTATTATTATTATTTGGATGTTTAATAAAACCTACTTAAAAAAGAGTTAGGGACAGATTTTGGAATATCTTTAAAGAAAAAAATAATAAAAGTAAAAAAAAAAAAAAAAAAATGTTTATTTATTTTTTTTATTATTTATTATTATTATTTTTTTTCAAATTTTCACCTAGACAAGCACATTTAGTTTTTTTTTTTTTTCTCGGAAACCAATTAATAAAATTCAGGCAACACTTCTTAGCTTTTTTGATATATATTTTACAGAATTGAAATTTTAAAATTGTATTTTCAAAGTTTGCATTTTTCATGAATTCATGATCTTGAAAATGCTAAAACTTCTACACATGTAAAAACTTAATATTTTTTTGGATGTTTAAAATAAATCTACTTAAAAGACCAATATTCTTAGTTATTAGTTTTTGTATAATCATTCGTTTTAGGCAAGAAATTTCAAATGTCTCGAAAGATTTTTAAAATATTTTGAACATTAAAAAATTTCATCTCTTGCAAAAGGAAAGTACCTATATTTTTCTCTAAAATTTTCTTAATGTTGAAACTTTCATTTCTTTGTAGCTTGTCTTTGCCAGAACAAATTTTATTTCATGTTTTTAGGGCTTCACAATAAAAAGCTTCTAACTTTAAAAAATGATCTTTTACTTAAATTTTATTTTGTGCTTTTTAGTTACAAATAAAGTCTTTTTGTAAAAAAAGAGAACCGACTCCAAAAAGCAACTACTATTCAAACAACTATACAAAAAAAAAAAAAAGGTATGAAATGAAACTGTAAATTGCGCCTAAAAGTATAAAATAATTTATTTCGCCAAACAACCTATAACACTACAATTAATTCATAACTTTTGAAGTCGGCGCAAAATTAAATAAAATTTATATAATTTTCAAAGGATTGTTTTTAGATCGGTAGCAACAAATTCTGTTGTCTCGATTGATCCATTTCATGTTTCCGTTATTATTTTAACATTGTATGCAATTGGTCCATTAGTAGCAACTACATAGAACAGTGAAAATTGGCGATCAAAACGTAATGCAAAAATATACACGCAAGATGTATATTTTCATTATATATATTGTACGAATTATTGTTTCATATTCTTGATTACTGTCTTAATATACCTTATCAAACTAATCATGATACCCTAAAGAAATTAAATATGTTTGCCAGATAATTTTGCGATTTTTCTTTCACGAATACCAGCATCTTTACCAACTTTTGCTGCTTACAAAATCTTATTTGTTTTCTTGAATCAAGGAAGTTTTCGGCTGCGTTTTGCAGATGACAAAGTGAGATGTGTATTTTGAATAGGATTTGATTTTTGTATTGAATAATTGTATCAATTTTTTATTTAATTTTGCGCCAACTTCAAAGTTATGATTAATTGCAGTGTTATAGGTTGTTTGACGAAATAAATTATTTTACACTCCTAATAAAATATAAAAAAGTAAAATTCCTGAAACGGGTAAAAAAAGAAATATACACTGATGGAAAAAAAAAATCCCAACACCAGGAATGAGCTGTGCTGGATAAACGAAATTTGGTAGGCGTGTTTATACATCTGAAAGATGACGTCGATTCAAATTTCGAGCTACGCGCATGAGTGTGGCGCTAGTAGCGTCACTATGAACATGCAAATGAGGTTTGCATTAAATAAGCGCTGTAAGGTTCGTGATCGTTATTTACAGTTGAGATTTGACGTAGTGGGTTAATGTTAGTCAAGGATGCCTCTAAGAAGACGAAGAAGCCATTATCAACAGCTCACTGAGTTTAAACGAGGTCGTGTAGTAGGGCTACGAGAAGGTGGGTTTTCTTTCCGCGATATTGCAGAAAGACTTGGCAGGAATGTATCCACTGTGCATGAGTGTTGGCAGCAGTGGACAAGGGAAGGTGCTGCCGTATGAAGACCGGGTTCCGGTCGGCCACGTGGCACTACTGAGAGAGAAGATTGCCGTGTTCGGCGTATGGCTGTGGCTAATCGTACTGCGTCTGCAGCTGAAATTCGAGCTGCAGTTGGCACCACACAAGGAACTGTTTCAAATCGGTTACTTCAAGGACAGCTCCGAGCCAGACGCCCTGTAGCGTGCATTCCACTGACTTCAAACCACTGCCGTTTGCGACATGAGTGGTGTCAAGCTAGAGCACATTGGAGGACAGAGTGGAGATCTGTTGTGTTTTCTGATGAAAGCCGGTTCTGCCTTGGTCGCAGTGATAGCCGTGTGTTGGTTAGAAGAAGGCCAGGTGAACGCCTGCTAGCGACCTGTCTGCGGCCTAGACACACAGGGCCTACTCCTGGAGTTATGGTTTGGGGAGCAATTTCGTATGACAGCAGGAGCACTCTCGTGGTTATCCCACGCACCCTGACTGCAAATTTGTACGTCAGTCTAGTGATACAGCCTGTTGTGCTGCCATTCATGAACAGCATTCAAGGGGGTGTTTTCCAACAGGATAACGCTCGACCTCATACCGCTGTTGTAACCCAACATGCTCTACAGAGTGTCGACATGTTGCCTTGGCCTGCTAGATCACCAGATCTTTCTCCAATCGAGCACGTATGGGACATCATTGGACGACAACTCCAGCGTCATACACAACCTGCATTAACCGTCCCTGCATTGACCGCCCAAGTGCAACAGGCATGGAACTCCATCCCACAAACTGATATCCGACACCTCTACGACACAGTGCATGCACGTTTGCATGCTTGCATTCAAAATTCTGGCGGTTACACCGGTTACTAATGTACCAACATTTCACATTTGAAATGGCTCTTCTCGCCAATGGCTCTACCTGTGATCTTGAAACTTTAATCAATTAAATATGTTACCTAGACAAATGAATTGCTGAAATTTCATTACTGTACGACAATTTTTTCTTGGTGTTGGGATTATTTTTTCCATCAGTGTATGTATATATATATATATAACATGCATAACTATATTTACAAATTGTATATAATTAAAGTTCATCCATTCACTGCTGCTATAAACCGAAGCTAAAAGTTAAATTTTTCTAAAATATTATTAATGTATACAGCGTGATCAGTTTAAAAGAGTACCCGTGTGTTTTTCTTATAACCCTTAAATCTGACGGATGTGGCAACAATTCTAACATTGAAGTATGATTGTGTGAACCGTGTTTAAGTTGGTGAGACAATTTTTAACACTGCTGGACTGTTACAACTTTATTTGTGAGGTAAAAAGGAATTTCAGACTCACAATTTTTTTAGTCCTGTAATAACTTATTTTTTTAAAAACATAATTTATTTTTTTTTATATTATCATTTCTCACAGAAAATGTTGAAAATGTTCGCAACCATTTTGAATGCAAGCATGAACACTTCGAACCAGGTTTTTGACACTTTTCGCAGCATTGTTGGTGTTATTCATGAGGTTTCTTCAGTTATGATCTGTTTTAATTCATCGATGTTTGCTGGACTTCTCTGGAAAAGTCTATGAAATGATAATGTAAAAATGATAATGATAATGTAAATGTAATGTAGGAATGGTAATGTAAAAAAAGAAAAAAAAATTAAATTCTATATTATTTTTTATAAATGAAATTATTAAAGGATTAAAAAAACTGTGCGTCTCCATTTCTGTTTTACCTCACAAATAAAGTTGCAACAGTCCAACAGTGTTGGAAATTGTCTCCCACACTTACCCAGATAGCACATAACGTTGTTATAACTAATTTGTCACTGTTCTGACTTATTTGCAACGCTATAACAACGTTATGTGCTACCTACAGGGTTCAAACAATTATAGTTCAGTGTTAAAATAGTTGCCACATCCGTCATATTTGAGGACAGTAAGAAAAACCAACGGGTACACTTTTAAATTAATCACCCTGTATATATATATATATATATATATATATGTATAATTTTTAAAAAAATGGAGTATTAGTGATACTTTTGTTGATAAAATAGACATCTTTGTACACGTCTTAAATATACCCAACTCATTAAATAAAATATGACCCTTTTGAAAACCAATTATTTCATCTGTCATATAAAACCGCAAGATGGCATGACAACAGTTGAGAGAATTGTGTAAGTTGAAATGCTTCTAAAAAATTAAAATTAGTATGTTGAGGCAAACAGAATATTTTCTTCTATATAATTTTACCCAAATTCATGCAGTACAAATTATTTATTCAATTATTATTTGTTAAAATAATTTTCCAAAACGAATTCAGACGATTTTTATCTCAGAGAAGTACGTTAAATGAAGAAAGAAAATCATTATTGTGGAAACATTAGGAAAAATGCTATTTTTTTTCCGTTAAAAATAATTAGAAAAAAAAAAAAAAATCAAAACTTCATTTCAAACTATCGCAGATCTATGGTTCAAACATTCGTTTCAAAATTATTAATGATTTCAGTCGAAAAATACCCCTTTTAAGATTTACAAACCTGGGGAGTTACTTCCCGCCAGGGGGGAAGCGATGCTCCTACATGCACAAACTTTTTTTTCTAGTTTACTACTATTATTTTGAATAATTCATATTAATTTTAAATTCACACATTAAAAAGAATTTCATTATGTACATTTATACGAAATTTTGTCCTATACTACCATATTAAAATTTTAAAAAATGGATCGCAGCGCTCCCTTTTGATCGATTGATCGCTAAATCTAATCAGCTCCAGATTGGGTCAGTGTTTATCAAAATACCGAATTTGGTGAAAATTCGTTTATTTATTCATAACATACAGCGTCAACAATATTCGTGATACTCACATAAAGACACACACACACACAGACGCATGGACAGATGTTTTTCTAAAAAGAGTGAAATCGTATTCAAGACATCCCAAAAGGTGTAAATTCATCAAAAACTGGTGTTCAAAAATTTCACGAATCTTATACTTATATATATATATATATATATAGAAGAAAGTAAAAAAAAAAAAAAGAATGTCATGCTATAATTAGGTTTTGCAATTATTATTTTCTTTATTTTGCTTTAAGTGTCAAATTAAAAATCAGTTATTATTTGTACTAAAATGTAAAAGTTACAAACCAGAAAGTTTCCAACTGTTTATTTCGCATCCGGAATCTATGACTACTGCTTCGTAAGATGTAAAAACATATTAATCTTTTAAGGTATGTTATTAGAAAGAAGAAAAAAGGTAGTATACTGTGGCCACCATTTTTTTTTTTTTTTTTTTTTTTTTTTTTTACATATTTCCTATGCAAATTCACCCAATAATAATAATAATAATAATAATAATAATAACATTAATTATTAAAATTATCTCCCATGGAGATTTCAGATGATTTCCATTAGTATAACATTTAAAAAAAAAAAAAGTGTTGAATTTTATGCTCTATATGACATCTAAAATGAATGCAATTTTTCCTCATTTATTTATTTATTTATCTTTTTTATTAAAAATAATATAAAAAAATCGATAACTTTATTTTAAATCATTGCAGGTCTATAGTTTAATCATTCGTTTTGAATGTATTGACGAGCTCCTTTGAAATATACCCATAATGAAAATATAAGCCCCTCTAGGGGGAATTCCCCCCATGAGGAAAGCGATGGTCCTACATATACATTTCTTTTTCCCCAGTTGACTATCACTATTATGAATTATTATTTTTAATTTTTTCATAATGGTTATTAAAAAGTAATTCTTTTTATTTACATATATACGAAATTTTGTCAGATACCATCATGTTACATATTTAGAAAAAGCGAGATGGCAAAGCCACTTGTCGGACGATTTTCACGAAAAGTTGATAGGCACTAATTTATGTCAAAGTGCAACTACTTATCAAAATTTATGAAATTCTCTGTAGTAGTTCCTGAGATACAGTTACCATAAAATTTTATTACAAACACAGATAGACAGACAGACATGACATTGTAATGACACAAATCATCGACCAAACAAACGTGTGGATGCCTCACATATAAATGCATCGTCTCCTACTAGAAAGATTGCAAGAGGTCATAGATAGCAATGAGGATTATGAACAATAATATGTACTGTTCATTTTGCGTTTATTTGTTCTTCTTTATGGGTAATAAAAACGGGTAAACGTTCGCACTCATCCAATAATTTACTTTAAATTATTCATAGAAATTTTCCACTCAACTCAGCACTTTTCAACAACTCAGCACTTAAATTTTAATGGATTTTAACCAATAATTAAAAATATATATAACCCTATCATCTTCCAAATTCAAAATGTCTTGTTTCTTCGATTACTTATAAATAGGTAGAGCCGATTATGTATACTTACATGTAGATTATTCGCAAAAAATTTTGTTTTCTTAATCAGAGAACCTCAAAACATAATTATAACAAAAACACCGATTCCAAAACGAAATTTTATAATTTTCATTAGTAACTAATTTTCTTAGAAAATAAAAATGTATTTACCTAAATGTTGGTTTGCTAGCATATTGATTATAAATCGCCTACTTAAATTTAGCGGAATAAGATATTTGTATTATGAAATTTTAAATGCACTTCGGAGAGTTTCCAACTGGTTTTTAGTATTTTTGATTAGTTTTGTGCGACCCTGTAAACGAAATGTGAACGCTTTTCATGACATATTCTGTATGAAACACTATATTTTTTTATTCATTAAAACATCTATTAATTTAATAATTCGAGTACAATTTAAAACTTTTAAAATGTACAAACTTTTTTTTTTTTTTTTTTTTTTTTTTTTTACCTATAGACGTAATGTATTTAAAATTATTTGCTTGCAAACAAAATTTGAAAGAATGCACTACAAATTTAGAATAAAAATTTGGTCTTCTGACTAATAATTTTTTATATATTTATGTGAGTAAAAGAAATACACACCTACAGATCGACAAACAAATGGACTCCAAATAACTAAATTTCTTATTTTTAGGGTATCTTTAAAATATATAATGATTAAAGAAAAGTTTCAAATTTTCTATTAAATTAATATTTAGTCTGCTGTAAATGGAAAAGAAAAAAAAGTGAAAATTACATAATATTTAATTCTTAATCAATACTAAAAATAATAATAAAAATAATGTTGTTTTTAACATTTTGTATTTATTGAATTTTTAATGCAATATTTTAATTAATACCATACCAGTAAAATCAGACTGTATGAATGTCTGGCTAATTCCTCATGATCCTCTGAATGCTTAGAAACGCGGAAGACACAATTTTTACAAAAATATCCAAGAGTTCAGAGTTGATCATATAATTTAAAATATTCTAATTAGTTAAAATATATCGCTTTAAAGTTAAAAGTTAGTACTAAATAAACAGCACAACGTACAACTGAAAATATCTGCCTGCAGTAGTGATATCTGTAGCGTTATCTGAAGATGTCGGATGGTACAGCCAGCGGCAACGAAGTGCGTTACAGTATACTTTAACTCCAAAACGAGGATTTGTACGCTTCAACGGAATTTTTAATTGTAGTTTTAATTTATAAATTACGATGAAAATTGTGATTCATTTTAATTCTTCAACATACTATAGTTATGGAGAACTTAGGTAATCGTGGAAATATTCAACCTATTTTTATTATTATTATTATTATTTTTTTTACTTTTTTACGTTTGCAGGTGTGAGGAATTCGAAAATATGAAAATGTATATGGTGTCCTTCTGTAAGGTGACAGTTTGTTAGTCTGCGCGCATGATATCTCACGAACAAATGCTCGCAGAGAGGTCGGGCCAGTTTTAAAATATTATTTATAACATTGGTAAGAACCCTATTCATTTGCAACATTCTAATTAATAAACTTCGGAAGTTATTCGAAATTTATGATTTTCCTAACAGGGATAAATAGGGCAAGTATTCACTTAAACGTACATGAAAAGAAATATTAAAAATAACTTTTAAATGTCAGTTTAGGTGCCTGGATGAACAAAATTAACTATAAACGTGAAACTTTGAAAATTTAGCACGTTATTGGAAATTTACAATTTTTTAACATGACGAATACGGAAAAATTTCGCATAAACGTAGGTTTTGAGGGATATATTCATCGTAAAAATGTCGCACTACTTTTAAAATATTATATAAGATACTGGCATAAACATTCTAAACTATGAATTTTTCAATTTAAAAATGTCATAAGTCATTGGAAACTTACGATTTACGTAATATGACAGAATAGGGCAAAATGCAAAAACGTTCATTTTGAGGGATATTTTCATCGTAAAGATCTCAAAACACATTTAAATTCTATTTAGGATACTGACATGGACGTCCCTAATTATGAACATTTTATATTAAATATTTCGTAAATTATTTGGAATTTTACGATTTACTTAACATGGCAAAAAAGGCAAAACTGAGAATAAATGTCCATTTTGAGGATCATAAGTATGTCTGACAACTTCAAAATAAAATTTATTATACTTTTTTGAATATCATTGACTACAAATATTCTAATAGGAAATTTTCGTAAGTTATTCGAAATTTAATATTATATAAACATAGCAAAATCGGGTGATACTCCATATAAATATGAATTTTGGGGATTGTTGCAATTGAAATAGTAGTATGAAAAATAATCTACGAAATTGTCCACTATAAAATAAATTCATAGATTATAATATGATAAATATATCGAACTGAACAGTGAGTAGCCTATTAGAAAGGGATTTCATTTTGCCACTGTTTCAAGCGTTTGAGAAAATTCATTTCTCTTAACATTAATATAAAATGTCTTGTACTAGAAATTTATGAGTTCATGCATATGATGGGGAACTGAGCACAATCCACCAATGCCACCTAGATTTTAAACTCATTTAAATGAAGTGACCAGCAAATATGGGAAAATCATTTACTATGTTTTTATAAATGAATATGCAAAAATCCCTATGTATTTTGCAAACTAACAAAATATGCCTTTTTAAACATATAATTTTACATTATATATATGTGTGGGGTAAGTGTGTGTAGTGTAAATATATATTACTAACTATCAATCATTTATTAAAAATTATAATTTTTAAAATTGAAGATGATTAATTCATTTCAATTTAAAGATGTTCAATTAATAATTTTAACTTGTAAAAGTGTCAGTATTTCCGAAAATTGAACACATTTAATTAATATATTTAGAAATATGTGTATTATTAAACGAATCATTACGCCAAATAGTCGTAAATCAATTATTTCTTTAAGTTGATCAAAAATGTAAGTTTTAATTTATATAATTCATATACTTGTTTTAATGTATTCAAACCACTACTTATTCTCAAAATTTAGTTTCATAAATATTTGAAAGTTTTAATGAAGCATTTTCTTTATATTTGTTTATTAAAAAAAAAAAAAAAAAACCTTAGTTTATATGAAATCTATAAATAAGCGGGAGAAGTATTTGAAGGTAGGGAAAATTTGTTTGTTTCTCAAATTATAAGGAATAAGCTAAATCACTGAAGTAAAATTTTAATTAAAATTATTCTTTTAAGAAAAATAAAACATCCACTAACGTGATATATCATCGCAAACAAGTAATTTTCTAACACTTGAAAAATTTATTAATTCAATTACGTTTAATAAAGCATTAAAGCATATGTTTTAAAGAGTTTATTTTATAGAAGTTTCAAATATTTGACGCTAAATGTTGTCCTTATTTCTTTCATTTCAAATTCGTATATGTATAAAAATATTGAGGTTTTAGTGTTTAAAATCTTATGGTTTTCATCATTTTATTTTTTACTTAATAACTATTTTTTAAATGTAACTAAAATAAATTACAAGATATCTGAATTGGGCAAATTAAATTACATTTAATAAGTATTATTTATAATAACGAAATTCTTAGTTTTTACGATAAATTCATTTTTTTATAAAGAAAATGCTTTTATTTGAAGTAAAATCACATGTGTAATTAACATTTCACTTACATTAGTTTAAATTGTCTGAAAATATTTGCTTTTTTAATCACCTATTTCTTGAATTCTATTTAAGTAAATGGTTTTATATCTTTGCTTTCCAAAGTGTGAAGCTTAGGCAGTAAATCATTCTGTATAATATTAAAAATCTGAGGATTGCGTCCTATTTCTGCATCATATCCATGTATTTTAAAAGCAGATTAAAAGCTATAGTTAAATTTTTTTTTTAATAATAAAAGCTTCATAATTAAGAAATATCAGGTAAAACTTCTAATAGAATGTTAAATTTTATTGTTCATATTATTTTTACTAGGCTTTTAAAGATATATGTCGTTTAAACTAAAATTATTAAAAATTGGTATTACATTTCTAGATGAAACAAAATTTATCTACTTATGTGTAGAAGCAAATTAAAGAAAATCTCATACATCACCTATAACCGCAGCTTTAAGAATTTTTTTTTCTTCAAGTAATAAATAAATTTAAAATATTCAGGATGAAATAAAAACCTTTAATAATATAAAACTCACCTGTAAGTATGTAAATAAATGATATGCATCTCCATTCACACCACTAAAATGAATTCAATCAGACTTGACACAGGTATTGCTTATACGCACGGTTGTAGTACTGTAGGAGTTTAACATTTTTAGCGCATGCTCAATGGAATTGATGCGAACAACCTTGTCCAAAGCCAAATTTTTCTATGATTCCTTTAGTTATTACTATGCAGCTAGATCTTCAAATCTGATATTTAATTTGCATCTAATACCCTCATTTCCCATAGATATTATTTTTACCCAAAATTTAAAATCGCTGAAGTAATTTTTAAAAAAGCGTCCTAAAATTACGTTTTCCTCAGAAATTTATGCATGTGATTTACACAGTTTACGGTAAATACGTGAAAATTACTTAGTGTCTTAATAAATTATTTAAAATAATTTTTATAACGTTTTAGAATGTCGTCACTTTCAGAAAATCTCCCAAATTAAAATTCTATAGTTTGTGAAAAATTACGTCTTTTCTTCTAATTCATGCGGAACGATCATTTTTACAGAGAAAGCTGCTGCACTCTACTGTGATTGTTTAAAACGTTTATTTACCAGAGATAGAATAAGTAGTAAGAAATTGTAATCTTAATTCCAAATTACAATATAAGAGATGGCTTTTGCATATTACAGATAAAGATTGTTTTTTTCTGCATAAAAAAACAAGGTTTTTACTTTCTCTTTTCCATAAAGAAGAGAAAGTATTGTTTTAGGGTCAAATTTTCGGACGTGAGTTTTTGTTATATTTATACGTTTTGAGGTAACCTGAATCCGAAGTCATGTTTTTAACGAACGGTTTGTGTGTATATGTGTCTCTGTATGTGTGTTAGCAGCATAGCTCAATAACAAATAGTAGCAGAAAGTCCAAACTTGGTATTCTAAATGTGTATAATATAGGGATGCTACGCTAAGCTTTTCGTTGAGATGAAGCAAATGCTTTGTGTACAGGGACGCCCAAAAATTTCAAACACATTACGTCTATGGGGAAATTGCAGGTAAGTAGAGTTTAACATCTATAGACTGCACTAAAGCAAGTGAAACGAATATATATTTTTTATACGCGTAAAAATGTGTATCATGTAGAATATGGTAAGGAAATCATTCACTGTTCGTTTACAGGGCTACATAAAAGAACTAGTTAAAAGTGCGACAATTGTTGCAAATTGATGGAAGTGTATTTCAGGCTGGGCCCTGTATGATTACTATAGGATTATATTTAGGTGCACCATGTGGTTTGTATGTAATCTTCGAAAGGTATACAGAGCTGCAAATATTTAAGCAATAGCATTCTATTTTGTCATTAGTGGAAGTGCTTTCTTAATAATATTTTTACCATTTCGAAGAAAGCTGTTCGGGAATTGAAATTAATTCCTCATAGAGGCATGGTAAATAATGTATGTTTTTAAGCTAAATATTCATCTCTTCTTTTTTGTATATTTACACGTTTTCAGTCTTCCTGATTACCGTAGTCAAGTTTTTTATGTTTGATCTTGGTCTGTGTCTCTTAGAGTGACTTAAAAACGAATAATTTTAGGAGATCCAAATGTTGTATTTTGAAATTAACATAAGTCTGATGCTGGAAAATTTTCAGGGAATGCTGCGTGTGAAAATTGTCTGAATAATTTTAAGTGAACTTTTAATTATAATAACAGATTTAAATTCTACATAAATATAGGTGCATGAATGAAACAAGGGGTAGGGGGGCGGTAGCCCCCTCACACAGAACTAATTATCATATAAAACTCTTCCGAAGCCTAATTTGAATTATTTACCTTAGGTTTACATAACACTACTCGTTATCTTACCTCTTTATCGCTAACCTGTATTTATAGTATTAAACTTAAGGGTGAGAGAAAGTCGTGTGAGGGACACACGAGATTATTTATTTAAACAACAAGTCTTGTTTTTAAGAGTGTTGTCATTCCAAGGATATACTATTTTACAAAGTGAATATTTAAAAAATATCATGTTGTACAAACGGTAACATATTATCGATGCTTATTATTAAATATAGGAATCTAAATTTAGAGACTTATTTTTATAAAATTGATTTATTTTAATATAGTGACCAGCGATGAACATATTACACGAATATTCGTTCTTTTTAAACTTTGTAAATATGTATAAAACATTGCAAGTATTGTTAAGGTTTAGTCTACCAAGATCACTTTTATTTTATGCATAAAGTGTTATTGGCATATAGAAAAAAGTACTAGAATTTAAAATTTACCTTTTTCTGACCACTATTAATAAAATCACCTGCAGTATATGGCAAATAAAAACTATTTCCTGTGTTTATAGCAGGGCCCGAAATTTCGACTCAGATTACATTCGCTGAAAATTTTTTTTACTCGCCACAAAATAGTCTTTTTTTTTTTTTTTTTTTTTTTTTTTTTTTTTTGCATTCCCCCCCCCCCCTCCCCCACTAACTATTTGAAATGCTTTTACAAATATGCTTAAAATTATATATATTGAAAGTGTGTCGTTTATCATCATGTCTCGTGATCATTGATGATTAAAAATCATTATAATGTATTGTATTTGTGATTTGAAAAAGATTAAAATGTCTAATAACATAAATGTAAAAAGTCATTAAAGAAAAAAAAAAAAAAAAAAAAAAAAAAAACCTCTATGTTAAACAATATCCTGTGAAAATCTTTTTATTATGAAAGGTTAAGCTTCCTTATTTGCCTATTTATTTAACTTTTTACATCAGAAATGTCTTTTTCATCCATTTTATTTTTGTAATCAGACGGAATGTCGATGTGTATAACTTGTTCATTGTTGTCATTTGAAATAGCCATTTCGGAATAACTTTTTCGGTGAAATCGTTGCTTACATACCTACAAATCATTACAAGCTCAAATCTTGGAGTTTAAGTAAAAAACTGGAAAATGTGAACTGTTTTTTGATCACTATTCAACAAAATAAACATAGGCAGTATCTTTAAAAGGGCTCGGGTTCATTTTCGTGCGCCAATATCGCATAGGCAAACTTTCACATTTCTCTTTTCTCGTATAGTGGAAGACGGGCAGAAATGTTCTCTGTTCGTCTATTCTCACTCTGCTTGGAGAAATCACAGTGGGAGAAACGAAACTGCCGAAGATATTAAAACTTTTATGCATGCACTAAGTATTTTTCCTTTCCCAGGCTGGAATTAAATATGAGGTTATAAGATGAGAAAATTTTGCCATATTTAAATCTATAAAAAGAATGTTTTCTGTCACCGTATATTATAAGAATTCTATCTATAACTAGACCAAATTTTTACTCGCCACAGTAAAAATTCCACTCGCCAATGGCGAGCTGGCGAGCGGAAATTTCGCGCCCTGGTTTATAGAATTGTATAATTGAAAAATTGCAAGTTATTTATGCTGATATTTTTAGTAAATTATTATTATTATTCTTTTATTTTCTCTCTTTTTTTTCTATTTCGAAAAAAACGACAAAAGTAAGAATACAGTAGGTATTCAATAAAACAAGGATGAATACAGCAGAAGAAAAACAACGTGAAAATATTTTTGCTTCAAAATAATTTTTTAAAAAATGATAGAAATTGTATGGTCAATATATTACATACATAAAAATTTTCTTATCATTGCATTGTTCATTAATCATTCTATCTAATCTATATGTCTATCTACCTCTCTCTCCCTCTCTGTATATAAGGATGAGTATAATTAAAGTTATGATTCCAAAACGTTATAACTTTAAAACTACCCATCAGAGCGATTTGGAATTTTACCAGAGCAATCGTGAGGCGATGAAATTTTGTTTGAGGGAGGAAAATAGTAGTTTCAACATGTTCCTATAAATGGCGCTGTCAGGGTAATGTCAAGGGAAACGCCTAAATGGACTCATTAATCACAGGAATGTTGTTAGCAACACAATGGAATCGGAAGAAACAGTAGACTTCAAGGGTTTACCATTTTTTTTTCAGCAAAAAGACAAGAATACGTGTTTACAGCGGATGCAGTCATAGTCAAAAAAGAAAAACTAGTTGGCATAGGTGGATTCTGCTCAGTACCCCATCATATTTATGTTCTCATAAATTTCTAGTGCGAGACATATTATTATCATGTTAAAAGAAATGAATTTGACCAAAGCTTGATAAAATGATAGAATGAAATCCCCGCCTAATAGGCTATCCACCGTTCACTTCGATATATTTATCTCATTCTAATCTATTAATTTATTTTATCAGGGTCGATTCCGTTGTTTAGTTTTCATGCTACTGTTTCCAATGCAATAATCCTCAAAATTCATATTTATATCAAAAATTTACAATTTCGATATATTGATAAAATCGTAAATTACGAATAATTTACGAAAATTTCCTATTAGAATATTTGTATTCAATCATGTTCAAACAAATATCATAAATGTAATTTTGAATTTGTCTAATGTATTTATGATCCTCAAAATGGAAGTTTATGCTCAATTTTGCCATATTCTGACATGTTAAGTAAATCGTAAATTACAAATAACTTACGAATTTTTTTAATTGAAAAAATCATGGCCTATGATATTCATGCCAGTATCTTAAATAATATTTCGAAAGTGGTTTGACATCTTTACGATGAAAATATCCCTCAAGATTGACGTTTATGTGAGATTTTGCTCTATTCTGCCATGTTAAGAAATTCGTAAATTTTCAAACACTTACGAAATTTTAATATTCGAAAATTCATAGTCATTAATATTCATGCCAGCGTCCTAAATAATATTTAAAAAGTAGTCTGAAATCTTTACGATGAAAATCTCTCTAAAAATTGACGTTTATGTGAAATTTTGCCCTATACTGTCATGTTTTGAAATTCGTAAATTTCCAATAACTTGCGAAATTTTCAAAGTAGCACATTTATAGTTACTGATGTTCATTTCGGCATCAAAACCGATATTTTAAAACTGGTTTGACATTTTCACAGTAAAACGTTTCCATTTAATGCACGTTTAAGTGAATTTTTGTCCTATTCTCCCATGTTATGATTAATCGTAAATTTCAAATGACTTACGAAGTTTTTTAATTCGAATGTTGCAAATGAATAGGGTTCTTGCCAGTATCGAAAGTAATATTTTAAAACTGGTCTGACCTCTCTGCGATCATTTGTTCGTGAGATATCGTGTACACAGTCTAACAAACTAACGGACTAACACACTAACGGACTGACCCACTGACCCACTGACCCACTAACATACACCCTACAGACAGACACCATAGAAATTTTGTCATTTTCGGATTCCTCACACCTGAAAACTTATAAAAATGTCAAAAAACTGAGGTCGAAATTTTTCATGATTACCTAAGTTCCCCATACCATATTATAGGGAACTAATAGGAGCTTCATGAAACAAATACTTTATGGATAATTAACGACACATTTTAGAACTGTTGTTTTCTCTTTTGCCAAACAAAATTTCATTGCCTCACCATTGCTCTGGTAAAATATCAAATTGCTTTTATGAGTAGTTTTAAATTTAGAGCGTTTTGAAATCGTAACTTTGATTACATGATATTACAACGATTGTAGAATGAAAGAAAACAGATTAACAAAATCGATAATTATCCACAAGAATGAAAAATCCGGAGTGACTCCACTCGACTTTCCGAACATTGAATAATCAGCGGTTTTGTAGATAAAGTAAAGTAAGGGAAGCTGTTAAATAAAGAAAAGCGAGAAAATTATATTTCTTCTCCATATAATACTCCATATAAGTCCATGTAATATTCTCCATATAATTTCTCCATATAAGTATTTTTCTCCATATAATACACGATGATTAATTTAACGCTACTGTACTTTGAGCCCACAGATCGTAATGATAAAGAATTTTTCATTATGTCCCTGTAAAAACCTGTAAATTCTAGATTCACCAAAATGCTTATATTTAGTGGAACAGTGATTTATAATATTTATAAAATTTTTCATCTCCATCGGATAAGGCATTTAGAAGCTATCGCACTTAAAAGATTGAGCCCATATGCCACAATGATAAAGAAATATGCATTGTGTCCCTGTAAAAAGAGCCATCAGTGCTAGATTCTCTAAAGTTCCTTAAGTTCGTGTGATGGTGATACATACAATGTATATAAATTTTCAGTTCATTTGAATAAGGCGTTTAGTCGCTGTCGCACTTTAAATAATTTGAGCCTATAGGCCATAATGATAAGCAGTTTTATTTGTGTCTCTGTAGAATTCTGTAAGTGGTCGAGTCACCAAAATCTATACAGTGATGGCGGCCTAAAACATGCATAAAAAATTTTCAGCTCATTTGATAAGGCATTTAGATGTTATCGCACTTTAAATAATTTTACACTATAGGCCATAATGATACAGAATTATTCGTTGTGTCTCCTGTAAAAAAACTATAAGTGCTAGATTCACCAAAACCTATACAAATCGTGAAACTCTGACCTATAGTAATATGTGTATATATTGTTTTGCTCAATTGAATATGGCGTTTAGACGCTATCGCACTTTTAAAAAATTGGTCCCGTAGGTCATAATGATAAAGAATATTTCTTTGTGTCCCTGAGAAAAAACTGCAAGTGATAGATTCACCAAAATCTATACACATACAGTTCGTTCAACTATGACCTATAACATATGTATAATTTTTTTTGCACAGTTTAATAAGGCGCTTAGACGCTATAGCACTTTTAAAAATTTGACCCCATAGGCCATAATGATAAAGAATTTTTCTTGGTGTCCCTGTAAAAAAAAACTATTTAAAATCAATAGGTTTCGTGCTACGGTGACTTACAACATACGAACGAACTTTCAACTCATTCGAGCAACGAGATTCAGATCAGATATTGAAAACGGTGATTATGACTGATATCTAGAAATAATTTTTTCTGGCAAAAAATTCTTCCATTTATCCTTATTGTCGCCAGAAAACTTTGAAATCTAATGTAGTCAGTATGAGAAAATCCCGAAATTAAATTTAACATCAGTAAAATTCCTTATAAAACATTAAAAAATGCAATTAATGCCTATATTTTTGTACTGACCACCAAAGTTTTGTCACGGTCTATTAGTGATCCACGGACCGCCGGTTGGCGTCGACTAGTCTAGTTTTTGTTAAACACTCTAGCCTATTAAAAAAAAAGAGAGAGAGCGAGAGAAATATCTTCTATTTTCAAATTAAAGAAATCGTTATTATAAGAAAGTCCTTATTAAAAAAAAAAAAAAATGATTCAATGTATTTGCCATTTTTATACTCATTTAGATCATTATTGTTTACAAAAATAAATAAATAAATAAATTAAATTAAATTTCTCAATATTAATTTGCTATATCTTAGTTTTAATATGGAAAGTCACCTTGCTTTGGTATCATTTCTTCATCATTTTTCGATCGTGAATAAAGTTTTCGTCACTTTAATATAGCCTGTTTATTTTCTTATATTATCTCGAATTATGTATCGCCTATAAGCAGTAGCATTCCTATGAGTAGAAAATTACCTTATTTATTATTTTATGTTTAGAAAATAAACATTATTTATTTGTATACACGTTGCACAAATAAAAGAAGATTTCGATAATAATATTTTACCATTAGTAGAATCTTTTTTTACTATGGTTATGCATAAGAGACCGTGTTTTTTAGGCACTGTTTTGTTCATCGTTGTGAAGACTTTCCCCAGTACGGAATGTGTAAATGACATAATATCCATAAGTCGTCGTTGGAGAACCCATATGCAGCAAGAACCCGTTGAACCCAGAGATGATCTAAAGTAAACATAAGACCCGACATCATACAGGACTTCCTCGTCTGGCTGCTCCAGTTGTTCCACCACATGAAAGGCGCAGACTATATATTTGCGCATGTTTGTCGACGCATAATCATCTGTTGCTTGCTTTTTTTTTTTTTTTTTTTTTTTTTTTTAATGTGATTTCAGCATGGTGGAGCCTCAACCCGTTACAACAGCGATGTTCGCCTCCCCAAAGCTAACAGTGAAGCAAATGCAAGACTAAGAGCGGATCGGGACGGATGGATCCTTTTATTACCTCGTTCGTTCGCCAGACCACTCACTTACGTCGACTACTTTCTCTAGGGATAGTGAAGATATTATTGTACAAAATACCCATTATCGTAGGTGATAGACTTGTTACACGTATCTTGACAGCTGCAGGGAGAGACTGGGAAAGCTGAGTTGTAATTTTTAAATAGCTTTATCTGTAATGAACGGGTTATAATCTATCTTGATTGCAATGGTTTTCATATATTTGATTAGCGAGCTTAGAGAAACATAATCGGAACACACACACAAATACTAGAACTGGTTAAGAAAAATATAGAAAGCTTCCATTTTTTAGGGTAGGTGCATGACATGAACGCACACGGGGTGATGGAGAGATTGCAAAATTTTTACACTAAACGGCTGTGGAGAAGACTTTTTCTGTGGGAGAGACAAGGTTATCAAGAAAAGGAAGAGCATCCTTATTTTCTATTTCATATGGGAAGTAAATAGGGAACTCCTTTGTATAGATTGGTGCATTTAATACTCATCTCTTTATGCACTAAAGGATATACTCTTAATTTCATCGAAACAGCTGTCTGCTATTCAATTTTTCTTTTTGGAGTTCAAGACCTTGAATATTTTACCTGGATTTTAGTTATCTAGCGCAATGTCTTCTTTTATTATTACAAAACTTATTTATGATATACAGTGTTATCTTGGCATTTGGAAACTACTTTTTGACGGAATTTCTTCCTCAACTTGTTTGATAAATTTTGGATCAACGGCACTGGGTTTGTTTCAAGGTTAATGATATTTAGTGTCCATGATTTTTTTTAAACCTTTTTCATTATTGTTGCATGATTTATTTATGTTCACCAACCTCAAAATACAAAAACTGGTAATAGTAATCTTGGAAGTACAACCCTTAGATAGCATCAATATTTTTGAACACTACTGAAAAAACAGTGAAATGCTAAGGTGTGTTTAAAAGAACAAGCAAAAAAATTAACCTTTATTATATGCTACTCGTAAAGTGTGTTGCGTAAAATATTATAGTAAATAGAAAAAAAAAAAATTCATAAGGATAAAGTAGCGTATTGTTTAGAACATGATAAAAATATGCGCAACCCTTTTTTCAATATTCCACTTTTAAACACAATTTTTTCGCTTTAAAAACTTTTATAATTGCAAGTTAAAATTTAAAAATGACGTATATTACCTTATTCTCAAATATTTTTTGGCATAAATAAATATTTGCCTCAAATAAATAAAAAATAAATATAATACGTGGAAGGTTCTGCTTAAATATTGTCAAAATATACAATGTAAATTTCAATATATAATTTTTAGGTGTTTTCAAAACCAAAAGTAAGATTTTATGAGTAATTATTTACAAGTAATTTTCAAGTAGATTATTTTATCATCATTTTAGTCTCTACTTTCCATTATAAAAAAAACAATTATTTAGAAACGAAAGGTATGAACGAAATTACACTAGTGGGAACTGGACGAAAATCTAATTTTCTTCCCAAAAAGATATTATCTCACTTTTTTCTGTCTTTAATACACATTATGGCAATTATATGTTATGTATATTTATTTACAGATCAAATACATTAAGTAATTTGTTACAGAATGATATTGAAAGGAAAAATTAATTATTACGCATTTTTTTTTTTTTTTTTCTTTTTTACATTCATAAATTTAAAAAGATAAAATTAATTTTATTAATAATAAATGTAAAATTCTAAATTAAGTTACAGTAAAATCATTTAAATTATTTACATTATTATATAGCACTTATAAATTTTGTTTGAGTGGTATAGATATACAGGTATATTGTTTTGTACATCTATACAAAAAAGTACACTTTGCATCAAAAATATTTACTGAATTCTTAACTTCATGTTATGGAAATGTAAATACACTAGCTAGTAGAAACAAATCTCAACTTTTGCATAAACGCGGGACGTTCTATGGATCACGCTATTTCTATTAGGGTATTTCTACTTTTTTTTTTTTTTTTTTTTTTTTCGATTATATAATTTTTAGAACCGGCAATAGTTTGATAATAATTTAAGTTATAAACAAAATAAAGAACTTACATTTATTATAAAATAATAATAATAATAATAATAATAATAATAATAATAATAATAACGCATATATTTGAGAGAAAAAAAAACTCGTTGTATTTGTTTTAATATGCTTTTTGAAATCTCCTTGGATTTTTATCTACTTCAAAGAATTAAATATATACATATATGAGCTTAATATATATATATATATATATATATGTGTGTGTGTGTGTGTGTGTGTGTGTGTGTGTGTGTGCGTATAGCAATTCCAAAGTTTCAACTGTTTAAATTTCTAAGTTTTAGTGGGGTTTTTTTTTGTTTGTTTGGTTTTCTTTTGTTTGTAAATGTAATTGAGATTCAAATATAAAAGGACTAATTGAATTTTTTCGATACTTTCAATTTCGGAACTATCATCAGACAAGAACCAACATTGACGCCGATGGGTAAGGCATTCTCGCAGGCAATTGGCAAACGTACACAAAATTTTGCAGTCGAGTACAACGGGGGTAGACGGAGGCTTTTAAGCAATTTCAATGGATTTGATTTTTATTTTTTATTATAAAGTTGTATAAAATTGAGTGACTCTGTTTTTAATTCCTTTAAACATAGTTACCAGCGAAACGAGCAAAGCTTGATTTTTCATAATATATATAATATATATATATATATATATATATATATATATATATATATATATATATATATATATACTAGCAGGCTTTGCCCGCTTCGCTGGTCACTATATTTAAAGGAACCTCTTTTTTATTTTGCTTTATGGGAAAAAAAAACTGAAATCGATTAAAAGCTCGCTTTGTGTTCCCGCTGCCGAAGGCAGCGACTTGTTCGTCTTCGCAACCTCCTGTGCCTGGCACTACTGCCTGCGACAATGGCTAACCCGTCCCCCAATGGCTTACCCGTTCATAAACGATGCAGGCGACGCCCACTTCGCTGGTCCCTATTTTTAAATGAATCACTATAATTACTGAATTCTCAGAATTGCATTAATTTTTATCACGTGTAAAAAAAAAAAGATAAACAAAATCTGATTAGGAAAAATGTCGCACCGGGTTCTCACTGCCTTCGGAAAAAATTCCCAAAATGTTCTAACTCTTATTTCTATTTTTCCCCCTACGCCCCAACCCCACCCGTCTATGCTAATAATTTTACAAATTCGAAAATATCTGCAATCGATTTGTAAGTATCAAAAACCTCTATGCACCAGTTTTGAACGATCTATCTCTATTTTTATTTTTTTGCCCCTTCACTCCCTCCCCCCTTCCCGCCCCTCCCAATAATTTTAAAAATTCAAAAATATCCTCAATCGATTTGTAGGTATCGAAAACCTCTATGTACCAATTTTGAATGATCTAGCTCTATTTTATTTTTTTTTTGCCCCTCCGCTCTCCCCCCTTCCCGGCCCTTCTAATAACTTTACACTTTCGAAAATATCCCCATTCGACTTGCAGGCCTCTAAAACATATCTGTACCAATTTTGAATGGCCTAAATGTATTTCTATTTGTTTTGGCGCATAGCCCCCCCCCCTTACCGCCCCTCCTAATAATTTTACAAATTCGAAAATATCCCCAATCGATTTGTAAGTATCGAAAACCTCTATATACCAATTTTGAACGATCTAATTTCATTTTTATTTTTTTGCCCTCCCCCCTCTCCCCTCCCCCTCTCCCCTCCACCTTTTCGCCCCTCCTAATAACTTTACACTTTCGAAAATATCCCCATTCGACTTGCAGGCCTCTAAAACCTGCCTGTACCAATTTTGAACGGCCTAACTGTATTTCTATTTGTTTTTGCCCATAGCCCCCCCCCCTTACCGCCCCTCCTAATAATTTTACAAATTCGAAAATATCCGCAATTGATTTGTAAGTATCGAAAACCTCTATAAACCAATTTTGAATGATCTAACTCCATTTTTATTTTTTTGCCTCCCCCTCCCCTCCCCCCTTCTCGCCCCTCCTAATAGCTTTACACGATCGAAAATATCCCCATTCGACTTGCAGGACTTTAAAACCTATCTGTACGAATTTTGAACGGCCTAACTGTATTTCTATTTGTTTTTGCTCCATAGCCCCCCCCCCCTTGCTGCCCCACCTGGGGGCTGAATTTCTAAAATTCCAGAAATTGGTTTTTAGATAGTTGCATTAGCTATATTTTAGAGCAAAAATTTCACGTATATCTATTTTTTTTGTTTGAGATATATAGGATTATGCGAAATCACGTTTTACGCATGTGAAATCACGTTTTGCCCCCCCCCGCCCCCCTTGGGGACCGAATTTCAAAAATTCCAGAAACCGATTTTTAGACATTTGTATTAGCTATATTTTAAAGCAAAAATTTTACGGATATCTGTTTTTTTGTTTGAGATATGAAGGATTTTGTGAAATTACGTTTTCCCCCCCTCCCCCCCTTGGGGGGGGCGAATTTTTTAAAATCGTGTGCGGCGTTGTATTTCTCGGGTCGTAAACATTAACCATGCCGAATTTTGTCCCGTTCGGTGAAACGGCCTAGGTTTCTATAGCGGACAGACACACAGACACACACACAGACAGACAGACTCTGCTCTTTTACATATATAGATATATATATAAGATGCAAGGATTCCACTTCACTTTCTAAACATTTAGAAGTTATCAAGCTTTAAACAAATTTGAATTATTGAACTATATAAAAAATCTTTACAATAATACATATATTGAATTCAATAAATTAAATAATTAAAAGTGAAATGTGTAAAACCTTGTTAAACTCTTCTACTGATAGTCAAATATTTTAGATTGGGGATTAATGGGTCCGACACCTTTTGTTCATCAATTTCAACTAATATATATTCTAAACAAGCGATTTAAATGAAAATTCTACAACAAAATTCTAAAACATAGATTTTTTTTTTTTTTTTTTTTTTTTTTTTTAACTAATTCAATAAATTTTACATGTGTAACCGCGATACAACAAGACAATGTAATTGTTTCATACAAAGAAAAAATAAATAAATAATTGTATTTAATACGTGCATATTTTTTAATAATAATCATATATAATCAATACAGTGTAAATATATCAGATTTACTTCCTCTTACCCATAAGGTAGAGAAAGTGTTTTTGGGTTAAATATTTGAAATCGAATTTTTGTTATATTTACACGCTGTCACGTCCCCTGAATACGAAAATCATGTTTTTAGTGGTTGGTCTGTGTGTGTGCATCTCTGTGTGTGTCTGTCTGTCTGGGTGTCTGTGAGTGTGTCTGTCTGCATATCTCAAGAACAAGTAGTAGCAGAATTTCCAAACTCAGGGTTCTAAATGTGTATCATATAGGAGTGTTACACGAAACTTTTCGCTGAGAACAAGCAAACAGTTCGTGTACAGGGACACCCAAGATAATTCAACTGCATTACATCTATTGGGGAAATTGCAGGTAAGTAAAGTTTAATATCTATAGACTGCACTAAACTAAATGAAATGAATATAAATTTTTTATATGCGTAAAAACATGTTTCATGTTGAATATGGAAATCTGTCATTGTTCGGGGGGCTACATAAAAGAAGTAGATTGTAGTGCGACAATGCTTGAAAATTGATGAAAGTGTATTTAAGTTTGCGCCGTGTGTTATTAATATAGGATTATATTTAAGTGCACCATGTGGTGTTTACATAATCCCCAGAAGATACACAGGACTGCCAATATTTAAGCCATAACAACTTCTTATTGTTAGTGTAAATGCTTTACTATAATATTTTACCGTGTCTAGTAAAGATGCTCAGGATTTGAAATTAATTCTCAATAGCCATATGGTGAATAGTGTAGTTTTTAAATTACATATTCTTCGCTTGTTTTTTTTGTATATTTACATGTTTTGAGGCTTACTGAATACCGAAGTCAACGTTTGATCTTTGTCTGTGTCTGTGTCTTTTAAAGTAAATTATTCAGAAATGTATTAATTTTGTTCGCACTTAAAGTAAATTAAAAACAAATGTTGTATTTTGATGTTAATACGCTTGTTAAGTGGAAAATTTGTTCAAGATTGATAAGTTTCAAGATTGATTTGTTCAAGATTGATAATATCAAATGAACTTTTGAAGTTAATAACAGATTTGAATTCTATATAAATGTAGGTACAATAATGAAACGGGGGATAAATGGAACGGTAGCGCCCCTCACATTAAATTATTTGTCATATAAAGCTGTTCGGAAGCCTAACATGAATCGTTATAACATAAATTTAAATAACAGTACTCGTTATCTTACTCTTTAATCTACAATCTGTATTTATAGTATTAAATTTCAGGTTAAGAGAAAGTCGTGTAAGTGACACACCAGATTTTTTTATGTGTAAATAGGTTAGTATTATTAATAAAACTATTCAAATAAATGAAGCCACTACTTCAAAATGTATAAGGTTTCTATTTCGTGTCCCTTTAAAAAGCAGATATGCCCTTATAAAAAACACAGTGAACTGAATATAATTACAATATTCTCCTTTTTTCTTGCATTGTATAAATGTATGTGCTCGGAAAGAAAAAAAAAAAAAAATAGCAAATATAAAATCTGTAGATCTCAAAAAACAGGAAGAAAAAAAAATCTGCCTGAATTCAAAAAGGAAAAGTTTTAAGCAATGAAAAGAAGAAGAAGTAGAAGATCATGAAGAAAGGAACAACAAAATGATAAATATTTTTTAAACTCACATTCGTACATTTTTTATTAGATATATTTATTCATCTTGGCAAATATAAGCCCCTCTAGATGTTAAACATAAATATTAAGTAGTATAATCATCTGCAGACTAGAGCCTTTGAAACAAAATTTAATTCCACACATATTATTGTAAAAACAAATTTTGCAGAAGATTTAACATGCAATAAAACCTATCTAATAACTGAAATGTGTTTGAAAAAATAAATGCCGTACGTTTTAATAATAATTTTAAATTAGGAAGAAGGCAATCTATGCTAAGAAAAATTGTCTGTAAATTTGACAGTATTAAAAACAAAATTGCGATATCATCCCGTTTCACATAACATGAAAGGGAAAATGACTTCAAAATTTTTGTCTGTGTGAGTGTGTGTCGTCGTGTATGTATGTCTGTAACGCTATTTTTGTCCAGGGATCACGTGATAACGGCAGGTCGGCATTACACAGTGCTCGGCAGGAATTTAGATCTTTATCCAACTTATATCAACTTTTTCTAAATTCCCTCCGTTCCCCTCTAAGAAGGGGGGCGGGGGTCAAAAACACGTTTGTATGCACATTTCGGCTCCAAATTACTTCACTGTAAAGAAATTACGCATGGGGAGACTAGATATGAGTGCAAATAAAACATTAGCTGTAATTTAGGAATTTTATAAAGTAGGAGGGGCGTATTTTTGGGGGGGAAATTTAGCAAATTCCGGATTTTTGAGTAGAACTCTACCAAAAATGGAACAATGATGTACAAGCTATGCGACTACCTTAGGTTATTACCAAAAACACATTTTTATTTTTTTGTGATTTGCGGTATTTTATTTATTTTTTATTTTAATTTTCTTTTGTGAGGGTTACGGAGGGGCAAAATTGAGACACCCCTTTAAGCGCTAAATTTATCCTGGTAAATTTATTAGAGCTGCGGTCCCGAATTTTGGTGCTTGGATTGTTTATATGTATCCGACACCTAAAGTAACGGGGTTTATTGAAATTACAACAATTCCCCCTTGGGCTAGGGAGGCAGAACCAGAAGGCAAAAAAACCTCTGAAAGCACAATTTTTTTAACAAAATTATTTATTTAACAACACAGTATTAACTCTACTTTTTACTTTCTTCTATGTGTAATATAGAGAAAGTATTGGATTCGCGAAAATTTTCGACCTCCGTTTTTGACAGATCTACACGTTTTGGCATGTCCTGAACACGAATTGATAGTTTTTGAAAAATGTCTGTCTGTCTGTCTGTCTGTCTGTCTGTGTGTCTGTGTGTCTGTCTGTGGTTTCGTTTTTTCACCATATCTCACGAACAAATGAATGAAATTCAACCAAACTTGGTATATAGTTGGACCCTGGTGGGGCATTGCGCTGATTAGATTTGGGGATCAATAGCCCAGCAGGTGGCGCTGTGATCGCATTTTATGTAATTTTTTAACATGGCAGTATAGGGCAAATTTTCGTATTTTTCACCGTATCTCACGAACCAATGCATGAAATTCAACCAAACTTGGTATAGAGTTGGAACCTGACAGGGCATGGTGCTGATTAGATTTGGGGATCAATCGTCCAGCAGGTGGCGCTGTAATCGCAAAATTTCGTATTTTTCACCGTATCTCACGAAACGATGAATGAAATTGAACCAAACTTGGTGTATAGTTGGATCCTGACATGGAAAGGGTCTGATTAGATTTTGGGATCAATCGCCCAGCAGATGGCGCTGTGATCGCATTTTATGTAAACTTTTAACATGGCAGTGTAGGACAAAATTTCGTATAAATGTACATAATGAGCGTTATTTTAAACTTGTGATTGTAAAATTAATATGAATTATTGATAATAGTAGTAGTTAACTACGAAAAAAAATTGTGCATGTGGGGGCACCGGTTCCCCCCGGGGGGGGCAAATTTTCAAGATGGGTATCTTTCGAAAGATCTCGTCAATACCTTTAAAACGAATGGTTGAACTATAAATGTGTGACAATTTGAAACAAAATTATTGATTTTTTTACTTTTAACGAAAAAAAAACTTAGAAAAAAAATCGTAATTTTTTTTTTTTTTTTCTAACGAAATTTAACCAAACTTGGTATTTAGTTGGTCCCCGACATAAAGTGGTGCTGATTACATTTGGGGATCAATAGCTCAACAGGTGGCGCTGTGATCGCATTTTTTCTAAATTTTTAACATGGCAGTATAGGACAAAATTTCGTATAAATGTACATAATGAGCGTTATTTTAAACTTGTGATTGTAAAATTAATATGAATTATTGATAATAGTAGTAGTTAACTACAAAAAAAATTTTGTGCATGTGGGGGCACCGGTTCCCCCCCTGGGGGGAAAGTACCCCCCGGGGGGGGTAAATTTTCAAGATAGGTATCTTTCGAAAGATCTCGTCAATACCTTTAAAACGAATGGTTGAACTATAAATCTGGGATAATTTAAAACAAAGTTGTCGATTTTTTTTACTTTTAACAACAACAAAAAAAAAAAAAAAAATCGTTTTTTTTTTTTTTTTTTTTTTTTTAATATTTTGTTACTGGTTGAATATGTATTACTTTTAACAAAAAAAAAAAAAAAAAAAAAAAAAAAAACTTAGAAAAAAATCGTATTTTTTTTTTTTTTTTTTTTTTTTTTTTTTTTAAAATATTGTTACTGATTGAATATGTATATAGGAAAATATAGAAGAAAGTCTTGTGGTGGCCACAACATACTAGTTTATATAGGAATTTTTGCTAGTGTTCGGTTAATTTTGTTACCGACTGTAAGTCCGACAACTGAAATAAGTAAGAAAAAAAGAGAATTCTAATAAAAAGACTCCTAAAGCAAAATACATTGAAAATAACCAATTATATTTCGTTTAAGTATGCTTTAGTAATAATATATATATTTCACGTTCAAATTTTTAGGAATTAACTCAATGAAATTTTTTTAATCAAATCAAGTTAGAAACTAATTTTTTAATAAATTATAGTAAAGCAAAGGTATGATAAAACCCTGTCCAAAAAAAGAAAAGAAAAAAAGAAAAGAAAAAGAAAAAAACTTCATGCAATAAGCACACAATTTCCAATAAAAATAAATTATAAGCAAAGCAATGTAAATATATCTATATATGTGTGTGTTTAAATAATTTTGTATTATTAATGAAAACTTGAAATGAATTGTGTCTGTTCATCGCAATGTATAAGATTTCTATTTCATATCCCTTTAAAAAACAGTCCTACGCTTATGAAAATAATAAAAAAGGCATAAAAAGGCAAAGCAAATACAAAATATGTAGAACGAATAGATACGCCAAAATTTCATAGTTAAAAGTTTCCCTAATTACAATATTCTCCTTTTTCTCTCCACTGTATAACTGTATGTGTTTAGAAAGTAATAATAATTAATAATTAATTAAAATGGCAAATATAAAATCGCAAATATAAAATCTGTAGAGCTCAAAAACCGGGAAGAAAAAAAAAAAATCCATCTGAATTCAAAATAGAACGGTTTTAACCACAACGAAAAAAGCAAAAAAAAAGAAAAAGAAAAAGAAATAAAAAGAAAAGAAGAAGAAGAAGAAGGTGATGATGATAAAGAAGAAGGAGCAATAAAATGATAAATATTTTTTTTAACTCACATTCATAAAGTTTTTATCAGATATATTTATTCATCTTAGTAAATATCCCCCTATAGATGTTAGACACAAATTTTATGGCAAACGTTCATTTTCAGACTAATGACATTAAAATATTTCATAGCACAAATATTATTGAATAAAAAAATTTTGCGATAATCTTTACATGAATAAGACCTATCTAATAACTGAAATTATTTGAAAAACAAATTCTGCACTACAACCAATCTTAGCCTTCAACCTGCTGGTTTAGAGGTGTGTGGCAGCCAGAAAAACCACTTCTGCGGAAGGCTGATAAAAGGAAAAGGCGTAACTGGGATAGAGAACACAAGGATTGGACTCGTGATCAGTAAAGAAAGGTAAATTAACGAAAGCTGAACTTGTAGTTTTACTGCGAATCGACATTCTAAATATTTGGTTCTAAGAGGCGTTAAATTGTACGACGTGCAGTGGGTAAATTGAAGTTATCCGGTTGTATCCAGCCTATTATCAAGCATGGAGAATATTCTATCATGGTTTGGGGAAGTTTTGGTTGTGGTTCAGTTGGTGATCTTGAAAAAATAAAGTCGAGATCATGTATACCATGTATCACAATTAAAAGCAAAAACGTTTTATTTATGAGACAAAAAACTTTTAAGTTAAAATACATTTAAAAAACAAAAATTACATATAAAAACAATTAAAATCAGATGTTTCGAAACCCGTCCGATCATATTCCTGACTTCGATAATATAAAAATTCTAAATTCTGGTTTTCATAATTATAAATCGCGTATTTTCCTTGAGAGCTGGCACACTGCCAAGCATCTCCACACTATCAATGAAGCATGCGCACTGGCTCCTCAATATTCAGTACTCCTTTAAATTCCTTAAGTGTTCATGTGATGTTTGCATATTGTGTTGTAATTACTGATGAGGAAACCCGGATGGGTTTCGAAACGTCTGATTTTAATTGTTTTTATATGTATTTTTTTTTTTTTTTTTTTATGTATTTTAACTTAAAATTTTTTTGTCTCATAAATAAAACGTTTTTGCTTTTAATATATATAATTGAGACGGTTTGATGTTTGTGTACGTTAAACATGTATCACAAGTCCGTTATCTCAATATCCTTGCGTGGCATGCTATTAACGCTGGAGCTCGCCTTATTGCTAAGGGATTTATTCTAAAGCAGGATAACGACCCTAAGATTACTTCAAGTCTGTGCTGAAAGTACGTTTAATCCAAACAACATCAACAAGTGCTACAAAATATGCCCCCCCCCCCAGAGTCCAAGTTGCAACCAAATGAACTAACTGCTTTAGGTTCATTTGGACAGGTGCATCAAATATTATAAGCTGAAATCATTTGTGGAAGGTTATTCAATGCAATTAGAATAACATTGGAACCGAAAATTTTGATAAACTGAGTGATAGAATGCCCCTAGTTTATGCGGCTGTGATAGCTTCTAAAGATGGTTGCATTGATGAATGGAAATTACAAGCCAAAATTCTATTGTGTGTGTGCTAAATTAGCCAAAGAAATATTTTCTTTGCTTGAATAAAAAATTCCAGTCATGTGAAATATTATTAGTTTGTGTATTTCATGGATAAACTGAAAAAATAATGGGAGTGTTGAAATTAATGAGTGGCAGTGTATACACATCCGAAAAAAAAGTAATTTAAATTTCATTTTGCTACAGTTACATAAAATTGCCTTTATTATAGTTATTCAAAAATAAAGCATTTAAATTTGCCTTTTCCTTTTTTGTTTTTTAGTACATCATAATAACAATATGCAAAGGTTTAAAAAATCCATTTTTTTTTTAAATTTATTAATGAAATTAGTTTTCCTATGTGCATACTTTAAAGTAATCTAAATGAAAATATATATATATATACATATCACATCCTTCAAATTCCAAAATTTGAAATATATTATTCTAATATTCTAACTCTAAGTACTCTTCTGAAACTTTAAGGCATTGGTATATGACTAAGACGTATGACGTGCATTTACTTTCTTATGAATTTTTCTAAAATAAATTTACTGCCTATATTATATATTCAAATATGAACTGAATATATTTTATAAAATTATAAAATATTGAATACCTAAGAAAACATATAACAACATATAAAGGAAATTCTGTAAATTTATAATAAAAATATTTTGCTTTTAAAATAAAATTAGAAATCATTTAATACTTTTTTAAAATTGTCATTTTATATTTTACTTTTAATGAATAGTTACAGATTGATTTATAAATTTCAAAATCACTCTCTATATAAAAAATTAATTAAAAGAGATATTCAATGTGAAAAAAATACGTATATGATGTACCACAAAATAATGATAATAATAATAAAAACAATGTCAATTTATTCCATAAAAATATCGACATACGTTTAGTTACAAGTAGAAGTTTACCTTATTTTAAATAATAGCTCCAGATGCAATGTTTTAAGATATACTATGATGCACATATTAATATTTTCATTTCAAATGACTTTTAATCAAGAATAAAAAAATGATGCAGTCTGCATTTACTATTAAGACTTTCCAACTGTACGTACTTGTTGTATAGTGAAACTTTCAATATTCATTGCCTACATTATCACACATTAGACAGAGAGAAGGACTGAAAAGTATACATATTGACTAATTGAATTAAAAGCCACTCTTAGATATTGTTGGAAAGTGGTACAAAAGCTGGACGCAAAAGAAAATCCAGTCTTTAGATCACAATTGCAGCCCTTAATGCATCTGAATATATTAGTGTAGCCCTGTAAATCTGAGGGTTAATCATATCACATTCTACACAAAAAATTATTATAGAATATTAACAATTAATATTATATATATATATATATATATATATATATATATATATATATATATTAATGTATTTTACAGTAGAAAATTATTCAAATGTAAATTTTAAAAACGTCTGTTCTAAAACACAATGCATTGGCCTTTTTTCTTTCTTTTTCTTTCTTTCTTTTTTTTTTTTTTTGGTTGTCCATGTACACAAACTAGTTGTACAGAAGTTATTAAAACAGCATTATTAAAACAGCGAACATTCCATAGTGAACTCCATTAATATATATCATTTTTTAAAAAGTCTGAAAATATTTACGGATACTGGAAGCGAGAGACATACAGATAAATCTCGACAATCCTACATACAGATAAACCAATTAAAATCATATTCACTTTTACAAATTGTTAGAAAGTGTAAAAACTCTTATTATAAACGAAAATGCATTTCCAGTAAATTTTTATTAATGGAACTGCTCTTAATGTAACTGAATATTTTTATGCGCCGCTGTAAGAATAATATTAATCATACTATATTCTATAGAAAATGCATATGAATTCTTTTGTGCATACAAATAACAGACTTCAAATTCATTGGGCAAAGTAAAGTTATGCAAATTTGATTTGTAGAAATACCTCACACAGAACGCTATGCTTTTTTAAACTTTCAAGTGTCCCTGTACACAAATCAGTGGTTGTATTTACTCCATTTTACATAGAAAACACCCGATAGTGTCCTTTAATAATATATTTCAATTTCATTAAGATGTATATGCAATAAAGGTTGTAAAATATGGTTTATAAGAATACCTCTCATATAACACAATGATTTGGAATAATTTCGGGTGTCCCTGTACACAAACCAGTAGAGCTATTCAGGCCATTTTCAATAGGGAACATCTGATAGTGAAATTGAATAATATATATCAGTTTCAAGATATTCCATAGATACTAATGGCAGCTAGAGCGTGGACAGATAGACAGATCGACAGACAAACAGGTAGACAGATACACAAATTGAAATCATATTCACACTTAAAAATAGTTTGAATGTGTTAAACACGCTTAATATAAACGAAAGTGCAATTCCAGCAATTTTTTATTAATAGATCTTAATGTAAGGGGATATTTTTGTGTGGCCCTGTAAATATAATATTAATCATTATATATACTATAGAAAGCATTCTTTTGTGTATAAGAATACCATATTTCAACTTCATTAACCTTTGTGCAAAGTAAAGTTGTTGAAATTTGGTTTACAGAAATGCCTCTCATAGAACGCAGTGCTTAGGGATACTTTCGAGTATCCCTGCACTCAAACCAGTAGTTGTATTTATTCCATTTTATATATGAAACATTTGATAGTGAACTTGAATAACATATTCCAATTTCATTAGTCTTTGTGTACAGTAAAGGTATTAAAATATGGTTTATAAAAGTACCTCTCGTAGAACACGATGGTTTGAAATACTTTCGGGTGTCACTGTACACAAACCAGTGGTGATATTTACTTCGTTTTATACATGAAACATCCGATTGTAAACTTGAAAAATCTATATTAGTTTAAAAAAAAAATTCATAAATATTTACAGGAGTTAGTGTGCGAACAAACAGAGAGACGGACAGACAGATAGACAGACAAACCGAAGTCACTAACACTTTTCAACCCCCTTGGAAAGTGTTAAAAAGAAATAATAACACTGGTCTACAGTAGTTCGGTAACAACGGTCAAATTATTATTTTTATTATTAATTCCAATTTTTATTTAAATGTCTGGAAGTAAAAATGTCCCACCACGTCACATTTTTCTGTTAGATTATCAGAAAATGGCAATTTTCACGATTTTTTGTTTTTTTCACAGTAACACAGGTTGTAACTCTTTCTGCTGGCAACCCAGAGTCCTGGTAGCTCAGAGTCCTGGCAACCATGTTTGTTCCATTTTTTTTGTTAAAGTGTCAGAAAATGGCAAATTTCACTATTTTTTTTATGATTTTTACAATACAGTCGACAGCAAAAGTATCCAAGCGCTAGCCAACAATTCCGAAAAAAAAAAAAAAAAATACTATTTTGTTAAATAAATCCTTGTCGAATCATGTCCTTAGACTGAATAAGAACATGACTCGACAAGGATTTATTTAACAAAGCAGTATTAAGTGTACATTTTTTAGACAGGGATTATTGCTAGTGCTTAGATACTTTTACTTCCGACTGTATCACACATGGTAACCTTTCGTGCTATCAACCCTGCCTCCTGGCCATCCTCTCTGCTGGCAATCCCTGCTTGGCAACCCTGTATTAGTACCTTATCTTTTTTTTTTTTTTTTTGGTATTCTAGTTAACAGATATTCTTTGTTAAGTATGATTGTGCTGTTCTATAGTTAAAGTTTCAAGTTCAAAATGGCAAGTTTTCAGTGTAAAACTCGTAAAACCGTACCCGATAAATTTTGCTGTATTTGTGAAATATTCATAATAAAATCACAAGGTGGACATTTAACACAAGACGTAAAAAAGCCTATTTTGTGTAGTTTAGTTTTAAAATAACAAATAATAACAATTCAATCATTTAGTGCATTTTCCATGTTTTTATGCTCTATTTAGTCTACAATATGTATATTATCTCCATATTAACTGTATTCCATGCTAAATTAATAATACTGATAGTAATAATACATGTCTTCTAAAGACTTTTGTACATTGCTTCCAGTACAGATTAAATAATCATAACAAAAAAAAAAAAAAAAAAAAAAAAAAACTGTACGTGTTACAGATTTTTCACTAATATATTTTAATTCTGCACTACAGAATTAGTTGAAAATGGTCAACTTCATTTCTGTTACACCCAAAAATATTTTTTTTTTCGACTAGTGTAATAATTGCGTATTAAAAAGGTTTAAATCTGAGTAATGCATATATTTTTTAACAATTCATTTGCGTTAGCTACAAGATTTTATAAATAAAGGAATTATAAATCATGCGCGAAATTTACAATAGATTTTATTACTTTTGTATATATATATATATTTTAACAATGTGCATAATTAATAATTATTTATTTTTACTTTCTCTTAACCTTACGGTAGAGAAAGTATTGTTTAAGGGTGAAATTTTCGAACGCGAATTTTCGTTATATTTACATGTTCTGAGATTCCCTGAATACGAAAATCATGTTTTAAGCGAATGGTCTGTGTGTCTGTCTGTGTGTGTGTCTGTTGCGTATTATCAGTATATCGCAAGAATAAACAGTAGCAGAAATTCTAAACTCGAAATTCTAAATGTGTATCATATAGAGATGCGACACTAAGCTTTTCGTTGAGATGAATCAGATGGTTCGTGTACATGGATACTCAAAAGTATTTAAATACATTACGTCTATGGGGGAAATTGCAGGTAAGTAGTGTTTAACATCTATAGACTGCGCTAAGCCAAATGAAATGAATTTATATTTTTTGTAATAGAGATAGTCAACAGGGAAAAAAAAAATGTGCATGTAGGAGCCTCGCCTCCCCCCTGGGGGGGAAGTCCCCTCTCGAGGTGAGTAAATTTTTATGATAGGTTCTTTCAAAAGAGCTCGCCAATACATTTAAAACGAATGGTTGAACCATCGATCTGCGATAATTTAAAATAAAGTTATCAATTTTTTTCATTAAAAAAAAAAAAAAAAAAAAAAAAAATATTTTTTTATTTTAATGTAATAATGAGAATAAATTAGACTTTTATTTTAATTTTGAGTGTTATTTTACTTCTCTAATATGGAAATCGTGTGCATTATAATGGAAGATATTTTTTTTTAAATAATAATTTTAATGAATTATTTTTACTGGTTGAATTTGTGTAGGAAAATGTAGAAGAATGCCGTGTGGTGGCCACAACACACTAGTTATTTTTTGTTAGTGGATGTGCTTTACTAATAATATTTTACCTTTTCCAGGAAAGCTGTTAGGGAATTGAAATAAATTCCTCATAGAGATATGGTAAATAATATATGTTTATTTATCGCTTGTTTTTTGTATATTTACACGTTTTGAGGCTTCCTGATTACCGTAATCAAGTTTTCTTTTAACGTTTGATCTTTGTCTGTGTCTCTTAGAGTAACTTAAAAACGAATAATTTTAGGAGATCCAAATGTTGTATTTTGAAGTTAATATAAGTTTGTTGCTGGAAAAGTTTGATCAAGATTGATAAGTTTCAATGAATGTTGCTCGTGAAAATTGTCTGTATAATTTTAAGTAAACTTTTAATTTTAGTAACATAATTAAATTCTATATAAATGTAGGTGAACTAATGAAGCAAGGGGTTGAGGGGGGCGGTAGCCCTCCTCACACAGAACTAATTACCATATAAAACTTCCGAAACTTAATTTGAATTGTTTAACATAGGTTTACATAATAGTACTCGTTATCTTACCTCTTAATCTCCAACTTGTATTTATAGTATTAAATTTAAGAGTAAGAGAAATTCGTGTGAGTGACACACCAGATTATTTTTTATATTATTTTATTGCTACATTGTTTTACGTAGCATGATCTAATGTGTTTTTTTTTTTTTTTTTTTTTTTTTTTTTTTCGATTTCATATAATACGAATTTTATTTTGAATGAATTAACTAACCGGTAGCTCACTTATATCAGTCTATTCAAATTTAGCAAGAGAAATAATACTAAATTATTAAATTTGGCGTGTAAATCTCCTGAAATCGTGCAATAGTTATTATTATTTTTTTTTTAACATTAATAGTCAAGTAATATATTAAACAATACCTTCAATTTAATGTAATAAGAGTAGTGATTTTTTATTTCAAAACCGCATTATTTTCCATATAAAAAGAAGCAAATGGTTTTACAGACAAACAAACAAAAAAAAAAAAAAAAAAAAAAAAAAAAAAAAAAGGTGAAGACAAAATTTTAAATACATCATGAAGAAACTCTGTTTAACTATAGAATACTTTCGATTTAATGTAATAAAATGCAAGAATTTATTTATTTCAAAATCCTAATTCTTTTTAACCTTAAAAAAAAAAAAAGCAAAAGGTTTCACGGACAAAAAATTAAAACTGAATGTAAAATGGGTAAATATACCATGAATGAAGTCTGTTTAACTAAAAAATACTTCTAGTTTAATGTTATAAAATGAGTAATCTTTTATTTCAAAACATATTATATTTTGAAAAAAAAATGTTCTTTATGGGTAAAATAAGAGATCTTTTTTGGATTCAATATCATTAAAAGTGTGACATTTACCAAAAAATTTCATATAGCTGTTTTATTTCCTGATCTCTTTAATTTTTAATTAAAATGAAGTGGAATAAAGTGATAATGTTAGTAAGGCATATTGTTATTAATCAATTTTTCATTCTTTGTGATTTTATTCATGTGTGATAGATTATAAATTAATATTTTTATTCTTTTGACAGAAAAAAAGTAGTAATATATATATATATATATAACTTTACAAGGCAAGTTATTTGTTTACAGTACTGACAGAAATCAACTTTCAAGGTAAAAGTTTCTAAGCACATGTGGTATTTTTCAATGAAGAAAAAATATATAAAGTACTTTTCTACGTAGTGAATCGAATAAATTATTGTACAATATAATGTATATACACTTTGCTCTCGATAAAAAATATGATACAGGATACATATTTTATTACATAAGTGAATTCTTCCTGCTAACTTAAAGAGTAGTTTGGAGTAAAATTATTCGTCCATATTTTTTATCTGAAATGTAACAAAACCAATTAAAAAGAACTTTTTTTTTGTCTTAAGCTAAATTTTTAAATAAAAGCTAAGTTGTGAATTTTGCAAAAAAAAAAAAAAAAAATTAATTATAAATAAAATACATAATTAAAGTTATTTTACAAAAAAAAAAAAAAAAAAAAGTTCTAAATGAAGTAATTTACACGTAATTTATTCCAACTTATTACTAATTAGACTAATTATTATTATTATTTTTTTAATCGGAGTTATATTTCATTAAAAAGGACATATTTACTAGTCATTATTTGAGTCATCTATTATTTTACATTTAGAAATCTTTTTTAAATATAGTTTCTTTTTAAACTGTAGATTTTATAAGTACACATAAAAGGATAAATTTCATATATGGTTTTCGATTGAAGCTCTTCAATATTTCCATTAAAAAAAAAAAAACAAAAAAAAAAAACAAGATTTTTTGTTGCTATCAGATTTTTTCGAAGTCAAATACAGTACACATATATATATATATTCACAGTAAATAGTTTTTACGATATTTTACCCCATTAACTTTAACTTTTACAAAAATTGTCTAGTTGGATCAATGGGATTTTTCTCTGCTGACTAAGGTACTCTACAAACGAAAGTTAGGTAGGAGTTGCGGATTTTAAAGGGAAGTTTCAGACTTTCCGAGAATCAGAAAATACAGTCGGTAGCAAAATAGTTAAAGCACAAGCAATAATTCCTACTTAAAAGATGGGCATCTATAGAGGATAGAACAGACCTCCGCCACTCGAATGCTGGAAGGCGGGTTCTATTGAAATTCCTTTGATGTGTGAATTGAGTTATCGTGAGCCTGGAAGAGACGTTTTCTCCTCTGAAAAACCTCCTACTGCTATGGTACTTGGGTCTCTTTTGTAAAATTCCTAAACGTGGAATAAAATGTACAGGGGTCATTCCGAAAAAAAAATGTAAATTTCACATTTTAAAACTTGAAAAATAAAAATAACATTTGCAAAAGAACTTTATATTCCAATGATAGCCAAGAATGCATATTTTATTATGGCATAAAATTTAATTTGATAAATCAAGTATTTTTAAAGATTTTCTTCGTTTTCTGTCAAAAAATGGAGAAATTTGTTCACTCTGTTACATAAATGTTTTTTGCTTTATCTGTGTTAATTAATCATTTAAATTGAGCTTTACTCCTGTAAATATATGCAAATACATTAAAATTTGTCATACACATTGTAAAAATTATCATAAATATAATTATTTGTATTTTTTCTTATATTATAGTCTACTATGTTACGAATTATGATACAACAGAAGAAAAAAGTTTATTTTTCTATTATATATTTAGTTTACACAACTCTTGTTTTTATGTTTTATAAAAGGACTTTAATTCATATTTAAAGTAAAATACATTTATTTTGCATTACTATGTATGTTTCATTTAATAATGGTAAAATAAGCATCTGTAACAGAGTGGACATTTTCTGTAACAGAGTGGACACCTTCTGTAACAGAGTAGAAATATTTTATAATACTGGTCATTCCTTCCCTTGAAAATAGGAGGGGGGGGGGAGGGAGCCTAAAAAAATTGCAAAAAATATTTAACGATTTAATAGTGTTTTACACAATTCTTGATATATGTTCTTATGCTTTCTCATTAACATCCACACTACATGGAAATTCATAATATAGTCGCACACCCTGCAATTTAAGTGTGGACTCAGGTAGCATTTCAATGATCTGATCAAATTCTATGTATGAAATATTTTAATCATCAGCTTTGAATAAATTTGCACTATTATTAGCAATTTTTCAAACTAATAACTCTTACTTCTCCATCATTCATATCTTCTTGTGTTACTACAGCATATTTGGATGTTAATTTATAATGAGTACCATCTGTGTTAAATTTTGAAAGCACATGGACTCCAGCTGTTATATCTTTTTGAAATATTTATTTTTATTTTTATCAGTTCTTCATCCAGGGACAATAGTTCATCAGTTTCTGTTGAAGCCGATAAGTAAGCATTAGATATTTTCAGCTTTCAGTTGTTGTTGGATTTGAGGCTGATTGACTTCGCTGGGGTCCTAGGAATAAATGTATTGCCCTTACATGATGGTTTTTCTAAGGAGTCCTAGCACACATTTACGTGAGTGTCAGAGAAAACCACAGAAAACTCTGCATAGTTAGGTTGATGAGCGTGGCCTAGGATCGAACTTGGCACTTTCCATCTACTTTATTATTTCAATCTGTTTATCCTTAATTAAGTATAATTTCACCTTAGTTGTATCTTTAAAGGAATTAAAAACTTAGTAGCATCCTTTATATTATTACTGCATAATATTACAATAAGCCTTCCTCTTCAGCATGCCTCTACATCATCAGCAGCTCATTTGTGGTGACCTGCTTCGAAAAAACTCCAAGTGCGCCACTTAAAATCAACTGCATGCTTATTAAATAAGTAAATTTTTTTCTTTTGCCGATATTGTTTAAAAGGGGTATCGGAAAAAATTGAACAACATTTATTTTCGTGTCTGAATCATCTTTAAAACTGGGTACAAATAGATGCTAGACCATGATTTAAGCACAGATTGCTGTTAACTTACACTGTTCTTTAAGGGTCTTCCAAAGTGATGTATCTCTTACATAATACAATTGAATTATATTTTACATAGCTTTGTTGAAAATACAAGCTTGTTGGAAATATTCTTAAAAATTAGAATATCTTTATAATGGATTTGGCGCTCTGCATTACTTTCTTTTGGCAATATCAAAGAAAAAAAAGAATTTCCAATAACACATTTAATGTATTTTTCAATTTGAAAAATAAGTATATTAATTAAGGTATTTATAGTAGATAATATTATCTGTTTCTGTCAATATGTCCATTCTGTTACATTAATGGTCCACTCTGTTACATTCTTTGTGTAACAGAGTGGACATATAACCCTAAAAGTAAGGTTAGAGACTGTAAATTTCAAGCTATAATAAAAATAAACTTTCCTGAAAAAAACTTCATGAATTACATATTGATTTTCAATAATTTATTCATTTAATTTTTTTTATGAAATAAAAATTTAAATGTAACAGAGTGGACATTTATTTAATGTATTCAAGATATTATAGGCATAAAAGCAACTTATGTTGTACTTGGAAATTTTATCCCAAATGACTGATTGCATGGGAGTAGTAAACCCTTCAGGCAATTCAGTAGTGTTGCCAGCTTTGATATAATATTAAAATATTTTTTTTTTTATTTACTGTAACAGAGTGGACATAACAGAGTTGAATAAAATTTGGGACACAGCCAAAAAAATTGTTTTTTCATACAAATAAAAGGTGAGGATTTTTCTTTTTTGTTAGTCCTTTTTAGAATTTGTATTTCTGTTCTATATCATTAAACTGATTATTATAACTCACTACAAACTTGTATATTGGTTGAATTTTATAAATTTCAGCTTGGGACAACAGGTTTTTCACTCTTCATCTATTAAAATATTTTATTGTGGCTATTATATTTCATCTAGAATTTAAAGAAAAATATCCAATGAAAGAAATATAAACAGGGAATAAAAAACAAACATAGTTGCGTTTTAATTCTTTAGCATTATTTAAATAAAAAATCATATTTTCTCGGATATGGTTTTTACCATTTTTTTCGGAATGACCCATTGCCTTGATTGTAAACATATCCACAAGTCCACGGGTCACTTTCCGTCAATGGATAATTTGCGATATTTCCCGCACTTCTTTGCCGATAGTGTGTGTGCCGTCCTTAATACTGTTTTGTTAAGCAAGTATTTGTCGAGTCACGATCTTAGTGTTGGCCTGGTGGCACGGTCGGTAGGGATCTGCTTTCTGAAACACCAGGTCTCGTGTTCGAATCCCGGTCCAGGCATAGACGTTTGTGGTGTTTCATTAAGTGTACAATTTAAATGCAGGTAGGTAGGTTGGGTTTAACGTCGCACTAGTACTGCGCTATGGGTAATTGGCGACGGTTTTGGACGCACACCTAGGGATGTTCCGGTGACATGCCATCATAATTTTGATCCTCCCCCCAAAATTAAGGAATTGTCATTTTGAATATGTAACATGGATCATCCGAGACAAAAGTCATTGTTACTGAGTAATTCTCTAAAAAGTGGCCATTTCATGTCCCAGTAGTCTTGAGTGCATATTTTTAAAAGCACAAAAACAAAAAGCGGTCCAAACTATCAATATTAATTGGTTTTGTATATTAAATGTTTCATTTGGTTATTGGAAATCAAATATAATTTTAAAATATTTTTTTAAATGCAAAATATCATTCCCTCACTGTGTCCCCATTCCCACATGTAAGTAAATAAAATGGTTTCTATGGTATTAAAGCATGTATATTTAGATTATTTGAATTGAAAATTTATTAAACATACTTTAATAAATATGTATCCATTATATTATATTTATATATTATGCAATGAAAGAAATTAGAGCACTTTTTATTGTTGTCCCTGGTAATATATATCATTCCCTCAACAAACTATAATTACACCCCTACTTACTGCATTAATGGCAGCACATACTTTATATAAGTCAAACTTAATTTGTATAGCAGCAAAGTAAAGAAGCCATTCTGTGTTTTGTTGGAAACATTTTACAATGAATAGTACATGGCTCTTAAACGTCAGATTTAAATACAGTATTTTTATTATACGTCATTCCCTCATTCATTATAAAGTTAAATAAAAGCAATCAAATTTGCTTTTTTATGTTATTATATTAATAAAAATATGTTTTAATAAATATTTGGTGTTTGAAAATATAACTAAACCTAATCATATTTTTATAAATTAGTTTCTAGAAGAAATTTGTCATTCCCTCACAATCATTCCCTCATTTTTCTAATTAATAAAAATAATTACTATTTCAAAAATTATCAGATACAGTTTGTGTACGTTAAAGATACAGTTTTATTTATATTATATTTTATTAACTGTAACATATGTGTACATGCACAAAAATTAAAAAAAAAGTTTTGGAACAACTTTATTTCAGCTAACTTTTTTTTTCTAAAAAAGCCCACTTTTCAGAGAATTACCCTATTTTAAGACTCAAAGCTGTAAATAAAATAAAAATAAAAGATTATCTTAGTCTTATGCTGTTTATAAAAAAGTTAATGATAAAAATTAGGGACCAAACTAAAAATTTATGTGTGAAAAGTGTGAATGTCTGCTACAATAATTTTGCTGTCGACTGTAAATTAATTTCAGTGTAAGTTTGCTGAAAATGGAATTGAATAAAAAATGTAAATTATTTAAGTTATAAAAGCAATACTTGGTGTTCATATGTGGTTCGTGTGGGGAATAAATGTGTTCATATGGGTTCAGCTTTATTGCTGTTTTAGGGCAGCTTTAGGCTTGATGCGTAAGTAGTAAAATAACGGCGGCGGCAATTTTGAGGAAGTTTTCTGCCATGAAAGTTATTGAAGTTAAAGCATTTAAAGATAGTATGTTCGAAGGTTTATCATGTTTGCCGCCAGCTACGTCGTATGGGAAATAAAGTTTAAATTATTGTTTTATATTTTAGTGCAGTTATCAGCCATTAACTTCTATTAAACTATCGAGCGTGCCTGCCTATCTTTTATATTTACGTGAAGAAAACAAAATATTCATATTTCATAAGTCATGTAGGAAAGTTGTCCTCCCGTCAATTGCGAGTTTGAAATAAAGATATTCTGAAGATTATTTATTGTCTTTGAAATTTATTTACACTTTCACACATAAAGAACAAATGGATAAAAGGGTGACCATCTCCACATTAGAGCTCATCCTCACAAAGTCGCTTAGACTATTCGTTTTGAGGGAGGTCTTAATGGTATCATTTTAATTTACAATCCTTTTATAAAATTTTAGTAGTTAAAATTGCTTTATTAGTATTCCATGTATCATACGTTTTACAATTTCTACTTCTTAAACAATAAATAAATAAAAAACATATGGAAATGCGCTTTAATTAAATTATATTACTGACTTTAATAATGGATTATTGTAAAGAATTTATTTAAAATAATGTTTATTCTTTTTCTTACAGGCCATTAATAAATACTCTACATACTGTCTATCTTGTTTATAACTAAATCAACTGTGATAGTCCTGAGTGTTATATTTCTTTCAGAAGAAACATATGTTTCTACCTGTCATTGCGCTTAGCACTAATTCGTAATTAATCAAAATGTTTGATATCAATATTAAGGAAACTCGATAATTCATATCGAAATCATTTGACGTCATATCTTTTAGAATCTGTGCATCAAATAGGACTGATTGGTTTTGCAAAATTTAATAAGGTACTCTTTGAATGTTGCGGGATACAATCAGTCTTTCTATGTGATTGATAGTGCTGTACTTTATTTATAAAAAGAAATAGTTGTATATATATATATATATATATATATATATATATATGTATAATTAGAAATATGTGCACGTCAGATTTTTGTTTATTTCAATTACCCGACTACCGTATGTGCTGAAAGTATTGTATTTGGTCAAACACTTTATCGAAATTATCGATATTTCATCTGATTTATATGTTTTAAGGTGTCCTGAATGCATAAAAATGTTTTTTTTTTTTTTTTTTTTTTTTTTAAATTAGTCAGTGTATGTGTGTATAGGTGTGTAAAGGAATAGGTGGATCAAGAATTTTGACACTATCTCAAAAAAAAAAAAAAAAAAAAAAAAAAAAAAGAAAGAAAGAAAGAAAGACAGAACAATGAATCAAAAACTAACCTATTAGGCAATATTCTTACAATTTTGGGAATATTACCTTCTAGTTTTTTTTTTTTTTTTTTTTTTTTTTTTTTTTTACAAAAAAATAAGGATCTTCTTTTTCAAATGGTTAATTTTCATTTAATCTCGTACATATGTGAAAAATTCAATATTTGTTTTGAGAAATTATTACCTTTTGTAGAATAATCTCAATTAAAAAAAAAGGGGACTTTATCATTTTCTCTTCATTTGCTTTATACATCTATATTCTAATGGTATAGAACTACAAATTATTTTCATAGTAAAAGTGTTTTAACACTCTACAAATCAAAAAATGAATGAGTAAAATTTCAATCTGCTAAATTGGAAGTAAAAATTGGAAGTAAATTGGAAGTAAAAAAATAAAAATTTAATAAGTAAATAAATAAAATCATTAAATAAATAAAAAATCTTGTTACAGGTAAAAAAGCTCCGTTTTCAGCTTTTGACGTTAATGCAGTTACGAAAAATTTGTTTTTCGTTTTATGTGAGCGTTTCCCATTTTAAAAACGCCGTAAACACCGGACATATCAAATATGAATTATCAAGATGATCCGATACGAATATATATATATATATATAAATCAGTTTTTTCCTGTTTAGTGTTTACAGCAAAAGAAACTATATGTACTATATTAGAAACCATAACAGTTATAAGTTGTACTTTGGTAGCCTACTGTTCTAACTAACGAAAAATAACAAGGTATATACAGTTTTAAATTTAGAGAATATACCACCAGATTCATTCTCGGAGAGCCGCATTTTAACATATTTAAGCTATGTAAATTACAATATTTTCAATCAATAATGAAAGACTAAGAGTACCTAAATTAATTAATGTAGTAATTATATGATAAAAGATCGCACTTCATTTTTTGCATGGTTGAATTTAGTTAAAAAATGAAGTAAAGGAACAAGGAGCCTATAATGAAAAAGATTCATCCTTATAGAATAACATTTAGACATACTCTAAAATCAATTTAAACTCATTTACATTGACAATACTGGAATTATACTACGTGACTATTTATTTAAAGTTTCAAGTGGAGGAAAAGCAACGTTTCCCTACTTTATGATGTCGTGTTCATCGAAGGCAACTGGAATTTAACGAAGAAAATTAATGACTAGAGAGAGCGACTATTTCTTTCATTCCTATCGATGTTGGAAATGTCAACAGCCTGAAATTATGTTCTTCTTGTGTCTGAGAAAATCTTGCTCCGTACTAGGCTTTGGAGGATGTCTGCAGTCATGAATTTTCTTTCTCCGCATTGTAAGTCGGTGGTGCCGACTTGCTTTAAGTTTCTGATTCAGTGGTACAGAATATGAATATGATTCTTTTATAAGGTGTACTTTGGGGATTTAACATTTTTATTGCAGATTGATTGACCTGATAGAATTTTATGTTTTATTCTTGAGGCATGTCATGGCATACATACAAACCTAACCCAGAAGGTTGTTAGTCCCGCCACTTTACGCCTATTTTTTCACACCAGTCTATTTTTAGAGTACTCTTTTTCTTATTAAATCGTAAATATATCTGAAGAGAAATACTCTAAAAATTAAGTAGTGTACAAAAAGGAGCGGGAACTAACAATCTTCCAGGTAAGGTTAGCAAGTATGTCAAGTTCCTCTAATACTTTAATTAGCCATTGTAATTCTTGTGTTGCGCTCGCGGCAGCAATGAATTCATTTTCAGCTGGGGGAAAAAGAACTATGCAACTTTGTTTTCGTGAAATCCAGTGGATTGGTGTTTTTCCAAATAGAAACAAATAATGAGTTGTTTATTTTCCATAGGATTTATAACCGTCCTAGTATGCGTCAGAGAAAAAGAGACTTTTCATTTGCACTTAAAAATAAATTGAACTTTTTGTTGGTTTTTAAAAATCTTACGATATTTTGTGCGGTACCTCAGTTTTGTTGTCTGGGATTTTTATTTCTACGACAAAAGATGTCAACTGCTGCAGATATACCGAGTCTAAAAGTTGTGGGTACATATAATACTGCATCTATCGATTGTCTGAGCATGTTCTTATTTCGAAGTAAATTGTATTGAAATGTTGTGTTTAAGTAACCTATTGAGGACGAATGCGTATTGGTGGACGCCATCGCCCTCATTTAACTTTACTTAATTAAATTATGAAGTAGCTACAAAGTCAGATTTATAAAATAAATAAAGAGCTTTTATTTAGAGCTTAATGAAAAGGTGAGCGTTGGACTATATTCACATTCAATACCTTTATAAACTTAAAGGGGCAGCCTTCATAAATACTCTAACCATAAATAGATACCAATCTCAACTGCTTCACTTAACGTCGTTACCTCTCACGACTTTACTAATCTTTCGTTAGTGGGAGGATTCCCTAATCCACTATACTACTCGACTAACTATCTTCTACAATAGCCGCTCGCTACTAACTCCTTTGACCACCTACTACTTCAACCCCTCTACTATGCAACACATCACCTTTCATATCAATCTCACTTTATCCAAAATATTAAGATACCGCAAATAGTAATTTAGTTTAGCATAAGAACTAACTCCATTAATCAACCGAATCCTAAAACTCTGCACATTCACGTGTTATTCGTAAAGTGCGAACTCCGTTTGTAGCGTTACGCTAACATGACTTTACCTCACAACCTGTGTTCATAGGGAAGTTAGTGAGCTTTACTTTTTGTAAATATTGTTTTCCATTAATTGATTTATACTTGTTTTTAAAATAATTACGTGGCACTCTTGCTTTGACTTTTCTATGTTAGTTCGAAAACAGTAATTGAGATTTTTCAAATTGTATATCACGTTAGATTTTTAGATTGCCCATTTAGCATTTATTTGTTCTAAGGATTCTGACATCAGAACGTCATCGATTAATAAGTATTGGTTTTATCGTTTCCTTACTTCTAAACAAACACAGGTTTGCTCCATTTCGTGTGAATAATAATTTTTTAGGGAATTCACTAAACTTTAGTTGCCAATATCTGTCAGCTGGCTGTAGGGCATATATGGTCTCTTCTAGATTCCAAATTTTATTTTCGTTGTCTGGAAAGATATAATCATCTTGTTGTTGCCTGTATACTGTTACTAATAGATCTCACTGTAAAAATGCGGTGTCAATGTCCACGTGCTGAACTACTGTTTTTCTGTAGGTTGCACTAATATAAATAATCAATTTTTAATACATTAGATTGCGCATAGCGCGCTCAAATTTTAATCCAGATGACTAAATATTATTTAAATATTTATTTTCATTCAATTTTACGAGAGAGCTGGAGAGTTTATGTATAATGTTCAAAAGTTATCAAACATCAACAGTTTATAAGAAGGTAAGATTTGTACTCACCTTCTCTCCCAGTCCAGGATTAAGAGGACTCTCCACTTACTGTGGCCGGAAACCAAAGCCCGTATATTTCTATAGAAAAATTTGCCCCTTTCTAACTCGTTAACTATTACATATTTTTATATTCTGTTTTTACATTCAGAAAATGCACAACTAGTAAAAAATTTTTCGCTTTGAAAAAATTATTTTTTTTAAATTTTAATATTTCATTTTTAAGCTAAAAAATGCGAAATTTGCCTTGATTGTTTTATAGCTCGTAAGAAATTAACAAATTATGATATCGAAAGGCTGAAAAGCGGAAAAATCTTCTAAAAAATCAGGCTTACTATTAATTCCTAAGAATAAAGTTTAATTTTAAATGCGTTTTAATAACAAAGGGGCAAAGTATGAATTTTTGCTAAAAAATTGGCATTTTTCCCTCAAACTCCGCCCTAGAAGGATTCCCACACCAGAGGAAGTAATTACTGTTGATTGATGATCCTGACACGCCCTCAGATCAGTCCTTTCAAAAGGGGTAGATTTCTTAGAAGAAACTGTATCACAAAACAGCATTTTATCTTAGGGCTATAGAAGAGAGGGACTAAAACATGGACACTAAACACACAGAAGAGAATTGTATGGATAAAACATAGGAAACACCGTTTCCTTATTTATATATATATATATATATATATATATTTTTTTTTTTTCACAATTTCTCATTCAAAATTATTTGTACTTGATAACATCTGTAGAATTTGAAATTTAATATAATAAAATAAGTTCTTTAATAAATAAATAAATAAATTGGTGATAATTTTAATAATAGAAAACTACCCGAAATAATTTAATTTGTTATTATAATCTATAATAATAATATTACAATAAAAAAGAATTACGTAATTGCACGGTTTAATGGTTTTAACGGAAATTTCGTTATTTGTTCCAATATTAAAATTTCAAAGTTAATGCTTCTCTCTTACGCGGAAGAATTTAAATATTTTATATAGATAAATCTAGAAAGAAAATTGAAACTTCATTATGAATATGTAAGCATTTTAAAATAACTGCTGCAATAGATAATTTACCATTAAATATACTATGTAATTTATTATAGAATAATTTATTTTTTAATATTGTTTTTGTATAAAAATAAATATAGATTAATAAATAAATAAAAAATAAATAAATAAATAAAAATAGTTAAAATAAAAGAGAGAGAAGAAAAGAAAAGAAAAAAATATAGCGTAATTTATGAACATATTTTATTTAACATTCTGGATTTTATTGAATATATCTTAATTTTTGTTCCCGAGAAGCACTGCTCTGAAAGCTAGTACACGGGAAGTGCCTTGTTCGAAGTAATATCTATATGAATTATCTTTATGAGCTTATAATTTAAGTATTTCAAACAGGCTAAAGTGTTTAAATCAAAAATATTTTAAAAGCTATTATTTGAGACAATATAAATATGTAAATATTCGATATTAATTTTACTTTTTCTAAATGTAGAATTATTATTTTTTTATAGTGAAAAATAATACTTATGTATATATATATATATATATATATATATATATATATATATATATATATATATATATATATATATACACCCACATTTACATATCTTTTATAAAACTGTAATTTCTTTATATATATATATGAGTGTAAGTAAATAAAAATTGCACAAATTTACTTTTTATTTTTATTAATTTATTTATTTCATCAACATCTTAAAAGCAGAAAATTTATTAATCAGTTAAAAAAACAAAATAAAATAAATAAATAAATAAAAAATGAATAAATAAAAAATAAAAATATTCAATATATAAGTGCTTATTATTTTATTTTTGATTATGTATATTTACACTTGTGTGCTATGAATCCATATTCTTATAAGATTCGAACAAGTGTTTTATTATTATTATTATTTAAATGCATTTTACTATTTTTCACCACTGTTTCATTACAATAATTTTTCAAATAATATTATAACATTATAACCATCATTTTTCTTTTCTTTTCTTGAGAATAGTAGTAACAGTAACAAAATAAAAACATACAAGTAATAAACTGAAACGTTGCGATCCCTGTTTACAGTAAAAAATAAGAAAGTAAAATCATACACCAGACATTAATTACGTAAACACTGTCCCATATTATCGGATATAATTATAATAATACTTAAAATGAATCATATTATGATTGTGAAATAATAATAAGAAAAGTAAGTTAAATCATGTATCTTTTACAAATTAAGAAACACTTTCCATTATTACTGGATATACAATTGGCCTATTTTTATGCAAGTATGGGTAATGTGTGGAGTAAACGGTAGATTTAAATAAATGTGGTGTTTACGAATTTGTTTGGTTTTCGATACATTTGGGTATGCTTTCGAAGCTAATAAAAAAACAGACAGTCGTGCGCAATTCACATGGAAAGGATGCTCCCGAAATCAGTAAATATACATGAAACGAGATTCGTGCGTAAATGCATTTGTTTCCCGAAATCTGCTTGTCTGATTTGAATGTTTTTTTTTGTTTTTTTTCCCGAAAGTTCATATTTTTGACATCATATTTATTAAACTTAAAAAAAAAAAAACCTCTCTTGCTTTCCTTTGCGAAATAAATCCTGCGAAATTATTCGTTTTTATTCGAGTAATGAGTTTCTTATAAATTCAGAAATGAAGTATAATTTAAATTTAACTATTTATGAAAATTTTTAATTTTAAATATGCTAAATATACCAATGCAGACATGCCAAGTCTCCTGCTTTTGGCAGGAGTCTCCTGCTTTTTGCTTGTTTTTCTATGCTCCTGCTTTTCCACTCATTTCTCCTGCTTTTCTGATGTAATTTTTATATATCCCTCTTAGCATAATTTATGCTTAAAGTTTGTGGGATTGGGTAAAAAAATTTGAAAGAAAATTGAAATTTATCTTGCCTTGCAATTTATCAAGTTCAATTTTGAATGTGAATTACTATACAATGCTTTGAAACTAATTTTTCCTAAGAATAAATTTTTAACTTTTATTTTTGCATTAAAAAAAAATATCTTATTATTAAAAGATTATTTTTTTTAATAAATACCATAACTATTGAAAACTTAAAGAATTCAAATTTCATTAGAATATAGATGATATTTTCATTTCTTTATTACCTTTTCTTTTACAAAGATAATTAAGATTCTTATTGTTTTATATTAGGAGCAGAATGATCAAATCTGTTTATTTTGACTTAAATTTTAAACAACTGTATGTCTGAGGGTTTCTTTTTCTTTCTTTTTTTTTTTTTTTTGATAGTTTGTTTTACTGCAAGAAACATATATTATTCCTTTAATTTTAATACCGATGCTTTGTAAATACCTCCTAAGATTTACTTAAAATTAAATTTGCATTATTTTACGCATTTTTCTTACAAAACATTCTTGTTGGAAAAAGTCTCGTGATTTCTGTTCAAAAATCTCCTGCTTTTTTGTCATGAGAAGTTGGCATCTCTGCCAATGGCAAATTCAGGAAAATCGTTACTAGTTTCTTTGCTGAAGGGATATAATAACTAAATACTTCAAATTTATTATTATTATTATTATTATTTATTTTATTTTTTTTTTACTTTACTGAATCCAATCCAGATTTAGTAGCCGGTTGCACATGCCTGTATATAGAATAGACTTAAAAAAAAAAAAAAAAAAAAATAGTTACATTATCCTAAATTAAATTGTTTAAATTCTGTTTTATTCAGAACTGGTATTTTCTAAGAAATAAACAAGAGTTTCGTTTTTTGGCTTTCTATCTTTTCCTTTTCCTTTTTACTTTCCGAACACTATAGTGAGGAAAGTATTGTAATCATGTCAAAAATCCGAATTCGAGATTTTGATTTTTCTATACGTTTTGAGGTCCCCTGAGTCCGTTTTCACTATTTTTACGATGATGTATGTATGTGTGTATGTGTGTATGTGTGTATGTCTGTGAGTGAACACGCTAGCGTCTAAACGCTTTGTTCGATTAACCTGAAAGTTGGTACGCATATTGTAAGTCACCATAGTACGAACCCTATATATTTTGGAGAATCTAGCACTTACAGTTTCTTTACAGGGACACAAAGAAAAATTCTTTATCATTATGGCCTATGGGAGCAAAATCTTAAAAGTGCGATAGCATCGAAACGCCTTATTCAATTGAGCAAAAATTTTATACACATATTATAGATCACAGATACTCAATCTGTATAGATTTTGGAGAATCTAGCACTTATAGTTTTTTTACAGGGACACAAAGAAAAATTCTTTATCATTATGCCTATGGGGCCAAATTTTTAAAAATGTGATAGCGTCTAAACGCCTCATTAATCCGAGCAAAAAAATTGTACACATGTTATAGATCACAGTTGAACTAACTGTATAGATTTTGGTGAATCTAGCACTTACAGTTTTTTTACAGGGACACAAAGAAAAATTCTTTATCATTATGGCCTATGGGACTAAATTTTTAAAAGTACGATAGCATCTAAACGCCTTATTGAATTCAGCTGAAAATTTATATGAGTATTATAAATCACTGTTGCACTAACTACAAGCATTTTGGTGAATCTAACATTTATAGGTTTTTACAGGGACACAACGAAAATTTCTTTATCATTATGATCTATGGGCTCAAAGTTCAGTAGCGTTAAAAAAAACAACGTGTAATAGATGGAGAAAAATACTCAAACACTCTATTATGGTTTTCTCTCTTTTGTTTGTTTAACAACTACTCTTTCTTTTCTTTATCTACAAAACTGTTAATTACTCAATGTTCGGAAAGTCGAGTGGAGTCACTCCAGATTTTTTTCACTATGGATAAAATTTGCTGTCCTTTGCGACGAAAGTGACGTAATATATCGTATGAAATTATCCTTTTTTTATTTGAATAATGAGGTTTTTCTTTTCTTTTTTTTAATCTCAGCAATGAAATGTAATTATTCATGAAAGTTATTAAATTTAAATATACTAAATATACTTATCACAAATTCATGAAAATCGTCGCTAGTTTCTTTGTTGAAGGGATATAATAACTAAATACCCCATATATATATATATTACTTTTTTTCTTTTACTTTGCCGAATCCGATTCTGATACAGTAAACGTTGCTAAGAAACACAACAATGTTACGACATGTCTTTATGTAGAAGAATAGACTTTGGAAAAAAAAAGGTTACAGCACCCTAAATTAAATTATTTAATTTCTGTTTTGTTCAGGACTGTATCGTATTTTCTACGAAAAAAGACAGGAGCTTTGGATTCTTTTTTCCCTTTTTTTTTTTCTTCTTTTCTCTACTAATCGTAGCTAAGAAACGCAAGATTGTTACGACATGTCTTTATATAGAAGAATAGACTTGGAAAGAAAAAAAAAAGTTACATCACCCTAAATTAAATTAATTTATAGTTTACTCAGAACTTTATTGTACTTTCTAAGAAATATACAGAAGCTTTGGTTCCTTTCTTTCTTTCTTTCTGTTTTTTTTTTTTTTTCCCTCTCTTTCTCTACTACGGATTAAATTTGCTTTCCTTTGTAACGACAGTGACAAAACAAATCCTGGAAAATTATCCATTTTTATTTGAATAATGGATTTTTTTTTTTTATTTTTTATAATTTCAGTAATAAAATGTAATTTAAATTTAATTATTTATGAAAATTTTTAAATTTAAATATACTAGCATTTTAAATAGACTTATCACAGATTCATCAAAATGATTGCTCGTTTCTTTGTTAAAGTATATAATACCTAATACTCCAAATATATTGCTTTTTTTCTTTTAATTTACAGAATCCAATCTCAATATAGTGACCGTTGTTAAGAAACGCAACATTGTTACGACGTGTCTTTATATAGAAGAATAGATTTAGAAAGAAAGAAAAAAAGTTACATCACCCTAAATTATATTAATTTATATTTTACTCAGAACTCTATTGTACTTTGTAATAAATAGACAGAAGCTTCGATTTCTTTCTTGCTGTCTTTTTTTTTTTTTTCTTCTCCACTACGGATAAAATTTGCTTTCCTTTGTGACGACAGTGACGAAACAAATCCTGAAAAATTATCTATTTTCATTTGAATAATGAATTTTTTTTTATAATTTCAGTAATAAAATGTAATTTAAATTTAATTATTTCTGAAAATTATTACATTGAAATATACTATAGTATTTTAAATAGACCTACACGGAATTCATCAAAATCATCGCTAGTTTCTTTGTTGACGTATATAATATCTAAATACTCTAAATATATTGCCTTTTTTCTTTTAATTTAAAGAATCCAATCTCAATACAGTGACCGTTGCTAAGAAACGCAACATTGTTACGACATGTCTTTATATAGAAGAATAGACTTAGAAAGAAAGAAAAAAAGTTACATCACCCTAAATTATATTAATTTATATTTTACTCAGAACTCTATTGTACTTTCTAAGAAATAGACAGAAGCTTTGGTGAATTTCTTGCTGTCATTTTTTTTTTTTTTATTTCCTCCGCTACGGATAAAATTAGCTTTCTTTTGTAACGACAGTGTCGAAACAAATCCTGGGAAATTATCCATTTTTATTTGAATAATGAATTTTTTTTTATAATTTCAGTAATAAAATGTAATTTAAATTTAATTATTTCTGAAAATTATTAAATTTAAATATACTAGTATTTTAAATAGACCTATACCAGATTCATCAAAATCATCGCTAGTTTATTTGTTGACGTATATAATATCTAAATACTCTAAATATATTGCCTTTTTTCTTTTAATTTACAGAACCCAATCTCAATACAGTGACCGTTGCTAAGAAACGCAACATTGTTACGACATGTCTTTATATAGAAGAATAGACTTAGAAAAAAAAAGTTACATCACCCTAAATTAAATTTATTTTTATTTTACTCAGAACTCTATTGTACTTTCTAAGAAATAGACAGAAGCTTTGGTGTCTTTCTTTCTGTCTTTTTTTTTTTTTTTTTCTCTCCACTATGGATAAAATTAGCTTTCTTTTGTAACGACAGTGTCGAAACAAATCCTGGGAAATTATCCATTTTTATTTGAATAATAAATTTTGTTTTATATATTCAGTAATAAAATGTAATTTAAATTTAATTATTTCTGAATATTATTAAATTTATATATACTTGTATTTTAAATAGACTTATCCCAAATTCATCAAAATCATCGCTAGTTTCTTTGTTGACGTGTATAATACCTAAATACTCCAAATATATTGCTTTTTATTCTTTTAATTTACAGAATCCAACCTCAATACAGTGACCGTTGTTAAGAAACGCAACACTGTTAAGATATGTCTTTATATAGAAGAATAGACTTAGAAAAAAAAGTGACATCATCCTAAATTAAATTGTTGTAATTCTGTTTTGCTCAGAACTCTATTCTATTTTCTACAAAATAGGCTGCAGCTTCGGTTTTTTTCTTTCAGTCTTCCCCCCCCCCTCTCCACCTTTCCCCTTCCTCTCTATACAATTTGTTTTTTATTGTGATGAGAGTGACTAATATAAACTGTGAAAGTTTTCTGTGAAAAACAGAAGTGGGTAATCGGAAACCGGAAGTGGGACCGTAAATCCGTATCTCAAAAACGGCTTTAACGATTTTCTTCAAATTTGCTATATAAACACTCCATTAGATATAATTTCGAATGATATAGTTTTCTAGTTCAGGAAAATTGATAGGCGTCTTGTATAAATAGCTCAATTTCAGGTCACGCAAGTGCGTTAATTTAAAAACGGCTGTACGATTATTTTCAAACTCGCCATTTTTTAAATATTATTTTGTATGTAATTGTTTCCTGGTCAATAATTGAGTATGCCAAGATTTGGTAAAACTTGGTATCTCAAAAACGGCTCTAACAATTTTTTTTGAAAATCAATACCCTTTTTTATGTATTATGTGGTTTTTGCAGGAAAATTAACGGCCATTCTGATTAGATAGTTCAGTTTTAAATCTCATAAATTGGTGTTTAAAAAAGTAACTATCATAATTCTTTTTTCTTATTTTATTAACTCGCTGTGTGAACTGTTTTATATGTCTTTACACATGTATCAAGTTTCTCTTACTGGAAAATTCAAAAAATGCATATATCTCCAAAAAACGTATATAATATGTAGCTAATAGCGGGTAATGAAAGTCGTGTGGTTGTTTCACACCAGATTTTTTTTTTCTCTTTCCGATTATATTGCTATACTTCTGACATCACAATTTTCACTCTTCTAAAGATTTTACTTTTTTAAAAATTATCTGTATTTTACTTTCTAAATAAAAGATAATAATAAAAGATAAATTACATATTAAAGAAATAATAATTAAAATTCTGACTTATACAGAATTTAAGTTTCGATAAAAATTACATAAAAACTCGCCATATTAACACCTTTTTAAATATCCTTTTGCATTTAATTATTGTTTTCTGGTTAATAATTGAGTATGCCAAGTTTTGGTAAAAGTTGGTATCTCAAAAACGGCTCTAACGATATTTTTTAATTAATAGATAAATCCATTTTAGATACCCTTTCTCATGTATTATGTTGTTATTACAGGAAAATTAACAGTCATTCTGATTTGATAGCTCAGTTTTAGATCTCATAAATTGGTGTTTAAAAAAAAAATAACTATCATATTTTTTTTTTTTTTTTTTTTTTTTTTTACTTAAAATTAATCAGATTATGATTGTGAAATAATAATAATAATAATAATAATAATGAAGTAAATTAAATCATGTATTTTTTATACATTAAGAAACACTTTCCATTGTTACTGGATATACAATTTGCAGATTTTTATGCAAGAATGTGTAATGTGTGGAGTAAACGGTAGATTTAAATAAATGTGGTGTTAGCGAATTTGTTTGATTTTCGATACATTTGGGTATGCTTTCGACGCTAATAAACAGCAATAATAACAAATAAACAAACAGTCGTGCGCAATTCCCATGCAAAGAATGCCCCCGAAATCAGTAAATATGCATGAAACGAGATTCGTGCGTAAATGCATTTGTTTCTCGAGAACTGCGTGTCTGATTTCAATGTTTTTTTCTTTCCCCGAAAGTTCATATTTTTGACATCATATTTAATAAACTTTATATATATAAGAAAAAAAAAATCTTACTTCTTTTTCTTTCAAAACAATTGGTGATATTAGTCTGAAACATTGGATGCCAAATTGCCTAATTTAATAGTAAATCAATTCCCACATCGAGTAAATGTAAAAACTGTCATATGATTCCATTTCTATACTTTAATCCAGTATAGAAAGTATAGCACGTAAAGAAATAGGCAAGTTTTAGTTTGCAAAAAAAAAAACCTGCGAAGTTATTCTTTATTATTCGAGTAATGAATTTCTTATAATTTCAGTAATGAAATATAATTTAAATTTAATTATTTATGAAAATTTTTAACTTTATGCTAAATATGCCAATCACAAATTCGGGAAAATCGTGGTTAGTTTCTTTGTTGAAGAATATAATAACTGAATACTTCAAATTTATTACTTTTTTCTTTTACTTTACCGAATCCCATCCAGATATAGTAGCCGGTTGCACAAGTCTAAGTCTGTATATAGATGAATAGACTTAAAAAAAAAAAAAAAGAAAAAAAAAATAGTTAGATTATCCTAAATTAAATTGTTTTAATTCTGTTTTGTTCAGAACTGGTATTTTCTAAGAAATAAACAAGAGCTTCGGTTTCTGTCTTTTCCTCCCCCTCCCCCCCCCCTTTTTTCCCCACTACGGATAAAAGTTGCTGTCCTTTGCGACGACAGTGACGTAATATACCGCATAAAATTATCTTCTTTTCATTTGAATAATGAGGTTTTTCTTTTCTTTTTTTTAAATCTCAGCAATGAAATGTAATTATTCATGAAAATTATTAAATTTAAATATACTAAATATACTTATCACAAATTCATGAAAATCGTATTAGTTCCTTTGTTGAAGAGATACAATAACTAAATACCCCAAATGTATTACTTTTTTCTTTTACTTTACCGAATCCGATTCTGACACAGTAAACGTTGCTAAGAAACGCAACAATGTTACGACATGTCTTTATATAGAAGAATAGACTTAGAAAGAAAAAAAAAAGTTACATCACCCTAAATTAAATTAATTTATATTTTACTCAGAACTCTATTGTACTTTCTAAGAAATAGACAGAGCTTCGGTTTCTTTCTTTCTTTCTGTCGTATTCTTTTTTCTCTACTACGGATAAAATTTGCTTTCCTTTGTGATGACAGTGACGAAACAAATCCTGGGAAATTATCTGTTTTTATTCGAATAATTAATTTTTTTTTATAATTTCAGTAATAAAATGCAATTTAAATTTAATTATTTATGAAAATTATTAAATTTAAATATACTAGTGTTTTAAATAGACTTATCCCAAAATCTTTCTTTTTCTTTTTTTTTTTTTTTTTTTTTTTTTTTTTTTTAATAATTGATTTTTAAAATTGTATTTAATATATATATATATATATACTATATTGCAGTAGTACTTTTGTAAAATTTGAGCATTTCAGTATGTTGGTTTGGTTAGATAATTAGCGGAAGTGTTAATGTTCTTTTCACTCGACACTGTTACAGATAACAGATATCCCTTCTGGGGGATTTAAGCTGTCAGTATTTGACAGATAATTTTTTACGGAATAGTAAACTCGCACGCGGTTTTTCATTGGTGGGATTCTGATATCTTGACCAACCCTCACATCTTGTTCTAAACCACTTTTGTAGAGGTCGGCCATCTTGAATTGAAGGGAAGAATGTAGAGAGCCGCCTTAAGAGTCCAGCGTCAGTATGAACCATCTTTCATCGGCATCTGAAAATATACTGTATGTGTGGAGAAAAAATATTAATATCTGTTAATAATGTTATTTTTAGATACATCATTAAACCAGCTCTTTTTCGATGCTACCATTTATTCTTGGTTAATATATATAATTTAGTATATCTATATAATTGTATTATAGTATTATTACGGAGCATTTAACAGAGCTCCGATTATGCCGGTTACATTGTTAGAAGTAAGATACATCTACACTCTAGCAGCGCGCGAGAGAAAGATTTTAGAAATGCTGATTAAAACAGTTTAAAGGTGAAAGTTAGGAGTGGTATATTCTTCTTTGCAACCCGTACATTAACGAAGATTGTCTCTTGAATAAAAAGTTTATTAGAATAAGAGTTCTTGAATAGCGAAATATTAAAACACAAATTATTTCAGTTTTTCTTTCACTTTTACACCACCCCTACTTGTTTTATATTTCGCTGTAATCAAGTAAGTTCAGATTTTTCCTGAGTTTTAAGAGAGTCGTACTTGGTAATGGTTTAGTCATTATATCAGCTGTCATGTTGCTGCTATCAACGTATTCCAACTTTATTATCTTGTTTTCATGAAGTTCTTTTATGAAATGATATTTGAGATCAACGTGTTTTGAGCGAGATTGGCATTTGTTGGATTCAATCAATTTGATGCATGCTTGGTTGTCTTCAAATATCACTATTGGTTTTTCTTGTTCTCTAGCAGTCCCAATAGCCAAACAGTTTCCTTAGCTGCATTGCCGGCAGAGACTTATTCTGCCTCAGCGGTAGATAATGTAATATTATTCTGCTTTTTTGAAACCCAGTATATAGGGTTCTGTCCAATAAAGAAAACCTTGCCAGTGACAGATTTTCTGTCACTGGGAACGTTTGCATAATCTGAATCTGCATATACTGTTAACACTGGTGCTGCGTTTTTATTATACGCTAACTTTAAATTTATTGTGGATTTGAGATATCTCATGACCTGTTTTACAGCTTCCCAGTCGCACTTTCTGGGGTTTTCATTATGTCTGGACAGAAAGTTGACAGCCGCACTTATATCTGGTCGACATGTTGTGGAAATGTACAATAATGCCCCTACTGCTTTTCTATAATCTGTATTGTTTGGCAAAAAATTGTCGTTATTATTATTTTTGAAATATTTTGTATCCATTGGAATATTAGTAGGTTTTGAATCTGTTAAGTTAAACTTGTCTATTAATTGTTTAATTTTATTGGTTTGATCTAATAACAATGTATTGTTATCCGGTCTAGTAATGTTTATACCTAGATAATTAACTACATTCCCTAGGTAAGTAATTTTATATTCGCGGCTGAGTTTTCCAGTAATTTCTTTTATGTCGTTTTTAGTTCCAGCGATTAATATATCATCTACGTACACTAGCACGTAGACTTTTCTACCGTTAATATTTCTTTTATATAGACATTTATCAGCTTGACTATGTGTAAAATTTAGATTAATTAATGTCTCATTTATTTTCAAGTTCCAGGCTCTGGCTGCCTGCTTGAGACCATAGATTGCCTTGTTTAATCTACAAAAATTTTTCTCATCCGCGGAATTTATAAATCCTTCTGGTTGTGACATGTAAATTGTTTCTTCTAATTCCCCATGCAAAAACGCGGTTTTTACATCTAAATGATTTAATTATAGATTATTGTATAGTGCCATGACTAAAAATGATCTGATAGTTGTGTGAGACGCCACTGGGGCAAATGTCTCATAGTAATCACCCCGTATTTTTAGCTAAATCCTTTCGCCACTAACCTCGCTTTATATATTTGAATTTCTCCCATATGATCGTATTTGGCTTTGAACGCCCATTTGGAACCTACTATATGCGCGTTGGGTGGAGGGTCTACTAATGTCCCTGTATTATTCTCTTTGAGTGAATTAATTTCATCTTTGGCTGCTTTTAGCCAATTTTCTTTTTCTACAGGGTTTTGCAATTCTAATATTTCACGAAAGGTTTTAGGTTCGACTACATTTAAGGTATCTGTTAACAAAGCGAATCTATCAAGTGGAACGACTTTGTTGGCTCTTTCTGATCTTCTGGGAATATTTTGATCTGAAATTTCCTCATTCTGTAAATTTGGTTCCTCAATGTGATCCGATTCCTGATTCTGTTCAGTTAAAACTACCGGAAAGGATGATTTACAATATATTTCGCCAGTACCGGCTTCATTTTCATTTTCATTCATTAGTAACTGATTATCGTCATTGTTTTTGGTTATTTCACGCATTTGATCTGTTTCGATAAATTTGACCGTTTTACATATTTTTACATTATCATCTATGTAAATTCTATATCCCTTACTTCTGAGGTCATATCCCACAAATGTACCCAATTTAGCCTTGCTGTCTAGTTTCCTTCAATTTATTTTATGAGTATATATGTATGCTTTACAACCAAAAGTTTTAATATTTGAAAAATCTGGTTTGTTTCCTGTCCACCTTTCATACGGTGTTACGTCGCAAGCTCTCGTGGGTAATCTGTTTTGCAGATAAGTTGCAGTCATGACAGCTTCGCCCCAGAATTTATTTGGTAATCCGCTCTGTTTTAGTAAACACCTAGTCATTTCAACTAAGGTTCTGTTTTTTCTTTCCGTGACCTCATTTTGAGGTGAACAGTGAGGTACAATAAGTTGATGTTCTATTCCCTCATTGGTGAGAAATTCTTCGAATTCTTTACTTGTATATTCCCCACCATTGTCAGGGCGGAGTATTTTTATTTTCCTTCCAAACCTATTCACAGTTAACGCATGGTATTCTTTAAACTTTTCGAATGCTTCACTTTTATATTTCAATAGATAAGTAAACGTATATCGGCTGTAATCGTCAATAAATGTTAGGAAGTAATTTTTACCACCTACGGTCGACGTTTGAAAAGGTCCGCATATATCCGAGTGGACTAGATCTAGGGGTCTGTTTGCTCGGTAATTAGCCTTTTTTGGATATGAGTCGTCTTCTAGTTTCGAAATTATACATATTTCGCATTCCTCATTATGTCTACACCTATTTAAATTTATTCCTGTCGCCATGTTCTTCTCGGTGAGCTCCCTGATATGTTGATAATTTTTGTGACCTAACCGCTGATGCCATATTCTAATACAATTTTTATCATTGCATGTTTCTGCAATGTTTATACTTTCCGATAAATTTTTATGTGTTTTTATCTCATATAAATTATCAGTTAAGTTAGCCTCAATGTATGTTTTGTTGTTGTATTTAATTTGACATTTTTTGTCTTTGTATATGGCAACACAGCCATTCTCAGTTGCTTTCTGTATGGAGATCAAATTAGTAGCCATGAGAGGGATATATTATACATCTTTTAATGTAACACTGTTCGTTTCTCTGTAGGAGTTAACTACATCTATATTTATGTCCCCATGTCCCGGAGAAACTACGGTCTGTCCGTTTGCTAACATTACATTTACTTTTTCGTCGCTTTTTAAACATGTAAATTTACGCAAATCGTTGCAGACATGCGCACTGCTTCCACTATCGACAACGAAACTATCATTTTCAGTTTTGTCTATAATAAAAGTTAAATTTTTCAGTTTATTCCCTGTTTCTTATTTAACTGTGTTTTTTGTTTACCTCTATATTTAGTACTGTTCCCACTACTGTTATTGAAATTATTGTAATTGCGGTGTGGGTTACCTTCTCTGGGCTTTAAGTGCCAACACTTATTTCGGGTATGTGAGGATTTTTTGCAGTAAGTGCAATATTTGCCAGTTTGTGTTTTGTTTTTAACCTGCATTTTGTATGCGTTTTCTCGTATTTTTGTTTTGTGATCTTTTAATATATTCGTCTGTTAATTTGTTTCGTATAAATTCGGCTTTCAATTCCTGTTCATTTCTGCTCTCAATAGCAGTGATAAATGTATCATATGAGGAGGGGAGAGAACATAACATGAGCGCTGCCAAATGCTGGTCATGTATCTCTTCACCTATTACTATTAACTTATCGCGTATTTGATAAATGTTGGTAATGTGGTCGATTAAGTTTCCATTTTCAGCCAATTTAGCTGAATATAATTTGCGCAACAAAAATAATTTCTTTGTTAAGTTTGCCCTTTGATGAATGTTCTAGAGTGTTTCCCAGGTCGCTTTAGCAGTGGTCAAGTGTCGCACATTGACGATTTGGCTATCATCAATTGATAAATTTATTAATTCTCTGGTCTTTTTGTCCTTTGCCTGCCACTCAGCAGTCAGAGGTTCTGGGGGTTGATCAGTAATTACATTATACAGGTCCTCTTTTATGAGAACCATTTCAATTTTAAAACACCATAAATCATAATTATTGGCATTAAGTTTTTCTACTAATGTTATATATTTCGTCGATGATGCCATTGTTTACTTTTATTTATATTATTTTGCTTTTCAAAACTGAAATTTAATTTATTTATTTATATTCAAAAATATGTGTGCATATATTTAATCATTATATATGACTGGTAAGCAGGTATATTTTTTTTCTGTAGTTCTATATATATATTTTATGACACCTTTATAACACACCAATTATATATATATATATATATATATATCATTACTACACTTTCTTTATTTTCATTTCTTCTTTTGTAACCATATTTTTTTTCTTGTTTATATTGTAATATAATTCAGCTCTCTCTCTTTTTTTTTCTTTTTTCTTGTTTGTTCAGATTGCCTATAGGGCCATAATCTGGATAAAACTGAGACTTTCAGTCTCATAATCTAATATAAATAATCAATTTTTAATACATTAGATAGCGCATAGCGCGGTCAAATTTTAATCCAGATGACTAAATAATATTTAAATATTTATTTTCATTCAACTTTACGAGAGAGCTGAAGAGTTTATATATAATGTTCAATAGTTATCAAACATCAGCAGTTTATAAGAAGGTAAGATTTGTACTCACCTTCTCTCCCAGTCCAGGATTAAGAGTCCAGCGTCAGTATGAACCATCTTTCATCGGCATCTGAAAATATACTGTATGTGTGGAGAAAAAATATTAATATCTGTTAATTATGTTATTTTTAGATACATCATTAAACCAGCTCTTTTTCGATGCTATCATTTATTCTTGGTTAAAATATATAATTTAGTATATCTATTTAATTGTATTATAGTATTATTACGCAGCATTTAACAGAGCTCCGATTATGCTGGTTACATTGTTAGAAGTAAGATACATCTACACTCTAGCAGCGCGCGAGAGTCAGATTTTAGAAATGCTGATTAAAACAGTTTAAAGGTGAAAGTTAGGAGTGGTACATTCTTCTTTGCAACCCGCACATTAACGAAGATTGTCTCTTGAATAAAAAGTTTATTAGAATACGAGTTCTTGAATAGCGAAATATTAAAACACAAATTATTTCAGTTTTTCTTTCACTTTTACATCATGCACAACCCAAGAAAGTTCTCATTATGCTGTATGAAACCACTAGGCCAAATGCTTCATAATAATTTTCGACGAAGTTTTAATTAAACCTTTTTATACCAGCCTGTCTTTGTACCATGCTACTTTCCTCGAGATAACATATTTTATCTGATAACTCCCCTTCGAAACAATAATTTTTTCTTTCATGTGAATGTTCAACTATTATGAAGGTGTTATTTTCTTTGAATGAGTTCATTTCTGCTTCTCTGACATTTAGCCATGAAAGCAGAAAAAATTATCTTTTTCACGCAATTATGATATATATATTTTTTCTTTTTCTCGTGTGTTTCAAATGTTAAATATATTAAATATTTTAAAATATCTGGTGGTACACCTTTCTGGTTTCTACTTGATCTGCTTAAGCGTTCAGTATTCCCTTTTTATCATTTATTTTCATTTATTTGATGAATTCAAATCGATTTTTACAATTTTGTGCCCTACATTCCGCACTATTTGGAGGGGGATGTTACTAGTGTTATCTTTCAGAGTAACTTAATTTCGCAATTTTCTTCTGACTTTATCATTGTGTTTTCATGGAATTTAAATGTTCTTGTTAGTATTAGTAATTTTTCAACTACATTCTGTATGCCTTCGCTTTAATGTCATAGTCGGCAAGAGTACCTTCTTTTACTTCGTTGCCTGATTGACACCTTTTAATTTTATGAATGCATTCATAGCCTTTACTGTCAAAGATTTTTTTTTTAAAGTGAAATAGGTATGTTTTGCTACCATGCCGTAATTCATACTGAGTTTTTGGTGTGGCATTTGTGGGTAATCTGTTTTGTAGGTAAACGGCAGTGTTTATAGCTTCGCCCTACTTTTTTTTTTTGTCAAAGTAACCATTTGATAGAAGTGTTTGTGTCATTTTGACTGAGATTCGATTTTTTTTTTTTTTTCTGTTTTCGTCTCAACAATGTGGGGCGGCGATCTTGTGTTACGGTATATATCAATTTCTTTAAAATATTCTTCTACATTGTTTTTTTTTTTTTTTTTTTGACATATTTAACGTCGATATTTGTCCTTGTCATTTCGGGGTTTTCCCGAAAATGTTTAAAACACAACTTACATATCCCTTTAGTTTCTTGATCGTTTCACTTAGTTTACTTAAAACATAAATTCCTGTATACCTGGAGTAGTCACCTAAGAAAGATGAAATGTATGACTTCCCGCTTGATGTTGGTACTTGCACTGGATCGCAAACATTACTGTGTACGAATTTTAGTATTTCTTTCCCCCTATTTTCAATCGATTTTGTATATGGGATGTCAGTTTTTTTCTGTAACGCCCATTTTGCATGTTATTTCGTGTTTGCAGTTATTATTTTTTGTTCCTTGAACTAATTGTTTGTTGTATAATTGTTTATTGAATTAAAATTTTTATGTCCCATATGTTTGAGCCATAGAGTGGTACAGTTTAGCTTTTTGCATTCTTCGCTTGTATATGATTGATGTTTATGTATTGACATGAATAAATTAATTCATATAATCTGATATTTTGCTTTTGATAAATTTTTAATAGATATGTAGCCCTTTTACATAGTGAATGCAACTTTGCAGCTGTTTTGAGTAGTTTGTATCGAGTAGCATTATTTCAATTTCAGAAATAATATAAATTGTTATTTTAATGCAGCTAATAAAGTGCAATGTCTAATAAAATGATTTCTTTTTTTTTTTCTTTCTTTCTTTTTCTTTTTCTTTTTTTTTTTTTTTCACGAGAAGAACAAGCTATTTTATATAAAATTAAACAAAATAACTTTTTTTTCTCTTTATGTGAAATGTTTTTTTAATTTTCTTTTTATAAATTTTTGAATATATAAACTATTTATTAGGTCGTTGCAAAAGTTCGTGCGGTTTTTTATTGCTTCATTTCATAAAATAACATCAAATCAAAAGACATTTTTTAATCAAAATACTCTCTATTACTTTCTACAACCTTTGCTCATTTTTCGAGTAACAAATGTATACCACGGCAATAGAAGCTCTCGTCTTTGGAGGCAATAAAATGATCCGCGTCCACACGAATTTTTGCAACGTCCTTACTTATGTACTTATATACTTATTAGAAAATTTGGTAAAAGCAATTCAAAATATTTTTTGCATAAAAATTCCGCATATTTAGTTTTTATTTTTTAAAATTTGTGTGTAATATATTTTCAAATTGACTGATTCTACTGTACTTTATTTCTTTTTTTGTTTATTTCTTTTTTCTTAATCAAATAAGCAGCAATTTTTTTTATAGTTATGTTTAATTTATAGTTATGTTTTTTTAATTAGTTATGTTTTTCGAATTATGCATTAAAAAAAAAAAAAAAAAAAAAAAAACAGTTATTTGAAATTTTTTTTAAACTGATCGAAAGCTAAATATATCAAGTAATAAACACTTTTCAAAATTTCCATTTAAAGTAAATAATCATACTAATTATCTATTTTTAATTTTCTTTATTCTTGGAAGAAAATACGCTATGTAATAACGAAAATAATAGAGTAAAACAAAATAATTTTAAATTTTACATTTTTTATCCATTAGAATTAAGATATAAAATATTTTTCAATTAAATACGATTAACCCCAAAAAGTTCATTGAATTTAAATTTGTTTATTTATAGAAACGTGAAAGGGTTTTAAACAGGATGGCCTGTGAAGTGTGTGGAATACTAGTATAAAAGAAGCCAAAACATATCATATACTATTAAGTAAAATATGAGAAAGACAAATATATTAGAAATGAAGATTTGAAAAAAAAAAAAATGTGTTGAAGGATTACTTTATTCAAAAATGTTTAATACACTTTTGTATAGGAGTTATCTTTACATTTAAGACCTACAGTACTGACTTATTATTATTATTATTATTTATTTATTTTTTCTTGCCGAAATATACAACTGGAAATTGTTTGATTGTTGGTATCTCCTTACTTTGTAGCTACCGAGATTCCAGTTGGTATAGACTGGACTATAATCAAGCACACTCCGCATAACTCTTCCGCATCTCACTTGTTTTGCTAGATGTTCCAAGACATTCTAAAAATTGATTGATTTTATTATTTATTATTTATTTTTTCCTTTATTTTAAAATTAAAATTACTAGTGTCTAACAACCTTGTTAAAGCATTAGATTAATTTTAAACAAAAATGATGTTATAAAACCTGTAAAAATTAAATTCCTGGCATTTAATCAATTAATATCCTACTTAAATTTAGCAAACCAAATAAAATACAGGAAATAACGTAATAGTGAATACTATGTGTAGTGTCGTTTACTGTAAACGCGATTTTCAGATTAAAGTCCAAGAGTAAAGCGTTGAATGCCTCAGGCAAGAGAGACGCAGACACACTGGAAAAGAGGAATACGCTGCCGAAGTCAGCAGAAAACTGATATATATATTTGAGCGATTTCAATAGATTTTTTAAAATAAAAATAGTGATTCTCTCTTTTATTATTATTATTATTATTATTATTATTATTTAATTCAGTTAAATATAGAGACCAGTGAAGCGAGCAAAGCGTGCAAGTACATATATACACTAGGGGACAAAAAAAAAAAAAAAAAAGCCGCACTGGAATATTTTCCATTTCTCTTTCTGAATAACCAATTGTATTGTTATAAAAGCAAAATTTTAAACAGATTTTATTACGTTGCGTTCCACGTATAATTTAGGATTGAGCCAAAGTATTAAAAACCAGATGCAATTGTTCGAAAAATTGTAATTTTAAAAGTAATTCGAAAATGGCAAGAATAAAGCAATTAACGGTACCTCAAAAAAATATTAATTTGAGAGTGAAAAAAAAATAATACGTGGAATTTCAAAATGATTAAATGTTAGCTAAATATTAGTCATCTGGTTTTAGCAAGATACAAAATTTTTTGGCTGCTTAAGCTGGGAATTTGTCTCTATGCTGACACATTGATCATCCAATCGAGATGACCGCATGTTATAAAGCCAGTGCTTAAAAAGTCAGTTAGTATTACATTTATAACATAAAAGGGATTTAGAAAAAAGTGTTTAGTAACATCATTTCTTTAAATATAGTGCAGCAACGATTAAAGAAAGCAAGTTTAAGTGCCAGAAAATATGATATAATCCGTTCTTAACGAAAAGAATTAGGAAAGCAAGACTTCAGAGGGTTAAAAAAATGTTATAAAATGATCAGTTAATTAATGGGCTTAAGTGGTTTACCCAGATGAATCAAGTTCAACTTATTTCGAACCGCCTGAAACAAGCAGGTCCGATGACGAAAATGTGACCGACTTAATGAAACTCGCACGTTTAAAACAGTGACACATTCTCCGTACATTACATAACCCACCATTCATAACGCACTCCGCACGAAAGTACATAAATTTTGAATGAGTCGGACAAATTTTTATGTTCAAGGGATGAAATAACCCAAAATAAGACATGGCTGTTAAAAAAATGATGCCTGATACCGACTATTTTGGAGGCATTTCAGACTTTTCTCCAATCAGCATTTCAAGATGGTAATGAACCCTGTTACTTGGCGTTTGTAGTACGTTTATTCGATTCAAATTCTTAAAAGTACCTGTCCATTTCCATGATCATCTATAATTTTGTAAGTTATAATAACTTTTTTTTTTACTTAATTTTAAATCCCACAAAGAATATCGCAGAATTTCGTCTTTGCTAGACCTGAAAACAATCCTATTCTCAATCCACTCGAAAATGAAAATGTTTAGTCTTTATAAGAGGGTGAAAATTCGAAAATTGTAGACTACAACTTTGCAAGAACTTTAAAAAGTTATTTACGATATTTGGCACAGTGAAATTTATGAATTTCATGTTAAAAAACTCTATACTACACCATTGAGCTTTAAAGCAATAATTCTGTATAAAAGTGGAATTATCCAATGCTGAATACATATTTAAATATATAAAATAACTAGTTTTATTTCATGCATTAAAATATAATGTGTCTATTTCATATAATAAAGCATAAAAGAATACAAAGTATATGTTTATAGATTACGTTTAAAAAGAAAGTTTTATGTAGATTTTTATTAAATACTTCACGGAGTGTAATAAAATGAATTATTAAATCAAAATTGCACATAGGTACCATGTTATGACTTCCGTATTATACAAATATACAGCTTTATTTGTTTCAATCATTAGTTTTTAAGTTATTACAAACGCAAAAGGTATAAGTTAAATTTTCTGCAGTGCGGGTTTTTTTTTTGTACCTTAGTGTATATATATATATATATATATATATATATATGGATTTTAAATTTTAAATGAATCTTAAATTAAACCAGTAAAAAAAAAAAAAAAAAAAAAAAACATATATACTGAAAGAAGTTGCAGTAAATTAATAATCAGTTTAAACTTTTGACTTAAAAATTCGATAAGTTACACGCGTTTACTTTTATTTATAACTTTCTAAAGTAACATTTCGATCACTCTTTTCTCACATAAAATATCTCCTTAAGTCATGCTTTTAGCAACTATTAATAGGTGGTAGAGACAGCTGAATCTGCAGATTTCATGAATGCATACATGCTTCACATATATGGATATTACGAACTGGAGTTGAATAAATATACATGATAAAACAGTTTTATACGTTCTTTTGCGTAATAAATAGCGATAAATTATTCAAACTGCTGAGGCTGCTGTTTTCATATATTCTTATTTGCATTCGTTATGGAGGACCAAATATTGATAAGGCTTCTTATACACCCAAAATATTTTTGTAAATCAATATTTTTTTTATTTTTTTTAAATGTTTAACTTGTCATAATTATTTTGAGATTTTTCATCGTAGTCATATGAATTATGGTTTTATATTGGTAATTTCTTTTCTAATTAAAGATATTTTGCATTTTTTTAAATTATTTTATTTTGTATATTTATTCATTTATTTATTTTACAATTGCCTTTCTTTTTAGGAGTTTTGTATGAATTAAACTGAAGGCTTTTTCTTTTTCAATTTCCTTGTTAAAATTCTGTAAGTTATTTAACTCTTTTCCTGCTCTAACGCTCTAAAGCTCTCTAAACATAGTTGCTAATTTTAGGTTATTTCTTTTTCAACTATCACCAAAAATTTTCACGAGTGATATTTGGTATAAGTAATGAACGAATAACCTTCAAAGTGATTAGCGAATAGTTCTAGTTAAAATTTAGTGGTGGATATTGAATAAAAGTACTGACTAAGAACACAAAAGTCCGACACTAATCAGAGGAGTGAAATTAAATAGGAGCGCAAAAGGTTAGATTCGATTTTAAAAAAAAGTAACATTAAACAATGCATCATATACAAATACAAACAAAAATAAAGGGAACATAAATGTATATTTTATTATAAGTTTTAAAATCTAAGGGTCAGTAAATTTAAAACCTGCAGTTAGTTTTATGAAATTTTATTTTTGTTTGTTACCAAAAACTTACACTATTTTGGATGTTCTAGACTATACATCTATATAATAGTAAATCACTTAGGGAATTGTATCTGCAATCTTTTCCATTTTTCCTCATATAAGTATTTAAAGTTTCTTATAATCGTGCTTTATTTGATCTATCCTTGCTAAATAAATACACACAGTGTATTAGGTTTATATGTAAACTCTAAAAAGTATTACGTGGAAAGCGTCTTTGTAATAAATATTTCACAATTTACTGCATTTTAAAAATAATTATTTAATCACGATTCATTTAATAAATACCATTACAAACCAACTGGATAATCTTTAGCGGCTCATTATTCTGGAGAGGTACCCGAAAACCGTATGAAGGATCGTTATGGTTGTTTATGTTATAATAAATTGCAAGAGAGACATGCCGTGCTTGTGTTTATTACGTAATAAGGATGTTCTCATTTATGCCGACTCTGCATTTTTGAAGAAGATTCTTGGACGAATGGGCCCTTAATATTCCTATATATGTATTGTAGTAAATTAGTCGAAAAAAATGAAAGAAAATGAATAATTATTGTGCATGTTATTATTATTATTGTTGTTGTTGTTTTATATGGTGTTTAAAAAGAATTGCGTAAAGGATTCGATTTTGTTTTTATAAATGCTTCATTATGAAATGTTTTATTCCAAAATATTGGTTTCTCCTGTGTTTTGAAATAACAACTAACAAGCTGAATGACAGAACAAGCATTTTTTTTTTATTTTAAATGTACGTAACGTATTTTAAATAAATGTATTTTGATAATTGCGGTAAAAAAACTAGAAAAAACAATTTTTTTTTTCTTATTTTATGTTACTATCCACTGATTATGTTTTATCCACTGATTGATTCAATGAAAAGAATTTTTGATATATAATACAGCATTTTAGTATAATATGATGAAACTAATTATGAAAGAATTTCTTTTGTCTTGAACATTTGTTATAAAAAATGATTTTTTTTTCTTTTTGCTTATGATAGACTTATTTAACTTATTTTGCAAGCTTTTAATTAAGAAATTATAAAGAGGAAAATGTTGGTTTATTCCTAAAAATAATAAAGAGAAAAATTTTGTTCGTGAGAAAAATTTGATCAAAATATATAATTAATTAATGAACTTTTAAATTGTTTTCGTTATTATGTCATATATGTTTTAATTTATACTTCAGTATTTATAAAATTTATCTTAACTTATCTTTATATTTTTAATTAATTTTAAACTTGTATTTCATATATAAAATTTTGTATGCCTAATACTAGAGCTAGAATTAAACAAAATACATTAGGTTTGATGACGGAAGTAGAAGAAAACGACTTTAATATTCCAATAGTTCTGAAATGATCTTCCTCTGATTGTTTTCTTTGTAGGACATTTCTAATACACTATCTACTAATAAGTATTTGTGAACTTCTGAATTTAGATGTTTTGTCATACATCTAGAAAAGTTCTTTAAGAATAATCTTGAACCTTTGGTGGTGTAAAGAACATGATATGCCTCATATATTTCAGCATTTCTTTTTTCCTCATGAAGAGAAGGGAACCAGTAAAAAATTAAACAATATATATATATATATATATATATATATATATATATATATATATATATATATATATGTTATGGATCATCCGTTAAAAGTAATGCTTTAAATGCGTTTTGGCCTCATATGATTATGAGGAATTCTCATTATTTGTATGAATTTCTATGAGGTAGCCGTATATATTCATGGAGATGTAACGTTTTTTATAAAAAAAATTGCAATATATATATATATATATATATATATATATATATATATATATATATATATATATATATATATATACTTTTTAAATTATAACACGTAGGGTATTAGGCCCAGCGCAAAGCCTTTTTTTTTAGATAATTTAGCATACTATCAGACAGAGCATTCTGCATTCAGAATGCGAAAATGTTAAATATATTACGTAATATGAGCAGTTTTACTGAATAATGTTTAACTACGCATGTGCTAGCTTTTAAAAAATATTCATTTGCATACTTTAATAGTCAAAGTTAATGATCTGCTTATATGAAAACCTTAAACAAATATCGTGTAAATAATAAAAAATAAACAGAAATGATAAAAAATAAACAATAAAAAATAATAAAAAAATAATAAAAAATAAACATAATAAAGAATAAAAAATAAACATAAAATGAACAGAACTTCAGTTCTTTCAAAATACAGGCTAAACTATAAAGTGTTTTACACATATGTTTATTTTGATTCCATGGGCCAACGGCCAATGGTAATATAGCTTTCGCTGATTGTAAATGAATATTGATAAAACCCCTACCATTTTAAGATTTCCTTAGAAGAACTGAAATTCTGTTTATTCTATCTCTCATAACCTTTTGCATTTACGCGATATTTGTTTGGGGTTTTCATATAAGTTGCCCAATACTTTTGGCAGTTGAATTAGGAAAATTAATTTGTTTAAAAGCTAAGACGTGCGTAGTTAAAAAGTATTTAGTAAAACTGCTCATATTTCGTAAGGTATTTATCATTATTGCATTCTGGTTGCAGTATGCTGTATCTAATATAGTATGCCAATTTTCTAAGATAGGCTTTGCACTGGATCTAACACCCTACGTGTTTTAATTTAAAAAGTGGATTTTTTTTTATTTATTTTTTTATTTATTTTTTATTTATTTTTTTTTTAATCATAAACGTTATACTTCCATGAATGTATGTGGTAGCCTCTACAGAGGCTGTTCGCACATTTTTTAGACGATTTTATTTCGCAGTAAGGAAAAATCGTTTGCATGGAGAATTTTATTTTCACAACAGTTATATTTTTGGAAGTTTTATTTATCTTCTGATATTTAGAATTTTTGTTTAGATGCAATAATGCTCTTTTAAAATGGCAGTGGATGGAAGGATAGGTTTCCGCTCTTTCCAAAGATACTTTTTAGTGAAAACTTTATGAAAAGCATTTATCAGGAGAAAAATGGAAAATTGTTGCAACAACAGATGAATCTTGGGTCTGTTCAAGTGGTTGCAATAAAAAAAGGTCAATTTATTATCACAAAAGTGGAGAAAAAAAATTACTACATGGCTCAAAGCATCAAAAGAAAGTTTTTCTAAAGGATTTATGATTGCCACTGGTTTTTCATACAAGCGCAAGATAAAAGCAAAAAAATATGACAAAAATGTCAAAACCAACTCTAAATACTCTCAAGAACATATTTTAATTCCAATTTTTAAAAATGAAAATCCAGATGTTTATCCACAATGCTATCAATCCGTTGAACTGTATCAAGACAAAACAAGCAGCCTCACGTCACAATCCGCAATTGTTTTTCTAGAAAAAATTGGAACAAAAAACGGGAATTAAAACCATACCCTTCACTGACATTCCTGCTAAATCGTCTGATGTATCACTGTTGGATTTTTGTGTTTTTCGACTCTTAGAATCAACATTATCCAAAAGCCGACCTACAATGCTTTGTGGACTCTGGAAAGCCGTTCAAGAGGAGTAGAAAAATATAGCTCTTCCGATATTATAAAAAGCATTATTATCATAGAAATTATGATGTAGAATGTTAGTTAAGAACAAGGGCTATCAAACTGAACAAAGAAAACTCGAAATATGAGTGAAATTGTTTCAGTACACTCCATCAAAATCGTCTAAAAAATGTGCGAACAGCCTCTGTACAAGTTTATACATATAATTAGAGAAATCTTCATAATCACCTTTTACAGCCAAGACGCATTTCAAACATTGTGTTTTCACAGTTTGGTTGATCCAAAACATTTTGATTTTTGTTCAATTTTTTATTGGTTCCTTTTTCCTCTTCAGGACACAAATTTTGCTGAAATATGAGATATTTCATGTTTTTTACACAATTAAAGTTTCAAGATGATTTAAAAAAACTTTTTCTAGTTATTTCACAAAACGTCTAAATTCGAAAGTGTCCAAATATTATTGGTATATAGTGTATAAAGAATTACAAAAATAAACAATAATCTTCGTTTTTTAAAGCACATACTTTGGGTGCTGTTCTTAAATATTATTTGAAAAATTTGCCACTTGGGTCAGGTTTGCCAGACCTTGCGACTTTTTGATATTTGATATATATATTTGATATTTGATATTTGATATATATAATCGACGAATCTGACAACACGGCTTGGGTACCGTGGGGATAGTAATTTTAAGCATAACTCTGTTCTAAATCGTACTAAAAAAAACGATTTTTTGTATCTGGTTTGGTTTTTGTTTTTGAGAATTTTGTCTGTATTGTCTGCTTTTGTTCTGAGAAACTGTTGCTGTTAAATTAAAATAGGTAAATAAATGAAGGCGCTGGCGGCAATCCTAAGTATGTTGTTACCACACGACACAGGACGAGAGATTGACATGGCATACTGTATGAGGGGAAATGTTAAGTACCTAACAGTGTTTCTTGTGTTAATGCTTTTGTTTCTACACGCGCTTGTTTGTGTTTAAGGATATATCTCTGGCAATATGAACCCAAACTCAGCATGCTGCGAACAGAAATATCGCTGCCGAGGGCTGTGGTATTCTTAACTGAGATTTGGACCGATATCATTAATCTTTTTTTTCACCATTTTATAATGTTCTGTAGTAATAAGCGACACATTGAGCTTAATATTCGTTGGAATATAGGGACCAGCGAAACGAGCAAAACCTATTAGTTCTTCATAGCACATACATGTTTTCAATTAAATATGGTATTATTCTCTTATAATTTTATAGGGTCGTACAAAAATGCTGCGAGACATTAGGCGTTATATATGGAAATAATGAAAATTGTAATTTCATTTGTGTAAAGCGGTTTTAACAAATTTTATCAATGATTAAAACTACTAATGATTTCATTTAGCCTATGTGTCTCCCCTCAGCAATGCTGCATATGATGGCCAACAGCTGGCTATATGGAGAAAATTCAAGCACAAACTAATAATAAAAGTTAAATTTCAGCAGTGAGTTAATAAAGAAAACGTTTATCATACTTATTAAACTAATGAAAAGCAATAAACATTATTTGCATGTGAATAACTTAAGCCCAAGTAGCATGGAGACGTTCTGTGAAAATCTAATAACGGTTACAGTCGTTCAAACACCGTGTTTCGCGTCAAGAGAACGTTCGATTAGACGTTCAAAAATAGTATTACTTAGAACGTTCTGAAAAGGTTTGCTTTGTACCATCTATAAAAGGTACAATTCTAGTTCTATAAAAAACGTTCAAGTGTATCACCGTCGTAACACGTTCTGTCACAGTGTGATTATAACAAATATGACAAAATGTCTTTTTTTTTTTCAGTTTTGTTTCCTTATTTTCAGTTCAGATTTTGTCGGCATGCCAGTATAGAATAATCATTGAAATGTAATAGAGATGAGGTGGGAAAAAATTACAAAATTTTGAACTTTAATTATATGTTATAATTATTATAATTATTTATAATTTTAGTTAAGTTTTATAATGTTGAATTCTGTCAGACACATTACTCCAGATTACGTTTGCAGATATTCATTATTATTTGCTTCTTAAATGTTAATAAATTAAGTTACGAAAAAGTAATTTATTTTATATATTTATTTATTTATTTATTTATTTTGTATATACCAAGAAAAATGTGTTGGATAATTAGGAATTTTTAATCTCCGGTTTTCCATAGGTTTATACACTCTTGAGATGTTTAGAACACAATTCGACTATTCTAAAATGCCAGTCTGTCTATCTTTTTGTTTGTGTGTTATCAAATTTTTGTGGACTCCGTATCTCACAAACCAATGGAAGGAATTTAACCAAACTTGATGTTTAGTTAGACTTTAAACTAATTTGCTAAATATCAGGAATATTTAATTAGGTATTGACCTGAATATCAGCTTTGGTGCTCATTAGCCTTTGGAATGTATCACCAGATAGGGGTCGCTTCTATGCTGTAAATTTCCCCTTTTGACCGATAGTTCAGTGGTAGAAATATATCAGGTGCAAAATAACATTCATCTTTTTTAACTTAGATTTAATGACATAGTTACATGTAATTTACAACTATTTATATATACTACAATTTAACATATTTAGAGTCTCCTACTTAGACCCTTACATTCCATACCAGATGCCTGCCACACACTAACTAAAACAGTACCTGTATCGCCGTGTCTTGACACACGGCGACCCCTGGTGGAGAAAATTCCGTAACACTCCCCACCGAAATCACATGAGTTCACCATCAATTTCCAAAAAAATTTAAAATCATAACATAATCAATTATTAAATCCACATATTGAAAAATAATTTGAACATCTGAATTACTATCAGTTAAAAATAAGAAAAATATAATGTTAAGCTTTAACAGAAATTTACAAATAATATTCAAACAATCTAAGTAAATTTTTCAGTAATCAAATAGCAATATGTACATAAATAATAATCAATATTACACATAAGATAACAATTTTTACTTATTCGATTTATTATTAAGGATTAATTTCTAAATTATATACAAGTTGAACTGAGCGCTTAATGTTACCTTTAGGGGTTTTGATAAGAAGAGAACGAATTTTACCATCTCGTCCTGGATATACATTAAAAATTCTACCCATCATCCGTATGTTTCTAGGATAGCCCTCATCATTAATTAAAACCACATCATTTACCTTGAATGATGAAATCTTACCTGGTTGTGGAGATATATAAGCAGATCTAAGATAAAGCAAATACTCTTTTCTCCACCTGTTCCAAAAATGAATTAAAAGAGTTTGCTGATATTCATATCTTTTTACCAAAGAATTTCTGCTTACAATTAATTCGTCTTTTTTAACCTTAGTTACAGGTAAAGAAATTATTCTTTTTCCAACTAGAAAGTGAGAAGGAGTGAGTGGGGAAAGTTATGATGACACACTATACAGATACGTAATAGGTCTAGAATAATTCATTGCCACAATTTCTTGAAAAACTGTTTCTAATTCTTTAAGAGAAAGAGAAGATTTACCAATAACTTTCTTTAAGCAAGTTTTAATTGTACGTATCTGCCTTTCCCAGAAGCCTCCCCACCAAGGATTCTTTTCAACGATAAATTTCCATTGTATACCTTTAGACGCAAACAAGTTTTTTACCTCAGGATTATCAATTTGACTCCACATTTTTTTCAGTTCACCTTTTGCCCTTTTAAAGGCTTTAGCATTATCAGAATATATAACTGAACATAAACCTCTACGATAAATAAAACGTCTGAAACCTAATAAAAATGAATCTGTACTCATATCAACAACTAATTCCAAATGTACAGCTCTTGTAACTGCACAGGTAAAAATGAGTAAATAACTTTTTGTACAATCAATAGTAAAAAATGGTCCAGCAAAGTCTATACCAGAAACATCAAAAGGGGGATGTTCCTGAATTATGTCAGGATGTAGAGGAGCTACCACTTGATTACCAGCTTTCACTGAAAAACGTCTACAAATCAAGCAGTTTTTAGTACTCTTTTTATGAACTGCCTACATTTAAGAATCCAGAATCGTTCTCTTAGGTGAGTTAAAGTAGCATCTACACCCAAGTTGCCTATTTTTATATGAGCATCAAAGACGAGTAATTCAACAAATTTATCATTGTTAGGAAGCAGCAGGCGATGTTTGGCCTGCTCATCATTACTTGAAAATTTCAAATGTCCTTTCAAACACAAAAAGTTATTTTTGTTAAGTTCGCAATTCAAATTGTAAATTCGTGAGTTTTTATTTACAGTACACTGGGAGAGAAGTTTCTGAATTTCACTCCCAAAACGCTCTTGTTGAATTGTCTTGATCCAAGAGTCAAAGGTTTCCTTAAGTTCCGAAGCACATATTTGTTCCCGGCGTTTGGTGCCGTGACCAGGATTGACAAACCTTTTTACCGAAGCTGTCACGCGCAAAAGTTGATAAAGGTTACTGTCTTTATTTACTTCAATGATCTTTAAGAGACAATAATGATTAGTAGAACAGACAGTATTTACTGCTACTGCTTAGAAATTAATTGTTCAACATTCTGTCATCTGGTTGGCGGATGTAAATCAGATTAGGCGTAAGTGAACGGGTTGAAACAACCAAGGAGGACAACATCCACCACAAGGAACTCGAAATAATATTTTTCGCTGATTCTCCTCTAGCAGTGAGATCTGCAGGGTTCTCTGATCCACTACAAAAATTCCAGCATTCAGGAAGGGAAAGTGATTGCACTTGAGCCACTCTGTTGGCTACAAATGGTTTCCAAACCTTGGATGATTTTTTTCACCAGTGAAGAACAATTTTGGAGTCACTCCAGAAATATATTTTTTGAGTAATGGCTGGAAAAATGTTCTGAATGTAATTTCCTAAACGACCACCTATAAGTGCTGCCATTTATTCTAATCTGGCTAAAGTTAAACTTTTTAAAGGAGCAACTTTACTTTTTGAAATTACAAAACCTATGTTAAATTTTTCTCCAGTTGTTAAATATCGAAAATACGCTACAGCTCCATACACTTTAGGAGTGGCATCAACAGAAACATAAAGCGATATTTCATTAACATTTTCCATTGAAAAATGCTCATGTTCAATGCTAAAATATTTTCGAATTCAGAAAGTTCAAAACACCATGATCTCCACTTTTTTCTAAGTCATATGGTAAGTTTTCATCCCATAGTAGACCTCTTTCTCACAATTCTTGAATAAGAATGTTAACTCTTATTATAAATGGACTAATTAGTCCACAAGCATCGAATATCTTAGAAATTATTCACAATACATGTCGTTTGATGAATTCAAATTGCAAGGAATCCCCAACATCCCTTAAATCTAATTTAATTTTATCGTTACTTGCTTCCCACTTTAATCCCAAAAATCCTTCTCCTTGCCCGAAATCCATATTTTTCTCATACCCATTTTCACGCCAAAACTCATCACAATTAGTTTTTAATTTCCTGAGTTTAAATCTAGCAGCGCGTAATATTTCTATTGCCAAAGAGGTTAACGCATAAGCATCCTGCGCAGTTTTAGCTCCAATGTACAAGTCGTCAACATATAAAGAATTTAACATTTCATAACAATTAGGATAATCATCTTTATATTTCCCTATGTGAAATTTCAAAACGCAAACTAGAGGAAATGGAGACGTCGTTAATCCAAAATGTAAACGATTAAGTTGAAGTGTCTGCACCGGATTATCGGGTTCGTCCGGAAACCACAAAAATTTTAGATATTCTCTATCCTTTTCCGCAATTTCAATCATAAGGAAAGCTTTCACTACATCTCCACAAAATGCAACTTGATTTTCCCGAAATTTAAGTATAACATCCAATAAATTTGGATATAGATTAACTCCCGATTTAAGAGAATCATTTAAAGAATTTTTACTTTCATTTGCTTTAGAGCTGCAATCATAAACCATCCGAACGCGAATAGTTTCTTTATCATTCCTTATTACTGCTCTATGCACATAATAACCTGAATTCATATCCTCGTCAGTACATTTTCCTACAATATTGCATTTCAATTGATCCGATACATTTTCCTTATACTGATCAAAAAATTCATGTTTTTTATCCAATTTAATTTTTAATGAATTGAAACGTTTGCTCGCGACCTAATAATTCGAGTCTAATTCTAACGGGGGTCCTGTATTATCTTTCCACATTAATCTACACGCATACCGTTCCCCATTAAATTTTAAAGAATCCTCAAAATTCTTAATTAACTCATTATCCTTTTCCGAGAAATATTTGGTTTCATTCGGAAATTCTTCAATTTCCCAAAATAATCTTAAATCATTTAAAATAGCATTATTTACAAAAATAATGTTTTCAGAACTATTTTCATTATCATCTGATCCAATAATCAGCCATCCAAATGCACTATTCAAAGCTGACAAATGTTTATTTATAGGTACCCTTTCCCCATAAATTAATTCCCAACAAACATCGGCCCCTAAGAGGATCTTAATATTGTTATCCGAGCTGTCTGAATCAGACAACTTCAAATTCCGTCTCTGCAACAAATCTTATATTTTTGAATCACAGTAGCGCCTGTTATAGGGCGAGAAACAATCAATTCCCTAGTTTTTTGAAAAGAAGAATTTGTATTTTCCAGTGTTACTTAATCAACTCGATAAATTTTATCCGTTGAGTATTTCATTCCAAAAGAATAAACTGATAAAGTTTCATTACGAGTGGCTTTTAATTTAAAATCATTCGCTAATTTTTCACTAATAAATGATCTCGAAATTCCACAGTCAAACATTAATCTTGATAAGCAAGATTTATTTTCCAATTTAGCAATAACAGTGCAAGTTTGCAAATAAACATTTTTAGAACAGTTTGTATTTACATTACATTTAGAAATAGAAGAAATAACTTCAGAGACATTAGAGTTATCCCGTTCATTTTCGTTTTCATTATACTTTAAACTACGTGAATTTTTACAATTTTCTCTATTGCGCTCTACCGATAAATTCGACGGTTTATAATTTTTTCTACAAACTGACTCGTGATGAAATCTAGAAAAACGTATTTTACAAACAATACCTGACCTACATACTTTGCTTATGTGTTTCGGTTTAAAACATAACCAACACCGAGATTCAGACTTAAGTTTGTTTATTTTCTGTTCTATATCTAATTTTCTACAATTTGCAGAATCATCAGATGTTAAGTCGCAAAAAATACATGAATTTTTTATTTGTGTGTGTAATGTTGCTGCGGATGGTATATTTTTATGTTTAGTGAAGTTTTTTTTATATGTTTGTCCGGTTTGATTACTCTGAAGAGCAGTACGTTTAGTTTCATTATCCTTAAAAGAATTTGTTACGGTTTCACAAATTTCACGTGATTCCACTTCATTTCTTAAAAATGTGATTATTTCTGAAACTTCACAATTAATATCCTTATTTCTTTTTCTATGAAAATCTAAAACCAAATCTTGGGGTAGTAATTTAAAAAGTAACGGGTTTAATAAATGACCGTATGATCCTTCAGTAACATTTAAAGAGCGTAAATTCCTTATATTTATCTCTATCTCATCATATAATTTACGCAATCCTTTAATGCTAGATGAATTCCTCACTGGTTCTAAATTAAGTAATTTAGACATGTATGAATTAATGATAAAGTTAGTACGTCCGTAACGTTGTTTTAAAAGTTCTAAACAAGAATCATAATTATTTTCATTTAACTCAAATCCAGCAACAACATTATAAGCAGGGGGAGTAAGGAAACTTTTTAATATTAATAATTTTCAATTTTATTCAGGGATTCGTTCGACCCTATCCCGTTATCAAAACAATTTAGGAATTCCAAGAAATTTCAAACACCAGAACCAGAAAATCGTACAACCTCTAACTGCGGTAATTTTAATGCTGAAAAATTATGTTCTGTACAGCTTGATGTACTTTCATTAATACTTTGATATTGCTGTTTCTTGTTTATTTCTTTAATTTTAAATTCAAGTTTAATTTTAATAGTAATAATTTTGTCTTCATATTCATCTGATTGAGCTATTTCACTTTTAAATTTTACTGGATCATTAATAAGATCCTCTATTACATCATCATAATCTTTCAATAATTTAGATTTGATATCTAAAATTTCTAAAAACTCATTTAAAGAATCAAAAATTTCGTTTTCAAAATTTAATTTTTGTACTTTTTTAATTAATTTAGTAATACTCGCTCTTACAGAGCTTCTCTTTTCAATACATTTAGTTAACTTATCCATTATTAATTTTAAAACAGCTTACTTCTAATCAAGTTATCCAAATAAAAATATATAACAAAAAAATGTGGATTACTTAAATTTTCCTAAACAAAATCTTATTTCCGTTTTCAACTCATACTCGTTTGGTCACCATTTTTGAAGATTTCATTTTTCTATTTTTATTTTCATTTCCGTTGATCTTTCATACGAGCTGAGTCATAATTTTTATTTCAGTAGATAATTTCTTTGTTTTATTATCATTAGCGTTATGACAGAAGAAAAACTTTTTGTTTCCAATAAAACATTTTCGCGAGCCGTATGCACCAAATTTGACCTATAGTTCAAAGGTAAAAATATATCAGGTGCAAAATAACATTCATCTTTTATAACTTTGATTTAAAGACTTATTTACATGAAATTTACATCTATTTATATATACTACAATTTAACATATTTAGGGTCTCCTATTTAGACCCTTCCATTCCATACCAGATGCCTGCCACACATTAACTAAAACAGTACATGTATCGCCGTGTCTTGACACACGGCGACCACTGGTGGAGAGATTTCCGTAGCTTCTACAGTGCACAAATGCACCTAACTTAATATGTGAAACATATGTTATGTAAAAGTACGCTGATTTAATTCGGGTGCGTATATTGACCAACTGGTGGCGCTGCTCTCCTGCAATTTGATCCCGTTAACGCAATGTCAATAGTTCAGTTTTTGTAATATAAATAATTATAAATACACTAAACTTGGTATGTGAAATTAATATCATAAAACTTTGCTGAATCAGTGTGCGTGCTTATCTGACAAGTGGAAGCACTGATATACTGTAGTTTAATTTCATTCAAGGGAACGCAATAGCTCATGTTCTAAGATTTATAAATGCTCTAAAATTGGTACGTGAAATAGATATTACGTAAATTTTACTGATTGACTTCGGGTACATATCAAATGACAGGTGACACTGCTACGTTTTTTTTTTTTTTTCAGCTTACGGGAAGGCTATACATCATCTTCTATAATACGAATACTTATTGAACCTTGTATGTGATATATATATATATATATATATATATATATTGACAAAATGGGCTACTTCAATTTCGGTATATATCCACCGACGGATGGTCCTGCTATTACTTTAAGCGATTTTCCAGACATCTTTTAGTAAAAATTGTACAAAATTTCATGTATAAAAATATTAATTATAAGAACCTGCGTTGATTAAATTTTTATGATCAAATTAATAAATTTTAAAATTTTATGGATGCTGTATCTCACGCACTAATAAAGGTAATTTATTTAAACTTAGTTTACTTAGACTGTGACCTAAACTGGTGGCGATTATATTTGTTAATTTCGTTCAATGGTTGGCGCTGTCATATCATATATATATATATATATATATATATATATATATATATATATATATATATATATATATATATATATATATATATTTATTTATTTATTTATTTATTTATTTATTTACATATACAGTCGGTAACAAAAGTGTCCGAACACTAGCAAAAATGCCTATGCAAAAAAAGTACACTTCATACGGTTTTGTGAAATAAATCCTTGTCGAATACTGTTTTTAGACTGACTAAGAACAGGATTCGACAAGGATTTATTTAACAAAACCGTACGAAGTGTACTTTTTTTACATAGGAATTTTTGCTAGTGTTCGGACACTTTTGTTACCGACTATATATATATATATATATATATATATATATTAGTAATATTTAATTAAAAAAAGGTATGGGCGATTTATACAGCGCATTGCTTTCGGTATTGTATTAAAATTTTCCATATTCTTGCGAGAAAGCTCGTGTATGCTTTTAAAACGAAAGGGTGAACCCTAAATTTGTGATAATTTAAAACAAAGTTATCGACTTTTTACATTTTTCATTATGTAAAATACATTTCTTAAGATATATATTTTGTATACTATAAAATTGATTTTTTTGGATATTTAGTGTTATATTTGTTTGTGAGGAAAATCTTTTACCTTTGACATGGAAAATAATTTTGATAAAATATTTTAGCAAATAATATTTACGGCATCGACCTGTGCAGGAAAATATAGAAAAAAGTTTTATGATGGGCTCAATATTCCAATTTTTAAAAAGTTTAAGTTTTGAACAGTATGGAAAATCTTTAATAAAAACGGGTGTTATTGAATAAATTGCTTAATCAACAGAAAATTTCTCCGCGTGTAAATGGCCATCTGCACCTGCAGTTGCGCAGGAAGTTGGTATTCGTAGGCGTGCGATCCAAAGTCCAAAACGTCTGACTATGCCTGCTTTACTCATCGTATTTTGTATTTACATTCAGATTTGAATTTAACTTTCGGATACGCTATTCGGATACAGCTTCAGGATACAGATAAGTTCACTTACTTTTCCTTTTTGTAAAATTTTGCATACATATGTATTGAAATCTTACAAAATTTAGTTTATTAAAATTTATCAAAAGCATATAATATTTTTAAATAAAATTTTAAATTTTTTATATATTTCACGCTATTTCGTTCGATATTTTATTATTACAATTCAATGTTGCATTCTAAACTAGCAAACCCATGCGAATATGTCGCACTTTTCTTTTCTTATTTACTTTTAGAATTTGAAACTCATAAATATTATATCGAATTCCCCATGTGATTAAAATTTTAATTTACCAGAAGCCAAATTATTATTAGTACCAAATTAATATAGTGCAATAGTGAGACCAAGATCATTCAAAGAAAGGTTTCAAAATAAAATTCATGGTTGAAGAACCAGATTCATACTTCCGCAGGCAGTATAGTTATAGTATAGGATTTTCCTGATACCTTTTAAATTTTTGTCGCGATGTTTGTGGTGACTTTTTATTTATTTTAGCATAACTTTTTGTTAAAAAAATTATTATTATTATTTTGATTATATTTTTATGTTTATAATTTTTAGTCAATTTATGACAATAATTCATATTCTGTATAATCTTTATAGTATTTCTATGTTTAAAATGACGCTTATATAGATTGAAGAAGCAATTTTTAAAAATACAGTTTTCTATAAAATAATATAAGCAGGCAAATGTCGTAATTTTTTCTTATTAGTTCATTGAGTTGAGTCAGTATGATTAAATAGTGTTCATTTTTAAATATTATTTTTTATCCTAGCTTATTTCAATAATTACACTACTATCGTATCGTTTCGACAAAAATTAATTGTAACTGATCCACGTTAGAGAAATATTATATAGATTTGAGCATATCTATATTAATAAAATCAGACTTTTGTCTGTAAATATGTCGGAATCGAAAAATTTTGCGATATCTTCACGTTTTACACCCCATGAAAGCCGAAAATGACTTCAGAAAATTTTGCCTGTGTGTGTGTGTGTCATCGTGTCCGAATGTCGCTTTTTTTGTCCGGGCATCACTTGAGAACGGCTGGACGGAATTCAACGACGCTTGGCAGGAATTTAGGCCTTCACCCAACTTAAAATTATATCTATCAACTTTTCAGAAATTCCCCCCCGTTCCCCCCCTAGGGGGTAAAAGACTAAAACACGTTTGTCCGGGCATCACTCGAGAACGGCTGGACGGAATTCAACGGCGCTTGGCAGAAACTTAGGTCTTCACCCAACTTGAAATTATATCTATAGAAATTTTCAAAATTATGATTAGTGTTTAAATTGTGTGTAAAAAACGAATGCGTATGCGCCATAAAAATTTTTTCACTAAAATGCTTTGAAAGAAAAAATAAAATATAAAAATAAATTTTTAAGCTAAAGACTTTTGTATTCGCGTGATTTTCACTACAAATTATGAAAAAATTGAAATAAAGTTTTGCCATCTGAGTTTCATACTTTAGTTAATTTTAAAACATCTAATTGTCGTATCGAAAAACTGTTTACACCCCAGGATTCAGAAAAATCGCCTCTTTCATTTGGTACTGAATTTGTAACGATAGGTCTGATATTTCTAATTTATTTTCCCCTTTTTCCGTTTTTCCGTTGCCACTTAAATTTCACACTTTAGTTATTTTTTAAAAATCTAATTGTCGCATCGAAAAACTGTTTGCACCCCTGGATTCAGAAAAATCACCCCTTTCATTTGGTATCAAATTTATAAATATAGGTCTGATATTTCTAATTTATTTTACCCTTTTTCCGTTTTCAACCCAGATTCGATATGGAGCAGCTTTAGTATTGGATCCCTTTGGAAAAATTTGAAATTCGGCACCGAAGTAGCTTGGAAGTTTCTCGCCAAGATCTTTAATTGCACAATTGAGATAGCCAATTCAGTTCATCGCAAAAAGGGCTTAAAATATTTAAAGTCACCAAAGGGTTCCGATACTTAAGCTGTGCTCTTTTTATTTTTTTAGTGCTAGAGGCCTATTTCAGTCGGTACTGTTGTCGAATTTTTATAGGTCACTCTTAATTAGTGCCAGAGGCCTATTTCAGTCGGTTTATTGAATGGGGATTTATTGAATGAAGTCCCCCCAAGGCACAACTTTGACATGAGTCCCCCCTCAGGCACAACATTGACATGAGTCCCCCCCCCCAAGGTACCCCTATTTCAGTCGGTACAGCGTTGTCGAATTTTTATAATACACTCTTAATAGAGATCAGGGCCTATTTCAGTCGGTTTATTGAATGGGGATTTATTGAATGAAGTCCCCCCAAGGCACAACTTTGGCATGAGTTCCCCTAAGATACCCCTATTCCAGTCGATACAGCGTTGTCGAATTTTTATAATACACTCTTAATAGTTCTCAGGGCCTAATTCAGTCGGTTTATTGAATGGGGATTTATTGAATGAAGTCCCCATAAGGCACAACTTTGACATGAGTCCCCCCCAAGGTACCCCTATTTCAGTCGGTACAGCGTTGTCGAATTTTTATAATACACTCTTAATAGTGCTCAGGGCCTATTTCAGTCGGTTTATTGAATGGGGATTTATTGAATGAAGTCCCCCCAAGGCACAACTTTGACATGAGTCTCCCCCAGGCCCAACTTTGACATGAGTCCCCCCCAAGGTACAACTTTGACATGAGTCCCCCCAAGGCCCAACATTGACATGAGTCCCCCCAAGGTACAACTTCGACATGAGTCCCGCCCAAGGTACAACTTTGACATGAGTCCCCCCCAAGGCCCAACTTTGACATGAGTCTCCCCCAGGCCCAACTTTGACATGAGTCCCCCCGAAGGTACAACTTTGACATGAGTCCCCCAAGGCCGAACTTTGATATGTGTCCCCCCCAGGCCCAACTTTGACATGAGTCCCCCCAAGGCCCAACTTTGACATGAGTCCCCTCCAAGGCACACCTTTGACATGAGTCCCCCCAAGGCCGAACTTTGACATGAGTCCCCCCCAGGCCCAACTTTGACATGAGTCCCCCCCAAGACACACCTTTGACATGAGTCCCCCCAAGGTACAACTTTGACATGAGTCCCCCCCAAGGCACACCTTTGACATGAGTCCCCCCCAAGGCATACCTCCCCCTCATTGGGAAAAAGAGAAAAAACGTTGTTTTGCGGCTGTAGGACAGTTTGGACTTCCAACGTTATTTGTTACAATATCTGCAGCTGAAACACATTGGTTTGATTTAATGAAAACTTTATCATGGAATTTAGATCGTCACGAATTAACTAAAGAAGAATTTGTCGATATTAACAAGTTTAGCAGTAGGCCTCTGGCACTAAATTAAAATCTGTCAATGCCAGATTTTCATGTTTTAAATAATGAAATAATGTCGTGTCTGTATAATTTATTATTTATAATATTGCCTATTAAAGACTTCTGTGGTCACGAAATTTGGTGCGTAAATTGTTTGTATGCACCCGGCACTTATTGTAACTGCATTTCACGAAATTCGAAATCCCCCCCCCCCCTTCTCGAAGTCGGAGGGCAATAAACATGTGTAAAAACATGTTTTTCCGTTTGAATTCGCTTTGAATTATCTTAGAATGGCGAATTTTGGTGTGTGGATATTGTTTAAGTGTACGCATTATGTACATTAGTGGGATTTTGCAAAACTTCGAACTCACCTGCTGAGGGTGGGGAAGTAAGAAGTGGGTAAGTTGTGCCGAAGACAGTGGGGACCCAGACTCCTCACATTGGGAGCGAGAAAACTTCTACCAATCACCGCGAGAACTTAGGTTATTGATAAAGATATGGCATTTTGACAACTCATTTAAGTTTAATGTCCAGCGAAGCGGGCAAAGCCTGCTAGTATGTTTATATTTTGCATTACACTGTAGAAATGTAAAAGCAGGGAGAAGTGTAAAAAAAAAAAAAGTTATTAAAAAGATTCTTAATATTTCTAAATGTTTAAAATTTTGAAGTTTTTTTATTTTATTTTTATTTATTTATTTATTTAGTTTAGTTTAGTTTATTTAATTATTATTATTTAATTATTTGTTTTGTTTGCAGAATAAACTTTTAATTAATTATTTATTTATTTTTCAAAAAGTTTTACCACATTTTATACTGTTATATTTCACTGCATGGTGTATATAAAATTTATAAATACAAAATCAATAATTTAAATAAATTCTGCATACGCATGATTTGAAATATGAAAATATTAAGTAAATTTCACGGAATCTATTTAAATAAATAAAAAATAAATAAATAATTTATATTTTTATTTATTTATTTATTTATTTTTAACGTATTAAAATACATCGCTGTTCAAAATTAAAGGAACAAACCTGCTTTCCCATTTTCTTCTTTTGTGCATAACTTTAAACAAATAAACACATGGATATAAAATTTGGATGGCATATTCATTATCATATCATTAAGGTAATTTTACATAACTTTAGCATAAGCAATAATTTTAAAGTAATAATTATTAATTTTTCTAAAAAGTAAGCTTTGGAAAATAATAAAAATTTGAACAATTTTAGTAAAGAAAATTTAATGAAAATTGTGTTGATGCATTATAGACAAGTGAAAACGCACATGCCCTCAAATGTTAAAAACAAAATCCTGATTTTTCTTTCTGTGTTCACTTTTCTTTTACTTTAATAACGGAATTTTTGAAAAAAAAATATTAATTACTAATTTGTATAAACTGTGACCATCACCAGAATAATAAAAACGTCAATAAATAATTTAATAATGAGCGTCTTATCCGATTCCGATTTTCATGTTTCTATGTAAAATTAAATATATATATATATATATATATATATATATATATATATTCACACGCGAAAAAATGAAGAAAAAAGAAGAAACAAAAAAAAAAAAAAAAAAAAAATGACTGTAAGAAAAATTATACGGTTTTAATCTAAAATATGGATGCACGTATGTCTTTATCCTATCTGTAATGCATCTTCATGACCATTTTTCATTAAGTTTTCTTTTCTAAAATTGATGAAATTTTTCATTTTTTTAAAGTTTACTTTTGAGAAAAATTTGCTGATTTTTAGTTCAAAAATTTTTAGGGGAGAGTTGTCTAAAACGGGGAGGCGGGTCAAATGGGGACATTCAGTTTCTCATACATTAGGGCTGCCCTCTTTGAATCCAATGGTCTACGATATTTCTAATTCGGCTATACGCAAGTTTGAATCTAGTTGTTGAAATATTTTGTCAGATCTGTTATTTTCTACAAAGGTTTCAATTTTTTGCGATTTTCATTTCGATTGTGGTCGTACACTGTATTGGATTTTATCAAGTGAACTTTGAGCATTCGATTTTGGTAAGTATTTTATGGATTCGTCTAGATTTAATTTACATTTTCACGTATTGCTTTATAGTTTTGTCTCAAACGTGTGCGAAGAGACGCCACGTTTTTAGCATACGTCATGTTCGGTTCAAACGGGGACATTGACGGCAGTCCAAAACGAGGTCGTCCCCATTTTAGACGCTATGGAATTAGGACAAATTTGTTATAGTAATGTCGTTTTTAAAGTGTTTTAAATCAGTTCTAGTGCTTATTTATGTGTGTAATACACAAGTAGAGATGTTCTAAAAAACTATTTTTCAAATAAAAAAAATGGCTCATACATGACCCTCGACGTTACGTGACAATTTAACAGGTCGGAAAACTTTTCGGAAATGCATTTTCAAGAACAGCTACTATGCAAAATGCTACGAATGGATTAAAAAAAAAAAAAAAAAAAAAAAAAAAAACAGGCATATATCCCTTTAACAGAGATGTGTTCCCTGACCATTTATTTTGAGCCTTCAGAAAAAAATGAAAAACCTGCTTACATATCATAGATCCTCAGTTAGCATCAAGGTGTGAAAACGTCACACCCCAACCTACCACTACATCATTTGAAATATCTCCAGCTATAGAACCTCAGAAATGTTCAGCTTTTAACACTTCGCCTAAAATAATAATGCCTTTACCACAAGAAACCGATCGTGAAAGAGTGAATGAGAAGAGGAGAGGTAAAATTGTCATACTCCCTTCATCACCTTACAAAGCAGTGGAAGCTGTAGAACAGAAGAAAAATGAAAAACAGAATAAACAGAAAAGAAAATTGTTCAAGAAACCCACAGAATTTAATCCTAGATATCCAAAATCTAAAAAATAGAAGAAAAAAAAAAATTCAAAACCCAATGTTATCATTTGATGAGGAACAGAATAGCGAGAGGAAGCTTGAATTTTTTGTAATGAACTTTACATTGACTGGAAAGACAAAGAGGGGTGGGCTCAATGTAGCATCTGTCGAGGTTGGGCACATGCAGCCTGTTCAAGTGTTGAAGAAAGCGATATCAATTTCGTATGTGACTTTTGTATTGATTAATTTTTGTGTCATGCTAATAACCGTTGAAAAAGATAACAAAATACTTTATCTGCATTTTGATTTTGTATTAACTTCACTTTTTCTTTGTAATTCAAGTTTTTCTAGTAAAATTTCGCATTAGGACATGAATTTATGTTATTTCTTATGAGTACCCCATTTTACCCAACCGGTTGTCCAAAACGGGGTCTTTGCACATTTTTCAGAAAAATGTTTTTTCTGCCTATACTAATGATATTTTTTTAAAAATAGCTTTGCCATCTGATAGTCTAAGACATGCTCTAATCAGGAAATGCTTTGTCAAATTTTCATTATTTATAGATATTTTCTTGCGGACAGAGATAAGTTAACGTCCCCGTTTCGGACAACTTTCCCCTTCTTATACTTAAGTTATATAAAATTAGATTCATGGTATTTGAAAGAGATACTATCCATCATTTATACTTCTGTGTTTCTTTGTTTAAGAATTATGTGGAAAAAAATGAAACGAGAAAACATTTTATTGTTTTAATTTTGTACACTTGTGTACATTTTTAACTAATTTTTATTTTTTGTTTTACATTGATATTGCACTATTATAGTTTAAAAATGGAATATGTAACATATCTGGACATTAATTTGAAATTTCATTGATAATTTAAAATTTAATAAAATATTTTTGTGTTTTAATGGTGAAAGTTTACAGTACGTTTCAAAATTTAGAAATAAAAATATTTTAAAATTGTTTTGCTTAACTTATTAAAATTAATATCCAAATATGGTTATATTATATTGTTAAATTATAATGATGCAAAATCTAGGGGGGAATAATAATTAGTTAGCAGGGGGCATATACCTTAAAAATTTTCAAAATATTTCAAATCTTGAATTTATTTATTTATTTGTTTTTAATTCAAATATTTATCCAGAATATTTAAAATACTTGATCTTTTGTTATACCATATTTCAATGCATGTATGTAAAATTTTTTAATACTAAGATAACTATTTATGAAGAAAGAAAAAGACAAAATAAAAACTACACAAAAATGAAAAAAAAGAAAAGATAAATAACATAAATAAGGAAAGGAAGGGAAAAAAAGAAAAAAAAATAAGTTAATAAAATAAGAGTGCAAAACTTTGAATAAACACTATAAAATTCAAGAACTCGAAGCAATTGTTTCGGGTCGAGAAAAGACACAAACCTTCATCATCCGAACAATGTAGGCACGAGTGCTGAAAAAAAACTGCAACGTAGCTCTTGTATTTGCAGCACGAGTGCCTACTATGTTCATCTAACGAAGGGTTGTGTCTTCTTTCTACTCGGAACAATTGTTGCGAGTTCTTCCATTTATTATACATAAAATACATTTTAGCACGTTCAAAAATTGTTTACATAACGTTGTGAGAACGTGTGTATAAAACGTTTTCAGAACGTTTCTACACTATTTCAGAACGTTTACAGTACGTTTTCTAGAACGTTCTGAAAATGTGTATAACGTTTTGAAAACGTTATAAAATGTCTTTGTTTCTAAAATGTAATGTCTATGTATCTAAAATCTATGTATCTAAAATGTCTATGTCTATGTCTATGTAAAATGTCTATCTCTCTATGTATACGTTCCGTATACATAGAACGTTTTCAGAACGCTTCTATAACACCGATGGTGATAGTTACACGCTCATTGAACGTTCTTAGAACCGTAGTATTGTACGTCTTCAAGATGGACAGATAGACGTCTATAACACGTTCAAAGTGAACGTTCTTAGAACGTGTTTGCAGAACAAGTTTTTAACGTTCAAAGAACGTTTCGGTTCTGCTTGGGAGGTATGATTTTAGCTAAAAATGGTTGTTCCTTTCCAATTTACACACACACACACACAAAAAAAAAAAATATATATATATATATAGGAAATTTTATTTTTTATAAAAAAAGAAAAAAAAAAGTATTCTACTAGATATAATCAATTTGTGCGTAATATTTATGATGTAACTTATTCAAAGATTTAAAAAAAAATCATTTTGTATTATATTTGATAACAGACTGGACAAATCATAAAAGAAAATATTTGTATAATTTGAAACTTGTCTATCTTAGCTAATAATGTACATGTTTTTTAATAATCTTTATAATAAATGGTATGTAAATATGAAATTACAAAAGAAATCATTTTAGTATTACAAATTATGACAACGGACATGACTCAAAATAAAGGATATAATACTAAAAGTAAAATTTTAAAATGCTGTGCTACACACTTAAAAAAAAAAAAACTATTTATTTTTTTTTTCAATTACATAGAAAGCAAGATAAATATCTGTTTAGCTATAAATAATTTTTACTACGTAAAATAATCTTTGTATGTAATATATATGCATACACGCACGCACGAACACACACACACACACACACACACACACACATATACAGATATATATTGAAAATCTTCTCAATTATTACAGAAGGTGTAACCAAGTATCATATGAAGAAGTAGAAAATTAAAGAAACTTGACGAAAAAAAAGAGCAAATCGAGATTGAAACATACACCACCATGACTCTACCAAGGGCATAAAATGAATGTGGCATTTAAATAGGGTGATATTTCTGGAGTGCTGTATGCATATTGTTAAACATCTACAACCCTATATGCCTTATATTACCCCAAAGGACTTGAAAATATTTGAAATTCAAAGAGAAAGAAGAAAAAGGCAAGTGAGAGATACACTGTTTATCGAGAATCACCAGTAACTAAAAAAACCAAAACCAATACTCACTAACAACTGCAAATCACACAAAAAAAAAAACTTTTGAAACACACCACCCATGACCCCATGCCATAAAAAGCTATGAGGAGGCTGAATACAGATAAAGCTGCAGTTAGTTGGAGACGTATTTATCTACTGAACTAATAAGTAAATAAAATTTAGTTTAAATTGTTTCTGCTTATTTTAAGAAGTTATAAACCTTAAATTTAAATTTGATTTGATTACGTTTTAATCTATAACTTAAATTAATTTTAGATGCTCTTTATATATATATATATATATATATATATATATACATTATATTATATATTTGATATTATATTATATTATATATTATATTATATTATTATATTATATTATATATATATTTCTCTCTAATATATAATTCTGTAATATATATCTTTATATATATATTTCTTTTGTGCGTGTGTATGTCACTGAACTCCTCTTAAACGGCTGGACCGAGTTTAATGAAATTTGTTGTGTGTCTTCAGGTGAATTCGATAATGGTTTAGATTTACAAAAACTATTTGGTTTTTGCTGTAAAATTGATAAAATTTGAATTTTTAATCTCAAAACTCTGTCATCCTTGGCGGAAAAAAAATATCGCCATATCATCTGGCCAACATATTTAATTTCTTTCAAAAGTAATGGTTATTTCAACAACTTATATTTAGAGAGTAATGAATAATATGAAATAATTTCGTACAATACATATTACGAAAATATACATCTGGCATGTATATTTTCGTATTACGTTTTTGATCGCCAAATACAAAAATTGCCAAGGAAGACAGAGTTTGGAAATTTAAAATTAAAATTTTGTCAATTTGAGAGCAAAATAACTCAATCTAACACATGCATACGATAACTAATACATATCTATACCCAAACACGGGGATTAAAATCGAGAAATAATTTTCCTCGATTTTTAATGATTTTTTATAAAAAATCCAATGGGAGATTAACGTAGGAAATCTTTTTCATGCATCCACTGACGGTCAGTGACGTCACACTTCGCTTGCGTATATTCTATTGTAATTCCAGTTTGTCCCGACAGTTGGTGCTGTGATCAAATTCAGGAAAATATTTTGTAACTTCGTGTTATTATTGTTATACAAAAATTTGTGTCCTAATTGAAATATTACATCAAGATGTAATTAGTGATTGAAGAGTTTTGAAGTGTGCATAAAAAACTATGCAAATTTAGTGCGGAACTGGAGTGAGTATTTTATATAATTTTCTATTAAATTTACACGCGCGTTGATTAACAACCACCCTAACCTACAAATTTATTTGTGAAGCTAATTTATTATATTTTATTTATTTATTTTTTGAGTGGAACACCTTTAGTATCGGATCCCTTTGGCAAAATTTGAAATTTGGCACCGAAGTAGCTTGGACGCTTCTCACCAAGATCTTTAGTTCCACAATTGAGATAGCCATTTCAATTCATCGCAAAAATGGATTAAAATATTTAAAGTCACCAAAGGGGTCCCATACTATTGTGCGTGTGTATGTCACTGATATTTTATTTATTTATTTTTTGTATGGAAAATTTGGCACCGAGGTAGCTCGGATGCTTCTCGCCAAGTTCTTTAGTTCCACGATTGAGATAGCCATTTCAATTCATCGCAAATATGGCTTAAAATATTTAAAGTCACCAATGGTCTCCCATACTTTTGTTTGTGTATATGTCACTGAACTCCTCCTAAACGGCTGGACCGATTTTAATGAAATTTTTTGTGTGTCTTCAGGTGGATTCGAGAATGGTTTAGATTTACAATTCAGTCCAATTTAAATTGTTTGTTTAAATGTTTATTTAATTGTTAATTATGTCTTTTACGTTAGAATCGGAATTCACAGTCACCGTTCACAGCGCTCCATACCTGTTTCACTTATATACCACATCCTTACACACTTACAATAAGTTAGTTATTTTTTTCTACCAAAATATACTCTAGACATAATTTATATGTCAAAACAACGTTTGTCGGGTCAGCTAGTATATATATATATATATATATATATATATATATATATATATCTGTGTTTAAATCACGTGGAAGAACGACCTATATCTATTTAGCAATATGTGATTTTTATTGCATAAAATGATACCTGCAAATAGTTTTAGAGACGTTTATACAAAAGTTTAAGAATGTATTATTTACATATCATTACATGTATAAGAAGCATAGTCTTTTTTCTAAAATTACAATTTTATACTAGATATGTTTTAATAAAAATAAAGAAAGTTTTAACATAAGTAATTTATCTGAAAATTTTCAAAAAATACTTGATGCAATTAGGTATATAGTTGAATTCCAGTCAAGCATAATATTGGATATATTTGGAATGTTCCACTTTGTTGATTTATACCAAGTAGCAGCTGCTTCTAAGTAACATAAAATGTTAACGAAAAATTGTTTTGACTCTAAGGTAGAATTATTGCAATAGTTTTACATTTCCTACGTTTAAATTTATGTAAACATTGATTCTAACTTCTAAAATTACTGAAGTTTAAAATATTAAATTGTTATATGGTATTTTTCGGAATGTTTATATTCGTTTCACATGATTAACTAGGTATGTTTGAAAGATTTTATTAATTATTTCTTTTTCCAAAATCATGAAAATTTGAAATTTTTCATTTATAACTTTAAATAGAAAGTATTCAGTAAAACTATCTTTTATATTACAACAGAAATCCCAAGATATGGCATTAAAAAAAAAAAAAAAAAAAAAAAAAAAAAATCCGAAAAAATTATATAGAAACATGTCTTAAAATAAGTGAGAAAACAAACCAATTACCGCCAATACAAATTGCTGCTTCGACAGCTTTCATATAAAAACCATGTAGCTAAAAATGCTGCAACTTTTTTTTTTTAATTATTATTATGCAACTTAATTTTTTACCTGTTTAATACAATTAGAAAATTATTAATAACTTTCAAAAAAGGAAAGATCTCGTCTGAAGCAGTAATAAAATTTAGAGATTTGCACTTTGTTATTGCAAGAGTTTTCCACAAGTATAAAGATTTAGGAAAATAATCAAAACTCCGATAGATATACAAATGTAAAAATGCCTTTGAAATGAAATCATCAACCATAGAATCATTTTGCGAGATAAATATGCTTCCTCAAAATGCTACAGCTTTTAATTTTATGGCGTCAACACATATAGTATTTGAAATTGTGCTATAGTTCTTTAACGATATAGGCAGTAAGCAAATTCTGTTGACTGCTTTTGATGATGGCAATGTACAAAACCTCGCGTCCTTCTTAAACTCTTTTATCAAGTTATTGGATTGCTAAAGATTGTAAGAAACGATGCCTTATCTTCTGTTTTTAAATCCCAGAAGTATCGAGATGCTAGACCTAAACATACATGAAAACATCTCATGAAACAATAAATTTGGTGTAGAAAAAGGGATTATTTTCCGTCAGCTATCATCTCAAATAGCAACTGTGCTGCACGCAATATTGATGAAGTTCTTTGTATTCAGGATACCTTCATACATTAGTGGAGTCCATGCTGAGTCATTTTTCAGTAATTGTGGGTGTTCTCAGAGGACTTCATTAATTATACATAGATCAAACACATTAGCTTGTACAAAAAGAGAAAGTAGTATATAGCAATCTTAAAAATTATTAGCCGATATCGTGGCGCAGTAGGTAGGGCTCTGCCCTTTGAAGCCCTATGCTGTGGCGGATTCAAGAGGGTGGGGGGTGGAGAGCTAGAGGGCTGAAGTACCCCCAAAATTGAAAATATTGAATAAAACTTTCAGTAAAATAAATTTAAATAATTATCTGTCATAGTTAAGTAAACATATCAATCAAAAACGTCTCTCAAAGTATACCTCAATTTAAGGGCTATTTGCTACAAGAGTGAATTTTTCTCGCTCCAAAAATTTCTTTTTTGGCTTTAATACTGATTTACCTGGATTCAGTGCCCGTGTACAAATGCACTTCTCTGATCTCTGATAAAAGTCACGTTTTGGGAGAGCAGGTAATATTGTTAAACTCTTGATATGAATTGACCACTTTTGTATGCAACTAATTTCATAAAACTATTCAAGGCCGTAGCCAAAAAAAAATTCGAGGTGTTTTCATATTTCAGAACATAGTTATGAGAGTTAAAAGTAAAGTTTATATCAAAATTTTTAACAAATCTACAAAACTTCGGGGATTGTTTAAACCCTCAACCCGTCTCTATATCTCTTTGCTACCACCTTGATCATATTGCTCTCCAATTTTGAAATTATAGTATTTATTTCCTATGAATATGTCGATAGAGGAAACAAGTGTTTAATAAGACTTTATAGTTTTTAGCATATATATATACATATTATAGGTCAAATTCAGGCTGTGACAAGTGAATTTTGTGCCCTCCCAGTATCCAAGTAATAATTTAAAAAGCTTTTAAGAGAGTAGTGCAGTGTTGCCAGAATTTGCGGCTTTTTTATTCAACAGTCACCAATAAATTTGAGAAGTGATATTTGACGTGCATAATGCACGATTATTCGATTCGATACTTCTATTAGGTACATCAATTGTCGCTTCAGAAAAGTACTGGTGACTATTAAATAAATAAAGTCTCAAACTGTGGTAACACTGGAGTTGTGTTTAATTTAAATAGCAAAATTAAAATATAATGCACTGTTTAGACTGAAAATTACAAGCTAAAGTTATTTTTTTTACCAAGAGTTTTCAGTGGGCTGAATAAAGACCTTTTATTCATTCAGAAATGATGTTACGTGTGATCTAGAATATAAAATAATTCATAGAAACAAAAGTACTGGAAAAACGCGTTTAAAAATAAAATTAATTTTAAGGATGCATTACTAAGCAGGATAGAAAAATAATGCAAATTTGAATAATTGAATCCATTTCATCGATAATAATTTCTGCCTGAATTATGATCTTCAGAATGACTTCTAGAAGAAGGCGACTTCTTTAAAGGGCTTTCTTTTTTTTTACATCATCGTGAATGGCTTTCTTACGAAGGCATGCCTATAACTATATATAACTATATATAACTATATATACCTATATTTCTTTTTTTAACTCTTTCCAACATAGATGAAAAGTATTTATGACTTTGGTTTGTCTGTCTGTCCGTCTGTAGCGTTCTAACACCCTGAAACTGGTATATATTGTTCAAGTTCATTACAGGATGTTACCTATTTAAAATGGGGTAAACACTGTCATTAGTTTGACTACCAAAAGCATTTCAAAAGCATTGCGTCCTATGAGAGACATTTCCATGTATCATATTTTACCATTTTATTTCGCACAAATAATAATGAAATTGACATTAACAAAAAAAAAAGCTTTCTATAGAATGTAGTATGATTAACAATAAACTTTACAAGGCCGCAAACACAATATATATATATATATATATATATATATATATAGCATATTGAGTTACATTAATTGTTATAATTGTAAACTGCTGGAATTTAATTTTCGTGTGCATTAATCGTTCTCACCACTTCCTAATGATTTTTTAGGAGAGATTATTATATGAATTAGTCTATATGTCTGTCTTTCTGTCCATCTGACTGTGAGCTCTCTAACAACTGTAAATATTCATGGAATTTCTTGAAATTCATGTACGTTATTCCAGTTTACTATGCTATGTTACCAATTCTCATTTTAGTACTTTTATTAAGTACAAATCATAATGATGCCAAATCATAACTGTATGGAAATTTCTTAAGTAATCATTGTTCCACATATATAATGTGGAATTGTCTTAAAACAAAAACAATAATTATTTTTCCCTTCCCCATAACCACCTTAGTTACATTTTATGTTTTTAGTTGCAGTTCTCATTAATGTATTACACACATGGATGCGTTCATTTATTATTATTAATTATTTATTTATATATACATCTTGGAAAATTTCCCCATGTAATAATTACAAATAAATTATTGTAACAATTTCTTAATGCAGCCTAAAGTATCTACGAAATGCACACAAATAATATGATTGTAATTGTTTTCATTGATCGGGTATAACATCCCCAAAAATCTTAGCCCCTCCCAAAAGTGAATTTCCGGATACGCCATTGTCTCCTTGTTCTGAGTTCGAATCGTAGTAAAGGTAAGGATGTTTGTAGTGTCATTTTTCTGTGAAATATATAAAAAATAATCTGGTGTGTCACTCACAATACTTTCTTTTACATTGAAATTTCATACTATATATACAGGTTGGAGAATAAGAGATAAGATAACGAGTACTGTTATCTAAACCTATGTTAAACAATTCAAATTTGGCTTAGGAAGAGTTTTATCTGATAATTAGTTCTGTGGGGAGGGGGGCTACCGCCCCCTCAATCCTTCGTTTCATTAATTTATAAAAACCAAGAGATGAATATTTAGCTTAAAATATACATTATTTACCATATCTCTATGAGGAATTTATTTCAATTCCCGAACAGTTTTCCTAGAAATGGCAAAATATTATTAGTAAAGCTCATCCACTAACAACAAATAACTAGAGTTTTGTGGCCACCACACGACTTTCTTCTATATTTTCCTATACAAATTCACTCAGCAAAAATAATTTATTAAAATTACTGTTTAAAAAAAATATCTTCCATGATAATGCACACGGTTTCCATATTAGAGAAGTAGTATAACACTAAATATCCAAAAAAAATGTTGAATTTATTCTCAATATTACATTTGAAAAAAAATGTTAAAAATGATAAAAATCGACAACTTTATTTTAAGTATCGCAGATCGAGGGTTCGACCATTTGTTTTAAAGTTATTGGCGAGCTCTTTTGAAAGATACCCATCATGAAAATTTACTCCCCACGAGGGGGGACTTCCCCCCCCCAGGGTAGGAGGCGAGGCTCCTACATACACAATTTTTTTTTCCCAGTTGACTATCTCTATTACACAAAGCATATATTCGTTTCATTTGGTTTAGTGCAGTCTATAGATTTTAAACTCTACTTACCTGCAATTTCTCCCATAGACGTAATGTATTTGAATACTTTTGAGTGTCCCTGTACAGGAACCATTGGCTTCATCTCAACGAAAAGCTTAGTGTAGCATCCCTATAGAATACATGTATACAATACCGAGTTTGGAATTTCTGCTACTATTTGTTCTTGAGATATGCTAATAACAGACACACAGACCATTCGCTAAAAACATTATTTTCGTATTCAGGTGACCTCAAAACATGTAAATATAAGAAAAACTCATGTTCGAAAATTTGACCTTAAAACAATACTTTCTCGACCGGTAAGAGAAAGTAAAAAGGGCATATAGATCATTCAAGACTGTAACTAACTGCCAATTAAAGCTAAAAAGACGTATTTTTATATTATATGCTGGAATTTTTTCAAGAATATTAAGCATTTACATAATACATCCATTAAAATCCTTTAAAACAAGACTATGTTTTGTTAAAAAAATACGATTCTTGTTATTCGTTTGTTCATTTTATAATTATCTATTATTAGTAAAATCTACCTTTTTACACGTACTGAAAATCTTTTTCTCGATATATATTAATGATGAAATATTAGATGGTGTTAAATTATCGGTTAGAAGACTTTGCGCATAAATCTGGTAGACGAATTGCAAGTGATACATGATGAAATGTCGCTTAAGCCTAGTTAATCGTCTCAAAACTACCAGATATAACATATTTTAAGAATAAAATTTGATATGTCAGAAGTTTTAATACTCGTTTTTGTCTGTCCTAATATTTGTTTCGTCTTTCGATGATGTCAACCTTTAAAATTCTTTTAAAAATTAGATAGGGTTTATTGAAGTAGAAAATACATCCCCTTCACAAGATCAACATTTTGTTGGTATATCTCCAAATCACCTTTAGGAGTGACTTCCACACCGTCGCGAATCGTCCATAGTAGTTACAGTGCGGCGTTAAAACCCACTTCAATCCAGTCTACTTACTTTTACCATGTTTTTATTACTTCGCTTTCTTGTTCTTTTTTTTCTTTTTTTTTTTTTGTTTACTTGTCCAGTACAAATCTTGCAATCGATTTTTGTTTAATTTCATGAATAGCTAGATATTTGAAAATTTTAGAATAGCTCAGAACACGATGACAATGCATTATTTTAATATTTGTGTTGAGTTATTAATTGTTTGAAAATTTCTTACAATTGCTCTCTTTATAACGCATTTGATCATTTTATTTCAAGTTGATGGAATAATTCATCAATTTTTTTTCTAAGTATTTATTAATACATAGAATTGTCAAGTTTACACGATTGAATAGAAAATATAAAAACGTGGTATATAGAAAGTTATCTTGTAATTATTTTATTTCTTTTCTCATTTATTTTTGCAACATGGAAGACATTTTATTTTAACTGTGACTGTGACGTGATAGATTGAAAGAGCAATGATTTAGAGAAAATCATTGATACAGTCGGCTGCAAAAGTATTCGAGCACTAGCCAATAATTCCTATATTTAAAAAGTACACTTAAGACTGTTTTGCTAAGTAAATCCTTGTCGAATCATGTTCTTAGACTGATTAAGAACATGACTCGACAAGGATTTATTTAAAAAAGCTGTAAGTGTACTTTTTTTTGTCAAGGATTATTGCTTGTGCTCGAATAATTTTGCAGCCGACTGTATTTGGAAAATAAAGTATTACATTTAATAATGCGATTTCAGTTGAAAACATCATTGATTACTGTACTTCAATTCAAGTTCAACACAAACAAAAATGATTATACTCGAGAAGTGGTGGACGCTTTCACTGAGATGAGCATTTCCCGAAATTTTGTCTCTGACGGTTTCCTTCCATCCCTATTTTACAATCGTAGCAGAATTGACACATCCATTATAGCGCTTGTTGGACTCTAGTCAGAAAACAAACAGTAAAAGAAACGAAATTTCAGACAAGACAAACAGGTTCCTTTTTTTATTCTGCAAATACCGTCAATTTTTAGATCTTTGAAGACCCTCTAGTAGATAAAGCTGCAAGTACACGAAATAAACAGTAGAGGCTGTAACTTTTTTTTTTTTCAATAGAGAAAAAGTATGAAACACAGCTTTCGTTAGTTATACAATTTTTATGCCCCTTTTAATGTAATATTCAGTTTAAAATCACATCATGAGAACTGGATTTTGTACAAATATGAAATCAATGTTACAAACTACATAAACTTTCCATAATTATTTATTTACAATGAATTTATTTCTGCTGATTTCTTATGAGATTAGTAAAATTGTTTCATGTTTCCATGTATCAAATATTTACAAAATTGATCACTTTTTTTTTAAATTATTATTATTTATAGATAAAAAGTCAGTTTAATCTAATATATAAATATATTATGTATAAGCGAGTAACATCTGTATTGGTTTTACATTAAGCTCTATGTAATATAAGAATATCGAAAGGAGTAGTTTCATAAATTGATATGCCGCATAAACGGGAATCATAGTAAATCGCTGTAGATATCTTTTATTGATAAAAGATAAATTTTTACTGATATTTTCCATTAAATCAAATACACAGTTATCTCCATATGATAAAGATAGCTTAAATAATGTTAAATAAAGAAAAAAGAAATCTCAATTTTTTTTTTAAATATGGCATCACGGATTTAAAATTCTTTGGAGTTTAAAGTGTTTACTCTAAGATTTTTAAATTGTTTAAGAACAACAAAATTTACTGATCATTATTTACAAAATATATAAAATTATACATGAGAATTACAATTAATATTTTGGATTGTCACTCACACGACATTCTCTAACCATATTTTTAATAGTATAAAGACAGTTTGAAAATTAAGGGATAAGATAATAAAAATACTTTATATTTACCGAATTTAAAAATATTTTAAAATGTGTACGAAAAATTAATTTTCCTTCCTTAGCAGTTTCCATGCCACATTCATCTGTTACGTCCGATATAAAAAAGAACTTCATATAGATTTAGAACACCGAGTTTTGACTTCCTGTACATGATTGTTTTTGACATAATCTGATAATTGATACACACACTCACAGACATACAGACACGCATACTGACGTACACACGCACACCCATAGAGACCAACCGTTAAAAACTTATTTTTCGGATTCAGGGTACTTCAAAACATATACGCATAAAAAAAAAAACTCATCTTCGAAAATTTGACTTAAAATTAATACATTCTGTACTGCAAATATGGGTAAGAGAAAGCATAAAAATGACATTTAGAAACAAAACAGGAAGAAAACAATGAAAAATTGTTTAACGTGGTGCTTACGCTATAAGCACGAAATAAATACCCATTTATTAAATTTAAATGATATTTTGTAAGATTAAAGCTTACTTAAAGCCAAGAAAAGCAAATGTAACTAGAATATTTTCCGATTCAGATTTTAATGAATTTTAGCGACGTTCATATAAAATTTAGGTTTAGAAGTTTCCAATTTTCCGCAGTCTCCATAAAGCTGTTTGGTGTTTTACCAGGATAGAAAACAGATGTCGTTAAAAAAAACAAAAAAAAAAAAAAAAAAAAAAAGAAAAAGAAAAATTACAAGTATCAAAGTACTACGAAAAGCCTTTCGTTTTATCAATCTCTATAAAGATGATATGCAACGGTCCCATCATTCAACACACTTTTCAAAACAAGTAGAGAAGCCATTTTCTGGAAGCTGCTTCAAAGAAACCTCCACTGCTGAAATAACTTCAGAATCTGTTTTAAATTTTCTGCCACGGAGCTTCTCCTTCAACGTCGGAAACAGCCAGAAATCGCATGGTGCGAGATCTGGACTGCAAGGGGGATGTGGCATGATTTTAATATTGCATTTACTAAGATATTGCAGAACAAAAGTAGCGACATGCGGGCGAGCATTATCATGATGTAATGTCCAATTCCCTACCAGTTCATGGTGCTTTCTCGATATGTGGTTTCGCAAAATTTTCAAAACTGAAACATAATTATCACCATTCACAGTAGTTTTTGGAGGCACAGCATGGTGATAGATTACACCTTTATGATCAAAGAAAAAAATCATCATGACCTTTCCAGCAGATTTGGTTTGTCGGATTTTTTTCGGAGGCGGAGAATCAGTATGTTTCATACACTTGTTGCGGACTTGGTAAGGGAATCATAATGATGCACCCAAGTTTCATCACCTGTTATTACAGTCTTTAGGAGATTTGGATCATTTTGAAGCATCTGTTTCCATTCACAACATTGGTGAATTCTTTTTTTCATTTGTTCTTTAGTAAGGTGTTGAGGGACCCATCCGGAACAAACATAGCAAAGCTGTAAATTTTTGCGTAGAATGCGAAATGTCGACGTTTTCGAAATGTTTGTTGATGCCGCTATCTCCTCACATGCCATTCTCCGATTTTCTTGAAGGATTACCCACACAGTGTTAACATTTCGATCATTCACAACACGTTTTGGTCGCCCAGGCCTAGGAGCCAGTTCTACAGACAAACGGCCTTTCTTGAAATCACCATGCCATCTAAAAATCATAGATTCACCAAAAAATTTGTCTTTGTAAGCTTCTTTCATTAACTTAACTGTTTCTGGAGCTGTTTTGCCCAAACTGTAGCAAAATTTTATGGCACAACGCATTTCGTTTTTTAACTCTGAATCACTCATCTCCATTTCTGTAGGGCAAATAAAACAGTTCTTTAAACAAGCACGGATATAGGAAAATAAAATCGTCTGCTTCGTTTAGAATTTTGTATAAACGTACAGCTAACAGTTTGAAAAATTCGCCTGCACCTCTATTTTTTAGTTTCGCGGTGTTGCCACTACGTAAAAAATAACTCTTAGTTTTTATTGAATGCCATTTGTATTTTATGAAGTCTCTTGTGTCTTATTCTTTATTACCAATGACAGAAAGGTAACAACTGGTTTTTGTAAATGGATTCACTATGGGTTTTCGATGCATTACGGTCTAATAGTGAAAATCATAATCCTAAAGGTAACACACTGAATCTCAGCTTTCAAAGTATAATGTGCAATTATACCAAAGAAATTACATTAGTAAAAATTAACTTATTTGCCTTTAAAAAAGATTCATTTAAAGTTCCTGTCTTAAATAGAAGAAAATAAGGAAGAAAAAAATCTCCCTCATTTAAAGAATGTGCTTTTAGAGTTTAAGTTTTAGTTTATTAAAAGCGGGCAATAAACTTTAATTAGTACATTTAATTATATTAATGAAAAGATATAATAAGGAACGTAAAATGCGCGAAGCTGAAGTGCATTGAAAACGAATTTATTTGAAATGAAATTTCTACAAATTAGTAATTGCGTTATTGAGATTTTATTTACGTAAGCTTTCACATTTACATTTCGAGCGTTATGGTGAAAACTTAAGCAAATTCCAATGAGTTTAATCAAAATTTATTAAGCAACAAATAATACAGGGAAATGTTTTTTTTTTTTTTTTTTAATATGGATGAATATGATAATTAATGAAATAAGATTATTTTCTGAGATTTAATCACTATGCATTTCTACTTTCGTATTTAGAATTATAAAATAGTGAAATCTAACTTAATTAAAGTGTTAAGATTTAACAAAATACTAAAATAAATTAGAGATGCATTATATTTATTCTTTATTTAATAAACAGTACTCTGCCTACAAAATGAGGGAGGAGATTCCAATCAAAAATGGTATATGTATAATTGAGGATGGGTGCTAAAATTATTCTAAAAAAATCCACCAAGTAACGCTTTTCAGGAAAAATTAGCAAATTTAACTCTCAGAAACTCTCAGGAGGTACTAAAAACTAATTCAAAAATCTTTAAAACTTCTTGTTCGTATTATATAAGTTAATTTTCTTTTTCACATACAAATTATAAACTAATTGCCTTTTATTTATTCATTTACTTTTTCTGAACTACTGAAGATTTTAGTTCAACACAGCACAGAATTTTGAACAGTAAGTAAGAAACTGATGAAGTATTTTTTTATTTTATTGAATATATTATTATTATTATTATTATTATCAAGATTAACATTATTTCACTATCTTTATGATATTAACTATTTTATGTGGAAATGAAGCGACCCCATTCCAATTTACAAATATTTACTTAACATAAATATAACAGTTTACAATAAATATATGCAAGTTATTTAAATGAATGCATATTGAAAACTGACTCTGTTTAAGAGTAAAAAAAACCACATGTTGGATTATACTGGTACGTGATTGTTACGTCATAAGTCATATGGCCAATAGGCTAACACACATAGAATAAATTGATGCGGAGACAGCAAAATTATTATTATTGTTATATTCCACACATATATTTTTTAAACTTATAAAAATTTGTTATGTCTAACATGGTCAAAGTAATATGTTTCCACTGGTATAATACACACAGAACATGATTTCCATTAGGTTTGTTACTTCGGTACTTGTAATACGCGTATTTATATTGAATAAACAAAAGTGTGTAGATATAAACAACTGTGATTTATGTTTTGCATATTAATACTCTCTCCGGTGAATACTAAATGTTTATAATATAACTTTTATTAGATTTAGAAAATGAAAACTGTTCTAAAACACTTTACACTGAGAAAAAATTATGTGACTGTCATCAAGAATCTAAATTGTGGCTCTAGTAAAATAGGTCCATGTCATTCTTTTAAATTCTAGCTCCCATACCACTTTCCCATATTATAGTAGTTAATCTGGTTTAAAAATCTCTGTAAACAAATGGTAACACATGAGGTGAGTTTAAATTACTATAAGTTTGTTTATGGTCCGATTCTAGAAAATGAACAAGAATTTCTCGTAATACAAAGGATTCATAACATTCATAATATTCATAGTGTTGTTTCACATTTTAGAAAAATATAGACTAGAAATTCTCGATCATTTCGTCTATCAAGTTTATTTGTTTACCTTATATTCATAACTTGGAAATCCATATTTCTACTTTAGGGATTTAGAAAATGGCTACTTGTTTGTTCTGGATGTTAGCGGTACATTATTTTTTTATGTAGTCAGTCTATCATATTATATGCGGAATAATCGCTTGTGCATATTATTTGATGGATATTATTAAAATTCATAATAATGAATTTTAGTATTTGTGTAAGTGTAGAATAATAAATTAATCGTTTTTATATTTAAAACCTCTACTACGTAAAACAAAAATAGATCATTTTACTGTCTTTTAAATATATTTATGAAAGGTAGTCAGAAATTTTATTCAGGAAAACGTACTTGATTATACTATTTTTCAAAAATGTTGTTGCTAAATGACTTTCCAAATAACGTATAAGTGTTTCAATTATTAAAACATTTTAGTAACATTTATGTATTACTGAAATACGGGTAACGAAGGATAGATCAACATGCAATTAAATTCGCCCATCCATTAATAGTTTTGTAGCGATAAATAAATAAAATATCATCAAATAACACAAACTAACATACAAATAATGAAATGCAATAAATTTTTATTTCAGGAAGGGAATTAATATGTTGTCATAAATTCTGCATTACTGCCAAACAAAAAATTATAATAACGAAAATTGTATCTGTGATATTTTACTTAGTATATAATACAAAAAATAATAAAAAATATAAAAACGACAAAGGATTTTAAGAATACATTTTGGAAAAAAAAAAAAATCATTTTGCTTTGAAATCATACTTCACTAAACTTTTCCTAAAAATAATGTTCATAACATTTTAAAAAGAAATGCATTATCTCAATCATATCGATTTCTGTTAAATAATACTTTATTTTATTCAAAAATTCATACAAATATTCACAATTCAGTTGTTTAATTGAAATTTAATTGACTGTAATAATGATTTTATAAATTTATAAAATATGTTTGTGTTACATACATTAAAATTAATTTCTAAATGCATGAAATTTTTCTGTTACATAAAATCTACCAATAAGTATTTGGGCACTTTCAAATTTAGACGTTTTGTCAAATATCCTGAAAAATTCTGCAGAAATTATCCTGATACTTTGGGAATATAAAGCACATGTTATATCTCCTATAATTCAAAAAAGACTTTTTTTTCAAAAGAAGAAAGCAGGCCCGGTAAAAAATTAAACAAATGTCAAAATGTTTTTGATTACCATGTCAAACGTAATATTTAAAGTTCGTTTTGGCTGTATCATGGGATTAAGATATAATGATTTCGTTAAAAAAAAAAAAAAAAAAAAAAAAAAACTACTAAACTTTTTTACTAATAACACGCAGGTATTAGACTCAGTACAATGCCATTTTTAGGAAACTAGGTGTATTACATCAGACAAAACATACTGCAATAAAAATACAAATATATTAAAAAATTTACGAAATATGAGAATTTCTACTTAATAAATTCAAACTATGCTTGTGCAAGCTTTAAAAAAATTCATTTGAGTAATTCAGTAACCGAAAATATTAAGCTACTTACATGAAAGTCTCGAACAAATATTATGTAAATTCAAAAAGTTCTGAAAGATAGAATGAACAGAATTTCACTTCCTCTCAAAATGAAAGCTGAATTATAAGGGTTTTTTATTCATACTTTTATTTAGTTTTCATAAATACACAATTATAATACAGGGTTCGCTGACTGTAAATAAATATTAATAAAACCTCTAATCATCTTCCTTTTTCTTTGAGATGAACTGAAATTATTTTCATTTTACAACTCATAATTTTTCGAAATTACAAGATATTTGTTTGGGGTTTTTATATCAGTATCTCAGTACTTTTGGCTATTAAATTATGCATATGGTGTTTTTTAAAAGCTAGCCCATTCGTAGTTAAAAATTATTTAGTAAAAATGCTCAAATTTTGTAAGTTATTACAATTTTTGCATTATGATTGCAGTGTACTGTATCTAGAGGCCCTATATTAGAAAGGGTTTACGGAAATTTCGCCCCCAGCATCTCGCCCCCGGCATTTCGCCACCAGCATTTCGCCCCCGGGAAATCTCGCACCCCGGAATTTTCGCCCCCGGAAATTTCACCCACGGAAATTTCGCCACCGAAGAGTGGATTTTGGAATTTTCCCCATCAGCGTTCGCCCCAAGTTGTGGAAAATATATATGCAATAATAAATAAAAATATAAATATACATGTAGTAATTCTCGATATATTTATATTGAATTCACACTATTTTTCCTTTTAATTTCAATATAAAACATATGAGTTAAAATAAGGTTTTCGAATGCAAAAATTATTAGATTAATTTTTTATCGCTGTTAATTAAAAGAAAGTTTAAGTGTACATTAATATTATTTATTTAATTATTAAATATTTAGTGCACCATAATACTTTTATTAATTTCTCAAATACTATTTCACTTTGTTTTATTTATTAATTAATTTGATCCTTATTGATAAATAAGGAAATAAGATTGCAGAAGCAAAAAAATTTTAATTATCCTACTACTGCAGGGTCATGAACTCATACTAGGCCAGTCGCATTAACCCCCGACGATATATAGAACGCCCCAGCCCGCCCGTTACCGCTCTTCGGTGTCTTTTTCTAGTCAATTTTGTCCTTTTATCCTTTTCGATGTTACATATATTTTTTTTTTCACACTTGACATTGTGAGATTTTTGGTTTTATCCCATGCTTTTTTCTATGGAATATTGAATTTTTTTTTCCCCATGTTTCTATGAATTTTCAGCCTTTTCCCCTCATTTTCTACATTCTAAGGTGCGGTCCGGAAAATCGATATCGAGTTTTCACCTGATTTATACATTTTAAGGCCTCCTGAGTCCAGAAAAGTAGTTTCTGACAGTTGGTCAGATTGTATGTATGTATGTATATGTATGCATGTGTATATATGTGTGGAATCTTCTGGGTATCATATCTCCGAAGTTAACAAAAATAGAACTACGAAAATTCAGAACTGAGACAGGTCTGATATACAGATTAATTTTTAAAATTTTGGGGGAAATTGAAAAGTCAGAAATGGGACAGCGGAAAACGGAAATCGTACCGTACGTATCTCAAAAACGGCTCTATCAATTTTTTTTCAAAGTTTCTATGTAATCACTCTATTAGATGACCTTTCAAATAATATAGTTGGTTAGTTCAGGAAAATTTATAGGCGTCCGGTTTCGCAAGCGCGTTCCTTTAAAAACGACTGCACGGATTTTTTTTTTTCTTTTTTTTTTTTCAAACTCGTTATATTAACTCCTTTTCAAACATCTTTTTGTATGTACTTATCGTTTTCCAGTCAATAATTGAGTTTGCCAAGTTTTGGTAAATGTTTGTATCTCAAAAACGGCTCTAACGACATAAATCCATTTCAGATATCCTTTGTCATGTATTACGTGATTATAAGAAGAAAATTGACAGTCATCCTACTTAAGTAGGTCAGTTTTAGATCTCGGAAATTGGTGTTTATAAAAAGAGTCTACCATTTTTACTTTCTTATACAAAGTATACGGAAGTTAGTAATCCCGATGTGCGAAATTGATTTTGTATTCTGCATAGCTCAAAAAATGAATGATTGTAGAAGGTTGTAAATTTATATGCATGACTGTTATAATGTCTAGTTGTACACTTGCAACTTTGGTTTTAATACGAGTTGCCGTTTCAAAGATATCAACGATTTTACACTCGAATTTACGTGACGTCAGTATGTAAGTACGTGTGTGTGTGCGTGTGTGTGGAGGGGGGGGGGGGTATGTATCTCGCATAATTCAAAAACTGTTAGACGTAGAACGTTGACAATTAGTATATAGGTTTGTTATAACATCTAGTTGTACACCTCTATTTATATGATTTATATGATATGGACTTTATATGATTTTTCATTTTGGAGATATTTAGGAAAATATGTTCATAATGACCAAAAATACAAAGATTTTGGCCATTATATATGACTTACCATCATAGAAATTTCAAAAAATGCTAATGATAGAGCCAGTAATGATATTGTTATGAAACTTGAAGACTTTTTGTTTGTAGAAAGTTATGCTTAAAGACATAAGCAGGTTCTTGTCAATGAATGCATTTTTTTAATGAATATTTAGCCCCCAGATAGAGCCTGTAATGTATGTCGCATATCTGAATAGCGGTTCGACGTAGAACGTTGCAAATTGGTATAAGGGTTTCTTATAACATCTAGTTGTGCAACTCTCTTTTTGGACTGTATATGATTTTCCGTTTTGGACATATTTAGGAGAATTATTTTCATAATGACCAAGAATACAAAGGTTTTGGCCATTAAATATGGCCTACCATCATAGAGATTTCAAAAGAAGCTAATAATAGAGCTAGTAATTGTATCGTTATAAATGTTGAAGACATTTTTGCGTGTATAAAGTAATATGTAAAGATATAAGCAGGTTCTTGTCGACAAATGCACTTTATTTAATGAATATTCAGCCCACAGACAGAGCCCGTAATTTTATCGTTGCGAAAGTTTTCGACATTTTACCGTTCCGAATTTGATTCTTTAAGACAGAAATATGTTCTAGTCGACGAATGAATTTTATTTATGAATATTTAGCCCGTAGATAAAGCCTGCAATGATATTGATAAAAGACGAATTGTTTACGATATACGAAACAAACGAAAACGTACTTAGTAAGCGAGCATTATTTATTTTGGCTTAATGTAATTTAATTAATTATATGCTCCATTACTAAAAAATAGTGTAAAATGATAAATGTAAACCCATAATAAAACTTTCTATGCTCTATGAGAGTTAACCGTTACTTTTGAAAATGTACTATATTTGCAAACATCCTCAGTTTCGATTCTCAGTTCTTAAACCCTCTGAGGAGCAGAGCTGGTTGGTTGGGTTTTACGTCGCACTAGTGCTGTGCAATGGGCAATTGGCGACGGCCTGCGTCTCGCCCTTAAAGGGGGTCCGTAGACATGGCATAAAATCTTTGACCATCACGGATGGGATTGAGGAGCAGAGTAATTTTGCTTATTTGAAAGTTAAAAATGACCAGAATTTATGAACGATGTTAGAAGAGAAATAGTAAATCTTTTCAGAGTGAATGAATATATTCAATGTGAATTCACGCATATTTTTATCGCCATGCTGTTTGTGAACCCTTGTTATGATCAAAATCAAAACATATATCAATATTGTATAAACTTCATATTTTTATACAACAAATTATTACAAGATATAAAGAAGAACGATCTTTTTATATAACATGTTTTTAAATTTTCTGCTGAATCATATAAACGCTACCGAAGACAGCGGGGACCCGAAACAGTTAGCTAAAAGTAAAAAAAAAAAAAAAAAAAAAAGAAAAAAAAAACCATGCATTGTCACCGTGTTCTGAACTATTTTGAAAGTTTTAAATGTCTAGCTAGTCGAGAAGTTAGTTAAATAATTTTTTTGTTGAATCATAAACGCTGCCGAAGGCATCAGGGACCCGAAACAGTTAGCTAAAAGTATTTTAAAAATGCATTGTCACCGCGTTCTGAACTATTTTGAAAGTTTCAAATGTCTAGTTTGTCTGAAAGTTAGTTAAATAATTATTTGTTGAATCATAAACGCTGCCGAAGGCATCAGGGACATGAAACAGTTAGCTAAAAGTATTTAAAAAATGCACTATCACCGTGTTTTGAATTATTCGGAAAGTTTCAAATGTCTAGCTACTCGGGAAGTTAGTTAAATAATTTTCTGCTAAATCATAAATGTTGCCGAAGGCAGCAGGGACCCGAAACAGTTAGCTAAAAGTATAAAAAAAATGCATTGTCACCGTGTTTTGAGCTTTTCTGAAAGTTTCAAATGTCTAACTAGTCGGGAATTTAGTTAAAGTTCGATTGCAAGATTTGTACTGGACACACAAACAAATAAAGAAGAATCGAAGTTAATAAAAACATGGTAATGCTTTGGGAAATACCGCATGTAAGTTTATATCTTTATTTGTAATTACATTTATATTTTGCATCACTCGGGGGCGAAATTTCCGGGGGCGAAATGTCCCGGGGGTGAAATTTCCGGGATGCGAAATTTCTCGGAGGCGAAATGCTGGGGGCGAAATGCCGGGGGCGAGATGCTGGGGGCGAAAATTCCGGATCCCATTAGAAAGACACTGGACAATTGCGCGCCGGCTTTTAGACGATATCCTCCATTTTAGTGCCACTTGCTCCATTGCTTACCATTACGCTGAGAAGAAATTTCGGTTATTTTTCGTCATAACTAGAGAATAACTTATTTATTTCATTTTTACTTTCTTGGGAGATAAATTACTTTAATTTTAAAATATTTTTAAAAGATAAAAGTACATAATTATTTATTTTATATCATGTTTTAAATATTTTGAATTCTCTTAGTGCATGCTGTCTTACGTATTTATTTCTTAACGCATGAGATAATCACATTATTTATTTGCTAGCTATTTCTTTTTAAGTCCTTTTTTGCGACATATTTAACATGTTAAACCTGAATGTATTTTTCGAATTTGTCAAGCATTTTTCTAATATATTTTGAAATACACATTTAAAAAAGCTATATTAAAAAATATTTTTTGATTACTTGCTAGTATGCAAAATATATCCAGATTCTTAAAATAAATTGGAAGAAAAAAAAAATAAGTTGTATATTATTTACTAGCATAGAAATATAAATTCCTTTTAAATAATATTTTCTATAATAAATTTTATAAATAATATTTTTCTTTTCTTCTGCTTTATTTATCTTTTCTTCTGCTTTAGTTTTCATGAATTACTCAACAAAATCTAATATTACCATTTTTTTGTTAAACTTTTTCTAACTTTTTAAATATAATATGTATATTCCCAGAATATGTATATCCATATAATATGTATATTCTCCATATAAACGTATTTTGCTTAATACTGAAATATATAACAATTCCTTTACTTTTCGATCGGAGTTGAAAAAGTATCTTATCGAAGGTTAAAACAAAATTCGTTTTTCTTTAAATTATTTTTTCATCAGACGAAAAAACAATTACATATTTATATTCTGCATTGCTTTCTGCACAAATGTAATAAATTATTTTTTTTCCATTTATGTTTTATAGTAATGTGTGAATTGCGAAGTAAAAATCATTACGTTCTACGGGGATCGCTCTGATTTGGTACTAAAATTGCCGGCCTTCCGTTAATCTCCAATCTCTTCCTAACATAGAGTCTCTAGCTGTATCCGATACAGTATGCGAAATTTCCTTAAAATGGTTTTGCAGTATGTTTTGTAACCCTACGTGTTATATTTAAATAGTTTTTTTTTGTCTTTTTTTAAGAGTTATATATCAATGAATTTATGTGATGGATATTTATACAAATAATGAGAAAAAAATATTGATAAAACCACTTTTCATCACCATCTTTTTTTTTTTTTTTTTTTTTTTTTTTTGCGGGGGGGGGGGGGGTTGATTTGAACTGAAATTATGTTGATTCTATCTCTCATAACTTTTCAATTTATAGGATATATGTTTGAGGTTTTCATATAAATAGCCCAGTAATTTTGGCTATTAAAATATGCAACCAAAATTTATAAATATGCAACCAAACTTACGCATACGTTGTTAAAAATTATTTAATCAAAGGTCTCACATTTTTTAAGATACATAACATTATTTCATTCTGATTATAGCATGCTATGTCTAATGTAGTACGCCAAGTTTCATAAAAATGGCTTTGTACTGGGTCTAACACCCTACGTGTTATGATTTAAAAAGTAGTATTTCTTCTTGGATTTTTTTTTTTTTTAAGAAATCATCATATATTTCAATTATTACTAATATATATGGTTGCTTCGTAAGAAATTATACAGATGAATAAAACAATCCTCATAATCACAAACTACAACCAAAATGCATTTTAATAATTACTTTTTACAGGGTGATGCAAAATATTTTACTTTTGTTTAATTATTTTATTTGTCCCATTTTCTTTTTTAGGAAGAAACTTTTACTATAATATATGAGGTATAACATGTTCTTTATATTCCAAAAGTTTCAAGGTAATTCTTTAAAAGTTTTTCTAGATATTTGACACAAAGTCTAAATTCAAAAGTGTACAAAACCTTTTGGTAGATAGTGTATTATGAAATCAGAAAAACATGAAACTATTATGATTATGAAAAACATTGTACAAATTCTATTCATATTTTTTCTTTAATAACTTTATATTGATAATGAAAACGTAAAGTAACAAATAAATAGATTTCTTTATCAATCATTGCATTATACATATATATATACCTTTATCAATGAAAATAAAATGGATATTATTAGTTTTAAAAAACTGATTGTTTAAAAAACTTATAGAAAACGGATATATGTACGTTCCTATATGTATAAAGACATTTCAGAATGCATAACGCAATATTAGTTTAATAATAAAAAAATACTTTAAAAAAAAAAAAAAAAAAAAAAAGAAAAGGAAAAAAAAAGAACACGAATACATGTTACAAAATTTTACTTGAAACATTTGAATATGAAAAGATTTATGTTAAAGAATTTACTGATAGACTGTTTTAAAATGACAGAATTAAGATAGTCGTCTTAAGTTATTTAAAACATACACAAAATATTGGTTTGTTCGGAAAGTATTTTCGTTTTTTTCAGCAGAGAATTTATTTTTTTTCACACCTTCTTCATATTTAAGTTGCATTGCCATTACATATTGTGACAGCTGATATAGCAAGACTTGCTTGTGAAAAAGGTCGTTTTATTCTGCTCAATAGTTTTTTATTGGTGCCCTATCAAATAAAGAAAATCAAAAGCGACATTTTCGGCATATTTTGTTTTTGCTATCAAAAATGCGAAAATACTATTCAAACAAGGAAAAAAAAGTATACGATGTGTGCACATAAAATTTATTTAAAGAACGCTATTGTCAAAACTGGTTTACCAAATTTTGTTCTGGCAATTTTGAGATGAAAATGCATAACGTTCTAGAAAATCCGTTTGTGCTAATGAAGACAAAATAAAGTATTGATTTATGAAAAACTGCCAAATAACAACTCGTGAGACCGCTAAGAAACCGATCAAAGTGGAGAATATATATTTCATTAAAATATTTATACAATATAAGAAAATCGTCTTTCATTTTCGAAAGAAAAAACGAAATTACTTTCCGAACAACCCAATACAATTTTTGGAACGTATTGGCAGCATATTAGAAAACGTGTTTAATTAATTTTTCCCATAAAAGTAATCATTTTTTACTTAGATATTATTTTAAGAAGACATTATTTTTTAAGTTAAAATAAAATAGAATTACATTTGAAGCTTTATATTATGTTTTATTATATTTCTTATTTATTAAATCATAATAAAAATGAACATTATAAAGAATGTTTATTAGCTTGCAATAATATTTTTTTAATAATTTTCTCAAAAAATATTGGTTTGTTACATTAAGCAAAAAATTAAACTGGAAAAAATTCTGCATCTCATGGTAATGTGCTGCATATTAAGTGTGGAAAAATTATGCTTTGAAAAAAAAAAAAAAAAAAAAAATGTATCATAAACGTCACTGAATTTTTTTATGTGCTGTAATGAAATACATTCATTACCATCTAATCTTCTAAAGAAACAATAGAAAAAAGTTTAATTTTTAAGGTTCATTGTTTCTTTATTGCATTTTCTTTCCTTTCCTTTTTTTGTGAAGGTACGATTTTTTTTAAATTATTATTTGCATTTTTTTATGATGTTATATATATATATATATATACATATATATTCATTGAACTTTGTAGTTTTACCCAAAATAACATGCTAATAATTTGGACAAAACGTTTTTTTTTCTTGATATACCAAGTGAAATTAAGAAATTAAATTATTTATATGCATATTTTTTTTTCCTTTCTTTTTTTCATCACAATATATCCCTTCTTATCTTTGATTATAAAAGTTTTTTTTTTTTCTTTTTTTTTTCTTTCCTTTCCTTTTTTTTTTTTAATATTAAAAATACCTCAGTTTAATAGATCAATTAACTTTGTTTAAGAACAATTTTTAAGTAAGTAACATGAAAATTTTGAGCAAATAATTTTAAAAGAAACATATGCCGTCTGACATTTAACTTTAAATTTGTAAGGTTACGGGTAGACTTTGTAAAAAGTTCGCAAATTTGAGTTGCGAAGAATCTTAGTTCGATTAAGAGTACCTACTATTTTTAAGAAGGTATTCTACGAGTTTAAAATAAAAGTTTCAGATTTTGCGAAATATAGCAGGTAAGAAGAAATATAATAAAGTTGTCGGAAGTGAAGTGACGTAGGAAATGCAAATTAATGTGACAAAGTATAAAACGCAGGTTAAAATGATCCTTTTTTTTTTTTTTTTTTTTTTTTTTTTTTTTTTTTTTTAACGTCTTGACGATTTTTGAGAAGTTTTCGGAGAGGAGCAGTGATAGAGTCAAATTCCGCTCGGATTATAAAGAAGTATAGAAAAGCTTCACCATTATGTTGCTGCGTATTGAAGTTACATATCAATTATATTTATTATATTTTGCTATGTGATTAAGAAGTAGCCCCTTTCCTCCCACTTTCAAGAGCTTTAATTAAATATTTTTTAAGTTGAACATTAAAGCTTCAGTGTTTATTTTCTTACACGTACAGCAGGTTCAGTTATAAATGACGAAGGCGCCACTTTATCACAAGGGTGTCACAATTCGTCTTTACAGTGGCGCCCAACGAATTTCGATACTCCTCCCTCAAGAGTTTATTTTACGGGTTCAGATAACATAAATAGCTATTTTGATAAATTGGAAGAGCACTTCAATATTAATAAAAATAAAGATGAGGAAAAATTTTCACTACTGAAGTATAGCTTAAAAGGTGATCAAATATATGGTTTAACACCATAGCATCTAAAAGATTAAGTCAAAATCCTACTTATGATTAACTAGAAGAAAAAAAATAAAGATGCATTTTTAATTCTCGTAAATAAAGCAAAGTTGCGACAGGAATTGTATAGCAGCATTATGTCCTTCTACGACAAGCCCACATCGTTTCTATTGAGAAAATATTTGTGAAACACCTATAACGTTTACTTTGAATTATTTCTATTTAAACGGAATGTCTACAGACAAACTTAGTTTTGATGGTTTACGACACGCATTAAGAGTGGAGGATTGCGTTAAAGTTAACTTTTTTGATATTGTCAATGATTCAAAAATCAAGCGCACAAAATAGCATTAGCATGGGAAGGTTCAATACCTAACTTTTCAAATAATATAAGCGCACAGAAATTTGCTCCGCAAAATAAATTATCTGAGAATAATGTACATGACAAAATTTCCGACAAAGACTTTAATAGGAAGTTTAATAATGTTGTTATAAATAAAATACAGAACTGCCCTGAAAGAGTACGTTTGAGTGAAAATTTAAAGAAGCCGAGACGTAATTAAAAATAAATGGACTGTTTTTGGAAAAGCTACTTAGTTTAAGACGTTTCCCCGCTAGAAAAAAAATGTTTCGTTAAAATTCAGAATTAAACTACAGCCGAAGCACCGCATTTAATGATTTAAATGCTACAAATAAATAAATAAATAAATAAATAAATGACATAAAATAAATAAATGAAATTGTTCTGACCTTAATGCATTTTGTATTTCGCCTAACACAAATGTAGAGAAAATCACAGAAAACAGAAAGCGCCCCTCTTCGTCATCTGCAAGCATCGACCTTTAGCTATCGACCAAGGAAGCAGCCTAGACAGACATTTCAATCCCAACAGAGCACATACTCAGTCACCCCTTCATATGCCCCCAGCACCGAAGAGACCTTCATCTACACATCTTGAAATAGAGGAAAGTACTGTTGTAGTACAGCCTGTTTTATTCTCAACGACTTGGAGGATTCGTCCACAGCTACAAGCATTTCCGATTAGTCAAAGTCAGTCTTTACCTGATGTTTAAAGCCAATTCATATTAATCAGGTGATATTGTTCTGTTTATTTTCATTTTCGCTTTCAAGTATATTATTTTGTCTAGAACTCTACGATAAAGTCTTAGAACTCTACGAACTCTACATATAAAATCTTTTTATGAACTCTATAAACTTTTAAAGAAAACTTAAATTGAACTGCATGCCCCACTCATTTCGTTTTGTTCTATAGTATGAATATTTTGTATTTCTATCAAGATATATTATAATTAATTTATTACAGCTATTATTTATAAAGAGCAGCGAATCTGAATTATATTTCTTTAAATGGTATAATATTGTTTTGAAGTTTAATTTTATAGTATGCAATTTTTGAATGTTCATTTCTGCAATTTTTTTCTTGGGTAAACTCGGTTAAAAAGTAACTAGTTAGTTTAAATATAGTTTAAATATAGTTAAATATAGTTAGTTTAGTATTTAGTTTAAATTTCTAAAAGTGTGTGTCAGCTAAAATTTACTCTCGGTTATTATTTAAGAGTTAAAGTTTTTTAAATATCTACTTTTTTTTTTTTTTTTTCATGTTAAAAGGGAAATAAAGAGAAATAGAATTTATTATTAAAAATCAACCAAATCTTGAAAATTTTATTATCTTTAATCTTATAAAAGATTCGGTATGTTTATATCGAAGAAGCTAGAACCTCTTTATCATTTGCGCATGTTTTTAAATTTGTATAACGTGACGGAGAACATTTCCGTCTCCCTCATCGTCTTCTGTGATATAAGTAGAAATTGAATTCATTTTGATCCTGTTGATATGTTTTATTTATAATTAGTAAATCTATTTTCGATAATTTTTGCATATTCTTTTGTAAATAATGTCATTTAACCAAATTTTTTAAAAATAAGATCTTATTTTATTTTATTAAATAAATATTAAGATACTTTATCTTTTGTGAAATGAAGAATTTTTTATAGCTTTTGTGAAAATAAGATTTTCACATATAGATCTAAGATCTTTGTGAAACTAAGATTTATATTTGTTTAGCATATTTGTTTTGTAATTTGTTATATAAAACTTTTTTTTTCTTTTTGTAAATAATGCACTTAACCAATTTTTAAAAAACAATTATATATATATATATATATATATATATATATATATATATATATATATATATATATATATATATATATATATACTTTAGTATCTTTTGTAAAATTAAGCTTTTTTTTTTTTGTGAAAATAAGAATTTTTTTTTTTTTTTTTTTTTTTTAAATTATATGCATACAATATTTGATAAAATTGGATTTATAGTCATGCAATTTTTTCTTTAAACATATAATTTATAACATACAACGAAATATTATATTATGTACATTCTATGCTATTGCATGAGAGAGAATTTTCAACACACTATTCATTATTTTTACATGCATGCAGTTCATTATTTTAATAATTAATTTATTACGAGAATATATAGCTTTGCATTTATATGTCTGTGTGCAAAATGTTTACAGATAATTGATATCTTTAAGTTCTGCAGTGTTATCTTATTTAATAATTTTCTTAGTCTGTTCTTATAATTTTTTTCAACACTTTCCTCATGCTATATTCGCCCGGTAAAACTGCAATTTTCATATAATGCTTACAAATTATCTCTAACTTAGGAGAGCTACTATATTAGGAGACCCACTGATTTGCAGCCATGTGATATAACCTGGGGGATATAATTTGGAGAGATCATTTTAACGCTAGTAATTGTTTTCATTATCTTAATTACATCTTTATTTCCCTTATTATACTCAATTTTCAAATATCAATCAGTATCTTTCAGATTATTTCCAAGCCATGTCAAATGTATTTGATGATCCTTTAACAGTAAGGGTGCAGTGCAAATATATTAAATATGTATTTAAAAAATGCCTCTCATAGACTATAGTACAGTGGAATTTTTTTGTAACTTTCTATACACAAATCAATAGCGTTATTCAATTTATTTTCAATAAAGAGGATGTATAGTGAACTTGAATTACGTAAATAAGTTTAAAAACATTCTAAAAATATTTACGAAATCTAGAAAATAGTTGTTAAAAATCGAATCGAAGATCAGATCGAAGTTAAAAATACATATTAATTTAATTAAATAATGTTATAAACACGTAAAAAACAAATCATTTAGATCAGTTTCTACATATAACCTATAATGTATCTGAATATCTTTGTAAGACCTTGTAAATCTCAATGCGCTTTACACCATTTTTTACACTTATGAATAATACACGTTAATTCCATTATGTTTTGTACAGTTTAAAATAAGTAACATTAGGCTATGAAGAAATACTTCTTTAGACCGTAATGGTTTTGAACTTTTTGTGAGTCTTTGTAAACAAACTAATAGTATTATGGGAATCATTTTTAATAGGGCATATGCCATAGTCAACCTGAATAATGTACATAATATTATGTTGTCTGGAATGTAATTTCATTTTTCTCAGCAGAGGACTTAATTGTATTTTTTTCCCGCCATCTTCACAATTAAGCTGCATTACCATTATATATTGTGACAGCTGATATAGCAAGGCTTGCTCGTGAAAACGTTCGTTTTATTCTGTTGAATATGTTTTGATTGGTGCCCTATCAAAAAAAGAAAATCGGAAGCAAAAATTTCAGCATATTTTATTTTTGCTATCATAAAGCCGAAAATACTGTTCAAACAAGGCAAAAAGTATACGATGTGTATACAGAAAATTTATTTAAAGAACGGCAGTGTCGGAACTGGTTTACTAAATTTTGTTCCGGCAATTTTGACGTTGAAGATGCATTACGTTCTGGAAAACCAGTTTATGCTAATGAAGACAAAATAAAATATTGATTTATGAAAACTCCGAAATAACAACTCGTGAGATCGCTAAGAAGCCTATCAACGTGGAGCACATATAATTCAATAAAATATTTCTACAATATAAGAAAATCGTCTTTCCTTTTCAAAGGAAAAAACGAAATTATTTTCCGAACAACCCATTATATACTAGTTTCAAGGAATTTTGTTGAAAAGTGACAGAAATGTTCTTGCTATCATAAATATAAAGGAAACAAAATCACAGTAAGAAAAAAAGGAGTTCAAAATTATTAAGAATGAGAATTTAGCGCTAATTATCAGCTCATTACTCAATAATGTTAGCTATCTAAGAGATAAAAATATGACATTCCAGTTCCAGTCGCATATATCTTCTAAACTGCTCATGGCGTCCAATACATCAATGTGTAATTTTCCTGGCACTGTTTACAAGAAACATTTTTTTTTTTTTTTTTTTTTTTTTTTTATCAATTTATTTATAAACAAATAGAAAAATATTAAACGCATATGATTGAATATATATGATTGAATTAGATCAAACTGAAAGAGAAAATTAAATAAATTAAATAAAAAGAATAAATAAATAATGAGTACATAAATAGAAATTAACGTAATATCGTAGCGACTGCAGATGAAAAAAAGCGAAAGGATTCTAAGTTTATTTATTTATTTTTGATAATGTTTTTCTCATATTTTTGTATAAAAAAAAGTATATGTGTACAAGATTTCACTAATTCGGGAACAATGATCAACCGAAAATTTCGAAGTCTAAATAGAATTTGAATTTACAGAGAGTGTCAGTGGTTGTGTATTGATAGTGGTTTATAGAATTTTCGAGATAATTCTGAACTAGAAACCACTGAATCATTACAAAAAAATCCAAAACTCGACTTCTATTAAAGTTAGATTTTCTAAACTTTGAAAATACTGAACTACCACTTTTCGCCACATTTGAATGTCAAATTTCTAAATTTGACGCTACGTCAATGTCCACCTTCATGGAAATGGAAAAAAAAAAACATTATGTTTCCACATTTACTGGGAAACTCTTATTGGTATCTGTTTCCACTTTTAATGTAATACCGAATAGAATTTATCACGTACAGATATAGACAAGTTCTAGTCTACAATCATCTATAAAGATCTTTCTTTTTTTCGTAGTCTTGTTAGTCATTTAGGGAACTTCCGAAGAACTTAGTTCTCCAGTATAAGCATCTGAATCTTTCCGGAAAACTCCAGAACTCCGTTCTTATTGAAGTTAGAGATTCCACATTTCGGCAACAAAAAACTACATATTTGCACCAAATTTGGTCGATTAGACGCAAAATTGAACTCCTAATTGCCAAAATAGATTCCAAGACAAAAATATTCGTTGGCCACAAACATGACGGCTTCGCGAGATTAGCGAACAAATTTCGCGATATCTAAAAGTTTCAGAATAGCCAAAATTTTTAAACCCCTTCCCAATTTTAACGGATTTAATTATTTTGGTATAATGTATCGTTTCTCGCTACTAATTTTTCCCAAAGTGAACAATAATGGGCCATCTTGAAACGAGAGATTTTCATTAAACTCAAAGCTGTGCATTTGCAAGTGAGAGATTATGTAATAAGATTCCTGCAATAAACTGCTATATCCATTCTCGGCGGTATGTATAATCCTCTTATCATGACTTTTGTAGTTTTACAGCAGCAGGTTTTATTTATTTATTTTTTATTCCGGACTGTTCGAGGACTAAAGAATAAATTATACCTTTTTTTTTTTTTTTTTCCTGAATTGCTGCGGCTTTCTTTCGACATTTAATGCTATTTTTCTCTGAGATGAAATTTGTAAATATTAATCATGAAATATGTTTTACATAAATATTATTTTTTATAAATAATTTCTAGTCATTAAATTTGTATAGGGAAATACAGATGTAAGTTTGTCACATCCAATATTTTTTGGAGCAGTTTCTTTCACGTTTAATGTTTGTCTGTTTTTTTTTTTTTTTTGTTATCATATGTATATACATATATATAATAGTATACTATTAAACATAAAATAATGAATAAAAAGAAACAAAAACTGTAGTTTGGAAATCGAAAAATTATTATTTCATTAAAAGATACTTTTATATGCGAAATAAAGGTTACAAAAGTATAAAATGTAATATTTTTAAAGAGAGTCAGCGATATATAAAATATAAGAACATTGTAAAAAATCTGAGGTTTTGTAGCTTTAGAGAAGATAATTAAAATCCAGCAAAATTTTTGTTCGTCATTTAGAATATTCTACTTCATGTTAAGGTTGTTTTGAGTGTTAAGATATTTTATTACACTTTTATTCAGTTTTGAGATTACCTAACGTTCAAATATGCATGTGTTTATTGATATTATAATTTAATTTAAACATAAAAATAAATATATGTTACTATAAAATCCCATAAAGAAAATAAATATCTATTGTTTCAGCCTTTAATACCCCATAAAAGGAATTTTCCTAATACTTTAAATTTTCTAAAAATGGAATCAAAAATATTTCCACCATCTTCAGACAGAAGATAAATTCTGTATGTGTTATGCATGCAGGAATGCACTTACAAGATATATGTATGCAAATCCGAACAGTGAAAGTTCAAAGAAATATTTGCTTTGAAAAGCATGCAAACTCTCGCCTTGAATTCTTCAATATATCTCACATCTGAATTGAAACTGGATTTTTTTTTTTTTTTTTTTTTTTTCTTTTAAGATTTTATCTTCAAAAGGTTTTGTTTTCTGAATTGAGTTAAACAATTTCTTTGAGCGCTAAAATTCTACAAAAGCATCTTATATATTCTCATAATTTTTAAAATGTATTTACATTAATATAAGTATATTTACAAAAAAGGCCTGAAAATAAAATATGGAAATGTTACATTATCACTATTTTATATATAAAAATATGAATGAAAACTAACCGATTTTTTTTTTTTTTTTTAATAATAAAAAAATATTTTTTTTTCTAACAAATATCGTTTAAAAAACTCGCATTTTAATAAAAATATTTTACGTAACTGTTACTAAACAAGATAAGGCAAAAGAAATTAAATATGCATATGTCCAGACAACTTGTTATTTTTGTAAAATTCTTTATTGTTATGATGACTACACATTTTAGCTTATCAATCATTATTGGTTGCATCTAAAAAATATACGTAAATAGCACGTGAGGAATTTCGAAACTTTATTCTTTTTTCCAAATTTAAAAATACAATTTCTACAAAATCATCTTATATATTCACATATTTTTTAAAATGTATTTCCATTAATATAAGTATATTTACAAAACAGGTCTGAAAATAAACTATGGAAATGTTACATTATCACTATTATATGTATAAAAATATGAATGAAAACTAACCGAGGGTTTTTTTTTTACTATAAAAAAATATTTTTTCTAACGAATATCGTTCAAAAATGTCTCATTTTAATAAAAAATATTTTACGTAACTGTTACAAAAAAAAAAAAAAAAAAATGTATATGTCCAGATAACTTGTTATTTTTGTAAAATTCTTTATTGATATGATGACTACACATTTTAGCTTATCAATCATTTTTGGTTGTATCTAAAAAGTATACGTAATTAGCACGTGAGAAATTTCGAAGTTTTATTCTTTTTTCAAATTTACAAATACAATTAAGCGCATCTGATTCTTCGAGAAACAAATGTATCGCTTAACAATGCTATCCTATTCAAAACGAAATTACATTGCGTTTCTTCGTTTAAATTAATGCAAATAATGTACCTATAAAACATTTTATGGGATGTAAATCTACAATAAATGCCTATTGGAACTTTAAATTCCTATGCTGTAATCTTTTATTAACAAAATCTAGATGACAGCTTAATCACATTTTGTACAGTAATCTTTTTAAAAATTATTTAGTTGCTATACCTTTGTTTAAATCCGAAATTTTTTATGAGGTGCTGTTAATTATATTTTAAGTACTGGGTATATGATTAATGAGAAATAAATCTCTCATTTTTTTAATTCATGCTTAATATAGTTCACCCATGTTATGATTAAGTTTCAAGAATCGGATCCTTTTTTTCTTTCTTAGAGTTTCTGAGAACTTTCATTTATATCAATATTGTATATTAGTTCCCCATCATACTATGGTTATGGAGAACTTAGGTAATCGTGAAAAATTTCGACCTCGGATTTTTGGATTTTTTATACGTTTTCAGGTGTGAGGAATCCGAAAATGACAAAATTTGTATGGTGTTTGTCTGTAGGGTGTCTGTTAGTGCGTTGGTCCGTTAGTGTGTTAATCCGTTAGTGTGTCAGTCCGTTAGCGTGTTAGTGTGTAAGTCCGTTAGTTTGTTAGTCTGTTAACGCGATACATCACAAACAAATGATCGAAGATAGGTCAGATCAGTTTTAAAATATTACTTTCGATACTGGCAAGAACCCTATTAATATGCAACATTCGAATTAAAAAACTTCGTAAGTTATGAGAAATTTACGATTTTCTTTACATGGGAGAATAGGACAAAATTTCACTTAAACGTGTATTAAATGGAAACTATTCACTGCAAAAATGTCAGACCAGTTTTAAAATATCCGTATTGATGCGAGAATGAACATCAGTAACTATAAATATGCTACTTTGAAAATTTCGCAAGTTATTGGAAATTTACTAATTTCGTAACATGGCAGTATAGGGCAACATTTCACATAAACGTCAATTTTTAGAGATATTTTCATCGCAAAGATGTCAGACTACTTTTGAAGTATTATTTAGAACACTGGAATGAATATTAATGACTATGAATTTTCCAATATAAGAATTTCGTAAGTTATTGAAAAATTAGGAATTTCTTAACATGGCAGAATAGAGCAAAATTTCACATAGACGTCAATCTTGAGGGATATTTTCATCGTAAAGATGTCAAACCACTTTTTAAATATTATTTTGGATACTGGCATGAGTATCATAGACTATGATTTTTCCAATTTAAAAAAAATTCGTAAGTTATTTGGAATTTGCGATTTACTTCACCTGTCAGAATAAGGCAAAATTGAGCATAAACTTCCCTTTTGAGGATCATAAATACATTAGACAACTTCAAAATTACATTTATGATATTTGTTTGAACAGGATTGAATACAAATATTCTAATAGGAAAATTTAGTAAATTATTCATAATTTACGATTTCATCAACATAGCGAAATTGTAAATTTTTCATATAAATATGAATTTTGAGGATTATTGCATTGGAAATAGTAGTATGAAAACTAAACAACATAATTGACCCTGATAAAATAAATTAATAGATTAGAATAAGATAAATATATCGGTGGATAAATATATCGGTGAACGGTGGATAGCCTATTAGGCGAGGATTTCATTTTGTCACTATATTGTGTCAAGCTTTGGTCAAATTCATTTCTTTTAACATGATTATAATATGTCTCGCACTAGAAATTTATGAGAAAATAAATATGATGGGGAACTGAGCAGAGTCCACCTATGCCAACTAATTTTTAGACGTAATTGATATTTTTTTGATTTTGGTAATTTCCTCCCTATCAAATGTTAAATTTATTTTTCATAATAAATTATCAAACACTTTTCATTTCATTTGCATATTTATCATTTAGTTAGTGTTTAATTTGCGAATTTTCCATTAACATGTTTCAGTTATATTTTTATGAACATGAATAAAAGTTTAAAACGGGTAAATCAATCTGGAAAAAATAATAAAATTGGAATAAATTTTTGACTGATTTGAAAACTTTAGAGGAAAGCAGTGACTGTGATGAATATATTTCTGCAAAGCCAATTCCATCTATTATTCTACTTCTAGAATAAATTATTTGAAACAAAGAGTGCATTAAATTTTCTTTTCAAGGGATGATGACACAAATTATAAGAAATTTCCTCTTTGAAATTGGAAAAGAAAGCGAATATAGTCTCAATGATACGGGTTTTCACTTTACAAAAAGAAATTAATTACACGTTTTTTTTTTTTTTTTTTTTCTCAAATAAAACGTTGCCTACCGAACACTTTTTATTTCTTTTTCTTTTGAAATGAGGCTCATAGTATTTCAGTCATATTTTCTCCAACCAGAAAGAACGAAATAGAAAAACTATAACTAAAGAAAAGCTTAATAGAATTTTTAGGTCTAAGCATATTCTGACTCATTCAGTTATTGCTGTTTGCTTCATAATTAAAATTATTGGAACATTGATAAAAAATATTTTACACCAATCAGAGTACCCAAATTTAGGAACTTTCATATTCAATATCCTCAACTAAATTTTAATTGTAACAGTTGCATAATCAGTTCGATGATTTATCATCTACTATTTGAACCAAATATCACTCCTGAAAATTACTGGTAATAATTGAAAAAAAAAATGTCCGCCAAGTTGACAACACTGGCACCAACAGTTCCATCTTTACAGTATGATTCAGAATAAGTGTCAGTAAAATAACATATTTTAATAATTAAGTTTATGATAAAATTTCCAAAAGTAGATTTTTTTTAATGAAAGATAACTTATTATAGTTCTATATTACGACTTTAATTTCAATAGTTTTCTTTTTTGCAGAACTGTGAGCTTTAGATTCTCAACAAATGCGACACAACTGACACGCAGGGCATCTTGCGGCATTTCGTTGCAAATTTTGACAATATTAGTTTAAATTCGCCAATTTTTAGTCCTCGCGTATTCTCCATTTTAATTAACATGTAGCTCCATACAAAGAAAGCAAGAAGATTTAGATCTGGCGAAGCTGTAGATCATTTTGTATAAGCAATAGTCTCTAAATTCAAACAAATGGATGGAAACCACTATTGAGATCTTTTTGACTGATACGACGGTTCTAAAACCTGTTGATAGGGGAACTTCCTTTTTCCGTATAATCTAGATAGATAATAAAGCAAAGGGTCCTTTAACACATTTTTGATATAGTAATTTGTGTCAATTTTCACTCCTTGATCGATGAAAAGGAGATGAATTTTTCCTTTTTTGGAATAATGCCTTAAAACATATCTTTTGACACATTTTAGAAACATTGGACCGTCGCCATTTCTTGGAGGACTTCATTAAGACGTGTTGAGTAAAGACGACTATTTTGTAGGTTCTGGGAATCTTACAAGAGGAATAATTTTTCATCTGAAGATATGATTCTGCATTCTGTATGCCTCTTCGACAACATTCATCTTCTTTGACCTCTTGCTTTCTTTTACATTTACGACTAATTATGAATTATCTCTTTTTTATATGCTTTCTAATTTAAAATCACTTTTTAAAAACCGTTGCTCCAAAAATTAGGATACTTGAAGCTGTTTTGCAATTTGACGCCTAGATTGTGCAGGATTTCAGCGAATTCTTACAAGTATAGATTTTACGATTTCTTTTGGCCTTGCACTTATTCTTCGTTCTCTTCTACGTTGCATTCCTCATGTGCATGTCTCATTCTAACGTTTCAAATTCATAAATCTAAATTTTCTATTGATTTCTAAAGGTTTCGGCAGTTTTAAGATATTCAAAAAGAACAGTTTTTGCAAAAGGAAAAAAAAAATCGCAAGCTCTCTTTTTCTATTCATGATCAAGAACAAAATAAAATTAACTAATTAACACAATAGAGTATGACAATTCATTAACAGATAAGTACCTCAAAAGAGACAAATAGTTATATTAATATTCTATTAATAACCTTTAAAATATAGGCTAAAAATGTTCTGACAGTTATTCTGAATACCACTGTAAATAAATCGTTTTTCTTAGATATTGTAAGACTTCCATGTCAACGACAGTGTCGCATTTTTTGAACATTGCGGAAACTGAAACCTTTTTTTTTTTTTTTTTTTTTTTTTTTTTGTACACAGGAAGAAATTTTTGAAAAACTATAAACAACCAGCCTGAAACAATGTAATACATTCTAAACGATTAAAAGGAGACATAAAATGTTTGTATTTGACGACTGTATGAAAACAAAGAAACAATGTACTCAGTTAATTTGTTGATCTATACTCAAAGTGGCAGTGTGGAAGGAGGTGTATATTTGATTAAAACTTATGTGTTAATTTTTCGTTCATCTGCAATTTATTAGGGAAGACAAAATCCTTAAAAAAAAAAAGAAAGAAAGAAAACAATTTAGGATTTATTCATAAGAACATATGACAACAAGGCAAATTTTTTGTGTACAATTTTCATTTCTAATATACTCGATTACTGTAGATAATAAAATAATAGTACTCAGTGAAAAATTTCAAAATTGGTTTTTGTTCCAAATTTATTCTGTAGTTTGTGTACTAGGGCACACCAAAGATATTCTTATCATTACTATTACAAATTGACAAAAGTATTATTGACAAATATTTCAATTTACTTCTTATATATTTTATAAAAATAGTTCAAGGTTTATAAGGTAAGTAAAATGCACTCACCTTGGTTGTGAGTATCCTCTATTATTTCAGCTTTCAGTATCAAGATGTAGAATTTCATAAATGAAAATAAATCAGTAGGAGTTTCAGGAACTATCATTTGAGTTGACTGATGCTGTTTAAAATATATAATTTGAAATTAATTAAATAATGGTTTTAATTGAATTAAACCAGCCTTCTTTAGCTTGGTTTATGAATAGGAAAAAATATATGTGGGAATAGAAAGAAGAACCCACATGTGTTCCTTTTAATCACATTTTTTATTATAAAACTGAACATCGAAGAAGGAGAAAAAAAAATGAAAAATACATCATTACATGTACATAGAAACACAGACGGCCAATCAGAACAAATGCGTCATAGCGTCGCTCCAATGTAGATGTATATATGCATGAAGAAATAAAAGAGTCAAATGAAATGTTTTTAGAATAATATGAAAAAAGAAAGTTTTTGTAATTATTGAAAGAATGTCATTTTGAGTTTATTTCTCACCAAGACCCCTGCGTAAACTCGATGACATTTAATCACAGTTCATCAAGGAAATTCGCAATTTTCGAAAAGAATGTCTCGGCAGAGGCTTGGTGAGCACATCGGCGATCATATTTTCCGTACTTACATACTCAATCTTTATTGTGCCCTGCTCAACAAGGTCTCGAATCAGATGGTACCTTAGCTCGATGTGTTTAGTTTTCTGTCGAAACTTGTCATTTTCGGCCAATTTGATGCAAGAAAGATTGTCTTCATAGAGTGTAATAGGACAATTTTGTTGCATATCAATTTCTTCAAAAATGTTTATAAGCCATTTTACTTCTAGCGCGGCACTTGCTGCAGAAATATATTCCGCTTCCGCTGATGACATTGATACAGATTTTTGTTTTTTGCTTGTCCAGTATACAGTATTTGCTCCTATGCAGAACAAATTTCCTGTTGTAGACTTACGATCACTGGGATCGTTTGCCCAGTCGGAATCTGCATATACCCTCAAGACAGGCTCTTCAATATTATTATATGTCAATTTAAGATTAATTGTACTTTTTAAATATCTCATTAATCTTTTTACCGCTTCCCAATCTTTTGCTCTTGGGCGCTCATTTCTTCTACTCAAAATATTTACCGCGGCGCTAATATCCGGACGTGACACGGTTGAAATATATAACAATGCGCCTACAGCCTGTCTATATTGTGTATTTTCTGGTAAAATGCTTTCTTCGTCATTTAATTTTATGTAACCTGTGTCCATAGGAGTGTCTGTAGGTTTTGAATTTTCTAAACCGTATTTGACTATAAGTTCTTGTATTTTGTGTGTTTGATCAAGAGTCATTGTATTTTCATTAGGGCGATTAATATTTATCCCAATATATTGTTTTGCTTCTCCCAAGTCTGTTAACGGGTATTCTTGTTTTAGTTTGTTTACAATTTCATTTATTTGTTGATCATTCCCCGCTATTAACAAATCATCGACATACACAAGTACATAAGTAGTTACATCGTTTTGTTTACGTTTATAAAGACACTTGTCGAATTGACTTTGAATAAAGCCTAAGTTAAGTAATGACTCATTCAATTTTAAATTCCATGCTCTCGCGGCCTGCTTTAGCCCGTATATTGCCTTTTTTAATTTACACACCTTATGTTCTTCCCCGGATACCACGTATCCTTCTGGCTGATGCATATAAACATCTTCACTCAATTTACCGTGTAAAAATGCAGTCTTGATATCAATATGTCTAAGACTTAATTTCTTATAAAGACTCATTGCCAAAAAACTTCTCTTAAAATCAACATAATTAAATATACATTTTTTCTGATATTTGAAATCATAATTTATAAAAAAAAAAAAAAAAAAAAAAAAAAAAAAAGGAGGCATATAGGTTTTATCATAAAAGTATATCGATAACGTTATACAATCATTCTAATGACATCAAATTTGACTCTAATATTTTTAAGTTTCATGTTAGCTATTTTTTTTAGGCATATGATATTTATGGTTTGTGTATAGGAACACACAGAAAAATGTCATTCGTTTACGGTCTATAAACTAAATTTCGTTTAAAAGCATTTTGACATGGTAACAGTGCATTACTTCGTACAGGACATTTTAGAGGCATGAAAATATCTCCTGATGACGACTAAAGATCCTATCTCTTCTGCAGAAATTGTCCCGACACACAATTAACACCAGATAATATTTTTGATTGCCAGGCCATTATTGCCTCTCTTTTTCAGCTTGGAGAACCACCACAGGACATCCTTTATAGCTTCCGGGCTCCACACCTGGCGGCCTTCATTTTCAACGCCTTTGGCTCCATCTAGCTTTCACTTGCTTGGACACGACAACAACAACAGTACATTAAGCATAATGAAATTAACAAATCGTATTAAAATGCTTAAAAGTCTGGTTTCTCTAAAAAATGGCCATCACAGAATAAATAATTAGTTTACAGTGGTACGCAAAATGATTTCCGATACGTTATGCCATCATTCAGCATCAAATTTAATATATATATACAATATATAGACAGATAGGTTTAGACATAGATGCAATTGGTGGTTGAGGGGGGTCTGAGCCCCGTTTACAGAAATGGTCTGGTTACGTAAATGATTTATTCTAGAGCTATGGTTTCTAGTCTATAGTGACCAAAATGTCTTCTTTTTCAGAGGGCAGTAATTTTTGAAAGACGTTTTTAAGTTTTAAAAGCTGTTACAAGAAAATTACTTATCATATTTATAAGTTTTTTGGACCCTGTTTACAAAAAATATATAACTATCTACCTAATTAGGGAATTATAATAATTATTAACGCTTTTAATTTGTTGTAAATGTACTCTAATCTGATTACCATATTTTAGTGTATGGTGACTATAATAAAATATTTTTCCTATAGAATAACGCTAAAATGTATTACATACCTTTTAAGACATCAATTTATTTTAAGTTCATGAGGACAAAAATTAATAATTATGTTAAAATACTTCCTTGGTAATTTTTTTTTAAACTTATAAAACCAATTTCAAAATAAGAATTGTCTTCGATATTCCAGAACATATGATGGCCCTAATATAGAGTCAATTGTAATTTGTTTATATTTGTATAAACTTACAAATATGAAAGTAATAAAAAAAGAATTATCAATTTTGTACGTATTCTTTTAACGTAAATAAAGAAACTCAAATATCAAGAAAAAAAAAAAAACTTATAAATGTATTTTGAGAATTATTTAAATTTAAATTTTTTATATATGGATTTTAAAATTTGTTTGCTCTTGAAAACTTTCTAGAAAATCTTGATATATAGTATAACAGCTCAACATGATGTGTTCTACTATATAAATAAATATCCCCACGGAGTGTCTTCCCCCCAGGCCTAAGATTCCAGTTCAGTCAATTGGCCTTTACTCTAACACCAAATACTCCAAACGATATAAAAATACAATTGTATGAACATTTTGTTTTGGAACCATAATGGGCATTCGTTAAAATTAAAGGTGAAATCGTTTAGTTAAAAAACAAAAACTGCAAAAAGTAAATAAATTTGTTATTTTAACTTACAGTTTATTCGGCATAAAACTGAAAAGAGTTATCTCTATGTTTTGTAAATATCAATACATACTCTTTATATGACTAATATTTCATTTTAAGAAATAAAGAAGATTCGTGAAGAAAATTCTGAAAATGTTGCCAAAATGTTGTCCCTGTAGAGATTTTTTAAAATAGGGTACTTGTTTATATTTTCTTTACATTAATACGCTGTTATCGTATTGTAATGAGCTTAAAATGTGTATTTTTAATAACGTATAAATGTAGCAAAAGAGAAGTTGTTTTTAACCATGATCAGTAAATTATCTCTGTAATTCCTAAACATACACCTTAGGCATTCGAGATTTTTTCTAGTAAACTGCGTCCTTGTTGCAAGATAACAAAGTAAATGCAGATGTAAAAATTTGGTTAAATGGCAAATTCGCGTCTCTAATTCTTGCGGAACAGTTAAAGCAATGGCTATATATCTAAAGTAACCAAAAATAAAGGAAAAATCCACTGAATTACAGTACGTCGAGGTGAGATGTCTTTATATATGGACCTGTTACACATGGATCATTATTATAAATTTATGGCTTTAAATGTACGAAAATTCAATCACTGGATTTAGGCCATTAAGATACCGTAATCTCGGGGAGATAAGCCGCCCCCATATATATGTCGCATCGGCAAAAGTTGATTTAAAAAGAAAAAAAAACGAAAAGTTATCGGATAAGCTGCACCATACGCCGCACATATTTAACAACGTAATATGTTTCTAATCATTTTAATTTGAAATAATTTTAAGAATGCAAAAATTAAATGATAAAAAATTATTAAATATAATGATAAAAAAGCAATAAAATTAAAAATAATTATTAAGTATTTAAGTTATTCAATAAAGATAATACAAAAAAGATCTTACTTTAAATTTACAATCATAAACTACTGTTACCCTCTTCATCTATATATATAAAAGAGCAGAGTCTGTGTGTGTGTGTGTGTGTCTGTCCGCTATAGAATCCTAGGCCGTTTCACCGAGCGGGACCAAATTCGGCATGGTTAATGTTTACGACCCGATAAAGAAAACGCCGCAAGCGATTTTAAAAAATTCGCCCCCCAAGGGGGGTAGGGGGGGCAAAACGTGATTTCACAAAATCCTTCATATCTCAAACAAACAAACAAACAAAAAACAGATATCCGTAAAATTTTTACTTTGAAATATAGCTAATACAAATGTCTAAAAATCAGTTTCTGGAATTTTTGAAATTCGGTACCCAAGGGGGGCGGGGGGGGAAGGCAAAACGTGATTTCACATGCGCAAAACGTCATTTCGCATAATCCTATATATCTCAAACCAAAAAAGTAGATATACGTGAAATTTTTGCTCTAAAATATAGCTAATGCAACTATCTAAAAACCAATTTCTGGAATTTTAGAAATTCAGCCCCCAGGGCAGCAAGGGGGGGGGCTATGGAGCAAAAACAAATAGAAATACAGTTAGGCCGTTCAAAATTGGTACAGATAGGTTTTAAAGGCCTGCAGGTCGAATGGGGATATTTTCGATTGTGTAAAGTTGTTAGGAGGGGCAAGAAGGGGGGAGGGGAGGAGGGGGGGCAAAAAAATAAAAATAGTGTCAGATCGTTCAAAATTGGTACACAGAGGTTTTCGATACTTAAATATCGATTGCGGATATTTTTGAATTTGTAAAATTATTAGGAGGGGCGGGTAGGGGGGGTGGAGTGGTAAGGGGGGCTATGGGGCAAAAACAAATAGAAATACAGTTAGGCCGTTCAAAATTGGTTCAGATAGGTTTAAGAGGCCTGCAAGTCGAATGGGGATATTTTCGAAAGTGTAAAGTTATTAGGAGGGGCGAGAAGGGGGGAGGGGAGAGGGGGGGGCAAAAATATAAAAATAGAGTTAGATCGTTCAAAATTGGTTTATAGAGGTTTTCGATACTTACAAATCAATTGCGGATATTTTCGAATTTGTAAAATTATTAGGAGGGGCGGTAAGGGGGGGGCGGTAATGGGGGGGCTATAGGCAAAAACAAATAGAAATACAGTTAGGCCGTTCAAAATTGGTACAGACATGTTTTCAAGGCCTGCCGGTCGAATGAGGATATTTTCGAAAGTGTAAAGTTATTAGGATGGGCAAGAAGGGGGAGGGGAGAGGGGGGGGCAAAAAAATAAAAATAGAGATAGATCGTTCAAAATTGGTATACAGAGGTTTTCGATACTTACAAATCGATGGGGGATATTTTCGAATTTGTAAAATTATTAGGAGGGGCGGGAAGGGGGTGGGGCAGTAAGGGGGGGCTCTGGGCAAAAACAAATAGAAATACAGTTAGGCCGTTCAAAATTGGTACAGATAGGTTTTTGAGGCCTGCAAGTCGAAAGGGGATATTTTCGAAAGTGTAAAGTTATTAGGAGGGGCAAGAAGGGGGAGGGGAGAGGGGGGGGGGCGAAAAAATAAAAATAGATTTAGATCGTTCAAAATTGTTATATAGAGGTTTTCGATACTTACAAATCGATTGGGGATATTTTCGAACTTGTAAAATTATTAGGAGGGGCGGTAAGGGGGGCTATGGGGCAAAAACAAATAGAAATACAATTAGGCCGTTCAAAATTGGTACAGACAGGTTTTAAAGGCCTGCAAGTCGAATGGGGATATTTTCGAAAGTGTACAGTTATTAGGATGGGCGAGAAGGGCAAAAAAATAAAAATAGAGTTAGATCGTTCAAAATTAGTATATAGAGGTTTTCGATACTTACAAATCGATTGGGGATATTTTCGAATTTGTAAAATTATTAGGAGGGGTGGTAAGGGGGTGGGGCGGTAAGGGGGGCTATGGGCAAAAACAAATAGAAATACAGTTAGGCCGTTCAAAATTGGTACAGATAGGTTTTAGAGGCCTGTAAGTCGAATGGGGATATTTTCGAAAGTGTAAAGTTATTAGAAGGGCCAGGAAGGGGGGGCGGAGGTTAAAAAAAATAAAATAGAGTTAGATCGTTCAAAATTGGTACATCGAGGTTTTCGATACCTACAAATCGATTGCGGATATTTTTGAATTTTTAAAATTATTGGGAGGGGCGGGAAGGGGGGAGGAAGCGGAGGGGCAAAAAAATAAAAATAGAGATAGATCGTTCAAAACTGGTGCATAGAGGTTTTTGATACTTACAAATCGATTGCGGATATTCTCAAATTTGTAAAATTATTAGGGCGCTCATATATATGTATTCGCGCGTGCGCATCGCGCACGGGTCTACGCTTCCGAAGGCAGTGGGGACCCGGTGCGACATTTTTCCCGATCAGAGTTTTCTTTTTTTTTTTTTTTTTTTCACATGATAAAAATTAATGCAATTTTGAGAATTCATTAATTATAATGATTCATTTAAAAATAGTGACCAGCGAAGCGGGCGTAGCCTGCTAGTAAAATTATAAAATAATACCTTTTATTATTGTTAAAGAATTATTTATTCAATATTATCAATTTTTTTTTTTTTTTGAAAATTTAAAGATATCTTAAGAATTGTATAGAGTTTAATATTTTCAACTTCTGAACAAAACATATTTTTTTTTTTTTTTTTTGCCTTTGAATTAGTTTCCCCACAATTCTGTTGGACTTCTTTTTTTTTTTTTTTTGAAAATATGTACCGATCATTTATCCGCAAAAACAAAATAAAAAGCACATTTCTAATGTGAAACAATTTGATTATTTCATACAGCAGATTGCCGGTCTACTTTGCCTCTGACCTTGAGAAATACATCAACTGATAAATAACTTCGTTATTTAGTAGAATAAATTATGTATGGGGCAAAAGAGAGTTTAAAGAGCTAAACATTCCTTTCAATTTCTGGCCTTCTCTCTTTTATTTTTTACAAAAAGAACATATTTTTTTCTCTCCCCCTCTCTTTCTACGCATTTTTTTTTTTTTTTTAGTGGGGTCGGGGGTGGGTTAATATGTGGAACTGATAGCGGATTGTTTTAAAATTTTCGGAATAATTTAAAATAAACTTCCGGGATTTTCGAAGATAATCATAGATTAGCCATCATCTTAGAAGATAATCATCTCATTAGAATCATCTTAGAAGAGATTCCATTTCGAAGAGAATCATCCATCTAGGGTGCCTAGAATGGTATAGGATGCCTACTACTTTAGTTACCCGAGGTTGGTAGTTATCACATTCACAATGTTTCTTGTTCGCATAGCCCTAATGAAGCTGTGGAAATTAAGAATATCATTATTCCCCATTCTAATATGCTCAGAAGGGTTTTCAACAAGTGTTTATGATATGAAATATGAAGCGGTTTTGTTTATATGACACCGAAGATGTTTTCCGGACTTGGATTTTTTGTCATTATAAATAACTAGATCCGAAGGTTTACATGTGCGCTGCGGATTGTTATAGCTTGAGAACAATTAACGCGGACTTTGCCCGAGAACAAACTTCGCGGCGTACGTATGCGCTTAGTCACGTATAGCTTGGACTCCACAGCACTTTTATAACTTTCATTTTTTTAAGCCGTCTGTGCTGACATTGCGTTCGATAAATGAATTCCGTCAGTCGTTATTCAAGTGCTACTAAAAGGGGAAAAAAATGCCAGATACGCCGCGCTGTTAGAAACGCCACAAGTACCAAAATTAGACTTTTAAAATCGTATAAGCTGCGGCTTATCTCTCCGAAATCACACTAATCTGCAGGTACATTTTAAGTTTGCCTTTGTTTTTCTTTTTAAATTGCGCAGATAAATATACATTTTTTGTTTTACTTGCCCTGATGAAAATGTTTCATTACGAGTTTTCTGACAACCAAAACTGTATCACAATTGTATCAGCAGTGTCACAATTGTTCTATCATTTCCGGATTTATATTTTATTTATATTTCATTCTATATTTTATTTTATTTTAATCTTATTTTATTTATCGTTTTACATCAAAAAGCTTAAGCTAAACGAAAAAATTTTAGGGATTTACTAAATTTAAATATTTGAATGAAACACACTAAGGAACATTTAAAGATTCTAATATTTTTAATTATCGGTTAGATCCGAATTAGACGGCGCGTATCTGCGGCAAAATGGCGGTAAGGCAAAATAATCATTTCACAATCATCTGCGTTTAGCATTTGGTAGTCCTTTTTTGAAAATGAACGATTTCAAAGTCATACGCTAACTTTTCGCGGTCGCGCAGTAGATGCCGCTGTCCGTTTTGTTTCTAAACTTTTTGTATACTGGACACAAGAGAAGCGCTTGAACTCAAGGCATTTGACACTGATTAGAACATTGAAACATATAGATTAATCCTTAATTCCAAGCAAATCTTTTAATTTCAGCGTAATTACTATTGCAAATCTACTGATAGACTTTTTTTATTATTATTATTATTATGCGGAATAATTTCATTACTTTCACGACATTAGTTGAAATAAGAACTGATATATATCTCTCTATATATACATATAGAATGTGCGTGTGTGTGTGCGTAAAGCGTATAGTATACCTGGAATAAACTGTCCTACGAAATTAATTAATTATTATTATTATTTTTTTTTTTTTTTTTTTTACCATTTTTTTATTGCCACCAATCAAAAAGTGCTGTGTATTTCTGTTGATAATAATTTCAATATTTTTTCATAATAACTTCATTTCGGTTTGAATATCGCAATTAAAACCCATTAGATTATCACCGTTACATTATTAAATAATTAAATTAAAATATTAGTAATATTAATAATTTCTTTCAAACATAGTGATTTTTACTCTCATTCAGAGTAATTGGTACGAAAAAAATGTTTTAATCCTCTTCATTAATAAGGGCATTTTTATGTAAATACATTTTAGCCTGAATAAAAAAATCAAATTATTTTATATAAAAACTGAAGCTGTTACATGTTTCTTTAAAACTTTTATCGATAACTCTGTCACTAATATTTTTATTAATATTGTAATTGAAATAAACATTAATTGAAAAATTCTTTTTTAGTTATTTGAATACACGATATTTTAAATTGTTGCATAATAATTTATTATGCAAAATAAAAGCGGAGAAAATTTCAAAAATGAGTGTGAACATTAGAAAAAAAACACAAAAAGAAAGAATTATTAAAAATTTGTGATAGAACGTGCTAAAAATGAGATATCGCGATAATCAGACAAATATAAATATTTGTTGACATTAAAATTTTAATAAATGAACTTAATAATAATTATATTTAAAAAGTTTCAAAGAAAAAAAAATAAGTATATATTTCACCTCTTCAAAAATTAAAAAATAGAATCCTTATTTATTAAAAGCGTTAAAATAATTTTCTTATGAATAATAATAAAATATTTTTTAAGGCTAATTTTATTGGTTAAGAAACATTAGAATTTTTTAACGTTAAGACATTTTTCTTATTTTTATTCATGTATAGCAGACAAAACTTTCGTGACTTTTTGGTAAGAGAAAGTTTTATGGTTTGCTGAATCCGAAAATTAAGATTTAGGGGTCTGTTTGTTTTTATGTTAGTCTGCACATATGTCCTTCAATCTGTTTTAAGAAAAACTTGAAAAAAAATATTAGTAGATAGTCCCAAAATCGCTATTCTGAATCATATCAGAGAGGGATTACATTTGAAACTTTTTGCTAAAATCAAACAAATATATTTACTATACGTACATATATATATATATATATATATATATATTAATTCATAAACGCATGATTCGTAAAGAATATGGCATGAGAATTACTACTCAATATTCATTTACAGAGCAATAAAAAGATTTAGCTATACCATGTATTCATAGTATGAAAAAAGTGATACATGGAAATTGCCAGAAATGCATTCTAAGTTGTGTTATGTATTTTTTTTGTACTGTGCTACATTTAGGTTTAATATGTGGTATGTATATACTTTATAGACAATATACAGAGCTACACCAAATCTGAGAGAAAACTTTTTTTTCTGTTTACTTTTTCTTCATGAATGTTCTTTAATATTTTTTTTTCTCTAACGGAGTTTCATTCTCTAATATTGATAAAAGTAAATGACCGGCATGTTTACTTAAGTATAAAACAATAATTGACTCATTATTACCCATTCCTTGGAAACAACGTAGGAGGTACCAAACTTGACTATTGTCTCACTATTATATTTCAGATACATTAACTCCAAAAACTATCACAAGCTGAAATTCCTCATCAGTCGTCATACTAGACTGTTCAACAGTACGTAATTAGAACCAAAGCTGAACTAAAGCTGAAACAAGTTAGCCTAAAGCTGAATCCCGTCAGAAGCCCAAGCTCGATTTTAACATTCCTTTTATGTGCAAAATAATTTGCATTTATGTTCAATCCTGTTTTTTTGCAAATTTGTTCAAAACTAGTTTATTTGTTAAATCTCTTAAAGTTTGAAGCTTTCCTTTTAAACACGTGTCTACTATCTAAACTTCATAGAATACTTAAGTAGACAGAGTAAAAATTACTGATACTAATCAATAATTTTGCTATTATGACTTATCAAACCTCTTAAGAATATTCTTTTCAGCCTCAAAAACTATAAATATTATTACGAAAACATTAGCATTCTTCTAGTGTGTTGTGAGTGGTTCGTAAAAAATCAAGAAGTCTGTAGTCAATGAATGCGGAGTTTTATTTGAGGAAATAAACCAATGAAACTGTTTAATGCACCGAAATTGTAGAATATAAAGTATTCTAGATATCACTGAGATCGAAAATAGCTTGTTCAAAATTATTCTACAATCTCAGTTATTTCTATAATTTCGGTTTATTCTACAATATTGCTTTATAAGACATACAACAAAGTTTTCAATAAAATTCACTGGAATAGATATGTCTTCTTTTTACAGTCTTTAGAGACGATGAATGGCGAAAAAATCGGTACATAATAATAATAATAATAATAATAATAATAATAATAATAATAATACATAGAAAAGTCCATTACAAATTCGGAAAGGTTATCCTCATTTTGTATACTTTAACCGACTACTTTTTGCCAAAATTGTTCAGTCCCCAAGAATTTTGGAAAGATTTTTGCTAAAGCTGACCTCTGTTAAAGTTTTTTTTTTAAACTTTCCTTGAAATTTTAAACCTTTTTCCACACCAACAAATTAAGATAAGTTTCATATTTACGCATTTATTGCCTTTTTTCCGCCTGAAACGCTTTATAATGAGTGCACATAAATATGTACAGTCGGTAACAAAAGTGTCCGAACACTAGCAAAAATTCCTATGTAAAAAAAGTACACTTCATGCGGTTTTGTTAAATAAATCCTTGTCGAATCCTAATCTTAGTCAGTCTATAAAACACGATTCGATAAGGATTTATTTAACAAAACCGTATGAAATGCACTTTTTTTACATAGGAATTTTTGTTAGTGTTCGAACACTTTTGTTACCGACTGTAACCTATCATTTAAATAAGTAAAACTATTATACATTAAATATAAATTATAAAATATGGCATGCATATATATATACATACATACATACATATAAACGTCGACGTCTTAAATGCAATTAAAAATGTGCCTTATACAAATAGTTACATTTTTGCACCTGAAATCAAGGCATTGCAAATGTCCCAAAAAGCCGTTATCTTTATCAGGCTTAAAAACTCGGTCATATAATATTTAAAAATACCGCTAATTACAAAGTATTTTTTTATATATTAATAAATAAATGAAGGTAACCTGCGATTCAGCTTTCCTGCTAAAAATAGATTTTGGAATTTTCTAGAGCATATAAAAAATATCAATAATTAAAAAAAAAATAAAAATAAACAAATAAAATAAATAAACAAATAAAATAAAATAATCGGCGGCGCAGAAATCGATGTCATACCTTCCGCGGAATATGGAACCTAGTTTCGGAGTCAATGGCGATTGCCTAGGGTCATACCTATCAAGCCACCATGTAACAAGAGAAAGTATCTCCTACTCCAGTGCGAAAGAAATGCAGTTTTTGTGTTTAAATCCGTATCTGTCTTTAATTTTATAAATAAAGAAAAAGAAAATTTGTTGTTTTACATTTAGGTTAAAAGTAAATATGTGGAAGAAAACAGTTTTTAAATTGAATGATAATGATAATAACAAAAATAAATATAAGTCAATTATGCTCAAATTATTCGAGATTCGCTTTCTTCGCCACATGTTACTGGCTGTTCTTCTTAATACTATTTCTTTTAATATAAGAAAGCTTCAAATAGATTTTTTTTTTCTTTTTTTAACTAAAAATACATCGCGTCTTAATATGTTGTTTCAGGAATTATATTAAAAGTAATTCTAAGTAAATATCATTCATATCTCCTAGAGTATTATTCGTTGAAAATTTAATTTTATTAACTAACATAGTTTAAATAGATTAACTACTTATTATATCAAAATTAATATTATATTTATTAAATGTAGAAAGAAATTTAAATAATTAACATGTTTCTTAAAGTAGATTCCAGATCAAAAATTTGCGACGTTATGCAAATATCTGAATATTTAAAATGTCTGAAAATTTAGACACATTTGCTGTCGGAAATTTTGCATATCTATGTGTTTCAGACTCTCTTGTGTCTGAATTGGTATTTCAGGCACATTTTTGTCTTAAATTAAGATATCTATTACGTCTAACCTCCATATTTAGACACTTGTGTGTCTTCAATACCTTTTCAGTTATTATTATGTCTTACATTAAAACCTTTTTATTTACAGTGTATATATATATATATATATATATATAATATAGAGGATATGATATACATTATGATATTTATATGCGTGTATGTGTGTATGCGTGCGTGTGCGCGTCTATATACATAAATATGTGTAAAGACTTGAAAATGCATTGTAAAGCAATAAATAAATAAATAAACAAAATTCAGTTATTCATCACATTTGTGGTTACAGTTTTCTAATTAAAAAAAAAAAAAAAAAAAAAAAAAAAATCTGAGATTTACAATGCTGCAATTTTACTTATATCTGTCCCTACAAAAAGAGTAGGATAATTTTTTTTCAGATAATAATTTCATTAGACGCATATATTTATGAAGTAAAGAGATCTAAGGCAGGCGCATGATAACAAATATATTGGTGATGTGACCGAATTATTCATTTGGAAAACGGATTTAAAAAATAGTGAGCTCCATACGCCATGTGTGACATCGTTTTAAAATCCAACAGAATCAGACTGGTATATATATATATATATATATAAGTTTTACTTATGAATTGTTTCACATTTATTAATTTTCTCGTAAGTTTTTCTTTAGTTATTTTGTTACATATTTTCAAATTTTATATGGCTGAAAACATATATTATAATTTCATATATATATATATATATATATATATATATATATATATATATTGTATATTTCTGAACACTTCATAATAAAATAACACGTTGTTAAAAAATGAAGTTTTCGTTCTAAATAGCACGGAGAAAGAAAGCTTAACGAGTTCTTTGTTCTTTCGCATACACAGAGTGTTTCTTATAAATCACGGAGCGCTAAAAAAGAATTTGCTTGTAAAAATTGTCTGTCACTCACCAGTCTGTATGAATTTCATTTAAAATTTTTGGATTATATAGGCAGCTGGTGCAGTTGTCATAAACGCATTACAAATTTCTTTTGCATGAGCTTGTTGTACAGATACAGTTTTTTATATACTATAGAATTAGAATATGTAACAACAGAATAAAAAGAAAAATTACTTGGAGAAATTGCATGTACGTGACTTAGATCAGTCGACGCTAGACTTCTTGTAACGTTCTTCTTTCACTCAAGACCATGTCAGTTGAAGCCTTAGTTTTAGTTAATTGATATCATTATTTATTTACTGACGATGCCATTTTGTAGGAATTTTGTATAATTGTTTTCTCTAAGATTTTTAAAAAGGTACTTAGAGCTTGTGTTAATAAATCTTATTCTATTTTTAATACGTGTGGTAAACTGAATTTGGAAGACCATCGATACACTGTTAAATATATTGCGAATAAAATCTGCCTGTTACTTGTATTTTGGATGTTCAGTAAGAGAACAAGATAAAAACACTAGCAACACATTATTGTAGCAAACGTTTAGTACATTAAAATATACAAATTTAGTAACCAAATCAGTATCGCATAATAATGATTTACCTATACCAAAACTTCCCAAAAATTTAGCATCTGGAGATACAGCAGTATCAATGGAACTTTATGAAGTTAAAACTTCATCTTTTTATCTAATATAATTATGTCTGTTCAAAAGATTAAATATTCTTTTAAATATATTTACATTTGGGAAAAAAAATATTAGAATAAAAATTGTAAAGTTGGAATCTCCTACAAAAGAAATCTAACATATACATTTATCGAGATCGACACAAGACAAAAATAGTTTATTTGTCACAAAAGACAATTTATGCTATTATAAAGGTATAAGAGGCTTAATGTTGTTTTAAATTGTTAATACACATCGGATGAGGGGCGTTTTTTGGCTTTTTCTAGCAGCATAGCAAGTGCTGCTATCTGGATATTTTTGCAATGGAATAAAGATATTAAGGCAATTGTGCCTTTAAAATGTTCAGAAATTAGTATTAGAAAATTATAAAAGAAGCTATTGTTTGAGTGTATAAAAGAATATTCATAAATATTCCAAAATTTATATGGTAAATTTATTAAATAATTGTTATAAATATAAAATTTCCAAAATTTTCAATATTTTAAATTTTGTAGGTGATGAACATTTTTCAACACACCTTAAAACATAAGAGTCTTCACTAACATAATGGGAAACAAAAATCTTGTTTACCAGTGTTATAAAGTATTTCTTAAGAAGATTTAAAGACTTTTATACTAACAAAATACAGTTTTAAGCTATTTACGGGGCATTTTTAAAATTGCAAAAATATCTCTGTCTATTATATGTTTCGTGCATTGCAAAAATAATATGACTATATCGTGGTTTAGTTATATCGTTCATTATATAAGTGATGAAATTCCAATACTAAGTGCATTACTATCCCCTAAATGACATTACTTGTATTTATTTATTTTTTTTTTTTTTAAATAACTAAATATTCATTATAAAAGTGAAATTTCTTAGTTACTTAAATTTACTTTTCTTATAACTCTGATTTATATTAAACACTAAAAAATCGAATAATGAATACTTTTAATCTTTCCTGCACACTACATTTCTAAAAGCTCCTTATTTCAAAATCCATTTATAAGCGATAATTCTGTTTTACAATGAATTTTATTCTTTTATAAAATTTACTTTATTTAAAAAAAAATAATAATAATAAAATAAAAAGGTTTTATTTTATGAATTTTCCCAGAAGTAGCTACACACATATTACTTTAATGGAATATTCTGTAAACAGATGTTACGGAAGGTTTATCGCGCTTGTGATTTTTCGCTCATAAAACCAAGTATGTGAATTTACCACATAGCAACATTTTTTTTTAAACCATTTGCAGTGAAATATATTTAAATAGATGATTTTGCACTGGTAGACAAAAAGTGCTGAGTTCGATCGAAAGTCAAACCGCTGACCTATCCGTTATGAGCTTTCCGTAGTTTTCTACGAAATGTGCTACGTTAATATGTGCTAGTACCCCTAAAAAGTTTCACAGTTCGACAGAGTCCTAGGTCGTTTGTGTAGACAATCCGACTTAACCTGTTCACTACTTGCATAGTCTCTCATAGTCTCGAATTTTTTCATAAAAAGAAAATTTTTTTGCTTTACGATAAAAAAAAAAAAAAAAAAAAAAAAAAAAAAAAAAAAAATCACAGCACTTTATTTTATAAAGAAACCTACTAACTGCTTAAAAACAAACCATAACATTTTAATAACTTTTTTTTACAAAGTCTTACTTAAATCTTCATGTTTAGCTCTATTTCAACGTACCCCCCTCACACACACACACACACAAAAAAAAAAAAAAAAAAACTATTAAGAAATCCCTCCCAGCGGCGATGATGCGTTATAATAGAGCATTTACTGTAAGGTTTTAAGATTTGCCATCTGTTGCTAGAAAATTCGCCAAATACTTCCGGAATCTCACTTTCAGTCATCAATCGGTTTATTTTGTTGTTGATTTTATACAAAACAAACATGTTGAATGCATCATTACTATTTTGAAATTTTATTTTTCCGACTGAGTGAAAATAATGCCTGGCCGGGAGTCGAACCCCGGATCTTTGACTTACAAGGTCAAAGCTCTACCAATTGTGCTATCCAGGCCGACAAACCGGTCGGCGTTACTCACTCAGACAACCTGTAGGCAGAAAACATCTGGTCTATCATTTACATAGCTCAACAGAAATAAGCCGCATGTTACACCATTAAACAATGGGAAATAATGTTTAATGGTGTTTAATGTTAACACCCATTGTTTAATGGTGTTTTCCATTACCTGCGGCTTATTTCTGTTGAGCTATCCAAATGATAGACCAGATATTTTCTGACTAATGGTTGTCTGAGTGAGTAATGCCGACCGGTTTGTCGGCCTGGATAGCTCAATTGGTAGAGCTTTGACCTTGTAAGTCAAAGATCTGGGGTTCGACTCCCGGTCCAGGCATTATTTTCACTCAGTCGGAAAAATAAAATTTCAAAATATGATTTTCTTCCAATCGGTTGATTGCGTGATTTTAATAAAAAAAATTGCATCATTACTGCTTGATATCACGATACGTTTGGTTAGGTTTTAACATATAACCAGTGATTCACGCAATAGACAATTGGCGACGGTCTGGGATACCCTATCAAGGTTAGTTCGGAGACATGCCATTACAATTTTGGTGAGCTACAGAGGTGCAATTTTGATGGATATCACGTTACGCTTTGTAGATTCTTAATAGGAAAGATAATTTACTACTCTTCTCGATCGTTGTCCAACCATTTTAAAGCTTTAAATCTAATTCTAAATAAATAAACAGATTATAACGAAAAGTAGTAAAACTTAAATACAAAAATAAAAATAGAATTTCAATGCGTTGTAAAAAAAAAATGTTTTTTTTTTTCTCTGTGGGTGTCTGTGTACCTCTTACATGCAATTCAGTTTTTACTTTCTTCTATATGCAATATAGAGAAAGTATTGGATTCGCGAAAATTTTCGACCGCCGTTTTTTGACGGATCTACATGTTTTGGGATGTCCTGAACACAAATTGATAGTTTTTAAAAAATGTCTGTCTGTCTGTGTGTCTGTGGTTTTTTTTTCACCGTATCTCACGAACCAATGAATGAAATTCAACCAAACTTGGTATATAGTTGGACCCTGGTGGGACATTGTGCTGATTAGATTTGGGGATCAATAGCCCAGCAGGTGGTGCTGTGATCGCATTTTATGTAATTTTTTTGACATGGCAGTATAGGACAAAATTTCGTATTTTTCACCGTTTCTCACGAACCAATGAATGAAATTCAACCAAACTTGGTATATAGTTGGAACCTGACGGGGCATGGTGCTAATTAGATTTGGGGATCAATCGTCCAGCAGGTGGCTCTGTGATCGCAAAATTTCGTATTTTTCACCGTATCTCACGAACCAATGAATGAAATTGAACCAAACTTGGTATATAGTTGGAACCTGACATGGAATGGGGCTGATTAGATTTTGGGATCAATCGTACAGCAGATGGCGCTGTGATCGCATTTTATGTAAACTTTTAACATGGCAGTATAGGACAAAATTTCGTATAAATGTACATAATGAGCATTATTTTAAACTTGTGATTGTAAAATTAATATGAATTATTGATAATAGTAGTAGTTAACTAGGAAAAATTTTTTGTACATGTGGGGGCATCGCTTCCCCCCCCCCCACCTGGGAGGGAAGTACCCCCTGCGGGGGGGGGTGTAAATTTTCCAGATGGGTATCTTTTGAAAGATCTCGTCAATACCTTTAAAACGAATGCTTGAACTATAAATCTGTGATAATTTAAAACAAAGTTATCGAGTTTTTTTTTTTACTTTTACCAAAAAAAAAAAAAAAAACTAGGAAAAAAATCGTTTTTTTTTTTTTTTTTTTTTATATATTGTTACTGGTTGAATATGTATTACTTTTAACAAAAAAATCTAGTTTACTTATATATTAGAGATTTCAGACAAAATCTTCTGTGTTATCGGATAATATAACAAAAAATAAATAAATAAATAAAAATAACCGCTTTGAAAGTGTCAAATGCTAACCCCACATTACAATTTTACGATTATTTGTTTATAATTTAAAAAAACAAACACAAAATGCATATTAAATCTTAATAATGTATATACTGCTGAACAATTTTGTTTTAAATGCACGTTTGTAACTCTACAGCATGAGTTAAAGACTACTTCTATTGAAGTAAAAAAATATATAAATGATAGTATTATTTCGTCGTGTCATTTTATATGTATTTTAACTAAAACAAAATAAATAACTTTCATATTTTTACGTTTACCTACTCGTTAAATCTACTCGTTTATCTGCTCGTTTAGAAATGTATTGTGGTAAATACAGAAAATATTATCACATAATTCTTTTAATAAATAAAACTTTTGCGCGGTAAACGTTTGTATATCAGTATATGTTTAGATTGAAAACTATACATAAATGGTTTAAATGCACTATGAAGCGTTAAATAAAGAAATGTTGCTTAACAAAACTGAATAATTATCCAGCAAACATTAATCTAACAGATTAAAATATTTTATACAATTTATGATTTTATTTCTTACACAGAAAGAGAAACTTTACAGTAAAATATGTATAAGAAGATATTATATGTTTCTCTGTTTTTTTTTTTTTTTTTTTTTTTTTCTTTAGACATCGCGTTTACAAGATATGTGTTTAGAAATTCAAGAAACGAAACATGAGAATGTATGTGTTATTGTATCTGTTTAATACGCCCTTGTAAAAGTTTCAAAAGTTAGAATTTCTCAAAAATAGTAAAGAAAATTTTTTGTCAACAAGCCAGGCTAAAAATATGTTACATGAATCAAGATTTGTAAATAAAATATTAAGTCATATTTAAAGCACAAAACAACCTTTAAATGAGCTGAATATATTTTGATTTTTGTGCCTAATTATGTATTTCAGAAATTGAAATATTTTATGTATAATCTGGTTCTTCAATTTTCTTTTTTTTTTTTCCCTCATTTTATGAAATTTAAACAAAAGAACATTCTAACGTGATCAACATTTGTTCATAAAACAAATTCTTAGGTAGACAATGCTGTAAACTCACTAATGTTTTTTGTCGTAAAGAAAAAGATCTGTATAATACTAAGGCACTACCGAGGTGACTAAATTCTACGATTAAAAAATTAATTTAGAAACATTAGTGCACACCACACGCTATGTAGTGTGTGAAAATAAAAATTTAACAGGTAGGTATATATATGATTTTTTTTGTCTGAACTCTTAATAGTAAATTAATTCAGTTGCTGCATGAATGATACGTTGGTATGTAATTAAGTTTTTGTGTGTCAGTATAGTTTGTAAAAAATTTTTGACCAAGTTTTCTGGATATCTCTACGGATAAAATATTTTTTTAAGCTATTGAAGGAGACATTTTACTACTTATTAAACTTTTCACTTATTTCATTATTTTTACAACTGTTAATAAATTGAATTTAAAAAAGTTTTACTTTATGACATATTTTGAATTGGTCGACAAACATAATGTTTGTTTATTTTATTGTCTGAATTTGTATGAAACAAACATCTTTATGGCATAACCACTACTTACTCTATATCCAATCAAGGTTTGTGTATACTTGAGAGAGAGAAGTGCTTTGCCACTTCATTTTTGTCGTCGTGAAATTATTAGGTTTTGCGTAATTCTTAAATAAATAAACAGATAATACGAAAAAACATATATATATATTAATAAAAATAAGAATGCAATTTGCCTAATTTTCTAATAAAACGTTCAATTGGTTTCTTGTTGTCATCTTCATAAATGCAGTTTTTTTAATTTAGTAATTTATCAGAGTTTTCATACAACATCTGCCACATATTCTGATAACTTCACGGGTAAAATGCCAAATATCTCCAGATAATTTCAAAGACCGTCCTTAATTCACAATTTTACTATTGCCTATTAAAAAACAAAAAAATCATTTTAAGTATGTAGAAAGTTATTCTGTGTACTTTGCCACGTATATACCATATTGTATTTAAAACAGTTAATTTGTGAGCAAAATGAAGCATATAAGATCATCCTAAACTAAAATAATATTTCGATGTCTATGAGTTAAATAAAACTTAATAAATTGGTTTTAAATTGTAATCATCATTGTAAATATTCTGTAAAAAAAAATATTAGGTAGTAAACTAATATTATTAAAATGCTACAATTTTAAGTCTAATAAACTGTTAATGTATAATAATATATATAAATTAGTTATGAATAATTACTGATATTAAATAAAATTCGTAGACTAAAAATATTAAAACGTGTAAACAAATATTAAAAATGAATACGTTTCCAATATGATGATTATTCACTCAGACAAGTGAAAATATTTCATGATGACTTAAAGATATTTAATTAAAAAATAATCGGGTGTGTTACTCACACGACTTTCCCTTACCCTGAAATTTAATACTGTAATTACAGGTTGCAGATAAAGAGGCAAGCTAGTGAGTACTATTATGTAAACCTGCGTTAAACAGTTCAAATTAGGCTTCGGAAGAGTTTTATATGATAATTAGTTCTGTGTGATGGAGGGGGGGGGGGGTACCACCCCTCAACCACCCATTTCATTTGTATAGAATTTAATTCGGTTATTAAAAAATAATTCTGTTTTTAAAAAATAATTTATTACAATTATAATTTAAAAGAATTATCTTTTAAGATAATGCAGACGACTTCCATATTAGAAAAGTAGTATAACACTAAACCTTAAAAGAAAAAGTTAGTCTCAATATTACATTAAATATTTTTTTTTTTTTTTTTTTTTTTTTTTTTTTTTAAATGAAAAAATCGATAAATTTATTTTAAATTATGGCAAATCGATGGTTCAACCATACGTTTTAAGGGTATTGGCGAGCTCTTTTGAAAGATGCCCATCATGAAAATTTACTCCCCTCGAGGGGGGACATCCCCTCCAGAGGGGAAGGCGGTGCAACAACATACACAATTTTTTCCTAATTGACTATCTCTATTACAATATATATATATATATATATATATATATATATATATATTCGTTTCGTTTGGTTTAGTGCAGTCTATAGATGTTAAACTCTACTTACCTGCAATTTCCCCCATAGACGTAATGTATTTGAATATTTTTGAGTGTCCCAGTGCACGAACCATTTGCTTCATCTCAACGAAAATCTTACTGTGGTATCCCTATATGATACACATTTAGAATACAGAATTTGGAATTTCTACTACTATTTGTTCTTGAGAAATGCTGATAACAGACACAAAGACATTCACATAGACAGCCACACAGACATACAGACATACATACAGATACACAGACAATTCTTTTAAAACACGGTATTCGTATACAGGGCACCTCAGAACATGTAGATGTAACAAAAACTCACGTTCGAAAATTTTTACATAAAACAATACTTTCTTGACCGCATGGGTAAGAGAAAGTAAATAATCTGGTGTGTCACTCACACGACTTAGACTTACCCTCAAATTTAATACTATAAATACAGGTTGGAGATTAAGAGATAAGATAAAAAGTACATTTACGTAAACCTATGTTAATGAAATCAAATTAGACTTCGGAATTGTTTTATGTGATAGTTAAGTCTGTGTAACCTCCCGTTTCATTAATGCACCTACATTTATATAGAATTTAATTCGGTTATTAAAAAACAATTTATAAAAATTATTATTTAAAAAATTATCTTTTATGATAAAACGGACGATTTCCATATTAGAGAAGTAGTGTAACACTAAATATCCCCAAAAAAAAGTTGAATTTATTCTCAATATTACAGTAAAAAAAAAAAATGTTAAAAATGAAAAAAAAAAAAAAAATGTAACTTTATTTTAAATTATCGCAGATCGATGGTTAAGCCATTCGTTTCAAAGGTATTGGAGAGCTTTTTTGAAAGATACCCATCATGAAAATTTACTCTCCTCGTAGGGGGACTTCCCCCCAGGAGGGAGGTGGGGCTCCTACATACACAAAATGTTTTTCCCAGTTGACTATCTCTATTTCAAAAAAAATATATATTCGTTTCATTTGTTTTAGTGCAGTCTATAAATATTAAACTATACTTACCTGCAATTTCCCCCATAGACGTACTTTTATACGTATTTGAATAGACGTCATAGACGTATTTGAATAATTTTAAGTGTCCCTGTACACGAACCATTTGCTTCATCTCAACGAGAAGCTTACTGTCTCATTCCTATATGATGCACATTTAGAATACCGAGTTTGGAATTTCTGCTAATATTTATTATTGAGATATGCTGATAACAGACACACAGACATCCACACAGACACACACACAAACCATTTTTTAAAAACAGGATTTTCGTATTCAGGACACCTCGGAACATGTGGATATAACAAAAATCCACGTTCGAAAATTTGACCCTAAAACAATACTTCCTCGACACTATGCGTAAGAGAAAGTAAATAACCTGGTGTGCCACACACACTGCTTTTCTTACAATGAAATTTAATACAATAAATACAGGTTGGAGATTAAGAGGAAAGATAAAAAGAACTGTTACGTATATCTATGTTAAACAAATAAAATTAGGATTCGGAATTGTTTTATATGATAATTAGTTCTGTGTGAGGGGGGCTACTGCCCCCCTCAACCCCCCGTTTCATTAATGTACCTACATTTTTATAGAATTTATTCGTTATTAAAAAATATATCTCTTTTTAAAAAATAATTTATTAAAATTATTATTTAAGAAAATTATCTTTTATGATAATACAGACAATTTAAATAATAGAGAAGTAGTGTAACACTGAATATCCAAAAAAAATATCCACTGAATATCCAATTTATTCTCAATATTACAGGAAAAAAAATTGTCTTTTTTTTGTTAAAAATGAAAAAAAAAAATTGATAATTTTATTTTAAATTATCTTTGATCGATGATTCAACCATTCGTTTTAAAGGTATTGGCGAGCTCTTTTGAAAGATACCCATCATGAAAATTTACTCCCTCGAGGTGGGACTTCCCCCCCAGGGGGCTGGCGAGGCTCCTACATACACATTTTTTTTTTCCAGTTGACTATCTCTATTACAAAAAATATATATTCGTTTCATTTGATTTAGTGCAGTCTATAGATTTAATCTCTACTTCCCTGCAATTTTTCCCATAGACGTAATGTATTTGAATCTTTTTGAGTGTCCCTGTATACGAACCATTTGCTTTATCTCAACGAGAAGCTTACTGTAGCATTCCTATATGATACACATTTAGAATACCGAGTTTGGAATTTCTGATACTATTTGTTTTTTAGATATGCTGATAACAGGCACACAGACAGACAAACAGGCAGACAGACACACAGACCATTCGCTAAAAACTTTATTTTCGTATTCAGGAAACCAAAGAACATGTAACTATAACAAAAACTCACGTTCGAAAATTTGACGCTAAAACAATACTTTCTCGAACCTATGGGTAAGAGAAAGTAAAAAGACAAATTAGTTGATAAATAATATTAAATAATTTGGTGTGTCACTCACACGACTTTCTCTTACCCTGAAATTTAATACTGTAAATACAGGTTGCAGATTAATTGGTAAGATAACGATTACTGTTATGTAAACCTATGTTAAACAATTCATATTAGGCTTCTGAAGAGTTTTATATGATAATTAGTTCTGTGTGAGGGGGGCTACCGCCTCCCTCAACCCCCCGTTTTATTAATGCACCTACATTTATATAGAATTTAATTCGGTTATTAAAAAATATTTCTCTTTTTAAAAAATAATTTATTAAAATTGTTATTTAAAAAAATTATCTTTTGTGATAAGGCAGACGATTTCCATATTAGAGAAGTAGTATAACACCAAATATCCAAAAAAGTCCATTTTATTCTCAATATTTAAAAAAAAAAAAAAAAGTACGATTCTTTTTCTAAGTTTTTTTTTTTTTTTCGTTAAAAGTAAAAAAAAAAAAAATGTAACTTTATTTTAAATTATCGCAGATCGATGGTTAAGCCATTCGTTTCAAAGGTATTGGAGAGCTCTTTTGAAAGATACCCATCATGAAAATTTACTCCCCTCGAGGGGGGACTTCCCCCCAGGAGGGAGGTGGGGCTCCTACATACACAAAATGTTTTTCCCAGTTGACTATCTCTATTTCAAAAAAATATATATTCGTTTCATTTGTTTTAGTGCAGTCTATAGACGTTAAACTCTATTTTCCTGCAATTTCCCCTATAGACGTAATGTATTAGAATTCTTTTGATTGTCCCTGTACACGAACCATTTGCTTGATCTTAACGAAAAGCTTACTGTAGCATGCCTATATGATACACATTTAGAATACCAAGTTTGAACTTTCTGCCATAATTTGTTTTTGAGATATGCTGATAACAGAGAGACACACAGACACACACACAGACATACACACAGATACTTTGCTAAAACACGTGATTTTCGTATTCAGGGGACCTCAAAACGTGTAAATATAACAAAATCTCGCGTTCGAAAATTTGACCCCATACAATACTTTCTCTACCTTATGGGTAAGAGAAAGTAAAAAGGTTAAATTAAAAATAGTCTATTTTAATTTAACAGTTATTATCACAGTTTTCATTATTATTTTCATTTTCACAGTTATTATCACAGTTTTCATTATTATTTTCATTTTCACAGTTATTATCACAGTTTTCATTATTATTTTCAGTTTCACAGTTTCAATTATTTTTGTGTGCTGACGGAGGATGTTGTCTACAATTCATACACTTGCAGCGGAAAATGGTGTAACTTTTGTGCAGGAACCTGCCACATGTAACATATTTCATCCAGTTACTGTTTGAAGTTGCCTCCTGGAACATTTTTAGAGATTTAATGATTTTCTTCATTGTCCTGCCATTAGTAAACATTTGCGTAATCGTTCATCGCATAAAAATAATCGGCGATATGCTCCATTTGTCCTATCCAAAATACGTGAAAAATCTCAAATTTAGGTAGGCGATCTTTTATTTATATATGGACCTTTAAGAAAGAACAATTCCTATTCACTATGTTAGTTTAGGGTAGAAACTTATGAAAATCTGAATTCTTAATCAGCTTAGTTTTTCGTTTAATTCGCCTCACATACGAAATTTGATGCATTTATGTAAATATTATAGAATCTGAAATATTGCCTTCGCATAAACGGAATTAAATTGCAACACAGCATCGCCTCCTGACAGCAAAAATAGAAATTGTCCAAAAATTGTCCACAAAGCGATCGACATACATAAAACTTATTCTTTGGCGACGTTTCTGTCAGCGATGTTTTTAGCACGGCCATGTTTTGACGTCAATGTTGACGCGCGATGATTTTTCTGGCGATGTTATGACGTGATACCCTGGCCATTCTACAAAAATTCAAGAAAAGAATTCGCATGGAATTTGTATAGGGTTTTCCCATTTCTATGAGAAAATGGAACAAAAAAAAGAATACTTTATCTTATAATATACTCGCAACAGTCAAGATGAACATTAAAAAAAAACTCTCCAATATTATTCTTGTACACTATGAGAAAAAAAGAAGTTGCTATGCAGGTATTTTAGCCTTTCCCTCTGATTTCCTTTGCACGCAATCTCTCCCACCGTGTCATCTGTCCTAAATTTACCTTATTGTATTTCCTTTTAAAGTCTATTTTTTTAATAATACAAAATTAAGATTTTTAACATCAGTAAACTTGTGACATTTATATAAAAATTTAATATATAAATTTAGAAATATTTTTAAATAGAATACTCAAAAACTCTTGTATAATAATAATAACTAGTATCGCCCAGTGGTCGAAACTCGACCATTTTTTTTTGCAAAGCGAGGCAAAGAAAAGTTATTGCCTTGTCCTAAACGGAATGCAATTGCAACACAGCTGCGGCAATTGTTTGCCGATATTCGCTTTAACTGAATCAGCAGTGTTTTTCTTAATATAACTATTTCTCTCTGTAGATGTTAGCCTTTCCTGAAATGAGAGAAAATCGCAACGTGAAAACGCCCCTTGTTGTGTGATACAGCCCAGACGCTAATAGGTACCATGTCAGACCAAGGCCCAATCAAGTATCAAATTCTGTTAAATTAATTCGATTGGTTCATATACAGTGTTTGAACGTTTGAACAAAAAAAAAAAAAAAAAAAAAAGATATTTTTCAAAAATGGTCGAATTGAGTTCGGGAAATTTCAAAACGTGTAACTTTATCGAAAACCGAAAATCTAAAACATTTCTGAATCTTATATTTTCTACTTATATATGCAGAGGAAAGAATAATAAATCCACTTTTTAAAAAATAAAAAAAAGTAGTCAATTTCACTAATTTCACTTAATTAAAATGCAAGGAAATCTCAAAACGTGTAAATTCATCGAAAACCGGAAATCAAAAGTTTTTATGAATCTTCTACTTGCTTCTTCTACCCACAAATGCTAGCAATAAAGACACTTTTTTAAAAAATAAGTAGCCAATTTCAGTTAATTTAAATGTAAAGAAAGCTCAAAATATGTAAATTCAGCAAAAAACGGAAATCGGAATTTTTTCCGTATCGTCTACTTATACATGCAGCAGTTAGTAACAAATCCATTTTCCTTTTATTTAGTATATTAGTTGAATATTTTTTGTTTAAATATCACCCTTTGAAATTAAATGTTTATGTTTACATTCGAAACTGGAAGTTTGCCATTTTTTTTCTGGAGTTTTGTGATTTTAAATTAAAATTTTATCAATTTTACAGAAAAACTAACTCAATCAAACACATGTAGACAGTAACTTATATATAACTATACCGAAATATCGGAATTAAAATCGGCAGATAATTTCTGTTATTTTTTAATAATTTTTTACAAAAAATCCAATGGACAATTAACATAGAAAATCTTTTACATGGCTCCATGGACAGACAGTGACGTCATCACTTCGCTTGCGTATAGTGATGCTACATTATACAAATTACTGTGTCTGTGGTTTTATTTGAGCTTTATGAAATTGCCAGATTTAACAACTTTCTACTTTTAGGTATTTTTTAATGTGAAGGAATACGTGTATAAAAGGGAAAAATGGGGGAAAATGCATAAAAAATAAATGTTTTTTTAAATACCTTCTTGACATCGTGAGAAAATAATATTTGCATTCGCACCTTCCGGCTAACCATACCTTTCGAATGATACCATTTTCAACCCTCTACTCCCATAATTAATATGTTAAAAAGGGACAACAAATTTTATGCTTGCCTATTAATATATAGATAATAATAATAATAATATATATATATATATCATTTGTAGATTAAATTAATTCATAAGTCCATAAGCCTTTAACAAATGCATTTTTTTACATTTTTGTAATGTGATATCCATTGAAATTTGTCTATATAATTACAAAAGAAAACTAAAATTCACTTTACTAAATTGATTTATTTATTATATAAAAATACACTTTTAGAAATCAAATAATGTACAAAGAAAATGTGTACTTCTTCATTTCTAAGAAATATCAGTTATAATTCTTTTATAAGCATTAGATACAGAAAGTTTTTAGTAAATAGTAAGTTTTGTAACAATTATTACTTTTATCACCTTAAAAAACTTTTGCGATATTTTATTTTTACATTTTTCAGCTTAATTAAAGGAATTTAGCGAAAAAATTTCCTTTATGAATATCTACTTTATTTCTTACTTTTACTTTTCTGTATACATGAGAAATTATTGGATTCGTAGAAATATTTGACATCCAGTTTAAAGTGGATTTACAGGTTTTAGTATGTTCTGAACACAATTTGTTTATACTTAAAAATGACTATATTTCTGTCTATAAATGTGTCTGTCTTTCCGTCTCTGTGCGTTTTAACATAAATACTGGGTCTTGTTTCTGCACCTATCCGTTGTAAATATCATGTTTATCATCCGTTGTAAATATTATATTTATCTTTGTATACACCTTGAAATAAAATGATTCTGATTAGGATTTAACGCATATCGCCCAACATGTGATGCTGGTACGCAAAAATCGCTGCAACTTACTAATGGACTATATGACATTTTCTATGGTATTAAGGGCATAAAATTTGATGTTTTAAGGGATTAGAAAAATTTATAGTAACTAAATTTAGGTGTGTATAAGCTGAAATAAATGTATGTTAAGCTGCAATTTCATTCATTTCCAGGAATGTCATGTTATCACACCTCAGCTTTTAAAATACTCAAAAGAAATTATTTTGACAATTATGTCGAATATTATATCTATAGATATATATATATTCTCATTAAATTTGGACAAATATCGATTTGATTATGAAATATTGATTTTTCAGATTATTATATCAAAACAAACTAATTAAACTTGCACCAAACAATATAAATAAAATTTGTATTATGAAAAACTACAGTCATCGACATAAGTGAAGGCACACTTTCAAATCTGGAAGTTCTTTTCGAATGTCTAAAGAAGTAATTCGTGATTTTTCTTTGAGATTTAGGAATAAAAAGGGCATGTAAAATCTCATATATTCAATTTTTAGAGTATGTTTATGCATTTGATAAGCAAATTAAGCAAAAGAAATTTACACAGTGCTTGCGCATACACAATTAAAAATTATTTATTAAAAGATTTAATTTTTACTCAAATATTTGATAGTTGGTGTACTGGTTGCAGCATGTTGTGTTTAATTAATTTAGTTTGAAATGTTTTCTAAAATTGTTATTGCTTTGGTTCAAAACCCTGCATTAAAAAAAAATGTACGAAAAACTATTAAAGAAACCTTGTTAAAGAAACCTTCATATCTTCGTGGGTATACGTGGAATTATCATACAAAATATATCTATACAATCATCCCGTATGTAATGTATATACATATATATAACCATACACCCCAACTACAATTCTGTCGAAGCATAATTTTTTATAGGGTGCTTTCAGTCATTATATATTTTGGTTAATTTTTAACTGATCCCTGTTTCGTCTTCCGTACAAAACATTCGCTGTTACATACGTAGTATATCATGTTTATTTACCCCTAAATTTTCAAGATCACCTACCAATGATTTTTACTTTCTCTTACCCATAAGGTAGAGAAAGTATTGTTTTTGGGTCAAATTTTCGAACGCGAGATTTTGTTATATTTACACGTTTTGAGGTCCCCTGAATACGAAAATCATGTTTTTAGCAAATGGTCTGTGTGTCTGTGTGTGTGTCTGTGTCTGTGTGTGTGTGTGTCTGTCTGTTATCAGCATATCTCAAAAACAAATTATGGCAGAAAGTTCAAACTTGGTATTCTAAATGTGTATCATATAGGGATGCTACAGTAAACTTTTCGTTAAGATCAAGCCAATGGTTTGTGTACAGGGACAATCAAGAGAATTCTAATACATTACGTCTATGGGGGAAATTGCAGGAAAATAGAGTTTAACCTCTATAGACTGCACTAAACCAAATGAAACAAATATATATTTTTTGTAATAGAGACAGTTAACTGAGAAAAAATTTTTGTGTATGTAGGAGCCTCGCCTCCCCCCCTGGGGGGGAAGTCCCCTCTCGAGGGGAGTAAATTTTCATGAGGGGTATCTTTCAAAAGAGCTCGCGAATACCTTTAAAACGAATGGTTGAACCATCGATCTGTGATAATTTAAAACAAAGTTATCGATTTTTTTTTACTTTTAACGAAAAAAAAAAAACTTTAAAAAAAAATCGTACGTTTTTTTTTTTTTTTTTTTTTTTTTTAATATTGAGAATAAAATGGACTTTTTTTGGATATTTGGTGTTATACACTTCTATAATATGGAAATCGTCTGCCTTATCATAAAAGATAATTTTTTTAAATAATAATTTTAATAAATTATTTTTTAAAAAGAGAAATATTTTTTAATAACCGAATTAAATGCTATATAAATGTAGGTGCATAGCCCCCCTCACACAAAACTAATTATCATATAAAACTCTTCAGAAGCCTAATATGAATTGTTTAACATAGGTTTACACAACAGTACTCGTTATCTTACCTATTAATCTGCAACCTGTATTTATAGTATTAAATTTCAGGGTAAGAGAAAGTCGTGTGAGTGACACACCAGATTATTTTTAGATATTCGACAAAAACATCTACATTCAATATTTTATCTTATGTCGATGACCCTATATTGTAAAAAAATGTAAGTCCGTTAACCATTCATTAGCGATTTTATACTAGTTTTATAGAAGAAAGTTTTGTGTTTGCCACAGAATATCATAGCCGTATAATATTAAAGGCTACAAATCAAGTGCTTTCGAAATTTTTTTAATTTGCAATTCTTCTGAATTAAATAACAAACGAAAGTACTCAGGGCTCAAAAATATTATTTTTTCAAAAAATCCTTTTCTTTGGAAATAAAAATAAATTTTGATACGAAACAACATATAACATATTTTAAAATATATTTCTTTAAATAGATGTATATATGCTTATAACTATTATCGATCGATAGAAGGTAGGTATAAATTAACTCCTTTTTTTCTCGACTATTAATGGATAATTTGCCATGCTTATCTTTTTTTTTTTTTTTTTTTTACATCTAAAATATTTTCTGCATGCATTGTAACGGTGTTTGCTCGTACAATTTATCAAATCGTACCGTACAGTTATCAAAATATATATATTACATACAGCAGTATGATTGTTTGGTATTTTTTTCTATATTTGCAAGCTGAGTCAGTTCTTAAGGAAAAACATTCTCGTGCAGTTTTCCTAATATTTTAACACTGCAGTACTATTGGAAAAGCACCCGTTATTAATAGCATTCTTTATATTCAAAGATATATATATATATATATAAATGATTGACACAAGAATATTATTCATGCATTATTTAATAAACTGTTTAATCTAATGTTACATTTCAACAGGGAAAGACTAATAATTATACAGTTTTTTTCTTATTTTAAATATTCAATAGAAAAATTATGTATTGTAACCATCACTCAGAACTAAAATGCTTTCAGCTCAAAGGGTATAAAACTTTGTGTTGTGTGTCAAATCCTTGGTAAATGCATCATCTTGTAAATATCGTAATTTGTTATAACCGTTTGCATCAATCACTTAGCTGAAGGGACATGTATACGATTTTAAAAACGTATACGATTTTAATTTTCTTATTTTTTTCTTTATTTTAAATCACGGATAAAATATAATTTCTTACACTGCATCTGTGATTTAAATTTTATCTTTAAATTAATTACTCCTTGTATTAAAAATGTGTCTTTTTGCACTATGAGCAGTATTTAGTTTTCTTTTTCTAAATTATTTTATAAGAGCTGTGATAGTTTGTTACCTTCAATCTTAATAAAATACAGATATGTTTATTAATTTAAAAAAAGATCGCCTATCAAATGAGAAAAAGCCTGTCCATTAGATGAGTTTAAAATTCAAATTTTTTTTTTGTGTCCTAAAATCATAGGTGAAGAAATATTTTTCTTTTGTTATATATATATATATATTGTTCATGCAAAATGAATCATTTCAGAGAACGTGGGGAATCTTCCTTTTTAAATAGTTTTTTAATTTACTTTTTTAATTTTTTTTTAATTATCAACCTGAACAATAAAACATCTGCAATTTTTGAAAAACTGAAAATCCATTCTTTTCGTAATATTGTTCTAGTATAGAGTAAATAAAGTTTGGAATCACCACTGTAATTTCATATAGGTCATCTGCAAAACAGAGATTTCTAATACAGTATTGTTTTTATTTTTATTTTCCCTTTTTGAATAGGGAGGGGACTTTCTAATAATGTAGAATGTGACTTTGGAGTAATACAATCCGATGTTTATTTATCATGAAAAGCAGGAATTGTTATTTCTTTAGTCTATAAATTACCATATAGTCTATAAATTCTAGATTCGACATCATAAACAAAGAAATCATTGCCAAATCTACTAACGAAGTAAAAGAACTTTATTATTAAAACTGTTTTAGCATAGTTTTAACTAATAGGTGATTTGAAACATGGATATATACTCATTTAATATTGCAGCTTATTTTATTAAAACATTATATATATATATAAAACCTTGTGACGAACGATTTGTCGTCGCCATACTCATTTAACTTTTGCTTGAAGCTGAAACTTACTTAATTACTTAATAAAGTTATGAGCACGAGACTTGAATTGTATTATGAAGTAATGACAGAGTCAGATATATAAAATAAATGAGCTTTTATTTGAGCTTAATAGAAAGGTGGTCGTTGGACTATAATTATATTTAATAACTTATAACTTAAGATGGGCAGCCATACTAACTATTCCAACTTTAAATAGGTCACCACAATTACTCGCAACTACTTTATTTAAATTTATTAACCCTCACTGCTTAGTGATCTTTCGTATGTGGGAGGATTCCCTGACACCACGATACTACTCGACTTACTATCTTCAACTATATCCGCTAACAACTAACTCCTCCAGCCCCCTACTACTTCTAATTCACCATCTACCTCTCACGGCTACCTCTCTACTATCTTACTCTCTTATTCTCCTTCCAACTCACTCTCTTACTCTCCTTCCAACTAACTCTCAAAAGCAATCTTCCTTCTCTTTTTATACAAGTTACTTTCCAAACTTATTAGCATATGACAAATTACGATTGCGTTTATCATTTATCATGGGAACTAACTCTATTGATCAGCCGAATCCTAAATTCTTCACATTCATGTTCTACTCGTAAAGTGCGAATTTTAATTGTAGCATTACGCTAACTTTGCTATACCTCACAACCTTTGTAATATGAAGTCGTGATATATATTATTATAGTTGCACTTTAAACTATATAAAGCATAAAATAAATGTAATTTATTAAAATTCTTCTAAAGAAGCAATTAAAAATAAAAGAAAAAGTAATATTCTTAACTCTGAATAGATCGAAACATGATTTATGAAGTTGTAAAACCTTTACTTTTATGATGATGATGTACAGTCGGTAACAAAAGTATCCGAACACTAGCAAAAATTCTTATGTAAAAAAAAGTAGAGTTAATACTGTTTTGTTAAATAAATGCTTGTCGAATCATGTTCTTAGTCAGACTAAGAACATTATTAGACAAGGATTTATTTAACAAAACTGTTTTAACTCTAAAATTTTTATATAGGAATTTTTGCTAGTGTTCGGATACTTTTGTTGCCGACTGTACCAATAAATAAAATTTTTATAGAGGGACCCAGTATGCCTTATTGAGAGATTATTTTAATAACTCTATTCAATAACATGTTCATTTTATTAAAAACTCTGGAAACTACTGGAATGGTCGAAACATCTTCTACTAGGTCCATAATGATTTCTGTCTTGAATTACTATAACCCTTTTCAATCTTTTTTTTTAAAGAAATGTCATTTACTTTAGGTTTTAAAAATATAAATTTTGGTTAATAGAACGGCTCTGTAATTGAAGGAATTTCATTAAAGTATCGTTGCTTATATTCAATTAGTATATCTCAAATGAATTCCAAGTATCTGATGGTACATTAACACGGCTTATGTGTTTTTGTTCATAATTTTTAAATTATAATTATTCAACATTATTATTTTTATACACTCGTTTAGTCTAGAAAGAATATATAAACAAATTTAAACAAATCCGATAAACACATCATGGAAGCTATTCCCATTCTATGTGTTAATTATCAGCGTTATTTATATTTCAGGATTCATTAGAAAATTTCAATTCGTAAATAAATTTAAATCTTTTAAATATAATTATAATTCTTTTAATTACTGAGATTCAAAATGTACAGCGGTGTGTTCAAATGTTTCTAAACTTTTTCTTTTACAAGTTTTATATAAACAGCTTTTAAAATTTCATCAGAGCTTTATATAATTATAACAATATGGTATTTAAATTGACAATCTGTTAGGTAATAAAATATAAGTATTTTTAATTCTTAAATTATTGTTCAATTATTGTTCAATATATATATATTGATATACATATATATATATATATATATGTATTTAGTTGAAACTTTTTATTTCACATTGAATTACATGTAAAACACAAATATACTTAGTAAATATAATTTATTATTGTTTCGTGTATGCAGCTGAATTACACTAAAATTTTTTTTTGTAGAAATAGTGATGTAACTAATATATATTATGACATTTTAGAATAAACTAAATTTAACACGGTGTAACTCATTAAGTAATTCATATAATATGTTATAAATTACAAATAATTTGCCTATTTACAAAGCAGAAATGTAAAAGTTTATTGATGTGGAAAACTATTATTTGTAATGTAAAAGGAATTTCTATCATTCTTATACCTTTGACTTACTAAAAGCAACTGAACTTTATATTTTAGTAAGAATAGTTCATATTTAATAATGCCGTAGTTGTTACATTAATAATTCGTTTCGTGAGAAGAGCTTTTAAATAAAATTAATTTATTAATTTCATACTTCTGCGCTTTCATTCATATTTTGAGCGTTGAAAATCTGGATTATTATTTAAAGGGAATTCCAGAGATAATTTCTCATGTAGAAATATGAATAGTTTCAGAAGATATTCAAAATTAAGCCTTTATGCACTCTATTGAACCGTCGACGTTTGTTACAACAATTAAATTTATAACAAAGGAAAAGGTATATACTAAAATCATGACTTACAATAAGGTTTAATCATACTTGGTATTTAATGCAGTTTATGATGTACGTGTTTAATGCTGTCTTTTTTTTTCTTTCTTTACCAATGACGTCGGCAGTCATTGGTTATTTCATAAAACTCTTTTTGAAGATAGTTTTACATTTAAATTCAAGATAATCCTACATCCAAGTTCTACCTGCTATTTTAACCTTTTTCATTCGTAATATAATTGTCATTTAAAAATTTGTATTTACGACGAAATTATTAAAAACGTTTAATAATATTAATAATAATTATTATTATTATTTTCGATATATAAAAATATACGTTTATTAATTGACTTTGATAAACAGAAATTTTTTAAAAGGAATATCATTATTTATATTATTTTTAAATTTTAGTCTTTCAAACGAGTACGCTTTTGAAAAAAAATCGGCTTATACTTTTGGACTTCAACACCGCACATACGAGATCTTACAGCAGCTAATTCTAACTTATATAATACCAAAAAAAATACTAAAATTTTAATACCCACACTGTCAAAAAAAAAAAAAAACTGTTGTGAAACAACCACACGACTTCCATTACCCACAATTATACGCATTAAAAGCATTTTTTGGAGATGTGATCAGGAAAAATAATGTGATCAGAAGACAAAAAATCCGTACAGCTGTTTTTAAAGGAACGCCCTTGGGAGACCTGAAATTGAGCTATTTATACAGGACGCCTATTACTTTTCCTGAACTAACCAACTATATCATTCGAAAGGACATCTAATAGAGTGTTTATATAGCAAATTTGAAGAAAACCGTTAGAACCGTTTTTGAGATACGGACTTACGCTCCCACTTCCTGTTTCCGATGTCCCACTTCCGGTTAAACTCAATTATTGACAGGAAAACAATAATTACATACAAAAGCATATTTAAAAGTGAGTTAAAATGGTGAGTTTGAAAAAAATCCGTACAACCGTTTTTAAAGGAACGCCTTTGCGAGGCCTGAAATTGAGCTATTTATACAGGACACCTATCAATTTTCCTGAACTAACCAACTATATCATTCGAAAGGACATCTAATAGAGTGTTTATATAGCAAGTTTGAAGAAAATCGTTAGAGCCGTTTTTTGAGATACGGACTTACGGTCCCACTTTCGGTTTCCGATGTCCCACTTCCGGTTTTTCAATTTTCACCAAAATTTGGAAATTTCATCTGTACACCAGATGTATTTCAATTCTAAAGTTTCGTAGCTCTATCTTTATTAGTCTCTGAGCTATAATAGCCAGAAGATTCTCCACATACATACATACACACACACACACACACATTGGACATACATACACACTGACCAATTGCCAAAAACCATTTTTTGGACTCAGGGGAAATTGAAACGTGTAAATCAGGTGAAAACCCGATATCGAATTTTCAGACCGAATACAATACTTCCATTACCTACGGTAGTAGGGTAATGGAAGTAAAAAAGTCCTGCTTGCTGCAGTTTGCTACCAGAAATTTTCTGTAGTTGATAGAACGTATTTTTTTGAATTACAGAAAATTTCTGGCAGCAAACAGGACTTTATTTTTATTTATTTTTTGACAGTGCAATAATAATAATAATAATAATAATAATAATAATAATCTGTAACATTAAAGCTAAAGAAATGAAAAACATTGAGCTATTGAATTCTGTAGGTGACTTCGGTTATGACATCACTGATGGATCTTCGGATGTGACCTTGAAATTGTTGGAGCTTATATATATTGATTTTTCAGATACCACATTCTCCATCGATTTTAAGTCCGGAATATTAGCTGGCTAATCGAGTGTGGCAATTTCCTTATATTCAAAGCACGTTTTTGTGTTTTTTACAGAGTTAATTGATGGATTATGGCCTTGAAGATAATAAGTCAATCCGCAAAGTTTTTTTTTAATTATTATTCTTGTTCAGAAATTAATTTCTAACAAATTAAATTACGTATATTTATTTTGTTGACCATTTTTCGAGGCAATCACCTCCAGTCGATGAGCAACGCAAATGATCAGAAAGTCCATTCATTGTTGGCGTTTGAAAACTGCGTCCTTTTTCGTTGGAAGCTCATTCCAATACGAATGTATAGCGTACGGACCATCTGAATAAAGCATTATTATTATTTTTTTTTTAATCAATGAAAAAAAAATTTGGCCAATTTATTTGATTTATACATGCTTCTTTGCAAGCTGAATGCGATATTTTTTTCTACGCCAGGGTATTCAAATTGGATGCCGATGTAGTTTTACACAATTAACTATCTGACCGCCGCTGTCAGATATATCCTGAATTGTTCTTTTTTACACATTACACTTACAATGCAAAATTATATTACCATAAATTTTTAGCTTGTTTTTCAAGTTTGAAGATCTTAAATAATAGTCATGAGGAATATAATCAAGTGCATAGTTATATTTTAAACCTCAAATAGAAACAAGTGTTATTTTATTACATCTAAAAGAAAATTGAAGTGAAATGAACATTACATTTCTATCCTTTTCAAAAGCGGTCAGCGGATTAATGATTCCATAACTTTGAACTGCACTTCTTATGGTTCATTATGATGCTGGTGTCTTTATCTAGCTCCTAATTTTTTTTATGTGAGTGTTTGATTTGTTACATTGCGGAAAGTCAAACTTTCAGGACGTTTCAAAATAATTCTCGACTCTACTGTTGATTTGATTTGCTTATGGAGCCGAAAATTCTAGAAAATTAAAAATGACAGTTTTCTAAAGTTTTATATTATCATAAATTCTTTTAAGAGACATTCATTGTCATTATAAGGTAAAATTTGGTCTTTATTTATATCGGAAATTCTCTATTCATTCATGCAAATGTTTTCTGAATTCAAGGAATGTGATCAAAACATTTTTTAAACGTGTTGCAAATTGACATGAAAAAAAAAAAAGACACGAACTTTTGAAATAAGTGATAATCATCTTACCGCTTTTCTCCTTCTAACATTGGGGGCCGCGATAGCCCAGTTGGCAAAGCGTCGGGCTCATAATTGGAAGATTGTGGGTTCGGTACTAGAGCCGGCCAAAGACCGTCGTGTACACTAATGGTGGCTGGTGCACGGAAGGTATGTCGTGGCCGCAATGTCCTCCATGTTCCCATAAAAAAATATACCTCTGGGGGTCAGCGAAACGGGAGAGCCATCCCTTCCGTGGAGGATCAAAATTCCGGACCACCTCTAGGGGTTAGTCCCTGACCATCAACAATTGTCCATTGCTCAGCAATTGTGCGACTTAAAACCCAACCAACCTTCTTAAATTGAATAAAATATATGTTTAAAAAGGTATTTTTTTAAAAATAGTGTTTTCATAAACTATTGTGATAAGAATAATTGCAATGTCATATATTTAATTATAAGAAAAATGTTTGTGTATTTGCGTATCACAGTTTTTTTTTTTTTTTTAACGTTCCTATCATTTTGTACGCTATATAGATATGCTTGATTTATTATTTTATAAAATATTGAAATGCCATGTTTCCAAAACAGACATAATGTAATGTAAAACACGTTTACTTTTTCTACATGTAAAACTTGTATACAATTTATCCAGAATATACCTTTTTATCGTTTTAAAAATTTCAGAACTACATAACTTTTGAATGTATTTATCCAGAAGCTCATATTTCGAATTGACAATAATTGATTCTAGATTTTAGAATTTGGTTACGCATGTAAATCGCATAATGAAGCAATGTTAAAAAGGAAAATTGAAAAAAAATTACAATAAATTTACCAGTAGAGATACTTTATTAAGAAAACAAAAGTTTCTGTACTTGTTTTAAATTTTCAAGACCACAAGTTCGTAAAATCAAGTTCTGAGAAAAATTGTGAGCTGAAAATTTATCCTACTGTTTAAACGGAAAAGTTTTAATTAGTGCTCATATTATTATTATTTTATTATTATTATTATTTATTATTATTATTATTAATTTAGATAATTGAAAAAAGAATTTTTTTAATTATTTATTATTATTATTATTATTATTATTGGTTGGTCTTCGCTTATAAAAGTTTTCAGAACTCATATTTTGCAGTACTGGAATCTATGGTATTAAGGATGTAAAAAATGACATCTAAGTCTCCTTTTCGTGTCAAACAGAAAATTAGAATACTATTAATACTTCATGGAATATGTAGGGAAAAACCATCATGAAAGGTTTCTGGACATTTCCAAAAGGTAAAAATCTCAATATTTGAGTTTTAGAATCGTCAATTATTTCGAAAGTGTTAAATGAGGACACATTCTTCTGTAAAATATATCAAAGCATTATTAATAAATCTAAAAAATATGTAGGAAACCACACACATGATTGTGAGTAAAAAAATATGAGAGCATATTATTGTGTAAATCAATAATCAAACTCTGTAAATGGCCTCATAACCAAAGAACCTCACAGATTAAAATCGAGGGTAAGGGGTGGAAAATGAACGGGTAATCACTTTGTCATTTGTAAAATTTTTGCAACAAAAAGCTTTGTAAGATGTAAGAAGAACAGTTTTAAATGTCGTATAATTTGAAAATGTTAAACTGAACTACAGTTATTTATTATATAACTTTTCAAGTATTTTGACTGTAATGTTTGTTTGTATTTTGATGTATGTTCCCCTCAAAGCGGATTTTTTTTTTTTTTTTTTTTTTTTTTTTGGACATACTTATTTTTAAATTTAAGAACTTTTGAGCGCATCTTCTTAAGTGTCTACATACAAATTTTTGACTTGACCTGCATTTTAGTTAACGACTGTTCTGAATAAGCCAAGTTTAACTATGGCCATCCTGTACAAAATTAACTAATAATACACTTAGAAATACTAAATGTTAATTTGAATTCATGAATATTTTAATTACACATTTATATGTTTTCTAATATACTCGCAATTAATTTGACAACTGAAAAATATTAAAAACCATTAACTAAATTTAATCCGAATTCGTGAAAATATATTTTTATCAAATATTTATGAAACAAATGTTTTCTTTATTGTGTCAATAATGTTTGTTTCAAATTAAATAATTGTTTTATAATACTTAAACAATACTAATAATTTATATAATTTAATTTTTGGAAGAAATTTTCTTCCGCACATTTTATCATCAGATAATTCTCTTATTGTTATTAAGTGAATATATATTCTTCAGTCTATCTAAAGCCTGAAGAGAAACAAGAGATGAATATTTAGCTACTGAAAATATTATTTGTTTTTCTTAGTAGAAAGAATAAACTAGAACACTCAAATATAATTTTAACTAAAATTGTCGTTTGTAAAGTAAATAAAATATCGGTAAACGTTATATGACATCGCAAACAAGTAATTTTATGATACTTGAAAAATGTATTTTTCAATGAGATTTACTGAAACATCTCATAATAAGTTTGAAAGCTTTTATTTTATTAAAGTTTTAAGAATTCACAATTAAATTATATATTATTTTATTTTACGTAAATTTCGTAAATGGAATATATATTTGATATTTCCCGATAAATAAATTACTTATAGTTTTTAAAATTAAATTTCAAACTTAAATATTATTTTTATTTTTATTATTACTATTATTTAACTGAACCAACTAATTGAATACATTTTGATGAAAGAATAATAATAAAATATATTGCATAATTATTTTGCATGAAATTTAAACAAACATTTCTAATTATGAGCTTTACTTTATTTTTTATATATAAAAAGTACTTTAATTAAAAGTAAATCAAAAAAAGTTTTTTTTTTTTTCCTTTAATTTTTATTATTACTTATACTTTGAAGTCTCCACTCCGACTTCTACTGTACTCATCGTGCTTGTGTTAGTGTAAGAGACAATCAGGATATTTAAATTGCGATCACATCTATCTTTATTAACTTAAACTGGAGAGGACTTAATTAAGAAGGAACTCAATATTAACTTAAACTATCATAAAGAAATATAGCTCATCACTTGTAGCTTACTAATACTGCAGATGACTTGATCGGGGACTTTTCAGAACGACGAGAAACACTTTACAACATCCAAAGTAGCAATCGGAAATATTAACCACCAACGGCACCTTCACCAAATCAAAAATCACATCTCAATACTTCTATCTATAATGGCTAACAACATTCGTCACATCCAACGACACCCTCGAAACACAACACACTACTATCGCTTTATTTAAAGTTCTCAAACATAGACAATTCACTTCATTTTACCAAACTATTTTTTTAAAGACTATCCGCATTCAGTTTTATACCACCTTTCACAATCTACGTAGATCCTGTTTTTAATTTATACAACTATCTATCAAATAACTAGACACGCCATGCTAATCCAAATTCATGTCTGCTCGACACTTTCAACTAGCTATCTCACCCACAACATCGCTGAACTATGGTTGATTCACCTGGAAACTTTCCCATTCTCAACCAACATTCAGTTCCAACTCAACGCTATTACCTTATGCTACTCTCAATAGTGACTTCCCTCGGCGACCTTTATTTCATTAACTCGACGCCACTACTACCTCACAATATAGTGAATAATATAATCTAATTTCAAATGAAGTTTAAAAAGATTTTCATTGCTTTGTCTTAATATATATGTTCATTGATATTTTTATGACATCTCTATAAAGAGTCTTATACTAAATTAGAGTTCTATAGAAACTTGAAAATATTTATAACGTCACATAAAAAGATTGTATTCAAAATTTAGATTTTTTTTCACAATAAATAAAGAAATTAATTAATAAATTAAATTAAATTGAATCATACAACCTAGAATATTACGAATAAGATTTTTCTGATATTGATTTTTGTCATTCTTTAAGAAAAAAAAAATGATAAATATGTACTTCTACAATTTTGATAATAGAAAAACTTTAAAATGTTGCAAAAATCACAAAGATTTTTCTTTTCTTTCTTTTTGTAACCATGGATTTTAATTTTAAGTATAAAGTGTTAAATTGCATATAAAATATTATGTTAAAATATTTTTTAATTCAGAATTTTAACGTAAATAAATATTATTAATAAATTTATCTGAAATATGTAACACATATAAAGTTATTCTATCTGCTTTAGCATTTCCTCTGTTTGATTATACTTAAATTTATACTTTTAATGTTAGAAAAAACGATTAAGAAAGGTCTAACTAATTAATTAACATATAATTATAATTAAATCTCAAATTTAGTAGAAAGATGTCTTTAAAAATTATATATATATATATATATATATATGACCTTCTAAATATTCTTTTAGTAATATATTCTTGTATCCCAGTTTCTTGTAAGTTGTTACGCTTCTTAGATGCACGTAGAAAGCGTCTATTTCCGACCAATTCCCGGTGAGGAGGGGTAGGAGGCATTTTACACCTTCGAGAGGGCACTACATGAGCAGTGTTCGTTTTCAACCTCGATTGAAAGAGAAGGTTGTTAAAAGTTCAAAATGTTTGCCTATAAATATATATGTGTGTATTATACCTCCTAAGCGAATAGATAAATTTAAATGCGATTTTTTTTTTCCTAGAAATTTTATTAAATCTGGGGTTAGTTAGTCTGGTCAGTTAGTTTAGTTATGTCTGAGGAAAAATCCGTTTGATAGATATTTGAAAAAAATTAAGTTATTTTTATAACGTTTTTTAAATGATATTTTAAAGCTTGCTAGAGAACGGTCATTAGTAATTTTCTTAAAAATACTGGCAAATATGGACGACAAAGACGTACAAGTAGGCAAATTTATGTTTATGTGCGTAAAAAATGTCTCAAAATAAGGCGATATTGCTCATAAAAACTATTATCGACGGAAATTTAACGGAAATTAAACTTACAGTGCAGTGCTCGATCTGTTTGACGCGTTTTACAAAAAAGAAATAAAGGTTCTTTATGGATAACACTTGTCACCACCTCCTCTCACAAAAGTTCATAAGAGACTGAGGGGGGAAGGGAGTTTGCGAAGAAAAAGAGAAAACTTTTATTTGTATGGACCAGATACATCATTCAGCTTTTGCCAAATAGTAATGCATTTTGTGGCAAACTCCCTCCTCAGTCGAAAATGAACTTTTGTAAGAGGCGGTCGTGACAAGTGTTTTCCATAAAGAAACCTTATTTCTTTTTTTAAAAACACATCGAACAGTTCGAGCACTGCATTATAAGCTTAATTCCCGTTTAATTTCCGTTGATAAGTGTTTTTTATGAGCAATCTCGCCTTGTTATCATTCTTCTTTTACGCAGAGAAACGTAAAATGGCCTAATTGTACGTTTTCTTTGTCCATATTTGACGATATTTTTGAGAAAAATTCAAATGACCGTTCTCTAACTATTTCGTTTTGTCTTAATTTGACGTGCAATAAGTCATGAAAAATTTAAAAGACCCACTTTCCGTTTCTCAAACTCCGAAAGTTTAGTTCCAGCGGCATGACTCCAAAAGATAAATACAACGCAAAAATAAATTTTATGAATACCAATTTCCCATATATTTCTATAAAAACTAATGAAAATTGCTTCATTTATCATTGATCCCCTGCCATAAAATTGTCATAATTATCCAACGAACAGTTGCCAATATTTAGTGAATTTTTCCTTGTCCTTTTAATTCTGACCACTGCTGTATATATAATTTATTGAATACTAATTATTATTCTAAAATATTTTTATTAAATATTTTAATGTTGATTGCAGACGAGTTTTGTCTGAGAATAATATAACTCTAAATATTCAGATAAAAACATTGTGCACCACAGGGGTATGTATACCTTAAATTATACAATTTTTTTACTGTTAGTTTTTTTTTTTTTTTTTTAAGAAAAGATATTCATAACGAATCTCACATAATTACAGATCAATTTTTAAATACTCCTTTTAATGTATTGATGACTTTTTTCGACTCACGTTGAAATTGGCCAAAAAGGAAACGTAACTGGCTCACCCCTTTCCGTAACACTCAGAAGTGTTGTTTTATTTATGTATTAACTTTTTTTTTTTTTTTTTTTTTTTTTTTTTTGAGGATATTGCAACCACGACAAATGTAACATAGACACTCGAGAAAAACACAGATTTATAAAAACATTGTTAGCAAACTTTTCTTTGAATATTTTAGCTGATACATATATTTTTTTTAAGTGCTGAAAAAGAAAAAAATCACTTTTCTTCTACCACCTATAGATTTTTGTCAATGCAGATGTCTACCGACACAATTTCTTCATTTTTAGATTGTTCCTAGTATGTTTCTATGATTAATTATAATTAAAGAGAGAAACATACTATAAAAGTTATATTATTATTATACTGGTGGAAGTGTCATCGTAGAAAAATGTGTCGAAAAACACCTTATATTCGTAAACATCTGTAGGTGATAGAAAAAAACTGGCTCTAGTTTTAGTTTCAGCGCACAAAGAAAAACATAAAGATAAACCAAAATTATCAAATAAAAATTTAGATGTTGAGTTGTGTTGTATAAAGACTGCTTGCTGCCTCGAGTATCGAAAACGCAGTGTCCCGATTCCTTCACATACCGGGCTATCACTCTCCCACCTTTTTTAAATATAGTGAAAAAAAAAAAAAAAAAAAAAAACTGCGATTCAACTTAATGACGAAACCCCAGTTAGAGAAGGAATCGAAAGTACGTTTTTAAACTCTTAAAATGCCTTGATTAAAAAATTTGATGGATGCTGTACAAATATTGCATAAATTACCAGTTGAAAACTCTATTCGTGCTTCGATTTGTTAAACAAAGATCGGAAAGGGTAATGTAATATTACTATAGTAATGTATATTTCTATAGTAATGTAATATTACTGTAGAAACATCGCATTTATCAGAATTTAACTGCCAAGTTCTGAGCTCGAATACTGGTTGAGGCATGGATGTTTATGGGGAATTCTCTGCAAACAGGCCAAAATGCTGAAAATGAAGAATATTTATTTCTTAAAACAGAAAAATTGATGAATTATTTATTCAGCAAATAGTTTAGACATAGTTTTATTATATTAGCTCATAAAATTGAAGCATTGCTTAAAAAAAATATATTTTTTAAAATATTTAAACCTATGGAATATCATTCCCTCACGCGCAACCATTACCACCTAAAAGTACTAAAAAATTCCTTTCTTACTTAAATACTTATATTTTTCTTGTTTGGCTATTGATTTTAAAATGAACATATAGAGTGTTATTTTTATGTATTACATTATTATTTTTATTTTTTGTGTGTTCACGTGCAATTTTTATTTGACAAAAAGTTTGCAACTCATATTTCAAATCATTCCCTCACCATAAATAATTCAAGATGTTTCCGCTAGATGGCACTACTATACAGGTAGAAACAGTGCACATGCACTGAGCACATGTTTTCACCAAACTGTAAAATAAATTTCAGCCATCTTGGACAAGTTGCTTCAAGCGCAAGGTAGAATTGAAAAAACAGATTGGGTAAGTGTTAATATGATATTATCATTCCTTCATTTAAATTTAAGAGATTGATTTATTTCTTAAAAATGTATTACTGTTCAATTTAATTGCAAATAAAGGGATAATTTAAGAATATGTATTGTTTTTTTTTTTTTTTTTATTTATAAGGAAAATTTTCAGAAGCCAATAATGTAAATTTTGTCAGTTTCTCACTGGTCATTCCCTCATGTGAGGGAATGGTGCATTTGTGAGGGACTAGTTTAATTACTTTTATAGAACATTAAAAAATTTCTTTTTGCTACATTTTGTTTATTTTTATAAAGTAAATGGTATTTCACTTTACTAAAATAATTTTAATTATATTCCCAAATGAATTAAAGTATATTAACAATAAATAAATATATATAAATAAAATAACTTATGATAAAGGATAAAAATATCGGTAACTATGAATTTTAATTTATGTGAATTTTATTTAATTTCACAATTTAATGCTAAAATTATTTAAGTTCTAAGTAAGAAACATGGTATAAAAAAATTATTTATTAGTTTGGTCAAATTTTTATTATGGTTTATTTTTTGTAGTTAATATGGCCAAAAAGAAAGTTGATTCGAAGTTAAAAAAGAAAGAGTATGACAAAAGAAGGAGGGAAAACTTAAACAGTGATCCTGCAACAAAAAAAGAAATGCAAATGAAAGAGCATTTAAAATATTTAAAGAAAAAACAAAAAGGTCAGGTAAAAGCAGCTTCAGAAATGACTAGACGGGAATTAAAAGTAAAAAGACAAGAATGGAAGAAAAGTTCTGCAAAATATAGGGATAAAAAGAAAGAAAAATTATCAAATGCTTTAGAAACGCAGATCTTAAGTACTAATGAATTAAGCATTCCCTCAACTTCTAAAGGTACATCAAGATTGGAAAGTGGTAAAAAACTTAGAAGGAAAAATAGGGCAAGAATGAAACAAGAAATAGAATCTTTAAAATTTCAGTTACATAAACAGCAAAAAATTACAAGTAAATATAAATCAAAATTTTATCGAATGAAAGCAGGTCATAAGAAAGATATACAACTTTCACCTAGACGCAAAGTGCAGAAGTTATTAGGAAAAGAAAGTGTTTCTCCAACTGTCAGGAAAAAATTAATTTTAGGGGAAGCTTTACATGCCCAACTAACAGAAACCTATAAAAGTTTAGGATACTCACATAGAAAGAAGCAGATGTTTTCAAAAATGATTGTAGGAAAAATTACCAGAAAGTACAAGCTAATTAAGCATCACTTATCATTTATGAAATATAAAAGTTCTAAAACATAATCAAAATTGTATAAAAGATGGTTTGATGAAGTATTCTAGGTCAAGAAAAGAGTCTCATATTACAATAATTAAAAAACAAATTCTTGATTTTTTTAACAGCGATGAAAACACTAGGCTATGTGCAGGAAAGAAAGAATGTATCACAGGAAATAAAGTCAAGTGTCAAAAAATATTTATGAATGATACACTAAGAAATTTACATAAAAAATTTCAAACAGAAACAGGAAACATTATTGGATATTCTACATTTTGTCGGCTTAAACTCTTTTGGATCGTTAAACAAAATGCAAGAGTTAGAAATACAGTTAAATGCATCATACATGCAAATATGGAATTTGTAGTTACTAAACTTAAATTTGAGAGGTTAATTAATTGTTCAACAGTGACAGGCGTTATGGAGGAAATTTGTTGTGATCGCTACAGATCAGACTGTTTTTACGAAAATGTAATACCTGCAAAAACTGCATACTAAAATTTAATGATTTTGATGAAAATAAAAACGTATGTTTAAGCAAATGGATCTATAAAAAATTGATTTATTATGCGAAGGGAGAAAGAAAAACAGCAAGGAAACCAGAAAAAGTTAGGTTAGAAATATCATTAAAAGAGCTTGTGAATGAGTTTAATGTTCAATTAAAAACATTTTTAATACACAGCAGAAATACCTCTCATCAACATGAAGCAATTAAAGCAATGAAATCATCTCTCTCACAAAACTGTATGTTATTGCATATTGACTTCAGTGAAAATTTTAATTGCAAATTTGTTGAAGAAATTCAGGCAGTACATTTTGCTGGAAATCGACAACAGGTGACACTTCATACAGGTGTCATGTATTCAAAAATTGACAATTCTTTAATTCCACATCCATTTTGCACTCTAAGTAAATCTTTAAGGCATGATGCAGCCGCAGTATGGGCTCATTTAAGATCAATTTTAAAATGGGCTGTCTCAATAATAATCAGGTTAAAAATTTACATATATTGAGTGATGGACCCTGTTCACAATATCGGAACAAGAAAAATTTTCATTTAATTTCTAACCATTTATCACTTCTTCTACCAAATTTATCCACCTGTACCTGGAATTTCCATGAGGCAGGACATGGGAAAGGTGCGCCAGATGGCGTCGGCGCAACTCTAAAGCAAACTGCCGATAGAGTTGTAGGAGAAGGGTGTGATATTGAAAATCTAGAAAAATTAATGTCTATACTGAAAAGAAAATGTACCGGCATAAAAATAAAAGAGGTGACCGAAGAAGAAATATCTGCAATAGATAATATCTTATGTAATGAAGAAATAAATACATTTGTCGGAACACAAAAAATTCACCAAGTTACATACTCAGCTGATGCAGGATATCTTTATTTCAGGTCTTTGACCTGCAATATCTGTTTGCCTGGAAAAAGTTGTTCACATTTTCATCTTGGTGAAGGCTTTAAAAAGCTTTCAACATTAAATCAGAGTCAAGAAGTTAAAAATGCAGAAGGTAAGTTATATTTCTTTATAAATATTGTTAAGTAATATTACACAATTTAATTTGAATTGTTATACAATTTAATCACATTTCATTCAATAAGGTCATATAAATGTTTGGATTGGATAGTTGTGAAGTATGAAAAGAAACTATATCCTGGAGAAATATTGGAAATCAGTGAAAAGTCAGTCAAAGTGAATGCCATGGAACCCACTGGCAATGGAAAGTTCAAGTGGCCTATGAGAGAGGACATCCTTGATTACCCATTTTGTGATATTGTCAAAAAAATCAAACCTCCAGTGCCTTGTGATAGACGAGGAAGAAGATTTGTATTTCCTAAAGAAAACTTCTATTGAAATTTAATTTTACACATTTTTTTTTTTTTTTTTTTTTTTTTTTTTTTTTTTACAATAATTCTCATTTCCTCACTTTGTAATCATTCCCTCACTTTAATAAAAATTTCAAAATCTAAAAATTATAGTAATTTTTAATACTGAATGTAACGACTATTTTTTTCATATTAAGTACCTTTTCTAGTATTGTGTTACAAAAAATTGGAAACTTCTGACAACATATTTTTTTTCTTGTGCCACTTATGTGAAAATGGCCTATTTGCAGAGAATTACCCTTATAATTGTTCGGAAGCCGTAGGTTTCGATCTCATGAGCATTATGTGCAAAAGACGACAACAGATCGACACTCCAAACGCAAGCCCTCAAGGATCAGACAATTCATTCCTAAGATCAGCCAGTTTGTTTAAAATAAATGTAAGATGACCGGGATCTTCTCAAACTACAGAAAAAAAAAAATAAGAGCGTCAAACGCTTTTTTTTTTTTTTTTTTTTTTTTACAAAAGTAATCAATTTGAAAGAGTGGTAAACATACTATAAAGTAAAATTTGCTAAAAAAATTGCAATAAAAAATACAAAGAAAATGCGTGCACTAATTAGGAAGTAAAACAGAGAAAGAGATGGAGAAACATTATAGAAGAGAGAATAAAATATAAAAAGTGACGGGAGCGAACAAAACTAAAAGTAAGGAGAAAAAATGGAAAAACGAATAAAATCAAAATAATAAAAGGAAACTTGTATAAGAAAAAAAAAATCTACCAGAGACATTTTCGTTTATTAAAAAAATTATTTTCTCATAAATTTCACGTTGTATTGCGCGTTTTCTTTTCTTTCTCTCTTTCTTTTTTTTTTTTTTTTTGCAAAAATTCAATGGTCTCCAATACTGGAGCAGAAAAAATATAAATATAAGAATAATAACAATAAAAAAAAATGTGAAATAAGGTTTATAACGTGTCCACTACTGGCACATAATAAAATCTCTGTTTTTTTTTTTTTTTTTTTTTTTTTTTTTTTAATGCAAAAATTATAACATTAGTATCTTGCAGTATAATCTTATATAGAATATGTAATTGAAATATGAAACTGTCTATAAAATTAGAAATAACGTACAAATAAATAAATAAATAAAATGAGCCGAAAAATTTCCTTAAAATTTTCACTACTAATGGAGTTATCCTTCAAAATATTTATTTTGCTAAATAAGTAATATCTTCATATTTATCGATAAATGATTACGTAAGATCGAAGTATATCAAAACTCTCTGAAATAACATTATTTTCTTAAGCAATTTATTTAATTGGATTTTCAGCTGAAGATATTTTGTACCAAAATCTATATAAAAATAAAGTTATATAACTAAATTTATTTTGTTACATTTACATTATTCTTTATTTTCATTTAAACTTAATGTTAGAATTTGTTGAATTGAAGATATATTAGCAACAGTTTATATGGTTTGCACTACATAAAAAAAATATATATATAAATAAATAAATAAAAAAAAATAAAAAAATCTTTTTAAAATTTAACATTTAACTGTATAAAATTAATGAGTTTAGATACTTGGCGATGTAATTTTAAGAAAGAGTCCCTGTCCCTATTTCCCCAAATAAATCATAAATATGTTATTTTTTTATTTCCAGTTTATTTCTTTAAAGATTATCTGAAGGTTGTTAACGATTTCGACAAATATTATATCGTCGTAGGGACACATAATATTTCCTCGGACATTTACGTGTTTTAAGGAAATAATTATTAAAAATAATTGCCTCACATACATAAAATTTAAGTTTATTTAATTCAGTTTGCATACTCTTTATTCTGTTTTATTTGGATCATCTAAAATTTAGCATCTTTGAAGTTTTTATTTTTTAAGTATATAAGCAAATATAAGCGAAATTAAATCAATGCAATTTGCTGAAATTAAAATTTCATCCTAAATAAATGTCAATAACGGAAGGTAGATAATATATTTTTTTCAAACAATGTGTATCTCCTTGTATTATTAAAATCTGTACGCGTGTGTGTGTGTGTGTGTGTGTGTGTGTCTGTGAGAAAAGGCTTGAAGCAGCAAAGGCTCGGCCGCTAACGGTCGCACGGACTTCGAACAGGTACCGTCGGACCGAGAATTTATCGCAGATCTAGGTTATCTAATTTGCTAAACGATGCGACCCTAATTAGTGGAGATATTAATTAAAATGTCGACCATTGTCTAACGAAAAAACGATTCGAAATCGGAGGCGACCGCCATATTCGAACGGGACCGCTTACCTCTAAAGAAAAAACAAAGAGAGGAAATTTCGTGGGTTTTTGTAAAGCGATCCTGCTCGAACTGTTCGAGATATCGAAATATACCTCTATGCTATTGCCTAGCACAGTCAGGTTCGTCACACACAAAAGCCGGATCGTAGAATCGTTAAAAATATAAAGTAGAAGTCTTTACTTCGAAATAATCAGGACACATCACTTTAGTACTGTGATTTATTAATGTAGCAATATAATATTCAGGTTGCAGTCACCAGTAACTTTACATTTCATTCCTATATTCGTAAGCAGATACAAAAATTCTATCCCCATCAACTAGACAGAGAGGGAGGAGGACCTCAAAAATTTACGTCTACTTAGTACCTGATCAAAAACGAAAAGATACACTAAATCTGCTAGCCACAGATAGCTTAAAATCGCAAACCCGGAGATTGGCATCTTTGAAATGCAGCCAAAAGAATGTCAAACTGTTTCTTTGTTCTTCTAAGATATTCATACTAAATTTTGAATATAAAAAGTTCGTTACAAATATTAAATCGATTTGACATTGAGAAGCCATGCCAAATGACCTTCAACTCTCAATGAACAAAGAAGGCGACGCCCAGACTATCGAACATCATTATAAATCTATTTTTAGAATTATAATGACCCTCTTGAAATAATAATAGGTTTTTTAACATAAACATACAAGGGTAATAAACATGAAATCAAATGCTTGTTTTATTTTATTAATAGCTGTATATAGTAGAAATATGTTGATAACGGCTTTTTAAATTACCCTCTGAAAATAAATAATTACGGCTAAATTGATTTAATGTAAACACTAGCGTGATAAATATAAATTGAAATGACAGTTATTATTTTATTAATAGCTACTTGTGTTAGAAGTAGGCTGATACGAATTTTAAATTACCCTCTCCAAAATAAATAATTATAGCTAAATTGATTTAATCCATTCGGGGAAAATGTATACACATACTATTTTTCACAAACCCCAATATAAAAATTGCTTTATTTTATTCCTAGATCAATGTGTTTTTAACGATAGAAGAACAAAGAAATGAAAATTTTGATTTAAAAATAAAACAGGAAATTCTCTATAATTAATTACTTGAATTAGATAAATTTAAAAAGATTTATTTTATATAATCTATATTAATCCCTCCTTTTTGTTATATATTAAATTTGGATAAATAAATAAGCTTTTAAAGGACATATGTGTGAGAACACTCACACAACCTCAAACAGCAGAAAGAGCATTTATTACCGATTCTTACGGTACAATTTTTTTAAAAAATATGGATTTTTTATATTTTTAAAAAAAGTTTTAAAAAGGGTCGAAAATTTCTCTTTTTCGCGATTGTCTTTTTGAAACGCGCTGTACGACCGAGTAACTCTTCCATTTCTTAACAACTGGTATATAAAGAAAGGCCATTTAATCCTTCTTCGAACCATATAAACATTTTTACAAAATACGGATTAGCGATCCATATTTTTAGATTTTACGAAACATCGATTTTTTCCCAAAATATTTTATAACTCAAAAGCGTTTAGAGATAAATCATTCCTTTTTTTTTGTATATAGATCTCGCTTTCATAATTTAATTCCCAAAAGATTGAGAGAAATTTCCAAAAACTGAATGAGTTATATATTTTTTAATTTTAGCCTTTAAAGCATTGGAAATCGCGAATTTCATTCCAGATTGAATTTCATCAAATGAAGCAGCTGTCGGTTTTCATCACTATGGCAACCTGTTCAGAGAGTAAGCATTTCTCGAGCTCGACGGAAGCGAAAAAAAAACAACAAAAAAAAAACAGCGATAAACATCTGGTATTTAACGAGGTCACGTGTTTTTGGTACTGCGATTAAAAATTGCAATATTCTAATACGCGTATTTCAATTTCTAATTACGATTAATTTATTTTTTATACATCATTCGAAAGATATTTTAAAGTTCTTTTATATTATCGAAAGTTTTCACTAGATTTACACGTTTTGAGGTTTCCTGAATTCGTTTTCTTTTGTATCTCAGCTACTAATTAAACAAATGACAAAACTAATTAAACAAATGGACAGCACATTGAGCAGTTATTGTAGTATTACTAATTAACTGTAATTAAGCTGACTTGTAAGTTATCAACAATTTTTTCATTTGTAAATCATCGTTTGGTGAAATAAGTGTTTTATTTCACCAAACGATGATTTACAAATAGCGCCATCTGTTGGTCGCCAACAGAACTAATTTTTTTTCGTTTCCACACAAAACCCGGTTTCTTTTTCATCCGTTTGGTGAAAACCGTATCTTTGTATCTTGATTCGTTTTCGAATTATTCATTTTTAAAATTTGTCCTGACTTTTGGATCACCCAGTACAATTTAAACAAATGCAAAATAAAAAATATGAGTTAAAAAAGATTGAATGTTAATTTTAAATGATAAAGTTTAAATTATGAGACGAAATATCTAAGTATATACTTTTAACACTTTTATCTTACAGAACACTTATGTATCTGATATTATTAAATTAAATTAAACTGACTTCATAGAAATAATTATTTAAATAAAGAAATAAATCATAGTAAAAAAATCTCGAATGAAGTATTTTCTAGATTGCACCAACAATGTAAGTTTCAAATTATATAAGTGTTTTAAATTACCTAAACAATTACTAATTTACAATATTTAATTTTCATGAAAATTTGAAACATGAAGTTATTAAATATTTTTCTCACGATTATTTAATATAAAACTTCAATGTATCTAAAATCTATAACGACTTTCATAAAGCTACTAAAAATATTATTTGTTTTTCCAGTTAAAAGAACAAACTAAAATACTGAAATATAACTTCAAGTAAAATTGCCTTTTGTAAGGAAAATAAAAAAAATTCGACGAACGTGATATATTATCGCAAACAAGTACTTTTCTAATACTTTAAAAATGTATTATTTCAATTAGGTTAACTGAAGCATCTCAGCATAAGTTTGAAGTTTTTATTTAATTCATATTTCAAAAAATTTAACATAAAATTGCTTTTTTTTTATTTAATGGGAAATTTTTAATTGCAATGTATAATTGAAATTCTTTAATAAAGAAAATTTTAGTCGTGTTTTTCATTTTCAATTTTCAATTGAACTGTATTTCTTAAATTTAACTATATATATATTTTTTCTATTTGAGTAAAAAAGACAATTTTGTATTCGTATTGTTTATAGAATTTGCATTAAACATTTAAGCGATATGCTTTATATATATTTTGTAAAAAATATTTAATTACAAATAAATCATTTAAGAAGAAATGAATCATCATAAATGCACTTTTTTTTTTTTTACTTTTTTCATATATAATTATAATTTTTTAAGCATCTAAAAATGCTGTTTTATAACGTTCTATTTAAATAAACATATTTGTTCAAAAATTCTACAATGTAATTTTAAAATATCAAAAATATGGAAATTATTTCAAAAACTATATCATATCATCGGATTTATAAAACAGAACTCACCATTATTATCTATAATATATTTGATAATTAAATATACATTTAATTTACTTTGTATTTTAATATTATTTGCAATTAAAAAAACAAACAAAAATTGTAAACTAAATAAGAGCTTTATTTACGTGAAATGCGTAATATACGTAATATGCATATTGCATAAATATAGGGGAGAGTGGGGTTGAATGGGACGCATGATGAATGGGAAAATTGCAAGATTTTTATGTTTTGCAAGCACCGGAAAATTGACATTTTTTTTCTGATATATGGCAGTACTGAGGTCATCCATCAAGTATAGTTTCAGAATTGTGCTATTCATAGAAGGGCAGAAAAAAATTAAAGTGTATTTTTCAGCTGCTAAAGTAAGTTTTTACTGATTCAATTAGGTAGTACTTAAGACATTATTATTTATTTGCATAAAGTTAATATAACTCTTATGTGGTGAAAAAGCATAATATTTTATTGTGTTTGTAATATCAAGAAGAATATGTTTTTCATTTGCTTAAAAAATATGCTGATGTATTCACACTATAAAAGTAAAAATATAATTAGAATTTTTGGTCATAAATTTTAATTTTATGTATTAATTGTTCAATAGCATAGGAATAAACGTGTTTAAAATATTTTAGAATTTAGAATTTTTGTTCTACTCTATGTTGTTAAAAAACTTATTTTCAGTATCTAACATCTACCCAAATATTTTCCTTGTTTCAACAATGCAAGCGTTTAACTATTCGGAAAATTTATGTACAACATATAAATGTAAAAATAGAAATTACCTGTATTCTTTTTCTTTTTTATTAAATGAAATTGCGAGATAAAAAGAAAATTACTCAATTAAATAATTATCATCTAAAAATAAATTAATGTTTGAAATTGAATAAACCATGATGAAGTATCATTAAAAATAAATGATCACGTATTACAGTTTTGAATTTTTTATTTTATGAAAATTTTAAGAATTCAACATTAAATGGTGCATTATTTTATTTTGCTTGATAAATGTAATACATATTTAAGATTTCTCGTTTAATAACATATTATGGTTTTCATTTCTTATTTCAAACTCATGTGATATATATATATATATATATATATATATTATATAACTGAAATATCTGATTTTTTTTTTCTTTTAGGGAAATAATACAAAAAGTGTTGCATAATAACTTATTTATGGTTTTCATTTCTGATTTTAAACTCATGTGATATATATATATATATATATATATATATATATATATATATATATATATATATATATATTTAATTTAACTGAAATATTTGATTTTTATTTTCTTTTAGGGAAATAATATAAAAAGTGTTGCATAGTTATGTTTCATCATCATACACCCAACCACATTTTTTTCCACTCAAAACGTCTATCTGCAACCCATTCACAAGTTAACCGAGGACACCTTTCCGCCAAAGATCTCTATTCAGTCTGTTATCAATAGATATGCCACGATTTGACATTGGCTCAACCACGCCAGCAAGCTACGTTTTCCTGGGCATGCGTCTTCTACGCCCACCCGCAAACCATTCGAAAATGAGCTTTGGGAGTATCTCTTGACCCATGCGCATAACATGTCCAAACCAAATGAGCTGTTTTTTCCTCAATTTTCTGGACAATATTCTTTACCACACTCTTAATTTCTCTGATTACCTCATTACGCACCATTTTTAATTTCGATTTTCGAACAGATCTTCGCCAAAAGTCCATTTCCGTAGCCAATAATATTTCTCTCTGTCTCTTCTTTAAAGTCCAGGTCACGGAACCATAGATAACAATACTCTGAAATATTGTATTGTAAATGTTTCTTTTCGTATTTGCAATGATATTTTTGCTCCACAGAACTGACAAGGAAACATTCAAAAGGTGTCGTCTTCATAATATATTGAAAAAAATATATGTGATTCTACTCTTCATAAAACATCAGATAGTGAAAAAAAAATAAGGACTGAAATGAATTACAACAACCACAAACAATTATCAAAATTAAGCATATTTGGCGATTTGACACTGTTAGTCGTTTGATTTTGATTTCTTGGCGGAGAAGCAAAACACGATTCTGTTCGTACACGGTAATCTCGGTGCTAGCGAATGCATCGCCTAACAGCGCTAAATCGCCAAAAATGCTTAATTTTCATAATTTTTCGTGGTCGCTGTAATTCATTTCAGTCGATATTCTTTTTCATTTTCTGGTGTTCTATGAAGAATAGAATCATATATACATTTTTCAATGTTTTTTGAACACGACACCTTTACTAGTGAGTTCAGCATGCCGATTGAGAAAGGTTACCAGACTATTGAAATCAATAACTGACGATGTTATTACTAAACAGTGTGACACGATCAGTGTATGAAGTTAGAGTTTTTAGAGGATCAGATTGTGGGTTGGACCATTATCCTGTGAAGGCCATGGTGGGCTTTCTTTGGATTCGTAAACAAATTATTTTTCATGAAATTAAAATAAATATTTCAAATGATAAGCTTTATTTATTTTTTTAAGTATTTGAATTAAAATAAAATCACAAAGGAGGTCTTACATTTTTTAATTGTTAACAATACTTATATATTAAATATTTTTATGTTTCTCAAAAGTAAAAAGTTTTATTCACATTTAAGATAAAATGCAGCTTTTTTTTTCCTCACTTAGCTCTAACCCTTTCAGGGGCGGTGGTTGAATAATGCACCCACAAATTTTAATTTAAAATTGCAAAATAGTCCCCGGAATTTTTTATTATTTATTTATTTATTTATTTATATCTTAGATTAATAACTTCATTTATTTTTTGTCTTTTAATATTGTTGGTGATTTCTGGTGGCTGTTGATTTTAAATGAAGAAAATTTACTTTCCCCTGAAAAGTTTGACCCATCATCTTCCGCATTATCATATTGATAAAAAATGTATTTGAAACAAAATTGTTTACTTGTTTAAGAGAAAATTTTAAATATATATGCAATTAAAAATTAGCATATCACCTTCTAATAATCTTAATGAAGATTTAGTGTGGTGTAAAGATTTAAAGTACCATTAGTGAGCAGAAGTCATAAAAGGTATTAGCATCCAGAAATGTTTTTTTAAAAAATGAACTTTTTATTTCTTTATATATTTTTTTATGCTTGGTGGATTATTTAAACGGCACATAAATTGATTAAGCACACGTAAATATCGAGAAAAATGGTAAACCAAATCGGCTACAGCACTCTGAAAAATCCCCTCTTGATGAAAAGGGATACATGTAACATCTACAACCATGTATTGAAATTACATTGAAATACTATGTACTTTCTATTCCTATAAATATCCTACATGCTTCTGTCAGAAATTCGTTTTTAAGAAATTTTTAATATAATGATATGTTAAAATGCCGTCGATGGATAAAGGGTTAAAAGATATTTTAATGCATAAAATCCTATAACATAAATTGTGGGGGTGTAATTTTAAAAGACTATATTTCATCTATTTCTTTAGAAAGGAGAATTGAACAGAATTATTTAATTTTTAGTTTTAATAATGAGAATTACATTTAATATGGTTTGAATATTGCGATTTCAAAAGTAAAAAAAAAAAAAAAAAAAAAAAAAAAATACACCAGTTAAATAATATCTTCATTTATACGCTTGATTATATGTTTTTAATAATTAAAAATTTTATTGTTTTGTCATTTTTTTTTTTTTTTTTTTTTTTTTTTTTTTGTGTGACATTTATATAAAGAGTCCAACACCAAATTTGAAATATAAACAATTTTAGCACATTTTATATTCAAAATTTTATTTCTTATTTGTACAGGAACTGGAAATTTAAGGTTATACATAAAACAAATAGATTTAAAATACAAAGGATATTGTCTGTTAAAAACATATTTTGGTATCGAATTGTTGTGTTTTCTCTGGAAGTACAAATAATAAATATGCATTTGCGCATCATTTATTATAAAAGTATGATTTAAATGTACAAATTAAATTTTTACAGTACATTTTAATTCTATGTATAATTTTTTATAAAGTTAATTTAAAATATTTTTGAATTTAGAATTTAAATGTTACGGTACGTTATTTATAAAGTTATCATACAAAATGATTCGATCGGTTTCAGCATTTCTTGTGTTTAATTATTCGTAAAGTTATATAAATGTAGATATGTAAACTATTTATGATAATAAAAAAGATGAATTTTATTCTCTACAATGCTCTTGTAATTATTGTGTATTGAATGAAAAAAATAGATAATAAAGTCTATGAAATAGCTTAATATGTGAATACAAATATACCTTAAATTTAGTAGAACAAATACAAGTTAAAAAAAAAAAAATCATCTAAATAATTTCAATATCATATCATCTTATCGTAAGTACTTTGTTATTGGAGTAATAATTTGAAGATGGTTTGATGCACATACTGCTGGGATGATATTGTACAGCACGAAAGATTTATAAGCTTATTTCATTTGGTCTGGTAAAATACAACATTTTAAAGTTATAAATGTCTCTTCTTCAGTTGGTTTTAAGAATTTTAATTAAAATATTCACTGATTAATAAAAAAATTTAATTATATATTGGACTATTAAATGGAATTTTTATTTACAAAACAATGACATTATAAAATCAGTTTTCAATAAATTGGTCGTAGTGTTTTGGAGGAAAATATGATATATACAAGATTGATATTTTGAAATTCCGAAAAAGGTCATGCCGAAAAGCAAAATCAATGTCCACTAACCAAACAACAAAAGAACTGTTTATTTCATGAACGCAAATCTATTATTTGATCTATCTAAGGGGTATATTTTTATTTTTTTCTCTAGTAGTACACAAACTGCATATAGATTTTTTACTTCTTTTAGTTATAACAGTCGGCGTTTTAAGAATTTTGACCTTAAAAATGTTTTTATTATAACAAAGTAATATAACCGTTAACTATATATTTCTATAATTTCCTATCTAAATTAACGCGGTGCATATTATTTATGAAAATAAATTATCATATTTTTAATATTAGAGCAAACGATTGTGTTATGAAAAAATTGTAACTATAAATATCGAATAAAAAGAATGAAAAATTGTGCCTTACAGGTAATAACATTTTTAAATTATTTTTTTAATGAGATATAATCTATAAATTACTTTTACTTTATCACATATGAACGGTTTAACCCATATTTCACCATCGTCCTAAAAATAGGACACAATGCATAAGTAGTATTTATATAAATTCTTTTGAATATTTTAATTCAAATTAAACAGTCCAGAAAATATATATGTGTCTTTGTCGTTATAGTTTAAATAAACGTATAATATATATATATATATATATATATATATATATATATATATACATATATATTTTACATGATGATTCCTGAAATATTATTCATTCCATTTTCAACACATTATTACTTTAAAAAAAATCACGTTCAAGAATAACTGACATATGAATTTATTGAAGTAATATTCTACACCTTTGTACTGGTAAAGCATTTATATAGAAATATAGAGAGAGATGGTGCGTTTTCCTTATATTTTCGACTGCCCAAAACCATTGTCCTATTTTTTAGGACAGCCTGTACAAATTAAGCTAATGAAAGGTTTGTAAGGTTTTTGATTTTGTGTGTGTACATAGTCTTAAATAAACATATATTTAAGATTTTATAAAGGAAAAATATTTTTTTTCAATCCTTGGTACGATATGGGTTAACTATCATTTTAAGGTGATGGCAAGGTATTTTGTCTGATATTAAAAGAGACGAAAACGGGAATTCAGTATTGTTTGTTGCTTTTTAAGAAATGCTCTGTCAAAGTATTTTAATCTTAATACAAATAAAAATATTATTGAGAAATAAAAAATTCAATACGTTATTTTACCAGATTATTCAATAATGAAACCATTTAAATTTAAATAAATCCATTATTTTTTAAATAAGTCTTAAGAACAACAAACACCTTGAGAAAATTTCTTTTTATGCTTCCTTTAATAAAATTTAGTAATATAAGAATCTTTTCGTACTTAGTAGTTTTTCGAAACATATGTGCTTCTTAAAACGTTTCTTAATATAAACAATATCTACATTATTCTTCAAACTCAAAAGTTTGAAATAAATTCTTCTAAAATTCTTACCTTAAGTACTTTTTTGAATACATCGGACAGTGATGTATGACCAAGAAAAATGATGTACATTTACTCGCATGTGAATTTTTCAAAAATTATTTATTGCTTATACTTTATAAGGAAATATGAACTGAATGCATCTAACTAAACTATATAATCGTAATAAATATGAAATGAAAAATTAATAATACTTAAACGAAGTGCTAGAAAAAAAAAAAAAAAAAAAAAAACAGAGTTTGCTACACATGAGTTAAAATGGATTATATACATATATTGAAAACCGTTTCAATTGTTGTGTAGGAAGAAATAATATATCACTTGAAAAACCGAAAAAAAGGGTAAAAATAAAATGAAAGCCTTATCATGAAGATATGCATGCCAAAACTTTGCATTTTTAAATCAGGTTTATCATCATTATTTTTTAGAGGAAATTTGTCAAATTATTTTTTTTTTAAAGTTTAAATAAAGATAATATTGTCGAAGAAAAATTCTATTTAAAATCAATATAATCAACCTATAAAATCAATTTATTCGATATAAAATCTCACGCCTAAATGGGGAGACTTGGCAAGTATGATATGTATATACATAAATGAGAGAGATAAAAATAGGTAAATTTCATAAAAAAAAAAAAAAAAAGTTTAAAAGTTAGAAAATTGCTAGACAATCATTAATAATTCGCAATTACTCAATTAAAGTTTATTTCAGTGCCGAAGACTTCATTACATAGACATCAGATGATGTAAGTCGAATTCTACGGATGATGGCGTGATTTGTAACCCGTGCTTCAATGTCCTTCATAAAAATTAAGAAATTCCGATAGAAGCCTCAGGTGAATTCTGATCCAATAAGGAGCAATGGAATCGCAAACAAAAAGTCGAATCATAAACACCGAGAAAGACTTTCTCTCTCTCTCTCTCTCTCCCCAAGTAGCACATGAACGTTCTCTGAACGTCTAATAACGGTTACACAGGTTCAAACACCGTGTTTCGTGTCAAAAGAACGTTCTACTCGACGTTCAAAAGCAGTATTATTCAGAACGTTCTAAAAAGGTTTTTTTTGTACCATTCATAAAACGTACAATTTCAGTTTTATAAAAAACGTTAAGGGAAACACCGTCGTAACACGTTCTGTTTCAGTACAATTATAACGAATATGACAAAGTGCTCTATTTTCCGTTATAATGTATAAAATTTTTGACAACAAGACAGAACTTGATTTTGTTGATACAATTTATAATAATATTCATTGGGAAATAAAAATGAAGAGGTGGTTTTGTTTTTTAACATAATTTTAAATTATAATTATCTGATATTTGCAATTGAATTTCTCTTCGCGAAAACTCTATTTAAAATGAACGCATAATCATGTAATTTTGTTGACATACTCTATATAAAATTATTATTTGATTGTTATATTAGTTTGCTGTATTAGAAAATAATTTGGAATAAAATGGAAATATTTAATTCGATCAAGTATTTCGATATTACACTTTTGCTTAATTTATATGTTTTTAGAGTACAAAGAAATGGTTTTTGCAATTCGTCAGTGTATATGTGTATACACGCGATTTAAATGCCCTTTCGTATGTATTAGTTGGTTAGTTAATATATATATATATATATATAAGCCTTTTATATGAATATGGAAATTTTAAACCTCGCAAGTGCGCAAAAATGGTTCCACGGATTTTCTTCAAACTCGCCACTTTACCTTTCATCTAGATGTACATTCGTATGTAATTTAAGGTTTACGGTGAAAAGGTTATTTTGTAGAAAATCGTAAGTGAGAATATATATAATTCTATCAAAAAGGGCTCGAACGATTTTCTTCAAATTTGCTACATAAACCCTTTTACCCTTTTTAGATGTCTTTCCACGTATATTACTTAATTACTACAAGAAAAGAAAATTTACAGGCATCCTGATTAAGTAGCTCGGAAATTGGTGTTTCAAAAAAAGGTTTTATCTTTTTTTTTTTTTTTTTTTTTTTTTTTTTTTTTTTTTAACTTGCTATGTAAAATCCTTTTTATGTGTTTTTCACGACGCATGCATTAGGTTTTTTTACAGGAAAATTGTTATATGTCTAATATGTTAAATCCAATTTATGTATTCTGATCGCACTATATGTAAAAGAGCATATAATAAGAGTAGTAGTGAATTATGGAAGTCATATTGTTACAACTAAAATAAAAAAAAAATATTTTAAAAATTTTACACTATTCATGATTTTTTTTTTTTTTTTTTTTTTTTCAAATTTCACTTCATTATTTTGTTAAAAAAAAATCGTCAAAAATATTTTAATATAATTATATACACATATTATACATTTGATGATGAAAAATTCTTTGATTTAGAAGTTATTCAAATATTGAACTACTTACATACTAAATGTTATAATATTACTTGAATCTACCAATTCATTATTTTTATAACAATCTATCTTTTACAAAATATTTCAAAAATTAATATAATTTGATATAATAAAATAAATTTGAATTATATATATATATATATATATATATATATATATATGAAATATATTAAAGGATTAATTTTTGAATGTAAAATTCTAGCTATTAGAAACGTTGAAACAGGAAACTCATAATTATTTACATTATCGCAAACCGCAAAAACATCTGCTGGTAGAGAAATGGTTGTAATTTAGGAGCGTATTTCGCTTCTTGGCGATTTTCTCACTTGTTATTTTCCCCTTTTGCTTTTAAATAGCAAATGGTCAATTTTAAAAGCTTGAAGTTTACTATTAAAGAACAGTTTTTACTAGAGATAGGGCAGTAAATATAAAACTGTAATCTCTAATAATGTTTAAATTATAAACTTTTATTTTTATTAATCTGACATTAGTTTTCACTTATTAATAACAAAAAATATATAAAATTATGCAACGTAATTCTCAGTGCAAAAAGGTATTTTCATTTAGTTATTTCTAATTAATTAAATAATGAAGTTTTTTTTTTTTTTTTTTTTTAATATAAGTTTCATATATTACATATTTTAGATTTTTTTTTCTTTATAAAGAAATAAAATTTTATAATTCTTTTTTCTACATCATTCTTAAGAAAAATAATATAGATTATTAGAATATAGATTAATATCTTTTGAAGAATTACTTAAAATGTATAACTTCAGCAATGAATAAAACTTGATACAAGGTATCCCCACTTTCATTACTTTGTATACCTTCACTCGCAGTTATTAAGCAAATTTAATGCATTTCTGTAAAAATGTTTGTTTTGCACTTGGAAAAAAATAAAAAAATAAATAGATTTTGAAAACAATCTGTAGAATTTTAATCTTCTTGCTATTAATTTGATTTGAAATCAAACATCAACCTAAAAATAACAACTTCATAAACAGCTAATCGTACACTTTTTACGATTCCATGTGCTGCTATTCATTTTTTTAAACGGTAATGGATTAAAGAAGGATTTTTTTTCTTTTAATAATAACTGGTTTTTTAACTGGTCATTTAAAACGCATAAGACTATGAAAATGCGCATCAACAAATTTTCAATCATATCGAATATTTTTAAGGCCCTTTACATCAATTACAGTTAATCAACCTCAGTTTAATTTATTTAATCAGAAATATGATTGTTGGTTTTTTTTAATGATTATTGCAGCGTACTATTTTAGAATTTAACTAGTAAAAATATCTCTTTCAGACCATATTTATTCGAATTATTTTTTATACTTTTACATAAATTACTCGTACCACATGCAAGATAATTAATAAGGAATTTTCTAATAAAACTAAACACCTGATCGACACATATTAATTTCAATGAATTCTAAAACTATTTATGAAAATGTGAACGCAGGCAGATTGATACACCATTCTACAGACAAACAAAATTTATTAATTCTTTTCAACTTTATTTGAAAATTTTAAAAACGTATAACTGATAACTCAACAGAAATGCACTTCGATCAAATTCCATTCATATTCAGGATATTACAGCGAAATTTTCAGGATGTTTTAGAAAATATTCGTCATAGAACGCAATATATCCTAATTCTTTCGTAAATCCTTGTATAAAATCTAGTCGTATTTTTATACTATTTTCAATAAAGAATCTGACATAATCAGCTGAATAATAATATATCAGTATATCAGATTAAACTTATTCTAAAAATAATCAAGGAAAGGAAAGAGTAGACAGACAGATGAACCGAAATCTTAAATACTGTTCAGTTTTCTTGGAAGGTGTTACACAAGCCATTATTATTTTATTTTTTAACATTTCCCAGCAACGTTGACAAGCTTATATGATACCGGATTTTCTATCTCTTGATCTGCTTCTTCGCGCATTAATTTTATAAACATTTTTAACATGCTCCAAAACCTATATATATATGTAGATATTTCAATTTTACTATTCCTTGCTCTTGACTGAAAATGGTTTAAATATCACTAGTGCTTTAGATGCGGTGATGCCTGAAAAGAACTCTGATATATTATGGTCTACCAGAGATGTTTAAGTAAAACTTATTTTATTATATTTTTATACAGCGTAAAACATAAGAAAACATATATTACATACATACGTTCACTTACATTACATAATTAATGTAATTCATATGCCTAAATGCATGCTTTGTATAAAATGTGGCATGATTAGCATAATATTCACTTCGCGACAAAAAAAAAAAAAATATTAAGGTGCATTGAGGGATATATGTGAGAATTTCTGAGTTCATATTTAGTTCTTTTACGCTTTTCAACATTCTAACAAAATCAAAAAGCGTTTGTGATTTTGGTTTTTTTGTCTATCTGTATTTTTGCTCATTTATTCAGTAAATAATTTTAGAATATTATATTTTTGATATGCTGTTCAGGTTTACTTTGGCTCTATCATTATTGAGAATAATAAAAATAGTACTGTTTTATGCACAGAAACTCAGAAAACAATTCCGACACATTTAGGGTCTATGGGAGGTCTTTCCTTAAAGCATATTTTAAAAATTGTATATTTTGCACAAAATAACAGAATTATCATACATTATTCTGCTGTAAAATGCAGTGTTTCCTGTAGAATATAATTAGCAAAATTAATAAGTTTATAGGGCTTTACAATCGTTTTCAGATACATTATGAGATATAAGTCGAAATTGCGCATGTAAATTTTCTGTGTTGTAAAGGTTTTTTCGCCCTTTCTTTTTTCGTTGGTATTGTATGTAGAACGTATGGAAACTTTAAACGATATACAAGCTTATAAAAAAAAATAATGATCCATTTCATGCTTTCCGTTTCGTAATAATAATAATAATAAAGGTATAAAGCAAGCTTTTATGAGATTTCTTTCTCCGTAATTAAAAACACTGTACAGTTTAAGGCATCATCATTGAGGTAAATTTCACTTCAGATTGAACGATATAACGGATAAAGTGTACTTGGAAAGAATTTTTTAATTTATACGAACTGCAAAACTTTTCTCTTTTATTAATTAATAAATTAGTAAAACATGTGTGATTGCTGCAATAATTGAATAAAATTATTATTATTATTTTTTTTTTTTCAAATTACATAATGCAATAGTTATGTTTCATACCGTTTAAACAGTTTTTTCTATTAACCCATTATTTGCTAAACTAATTTTCAAATTTTTTCTTAATTAGTGAGTTTTATAAGTTTAAGTAAAAACTATTTAAGAATTATAACAAATTTGAAGAAATTAAGCATACTACCGCAGATCGTCTTATTTTTGGGACAGTGGCAGAATGCATTATCTAAAACTATATTTCCATTATCATATTGTCTAAAACTATTTAAAAAAAAAAAAAAAAAAAAAGTTACGTCCCAAAAAAGGGAACATAAAAAATAATGAGTTAAAGTAATAAAAACAAAACACAACAATAAGAATAAATATAAATTTCTAAATATTCCATATGAATTTAAAATATTCAGTCTGGAACAAATAAAAAAGCTAACAATTTTATTATGTTTCTTTCTTTATGATTATAGTTTTTCTATGCAATTTTTATTGATTTTCATTAATAGTTTTCTTTCATAAAAATAACAGTGCGTGTAATTCATTTAAGCAAACCAATTAAACAGGCCTTTAGTATTTTAACTACGATCAATTTAAAAAAAATTATTAAAAATTTTTGAAAAAAAAAAATACACAGACTAAAAATAAATTAATTCCTTTTTAATAATAAAATTAAAATAATAATAGTGTGTTTTGTTAAATCTCGCCAAACGCCAAATCGCTGCCGCCGAACTTCCTCTAGGTTGCCAGCCTATGTTGCGAGCCAAAGTGCAAAGTCAATGGCATATGGCAATTGGCAATGAGTGTTTAACATAACATTACCCGACACGTTGAAAAAAGACAGCTACAGAACACAGATAAGTCTCATTTTACATTATATATACATCAAAATCTAACAATTCTATTAAGCTTGTAAAAAATTCTCGAAAACTGTTTAAATTTAAAGCCAAATTAACCTAATATTTTTTTTCAAATTTTTAAAATGTTCCATTTTGGTTTTTTCTTTTTTCCGTTAATTTTATATTATTATAGTTTAACGATAAATATATTTGAGTATTAATTTGTAGTAGAGTGATAAGTTTACTTCTTAAAAATATTTTTGTGTTTGAGAAATGAAATTTAATTTTTAGCATTTGAGCATAAAAATATTTTTAAAACATTAACTTATTAATAAATCCACAAAAAAAAAAAAAAAAAATAAATAAATAAATAAATAAATAAATAAATAAATAAATAAATAAATAAAATCAGATATGTTTAGATGTTATTACATTACAGTAAAATCAAGGGATAATATTAAAATTTAGTTGGCAGGAAGTTCTTAAAAAAAAAGAGTACGTTTCTGGAATTTTATATTTTATATTGTTTTATTTCAGCGCATACTGATGGAAAATTTATAATTTCGTAAGTCAATAACTTAAATAAAATTTTCATACATATGCATTAAAATATAATATTGTTAAGTACATTAAAATTTCTCGAAATCTATTTAAATTTACAATAGCAAAAATTTTTTTAATTTTAGTCTTTTGAAAATATTTTAGATGTACCTCTTGACAAATGTTTGTTTTAGTTTTCCATCTGTTGCGCATTATAATAATTTTGAAATAGAATCTATACACGTTTAGGTAAATTTATTCATAAGTTAATGTTTTAAAAATATTTTTATATTTAAATGCTGAAACTTGGGAATAAATTTCAGCATTCAAAAAAAATATTTCTTAAATTTTATCTATGAATGATTAATTAATAGTCAGAAATGTCTAAATTCTGTAACTAAACGTTAATAATGCACAATCGATGGAAAAATAAAATAAAACTTTGTTAAGAGGAATCTTAAAATGTTAACAGTGTCTTTAAATGTTAACAGTGTGTTTTAACAATGTATTTGTTAAAATCTACATTTAAAGTATTAAAAAAACTTTGAAATTAAAAAAAATTATTGTCATTGTCAATTTAAATAGATTTCGAGAAATTGCTTTGTATGTAATAATATTATACTTCAATACATTTATGTAAATTTGCATAATACTATGACAGTTTACAAAAACAAACAAACACACACACATTCACGCACACACACACACACACACAAAAAAAAAAAAAAAAAAAAGAAGAAGAAAGAAAGAAAGAAAGTAAAGAAAAAGAGAAAAAAAATAAATAAAGTACACACGTCACACAATTTTGAGGGAACATACGACCCTTAGAACTTCAAAAAACATCGATTTAATTATAGTCTTTTTTAAAGTAAATCATTGTTAACTAAGCTTTATTGGGCATGTCTAATTGTTACCTATAAGATTATTATGTATTTTGGAATATAATTTAAAGTCTGTGGTGAATTATTTAATAATTTATGTGTTAATAATAAATGTGTTTTTTTTCACCTTGCACGCAGGATACCTCTAAAACTATTTAATATTTTTTCTTGAAATTTTCACAGATTATGTAACATATCAGATCCTTCAAACGGAACCTAAATTTGTTCCAGTTTAGGTTAAAAAAAAAAAGTTCAAAGATGATTTATTTTTTAAAAAAAATCTAAGTATCACCTGTATAAAAAAATATGGAGGGGGGGGGGATACAAATTCAGTTTAAAGGATCTGATATTTTACATAATCTGTGAAAATTTCAAGAAAAAATATTAAATAGTTTCAGAGATATCTTGCGCGTAAGGTGAAAGAAAAAAACACATTTATTATTAACACATAAATTATTAAATAATTCACCATAGAATTTAAATTATATTCCAAAATACATAATAAACTTACAGATAACAATTAGACATGTTCAATGAAGCTTAGTTAACAATGATTTACTTTTAAAAAGACTATAATTAAATCGATGTTCTAAGGGTCGTATGTCCCCTTAAAACGTACAAAGAACGTTCGAAGAACGATTCAAAGAACGTTTTAAAACGTTCAAAGAACGATTTTAAAACGTTCAAACAACGTTCAGGACGTTGCAAAAACGTATATGAAGAACGTTCTGAGAACGTGTCTGTAGAAACAATGGTGATGTTTACACGTGTGCAGAACGTGTTTTGTACCGTACTATTCGACGTCTTCAAGATGGACAAATAGACGTCTATAAAACGTTCAAGCTGAACGTTCATAGAACGTGTTAGTAGAACTATTTTTAAACGTTCAGAGAACGTTTCCGTGCTGCTTGGGTCTTTTTTTCACGCTTTTCAATGGTTAAAGATATTTACGTATCAATTGGCCGGTTCCTTCACTGCCTTGAGCAAGCTCCCACCTACTTCTATATTCAGGTGGTTTCCTGAATAAATTCAGCGCATTTCTTATGTGTTAGGGACTGTTACCTCAAAGACGTGACACACACACACACACGCACACACTGACCATTTGCCGAAAACCACATTTTTGGACTCAGGGGACCTTCAAACGTATAAATCAGGTGAAAACTAGATATCGAAATTTTGACAGAATACAGTACTTCCGTTTCCTACGGTAGTAGGTTAATGGAAGTAAAAAGTAAATAGTTTCAAAGATAATACTTTTTAGTTCCATTACCCTACTGTCGTAGGCAACGGGAGTATTGTATTCCCTCCAAAAATACGATACCGAGTTTTCACCTGATTTACATGTTTTAAGGTCTCCCGAGTACAAAAAAGTGGTTTTCGTTAATTGGTCAGTATATATGTATGTTTATATGTGTGTATGTGTTTGTCTACGAGTGTGGAGAATCTTTGAACTATCATAACTCCGAAACTAACAATGGTAGAGCGATGAAACTTCAGAATTGAATTAGGTCCGGTATACAAATGATTTTTAAAATTTTAATGAAAATTGAAAAAAAAAAAAAAACGGAAGTGAGACATACGAAACCGGAAGTAGGGCCGTGAATTCGTAAATAAGAATCAGCTCTAACTTTTTTTTTCTTTCAAAGTTTCTACATCAACACCATATTAGATATCCTTTCATATGAAATAGTTGATGTTCAAAAATTTGATAGGGGTCCAAAATAAGTAGGCCAATTTGAGGAGGTCTCGCAAGGGTTTTTCAATATAAATAGCTGTACGGATTTTTTCAACACTCGCCATATTAATTTTCTATAAAATACCCTTTCGTATGTAATTGTTGTTTTCCGGTCAATAATTGAATTTGCGAAGTTGTTGCGAAAACCGGTATTGGAAAAACGGCTCTAACGATGCCCTTGAAAATTGCTACATAAACCCCTTATCGGATATTTTTTCGCATGCATTACGTGGTTATTACAAGAAAATTAACATTCATATTAACTATTATGATTAGGAAGGTCAGTGTCATATCTCGTAAATGAGTGTTTCAATAAATGGCTCTACCGATATATATATATATCTTAAACCCGTTAAGTGAATTAAATTTTATATGTCTTTACACATGTATTAGTGTTCTCTTAGAGGAAAATTGTTAGGTGTCTAAATTTTTTGTAAAATTTTATAATTTCTGACCGCCACTATCGTCAAAACTGCATATAATACGTGTAATAGTGGGTGATGGAAGTCGTGTGGTTATTACACACCCTATTTCTTTTATATTTGTTTAAGTTACAATTTAAATAACTTACAAAACTATTTTAAAAGATGAACTGCCATTATATCATCATTTCCAACACGTGTTCGGTCTGCATCAGGCCAGATGGCAGAGCATGGAGCCGTCAAAACACCTTTGATTTTAATAACTTTAACCGATTCCTGTAAATCAGTAGTGGCTTCTATGTCATCTCTGCTAAGTACAATATCGGGGTGTTACTAAAGTTACTAAAGCTGAGAGAATCAAAATTGTAATGCCATGTATCAAGACTAATCTATGGTTGAGTCCCAGATCGTCGAAGAGAAGTGTAAATATTTTTAATTTTAGAGCGTCGTAAGTGGCTGTACTGTAAATAAAATTAAGAGAAAGAACGAGATGTTATTTTCAGAATGTAGAGTATACATATAATTTGCGTAACTCTAGTCTGACGTTAAACCCACTCAACCTCAACTTCCAAATAAATTTTTTTCCCTTGCATTTAAAAATAACTAGAAATAATTTTTAATATATATTTTAATCAAATGCAAAGTTAAAAGAAGTACTTTAAATACTGAATGCTAAGTTAGAATGATGAAACTTAAATGATTAAAGTAAACTTATCTTGAATTATTAATTTTATCCAGTAAATTTGTTAAGTGTCTGAAATTATTAACTGAAACTGCATTCATAGAAATAATCATTTCATTAAAGAAATAAATCATATAAATAAGCGCGAATGAAATATTTACTTCATCGTGTCACAAATAAAAGTTTCAAATTATATAAGTGTACTAAAGGTACAAACAATTACTAGCTAACAAAATTTAATTTTTGTGAAAATTTGAAACATCTTGTTGTTAAGAAATCTTCTGACGATTCTTAAACTGAAAAAAAAAAAAAATCAGTTTATCTAAAATCGATAAAGAATCGAAAGATGTATATGAAACTAGTAAAGATATTATTTGTTTTTCTAAGTTGAAGGAACAAAACTAAAATTCTCAAGTATAACTTCAACTAAAATTGTCTTTTGTAAAGAAAATAAAACATCAACGAACGTGATATATCATCGCAAACAAGTAGTTTTCTAATACTTGAAAAATGTATTAGTTCAATTGAGTTTAGTGAAGCAATTCAGCATATGTTTTGACGTTTTTGTTTTATTAAAATTTTAAGAAAGAGACTTTAAAGTATGATTTAAATTATTTTGTGAGAATTTATAGTTGTAATATATATTTTAGATTTTGTAATTGTTTATGATTTTAATTTTAATTTATTAATTGTAAATTTATTTATTTTTTTTATTTTTTTTACTTAACTAAAATATCTAATTACATAATGCATTTTATTGTAAACAAGTGAAATAATTTTGCATTAGTGTTGCTCATGGAATTCAAATATAATTCGCTTTCTATTTTTTTATTTCGGAATAAAAACAAAGACCATCATAAAAAAATAAATAAATAAATAAATAAATAAATAAAACTTGTTTTAGGTGTTTAATTGTATGTATTTTAATAATTAGTAACATCATATTATTATCACACTGTTATGAGGGGTTTTTTTTAGGTTATGAGTTAGAAAGGTAAAGTAATGTTGGATTGGCAGTCATAATGGTCGTCCGGTACTAAAGGAAGAGGAACTTACGGATGTGTTAAAAAGGTGGACATCTCTTATTTCTGTGTAAACCACATTATTGGTTATTACATTACAAGACACTGATGTTTTCCGACTTTTCTACGTAAGATCAGTAAAAAATCAAATGATCTTTGCATATGTGGTAAAAGAGGTTCCCCGTACCATTACATAACTGAAAAATGTTCACTAATAAAACATCATTTTAAAATTAACAGAAAACTAACTATACCTCAGAGTTTATTTCAAATTATTAATAACCCTTAAAATTACGCATCACTGAAAAATAACTACAACACTCTAATTTCCCAATTCTCCAACATAAAATACAAATTCTAACTTTTCTGGGGGCTTATCATATTCATTTAGTTTATGTACTATTTTAACACAAACAAAATATCTCTAATGTGTTTAAAGAGTTCTTTATACTTCTAAGGAATAAGAAAGTAACTTAAATATGTATAACAACGGAAATACTAAATAATATTATGTAAAATTGATATGATATAAAGAACTACAAAGTTTTTTTCTTTTTTCTTTACGGACAAACCTCATTGATGAAATTGAATTCTGATAAAGTAAAGTACCAACCAATGAGAGCATTGTAAAACATCTTGAATGAAACTATGGACATTATGAACTGTATATGGACTCTCTTAAAATATGAAATCAACAAATGTAGAATTTATCAAATACTTGAATGTCAAAAATATGTAACTAATTTAAAGTTCAACAAACCGGGTCCTCGGTCCTCCCTGAGGCCTCCTCAGCCTGTCTGCTCGAGGAAGTAGCTGGATAGGAGATCCCTCGGGACCATTAGATGCTTCCCCCCTGATCACATTATTGCCATAAACCATGCTGTTTGTAACTGGCCAGTGTATGTAATCAATCAGTCTTCTTTTTAGGACACAAAATTCACTGAAATATATGAGGTGTAACATATTCTTTATACTACCAAAGTTTTCAGATTATTCCTAAAGAACTTTTCTAGATATTTCATAAAGCATCTAAATTCGAAAGTGTCCAAATACTTATTGATAGATAGTGTATAAAGGCTGAAAATATTTTTAGAATTTAGAAATTTAGTGTTAATGTATGCTATGAATAAAATCACATTCAACACGTAACATGTATAATTGTATTCCATTCGTTCAGTTTTCCATATTTTTAATTATACTTCAATACTTTTTTAAATATACTTTAAATATACTTTAATAAGTTAAATTATACTTTAATAAAATTTTAATTATACTTTAATACTTTAATAAATTTTTAATAAATGTCCGGCTTTTCGGGACTTAGACACATGTTCTGATCCGTCTAGTCTTTCTGAAAAAATCAATTATTTGAAATCTCTTGCTTTTTCTCGAGGCTATAGTCTCTGTGTCATCGATAAAGCATTATATAAATTGAGAAATCCCAAACATTCTCCTTACAAATTGAACGATCACGGTCTCATCCCAGTAGAATTACCTTTTTATTCGCCACTTTCTTTTAAAATTTCTAAAATTCTTTCACCGTTCGATTATAAAGTCAACCCGTCAACAAAATTAAATTATATTTTCTTAAAGATCGTATTCCTATTGAAAACCGTTCTGGCATTTAATTAATACCCTGTGTTTCGTGTAATTCAGAATATATTGGTCAAGGAGGCGTTTGAAATTTAGAAATAATGACCCCCGTTAGAACGTTCGAAATGAAAATAAATTCCAAATCATCTATTGTTTCCCACTGCATGGATCATGGTCATTGCTTGAATTTCCCAAAAATAACATAATTTTTTTCTCCTATCTCATCTTCCCATTTAGATGTCTGTGAGGCTTTAAATATTTAAATATTTGAAAGATCTTGTTTCTACCACACCGTTCTTGTCTGATATTTGGAAAACACTCACAAAACTTCCGTTATCGTTTAGTTTTCTTAATTTTTAATCTTTAGATTTTGTTTTGTTTATATTTATTTACCATTTTTTGTCTGTCATTTTATAATTTTGGTCACGCCAGTGCCATCAAAAACAATAAATAAGATATAAGGAAGTTTGATATTTCAAAACATTCAAAAAGTTTCTGCAGAATGACGAAATTAGTATTCATTCACCAAATAACCGAAGAGCTATTTATTTCATGAGACTAAACCTAACTAGTATACAGTAAAAGCTAAAAAAAAAAAAAATACTTTTCTATGAATGTACAGATAGTTTTTTAATTTTTTTATAAAATTAAAATATCACACTCTAGAAATTGTTCAAAATTGTTCAAATATTCATATTTAGTGTAAATTATCATTTACACAATTGAAGCTGAAACAAAACTTTCTAGGTTAGATAAATGTTGTTTCATTTACATTTTTAAATTTATGTAATATGTACATATATAATTTTTTTTCTCTTCTGATATTTTTAGTTAAAATATTTTATTATAGACATTTTATTAAAAATACCTGCAAAATTTGTAGTTATAAGGGATTTTTATATCTAGGGAAAATTTGATTTGAATTACAGTTAAATATTTAACTACTTTTATATATTATTCTTTATTTTTCATTTGTTTTAAATATTAATGTAATAATTCAATTTAATTAATATTATTATTGCATTTTCTAATAGCGAACTCTTGCGAAATTTTCGTAGTTTCTTTCTTTCTTCTTTTTTTTTTTTTCATCTTTAAAATTTGAAACTTATATGTCATCAATTTCACTACCCAATATAAATTTTATTTCATCAGAAACCAAATTAGTATTAGTATTAGTATTAGTTTTTCTTTTTTTTTGCCGGGGGGGGGGGGGGTGCTAGAATGCTAAGGATAGTTAACGCAAAAGCATTCAAAGAAAAATTCCAAAATAACATTGATGTTTGACGATCTACTTAATTTATTGATTTTGGCATAATGTTTTGTTAATAGAAAAAAAAAAATAATAACAACTTAGTACCTATTTTGATTATATTTTCTAATGTTACATTTTTTAGTCAATTTATGACACAAAAGTTGAGATTTTGCTTATATCTTTAAAGTATTGCTAGGTTTAAAACGGGGCTTGAAAAAAATGTAAAGATACAAATATTTAAAATAAAAGTATCTATAAAATTATCTCATCAGACAAATGTCGTTTATTTTTTATTATTAATTATTTTCAGATCACTGAACTGAGTCCCTGCGCTTAAATATTGCTTTTTTTTTTTAGTATTTTATTGTCATTATCGTATCATTTCTACAAAATATAATTGTAACTGGTCCATGTTAGAGAAATATTATATACATTAATGAGTCTCAATTACAGTCTTGCATGGGGTCATGTACGTTACCCGCAGTTATAATAATAAATGCAGTTTATTTTTTTTTAAGTGCTTGTTTGGAACTAAAAAAGTCAATAGAACAACACTTAAAAAAATTCTGTTAAAATAAGAAAGCGCTTGTAACTTTCCTACAAAAACTGTCTGATTCTAAAACTATAAAGTTTTGCTATAAATTTTCATCTCAATCTGTCAAAATCACTTTTTTCGGCAATTAGATGAAAATATGTATCAATGGTTATAGATCTTGTCTTGTGGGTACATAATTTCAGGTTGATTTCTTTAGAAATCGACTATTGCAATCACTTCGCTTATCTATCTATCTATAATGAAAATTTTGTCATCACGATAACTCCCGAAATATTACTCCAAATTGAACCAAATTTGGATAGTAAACTAATCTTATAAATATCTTGGATGAGTTTGTTAACCAAATTGCTCCTACTTTTTGTTTTCAAGTGGCTGCCACTTGAATATTTTAAAACCACATTGTAAAAAGCTTATTTAAAGCAAGATTTGCTTGAATTTTGATGTAAATGTAGACCACATAAGGGTCTCAATGAAGTTTATTAATGAACTTTTTCCACCACTTTAATAAAGTGGTAGATATATTAAGTTAAGCGGGGCCACTTGAAATCAGACTACAACTTGAAAATTTAGAATCACAAAATTTGGACTTTGTCTTAATTTATTTTATAGATATCTTAGATGAGTTTGTTAACCAAGTTGCTCCGCCATTTTGTTTTCAAGTGGAAACCACTTGAAAATTTCAAATTCAAATTGTAAAAAGCGTATTCCGAATTTGTTTGAATTTTCATGTATACATATATCATACATGTGTCTCAATCAACTTTATTAATAAACTTTATCTGCCATTTTTAACAAAGTGCGTATGTTATAAACTAAGCGAGACAACTTGAAATTAGGCTACCACTTAAAAATTTATAAAGATGATAACATTTTAAATTCTAATTCAATTCGAACCAAAGATGAATAGTGATCTTGTCATATAATTATCTTGGATAAGTTCACTGGACAATTTGTTCTAACATCTTGTTTCCAAGTTGCAGCCACTTGAATCCACACTGCCGTTTGAAAATATCCCATCACGAGAACTTTTAAAGAACTAAACTGATTCAAATAGAAGTTGGATAGTGAACCTATGGTACAAATATCTTGATCTTGGATAAGTTCACTGGACAATTTGTTCTAACATCTTGTTTCCAAGTTGCAGCCACTTGAATCCACACTGCCGTTTGAAAATATCCCATCACGAGAACTTTTAAAGAACTAAACTGATTCAAATAGAAGTGGGATAGTGAACCTATGGTACAAATATCTTGGATAAGTTCACTTGGTGACCGCATTTTTAATTCCAAGTGGCGGCCACTTGAAAATTTATCAATATGATAACTTTAGTAATACTGAATCAGTACGCATCAAATTTGCGTAATGGATTTATCATTCAAATATCTCAGATAAGTTCGCTGGTCATGTCACTCCGACTTTTTTCCAAGTGATGCCACTTGAAAATTTCTTATGACGATAATTTTTGAAATACTGATTTAATTTGAACTAGAACTGGACAATGAACTTATGGAACAAATATATTGGTGATTTCACTGGGCAAGTTGCTTCGCCATTTTGTTTCGAAGTTACAGCCACTTAGACTGCCACTTGAATATTTGTCATAACAATAAATTTTGAAACACTGCACTGATTTGAACCGCAGTTGGACTGTGAACCTATGCTTTAAATATCTTGGATGTGTTTGCTCGACAACTTGCTACACTAAATTGTTTCCAGGTGACGGCCACTTGAAAATTTGTTATCACGGTAACTTTTGAAATACTTAATCAATTCAAACCAAAGTTGAAAAAATAGATTTATAACTCAAACAACTATGATTTCGGTGGGCAAGTTTATTTCCAAGTTGCGTCCACTTGAACGCTGCCACTTGAGATTTTTTATCGCAATAACCTTAGAAATACTGAGCATTTTCGAACCAAAGTTGGAAAATGGACTTATTTTACAAATATTTTTGCGTACTTACGGGTTCGTAAGATTTCCGAGAATGAAAGGCGAAAATTTCTAAAGTTCAGTAGTTCATTTACAGAAAATTCCAGAAGAATACTGGTCTATAAACCAGGTATCAACTTCAGTTTCACCAGTAAACACAGCATAAATAACAACTGTCAACAACAAATTCACAGTACAAACTGTATCAAAGCACGCACATAAAGCAATACTCATTCAAAGAGGCTCAGAACTTCTTCAGTAGCAATGCAGGCGTTTGACGAAATTAAACTGCGACTGACTGAGTTGGTGAGTTCGGCCACATTTTATACCCATTTATCGAAACCAGAAAAATTTGTAAATTTCCTGTAACTTGTGAACCAATCACGTTACAGCGTCTATCTTTGGTATATCGATAATAAGGATTACCTCGCCAAAAGTCGCCAAAAAAGTCGCCAAGGGGGAAAAGTTGCCAAATTTGTCGCCAAACCCATTACTTGCCTTATTGGTGCTTTTTAATGCGTTTTTAAGAGGAAATTAGGCTATTTTAACGCGAAAACAAACTAGAGATGCAGAAAATTAATATTTTATTAACTTTCTAAGCATCTTTGAAAGAATTTCTACCAAAAAGAAAAAAAAGAATTGAATTATTTTCAAATTTGCTACAATCTTTTAGATTAATTAGTTCACTGAGCAACTTTCTCTGCCATTTTGATCCAAGTGGCAGTCACTTAATTTTTCAATACGATGACTTTTGAGATTCTGAATTAATTCAAGCTATATCTGTACAGTAGTCTTTTCTCACAAATGCATTTGATGTATTTGTCAACTTGGCCCACCATCTTGTTTCCAAGCGCCGGCCACTTGAAAATTTTTAAATTCACATAAAACGGTATTTATGAAGTAATTTGCTTAAAACTTCATATGTAGATAGCCTACATGAATATGCCTACTAAATCCATTAATAATTTGTAGCAGCCATTTTGAAACAAAATGACGGCTACTTGATAAGGAAAAAGAAATCAACCAACGCTTCCAAATAAGCCGGAAGAAATTGTTTTCTTTTCCAAAGAGAAAACACGACATCAAAGCAGGACAGAACAGTTCTAAGTAACATAATATGTGAAATCTATTATTGCGTGAGGTAACATCATCGCCTGCTATTCAGTTGACTCTCGACCGACATTCGCTGGTAGATCAGGGAAAGTTCAAGTAACGCAATTTTATTTTTTCATTGAAGCTTATAGAGACAAAATTGCCATATACGATTATTCTATGTATAGGTCTGTCATAGAAAATTTCTGTCAAAGTATTTTTCCCATCGAATACTGAATTTTTTTAAGGCAAATTTTCTGGAAGAAATTTTTTATAATATAACAGTATTTTTTAAATTAGATAGTACACGTCGGAAACAATTGTTCGCGAGATAAGGTTCGTTTTCTTTAAAGTTTTAACCTGTTTGACGCAAACCGAAAAAATGAACAAGGATAAGACTAAAAAAGTAAAAATTTGTATATTCTAATTTAATTAAAAGCGGTACCTTTAAACACACTTCTTTTAGAGTCAAAAGAAAAAAAAAAAAAAAAAAAAAAAAAAAAAAAAAAAACGGAAATTAGACGGCAGGAGATAAGACCCGCAAGTTTCAGTTATTTAGAATGCAAGTAACGAAATGAGAAAGAAAAAGGCTGAGAGCATTAATATTGTAGTTATTTTATAGAATACTAGCAGACCCGGCCACGCGTTGCTGTGAATAAGTTATACGTTGAATTGTACGGCTGTAAACTATTTAGTACAGTCAAATTATTATTTACGAACAAAGACGAAAACGTTGTAGCCGATGTAAAAACCCACAGGGTTGAGATTTGAAACTTAGGTCAAAATTTGGAAGCGATTGATAAAAATTTTCGTAGTGTTGATATTAAGCACAGATTAATTTTATTGTAGGGTCCTATAAATTTTAAGGGAGAAGTGATATATATTATTTCTAATGCTACTTTGGATAAAATTGCTAAAATGACTAATATATAAATTAAATTCTATTAAAATTCTATTAAAATAAAAGTATAAAAGAAACAGATGATTTTAAAATCAATTTTTATGGAGGAGTGAAATATAATATATGCTATAATGGATAATTTTACTATAAAATGACCTCATCATTTTAAATATTTTAAAGAGGGCAACAGCTGTAGTTATAAAAAGGAAAACAATAAGGCTAAACCAGAAAAATAAGTAAATTTGATAAATATTTTAAAACTTTAAAATTGGAAATCTTATGAAATATTAGACATTTAAAGTAAATACATGTATCATTTTAAATAAAAAAAGATTTTGGAAAAGTTTAGTGTATTTTATAACGAAGTGATGAGAAGTTTTTGAGTATGTTAAAATTTTAATAGTAAATTCAAGTTAATAAAGATGGGAAACATTGAGGATTAAGATAAGAATATTTATAAGATTAAAAAAAAAAAAAAAAACTTTTTATATACCATGCTTTTAAATTTTAATATACTAACAGGGATGGAACACGGGCGCAGAATTCATACCGGAATCCGTTTAAGAAATTTCTGTGCCTGTAATATCGTTGATTTAAGAAGTAGAAAAAATTCTTATAATGATAGTGGTATGAATTCTGCGCCCGTGTTCCATCCCTGTACTAATAATATACTAATTAAAAGGAAAATGATAAATGTTCTATCATTGTTTGAAGTCAAATTTGTTTTCAAATGTCTAAATAAAATATCTGATGTAAGATACTAATATTTTGCAGCGGAATAGATTTCATTTCTGTCATCCTTGGCGAAAAAAAAAAGAATATCGCCAAATTATCTGGCGAAAATATTTAATTCCTTTCAAAAATTATGGTTATTTTAACAACTTATATTAAAAGAGTAATGAATAATATGAAACAATATTTCGTACAATACATATTACATGTCATACATACGTACAATGAATAATACATATTACATTTCGTACAATGCATACATCTGGCATGTATATTTTCGTGTTACGCTTTTGATCGCCAAATAATAATAATAATAATAATAAAAGCCAAGGGCGACAGAGTTTTGAAATTTAAAATTAAAATTTTGTCAATTTGACAGCAAAATAATTCAATCTAACACCCGCGATAACTAATACATATCTATACCCAAATATAAGGATTAAAATCGGGAAATAAATTTCCTCGATTTTTAATAATTTCTTACAAAAAATCCAGTGGGCAATTAACATAGGAAATCTTTTTCTTGGCTGCACAGACGGTCAGTGAGTCACACTTCGCTTGCGTATAGAACTCATAGATATAGTATAACATATATAGAATAGAGTGATCATTGGGGAGAAAAAAGTTATTCCATTTCATTTGGGAAAAGACGACGTTTTTACCAAAATATGGCCGTCTTTCCCCGAGTGAATACACACGGGAATACATACTAATATTTTAGCAAATAAAATTTATGAATAATTTATTTGCTAAAGGGGAATGGAAGACTCCAGATACAGTTTCAAATTCATATTTCTTTCTTTCTTTCTTTTTTTTCAATACCACTTAATGGCTGTTTCCAAAGCTTTTATTTATTTTATTTTTTCGGCATCAAAAATCTTTGTACGATAACATGGGGATGAGAGATCTATATATATTACTATATCTATGATAGAACTACATTAGCACTTTATCAATGTGTATAAAATCTTTAATTTGATTATGACGTCAATTTTCGTGAGATGCGTAATTTAACTTTTTATAATTTTTTAACGTTCACGTTCGATTAAATGTATTTATTTTTATGTCGAAAGAAAATGAACTCGTTTTTTTTTTTTTTTTTTTGGCAACAATTAAATTAATGGAACTCACAGATATTTTGGAGCAACTTTAATAAAGGTCTATAATTAACAAATAATTGCAGTAAAACAATATTGTGACAATAAATTGAGATAAAAACTATCCTATCTCTCAAGTTGGACCAAACTGCACACAGTGTGCAAAATTTCATTAAAATCGGTTCCTTAGTTTAGGAGTTTACCCCGGACAAACATCGTGACACGTAATTTATATATATATACAGATAATATTCGTGTAATCGTGCTCATTGTTTATTTATTTAAATAATTCATTTTAACAGAATCTAACAACAACAACAACAACAAAATTGCGAGATTATGTCTATTTTCAAGAACTGTTTTAAGTATTTTACGAAAAGAAAAAAAAAATGACCAATAAGATAAGACTGAAAAAAAAAAAAAAAAAAAAATGTATATTCTAGATTTAACCGAAAGTGGCACTTTTAAATACTTGTTGCACTTGCTGAAGAGTAAGATAAAAAAAAAAAAAAAATAATAATTAAATAATTTTTTTCGGAAATCAGTTGTTTACGAGATAAGGACTATATGTTTCAGCTGATTACAATGCAAATAAAGAATCGAGCAAGGAAAGGGCGGGAAGTTTTGAGATTGTTGGAATGAGATGGAATATTAAATTCGTGTTTACAGTTTATTTATTTCTTTTATTAATTAAAAATTAATCTAAGTCAAATCTTGGCCCTGAGGTGCGAAAAGAGAGGAAAAATGCTTGAATTCGGGGTGTGTTCAATGGTCATATTTAAAAATTAAATATCACAAGACCGAGATCAGTAGACAGAGAGAGAAGTGGATTCGTTAAAAACCTCTTTATCTAATCCGGAATGCGAAACGCTGAGATTAAAAGGAAATGAAATATAAGTTGTCCGTTTATAATTGATATGTTTTATCAAAATACTTTAAGTAATAAAAAAAAAAGTAATAAAATTTACTAAAATAACTTGCAAAAAAAGAAATAATGCATAGTTGTTTTCTAAATATATCCTTAGTACAAAGTATACCACGTGAGAAATATAGTTTTAATATATATTTAATTAAAACTCAGTGACATAAGTTTTGTTTCCATATACTTTTTTTAGGCGATCTAAATTTGAACAACATTAATATCATCCTTCAAACTAAAAAGTTTCAAGTAAATTATTCTAAAATTCTTACCTTAAGTGCTTTTCAAAATAGATAGGACAGTGATGTATGAACAAGAAAAATGATGTACGTTTACATTTTTAAGAATATTTCGAAAATATATTTATTGGTTATATTTTTATAATAAAATACTAAGTGAATGCATTTTTATAAAGTACAAAATAATAACAAGTGTAAGAGGAATAATTGACAAAATATAAAATAAATGCTTTAAATAAGTCTATATATACATATATAGATACATAGCGATAGATATTATATGTGTGTGTGCGTTTATATATAGACATACAGGGTGGGTAAAAAGTCCGTATATACTTTAAAAATTCATAAAACTCGAAAAAATAATTAACGAAAAAACAGTTAGCAGGTTTAGCATTGATAGGTCACGGGATTTATTTTTTTTAAGATAAGAAAAGAAAAAAATACAGCCGAGAGATGACGCTGATATGAGCGACATAATTGAAAATATGCAAATGAGACAGGCGATTATGAATACTTTTGGCTATGGGGATATTTAAAATCCCGGGTGTATCCATCCCGTCCATCCAATATGTCGGAATTGAAAAATGCAATCCGCCGAGAGCTGTCATGTATACAGACGGACATGCTGCACTCTGCCGTTGCTGTATTTGTGACGCGCTTGCAATGTGTTGTCACCTGTGGTGGTGGTGTAAGTGGAACACATATTGCTATAATAAGTAATTTGGTAACATTAGTTTTGTTATTTACATGTCTTTTCTTTCACTTTTGTACGAAACGCTACCTATCGGCTGTTTTAAGAACTATTATTTTTTTTCTTATTTAAAAAAAAAAAAAAAAAACAAATCCCGTGACATACCGATGCTAAATCTGCAGAAAGATTTTTATTTCGTTTTTTTTCCGAGTTTTATGAATTTTTAAAGTATTTACGGATTTTTGCCCACCCTGTAAAGAAACAGTCTGCAGAAAATTATTCGAGCGCTAGCAATAATTCCTATATAAAAAAGGTACATTTAATACTACTTTGTTCAATAAATCCTTGTCGAGTCATGTTCTTAGTCAGTCTAAAAAGATGTTTCGACAAGGATTTATTTAACCAAATAGTATTAAGTGTACTTTTTTATATAGGAATTATTGCTAGTGCTCGAATAATTTTGCTGTAGACTGTATTCAACAGAATCTTTGAGCGCATCTTTAGAATTGCCTAACTCGAAATTTTCGACTCGATCTGCATTTCAGTTACAGCTAGAAAGAGTACTGAATAGACCAAGTTTATTTATGGCCACCCTGCACACACACACGCACACACACACACACACACACACACATATATATATATATATATATATATATATATATATAATATTTGAATAATTTACTTCCTTTACAACACTCAGCAAATGAAAGATAGATGAAAATACCAACAATGAAATTTTAAATGAGATGTATTTTGAATAAAATTATTGTCACGATGATAATTTAATTTAATTACACTGAGTAGTAGAAACGTGTTAAAGTACTTACGCAGAAAAGAAATGACACACATAACACTTAAGCCTAACGATGAGAAAATTTTTCATAATCCATTAATCCAAGAGAAACATTCATCAAATAATAGAAATGGAAAAAGATAAATTAACCAAAAGGATCCATTAAAAGAAAAGAAAATCCATGAAATGAAAAATAGAATTTTAAATGCTGAAAACCAGAAATGTTCATCCATCAGGAAACTTGCATCTCTGTCAGCATATGCACGATTTCGGATCGTTGTATAGCTATTTCAAGCAATATATATATATACATATATATATATATATATATATATATATATATGCATATATATAAAGTTATTGTTCTATTTTTCCATTGTAAATCTATAATCCTATCTTTTCAAGCTTCATTAATTTTTATACAAATGTAGGGAAATAATAAAATTTTGCTTAAATTTAAATGTTCGGAAGATGTTAGTAATTATATATACATATCTACACGGACACTGAAGATACAAATAATATGCCACAAAGAATATTTCAAAATTTTGAGCCATTACAAAATTATATTGATATTACTTGTATGCTATATATATATATATATATATATATATATATGCATATAACTGTGATAATACTAGGTGACGTACCACTAAATTTAAAAATATGATAATATTTAAACAAATTGATATAGAATTAATTGATTAAAATCAGTAATTGTTAGTATTTTATCATTTTTAATTTTATCCTAATCTAATTCACGTATGCTAAATAAATAAAGAAATAAATAATAATTTTTTTTTCTTTTAACTGTGGAAAAATGATTAAATAACAAAATTAATAAGAAAGATAGAACAAGTTATTTGTTTGAATTGCTAAAAATGACAAAAAATAACTTTAGGTTTTGTAAAATATATTGTTCTGAATTCATGTGGTGTTTTTCAAAAGGGAAATAAATAAAAAAAAATTTTCGAGAAAATTTTTTGTATGGAGAATCAAATATATTTTATTACTATGTGACATCAATTCCTTGAATTCAATTAATATAGGTAAAAAATATGTTACAATATTTATATATCTCTCTCAATATATATATATATATATATATATATATATATATATATATATATATATATAATGCTAGAAAAAGTAATTACTTCCTAAAAATCAATAAATGAGGATTTAAGAGGAAAATTTTCCTACCCATATATTATGACTAAATACACTGCATGTCATAAATATACATACCCTTGTGTTTTTTATTGAAACTTTAAAATATCGGATATTATGCAAGTAGTTTATTAGTAATATTATTGCATTATTAAAGAATAATCTGATTTATAAATAGAAACCGGAAATTTTTTTCCAATATTAAATGAATGTACACTACAGATATTGAAATCTGAACATTGTGTGCCGTGTCATAAATATACCTATTGTGCTATTTTTACAGTTTTCGTGTGCGTAAAAAGCATATTGCGATTTTTTTTTCAAGAATGCCACGTGGCAAGAAACTAACTGAAGTTGAACAAGCTCAAACTGAATCTTTACGTACTGCCGGTAAAAGTTATACTTTTATTCCAAACCACCTACATCGATTCAAGATTTTGTTACAAAGAGGCGGTCATATGGCATAAAAAGATGAATTGGTCGTCCTAAAACACTGACTCAACGAGAAGAAAGGCAGATTTCTAGAACTGCATCGAATTCAACAAATTCAACAAAGTAGTGTGCCAATTGTAAATGAGCAAATTTACCATAATCCAAGCTATACATTGAAATCCTAATTTGAAGAGAGAGAAATGACTTCAGCTCCAAAGTTAAAGGAGGAACACAAAATTTAGAGACTGGAATTTGCTGAAAATAACATGAGCCCAGACTGGAATATGGTTCGTATTTTTTCTCTTTTCATTAATCACTTATATAATATATACCAAACCTTATATATTTTAATTTTTATTATACAGATCATATTTAGCGACGAGAAAAAATTTAATCTGGATGGACCTGATGAGTTTAATCACTATTGGAGAGATCTGAGGAAAGGAAAACGTTATTTCTCCAAACAAAATTTTGGTGGTTGACGTGTTATGGTATGGGGTGCTTTTTTTAGCCGAGGAACTCTTCTACTTTATTTCACTTCATCAAAGATGAACAGCAACGACTTCGTTAGTGTGTTAGACACACATTTACCACCATTTTTAAGAAGATTTCGTCGCAAAAAGTACACGTTTTTAAGTTAGATAATGCAAGTATCCATACTAGTTCCACCACTTCTCAAAGGTTTTCAGTCAATAACATTCAAGTATTAAAATTGCCCGCCTACTCGCCTGATCTGAATTCAATGGAAAACCTTTGGGGAATATTTGTACGCGAGATATATGCCAATAACAAACAATTTCATTCTACAGACGAAATTAAAGCTGCAATTTTGAATGCCTAGTCCAAAATTTATGCATAAACTACAAGTAACCTTATGCATAGCAGGAATAATTGTATTTTTCAGTTAATCCAGAGAAATGGAAATGTTATTGATTATTAAATATGTGATACTTTTCATATAATCTTTGTTTTTCTTTGGGGTAGGTATATTTTTGATACACTTCAAACACACTTTTTTCACTTTTTTGTATCTTTTAAATAAAATACATCCGATATTATTCAAGTGAGTTATAGATGTACAAAAAAAAAAAAAAAAAAAAAAAAAAAAAAACTAATGCCAATTAAAAAGATTTAATTTCAAGATCACGAAACTAATTTTCAAAAGTAGGTATATTTATTAAAACCTAAATTAACTACTACGTCAGAAACGCCAAAGAAAAATATTTGAGATACATACAACTGTTTCGGTAGCCTTAAGCGTACCGTCTTCAGTGCAAAATAAATTCTTTTTGCACTGAAGACGGTACGCTTAAGGCTACCAAAATAGCTGTATGCATCTGAAATATTTTTCTTTGGCGTTTCTGACGTAGTAGTTTATTCGGGTTTTAATATTCCAACGCCAAGTCTCCTGTTATTATAGGTATATTTATGACACGCACTGTATAATAAAACTATCCAAAAACAGCATTTCTTTAAAACTGATTATTTCATTGAGACTATTTTGTACCAAAATATACATATTAATAATGTTATATATTAGAATTTATTTATTTTTTATCTAGTTTATATGATTTAAACACATAATTTAATGCAGCTTGTTGATTTTAAGAAATGTCCCAATTGTTTTTAAAACATTGTACAACATTTCAAAATTGGGGTTTTATTAAAACGAAGACATTTGTTACCTATAAAGACATTTTTATTTGAAATCAGAAACATCTTTTAAACATTTAACTTTAGAAAAGAGCAGACGCAAACTATTAGAATACAAATTAACTACAAATAGAATACAAACGCTGTAAGAGGCCAACTCATAGAAAATAATTTTAATAAACTGTAACGCAAAAGAAAATGTTCTAATTTAATACTATGCTTAAGGAAGAAAATTTTAAGCATCCCCAAACAAACCCGAACAGTTGATGTACTCAGGCAATATGAAACTTTCCGATCTCATGCAGCGTTTTAAATGGAATATATCGACACTTAAACTCCGGACATTGAAGTAAAATTATATGAAATGGAAATATTTCTCTTACTTTGCATTGTATTTATATTTTCAAAATTTAAGTACTTTTTTTTTTTTTTTTTTTTTTTTGTCATTGACTATTCATTCTTAGAATTTTGAAGCTGAACAACTTTACGATTATTACATTTAAAAATAAGATTTTTTTTTTTTTTTTTGTAATTTCATTTTATCAGATGATTTTCTAATTTGAACTTTTTTGTATACAGTACAATAAAACACCTGCAATTTTTAAAATTTGGCCGCATATTAAATATATAGCATACAAAAATTCATAAACTTCTTTTTAAAGATTTATTAAGCTAATACTAATTTAGTAATATTATATATATATATATATATGTGAGGGAGTGTGGGTGTGGTGGGTGGGGGAGTATGTGGATGTGTGTTACAGATCAACTTTATTATGACGGAGCAAAAGTAACAAAATTATAGCGCATGGAATATGGCAACAGCATAACATTCCGTCAAGCTAATTTACGTTCGAAGGTTAAATAATCAACTACACGTGGATTCCGGATGCCCTCTATCATTGATTAACAAGAAGAATATTTTTCAATGTTAATAAAATTTTATGTATACTCAATAAATTAAGATTAAAAATGAACATAAAAAATACGTAATGAAGTACAGACTCTCATACAGCTGCAGTTTATCAAAATTATCCTTTATTATAAAATGATTGTTAATATTATTTTGTATATATTAGAGTCTGTTGGAATCGTATTGTTGTCGGTCTTAATAAATAACATTGACGAATACGAAAATGTGAAGATAGTGATGTTATTCACTTCTTCTTTTAGTGATGTGAATTTTGCTTAATCTTGATGTTACTATATGTATTTATATTTAAAATGCATTTTTGTAAATACAATGCTAATGTTAATAATTTAAAAGAAAATCTTTTGATCATTGTTATGTACATTCATCGACTTTTTCTTGAAATTTATTTTATAGTGTCAGTTTGATTTTAGAAATGAAAGTTTCCATTGGCTTATTTTTATGAATCAAAAGTTAAATAAACAAGTTTGTTTTGGAAAAAATAAATAATTAAAACTAAAAAAAGAAAGCAAGAAAAGAAAAGATACACTTACGTTTGAAAATTAATGGTCTTCATTAGACTTTAAAAATCAGCTAGTTAGACCAAGTGTCAAGGGATTATTTTTTTCACTTTTTCTTTTTTTTTCTTTTCTTTTTTTTCTTTTTTCTGCATCTAGTGAGGAAAAAAGGTGATGAAAAAAATTTCAAAAAATAAAGTAGCAAATTTAGATGTGTAGAATGCATTTCTGCACTCCTTCTTTGAAAGGTTTTGCAAAGCGTTAAAATAAAGAGCCGAACTTATATTAAAAAAAAAGACTGAGATAAAGAAAATAATAATAATAAAAAAAAAAATCTGCATTGATATTACAGTTTACTTTAGAGCGAAAACTATTTAATTTTAATGAAGGTTTTAAGAAAGAAAGATAAATGAGAAATTTTATAATTTTTATAAATTTCCCCCCTCTTTTTGTAAATGTTAATATATTGAGTAGTAGAAAAAAAAAATTCTAAACAAGAAAATGTAATAAAGTATTGTAATACGAAATTGTTATTTAAAATAAATATTGGAAATTTTTTTGAAATATTTTAAGTGTAAAGATTAACAAGTTTTTTGCTGTTTTATGGAACTTATATATATATATTCTTTTCGGTTTACTTGGCTTGTGGTTATATGTATACATGTATATGTGTGTACATTATAAAATTTTCTAAAACTCTAGTAAAGCTTCGGACTACATGAAATTATTACTTTTTGCAGCAATAATATTTATTTATTTTAATGTTTTTATTCATTTTTGTTATTATTATTATTATTATTATTATTATTATTAAGTCTGCCATCTTCTTAAAAAATCACAATAGAAAAAATTCATTTTCTTATTTCATTGTAAATGTCTGAGCAAACTATAAATACTGGTTTTGAGTAAATATATGTTTTCGCTAAGGTTTTTTCAATAATAACATAGTACATCAAACAATAATAATAGACATAAAGGTTATTTCAGTACCACGACGCAGAAATTGTACAAGGTGAAGGTGAAGCCCGACGATTCGAAACCATACAGTATTATTAGGTCAGATTGGATTGGAATCGATTTAGGGGTAATGCCGATTGAGTACTCTAGGGTTCTAGGCCCGAGAGGGAGTACCCTCCATGGAGATTTTTATAAGGGGTCCTAGCTCCTATTTACGCGAGTTTCTGAGAAAGCCACGTAAAACTCCGAACAGCTAGGCCGACGAGAGTGAACTGGAATCGAACTCGGCTCCTCACGTCTACCAGCTTTGAGAGAAGAACCGCTCGGTCTGCTGGAAGGGTCCCTATTTCTTCTTTGATGCGGTTCTGTACACAGAAACATCAGAGATAAAAGTGATTTAATTGAATAATAAAATTAGACATGAATAAAAGGAACGTGTAAATTATATGTTTCAAATTTTTATTCATTGACGTCTATGCATGTTTCACATTTACGACACATGGAATTTCGAGAAATGTGATTGCACTAATCGCAATAATTATCGGGGAAATCTGAGGTAAGCCTGAAATTTTCCTTAATATTCTTTAATCCATGCGCCATATATTTTAAGTATGCATTGCAATCGACGAATGAAACATCAGACATAATCTTTGATCCATTATTTGAAATTGATATTTATGTCTTATTTAACTATTTTATATAAACAGTTCACACTATAACTGAAGGGGATGGGTCTCATTTAAAAAAGTACTTTGAAATTACTGCTTTATAATTTCGAAAGTTTGTATACATATGCATTGAAGTGTATCAATATTAAATACATTAAAATTTATAGAGAACTATTAAAAAAAATTGAAAAAATTATATTTGTTGATAATTTTTAAAGTGTTTTTAAAATTAACGAGTTTTTAAAATTTTCACGGAATTTTATCTTATTATAGTTTTTTAATATACTCTACACATAACTGTGCATTGTTGTTATTTTTATTTTTTATTTTTTTTTAATAATAAGTTAAATTAAAAAAATATATATTTTTGTGCTTGATTGCTAAAATTTCTGGCAGTTTTTTAACTTTTAAATATAAAAATTAAAAAAAAAAAAAAATTAATCAACCAATCCACAAATTAATACACAAATGTGTTTAGAGTATATCGATAAACTATAATAATATAAAATTGAGAAAAAATAAATAAATAACTCATTAACATTTTAAAATTTCTAAAAACAAAATTATTATTATTATTTTTAATTGTAATAGTTTTCGAAAATTTTTAATGTGCTTAATATTGATACATTCCAATGTACATGTGTACGAACTTTCACAATTCGAATATGGTAATTTAAAAGATTGGTTTTTAACGTCCACCACCCCTTAATAAAATTACTGAGACCAAACTAGTGACTATTTTTTCTCTATAAGCTATTTTGGACTCTTCGTATTTTAATAAATCATACCGTTTCCTGTTAGAATTATTTTTATATAGAATGAATTTATTTGTGTTTAGATAAAGATTTTTAGTACATTATTGTTTGAAACATTTTTTATTTCTAAATACGATTTCGATACTTATTTATTTAATCATAATTTATTCTTTCTGGCTTTAAAATGCTTTCTGCAAAAATGTCGATTTTTTTTTTTTTTTTTTTTTTTTTTTTTTTTAAGCTAAATTTTATTAAGAATATATCTTAGTAACTATATGTCACTACGTTCTGCACTTATTCATCATTAATCGAATAGTTTGATGTGATTCATAATTGATTGATAATTCATATCGAAATGTATTAGACGTCATTTCTTTTGATCTCTCTACATCAGGTGGGAGAAATGATGGAGATGAGAAACTTTTAATGAGATACATATTATGAGATAAAAAGTTTCTTTTAAGAATGTCGTAAGATTTTTTAAATGGTTGATTGTGTTATAGCCTATTTAAAATAAAATAATGTAGTTGGCCACTCATACAACTTCACTTTCTCTGAATTTAAATAGCAATAACGAAAAGTTACATATTAAGACGTAAAATAACAAGCATTTTATATGACGGTATTTTTAAAAATATTACAAATATATATATATTTAAGAATTTTATTCGTCATTAATTTAAGATTCATTTTTCATAAATTTCCATTTATCCTTTTTTTTTCTAGAATTTAATTAAATTATTAAATAGTTTTCATTAAAACCGCTCCTAACAATTTAACGATAAAATTCTTGGTCAAACAATCTATGTGACTAAATCATATGATCTTAAAAACAGCATATTTTCATTTCGTGTAGTTAAATTTTAGATTATGCTGATAACGATTTTTTTTTAACACCAATTTCCGAGATATAAAACTAACCTAACTAAGCAGGGTGATTTTTTTCTAATAACCACGTAATACATCAGAAAGGAATGGATTTGTATTACAATTTTCAAGAAAATCGTTAGAGCCGTTTTTGACATACCAACTTTTACCAAAACTCAATTATTGACCGGAAAAAATAATTACATACAAAAGGGTGTTTAAAAGTGAGTTAATATGGCGAGTTAAAAAAAAAAAAAAAAAAAAAAAAAAAAAAAAAAAAAATCCGTGCAGCAGATTTTAAAGGAACGCGCTTGCGAGACTTGAAATTGAGCTATCTATACGAAATGCCTATCAATTTTCCTGAACTAACCAACTATATCATTCGAAAAGACATCTAATAGAGTGTCCATATAGCAAATTTGAAGAAAATTGTTACAGCCGTTTTTTAGATACGGACTTACAGTACCAATTCTGTTTTTTTAATTTTCACCAAAAGTTGGAAAATTCATCTGTACACCAGATCTGTCTCAATTCTGAAGTTTCGTAGTTCTGTATTTATTAGGTTCGGAGATATGTTAGCCAGAAGATTCCATGCATACATACATACATACATACACACATACACTGGCCAATTGCGAAAAACAACTTTTTTGGACTCAGAGGACCTTAAAACGTGTAAATCAGGTGAAATCTCGATATCGAATTTTTGGATTGAATATAATACTTCCACTACCTACGGTAGTAGGGTAATGGAAGTAAAAGAACTTTGACTCTATTATTTTTGAGTGAAATTTTATGTTGAGATAATTTCATAAATACAAAGACAGTCTTCATTTATTCTTTACTAGAAATAGAAAGCTATGCAAGCTTCGCTGCCCTCTGAGAATCACACATTCTTTTTTACTTAAAAAAAAAAAAAAAAAAAGAATGACTCTTCTTTTTTTTTTTTTTTTTTTTTTTTTGCTTTATAAATAAAAGGACTAAAGAAAATCAATTGAAATTTCCGAAAACCCTTTCTTGGATCACCGTTGCCTATGGAAGCGTCTTTCTTGGACTAAAATCTCGGGTACACCCTATTGCTGGTGTATTGCTGGTGTATTGCTGGTGTTTGGCAATGCTCTACCCGTGGGCATTGCTGGAGGCAATAGAGACATCTGATGAGCATTTGGGTGCTTATTGGATGAAAGTTTCGAAACGTATAGCCTAAAATGTAGAAATAGCGCTTTTGCATTTGAATCCCAGTTACACATGAACAACACTATGCGTACTATACATAATATTTACTTTCACGTTTTTTTCCTATAATTTATTTGATTTATCCACACGACCATAAAATGACAACATTTTCACGCCAAATATAATATTACATTATGTTATGATCTCTACTTCTAATGAGACAACTAACTTTTTTTTTTAATTTACATTTCCCATTTTAAATACTTTATGGTTAGTTAATAGCGGACGGTTTATAGAAATAATAATAATAATAATAATAATAACGATAAATCTGTAAACGCAGTTTTCATTTATTCTTTATTAATCTTCCCTTGATTGATATATCTTTTAAAATTTGTCTTTTCACTTAATTAATCATAAAAATCTTAAACATTTCAAGATCTGCCATGTGATTTTTTTCATCCAAAAGTCATAAAAAGTTATAGAAGTTAAAGTTATAGAATTTTATTTATATATATATAAGTGTTAAATTATTTAATATGATACATATATTTTCTAACAAGAAAAAGAAAAAATAATGGAAATATAGTTGAAAACTAAAAAATTGCCTTTATGTCCTCTTTCGTATGAAATTATTTTTTATTAACGAATGCTCTCAAGCTTTATAATGTGGGATTTGTTTGAAGAACAAATAAATTCAGAGTAATTTAATGTGTATAGAAATGCAAATTGTGACAGAATATTACAAATTTTCTAATTACATTTTTACATTACAGCTGATCCATTTAACTGTTTTAAATATGCGATAATACTTTTTTACGGTTACTATTTTTACCGACAAACATAATATAATTAATGTATGCTTAAGTATGCATATAAATGCTCATTTATCTATGATGATCTTACAATGTACGTATTTAAAGTAATACCACTGAAAAAAAATGATGCCCGTTATAAGAATTATGTAAAATATTTTTTATCCCATATTCGTTATCATGTCTATATGTGATGAAAATTTGTTGTATCGAATAAATATAATATTTTGTGAGACAGTTAATATCTTTAAAAATTTTATCTGTTAAGAATATTTAACTGAATTATTTGTCTTTTGAAAAAAAAAAAAAAATCTTTTTTTTTTTTTTTTTTTTTTTTTTTTTTTTTTTTATCGTTGTCTATAAAATGTTATGAATAATCGTTTTAAAAAATTAAACGTTTAATTGCGGCTTTAATTAAATAGACAAAAATAATATATATTCTATTAAATGGTAAAACCTAAAATAATTAAAAATACCGCATACATAATTATTATTGTAGGTGTAATTCAATAGGCAAGTAAAGATTTATTTATAATTAAACATTAAAAATAAATGTAAATGAAAAAAGTTAGTAATGTAATAAAATAATAATAAAATATATTTGGCTTCAAAATAAGAATAATTTATTTTCAATTTATTCATTTAACTCCATCTGAAGGATTATGTTTTGCTATTACCCTATTTGTCATTATTATTTATATTGTTTAATTATTTTTTTTTATCAAAATGTGTCTATCTGATTTACAGGTTGTAGAGGCTGTGTTTAATATGCATTTGTTTGTTTATGCTTTTAACAAAAATAATATCATGCACAATTTCAATTATTCAGTATATTTTTAAAACATTATTATTTAAAAAAAAAAAAAAAAAAAAAAAAAAAACTTTCTTCCATTTTGCGCAAAATGTTACAGTTTGAAAGTAGAAATACTAGAAAAAATATTTATGTATTATTTTTGTTATAAGCTTTCAGTTTTCAGAACGAAAAAAGTTTCGTAATTTTTAGATAAATTTATTTCATAAACATTTATTCGACGGTGAGGAATATTTGTTCATTTGACATTATTAAGTTTATATTACACATTTTTCACCAGAAGAATGCAGAAAACATGCTATATTCGGATTTCGTTATTTTCATAATATGAAATATTTCTCCTATTGTATCAGAGAAAAAAGTAATAAAGTGAAATATTTCCTCAGCTGAAACGGAAGCTAATTCATTGGAAATAGGCAAAAGTCGTTTTTAAACTCGAAGGTAAGAGGCAAACTTTAATTTTAAATTTTGTATATATATATATATATTAGAACATATTTTCCCCTTCAAATGCAAAGTAATTCACTACAAAAAAAAAAAAAAAAAAAAAAAAAGTTTATTTTAAATATAGAGATAAGCGGAATAGTTTTATTTCCTAAAATTTTGAATGTATTTATTAAAATAAAATTTCAGTAGAAGTAGTTAAAAAGCTAAACATTTATTTTGCATAAAACAAACTGCTTAATAAGAAAAATAAAATAAAATATTAAAATAAATTATGATTTTTTATTTATTTGTGTATTTTTAATTTTAAAAATTTTTGAAGCATCAAAATTGAATTTAAGTATTTTTAATGCTATTATTATGTCAGTTTAGAATGGATTTAATAAAAAGTGATATTTTAATAAAATTTCCTTATGAATTTGTGATAAAGCATAAAACGTATTTTGTTAACCCTTTGGGTATATTTGACGAGTGAGACTCGTCATGTGGTTACTTGGGCAAAGTTACGGTGGACGAGACTGACTCGTCATGTGAATTTAAGAAGTAGGCGTTAATGTTTGCTGCACCCCCGCCAGTGTGCGTTGATCGCAAACACTTTCCTGGCGTTTTTATGATATCTTACAACCATACTTATATCACAAATATAAGTATATTCCAAATAAAATGTATTACTTTTACATATTAACACTTTCGCGACCGCTGTTGAAAATCTGTAACACCACCAATGGGCGTTTCTTTTGCAATTTGTATGCTATTTTTTTCTTAAATATATAACTAATATTCACAATTTTACAATAAAATATACTATGGATACAAATACTTTGATTAGAAAGAATAAAATTATAATGTATATCCAGTTGTATTATAAATGTGAATACAGAAAATTTTGTACTGAAATATTGTTACATGGGAGAATAACGCCCACAGGCGGACCTTACTGTCAAAAATTCGAAATCATTTCATATAGCGACAAATTAAATCCGTCCCATTGGCATAAAAATCTTCAAATAATTCAGTACTCAAAGGGTTAAATCTTGCTAAAGTAAAGGTGTTTTATTTCCATAGAAACATAAATTAGTTTAAAAGTACAGAATATGTATATGGATTAAATGCTTCAATATAAACTTAAAAAACAGAAAAATTAATCAGGTGTATATTGTTTAGAAAACTGGTAATAACGAAACTAGATAGAAGTGAAGACCGCTTAATATTATGATAAATGATTAATTTCTCGAAAAATTCTGAAAAATTTTAAAGGGATGCTTTTATTATAAAAAATTAATAAAATTTATTAATAATCAACACCATACATGATTGATTAAGACATGCTAATAAAAAATGTAATACTTATAAATTAACAACATTTAATAAAATCATTTGTATTATAATGAACCACTCCATAAATTACTTAATTCGTATATTGAAACTTTACACACTTAATTTAGTGTGCATTAATGAGACATTATTTAATGAAACAATTACTCCTACAACTAGACTAATGTAACAAAGGTTCTTCATTAAAATAATAATAATAATAATAATAATAATAATAATAATAATGAACATCTTACAAGTACTCGGTATATGCGAAATATGTAGTCCAAATTTGGCTGAGTACAGAGCACTTACAGATACTTACTTACTCTTAGTAGAGCTCTAGTTAAAATTTAGTACCGTAAAGGTGAAATTCCATTAAGTTTTGTAATTTTTTTCAGGTAATGTTATTAAGAAATTAATTAAAAAAATAAATAAATAAATGCAAAAGAAACTGTATAACAAAATGCAATCAACGTTGTTGCTTTCTTTATTCTATTCTATTTCTTAAAACAATTTTTATAGATGCACACGCACCACATACACTTTAAATTTTACATCTACTTTTTAAGATAGTATGCGATCATGCTTTTTATAAAAAATAAATTATTAAATTCATTTTTTTTTTTTTTTTACTTATTTTTATTTCATTTTGCACGCGAACTTTTTATTTCCTTCCTAATTCAAAATTATATTAAAAAAAAAAAGTTTTCGATAGTGTTTGTTTCGATACTGATAAATATTATTAACTTTCTTTTCTTTTCTTTTTCTTTCCAAAAAAAAAAAAAAAATGATTTTGATGAAATTCTGGGAAAACCATAATTTAGTTTAGGATGGAGGATTATTAGTTATTATTATTTTTTTTAATTAAAACATCGTTTTCAAATTATTCAATTATATTTTAGATAAATTTTAGATTTCGATAATTGTCCAACTATCGAAAAATGGTTTCGATAAATGTCCAACTATCGAAAAATGACACAGCAAAATTCCCAGATTGAGACAAATAGTACTAAGTCTTTAAAAAAAAAAAAAAAAAAAAAAAAAAAAAGAAGAAGAAGAACCTATAAAACATACATATATTTTTAATTGGTTTCAAACGAAAATAGATGTTAAGGTGATTTTTAAAGCATATTCTTGTTGGTAAACATATCGATCATTTTTTAGAATTTCTAAAAAGAAAATACTAGACGAAATGACTTGGAACTTCACACATGCAAAGAGCATTTAAAATCTCGCATTTACCATTATCGATTTAGTCCAGAGTGCAATTAGGGGACCAACCACAAATTTAAAAAGAGCGAAAATACTTTAGATCACCGTGTGTCATAAAAAGCTACAAATGACTTGTAACATTAATACATTGTTGCACATAATATTTACAATATTTGCGTATTTTGGTGGTATTTTGGAATTGCGGAATTATTTAGCAGATGTGTTTTTTCTTTCTTTTTCTTTTTTTTTTTCCGATTTTTTTGCTTATAACAAGAACGGATTTAAATAAAACTTTACAAAACTTGCAAAAAAAAAAAAAAATGACAAAACATAAAGGAAACATTATTCTGGAACATAAACTTCACATGCGTAGTATTAGTTGAGATATGAGAGTTTTTAGTAAATAATTTTTTACTGCGCATGTACGAAAGATAGAACACATTTTATTGCATATGTTGAAAGCAGGCTATATTAGGCAACTTTTCTCAAAAGATCATTTGAATAGAGTTAAAATTAACCAAATTGTTGGCTAAAGAACGAGCTAGATTTTATGTATTTTCGAGAGTTTAAATTTCGTAAGAGTTTATTCTCATGCTGCGTATTTAATTTGAAGATCCAATTTATTTTTGGGAAAAACACTTATAGTCTTGTAACGTTAACGTATTTTTAGTTATTTACTAAAATTTGTTCTTTCGTAAGGGGTTTTACACACACACACACACAAAATTGCAACGTGATTGAAAATATTCGATCTTCAAATTAAATACGCAACATCTGTAAAAACCCTTACGAAATTTTAACTCTCGAAAATACCTAAAATCTAGATAGTACTTTTGCCGAAAATTTGCTTAATATTTACTCTATTCGAACTTTTGCCAAAAGTTGTCCAATATATCTAGCTTTCAATCTATGTAATATTTTGTTGTTGTTTTTTTGCGCATGCGCAGTAAAGAAATATATATATATATATATATATATATATATATATATATATATATATATATACAAATATTACCGATATGAATTTTATGTTTCAAGATAATATTTCTCTAATATTTTTTGCAAGTTTAGAAAAATTTATGAAATCTGTTCTAGTTGTAAGCAAAAAACTCGTCAAATAAGTTAACTATTTTTGAAAATTAAAAATTAAATAAAATTAAAGAAAATTGCCTAAACAATTTTGCAATTCACACAATAAATAAATAAATAAATAAATAAATAAATAAATAAAATTATAATATTGTACATAGTATGTGCAAGAACTTGGTAAACTTACTTAAAAGTCATCTGTAGCTATTCATGATACAGGTTGATCCGAAGTATGTTCGCTATTCTTCAATTTATGGTTGGTCCCCTAATTGAACTCTGGACTAAATCGATAGCGGAAAATGTGGTTTTGAAATGTGTTTTGCTTGTGTAAATACAAGGTCATTTTGTCCAGTATTTTTATTTATTTTTTTTATTTTTTTTTAGAAAAATCGAAAAAAAAAAAAAAAAATAAATAAATAAAAAAATCTAAAAATTTAATCACTCACTGTATATATTTCTGCATAAAAATCCATTTAAAAATAATATATATATATATATATATATATATATTTAATGAACAGTTATGTAAATTGCTTCGAATATGTAAATTAGTAAAAAAATGAAAATAAATACGTAAATAAATTCGAAACCTGTACAGTTACTATTATTGTTATTATTACTATATTTTATCAGGAAAATACATTATTTGAAAGAAAATTGAAAATTTTTACTTTTCCCGTCAGGCATAATTTCTTTCACTTTTTTCCAGATACACCTACATTTTGTAATTGTTTAAAGCAAAAACTTTATTTTACTAAAGCAATAAAATTTATATTATGTTAAAAAATAAAGATATAAATAAACGGTAAATAGAATCTAAATTTATTAGAGATTTTTACTATTTTAAATATAATAATTTTTTAAATGATGATTTCTTCAAAACACCCCTTGTTCATAAAAATATTACTTAGGGTAAAAATTAAATTAATATTTATATGTGCAAAAATTTCAATGTAAGTTCCAATGCTTATATTATTATTATAAAAGCAATTTTCGAAGTAATGTAAATCTCCAGTTAGGTTTTCAGAATAAACATGTTTTAAATTTTAGAAATTTCTGTAGATATGAAGTCATTATTTTCAACATTTTACATACAATCTCGATAAGGTACAGAAGTTTTCGATTATTTACATTTTTTAAAAGATCGATCTTTAATCGTCAAATAAATTCGTAAGTTTTGCTTTTAGCAACTTTTAACGGATTACAGAAACTGCTAAATCTGCAAATTTTCTGAATTTATACGTACTTTGCATATGAATAATAAGTGCTCAAGTTTTATAAATATAAATCATAAAACAGTTTTATACGTTCTTTTGAGTAATAAATAAGAGATAAATGAGTGAAATTGCTGAGGATGCTGTTTTGAAATCTACCGATTTGCGTTAAAATAGAGGAGCAGGATTTGATAAATCTGGATTATGACTGAAATACTCACAAAACATTTTCGACAAAAAAAGAAGAAAAAAAAATGTATTACAATATTTTATGTTAAATCCACAGTCACATATGTGGTCTTTCGCAATTTTATTCGGTTTCAGATTTTTATTAGTTTTTTTAGCCCCATTTTAGGTTTTTCTTAAATTATCTATGTATATACATATATTTATATACACTGCTGCTCATAATTATTTGCTCAAACGAATTCTATTAAATTTTCTATTCCATTCATGTTTTTGATAAAATCAAATAATTCTATTTGAATCGAAATAATTCTATTTGAAATAATTCGGAATATCCAATTATGACTTGATTCGTATTATATTGAGTTATACAAATTAAACATATAAAAGATAATATTTTGAAAAAAAAAGTATATATATATATATATATATATATATATATATATATATATATATATATATAAATAAGGTGTGCAAATACTTTTTAGCAGTAATATATATATCATTAGTGTGTTTCTTTGTTCATTATTTCATGCCTTCCTTCCTGGAGTTTAATCACTGTAATTACAAATTATATTTTAAAACACACACACACATGTATATCGATGATCATAGCCTAATGTTGTTATATGAAGATTAATAAATATAATCAGCAATTCCAACAATTAATATGATCAGTATCAATGACTACCCAAACCAAACCAAAAATGAAAAAAAAAAAAAAAAAAAAAGTCAAATCAAAATTAAATAAAACAAATTGGACTTAGATAATAACATATTTGCATTCTAACTTCCTCAAGGGCCTGGTTTAATACAAACATGCAAAGAGAATGTTATTCTGTCGCAAAGGTAACAAAAGCTAAATATATCTTTGCGCCGAGCCCAAAACATTCACTACAGACAAAACAAGAAAGAAACTAATTTTAAAGTTAACTCACCAACAAATTGAGAAAATCCTACGCATAAATGGAAGATATTAGAATATTCAAACTCCTAATTAAATAAACAAGATAAATAAATGTTGCGTATAATGAAAAGAAACATTGATTAAGAACATGATCTTTATCACACATCACACGTAAAATTTAAGTAACTGTAGGCCATTAAAAGTACAGTTAATGGCCCAGAATCATATAATAAATTAAGAAAGTTCAAAATACAATTCAAATATGAAAGAATCCAAAATTCCAAATTAGGACCAATAATGCTAAAGGAGGGTTTAAGAGTAATTCCAGAAAAATAACATGAATAGTGCTGCCATCTGCAATTGTATTATGAAAATAATATAAAAAATAAAATAAAAACTAATATATATTTAATTATGATGTTCCGTTGGGTCAATCAATATATTACACCACTGCATTTAACATCAACAAATTTAATTTCTAGACTTACGATAAACATTATTTAAGGAATAAAATTCCATTTTTTTTTTTAATTAAATTTTTGGAGTATCCATTTGTCAATGTTATTTTTTTAAAAATCGAAATTGTCTGTTTTTTATAATTATCAGACACTAAATGTTTTATATGTAGGTTAAAATTAAGAAGAATATTAACAAAAACTGATTTTGTAAACATGTCTTAAAATTAGTAAAAAAAAAATTACTTACCTTGTGAAAAAAAAAAAAGAAAGAATGAATGAAAAATCAACAAAACTACTTTAAAGGCAACTTTCAAGAAAACTGTGGATATACTGCAGGTATTTCTAGCTTTCTGTAAAACCTGTATGCAACCACAAAAATAGCTAAATATTTAATAAAAGAAATCCGCTGTTTTCTTCAAAATAGCTGTGGAAACTAAAATACCTGCAAAATTGGCCGATTTGCTTACCTGCATGTATATATATATATATAGGATTTATTTATTTATTTATAATTTCTTTTATATTAAAAAAAAAGAAAAAAAAAAGGATTGTCTCATTTTATATTTATACACACATACACACACATATACATAGCATCATGATAAAACATAAGGAATCATTGAAATAATTAATATACAATTAAACATAGAAGTGCAGCTATACACGAAGCAAAATATATCGTAAAGTTAATATGAATTATTTCTGAGATATTCGTGTTTGAGATTATACATAACCAATCTAACAAAAGTACAAAAAAAAAAAAAAAAAAAAAAAAAAAAAAGAACGAGCAGAGGAAGAAATGCTCAAAATTGACGAAAACTAAACCACTTTGGTAGTACACAACTTTCCAAAATCCTCTGCAAGACTACTTGATAGCAAAGAAAGAAAAACAAAAGTTAAAATGAAGATAAATGTAATTATTTAAGACAGTAAGTTTATGATCAAAATATAAAAAATATTCAAATTCGGTTGGCATATTACAGGTCCTATTCGGAAGATTTGCGTAGATTCTCATGGATGTAGGCAGTTTTATTAACATTACACAAAGAAAAATCCTTTTTCATTATAAGATATGGACACAGACTATTTAAACTCTGATAAAATCTATGTTTCTCATCTGTTTAAGGTAAACGATGGAAAGTATGTTAATAGTTCCCATCGGGTGGGCTCTACTGATATTGATGACTAGTATTTCCAGTTCATTAACAGGGGCAGACACACACACACACACACACAAAAAAAAAAAAATGCTATGTTGTATACACTTAGATTATTTGAATAATAGATCACTGTTGAGAGCCTTTTAAAATTTTAAATGAGTCGAATAATTTGAAAAAAAAAATCATTACGTTTTAAGGATTAAAGTCATTTAACGTGCGTTAGCATGCAAAGTTTATATTCGATTAAGATAAAATGAGCTAGAAATATTATTGCTATTCGAAGTCAGAACTATATAAACCTGTATGAATTTTTATAATCTTATAATTATTTTCCTTTTTCTTCAGTATAATTCAATTTTGCTGTGAATCTTTACTCCTCTGGTTACAAAATATAGCACAAACGTGTTTTTCACGGAAATGGATCTAAGGATTTAGATAAAAAACCGGATTATTATTATTATTTTTTTTTTTTTAAGACAACAAACCCCTCTGACTTATCGTTTACTGTTAAACTTTACTCCGATTATTACAAAACATTTCATACATAAACTATATAAACATTTTCAACATCTGTCTGCGGCGCTGTAGTAGCACCGCACGGTTTGATTTACTGGCACAACTTCTTAAGTAAATATTATATCATGATTACACAAATTAGCATATTGTGCTTTTAAACGACATTTCGGGACACTGTGTTATTAAATAACGTGACTAAATAGAAAAAAAAAAATAAGAAAAGTAATTTTGTCTAGTTAATTACGATATTTCAGATTAAAGAAAGAAACTATCAATTTATGCCTAATAAATGAATGGAAAAAAAATTAAAAGTAATTCGAATAAAATGAATATATTATGTGAAACTCTGAATGGTTAAATATATTTATTTCTCAAGTGTTGTACTTTTGAAATCAGTGGTTTGAGCTTCAGAGTGCAAAATATTTCGTCGAAGACAAATTATATGAGATTCCTTCTATTAGATTTTTACGTAGAAATAGACCAAATTATTATTTAAAAGTGATTGTACAAAAATAAACCAGTATTATCCAATAAAAGGATGCGAACAGATGCTTCTATATGTGCGTAGAGTTACAACATGCACATATGGACTAACTAGCTAAATAATGTTGCCTATTTTAAATTTTAATTTTGCTTATGATATAAGATATATAGTGATGTCGGCGTCTAAGTTAAGTAAAAAGAATATAATAAGTTAACAGGACCATGTTTTGACTAAAAAGTCTTTTTTTTTTTTTTTTTTTTTTTTTTTCCCTAGCAATAATTTATTTATTTATTTATTTATTTATTATTATTACTGTAAGACAATAGTGTGAAAATAGAAAAAGTGGAAGAAGGATCAACCGAGACAGCGAGGAATTTTACAATTCACATAACTGGATTTTCAAAAAATAAATATATAATAGAAGAAGAAAAACGTAAATACGACTGTGCAGTAAATATTAGTGTGATAAGATGGAGCAGTTTTTAAATGTAAAGAAGCTTTTATTTAAATTTCAATGACCGTAAGTACCAGACAGTTATGGGAATTAATAATGGTAGATATCTGTAGACATGATTATTTGGCAATATTTCATTTAGCCTCACCGGTATTTGTTGATTAATTGATTACTGATTTTTCAACCATCCAGACAAAAAAGATACGGAAATATAACCTTCAGTTTATTTCTTGCTGATGCTGCACAAACGGATAGCAGCTGTTAATCGATTGTCGCCAGATAGCTCTATATTTGACGGGTTAGTTTAGACTGTTTTCTATATTTTATTTAATAAAATCTGATAATAGTTACTTTGTTATTATATTTTTTAACCATAAACAGCTATAGAGACTCTATTCTACAATAAGCTTCTAATAGTTATAATTAAAAGATAATTTAAATCATGGTTACTTTTCTTGAACTTGAGATCGAACTGCAAAAAATGCAAGGATGCTCTTGGTTTAAATATGTTGAAATTTATCTTTATTTTTTTTAACACTTAATATTTTGTTTTCGATTTTAAATAGAAGACATCGATTTATTGAGAATATTTAATGAAAAATATTCATAGTTTAATCAATACATTCATACAGTTTTCAACATATTAAACTATTAATTTATAAAATTTATAAAATAGGTTCATCGTTATTAAAGCATGCGTTTGGATTTAATCGAGTATAAAATAGTAATATTATTGATACTGTATACGTTTAAAATATTAAAAGACATATATATCTAATCTGTATACTTTAAAAAAAAAAGAAATTTACATAAATTACAGTACCTATCAATGCCTAAATAAGTACAATACGTTTTTAAACACTTTCGAATTTAGACGTTTTCCCAAACATCTAGAAAAATTCTTTAGGAATCATTTTGAAAGTTTGGGAGTATAAAGAACAGGTTACACTTCATATATTTCAGCAAAAGTTTTTTTTTTCCTGGGAAGGAAAAGAGGACCCGTTAAAAACTGAACCAAAACCAAATATTTTGCATCATTCTGTAAAAAGCAATGCTTGAAATACATTTTGACTGTAGCATGTGACTATAAGGATACTATACTCTGTATTAATTTTTTATGAGGCTACCACATATATTCACAGAAATAAAATGGTTTCTTAAAAGAAAGAATAAAAAAAAATGTTACTTTCTAAATTGTAACACGTATGTTATTAGACCCAGTGCAAAGTATTTTTAGGACACTAGGCATATTACATTAGACACAGCAGAATGCAATAAGAATGTGAGTGAGATATTTAACATTTTTTTCACGCCGATTCCTTTATGATATGTCTGATAGTGATTATGATATGTCTGATAGTGCCAAGTTTCCTAAAAACGGTTATTCACTGGGTCTAATACCCTATGTGTTATAATAAAAATAATCTGGTGTGCCACTCACACGACTTTCTCTTTCCCTAAATTTAATACTATATATACAAGTTGCATATTAAGAGGTAAGATAACGAGTACTGTTATGTAAAACTGTGTTAAACAATTCAAATTAGGCCTCGGAAGAGTTTTATATGTAAATTAGTTCTGAGTGAGGGGGGGTGGTAGCCCCCCTCACTCAGAATTAAGTATGAAACGAAGGGGCGGCAGCCCCCTCCCCCCCGTTTCATTAATGCACCTACATTTATATAGAATTCAATTCGGTTATTAAAAAATAATTCTGTTTTTTTTTTTTTTTTTTTTTTTTTAATAATTTATTAAAATTATTATTTAAAATATTATCTTTTATGATAATGCAGACGATTTCCATATTAGAGAAGTAGTATAACACCAAATATCCAAAATCAATCCATTTTATTCTCAATATAAAAAAAAAAAAAAATCAAAGTTTTTTTTCGTTAAAAGAAAGAAATCGATAACTTTGTTTTAAATTATCGCATATCGATTGTTCAACGATTCGTTTTAAAGGTATTGGCGAGCTCTTTTGAAAGATAACCATCATGAAAATTTACTCCCATCGAGGGGGAAAAGGGAGGGAGGCGAGGCTCCTACATACACAAATTTTTTTCCCCTCTTGACTGTCTCTATTACAAAAAATATATATTCGTTTCATTTGGTTTAGTGCAGTCTATAGATGTTAAACTCTACTTATCTGCAATTTCCATCATAGACGTAATGTATTTGAATACTTTGAGTGTCCCTGTACACGAACCATTTGCTTGATCTTAACGAATACTTTAGTGTAGCATCCTTATATGATACACATTTAGAATGCCAAGTTTGAACGTTCTGCCATAATTTGTTTTTGAGATATGCTGATAACAGACAGACAAACACACAGACACACACACGCATACACACAGACATACACACAGACCATTTGGTAAAAGCATGATTATCGTATTCAGGGGTCTTCAGAACATGCAAATATAACAAAAACTCGCGTTTGAAAATTTGATCCAAAAACAATATTTTCTCTACTTTTTGGGTAAGAAGAGTTTTATATGATAATTAGTTCTGTACAAAGGGGGGCTACCGCCCCCCTCAACCCCCGGTTTCATTAATGCACCTACATTTATATAGAATTAAGTTCGGTTATTAAAAAAATAATTCTGTTTAAAAAAAAAATACTAAAATTATTATTTAAAAAAATTATCTTTTATGATAATGCAGACGATTTCCATATTAGAGAAGTAGTATAACACCAAATATAAAAAAACAGTCTATTTTATTCTCAATATTAAAAAAAAAAAGAGAGAGATTTATTTTCTAATTTTTTTTTTTTCGTGAAAAGAAAAAAAATGAAAAAAGAAAAAAAAAACAATAACTTTGTTTTAAATTATCGCAGATCGATCGTTCAACTATTCGTTTTAAAGGTATTGGCGAGCTCTTTTGAAAGATACCCATCATGAAAATTTTGCTCCCCTCGAGGGGGGATTTTCCCCTCAGGGGGGGAGGCGAGGCTCCTACATAGACATTTTTTTTCCCAGTTAACTATCTCTATTACAAAAAATATATATTCGTTTCATTTGGTTTATTGCAGTCTATAGACGTTAAACTCTACTTACCTGCAATTTCCCCCATAGACGTAATGTATTAGAATTCTCTTGATTACCCCTGTACACGAACCATTCGCTTGATCTTAACGAAAAGCTTACTGTAGAATCACTATATGATGCACATTTAGAATACCAAGTTTGAACTTTCTACCATAATTTGTTTTTAAGATATGCTGATAACAGACAGACACACACACACAGACAGACACACAGACGCACACACAGACATACAGACACACAGATACACGGACACACACACAGACCATTTGCTAAAAACATGATTTTCGTACTCAGGGGACCTCAAAACGTGTAAATATAACAAAATCTCTCGTTCGCAAATTTGACCCAAATACAACACTTTCACTACCTTATGGGTAAGAGAAAGTAAAAAGTAAAAAGTAAAAAAGTGGGAATTTTCTTTGCAATTTTTTAAAAGAAACCGTTATATGTCCATGAAAACATTTGGTAACCTCTTAAAAAATTATATAGATAATTAAAATTATCCTCATAATCACATGTTACAGCCAAAACGCATTTCGAGCATGACTTTTTACAGAGTGATCCAAAATATTTTTATTTTTCTTTAATGTTTCACTGGCCTGGTTTTCCTCTTCAGGAAAATACTTTTGCTGATATGTATGAGGTGTAACTTATTCTTTACGCTCCAAAAGTTTAAAGTTATTTCTAAAGAATTTTTCTAGATATTTGAAAAATGTCTATATTTGAAAGTGTCCTAATATGTACATATAAACTTATTTTGTATTTTTTCTTTTTTCTGAACATAAAATATTCTTTTAAACATTACACAATAAGTTATTTCACCTTTTAATACTCATTAAAACGAAATTTAATTATTAAAGACTTCTTAGATTAATATTATTTTTTTCCAATATGATTCAAGTTGCTTTTAATATTTTTCATTACATTTAAGGAATGTCACTATACGAATAAAAAAATTCAAGCATTATTAAATTCAGGTGCATTATTAAATTTAACTTTAGGTTTCCTGTAACAATTACATACGCTTCCATCCTTTAGAATTAAAGAAGTTTATGATCTTGAAATAAAACATTCATATAAAAGTATATAGTTAAGGGAGACATTACCTCTAACATTAAAAATAACTGCATATTTTCGCGACTACACTTATTAAAGCTCAAGTTTGTTCAATGGTTTCATTAAATTACAAGACTTAGAAGTGCTGTACCTGAAAATAATCTTCCGTGTCTCTTTATATAGAGATTAAATATTTCGGTTTCACCTCCATATTCTAAAACGTGATGTAATTAATTTTATTATAGCATTTTTGCAGCAATATCATAATGGTAATATTTTAGGAAATTTAATGTTAAATAAATAAATATATTTTCAGCATACATAAATTATCAATCAGTACACAAAAGTTCGTAGTTCTTTTTTTTTTTTTTTTTTTTTTTTTTTTTTTTAGTTACAATATTATGTTACTATATAAGTTTAGTTACCATATTTATATATATATACATATATATATATATATATATATATATCTGTATTTACTTCCTACTTTTAAACTTATAATATATATATATATATATATGTACATATATATAGTATAAGTAAAACAACTGGTTTAAAATGTTTAACTGTTTAACATAAACATACATATATAAGTCTAGAATGACACCATTCGACTTCCCGAACATTAAATAATTAACGGTTGTATAAATAAATTGAAATAACATAAACCGTCAAATAAGTAAATATAAAATTATAATAGGGCGTACGAGTACTTTGTTTCATGTAGAATATTGTTTAATTTGACGCCATTGCCCTTCAAATAATTTGATCCTGTAAATCATAATATTAAATTTTCGTTGTGTCCCTGTAAAAATCGATAATTGCTAGACTCAACAAAACACTATAAAGTTCATGCGATGGTTACCTATGATATGAATATAAATTTTCAGTTTAAACGGATGAGGCATTTAGACGCTATCGCATTTTAAATAATTTGAGCCAATAAGTCATAATGATAAAATATTTTTCTTTACGTCCCTGTAAAAAAACTATAAGTTTTAGAAACAAGGCAAATAATAACATCTAGAACGCCAGAGAGAAATAATAGGAAAAAAGAAAGCTGGTTCGGCAGCCTTTAGCGTATCGAACGGTACGCTAAATGTCTTCCATCAATATTCTATAAGTGTTAGATTCACCAAAATCTTTGTGTGACCGTGGCTTGCAACATGTGTATTAATTTTCAGTTCATTCAAATAAGGAATTTAGACTCAATCACACTTTAAGTAATTTAAGCCCATATGATATAATGATAAAGAATGTTTCTTTGTGCCCTCGTAAAAAAAAAAAAAAAAAAAAAAAAAAAAAATCTGGAGTGAAATAGTCACACGACTTCCATTACCCACTGTTACACGTATTATATACATATTTTTGAAGATAATATGATCTGAAGACATAAAAATGCCTGACGATGTTAAATCCTAAAATATTTTCGGTATGAGAAACTTAACATGCGTGTAAAGATATATTAAACAGAGTGTAAATAATAAGTTAGGAAATACGGAAAAAAAATGATAAAGTTATTTTTTGAAACACCAATTTCTGAGATTTAAAATTAACCTACCTAAACAGGATGATTGTTAATTTTCCTGTAATAACCACGTAATACATAAGAAAGATCTAAAATGGATTTATGTAATAATTTTGAAGACAATCGTTAGAGCCGTTTTTGAGATATCATCTTTTTCCAAGATTGACGTACTCAATTATTGACCGGAAAACAATAATTACATGCAAAAGGATATTTAAAAGGCATTTAATATGACGAGTTTGAAAAAAATCCGTACAGCCGTTTTTAAAAGAACGCCTTGCGAGACCTGAAATTGAGCTATTTATATAGAGCGCCTATAAATTTTGCTGAACTAACCAACTATATCATTCGAAAGGACATCTAATAGAGTATTTACGAAGCAACTTTAAAGAAAATCGTTAGAGCCATTTTTGAAATACGGACTTACGGTCCCACTTCCGTTTTTCCAATTTTCACTAAAATTTGGAAAATGCATCTGTACACCAGACTTGTATATATCCTGAAGTTTCATAGTTCTACCTTCATTAGTTTCGGAAATATGAGAGCCAGAATATTCCCCACATATGACCATACACACATACATACATACACACTGACCAACCGCCAAAACCTACTTTTTTGGTCTCAGGAGATCTTCAAACTTTATATTTAACCAGTCTTGTTTGGTGAAAATTTGCTATTTTAGAACCCAATCATACAGTACCTTTTATTCTTGTCGGGGAGCCATTTCTTCTTCCTGGCTTTACAGCCTATTAGACCACATGACTGAAGCCGTCTACGAATGCTGCGAGTAGATATTGTTTTATTAAAACCTTCTAACAACTCAGCAATGAGGTCTAATGAAATTTCCATCCTATTTTTCAACAATTCTCTCAATATCTTTCAGTTTTCACAGTCTGCGCCTGGTTCTCGGTCTATTAACATGCGACTGGGTCATGGAGAATCGCTCAATAGCATACTGAATATACCGGCGTGAATATTTCAATGTTTTCGAAATCTGTACTTGTGATTTCCCTAGCTCGTGTACAAGTTGTATCTGCACGCAATTTTCTAAACTAAGTTCGTTCCTTTTAAACATATTAAAACAATATCACTAAATGTTCAAATCACCAAAAAAAATCACTAAAAATTAAATTACCATAAGCACACTAGATCATAGGATGTGTAAACAAAGAGCGACCTAAGTAACGACCTAAAATATAATTAGAAAAAAATTCAAAATGACACCAGGTGTTTATTAGTAGCTTTGACGTGAATCGTTGTTTTTAAATTTTTTTAGATGTCAAAAAAAAAAACTTCTTAAATCAACAAGGTTTGTTTACTGCTATAGTTATCGAACATATGCAAAATTTGTAGGGTGCTCAAGTCTTTTGTCCAAGGTTGTATGTTAAAAGAATGTCGAATTGTTTAAAAATAATAATCGTATTAATGATATATTTATAAAATGATTATAAGATTAGAGAGAGTTAAGAGAATTATGTTAACATATAACAATAAAAAAGGAAAGGAAAATCGTGTTCGTGTATGATAAATTTGATTCTGTAATTTTTTTTTTTTTTTCTTTTTTTTTTTTTTTCTTTCGAAACAGTAATTTGTAAAAATACATTTTAGTAGTCACACCGACATGTTTATGTTATTTATTTATTTATGCATATTATTTATATATTTAGTTGAAAAACATTACCCGTATGTCACCAAAAATAAATTCAAAAACTGGCGTACAGACAATAGCAAGAAATTAAAACTCTTCACACACCATAAATTTTAAATCAGCACTACCGGTTTCGAAAGGACGTAGCCTTTCTTCATCAGGTGCAAACACGTGCAACTGCCTTGGAGGCAAAAGCAAGACTTGTCTTGCTTTTGCCTCCATTGCAGTTGCACGTGTTTGCACCTGATGAATAAAGGCTACGTCCTTTCGAAACCGGTAGTGCTGATTTAAAATTTATGGTGTGTGAAGAAGTTTTAATTTCTTGCTATTACCCGTATGTATTTTGTTTTTTCGATAAACATTATACAAGTTAAATCTAGTCAATTTAAGATACTTAAATCATAAATGTTGAAACTTTAAAAGGGGACAGTTTGTATGAGTTTTGTATCGATAAGATATTTTCAAATACATTGGTTGTCTTTTAATATACTTTTAACATACTTTTAATTACGATATACACTTTTAGATAACTTTTAACTACTGTACGTACTACTAACAAGCTTTAAAATTTGCTCATGTATCATTTTCCAAAATTACGTAAAAGAAGTCGTAATGTAATACATATTATAGTCGATATTACAGTAAATTTTGCACAAATGCTGTTCTAGTGAAAGAGATTTGTAGCAATATTTAATACAACGATAGATTTTTTTTTCACATGATTTCTCCGTAATATTTTCTAAAACCAGTAAAGCACCCAAACACATCAAAGCACAGTTACAATTATAAATTTTTAATAGAATCTAAAAGGTAATTGCATTAAAAAAGAGAGAGAGAGATTTATCGCTTGAAATCATTGGCCTAAATGAAATATTTTTAAGTCCGTTTAGGTATTTGATATATGTATAAATCCAGCTTAACGGTGCATGCAAAGTGTGTTAGAATTAAAAATCTATTTATAAGTTTGTTCAAGATCATCTGAAGTAGTCCTACAGAAATATTAAAATGTAGAAATGCAATATTTTAATATGTTGCTTTTAATTTGGCATAATTCCAATGATCCAATGAAATTGAGTTTCTTTTTAAACTTTTTAATAAGACACAACAATTTTATAATGTATAGTAATGTATATTAAATTTCGCTTCAAATAAGATTTATAGTTTATGCTAACAGAAACTGTTATACATTTTATAAAATAAATTACAGAAAACAAAATATTACATAATAATAATTATATATATATACTATATGTGTGTGTGTGTGTATATATATATATATATATATGTATATATATATATATTAATTTAATAAGTATTATCAGGTGGAATTAAGTATAATAATTTAAAAATTATAGTATATTTAACATCTATTATTACTATTAAATAATTTTAAAAATCAAATACTGTTAATTTTAAAAGAAAGAAAACCAAAAATGAGTAATAATGACGTTTAATTAGAAGATATTAATATTTTTGTCTATAATGGAATAGTTATTTTTATAATCAAGGAATATTTCACCAGAATTTCATTTGAATTTATCATTAAATATCAATTACCTGTACATTTAATATTCAGTCGAATCCGCATGAGCAAGGACAATGAAAAATAATCTGGTGTGTCACTCACACGACTTTCTGTTACACTGAAATTTAATACTATAAATATATGTTGCAGATTAGTAGGTAAGATAACGAGTAGTGTTATGTAAACCTGTGTTAAAGAATTCAAATTAGGCTTCGGAAGAATTTTGTATCATAATTAGTTCTGTGTGATTAATGCACCCCGTGATTAATGCCCCCCGTTTCATTAATGCACCTACATTTATATAGAATTTAATTCGGCTATTAAAAAATAATTCTGTTTTTAAAAAATAATTTATTAAAATTATTATTTAAAAAAGTTATCTTTTATGATAATGCAGACGATTTCCATATTAGAGATTAAATATCCAAATAAATTCCATTATATTCTCAATATTAAAAAAAATCGATAACTTTGTTTTAAACTTCCCCCCCCCCAGGGGGGGGAGGCGTGGCTCCTACATACACAATTTTTTTTTCCTGTTGACTATCTCTATTATAAAAAATATATATTCGTTTCATTTGGTTTAGTGCAGTCTATAGACGTTAAACTCTACTTACCTGCAATTTCCCCCATAGACGTAATGTATTAGAACTCTCTTTATTGTCTCTGTACAGTACACGAACCATTTGCTTAATCTTAACGAAAAATCTTACTGTAGCATCCTATATGATACAAATTTAGAATACCAAGTTTGAACTTTCTGCTATAATTTGTTTTTGAGATATGCTGATAACAGTCAGACACACACATACACACACACATACACACATACACACACACAGACATACACACAGACCATTTGCTAAAAACATGATTTTCGTATTCAGGGGACCTCAAAACGTGTAAATTGTAAATATAACAAAATCTCCCGTTCGAAAATTTGACCCAAAAACAATACTTTCTCTACCTTATGGGTAAGAGAAAGTAATAAAAGTAGGATGTAAATGGGAAATTCTGTTTTTTTTTTTTTTTTTTCATGATAAAAAATACCCTAGTATCACATTTGAGGATTATTAAGATTTAATAGCTGAAAGAAAACATAATATTATAATACCAAATTAAATTATAAGTAGAAAAAATTAAAACTACCTCACTGTACTATTTTCCGAATTTCAGTGTCATTATAATGAAATAGCTCTGTGAATATTAAGTGCAATTTCTGTTAGACTTAATATTACTTTATTCTATCTAATATATTATTTTACAGTAAAGCAAAGACATCTTAATTTCTTTATTTTGATATTTTTTAAGACAAAAGTTAAAGAGTAATACTGAAAATACAAATTAAATATAACATGTTTTTTTTTTTTTTTTTTCAATTCAGCAAATTTACCTAATATTTGAATATAAAATAACTTCTTTTTTTTAGTTTAACTTTATTCAAGCAATGAAAGCTTTGCTCTTTATTTTACACGAAAAACATATAATTTATATATCATCGAAATTATTCATCACCATCCATCAATAATAAAGCCAAGAAACAAAAACTAATCATGAGTCTCCATTTACAGAACACATAAAAAAAGAAAATATAAACTTTTATATGATTGAATAGTATAAGTGAGACATTACTTAATATGACTTGACTTAATGTCTAGACTTATAATGAGACTTAATATGCCAAAGCTCAATAGACCTTTAGTATATTAAATCAAATAAACATCAGCGTAACTATGTTAGGTGCAACTAGTATAGTAGATACTCATAAAGGTTAGTTGGTTAGAACTTAATGAAGTTGATTAAGAATTTAATATTTGAGAAACATATTTGTTCTTCAACAACCGCTTATATCTTAATTTCTCTTAGATACAGGGATCATTTCTCTCTATTTTAAATGCGGCTATTTGAGTCATCGCATAAAAATAGACTCTAGTCGACGCAAAATCTTTGTAGGCATGGTCAAACTGTTGATATTCTCTCATTTAAAAAACACTCAATGTAAGACAAAAACTTTTAAAGTCATAATCCATCTCATAATCGACTCATTATATATGAATATATATATTATTTGCTGAACCAGTCTCCTTTTAATTATCCTTTTTTTATGAATTGGTTGTTTTCGACAGAAAAATTGAGAAGTATTATGTAATAGTTGGTTGATTTCAGTTGGTTGCCAAATGTTTGTAAAAATCTGAAAACTTGAAAAGTGGGACTAATAAATATAAAACTCACTTTTAATCTATTGTAACTGCTGTAACTGCTTAAATAAAAAGAAAAAGAAAAAAGAAAAAAACAAGAAATCGGGCATTACAACACTGTCTGCTGCGGAACCGTCAGTATAAAAAGTTAGATGTGACGTTAGTCGAAAGAACTTAGCTACTGAATTTACGTGTATCTATAACTTTTACTTTACTCGATGTAACTCAAAATTTTAAAAAGCCATTAAAATTATGCTTTATGAAAGGATATTTTCTGTTTATTTAGTGTTGTTAAGTTTCAGGTTATTATTTTTCTTGTATTCGCACAGTCGGTAACAAAAGTGTCCGAACACTAGCAAAAATTCCTATGTAAAAAAAAGTACGCTTAATAAAGTTTTGCTAAATAAATCCTTGTCGAATCCTGTTTTTAGATTGAAATGGTGGTGACACCCACCCCATGACCCCACCCTTCACTAAGAACAGAATTCGACAAGGATTTATTTAACAAAACTGTATTAAGCGTACATTTTTAATATAGGAATTTTTGCTAGTTTTAGGACACTTTTGTTACTGACTGTATTCAAGGATTAGACATTTTATGCACATATTGGTGATCAAGGTAAGGGAAAGATGACATTGTTTCATAGCTTCTCAACATCCTAAGATGCAAATTCTCAGTATATAAATTAATTGTATTGGCAAAAATATTCACTGCCCAAAGTTTTGCATGTTATTATATCCCCCTAATTGTTTTGTACCATATTTTAAGGCTTTTGTAGTTTATTTCACGGGGCTATTAGCAACAAAATGTCAGCAAAATTTTATTTTAATCTGGTTAATGATTTTAACGAAAGTTAAACTATCATATATTGTAATGTCAAGGTGATTAAGATGTGGAACATAGTTAGCAGTAATAACATGCTCCAGTCACCAGTTTCTTTGTATTAAAAATAAATATGTATTCCAGTCACAGAACCTAAGCTTTAGAGAGGATTACATTTAAAATTCTGCAAATATTCACAAGAATATATACTGATATTATACCAAGTGTTTAGGCTATTTACATCACCCTCCAAAATAAATAAACAAATAAAAATAAAAATATGTGACTTAAACGTTATTCCTTGCATTAGAAACCAACAACAACTTCCAAAATCTAACTATAGCAAATACTGAATACATAAATAGTGAGTAAAAACCACAGAACTGGCGTATTAAAGTAATAAATGGAGATAGAGAGAGAGAAATATATAAAGATACTAAAGAAATGTTTTTCGATTGTAGATTAATGTATAAACATTCTGTTAAATGTCATGCCTTTTTTTTTTTTTTTTTTTTGAAAATGTTCAACCCAAACTTAAATATTTACGTCTAATTTTTTTAATAATTAGCTTTTGAATTTACATCTCTAATCGAATGAAACAGAAATGCATTTCTTTGTAAATGTTTTGCATTTCGTATTTTGCACTTTATATTTTGCACTTCTCTTTTGCAGTTCTCTTTCACAAAGCGGTTCATGCAAATTTCAGGATTTTTTTTTTTTTTTTTTACTTTATTTCTTTCCGAATCTTTGTGTAGGAGATTGCTGAATTCATTCTCTTTTTCAGATCTTTCTTTTGCACCTCTTTATCAATACATTTAGACTGCTCAGTGCCACGCTGGGACTGGAGTTCATAGCATCATCCTTTCTGCCCATATATATATAGATACAGAGAGAGAGAGAGAGAGAGATAAATATATATAGATATTAAATAAATGCTTTTTGATTGTAACTTAATGAAGGTACATTCTGTTAAATACTATGTTCTTTTTTTTTTTTTTTTCAGTATTCGACACAAACATAGATATTTATGTATTTATATCTAAATCTTTTAATAAGTTGCTTTTGAATTCTACATCTCTAATTGAATGTAATTTAGATGAATTTATTTGTAAACATTTTGCATTTTATAGTTTTCACTTTCCTTATCGGAACTAAATCTTATAAGACGCAATATTTATTTGTAATATGCTTCAAATGCACTCTATGGTTTATACAAAAGCAGAATCTTAGACATAAAAATAAAATTTTAGATAATAATTATACATTTTACACGCGTAATATAGCCCTAAAAACTACGAATTGTTCCAATATTATAATATTTTGTGTGTGTGAACATAGATTTTTCCTGTCAAATTATTTCTGAAACTAAATACTGATATTTAAAATTTAATTAATAGGCAATGTAAACTTAATAACGATTATACTTAATTAGAAGATTAAATATATATATATATATATATATTATACAAGAAATTTTTTTTCGTTAGAGAATATTTCAGCAAAGTTTCATTTGGATTTATCATTAAGTATTAATTAAACACTCATTTGGCCCGAAATCTATTCCACAAGGGTAATGGTAAAGAAAAAAAAAATTTCGAAATCTGGGAATTCTCTCTATATATTTTTTATGATAAGAAACCCTTATATCACATTTAAGAATCATTACGCTTTTTATGTCGGTCAGAAGATAAAATAATATTATGGATGTAAAAGGAATATCGCGTTATAACTTTCGAAAAGATGGTGTCATTTAAATCAAATACTTCTGTGATTATTAAGAATTATTTTCTATTTCTTTTAGATCGAATATTATTGTATTTTAAATAGGATATTAATTCATAACAGAGAAGAGTTTTTTTTTTTAGATAATAAAGATAGTAATATAATCGAATTTAAATAGTGATGGTTTAGTTTAAATTAACAAATGTTTATTTGAAAAGTACATAGTACTCAAACAGGAAAAAATAATAGCATGTAATAACTAAGACCTTTATTTTTATCATTTTTCTGTTACGTTGTGTATATTTATGCTTATGTACTATTTTAAATATTTAATGTTGAATGGAAGTCAGTTTTATTCTACACAGAAGAAATGTAAGAAAATGAATTTTTATTAGGAAATTTTTATTTAAAAAAAACTGAAAATAATCGATAACCTTCGTTAAAATTACAAAATTCTGCAAAATCACACTTTTCATTTCTTCTTCTTCTTATTATTATTATTATTACTTTTACTGTTTTGGGTTTTTGTTATGTGTTCTGATGCACTTAATTCAGAAATGTTTGTGTTTTCGTCCTGTCACGTACGGGGTTTTTCACGATGTAGGGATGGATGTCGGAAGAATTCAAACAGAACCTATAACAAATATGAAAAAAAAAAGTTTAAAACGCATTAAATAGGCTATTATTTACATAGGCTAATATTATCTTTAAATGTGTTTCTATACATCGAAGCTTCGTTTAGAGCTTCTTCTCTTGTGCACTGCTTGTAGGCCTTGAGAGGGGATTCTCTATGCAGAATCCAATAATAATCTGCCAATGTGTTAACAGTTCATCTTCTTTGATACCGCTTCTACATTTATTTGATGTTTTGATAAAATAACTCTCCTTGATCTTCACTCACATCATCCAGATTTTCCGAGGAATATCTCAAGTGAGAATTCAAAACTGAAGCTTTAAGTTCAGAAAATTCCATTTTTTATCAGAATTGTACGTGATGGAAATTTTTCAATAATTTCCAATAGTTCTTCTTTAATGAGCATTTAAAAATACACCACAAAACACTTTGAAGAAAAATATTCATCGTAGACCTGTGTTCTTGCAGATCTGTAAATTAAGCATTATATTTAGAAATATTCAGAACATTTTTTTAAACAATGATCGGTTAAAAATACTTCTCACTATGTCAATTTATGCAAATTTTGTCCGATACATCCATGTAAAATAAGTTTAAAATCGATATGAAAACGTCATCTTTTGATTGATTGGTCCCTAAATCTAATCAGCACAAAATTAGATCAAGGTGCAATATAAAATGTCGTTAATGTATATCATGTCGTTCATGTGATAAATAGTTAGCAAAATTTTGGTAACACACAGACAGGTATTTTATATGAATGGTAAAATCGTGTTCAGTTGAGATAAAACCGTGTAAATCCATCGAAAATCACAGTCAAAATTTTCCGTGAAAACAATACTTTATTCTTTTGTATATAAAAGAAAGTATTAATCATTTGTGTGTAAAATAATATTCTTCTATGCAATATTTTTTTCGTTCAAGCAAGTTAAGATTTAAAAAGTTTTTTTTTTTTTTTTTTTTTTTTTTTTTTTAAAGCTTTAAAATGCCATTTTTGTTCATAGACAGTTAAATTATATCATATCTATCTATATTTACTTAATTCTTTTTAATGCAAACAAATCAATGTATATATATATATATATATATATATATATATATATATATATACAGGGTGATTACAAAATAAAACTACCCCGATATATGAGACTATAGCTACCACACCGTTCCGAGAAACTGAATAAAAATTTGGTGAAGGTATTTTGAGGTATGCGCTCAAGAATTATATAAAAAACAACAGTTAAACACTAACAGCTATGGTTACATTGAGAAAATTTCGAAAATTTCAAACGGCAACACCTACATTTTTTTTTATTAAAATGTAATCTCCATAGCAAACAACCATAAATAGCGTTGGAACGGTACCTCCAGCACGCAAATCGGCAGCGCTAGCAGGCTAACAAAAAAAGAAAAGAAAAGAAAACGACTGTTACGTGCCTACCAGAGCACCACATTCATTTTTTTAATGACGTCACATTTCACACTGAGTCTTTGGTTCAGACTAAGACTACTATATAACAGGCTGAATCATTCGACGCCATTTGTACGTCAAGTCCGTCATTGCTAAACTTAAGATTAATATATAATAGTCTTATATAGTCTCATATAATAATCTTATATGGCAGTTCGTCACTGCCAAACCTAAGACTATTATACAATAGTCTTATATAATCTCATATAATAGTCATATACAATAGTATTAGTTTTAGTAATGACGGACAAATGGCGGCGAATGATTCAACCTGTTATGTAGTAGTCTTAGTTCAGACTAAAGTCTACTGATTCTGCTTCGAAACGAAAAGAAGAGACCAAGGTATCATTAATTTCGTGTAAGGCTACTGAATAAAGACTTTAATTTTGTTGTTAGTCGTAAGACGCTGTCATGATGACGTCATCACAGTACGTGAAAAACAAGACATTGTAAAATGGCAATCAAAACCGATTTTGATGATGATAATGATATTTCCCTGTAAGCGGCATATTGTTCATAGAGCAAGGAAGCAAGATACACATCACGCATTTATCCCAATGCCTTACTTTTCATTTAGTGTCATGACGTCACTCATGACGGTGTCTTATAACTAATAACGAAATTAAAACCCTTATTCAGTAGACCTACATGAAATTAAGGATACCGTGGTCTATTCTTCTCGTTTCGATGCAGAATCAGTAGACTTTAGTGAGAGCCGAAGACTCAGTTTGAAATGTGACGTCATTAAGAAAATGTAAGTCGTGCTCTGGTAGGCACATCACGGCTATTTTCTCTTTCTTTCTTCGTATGCCTAGCGTTGGTGATTTTCATGCTAGAAGTACCGTTCCAACACTATTTATGGTTTTTTGCTATGGAGATTTCATTTCAATAAAAAAAAAGGTAGGTATTGCCATTTGAAAATTTCGAAATTTTGTCAGTGTAACCGTAACTTTTAGAGTTTAACTGTTGTTTTTTATGTAATTCTTGAGCGCATACCTCAAAATACCTTCCACCAAATTTTTATTCAGTTCCTCGGAACGGTGTGGTAGAATTAGTGTCAAATATCGGGTAGTTTTTTTTCTAATCACCCTGTATATATGTTGTTATTTCTTCATTGAAACAAATCTTTCAATAATTTATTATTAAAATGGTAATTCTGAAACAGAGACATAAATATAAATGTACGATTAAGACATCATGTTTAATTTGTAATAATATACAAATGTTTCCTTCTCTTTTTCCCTTTTTTATTTAGCGTTACGCATAATGATTTTTTGTGTTGCTGTGTAACATGTCATCTATTCATCCATATAACTTTTTTAAAAATAAATTTGAGCACTTTAATTTTAGAGAAATAGGTTTTACATAACTGCCAGATAATATAAAAATGACACAAAAAAATTATTAAAATGCCAAATAGCAATTTTTTTCTATAAATGCATTAAGAGCTTTTCCAGAAACGGAAGAAGTTTTCAGATCGCAGGAAGACAGATGAAAAGAATACACATAGATTATTTTTTACACGTTTTTCTTGGAAAATAATTTCAAATTACGAAAAATTCTATTTGATTCCGTTTTTCTTATAATACATTATTATCATATTTTTGTAAAAATGTCTTTCCATTTGTGTTATTATTATTATTTATTTTTATAATTAAGTAAAAACATATTTTTTAACTAATTTAAAAGTAAACATGTGTTTTTACTAAATACATTATTAAAAACTTTACTGCAAATTTGTTTATGAATTTCATTAAGAATGCTTTTTTATAACGGCGGAAAGTAATTTTAAGATTGTTGCGAGTTGGATAGATAAAAAGTACTTTTCCCTAAAAGAAGTAATTTTTTTTTATACAAATTAAAATACATAATTATGAACGTATTTGCACAAGCTTATTTATTATACACTATTATCTACGGCATTAAAATAATTAGAATTTTCATTGGACATTTTACTAAGGCAAAGGATTTTAAAAGTCAAATAATCAAAACGATATTCTAAACGTGTATATTCTAAACGTGTATATAAATATTATAAAAACAAAAGATGTGTCGGCTTTGAACTGCTTCATTGATTACACAAGATACTTTTTTTTTTATTATAGGGGACAATGTGTCCCTTCTAGAATATCGTGCGTGGAAAACTAACTAAATTCCTATATAAGGTGCATTCGATTATGGTGGTACCCTCTAATATAGGGAGTACATTAGAGTCAAACTGTTTGAAATCACATGTGAAAAAATTGTCGATTTTAACATTTTTATAGTTTATGACATTTAAAACTGTCATTTTAAAACTTTGCAAAGGTTTTTTGCGGCGATTTTTTATAGCTGACTGAGAGATTAGCCGTTCATTTTTCCTCCTTGGTCGTTCCGTTCTCCCGATCATAATACATACTTTTAGTTATGGAGCAAGTTAGGTTATCATTGAAATTTTGAACATTAAGTAACTTAAAGGACCGCATATGCGCCAGATCACGGGGCTATCAACTGCTATCAGCTGTTTAACACACTGTTCATTGGCTGCATATTTTACATAATAATGATTTGCCCCTTATTGAACCATATAGAACTGATAAGAGTCAAAATCTGTATACAAAGTGAATAAAAATGTATTTCAAATATCGCTTTACAGAAAATTAGATTAGTAATCAGTCATTAAAAAAAGGAACTTACAGGAATATTATATACATATTTTTTAAACAAAATTGTCCGAAATGAAATTTTTTTTATGTCTGTTTAGCAAGATTTGTTCAAAGATCAATGAAGATTTTTAATACAGTTTTTGATAACACGTTACATCTTCCTTTAAAGTCGAATAGTCAAAAGGATAATTTAAACGTAAATAAAATATTATAAAATAAATAATGTGTTGACACTGAAGTGTTTCATTGATTATATAACATATTTATCTTTTTTTATATAATAGGGAAAATTGTGTGCGGAAGATTAACTAAATTCCATCACATTGTACGTGAAATACTTCTGATTTTTACTACTGTTTATATTTATATTATCATAAAGTGATAAATATGTTATAAAGTTTTTTTTTTTTTTTTTTTTTTTTATATTATTATTATTATGTATTCTATTTCATTAAAAGAAAAACTTTTTAATAAATAGTCTTAAAGGCTTTCTCGTTATAATAAATTATTATATATTTAAAGTTTATATAAAATTTATTTTTCGACTACACAAGGAACAATTAAAATATCTGATACCTGATGACTTAACAAAAGAAATTTATATGCCGAACAGTAAAACATGTAATAGGAGTTATACATGCTATTAAAACAAGTAATTTCTTTAAAAAATTGATTAGAAATGTATTGTTTTTTGTATTACATAAAACTACTGGATGTCAGGTTTGTTTTTAATTACCTTAATTATATATCACGCCGTAAATTATAATGTAAACTTTACCAATAGATTATGTTATTATTGTACAGTATTATAATATACTATTCTTCACATTCATTATTAAAAAAAATCTACTGTTTTTTATAGTTTCTAAGTATCATTTTTCACTCATACAATATGACAATCACCGTTCATTCATGTTTCATATAACTTCCAATTATTTATTTAATCAAGGGACGAACTTATTTAATCTCTTTTTATTGAGTTTATTCATATTTGTGCTGCACTTAGTCACCGAGAAATCGATGACCTATTATCTATTTCTGAATAAGACTCTTGCATTGACATCATGAATGGAATTTTTATTTTTCTTCTGTATTATTGATAATGTAGTTGAGCCTATTTCTCGTTTAACAAATTACCTCGCATTTTTTGCGATTAAAGTATAATAAAATCATTACTTTTGGTAAAGTAGAAAATAAATATATATATATATATTTTTTTTTTTTCTTTTTTTGCTAATTATTTTTTAAGATGAAATGAGAGAGTATTACTAATTAGTTTGTGAAAGAATATCAGAATAAATAGCAAATTTGAGAATACGTAATATAATATGTTTATTAAAAATTAAATGGATGTTTATATATTTCGAATGAAAATATATTGATATATAACTGAAAGTAACTTGTAAAGTTGCAGATAAACTGTTGAAAATATTTTTTTAATTAAAAAAGTATTCATATTTTTCTTTTTTATTTTTATGAATACTTGGTAGTTAAAAAGCAAGTTAAAAGGGATTACTAGAAGTTTTTGGAAGAAGGCAAATTCCCTTTTAAATGACCTTTTTAGATATATTCAACTGATCTTGTTTTCAAATTTTCTCAATATATTATCTCACTGTTCCTCCACAGTATTACACTAACACGAGCGAGTTGTTTGCAGTGCGGTATTCTGGAACAATGAGAGAAAAGTGGTTTGGAGTGAAAAGGGAGGGGTGATCTTTCATCCTTCCTCTGTATAGTCGACAGGGAAAATTATTCGAACGCTAGTAAAAGTTCCTACAAATATTATATATATATATAAACAAATCCTTGTTGAATCATGTTCTTAGATAGTGTAAGTTGGAAAGTGTTAAAAATGCTTAACACAAATGGAAATGCATCGTCAGCAGTTTCCAATTGTAGTCCTTAATGTATATGAATAATTTAGTGTAGCTCTGTAAATATGAACTTTAAACATATTGTAATATATACAAAATTTTATTTTTGCATATTAACAATAAATGTATATTTCAATATCATTTTTTCAGTAGAAATTAATTTAAATGTGATTTTTAAAATGTCTCTCCCAAAATGTTACTTATTGACATTTTTTGGGGCGTCCCTGTACGCAAATCAGTTGTACAAAGCCTATAATTGTCATTTTAATAAGGAACATCTTATGATTATTCTAAAAATATTTACCGACGCTGGAGGTGGGCAGATGGACAGACAAACAGACAGACAGTCAGCTATAAACTAATTCAAATCATATTCACTCTTAAAAATCCTTAGAAAGTATTAAAAGCGGTTAGTGTAAATGAAAATGCAATTCCAGAAAACTTCCAAAAACAGTCTTTAATACGACTGAATATCGGGTGAGTGCGAGAGTTCTACCCGTTTTTTGATATGCAAATTTGCAATAGAATTGACGTCACACATGACATTGCAATGATGCAATTCATCAGCCAATCAAACGTGTGGATGCCTTCATATAAATGCATCGTGTCTCCCAAAGTTAATCATCCCCCAAAAAATATCAGAGGTTGTAACATGGAAAGCGGGAAGGAGCATATTAAACATTGTTTGATATACGAGTTCCATAAAAAAAAATACGGTAGCCGCAGCACGTCCCAATATTTGTCAAGTTTATGGGGAGGACGCAATAGACGAATGCACATGTCGTCTAGGGTTTCGTAAATTTAGGGAAGGAAACAGAAGCTGCCATGATCAGGCTAGGAGTGGACGGCCATCACACGTTGGAGACAACATATATTGATCAAGACATAAGGAATTACCCGAACCTAACCGTGCAATAATTGGCGGATACCTTCAACGTACACCGGATAACGGTCGAGAAACGGTTGGTTATGTCGGGTTTTACGAGAAAGTTGGATAGTTGTGTTTCACATAATCTGACAACTAATCAACGGGATGACCGAATCGCCACATATGTTTCCTTGCTTTTCCGGTACAAAAATGACCCATTTTTGATACGAATTGTGACAGGAGATAAGAAGTGGATTATGTACCGTAACGTAAAGCGTCGTAGAACTGTGTGTCGCCCTTCTGATCCGCCTGCATCGACTTCGAAATCTGAACTTCATCCTAAGAAGGTGTTATTGAGTGTGTGGTGGGATGTGAATGGAATAATTCACTGGAAGTTTCTGCCACTCAACCAAACCATTGATGCTGCCTTATACTGTCTACAGTTAGACAGGGTGTATTCATTTTTGGTAGCAAAGCATCCATGTCTCATCATTATTCCACATGCTACTGTCATCACTCTCCAAAAGTTACTGGGCTTTTGGTTATGAGGTTTTACCTCTCCCTCCCTATTCTCCGGCTTGGCACCAACTAACTACCACCTATTTCGTGCGTTGAACAATTCCTTCAGTCTGAAAATCTTTGATGATCTTGATGCTGTGAAAATTGCCATCCAAGACTTTTTAGACACAAAAACGCTGGAATTTTACGCCGCGGGATTCATCTCCTACTAGAAATATGGCAAGAGCTCATAGGTAGCAATGGGGATTATGCACAATAATAGGCGATTATTTGATCTTCTTTAAGGGTAATATAAACGGGTAGAACTTTTGCACTCACCCAATAATATTGTAAATTTTAATGCTTAATATACTATATACTATAGAAAGCATTATTTTGTTCATATGCAAAACATATTTCTATTACTTTAAGTTTTCTGCAAGTAAAATTTTTAAAATTTGGTTTCAGAAATATGGATTATTGTTTGCACCTAACCTCATCTACCATTGATCCATCGTTCAAAAACCTAGTGTAGAAACTACGTACTTTTTTTTTTTTTATGTGGTCATGGAGGTTAGTTTTTGTAAATCGTTATAAGTTTATTTTACTTTTTTACGTATTAACAATATTTTGTAAGAATTAATTCTCCTTTAATGGTTTTAACTGTGATGTAATTTCTGGAATGTAACACTCCTGCGTAGAGAAGATAAATAACATATATATATATATATATATATATATATATTTATGATTCTGTTTGGGAAGAGAAGGGATCCAAGATAAGAAGAATAAAAATTCAGTGAGAGAAATTTGTAACTGCTATATTTTAGTATTATTATTATTATTTACCGTAATGTGAACTTTAAACCGCATTGAATAAACAGAAAGTAATCGTTCAACAATTTATTATCTGAACTTTTATAGGTTTGAAGAAGTATTAATAGATTTTGTTTATGCAGTGGATTTAAAATTAAATGTACATGTTTATTGAACTACGCATTTTCGGACTGTAGTATCATACCGATTGTAGTATCGAGTCGGATACACTGGCATTAGTGTGACCCAATAGATTTTCAAAGTTCTTTTGAAAAAAAATAAATCATCTAACTTAAATAATTTAAAGCTTAAATATCTATAATAAAACCCCCAAAATAAAATTCTGAAATAAAGCTTTCAAATTTACTGAAAAATATTACGTTTTTTGACAATTATATTATAAAATTTTAAAAATATAGCTGTATAAAAATAGCCCGTAGAAACTCTTTAAATTGTACCGTTTTTTTTTCGTTTGTCTGTGTGTGTGACGATTTGTAGATTTTTTTTTCATGTGTCTGTGTGTGTGACGATTTGTATATATATATTTTTTTTTCATGTGACTGAAGCTCAACAACTTTATTTCCTACAGTATTTAAGTTTATTTAAGTTTTATTCTCAAATAACTATCACATCCCGCCATCTCTTCACACACAAACAAATATATATATATATTTACATATCTATATATCATCATAAATAACCTGTTCAGATATACAGAAAAAGACTATTTAACATAAATATCTAACTGGTTTAAAATCCTAAAGTGTCGTAACCAAATTTACCACAAAAATTTAAATTATCCGCAATCAGATTGTAAAAACTTGATAATCTGGATATTAAAAATAACGTAGATAAGCTCTCGAATAATTTTAAGTTTTTTAATCTTTGAGTTTGTAAATGTTACTTAAATTCCATTACTGTTGTTTTTCATTTTCATGAAATGGAAACCCAACATCTCTGCATACTAGAAATGGAGTACAGTATTCTCTCGCCCTGCTATTTTTTTTTTTTTTTTATTTACAAACATAACATAACTGAGCGTATTTCTACTCCGACGAATAATGGGATTCTGCGAAAGACTCTGTTAGATAATTTGAGACAAAAAAAAAAAAAAAAAAAAAAAAAAAAAAACACTGAGATCTTCATCAGGGAGGCCCCTCAGTGTAGGGGTGAAAGAGAAGTTTCTGAAAGATCAGTAGTAATTAGCTAATAACTATCCTTAGCTCTCAACTTCTCACCAAACAGAAAACCACCATTAACTGAAAAGAAATCTGGCATACATATAATCTAAAAAATCCAAAACAATTATAAAATTACTAAAATTACAAAAGTAGTACAATTGCAATAAATTTATGAAATATACAAGAAATTACAAAATACATTAAAATGAAATATAAAAAAATGAACCCCATTTATCAGGTAGGGGTTTTTATTTTATTGTATTTCATTTAAGTGTATTTTGTAATTTTTATATATTTCATATACATTAATTTGTTGCAATTGTACTACTTTTGTAATTTTGGTAATTTTATAATTGGTTTGGATTTTTTAAATTATATATATATGTCAGATTTCTTTTCAGTTAATGGTGGTTTTCTGTTTGGTGAGAAGTTGGTGGCTAAGGATAGTTATTAGCTAATTGCTACTGTCCTTTCAGAAACTTCTCTTTCACCCCTACACTGAGGGGCCTCCCTGATGAAGATCTCAGCGTTTTTTGGGGTTTTATTTCAATTTATTCAATGATAGTTTATTTTATTCATTGATAATCTATTCCTATATATATATATATATATATATATGTGTGTGTGTGTATATGTGTGTGTGTGTGTGTGTGAAAAAATAGCATATAATTATTGCATTGTATTTGCATTGTCCCAGTAATGATAGTATAGACTTCGTAAATTACACTCACCTTCGTGAGACCTACTTTACTCAATCCGATTTTTTTTTTTTTTTTTTTTTTTTTACAAACTTTTTCTAACAACTGTTGTAGAATAAACCTGAAACTTCAAAGCAAGGACATAAGCTTTGTAATATGGAATAAAATTTCGGAAAAATTACGCTAATTTTTAGATTAGTGTTTCATTTCTGCCTAGAACTTTTATCTGAAAAGAAGATATATTATTATTTCAAATTAATTCCCCCCCCCCCACTCCGCCACAAAAATAAATAAATAATAAAAATTATGATTTATAATGTTTATTTAAAAAGTGTTCATTTACTACCTTGATACATCAGTTTTTGAGAGCATTTTATATCCCTTTTTTGATATATATATTTTTTCTGTATTAAGACATATCGCAAAAAATATTTCCGGTCAATTAAAAGAAAAATCAAAGATTTGATAGTTTGTTTTAATATATTGCTGTTTCATAAAAAATAATTAATTTCTAAATTTATATATAAGACTTGAATGCAACATATTTGCGGTATAATAAAATATTTTACTTAAAGCTGAGAACATCTAATGAACCTCTACTGTGTGAACCTCTACTGTGTGAAATAAAGTACGTAATTGTGGCTGTACAGATCTCCGCTCTCTGTCAATTAATATTAGAGGAAAAGCAGATAAAATTAGAAAATAAATAAAAATTAATATATATAATTTAAATATTGAAGTTTAGCATTTTTTTTTTTTTTTTAATATAAATATCCTTGAATCTCATTCCGAAATTGTCATATTTTTTTAAGAAAGGAAATGATTGAAAATTTTATTAATTTTATCAGTATTTCCATAAACAAGTAGCGAGATTTCCAAGAGAAATTAGTTTATCTGTTAAATTATTGTTTAAAAACCATCAAATACTATATCTTTTTATTTGATAATATATTTATTCACTTGTGGTAAGTCGTGAATAATCTCAATGTATATATGTGATAAAATGAAACAAAATATTTATAATGTTATTGTAAAGGAAAAATTCAGTAAAATGTTATATATTTTTAAATAATGTAATTGAAATTGGAACAAGACGTATTTTTATAATACATGACATTTATTAATAATGTATACAAAGAATATTCGTTTTAAGTTGGGAAAAATTTATTAAGGTTTTCCTTTGATTAAATCCTTTTATTTCCGTATTTTGAGTTTTAGATCTAAAAGCTCTTGCAATTCTTTGAGTAAATATTATCACTAAAGATACTAAGATTTTCCATAGTTTACATTAAAATGCCTTTTATATTTTAGATGAAACTGAAAGCCCTTTCTTCTCAAACAACTCGATATGACGCTTCCTCGTAAGCTTAAAGGATATCTCTAGTAAGAACTTGTAAAATTTCTGAAATTTAAATCTTTGTTTGAATTTTACGGGCATTGCATATTTTACAGTTTAATCTAGGAAATAAATTTGATACATGCCTTCAAAACGGAACTTCGCAATTTTATGCATGATTAATGCAATTAGAAATGTAGTTGACAGAAAGAAAATAATATGTTTATCTATTTTATTATAGGAATTTTTATTTTATTACAGAAATATATTTTATTTTGTAATAAAATTTTATTAAAACATAAATAAAATAAAACTATATTCTATTTTATTATAAAATTTTGTTGCGATATAAAAAATATAAAATTATATTCTATATTATTCTAAATTTTTATTTTATAATAATTTTTCTATTTTATTATAAAAATTATTTATTTTGTTACAGAATTAAAAAAATTCTTTTAAAATAAACATAATTTACAATTTTGGGGATTGTTTTTTTATTTATTTGTTTAATATAATTATTATTATTTTCAGTAATTTGTTTTTTATTAAATTTGTATTGTATTATATTTATGATTTCCTTCAACAATTAAATTGATTTATAAGGTATAAAGGTGAAAATAAACCAGAAAAAATATATTCCAATATGAAAAGCTAATTATTAAAATGGAAATTTGTGATAACTTAAACGTAAAGAGCTAATTTAACAGAATGGATACAATTTAAATATAATTTGGTAAATAAAGAAACGATTTGCCACAATGTGGTTGATGCTATTGCTTTAGCCCTAAGATATATATATAAGGTTACGAATTTTTTTTAATTCGTAGTTATTTTTATGTAAATTCATTCTAAGAAGCTTCGTCAGGCGATAAAATGTTAATTTTCTGCATTTCTAGATTGCTTTCGAATTAAAATAGCTTAAAAAGCCTCATTAACCCTTTAATGTTAACTACTTACTTTATTTTAAAAATTACTAATCTAATTTTAAACATGGCTTTTAGACACATAGTTCATCATAAATATTTAAGAAATAAAAATAATAACATTGTTCCTTTTCGAGAATTTTTTTACTTGAAACATCTATAAATTAACCTTATTAAATTCAAATAATATTTAATTTAATAAATAGAACACTTTATAAGTAAACATTATCGACTACAAACACTCGTACAAGTTGTTTCAGGTGAAAATGATAGTCCAGCTCTTCATTAAATGAAAAAAAAAAAAAAAAAACTAGACATGAGTGCATCATCCGACTAGCAATTCGCACTCGCGTCCATTAAAAAACTTTAAGTGACTTATGTATTTAGCTTCCTTCGAAGCATTATTTGTTAAACTTTGGAATAGTGCTGTTATCTACTAAACAGAGAAGGAACAAAATTTTAAAAATTGATTAAAACAATGGTGAAATGTTAAAAAAAAAAAAAAAAAAAAAAAAAAAAAAAACTGTTGCAAAAATTTTTTTAAATGATGTCAAATATGTTTGGTTTCACTACGAAACCAATGAACGTTAGTCCAGTTAGAGTTAAGGCCAGTAATAGATTTGGCGCCAAATTTGGCGAGTTTTTCGCTCCTTGACGATTTTTTTGCAATGTTGGCGAATAAATCCTTATTATCGATATACCAAAAGTGGAAGGTCTAATTCGAATGTTCTACGAGTTACCAGAACATCTTTTTTGGCCAATGCGGCCAAGCAGTCAGTCTCTCGCGAACTGCCTTACGATAAAGTGCTCTCGTAGCAGCCTAGCTGTGTTTTAATGCTTTGATACAATTTGTACTGTGAATTTGCTGTTGGCAGGTGTTATTTAAGCTGTGTTTACTGGTGAAAGTGAAATTGATACTTGGTTTATAAACCTGTACTTTTCTAGAATTTTTTGTAAATAAACTGTTGAGCTTCTGCAAGTTTCGCCTTTCATTCAGAGACAACTCTCGAATCCCCGACGTACACAACAATATATATATATATATATATATATACACATATGAAATATTGACAGTCAAATTCAATATGTTGCATCTGGGCATTAAATTTGTATGTTATTCGTCTTATTTATCTGCATTGGTATAATATATATTTGTTCATTTACATATTAATGAATTAGATGTTAAAAGTTCAACATTTTAATTTATCTTATGCTAAGGATTCCTTGCATTTGCGCTACGTCATAGTTTAATATTCATTTAAAGTCTATTTTTTTTTCTAAATTGAATTTTGGTACCGCATTAAAAAGTAATACTGGCGTAACTGTATACTTAAAGACATTTTTGTTATTATTTGTATTTTTGTCACAACTAATTATATATTTATTTTCTTATTCCAGTTTCATTTATTTGGATAATGGCTTTTATTCACATAGTTTTCATCTCTTACATTGAATATATGTATTAATTTCGTATATCAAATATTGGCACTCATATTCGATATGCGAATATGATTCGATCTGTGATGAGCGAATATGACTCGATCTGTTCTTTTTTATATGTTTTATTATCCATCTAATTTATATCTACTGGTATCATACCTATTTGTTTGTTCATTTATGTATTTATTTAATTAGTGTTGAAAGCTCCTCAATCCTCTAATTTATCTTACAGTCTGTATTCAGTTGCATCTGTATTTCTTATTTTCTTAAAGTATTATTATCCTTCCAATTTTTTTTTTTTTTTAATAGTATTTTGCCACCACATTGAAACTTTATGCTCAAGAGAGTGTGTTAAATTTTGGATTTGTTATTATTAGTGGCATTGTTATTGAAACTACCTATAATGGTTTTATTTGAGTTCCGTATGTTTCTATATCACCATTGATTCACACAGTTTTCAGTTCTTATATTAAATATATGTATTCATTTTTATATAAAATATAAGTGCATATTAAACTATTTCTTCCGATGAGTACTTAATTTTACGAATCAAAATTATTATTATTATTATTATTATTATTTACCAAAATGGTTTACATTTCCATAATGCTAGCTTACACAATTACTGATATTTATTAATTTTGAATTAATATATTTTAAGTAACTAAAGTATGGATCTTGTTATATAGTGACAAGTGATGAAATATTTACTTTAGGATTTTCTAGTAAATTTATAGGTTTTCATTATTTTCTATGAAATATTATATATTTTATGTTCATTTCAATATTCATTTTCCATTATTATTTTATTTTAATCGCACCTGAGATATTATAATGATGATAATAATAATAATAATAATATTAGTTAATATTTTTGGAAGTTTTCGTTATTATATGTATACTTTTAAAATAATTAATGATATTATTTAATTTTATGTTTTCAAAGAACGAGGCTTTTCTTTTTGAGATGCAAAACACGTTGTAATGATTTCAGCTAAAGAAAAATCGTTCACTGGGATGAGGAATAAAAAAAAAATTATTTACAAAAAATTCTGAATTCTAGATTAAATACATGGACATTAATAGGTTTACAATTTCATTTAAATGATTTTTAAGCCTTTCGAAAGAGGAAAAGTTTTTTTTTTTACAAAAAATTTAAAATCCAGAAGATGAGTGGAATCCCGTAGGAAACTGTAACTCCTCAAAAGTAGCTTTTGGCGACCCACAAAAAAAAGAAAAAGAAAGAAAAAACGTAAACTATCTCTTTTCTATATCTCGCTTTAACTTTACAGTTCGGGTTGCCTGGACCCTAAAGGTAATCGAAGGTTCTTTTCCTTTGTCCATTTCAGCACTTGGAGAGTTGCAACGTGATAATAAATCTTTCCCACGTTAAGAAAGGAGGTCATTACTGGTCATTACTTTTGTACAATGATTCTTTGTAGTTCTCAGATGTCACTTCATAGCAATTTCTCACCTTTGAGAAAATCTACTTCTTATAGCTTCCCCTCTCTTAAAACGATTTTTAGGAATTAGAGGATAAAAATCGCACAAACATATATTTTTCCTTTCTCTTGATTTTATTATTATTTTATTATTTATTTATTTATTTATTTTTTAACCAGGAAGCAAGACCTTCTTTAGTGCATAAGACGCAACAAATTAAAATAAAATTTAAAGAAAGGAGAGAAAGAAAATATTCTGATATTTCTAATTTACTACATTCACATACATATACTTTTTTTTTTTTTTTTTGTTTAGATTTCTCTAACTTATTTGTTATGCTAATGATATACATATACGATGCTATAAGATAACTGAAAAATATTTAAAAATTATTAAATTAAATAATACTAATACTAATAATAATAATAATAATAATAATAATAATAATATATATATATATAAAGAAAGAAAAGCTATATACAGCTTTATTTTTCTACTTAACAAAATTATTTCTGTTAAGCGGAGAGCATGAGTGATGTCCTTCCTAGGACATATCTACCTTAAGCCTTGGTTTTTAAGAACACAAAACGCGAACGTCAACGTATTCGGCGTCGAGATTTTCGATTTACGCATGCGTCAAGACGCTCTGTTCTGCGGTTTCAACGGCAGCGCTGATATCAAGGAGACTCCGATTGGAGCGTCGCGGCGTTGAAAACGTTGACGTTTGCTTCCGAGTTCTTAAAACCAAGGCTTTACGTAATTCTCTCATGTCCTGTCAATCGCTAACTTAGATAAAAAATCGAATATTAGTTCCCATTCTATATCTGCGCGAGTACATTCCCGACTCTTTTGTTAGACGCATCTGTCTGCATTAATAGGTACTTGTACTTAATCTGAAGAATACATTTGCAGTTCTACATTTGCTTTCATTTTCCTCCAGACTACGATCACCGTAGTCCCTTTTAACACGTTCGCTGCCGATCTCACGTGACTAATATTTGAAACGGCGTTTTTTTTCCTTTAACCTGCCGATTGTGTTTGGCGTATTTCAAAAGAGCGCTCATCGCCAGATGTTATGGTCTTTGTGTTTATCGTTGCTTGTTTGCGTAATGTGTCAATACGCTATATGACGTTAAACGTATGAAAATTCGTCTGCTCGGTAAAAGCAAACTCTGGAGTTAATGAGTAATAAGTTAAATTTCCCAAATAGTTTCGTTTGTACTAAGCAGATAAAATATTAAATCACTGACATCATAACTTCGGTCGCGTATTGAATAAACGTGTCTTATTAGATAAAAAGCATTCTATTTTGAAATATTCTTCCGGGAGGATCAATATTTCGATGGCATGCTTCGGGACTACATCTAGGGGTGAGCTTCAGACTTTCCCAATTGCCTATTGCGCAGCACTAGTGTGATGTAAAATCCAACCAACCATCTATTTTGAAATATGAATATTTCTGATGTTTGCGTTAGTGTTGTTTGGCTGGTTGTATAGTGTTGGAATTTAAGGTTGGTTAAGATTTAAGTTGAACTAATGCTGCACAATGGGCAATTGCCGACGGTTTAAGCTACCCCCCAAGGTTATCTGGAAACATACCATAAAAATTTTGATCCTTCACGAACGGGAAGTTGGAATTTAAGAGGTACTTTTGAATTTTAGAGGCATATTTTTGAATTTCATGCCAATACTGATGGCTACAGTACAAAATTTTGCATATTTTTAAATCTCATGCATTTTGGGATAGGGGTATAGATGAGAGGGGAAACAGATCAGAGTACTATTATCATAGAGAATCGTTAAAATTTGCTATAATTATTTAGTTGCTGATGTATTTTTTCGTTTCTAATAAATGAGGGCTATAAATAAAATATTAATGATAAATCATTTACTTTATACAATTTTTGAAAACGTAGAAAAATGCCTTTAAATAAAGGTTGTCCCGAGAAACTGTAGTGTCGCTTCGATCACATCTATTAACCGTATTTTGGTGTACAACTTCGTGTTAGCTTGGTGGTACATTAACAATTGGTATAATTGTATGATCTAAATTTTATTCTTTTATTTGTGATTAGTTATGCATTCGTAATTATTTCATAATTCTTTTTTATCCTATTTTATGAAAACTTCCCTTTTGTTCTGCGTTTTTTTTTTTTTTTTTTTTTTTTTTTTTAAATATGATTTTTTTTCCTCGATGTAATTTTTGTTAGTTTATATCGCCGGTGTTCGATCGTACGCCACCGGTGGAGGGTTGCTATTCGGAACACGATGCGAAATGGTACCGTCTTGGCGATTTTTGAAATTTCGCCAAGCAGCAGCCTAAAGTAAACTTTCACCTGCGAAGCAATACGTCACATCCCGCGCTTGCGCGAGATCGGCAGCGAACATGTTAAATTCTCTTTTCCCATTTCCTTTTTACGGACATTCGTACGCCGGTATACTAAGAAGGCGTGTCTTTTGAAATATTGTCCACAATTTAATTACCAATAACACCTAGATTTCACGAATTTCGGCTGCTACTTTAGGAGAAAAAATTTAGTAGGTTTTAATTTTTCGGTACTGATACCAGATTACCCAAGTTTTCTTACAATATCGTGCGCCATTGCATTTTTCCGGTTTAATTTTCAATTTTTATTTTGCTAGCCTTCTGAAAATTTCCCTAAAGAATATTACCGGTTCTTTCCAATTGCTAGAAAACATTGCTATAGTGTTTAAATACGGCACAGAATAAGTTTCGTATCCCTTTAACAACAATGATATACACTTACTAATCAAACAAGGGAGTGTAATATGAATTGAAAGAGTTAATTGTGGATTTCAAATAATCCTTAGTCGAATTCTGATTAGTTAAGAATTTCATATCATTTCCTTGTTCTATTTTTTCTGAGGGGCTAACATGCGAGAAATACCCAGTCTGGGTTAGCGAGTTCGATTTCTTGAATTAGATCTCGGGAGGAAGGTGTTAAAGGTTTTAAAAAAAAATATTATGTGCCAGGTTTTCTGACACCCTCCCTCTATTTAGTTGAAGTCGATCATTCTCTTTATTTCCTGTTTAAGAAATTCGGTTTGTTTCGAAGTTTTATACGATTTAATTTTGAATGATGCCTCGCTAATTAATTCGATATCGCATTTAACTAAATCCGTACGATCCAGATCCTCAAAATTTAACATTACAAAGTTGCTTAATACAATTCCCGATCGCTCATTTTGATTCGTTGTACATTTTTCCTGCAACCCGCTAAACCTACTAATTTCGGCGAAATATTACATTTTTGCGTTTTGTGCTTCGGAACTAATCTTTATCATCCGAGAAGGATTTTTAATTTTTACTCACTTATCATCCGATTTATGCAAGTTGTTAGGACGTCTATTAGACTTTTCCACTGTACCTGCCACTTTTGTAAGATAATCAAATTCACAGTTGTTCACCTTTAGCTAAGTCCGATTTTATCCGATATTTCTTTTTTTTAGTTTAATTTCTATACCAAATGCTTGATTGCACAACGTTTAATATATATATGTATATAACTTGCAACTTCCCTTCCTTATTTAAACTCAAAATCTCTAAGAAGCTCTTAATTGATGGATAAAACGGTTCAAGGATATTCCTCTGTGATTTAGATTCATTCTCAACGATAAAAGCTTAATCATATCCTGTTCAAATAATGTACAGTTTATCAAATTTCCAAAATTGTATCCTATATCACACTGGATTTTATTCGGAGAACCTACACGGTTAAACACCTTTAATAGAACGTTGGTCATAGGGTTCAACGTTATATCACATAACGCAATGACTTCCGGATATTTTGACAAGAAACACATAGCAGTTGTAAGGTGACCAGCCGTCCTCATTTTATGAGAACAGTCCTCATTTTTAGACATCCTTCTCAGTTTTGAAAATTTCTAATGAGGACCACATTTGTCCCCATTGTAAGCTTTTCTGTCCTCATTTTCTGAGAACTGCGAACAACTTCCCTATTTTCATAAATTAGATTTTCCTTTCACAAATTCTAAAGTATTAATGCTTTTTATCTTTTACTGTTGTATCTAGATTGTTTAAAATGTTCTTTAGACTTGGGAATAAAATGAAATTTTCTGAATAAAATAATATTATTTTACAGATAAAGCCATTATCTAATTTCATTTGTATGTATAAACATGCATTGCAGAAATAGTTTACATGCTTCAACTTAAAATTATAAAAATTACATGGTGATAAAAAATTCCGCAGTTGAGCTTTTCTTTATATGAAAATCATTTTCTTTTGAATTTGTCCAAAAATATATATCTGTATTCAAAATTCGGTATCCAGAAACTCCTGGAAATGTATGCAGTAAAATCTAGAGATGAACCGGATATAAATTTTAACGGATTTGGCATTTCGGATATTCATCATGAATTTGTAATATAAAAAAAAGTTTACTTATAAGGAAACATTCAAAACGTGTCGTCTTCAAAAAATATTGAAATATATATATATATATATGTGTGTGTGATTCTACTTTACATAAAACACCAGAAAGTGAAAAAATTATCGACTGAAATGAATTACAACGACCACAGAATTTTTTTAAAATTAAGCATATTTAGCGAATTCACAGATTTTGAGTACTTGGCGGAGGAGCAAAACATGGTTCTGTTGGTACACGGCGATCTCGGTGCTAGCGAACTTATCACCTAACAGCGCTAAATCGCCAAAAATGCTTAATTTTGATAGTTTTTTGTAGTCACTGTAATTCATTTCAGCCGATAATTGTTTCACTTTTTGGTGTTTTTTAAAAGGTAAAATCACATATATATGTATATATATATATATATATATATATATATATTAAATTATTTAATTCCTTTACAATACTCAGCAAATGAGAGAAAGATGAAAATACCAACAATGAATTTAATAATTAGATGTATTACGTATTAATTTATTGTCACAATTACCATTTAAGTAAATTTCACTGAATAATAAAAACATGTTATATATTTCAATATTTTTTGAAGACGACAACCTTTGAATGTTTCCTTGTTAGTATAGAGCCTGATATCTGGTGTTTTCGATTCAGATATCTTACGATATTTTGGAAATTGAAAAATCTGTAGAATACGGGAGATTTTTTTGATATTCGGTTTATTCCTACTAAAATCATCATGAAAGAAATTGATTTTGCGAGTGATAGGTGTAGACATTCCAGTATTTTAATTTATTTCATTTCGGAGTACTGATAGAACCCGTCAATTTTTTACACCATTTTATTTGTAGTGAAATTTTCTGGAATGTGTTATTACGATAAAACAAGAAAAATAATGTCCTTCAAGAAAACTAATGTGGAAAATGGGCGGGCACAATCAATGCTGCGGAAAAAATTAAAATGTTGGTATGTTTGTGTGGTAGGATTTAAGGCATTAAATGCAATCTAAATAAGAATGTTTCTTGTAACTCCAGCTTATGATCAGCAAATTTACTGATACATTTACTGTTTACCTTATATGCTTATGACTTAAATTATTTTTTTTCTAAATAATTTTTTTACAGTACGTTTTTATTTCCTAAATCTCAATTGAATTTGGTATTTCTTTTTTTCTTTCTTTTTCTTCCCCCCCCCCTTTTTTTTTTTTTTTTTCTTTTTTTTTTTTTTTTTTTTCCTTTTTTTTCCTTTTTTTTTTGTGAAATCAGAAGCAAAACTTATAAATTTCTTTTGGTGTTATGAGTTTTCAATTTTCAATTTGAATTTCCTTTCTGCTTTTCTGTATATATGAAATATTACTACTGTGGTGAAAACACAACATTTTTTGTTTTTCTTCGCACATTATCATTAATGGAAGTCGTACATTAGCTTAAATCCTCCAGTAAAATGAGTTTTAATCAATAATTATCATAATGTTAATACTGGAAATTATAAACTTTTTTTTAACCGACTTCAAAATAGAAGGAAGGTTCTCAATTCAAACCGTATGTTTTTTTTTTTTTTTTTTTTTTTTTAATGTTTGTTAGCTCATAACTTCTGAACGGATGCTCCGATTTTGATACTTTTTATTTTGTTGAAAAGGTCTTGGTCTAAAAAAGGTACCATTGTAATATCTTTACGATCTAAAGAAAATACAGGGTGCCCCAAAAAATCAGTCCTAACTCTTTTAACTGCTAAACGGCTGCAGCTATAATGATAAAAATGGTATGTAAGTATAGCAAAGTGGCCATGCAGTACAAGGTTAAACCGCTTACAGCACCACCTGGTGGAAAATAGCCGAGTTAGTGTTCCTATCTCGAAAACGGTTCTAGAGAAAAAAGTGAATTACAAAGTTGAAGAGTATCAACGATTTAGTATAAAAAGATAGTTTAGACATTCATGCGAGCGTTCCTATCCCGGAAACGGTTCAAGACAGGGGAAAAAGTGAATTTAAAAATTGCAGAGCATCACTGATTTAGTACGAAAAGATAGTTTAGACATTAACGCTGAAAACAGAACGCTTAAAACGTGCATTTGTTTGTTCACTATTTCCTATTTTGTGCACACTTGAATGACATTGCATATGTTGTAGCGTAGCGGGTGACATTTATGCTATGTAAAATTCAAAGTGTGGTTATTGTACGCGGTCACATCGATTAACGCATAGATGTTTTAAACCGACTTCATAAAGGAAGAGGTTCTCCATACAAACCATGTTTCTCATTGTTGTTGTTGAAATTTGTTAGCTTATGACTTCGTAAGAGATGATTTAATTTTAATACTTTTTTTGTTGTCGTAATGATCTTGGCCTAAAATAGGTTTCATTATGATTTTATTAAGATAGAAATAAATTACAGGAAACTTACACAAGTCTGTTCTCACTCTAACTGCTGAACGCATGCAGCTACACTGGTATAAGCAGTATGTAAGTATCGATGTTGAAACTTTTGTCCGTCAGCTGCAATGCATATTTTGCTCTTTGTTTGAACTTTACCACAATTTCCAGCGCAGCAGGTGACACGCATTCACTGTAAAGTTCAATTTATATGCCTAACAGAATTTTTGGTTACGAAGACAGCATATCCGTTCTTTACATTTCTATTGACTTTTTAATTTCACGTATGCTCATTCAATAGATAGTTTTTTGCTCATATCCAATACAGGAAAGAAAAGTGACACAACTTAAAAATGCAGCATTTGAGAAAAATCAACTTAAAAATAACTTTTTTGTTCACATTGGGTGCGTTTTATGTATTTTTCAGTGACATAAACCATTTTTTGATTTATGTTACTTTTCTTGGAAACTTATGTTACTTTTCTTGGAGTTGGTATTTGTGAAACTGCCGTCGAACGTCTTCAGATGTTCTGCTATATGAATAAGTTTTCATTGAAAGGAGAAAAAAAATCTTTTTGTAAAAAAATAGAACCGACTCCAAAAAGCAATTACTATTCAAACAACTAAGAAAAAAAAAATTGGCATGAAATGAAACTGTAAATTGCGACTAAATATATAAAATGATTCCCTTTGCCAAACAACGTATAACACTACAATTAACCATAACTTTTGAAGTCGGAGCAAAATTAAATAAAAATTGATACCTTTATTCAATACAAAAATCAAATCCTATTCAAAATACACATCTCACATTGTCACCTGCAAAACGCAGCCGAAAACTACTTTGATTCAAGAAAACAAATAAGATTTCGTAAGCAGCAAAATTTGCCGAAGATGCTGGTATCTGATGTCCTTGGTGATAGAAAAATCGCAAAATTATCTGGCAAACATATTTAATTTCTTTTGGATATCAGGATTATTTTGATAATGTATGTTAAGAGAGTAATCAAAAATATGAAACAATACTTCGGACAATATATATTATGAAAATATACATATTGCGTGTGTATTTTTGCATTATGTTTTGATCGCCAAATCCAAAATCCACCAAGGATGATAGTTATCAAAGTTATACCAAATTTGCAAAGGAAACTCTAACTTCGTAGAAATATAAATATCGCATTTTGAAGAATGTTCACTGTTTTATATAGATGCCAATGGACCAATTTTATACAGTGATATAATAATAAAGGAAACATGAAAATGGATCATTCGAGGCAACAACATTTGTTTCTACCGATCTAAAGACAATCCTTTAAAAACTAATTAATTTTTTTTTAATTTTGCGCCGACTTCAAAAGTTATGATTAATTGTAGTGTTACAGGTTGTTTGGCGAAGGAAATTATTTTACACTTTTAGTCGCAATTTATAGTTTCATTTCATGCCAATTTTGTTTTTCTTAGTTGTTTGAATAGTACTTGCTTTTTGGAGTCGGCACTATTTTTTACAAAAAGATTTTATTTTATTTATAATTTGAACAGAGGTAATTTAAAATAAGCAATATCCTTTACGACATAGAACTGTATACTTATTCTAATATAATAATCTTAATGTGCATGAATTTCTGTCCTCAGAAATTTCTTATTTTTAACCTAAACATGTCCCCATTTTAATAACAGGAGACTTGGCGTTGGAATATTGTTTGGCCAAAAAATGATAAACCACACTGACAGGAAATACTATAAAAGCCCCAAGAATTATGCATACCAATGGGATCTTTTAACTGTGAAAAGGTGAGTTTATTGGAAGGCGAAGATATTATTTTAAAATCCTCGTATTTCGTCTACTAAATCTGTCACTTCTAATATCAGTATTGTTTTACCCTATTTTCCTAAATCCAGCCAAACCATAGCTAAAATTCTCAAACAATATGTTTTTAAAATATATTTTCGCCTTCCAATAAACTCACCTTTCCTCATTTAAGAAATCCCATTAATATGCATAATTCTTGGGGCATTTACAGTACTTCCTGTCAGTGTGGTTTATCATATATTGACCAAACTAAACGCAGTCTTAAATTTCGTCTAAAAGAACATATGAATTACGTTCGCAAACAAGAAACCAATAAATCAGCTATTTCTAAACATTGCTGGGAGGAAAATCATAAGTTTAAATTTAATTCAGCTAAAATAATTTGCAGACCTGGATCCATTAAAGAACTCGATTTCTTTGAAGCTTTTTATATTTATAAAAATTAAAAAAAAAAACCTTTTAAATTGTGATTTCGCTGTTCCCTATTTGTCTGATTGTTGGAAATTTTACATTCAGTCCACATTTTACACAGCTAACATTCCTAAATTCCTACTGACCACACTCCCCACCTTTACGGTAATCCTATTAGTTGAACTAAATTCAGTTCCTCTCCTATATATACGAGCACTTCTCCAGTTTCAGAATTCTTTTTGCACTGAAGACGGTACGCTTAAGGCTACGGAAACAGCTGTTTGCATCGCAAATATATTTCTTTTGGCGTTTCTGATGTAGTGGTTTATTCGGGTTTTAATGTCCCCATTTTCTAACCAAAGCAGAGTACATTACGCCATTTGTCTTCATTTTTGCTTGTAAAATTCTGAAGCAACTTTATTATTTTTCTCTCTTGTAGATAAAGGCTCTATCATTAAGAGATCTTTTGAAAATGCCTTTTTTAACTCATCAGACCTTTCACTCTTTTGACAGACATCATACGATTTTACAAAAATCTAAGCATATTTAATTATACTAGTATTGCCCAGTGGTCGAAACTCGACCATTTTTTTTTTTTTTTTTTTTTTTTTTTTTTTTGCAAAGCGAGGCAAAGCAAAGATATTGCCTTGTCCTAAACGGAATGCAATTGCAACACAGCTGCGGCAATTGTTTGCCGATATTCACTCTAACTGAATCAGCAGAGTTTTACTTAATATAACTATTTCTCTCTGTAGATGTTAGGCTTTCCTGAAATGAGAGAAAATCGCAACGTGAAAACGCCCCTTGTTGTGTGATACAGCCCAGACGCTAATAGGTACCATGTCAAACCAAGGCCCAACCAAGTATCAAATTCTGTTAAATTAATTCGATTGGTTCATAAAGTACAGTGTTTGAACAAAAAAAAAATAAAAATAAAAATAAAATAAAATAAAATAAAAGATATTTTTCAAAAATGGTCGAATTGAGTTCGGAAAATTTCAAAAGATGTAACTTTATCGAAAACCGAAAATCTAAAACTTTTCTGAATCTTATATTTTCTACTTATATATGCAGAGGAAAGAATAATAAATCCACTTTTTAAAAATAAAAATGAGTAGTCAATTTCACTTAATTAAAATGCAAGGAAATCTCAAAACGTGTAAATTCATCGAAAACCGGAAATCAAAGTTTTTATGTATCTTCTACTTGCATATTCTACCCACAAAAGCTAGCAATAAAGACACTTTTTTAAAAAATAAGTAGCCAATTTCAGTTAATTGAAACGTAAAGAAAGCTCAAAACATGTAAATTCAGCAAAAAACGGAAATCGGAATTTTTTCCGTATCGTCTTCTTATACATGCAGCAGTTAGTAAGAAATCCATTTTCCATTTATTTAGTATATTAGTTGAATATTTATTGTTTAAATATCACCCTTTGAAATGAAATGTTTATGTTTACATTCGAAACTGCAAGTTTGCCATTTTTTTTTCTGGAGTTTTGTGATTTTAAATTAAAATTTTATCAATTTTACAGAAAAAATAACTCAATCAAACATATGTAGACAATAACTTATATATAACTATACCCAAATATTGGAATTAAAATCGGAAGATAATTTCCGTTATTTTTTAATAATTTTTTACAAAAAATCCAATGAACGATTAACATATAGAATATCTTTTTCATGGCTCCATGGACAGACAGTGACGTCATCACTTCGCTTGCGTATAGTGATGCTACATTATACAAATTACTGTATCTATGGTTTTATTTGAGCTTTATGAAATTGCCAGATTTAACAACTTTCTACTTTTAGGTACTTTTTAATGTAAAGGAATACGTGTATAAAAGAGAAAAATGGGGGAAAATGCATAAAAAATAAATGTAGTTTTAAATACCTTCTTGACATCGTAAGAAAATAACATTTGTATTCGCACCTTCCAACAAACCATACCTTTCGAATGATACCATTTTCAACCCTCTAGTCCCAAAATAATTATGTTAAAAAGGGACTACAAATTTTATGCTTGCCTATTAATATATAGATTTGGCCAAAAGAAATATCTAAGAAGCTCATCTTGTGTTTTCGGTGACCCTAATCCCTCATAACAAAAAAAAGATAATATTTCTGTCCCTAACTTTAAGGACACAATCCCTTGTTTTGGTTTTTCTCCTCTACGTTTTTTTGCAATTCGAAACAAAATGTTGTCATCAAAAATATTTTCTGTATTTTTCTCTTTGTCTCTTTTTTCTATGAAATAGTTCAAGGAATTGTCTGATCTTCGTTTCCCTCTTAGCGGGTCAATAATAGGATCGAATTTACTATCTGCTTGCGAGATAATCTCTAGCAGTTTTGATGGTAAAAGTATATATACCTAATTTCTTTTTATCTTTTCTAATCTTATCGAGTGCTGAATAACATCAACATTTATGTTCGTTTATTTTTGAGTTGAGTTTTAAAGGTCCTTCACAGGATTCATTCCTAATCCTATCCTTGTGACAAATATTGTGCAATGTTAACTATTTTTCTATTTTATATTTGAGAAAGTTTAACGACGAATCAACATGCACCTGGACTAAGTTTACTGGACTATCTAAAGTGGGACTGGGAAGACTGCATTCCCCATTTTCGCCTACTACTAAACTTTGAGCGGTTCTTCGCCAGCTGATTCCAATTTATCAACATTAGTTTTGGTTTTGATTTCTCTTGTTTTCTTTTCAGCGTTTGTCAGTACAGAATCCGATTTTTTAGGTTTTTTTCGCTGCCGTTTATTATTAATCGCCTGGATAATCTTGAGTTTTTCAAGCTCAAATATCCGCTCTAGTTCTTTCTCCTGGCATTTAAATTCTATTTCTTCCCTTATTAATCTCTCCTTATAAAGCAACTTAATTTGGGCTATAGCCAACATTTTATCATAATCCGGAGATTTTTCAATTTTCACAATAATACTAATAACTTTATCAGATGAACATAAAGGAACCTCTTACGCATCTCCTAGCGCATTTAAATCAACCTTTCTATAACGGTATAGTTCAGACATTTTACTAATTTCCCCAAAATACAAACATACATATAATATAATACACAATATTAATTTAAAATCATAGAAAAATTAGTACTCTTTTTAAAATTTTCAGTAAAACTTTACTTCATAGGAAGGACATAAATCAGTTATTTATTTATTTATTTATTTATTTATTTTTCAGTAAGAATTTCGTATTTTTTTCTTAATATTATTTATATTTTTCTCAATATAATAACTAAGAAATATTATTTTTCTCAATAAGTATCTCAATAATTATTTAATGCAAAATTTCAACTCTAAAAATAATTAAGGTTTTAATCTATAAATAGTTTAATAGTCCGGTGCTGCCTCATCGGGTGCTTCTAATGTTGAACTAGTCCATTAGCAAGGTAACTTCTTGGCGGATTTCAGAGATTCTGATAGTCCAATTTTTAAAGTTCGCAATGTCTAAATTTGCAGTATACGATTTTATATTATTTTTATTAGCATTTTATATTATTTTTATTATCAGTAGAATATCCAGCAGATGGCTAGAATCCCGTAGAAGACTATCTCCTCAAAAGTAGTTTCTGGCAACCAACAAAAGAACAAAACGTAAACTGTCCCTTTTTTATTTCTCGCTTTAACTTTACTGTTCGAGTTGCCCGCACTCCCAAGATAACCCAAGGTTTTTTTTTTTTCTTTTGTCCGTTTCAGCATCTGGAGAGTTGCAACACGAGAAGAAATATTTCCCATTTATTTCGTATATATTTAACGCCCCAGCCTGCCCGTTCCCGCTCTTCGATGTCTTTTTCTAGTCAATTTTGTCCTTTTATTACTTCCGGTGTGAGCCTTTTTTTTTTTTACACTCTTGACATTGTGAGTTTTTTTTTTTTTTTTTTTTTTTTTTTTGGTTTTTGTAACATGCTATTTCTATCGGTTTTCAGCTTTTTCCCCCCTCTTTTTCTACATTCTGAAGGAGGGCATTACTTTTTGTACAATGTTTCTTTGTAGTTCTCAGATGTCACCTCATAGCAATTTCTCACCTTTGAGAAACTTCTTATAGCGTACTACTTACATTGGAGGCAAAATATATTGCTTTTGCGTACAAGCCAGTAACACGTGCTTTATTATTATTATTATTATTATTATTTATACCTGAAGAAGAAAGGCCGCATTATTTTGAAACCAGTAGTATTTAAGTTAGTTTTATGGTGCACACCAGTTCTTTAATTCGTCATTATAAAATCAAAGAAGCCAAATCATTACTGCAGGAAACCTATGTAGAAATTTAGAAAACGTAATGCAGAAACATTAGGTTAAAGATTGCAAGATACTGGAAACGGTAGAAGTAATTTTATTTCAGCTCCTGAAATAAAGAAAATGTGGAACCCATCATGAAATGGCCTTCGTAATAAAGCTGTCTTATCCTTGTTCATACATAAAAGGTTATAAATCAGCAAACATAATATGGCTGGTTCTATAAATCCTTTTTTTTTTTTTAAATAATAACGGAAAAATTCTTTAAATGATACACTCTAAAAAAATATATATCTTCAGATTACCATGATTAAAAGGCAATTTTATCCCAGTCACTGACCTTAAAAATAAAGTTATAATCGAAAATTTGCTATGACATTTTTCTTAATGGGTTGGTATGTTATGCGTGTACTGAAAATTGTTCTCGAAAAAAAAAAAAAAAAAACCTTCTATATAATTTAACAGCCAATCTACGAATTGTACTAATATTTTTCACAGTGTTAATGTGTTTAACACGCTACATTTCTTTTTAGAATTATAATTATAAAGCAATATATATATATATATATATATATATATATATATATATATATATATATATATATATATATATATATATATAATGTATGTGTGTGTGTGTGTGTGTTTGTTTGTTTATTTACATTTAAGTTTCATATTTTTATAATGAGTTTTTTAAATGCAATTTCATGCTTATTTATTTATTTTTTAATAATAATAATTATTTATAAAAAGGGTGAAGAGAGGAAAAATGCAATGCCTAAGAAAAAATGGAAATTTGATAAATAAATAAATATATATATATATATATATATATATATATATATATATATATATATATAAAAGAACACTTCCTGAGTGAGTGAGTGAGGGGGTGATCTATCAACGCCCAGACCAAACCCCTGGACGTAGAAGCATGAAATTTTGTGAGAATGTTCTTTATATGACGTAGGCATCCACTAAGAAGCGATTTTACAAAATTCGCCCCCCAAGGAGGGGAGGGGGGGGCAAAACGTGATTTCACAAAATCCTTCATATCTCAAACAAAAAAACAGATATCCGTAAAATTTTTGCTTTAAAATATAGCTAATACAAATGTCTAAAAACCAATTTCTGGAATTTTCAAAATTCGGTCCCCAAGGGGGGCGGGGGGGCAAAACGTGATTTCACATGCGTAAAGCGTTATTTCGCATAATCCTATATATCTCAAACAAAAAAATAGATATGCGTGAAATTTTTGCTCTAAGATATAGCTAATGCAAATATCTAAAAACCAATTTCTGGAATTTTCAAAATTCGGTCCCCAAGGGGGGCGGGGGGGGGGGCAAAACGTGATTTCACATTCGTAAAACGTGATTTCGCATAATCCTATATATCTCAAACAAAAAAATAGATATGCGTGAAATTTTTGCTCTAAAATATAGCTAATGCAAATATCTAAAAACCAATTTCTGGAATTTTAGAAATTCAGCCCCCAGGTGGGGCAGCAGGGGGGGGGAGGGGCTAAGGGGCAAAAACAAATAGAAATACAGTTAGAGCGTTCAAAATTGATACAGATAGGTTTTAGAGGCCTGCAAGTCGAATGAGGATATTTTCGATTGTGTAAATTTATTAGGAGGGGCAGGAAGGGGGGGGGAGAGGGGGGGGGGGAATAAAAATAGAGTTAGATCGTTCAAAATTGGTATATAGAGGTTTTCGATACCTAAAAATTGATTTCGGATATTTTCGAATTTGCAAAATTATTAGGAGGGGCGGCAAGGGGGGGCTATGGGGAAAAAACAAATAGAAATACAGTTAGGCCGTTCAAAATTGGTACAGATAGGTTTTAGATGCCTGCAAGTCAAATGGGGATATTTTCGAAAGTGTAAAGTTATTAGGAGGGCCGGGAAAGGGGGAGGGGAGAGGGGGGGGGCAAAAAAAAATAGAGTTAGATCGTTCAAAATGGGTATATAGATGTTTTCGACAGGGTTGGTTTTTTGACGTCAAAAACTGGTTTTTGACGTGACATGTGTCAAAAATTGGTTTAAACTGTCAAAAACTGGTTTAAACCGTCAAAAACTGTCGAAAACCAAAGGTGAAAAATCTAAAGTATAATGTTATATGATTTTATGCATATTTTTAAGTTGCAATGTACTAAGTACATAAATTAACTATTTGTATATATATATAATATTTTTCTTGAGGAAAAAAAAAAAAAAAAAAGGAAATGTTAGGAAACATATCAATGCATCATCTTAAGGAAAGAGTGAACGTTATAAAACTTTTTCGTAAATTGCCTTAAAGCTATACAAATTTGCATATATAGGTGGTAAATTATAATAATACAATTAAGTATATAAATTCTTTAAAACTAATTGAATAAAAAAAAGAAAAAAAATTAAAAATTGTTTAAAATTTTCCTGCTAATTAATTTTTCCTCTTCGCTTTAGCATTATTATGGTTTAAAAGAATATATTAAATGTATTATTAGGTTATTACTTTGTGAATTCAATGGTAGGTAGGTTAATTTTTAAAATTATGCTAAGTGCTGAAATTTCAATGAAAATTTTTAGCATTCAAACATAATATTAAAAAAAAAAAAAAAAAAAAAAAAAAGCTGACTGTAGAATAAAAGAGCCTCCCGGGGGAATTCAATGAAAAGGGCAAACTATTTTCAAATAGGGTATTTTATTTGCATAATTTGTAGTCTTCTATGTTGTGATTTTTGCATGTGACAAAAGTAAATTATTAATTTTACATGTATATAAGTAGACTATATGCATTTGTTCTACCAGGAATGCTGTAAAACTATTGCTAGAAGGTTACATATCAGGAAGAAAAGTATTTAAAGGCTTCTCGCTTCTAGTATATATATATATATAAACATCTTAAATAAAAAAAAGTAAAAAAAAAAGTAAAAACGTATTTTGATTAGAGCTGCAGGTGGATTGTGGTACTACGGTTATGCAGATAGTATTTTTCTGACGAAGGGCCATAATAATATTTTTAGTTTAATTTATAGTGTTTAATTACGGAATGAAAATGCATTATATATATATACATAAAGTTTGATAAAAGAATATGAAATGTTTCCGGTAATGTAATAAGATACAAGGTTCGAAGATGTAACAATATAAGATATTAATTGAATGAGAGTTGAAAAACTTATCTTTCTTAAAAGAAATACTATAATGTGTCCCCCCTTTCAGCACATTTTTATACCCGACATTATTATAAACGTAGGTTATTAGAATTCAAAGTATAATAAAAGAGGCATTTCGTTGCAACTCTTCAAAATAAGAATGGTAAGAATGGATTTTTTAAATATTTTTAGCCAATTGTTTCGGGTTACTGCTGCCTTCGGCAGCGTTTATATGGTTCAATAGAAAATTTATTTAACTTTTTTCCCGACTAGCTAGACATTTGAAACTTTCAGAATAGCTCAAAACACAATAACAATGCATTTTTTAATACTTTTAGCCAAATGTTTCGGGCCCTCGCTGCCTTCGGTAGCGTTTATATGATTCAGCAATCATACACTCATCCCAATCATCAATCTTCCCGACTACCTAGACTTTTGAAATTTTCAGAATAGCTCAGAACACAGTGACGATGCATTTTTAAATTACGTTTAGCCAATTGTTTCAGGTTCTCGCTGCCTTCAATAGCATTTATATGATTCAACAGAAAATTTTAAAACGCGGTATATAAAAAATTCTTTTTATATTGCAATTATTTTTTTTAACGCATGGGTTGATTATGCGTACTTAACACACACTGTAAAGGAATTTTGAGAAATTCTTCGCTTATCCTTCCTCATTAAGTGTGGGGTGGATGCAAAAACAAGTTTTCAAGAGTAATTATTCTCCAAATTATATCAGGAAAGCAATTTTTTGATGCATTGATTGGTTATGCGTACCCAAAAATACTGTAAAGGGATTTTGCGTAATTCTTTCCGACCGAATTTTGAGAAAGGGGTCAAAAACATATTTCTGCGCATAACTCTGCTCTAAATAATCTTACAAAGGCGATTTCTGACGTGTGAGTTGGTCATATGCATCCAACACCTACTACAAAGAGATTTTGCGAAGATCTTTCATCTATGAGAGGGTGGAAAAAAATATGTTTTCAAGCTTAAGTCTGCTGCAAATTATGTTCGGGAGGGGAATTTTTTTATGCGCTGATTGGTTGTGTGTACCCAACACGCATTATAAAGAGATTTTACAAAATTACCCCTCCCCTCTTCCCTCGGGTGGGCGGACAGAAAACACGTTTTTAACCTTAGCTGTACTCCAAATCAACTCAGAAAAGCAAGTTTTGATGTGTGGGTAATGGGTAAAAGTACGCAATATGTAATTTGATAATACTTCGTTAAAATTCTAAATTTACCCGTGGGAAAGGGGGGGATAAAAAGCCGTTAAGTCTATGCCGAAGGCATTAGAAGTCAATCATCATATTGCGGGACGGAAAGCTATTACAGAAGCCAGCGGGACGAAAAATCTTGTTAATGATATTTCTTCCACTCCTTTCTTGTCTGATGCTTGGAAATTACTCACGTAACTTATATTTTCGTTTAATTTTGATATCCTGAGATTGTTATATGTTTAATCTCACTCATTTATTTATTTTCTTGTTTTCTTGTATAATTCTACTTACACCTGTAGCTTTATTTACTTTCTAGTTTATAAAGTTCTTCTTTTCACTTTAAACGATTTTGTGCGTTGCCGCTTGGACTGCAGCAATCGTGCTTACTTTATTCGCCTGATGAAGGGTCGTGTGTTTTTTCGACCCGAAACAATTGTTGCGAGTTTATTGCATTTTATGGTGTTTATTCAAAGTCTGTAAGTAATAATTTTTACAACGCCAGTTTTGTGGTGCTTTATTCAACATTAACTACGGTTTCGACTGATTTCAAAGTGTTTTTTTTTTTTTTTGGTAATGATATGGATTTTTTCCTACTTTATTTAAATATAGGGACCAGCGAAGGTGGCAAAGCTTGCTAGTATTATTCTACACATCAAGCTAACGATAACAAATATTATGGATCTGTATCTTACAATTTTAATTATTTAAGAACAACAGTCAAAAGGGTAATTTTGATCAACATTTTAACTATTTGTTTATCTTACATAATTAATATAATGTATAAACAGAAAACTTGCTTAAAAAATGTTTTTAATGTTTAATATTTTGCATATAAATTTTTATTCACCTGCATCTAACATAACAAAAAAGCCTTAACATAATTTTGAGCCGACTCACAGTCATGCTAACTATGAAATTATGTCTTTGTATTTTATCAATTTCGAAACATATATGAATTAAAATTAAATTATCACGGTCGATAAAAAACTTATATAAAATGAATTTAAATGGTACATTTAGTTTATAACTAATTAGTATGAAGCAACTTTAAAATGTCACTTAAATACATCTTCGCAAAAGCATGGCATCATAAAAATTTAAACTACATTAGGCAGATGTATGGAGCAATCATGTCTAATTTTTTTTCTTTTTTTATATAGATAACAGAAAACTAGAAAAAGCTCTTTATAACTAAACATGTTTATGTGTCATTGCTTAATTTTTTCAGCAAAATAATATGGAAAATTTTAGGTGGTTTAAAGTCAGTCATAGTGAATTAAAGGTACCATGACTGACTTTATTTAAACATGTTATACAAAAGTTACAAGTGCAATAAAGTTCACAATCTTGCGGTTAAAATACATTTGTTTACATTTACGAATACCCCTGACGACTACTGGTGCCGATAGTCCAATTAAACTTAAATTTATACCATCATAAGTCTCAACGAAAATATAGTATTTTTCATCAAAAAAGTTACCCAGTTATTAAAAATGTTAAAACAGCAGTGTTCGTCAGGGGTGACGAGCACTGGTAAAACGTGCAAAATATGCACCAGTAGTCGTCATACCTTAAAAACCTTTATATTATGTCAAATTTTTAAAAGTTGCACATAAATCGTATTGTGCATTTCATAAACATTACATACAATGCTTTATGAGCAATGCCAAATGCAGCAAACAACAAAATATATCAAGAAATGCATATATATCCCCTTAATCATTTGCTTTACCTTGACTCAATCCAATTGTAATTTAGCGTATACTTCCCTTATTTTGCTTCTCCCTACTCTTCCCCAATAGTTGAAATCGAACTTTTTGTGTTATAAGAAGCAGAAGGCTTTGGAGAATCTTGTGTGGTTAGATTCAAATTCATACAGGTTATAAAACTGTTATTTTAACACTTCTTTTAAGAGGGTGACAACTACAGGTGCAAATTTTAGGGGTGACAAGCACTGGTGTCTTTACTGTATATATATAGAAAACTATTGACATGAATTTAAAAATATATAAGTTTTACTGATTAGAAAAACCAAAAGGAGAATTACAAAACAATGCGCAAAATTGCAGCGAAAAGAAATGGAAATCTTAGATGTAGGAATATATAAATGTAGAAATATATAAACAAATTAATGAAATTAAACCCCAAAAAACACTGAGATCTTCATCAGGGAGAACCCTCAGTGTAGGGGTTAACGAGAAGTTTCTGAAAGGACAGTAGCTATAAGCTAATAACTATGCTTAGCCCCAAACTTCTCCCCAAACAGAAAACCACCAATAACTGAAGAGAAATCAAACATACATGTAGGATCTTGGCGGGGCGTCTAGAGGTGGGGCAATGATGAGATGCGATTTAGATAACGAAAACATTTTTTGGAACACACATAACACAGTTTACACATAAAGATTAATATAATAATAGGAGAATTTGCATCATTAACCAACTGCTGGTTTCGAGGCTTAACACACAGAACAAGCTCTCTACATCAGAATTACTGTAACAAAGCAACATTTAAGCACCTACACACACTTATAATTCACAAAAGTAGCTTCGCGCACTTTAACAAATATGTGAGATTGATGTATTGATCCCTCCATGGCTCTACCCAACTATTAAGAGCACTTCAAACTCTAATTAGAAGAAAATGACCATATCAGCATTCGCGCTGACGGTCTCAACAGCTTTGCATGGCAGACAGATCTCAACAGACTTCCGTTCGTCCTCTCGTCGAAAGATGAGCATCAGACGCAGCACCATCTGTTGACTGTACAAGGAATGCGTCCCACAAAGCTTTCCACATAACTTTCCACATAACTTCCCACAGAGCTCTGTCATCCTGACGTAAGGTGTCCTCACCATAGAATCAGCCTAGGATACTAGAGGATATCTGTAAAATACAATTAAAAGAAAAAATAAACGAAAAAGAGAAACAAACATTAAAAAAAAATATGTACATTAATATTCACAGTCAACTTTTTCTATAAAGTTCATAAGTCTCTATCATTGGATTTTAGGTTAGAAGACACGTATTCATGGACCACAATTTCATATTGTCTGCTGAAGTACTAGTATAAATGGGACCTTCGTGATCACCTATCTTCTCGACTTCATATCTGTCTTTGGTCTTTACTCGCACAACTTTATAGGGACCTAAGAATTTTGGTCTAAGTTTCATGCCAGTTCCAAACTGAGTTCGCTAGATGGCAACTAGATAATTAATTTTGTACACATGGGCTTTCTTACTCTTCCTGTTGTAACATCTGCGATTTTCTTCTTGAATCTTAAGAATGTTTTTTCTTGCTTCTTCACGAATGGTGTTAAGGTTACCGAGCATGGAATTTATCCTTTCCTCTTCGAGGAGTTCTAGTATTCTCTTATCTTCTTTCCTTCTCATTGTTGCACCAGTGAGTAATTAAAAATGAGTTCTTTTGGTACTTCTTGATACGGTGGAATTAATTCTTCTCTGGACAGCCTCAACAAACTTGTACCACTTGTTCGGGCCATCTATAGATAACTTGGATAATACAGGTATGATTGTTCGATGAAGTCTCTCTATTTGACCGTTTCCTGTTGGGATTCCAGTTGCGATGGTGCCATGTTCGATTCCCTCTGATTCACAGTAATCTGTAAAGTCCTCGTGAACGCAGGTCCACGATCAGATATTATTCTTGCGGGGTTACCAAAAATAGCAGCTTGTTGTTTTAATTTTTGCATGGCGTCTGCTGAAGAGGTTGATTTCACGGGATATAGCCACGGAAACTTACTAAATCCGTCTATGGCAGTGAAAATGTGATTACAGTTTTTATTAGTAGTCGGTAATGGACCCACAAAATCGATGTGATAAGTAGATAATGGAATATCTTCTTTCGGGATACTGTTCAAAAAACCTTCTCCTTTTCCCTGTTTCTTATTTATGAGTATACATTCTACACAACTTTTTACAACATTATCTATACATTAGTTCATATTAGAAAAATAATAGTCTCTTTTTACTAACTCTTCAGTATTTTAAACCGAAAAATGGCCTAGGGCATGACATTTCTTTACGACCTCAATTTGCATGGTCTGTGGGACAATTAGTACATCCCTATCATTTCACACTTTATATAAAATATTATTTTTTAACACATATTCGTCATTTTGGTTCTGTTGTAAAAGAGATTTAATGGATTTGATAAACTCGTCATTTTCTTGAGCAGTAGCAATACGATGAATGAGAGTATCAGTAGTTACAGTCGTTACAGGGTGTCGGCTAAGAGCGTCAACGTGCTGCATTCGTTTACCAGAGCGATGTTCTACTTCATAATCGAATTCCTGTAGCAGGAAAGACCACCTGGCTACCTTAGGTGTCAATTCACGTTTATCTAAAGTTTTAGTGAACGTTTGACAGTCAGTATAAATTTTAAATTTACTGCCTAATAAATAGTTCCTAAATTTTTTAAGGGCTTCTACTATCGCTAACACTTCTAATTCATAACTGCAGTATTTTCCTTCTTGTACCGAGGTCTTTTTACTCTTATAATGAATAGGATAGTATTGTCCATCGTCATCATGTTGTAATAAGATAGCACCAAATCCTAATTTAGATGCATCTGTATGAACTTCTAATTTATAGCCTTGTGTAAAAAGGTGCAACACCGGTGTATTAGATAAAATGTCTTTCAGCTTTTGAAAAGTCAATTTCTGCTCTTGCTCGAATTTAAATGGAGTGAAAGCACGTAAGAAGTCACTGAGGGGTCTTGCTATGTTGACATATGAACGAATAAATTTTCTAAAGTAACCTGTTAAACCTAAGAAACTCTGCACTTCCCTAGCATTACGGGGTTCTGGGAAATTTTGGACTGCAAGAGTTTTTTCTACTGAGGGTTTAATCGTGCCATTCTCAATTATGTGACATAAGAAATAGATCTTTCGTTTCAAAAACTGACATTTCTTTAAATTTAACTCTAGACCAAATTTTGATGCCATTTCTAACACACGTTTCAATTTATCTAACCCTTCATTCTCATCTTTAGATGGAATAATTATATCATCTAAATAAATAATTACAGTACCATCTTTTAATAGGTCTTTAAACACATAATTTATATATCTTTGAAATACTAAGGGACTATTACATAACCCATAGGGAACTTTTAGAAACTCGTACTGGGCATTATCGGTCACAAAAGCTGTATATTTCCTACTTTTTTCCTCTACATCAATTTGTAAAATCGCATTCTTTAAATCTAGTGTCAAAAAGACTTTACCCTCCCCTAATCTATCAAATAAATCCTCAATATTTGGCAACGGGTATTTATCTTTAATAACTTTATTATTTAAAATACGGTAATCACAGCATAACCTTATTCCTCCATCTTTTTTCCTATGCACCACTATTGGCGAAGCATAATTTGACGTATTTTCTCTAATTATACCATCTTTTAACCACTGGTCAATTTGTTTATCGACTTCTGATTTCTCTGCAAATGGCAATCTGCGAGAACGTAAACATACTGGTGTATCATCAGATAAAATTATGGACATTTTTAAATCAGTACTTTTTGTTTTAACTGGCTTATAAGTTTTTATTAACTCGCTTAATCTCTCTTTTAACGACTTATCTAAAATGTGACTGACATCGAATTTTGTTTCTTCTGAATAGTTGCGCATATTTGAAAAAAAAGAATCTATTTCATTCTCCCTTCGATCAAATAAAGAACACTCACTTGCTTCATCGAGAGCACTTTCCCCCGAACTCAGGAAATTCCCTCCCCCTTCGTCGGTGGAATTCGAAACATCTGTCTCCTCTTTATTTTGTTGTTTCAGAATATGAAAGATATTACCAGGCAAAATTACGTCACATGACAAATTGTTGCATAAAGCACCGATTATGTTTACTGAATCATGATTAGACAAAGATATTTTAAATTGAGCTAGATTTGCATCTTTCTTTTCATTAAAGCAGCTAAGTAGTGTCGTTTTAGAAATAACTTCTTTAGTGTGTGGAATGATGCTTTTATTTACAACTAAAATTGAAGAACCTGTATCTTTTAACCCTTTAAGTGGAATATCATTTACTAAAATATCATCATATTCAAGCTCATTAACAGTTAGGTTAATCGGACTTGTTTCGGATTGAACTACTGAATTCGTTGGAAGATTTTCACGGAATTCTTTTCTTTCTGCAACACGTTTAGGACAGACTCTAGCGAAATGAAATGTTTTTCCTTTTGCACCACAAATGTAACACATTCTTTCATGTTTTTCGTGAGTTTGATTAGGAATTTCTTATTATGGGATCTTTATTATTATACTGTGCCTTTCTAAAAGGAGTTTTGTTTACAAACCGCCTATTTTCTGATCTTTCGTTTCGCGTATTATTACTTTCAATTAACGAGTTCCCCCTAGAAGAGTAGAATAAATCACACTCTCGACATTCATTGGGTTTAAACCAATTTCGACCCTCTCGAACACTGATATGTTCCTTAGTTCTAGAACCCAACGTTTCATATAACTTATCAGAAACTATAAGATCACACAATTGTTTAACATCGTTAAATCCTCTCAATCTACAATAGTAATCAAAAGAAGCGCTTAGACGGGAAGCAAACTGGACTTAGGATTCTGACGGATTCCGCAGCGCATTTTTAAAATTACTTAAAGATTCACGCGGCGTTGGTTGATATTGTCTTAAAATTAATTCCTTAACTTTTTCATAATCGTTAATTTCTTCGGTGGTTACGTACGCAAGAACCTGATTACATTTATCTCCCAATAAGTTAATCAATATTTCCGATTTAAATTTAGACGGTACATTTTTAGAAATGAATGCTTTTTCAAGGGACTGAAAAAATAATTACAAAGCTTCCGGTTTCTCAGGTACTGAAATGGTTAATGTTCTTATGCTTCTAATTAAATTCTACAAGCACTGTGAGGTAGTTTCCGAATTTAGTTGCTCTGCATTATTACTCGAATTATTTCCTGCAGCCTGTAACTTTAAGTTTTGAAGCTCGATTTCTTTTTCTAACTGGAATAATTTAATTCTTTCTATCTCAATTTTGGTTTCTTCTTCTAAAGATTTCAACTTTTGCTCTTCTACTAACATTTTAATAACGCCTCTAACAAATTCTAAATCATTTTTATAAATGTCAGAACTCTCAATTAAAGTTTTGATTTCAAATACCTTAGTTTCTGACGGAACAGTTAGGCCTAATTCTTCAGCAATTGTTTTTAAATCTGCCTTTCTAATACCTTGTAACACGTTTTGGGCCATTATAACTCCAAAAAATTACTTATACCAAAAAATATTTCAATATTTCTACTAAATTAATATCATACTTAAATAGAAACAAAGCAATATGAGAACATTTTTCTTAAAAGTGATTCTATGTTTTTTTTTGTTCTCAAATCAAAATTATCATGATTTTTAAATAACAACATTCAGAAAAATTTATTTTACTCAACAGAATATTTAGAACAACTTATATATTTCTCAGTTATTATTATACACACATAATATCACCATTATTGTTCTTTATTTAATAATTGTTATCACTTTCGTTTTAAAATGATATTGTTATAATAATATTGCAAACAATAATCAGCAAAATTATAATAGATTATTCAGAATCATATTTTTTAATCATAAATATTACTTATATACATTCTTCTCAAGTGATATTTTTATTTCATCTTAAACATACAAAATGAAACCAGAACTGTTGTTCTTAAAAATATTAAATTTTTCATGCTCCATTTTATGCAATAATAAATATATAAAAGTTACCTTTTATAACTTGTTGGTTTTAATAACATCGCGGAAGAGTCCCCACTTGTAGGATCTTAGCGGGGCGTCTAGAGGTGGGGCAATGATGAGATGCGATTTAGATAACGAAAGCATTTATTGTAACACACATAACACAGTTTACACATAAAGATTAATATAATAATAGCAGAATTTGCATCATTAACCAACTGCTGGTTTCGAGGCTTAACACACAGAACAAGCTCTCTACATCAGAATTACTGTAACAAAGCAACATTTAAGCACCAACTCACATTTATAATTCCCAAAAGTACCTTCGCATACTTTAACAAATATGTGAGATTGATGTATTGAGCCCTCCATGGCTCTACCCAACTATTAAGAGCACTTTAAGCTCTAATTAGAAGAAAATGAACATATCCGCCTTCGCGCTGACGGTCTCAACAGCTTTCCATGGCAGACAGATCTCAACTGACTTCCGTTCGTCCTCTCGTCGAAAGATGAGCATCAGAGGCAGCGCCATCTGTTGACTGTACAAAGAATGCGTCCCACAAAGGTTTCCGCATAACTTTCCACATAACTTCCCACATACATATAATGTATAAAACTACTACAAATTTTTATAAAAATATCAAATTGTAAAAGTTACAAAATTACATCAATCCATTCAAAAAAATATATAATACAATAAAGAATTACTGAAGGCATACAAGAAAGTATAAAATGAAATAAAAATACAACCCATCATCTGGAAAACAAACTAACTTCGGACGACGGGGCTACTCGTAGTTACTTAAATATCGCCCTTGAATGAGGAAGTAGAACAAACCCAGATGGGAAAACTCTGGAAACTCACAGTTAAAAATTGGGACGGGTAACAGTTAATTTGCAAGGTACATTTTAAGTCTTCAAGAGCATATTTTAAATCTTCTTCATTATTGCAAATAGTACGGATTTTTTTAAGCTGTGCGAACAAAATATTTTGTAAAGCTTTTCTACTGATATTTGAAAACCAATTAGTAAGACTATTAACTTTAAAATTAAAATCCTTTCTTTTACCATATAATCCAATGAGCCATTTAACTTCATTTCTCTTTATATTTAAATCTAGGAAAGAAATTTTATCAGTATCTGTACGGTTTAAAATTAATTCTTTAGGATATATTTTTCCAGAAATATTTTCGAAACAATTACAGTTAAAAACAATTAAATCATCAATATATCTGAAGAAAGTAATATTTATAAAAAAAAAATTTCGAAAAAAAAAAAAAAATTGCGAAAGCATTCGAAAAACTCGTTCCCATTGGGATCCCCCTCCGCTGTAAAAAGTAATCTTTCCCTTTAAAGAAAACGTTTTCAAAAATACAAAACCTGATAAGATTAATCCAGTAATTTTTATCACAATTTAAGAAACTGCCAAATTCATCCTAAATGCTTTCAAAAACTTCTATTATCAAGTTGTGCGGAATACTGCCAAACAAATTTTCAAAATCATAGGTATTTACGGAAGTAATGCTTTCTGAATTAATCTTGAAATATTCTAAATCTTTCTGGTTATTGTTTATAATGTTACAATCATTAGCAGAATTTATTACTTTTCAAACTGAATTTAAATATTTAAACAATATTTTACCAGCTTTATCATTATAGTTATTAGTACCACAGGTAACAAAACGAAATTTAACAGGATTTTTATGAAATTTTACAGTAACGAATAGATATGGAAAATTAAAACAATTTCTGCATAAATTTAGTAGTAAATTTAAACAGAAATTGTTTTAAATTGCGAAACGCAATCGTTGCTTTTATTTTTAATCCTAGTCCTGTGAAAACAAAATACATTTTAAAACTTTAATATTTATACATGATAACATATTCATTATAAATTCAAACTCAAAATCTAACCTTTTATCATACAAACTCACTAACTCAATTTTTAAATCTAAGAAAGAATATATACCTTTAATACTAGTGTATTTTAAAAATAAACACTTAAGATAAATATCAGCAGATACAAAAAATTACTACAATTAAACACCATAAGATCATCAAAATAACTAAAGAATATTTGCGCATGCACACGTACACACACTCATAAATATATTTATGTAAATATCTCTCGTCGGCAATTGCCCATAGTACAGTAAATGTGTGACGAAAAAACTGACTTAACTTCAACCTCATCTGGATATAACAGTTTATAATACATTTATTTAATTATTAGTGTTTTATGAGTTATACTTTCTTTTTCTCTCTTTAAGAATTTTCACATTACCCAGTGCATACAGATATATGTAGATTTCAAAACTTATATTACCCCCCCCCCCCCCGCAAAAAAAGAAAAAGAAAAGTATATATATATATATATTTAGGACTGAGGACTATTAGTCTCAGTCTACGGATTTTTACGATACCAGTTTTACGAATGCTGGACATTTGTTGAAAACTGACAGTATCGAAATTTTTTTAAAATAATTTTGATTTAGGAAATAAAAAGCGCGCGTGCAAAATGAAATATAAAATAAAATAAGGTTTATATATGTGCCATTTTTAAGCTCGTAGACTCAGTTCAATGATAAAATAAGAAAAAGTGACGACATTAGTCTAATGAGATTAACTTTTTTTTCTTTCTTTCTTTCTTTCTTACTTTTTTTAAAATTTAATTGTAATATTTTATATTTAAAAGAAAAGGTTTTTTCTTTTTCTTTAACCTGAAATAAAACCTTAATTATTCACCATTTGATAAACAAAACCAAAATCTTTAATACTTTTATATCTATAAAAATGTAATATACAGTTATTTAATAATGAAAAATCTTGTTGTTTATGTCCGAAAAGTAAGTAATTTGGCATCTCTGTGTGCCTGATATTAAATGTTGGTACATTTCCTACATTACTGGATCCTTTTTAGAACTTGCACTCAACATTTTTGTAGTTAAAGGTAACCTAGTTATTTGATGCATAAACAAACAATCGGATTCATCAGTGTTGCCAAATAAATTTGGTGACAAAGTCGGTGACATTTTTTCTGGCTGTAGCGAATCGGACGACGGCAGCAGTAAGTCTTTACTACGTAATGGAAGACGTGATAGAGCATCGGCATTTCCGTGCTCTGCAGATTTTTTATATTTAATATCATAATTAAATGTTTGTAAGTATAATGCATATCTTTGCATTCTAGCTGCCGAAAGTACCGGAATACTTCTTACGGGTGAAAATATGGAAACTAGGGATTTACTATCTGTATACAGAGTTAATCTCCTGCCATATAAAAATTGAAAAAATTTCTTTACTCCAAAAATTATTGATAACGCTTCTTTATCTACCTGACTATACTGCTTTTCTGCAGAAGACAAGGTTCTAGAAGCAAAAGCTATGGGTTTTTCGGAGTTATCTGGCATTGTATGCGAAAGTACTGCTGAAATTCCATAAGGAGAAGCATCAGAGGCTAAAATTAAGGGTAATTTAGGATTAAAGTGGGTGAGAAACCTTTCGGAAGTAATTTCCTGTTTAATTGCATTAAATGAATTCTCGCAATTTTTTGTCCACCGAAAATTTACATTTTTACGTAATAATTCATTTAGAGGATAAGCAATCGTAGATAATTTAGGAACAAATCTAGAATAGTAAGATACTAAGCCTAAGAATGCTTTTACCTGAGTTACGTTTTTAGGTATTGGATCATTTAAAATAGCAAAAACTTTTTCTTGCGTTTTGTGTATGACATTTTTATCAATTTTGTAACCGCAGTATGTAATTTCATCATTCATGAAAAAAGATTTTTCTTTATTTATTTTAGGATTATATTCACGTAACCTTTCTAGCACTTGTTTCAATCGCTTTAAATGTATTTCATCAGTTTCCCCTGAGATACATATATCATCGATAAAAACTGAAATACCCTCTATTCCTTTTAAAATTTGCTCTATAGTTCTTTGCCATATTTCTGGAGAACTGGCAATTCCGTATGGTAATCGCGTAAATTGAAATAAACCTTTAGGAGTGTTAATTGTAAGTAATTCTTGTGAATTTTCCTCTACCGGTAAATACAAGTATGCTTGATTTAAATCTATTTTTGTAAAATGTAATCCACCCCCTAAAGTTGCTAATATATCTTCAATTTTTGGTAGCGGGTATTTGTCAACCTTTAAAAATTTATTTACTGTGACTTTAAAATCGCCGCATAAACGAATTTTTCCGTTAGGTTTTACTACTGGAACAATAGATGTTGCCCATTTACTAGTACTAACAGCTTTTATTATCCCCTCATTTTCTAATCTTTCTAATTCTTCATTTACTGCATTCCTTAATGCATACGTAACTGTTCGCGATTTACAAAATATTGGTGATGAGTCTTTCTCTAAATGTAATTCAGCTTTAACATTTTTAATTTCACCTACGTTATTTGTGAATAAATCCGGAAATTCATTCAGTAAATTATTTAAATTTTCCGAGATTTGTACTTTGTTTACCGGAACAGTTTGTAAATTGTTTGGGAATATATTAAATGTAGTTATCCAATCCCTACCTAGCAGATAAAGAAAATTGTCTTTTTTAACTAAATATAACTTAACATTCCTAGTTTTGTTTTCGTAAGTTACATTTACTCTAACAAATCCCTCGGGCTGGAAAATTTCTCCAGTAGCTGTTTTTAATTGTACATCAGCAGGAAACATTTTATGTTCTGGAAATAATCTCCGAAAACGATTTATCGGTACAGCAGAAATCGCCGATTCTGTATCGAGCTCCATTTCTGCTTTAGCACTATTTTCTATCAAAACCCAAATTTTTATAGGTTTAGTGCCTTCAGATTGTAATGCCAAAATGTCTACAGTATCAAGAACGTTTACACTTTTCTTTTGAGTAACATTGTTTTGTGCGTTCCGACATACCTTACTCAAATGACCACGTTTTTTACAAAAATTGCAAACTGCATTAATAAATTTACAAACATTTGCTAAATGAGAGCTATTTCCACAACGATAACAATGAGTTATACTTTTATTTGCACTCGCAGTTTTGTTCACGTTTTGTTTACTTACGTTATTTTGAGAATAATTTTGTTTCGGTTTCCTAGCACTAACAGAAACTTTATTCAAATTCAAATTCTTATTATGTAATTCGCTCATGTCATTTTCAGTACTTTGCATAGTTACGGCTTGTTCTACTGCTTTTTCAAATGTCAAATCTTCAACCTGAGACATTAATTTGCTTTGGATTGTTTCATTTTTTAATCCGCGTAAAAATTGTTCTAACCAATTTTCTGACAGCGAATCGCCTGTAAACGCGCAATGTGTTGTAAATTTCTTTAAGCGAACACTAAAATCTTGAACTGATTCAGAATCTCCTTGAAAACATTTTCTAAATTTATTGCGTTCTGTAATTTTGATGTTTTGTTAAGACATCTACTAATTCAGTGTAAGTTTTTGATTCAGGAAGATCTGGGAACAATAAATTTGTAAGTAAATTATATAATTTCGGTCCGATAAACGTTATTAAAGCACTAAGTTGTTTTCATCCTTTATATCAAACAATATAAATTCTGTTCCAATCTCCTGACATAAGTGTCAAAAGACTCAACAGAATCATCGAATTCTTTAAAATTTTGAAACGTTTTTAATGAAAATATGCTACTTCTAATAATAAAAATATGCAATCAAATAAAAGAACAGAAAGAAAACAATAAAATAAATGTGTAAATACCTTTTTCCCTCTTTCTCGAAAAAATAAAAAATCGCAGACTATTAAAGATGAGTAATTATCGATGGCGCCTATCCATTTCCGCCCCGACAGTAGACAGAAAACTCCCAGCTGCTGTCTCCGATTTGCTTTGAATAACTAATATGTAGAAATAATTCCGTTCTCTTTTTATTTTATGAACTGGAGATTGCATTTTTAATTATTTTCAGGTACACGTTATTAAATGTTGAAGAGCAAAACTTTTTTTGCTTTTTTCTTTTCCTATCGTCGCCATTATTGTATTTTATGGGCAGGAGAAGATTTATAAGTTAGCCATAACTCTAATATGACGAGGCGTCTACATTTTAAACACATAGAATTTAATGGATGAATAAGACAATTACAGATGAAATACACAAGTTACACAAACGACTACATTTTGAAGACTGATCTGTTTTAGCAGAGATAAAAGTAAAGGGAAATTAACAGATCACTGATTGGACAATACAGTTTACAGGTACATGTACATTTACTTGACGTCACTTACCAAAAGTCCAATAGATTGAATCAGGAATACAATTCCGAAATACACCACAATTACCTATTCATCTTTTTCTTTCATGATTTGATTAAAATAAAACTAATAAAAATGTTCTTTACAATTCCTATTTGTTTCCATATAAAAGTGTTACCATGTTTAATATTTATGTTTACAACATTTTTTAATTAAAACTAACTTAAGAAAAATTCTTTTAAATATTCTAAATTAAAATTTTTTAAAAAGGACGTCTATTTATATATACATGACATTTGTTTCTTTGATAAAATTGTACAGTATTTTTTTTTTTAATTCAATTAGATAATAATATAGAAAATTTAAACACGATAAATATTTATTAAAAAAGAGTCATTAAAATATTGATATTTAAAAATATTATATTGATATCTAAAAATATATTTTTTTAGTACGGATGACTACTATCTACAGGTAAAACGTTGTCGCCAGTTTTACGATGGTTGGACACTTATCGAAATTAAAAAGTTATCGAAAATATAATTGAATAATTTGAAAGCGATGTTATAATTTGAAAACACAAACAATTTGTTCAAAAAGTAGTATGTTTGTCGCCTGTTCAGAAGTTTAAAAACTGCTGCCAATTTCTAAAGTGTTACAGCCAAATTAAAAAAAAAAAAATACATATGTTAGCCATTAATTAAAAGATTTTAAGCCTATAAGGTGTTATGCATTCAATATTTGCGTTGTTATTTTCTTTTATATTTTAAATATTAATGAATAGGAAGCTTCCTATAATGATTTTTGATATTTTTCATTAAAATAACACTTGGATTTTGTCAGCTGCAGCAAGCATTTTATATCTGAATGTAAATATTTTTCATTTTATTTTCATTAAAATGGATCAAAAATTGTCTGTTAAACAAACGAATGCTTCAGACTGACCAAAAATAATTCCATATATTTTATTCGAAGCATATTTCACAAATAGCACCAACAATTTCTCACTACAAAGAGAGAGTTGTTATTACAATTTGAATTCACTAAATGATTCTTCAATATTTGTGACAGATTGATTATACGTCACGTATTCATGAAAAGTGAAAAATGTCACTTTTTTGAGAGCAACAATAGTGGGTATTTTAGGATATTTGTTTCACAGCTTTAAGACCTACAATTATAACGAAATTGTCTCGGTTGATCCATATTACATAATTTCATGATAACGCACAGTTCCCTATATATATTTTACACATAAAGGAGACTACAAAAATTCATGATTGAACCGGGATTCAAATCGTGACGAGAGGATCCAGAGGGCAGTTTCTTACCGCATGTGCTACCACACCGGCTGCGAGAATTCTGAATTTTCCCCTTATTTGAGGTCATAATATTAATCGCATTTTATGTAGCACAATTCTCGCTCCATAAATTTTAGGGTTACGCGCTCTCCACGCAATTATAACAGCAAAAAGCAAAAAATAAAAATATTAAATCGAAATAATATAATTTGACATAGCCCAGTAAAAAAATAGAAAATCTAAATACTATTAACAAGCAGTTAGAAGTCATCTGAAATAAAATAAATTATGTCTGTTTTAAACATTTTTGGATACATAAGTATGTGTTTTAATAAAAATCAGTTATTTAATTTAATTTAATTTAATTTTTCTTTTCGGAACCTTAAAACAGGGATATATATATATATATATATATATATATATATATATGTATATAAAGGTAGACTGATTACATTTATGGAGGAGGAATAACTAAAAATATATCTCTGCATTTTTTTAAAGAAAAGCGGTCGGGGATGTCTGAGCTAGTTGATAGGACAATTAATTTTAATTTGTCTTATTTTGGTTAAAAGTCGAATTTATTAAAACAGCGTCTTTATAGGCACTAACAGCATTTATTCTATAACTTGTCAGATTTTAATGCCCGTGGTCTCATTAGATTTTGTAGTTCGTTGATAAGTAAGTAAGCGAATGAGTAGTGCTATTATTTATCTATTTATATAAACATGTTTATTAAGCTTTAAATTTAGCCTTCGTGGCATATCTAGATTTTCGTAAGTGGTGAGGCAGAAATTTCATGTGTCTACATTGTTAAAACAAGTAGTTCAATGTTTTACCGTTAAAATAGGGGTAAATAAGAAAAAAATAGCTGTGACTAACATTTAAAAAAATTTAGTGTTCCATGTTTAACCGTATTAATATTTCTATTCAAATAGTAAGCACAAAGAAAACGGTCCTTACGTTTCAAATACACCTTCTATAAAATGGGGAAGCAGACTTTCTATGATGTTGGCTGCCGCTAAATGTTTCTAATTTGCACCTGTTTTACGGGGAAACATTCAACTATTATTTTTAACAGAGTAGGAAAGGATACATTTAGTTAAAATCTACAATTGTATGGTATAAATGCAATATATATAAATTTCTACAGACAAATAAATATTGCACTTTTTAATACATACAAAATAATTATTTTCTTTTTGATTGCAGCCAATCCTGATTAACATTTGGAGCTATAATCCTTTCAAAGAAACCTGTGTAGGGCATCCCTTTTAGGCCGAAATCCCTAGTGTAGATAATTGACCTAAACGCGAACGCAAACCCCTAATTAACAATTGATACATTTAACAGACTTCGTAAAGGCTTGATGGAAAAAATAATTTTGCAATCCTATGTGGTTTGTGTTTCGAAAATCTATTAAAATGGACGAAAAAGCAGTCCACGAAGCTCATCAAGTATTGAAGGATTGTTATAAGAAACAACGTCTTTATAAGCATATCATAAAAAGGCAGTTCATTGCAGATGAATAAAATAATAAATTCATCCATATGCATGTTTTATTTCGTGTGAATACTAAAGGACCAAAAAATCGCATTGTACATTTTTAGATGCAGTACAGAGTTTGAAAAAAAAAAAAAAAAGCTTATTATTTATTTTTACAAGCACATTAAATTAAATGAATAACCCATATTTCACACAAAAGGGGTTATTCATATAATTTCCCTATTATTCAAAAGAAATATATATATATCATTTCAGCATTGTACGTTCGGCTCCTATTTTGTAGTATCTTCCCATTCACTGGTTTATCTTTTAAAGTTTGTGATGACAGAATAACTTATTTACAGAGTGTAAAGTACGCGAGTAATATATTTAGTGGTGTGAAAAATAATTTTAAATATATCTTCGTTTAATACTCACAACAAAATTATATAGAATTTCTTATCTTTGCCACTTAGCTCAATTTGATTTTCATCATGAAATTAAATATTTAATAAAATCCTATATAGGGAGTGTATAACCATTTCAAAGCCGAATAATACATTTGTAAATATATCTTTGGTTATTTTCTAAATAATGCTAAAATTTAAATATTTTCACAAAGTTTTTCAAGAGTAACAGCATATTAGCTACGGGTTGTGGGGATCAGGACCAATTGACTCCACTAGGGTCCTAGGCTTGAGGGGGAGTGACATCTGTGGGGTTCTTTCTACGGGATACTAGCATATATTTGCGGAAGTTACGGAGCAAAAACAGAAAACTCCGAACAGCTAGGCCGACGACCGCGTTTTGGAATCGAACTCGGTACTTTACGTCTAGCAGCTTTGAACGCCGAACGCTTTGGCTGCTTGTGGGCCCATATTTACTACTAACAAACTGTCCCAGAAACAAAAACACTAAATTGCATATTTTTTGTCAGTTTTCAGGAAGTTTTAGTGAATGATTTTCGTATGAAAAAATTTTGGAACTTTAGGTTATTTAGGAACAATTGCTTCTTATTCTTGTTATACTGTAATGCAGATCACATTCGAATGCCTGAAATATATATATCCTTTCACGAAACTCTACTTTTTCGAGAGTCTTGCTGCTTTATTAGCTCATTACTGAAGTGTTATTTTAAATATTTCCTATAATAAACCTTCTTAAGAATATCTTACGATCCACCAACATACGAAAACTTGTACGTAAGCTACAATTTGCGCAAATGTCACAGTAATTATCATCGCTATTTTATCCAGAATGATCCATTTACAACTAATACTTTGCTTCGGAAAAGAATTCCATTTGAATTCAGTAAATCATAATCAAATCTTTCTAATGTGTGATATTCCTGCGAAATATGGCTATCAGGACTTAAAGCTCCGCTCTAAAAAAAAAAAAAAAAAAAAAAAAAAAAATGCAGATTTATTGAAGACTCACGACGGGTTTGAAAGAAATTTTAAATATCATATTCTTTTTAAATATGAAACAATCATTTTATTTTCTAATAATTAACTAAATACTACCGAATAAACATGACTTTATTTACATCTATGATCGTGCTCTCCAATCATTTTAAGTTCTAAAGAAATACTGGGCCGTTCGGTAAAGCTCAGAGCTCATATTCAAAAAATTGTATGTTCGTTACTTGAGCCATCAAAAGACCGTCGTGTACGCTAATGGTGGCTGGTGCAAGTAAAATCCTTCGTGGCTGCAATGTTCTCCACGGTCCTATCCAACATATACCTGTGGGGCCACCAAAGCGGGGAAGACATCCCTTTTGTGGTGAATCATAAGTGTTATAGCATATCTCCGGACCATCATTAGGGGTAAGTCCTAGAAAGTCGCCAATTGCCCAACAGCGCAGAATTAGTGCTATGGTAATCTCAACCTACCTACCTACCTCCAAAGAAATGCTACTTTACAATTTACAACAAACTAAAAATCCTAAGTGACTCTTCAGAAAAAAACAGTTGATAAACGATTTACGTTATGAATTTTAATGTTTTAAAATAACGTTGAAATAACATTGAAATACAGTAAGAATATTATGCTTAAATAAATAAAACTTAATTACGTAAATATTTGCTTTAACATTAAAACTGCTAAATTATTATTATTATTATTATTATTACAAATGAAAATAAAAAGTTTTAATAAAATTTTATTAAAACTTATTAAATTATCATTATTATTATCATTATTATTGTTATTAAGCACCTTATTATCTAAATTTATTACAAAGTATAAATTGCAATCATCCTTTAAATAACATATTTAAAATGTAAAATAAGCAGTTTATTTTGAATAAAATAAGTTTTTTTTAATCAGAAACTAAACATTCTAATTCGTTATACATGAGCTAGATATATGTATACATAATATTTAATTTAAAGAGATAGTATCTAAAAGTTACTTTAAAGATCTCGTATAATATACTAACTTTAACAGATTGCAGTCATATCGCTTTTTTGATACGTGAATTATAAGTATAAAACTTACTCTTAATATTATGGAATAATATATGTAAATGCAAACAGATTTATAAAGCTTATAAATTAAAAAATTTGAAATATTTATTACCTAACTTAGTTTTAAAAAAATAAATGTTTTATTCTAAAAGTAAAATGTTTAATTATTTATTTGTTAAACGTTACTTTGATAATGTCTCCAGCAAAACCAATAATAATAGTGTCTTTATATCACGCCAAAACAACTTCATTAAAAGGTTTTGAAATTTAGTATTATAAAATGTAATTGGAATGAAAAAAGCGTTATTTTTTTGCAAATGTATTTATGCGATATCAACAAAAAATGTACTGCTGATGTTTAAAATTAAAAGCAATTTTTTTTTCATTTTCTTCTGTTTCATTTTCTACATTATTTTTTTAACGAAGTGTTTTATACATTTTTTTCATAAAAGCCTTCTTTTATTCTATCATATAGATAAATATGTTAAATTGTACATAGTAATTTTGTATAAAATATTTCTGATTATTTTAATATATTTTACAACATATTTTTTATATTTCATATTATTTTCCTTACATAAAATATAAGTCCCACCAGTGGTCGAGCAGTTCTGTGCTCAGAGATGGTAGACAAAAAGTGCCAGATTTGATACAAGGTTGCGCTCGTCGACCTAGCCATTCGGAGTTTTCTGTCGTTTTCTCCGAATATCGAGTAAATATGAGCTAGGACCCCTTAGAAAACCTGAATTTATAGGCCTAGGACCCTAGAGATGTCATTCGCTCTTAATCGTAAACAACAACACTATAAAAATGAAGAAACACTTCCATTTTGGTTATTATTAGGACATTCAATAACTCCTCACTGTTTCCTAACAGATAGTATTACCAGGTCAGATGGTAACTAAGGTCTGATAGTTACTAAGCTCAGATAGTAACATCTACAAGGAAGTAATGTCGGTAAGCTATAACTTTAGTATATGTTAGTTCATCATTAGTTACTAGGGTCAGATAGTAAAATCTACAAGGAAGTAATATCGGTAAGCTTGAACTTTAGTGTATGTTAGTTCACCATTGTATAAACAGCGTTTTTTACTTAGTTTTAAAAATATCAAAATAAATTTGCAGCTGAAACACATGTTGGAACATGAAGTGAGCATCACTGTCGGAAACGACATGCAGAAATTGGTTTTTACGCTTCAGAAATAAGAATTTCAATTTTTGAGTTAAAGGACGCTCTGACGCACCGAAAAAGTTAGAAAACGAAGAATTGGACGAATTACTTAATAAAGACACATTTCAGAAGCTAGCTGAAGTTACAAAATCATTACGAGTAGATGACACAACACTTCCGAAAGGTTTGAAAGTACTGATAATGATACAGAAGCAAGGACATTAGGTGCCGTACTGAAAAACAGTGAGAACTTATTTAAGGCCCTAATATTTATCATATAGCTTAGATTATCAAACCCAGATCACTTTTAATAATGGCCGTGCCCGTGCGGAGCTTGTTAAAGAGGATAATGATGAAGGAAAACACGTATTTCAGGTAATACAAGACAATCCATGGATACAGTTTTTTATTATTATTATTATTCAGGAGAAAAATATATAATTTTCTTAAAAATGAGAAAAATATTGACATTGTGAGAAAATATTAACATTGTTTGCTAACATAAATTAATATCAAGTATGAAATTCCATACAGCAAATGGCGCGAAGAGAGAGGACGGCATAGAAAATCAACTTCCTTTCAAGAGGGAAGCAGGCAGAGAAGTGTCCAGAATTCTACCAGTCTCAAAGCAAAAACCGCCAAACGAACAATTTGGCGTAGTTAAAATTAAGCCAAAAGGAAAGCCAAACAGTTTCTTTGTTCCCGTACATTTTTATACAAAAATTTTGAAAATAATTTGCCGTCACAAAAGTCAAACTACTTTGGCATAAAAATGTAATCGATACCTGCCAAACAAACGACGCTGACGAAAAAACATGAACCTATACATTCGCGACAGCCAGTCTTCATAAACCAAAAAAAATGTACTTTTAAAACCACAACAGTTTGCTCGAAAAAGTTAATAGCTTTTTTTTATGTAAATAGAAGCATTATAATTGCTAACGGATATTCCTGTATGTATATGTGTAAATATTGAAATATGCTAGAAATATGTTGGTAATAATTCTGAAAGAACACTTTCTTAAATAAATAAATTATACTGATAACGGTTTAATTCTTTAAGGGAAAGACTATGAATTAAAATTACTGTTTCCAAACCCCTATATAAAAATTGCTTTATTTTAAAATTAGAAAAGAATCATTTAATAATAATATAAATAAATAAATAAATAAATAAATAAATGAAATGCTTTATGAATGAGTTTTGACTTGGAAAGAAACTTGGAAATTCTATTTAATTAAGTGAATTATTTAAATTCAAATATACATTTTTTATTCTTTAATTATATTAATCTCTTTTTCCTTTATTATTACACATTCGTAAAATTACATTAACCTTTATAAAACATATCTGTGAATACACTCATGCATATCTTAAAGTTAATGCCATGTAAGGAAAACAGTATTGTGGATCCATAATTTCTATAAGGAAAGCGTTCTGGAATTAAATGAAAACTTAAGCGTAAATATTTTTTATCGGAACATTGTGCGTTTAAATGCATCATCTCTTAAGATAATCTACATGATATTTACTGTTTATGTATGACCAAGAGCAAATTTACTGACCATTACTTATGATATTACTGGATATTTTGTTTTAATTAGCATAGATTTCTGTATAAAAGGAATATTTTTTAATGGTTTTCAGTATTTAGATAGTCATGAGGGAAGCCAGTACTTTATTTTCTACAGCAACTAAGTAAAACTATGTGTATAAAAAATACGCATTGAATACTTATGACAGGCACTATTAAAGGAAAAACTAATAAAAAACTAGATATTTAAATGGAATAATAAAGATGCAAAAAAACTTTGGCATTTAATTATTAACTTACATATTTTAGGTAAAATATACCATATATCTTAAATTGAATCTTTTACTTTTTAGTATTTTAATGTCTAATTAGGGATCAAATTTACATTTTTTTTTTTTTTAAGTTTAATTCAAAAATACACATTATATGTATATATATATATATGCTTGCATTTTTTTTTTATTATTTTAATTTCAAAGTTTTTAATTTTTTGAAAGTTCAGTAATAAAAAAAAGAAAAAAATGAGTTTTTAATTAATAAAGTGTTTAGGTCAGTGTATTAATTATTTCATCACGTTGGTATTATAGATTAGCCTTCAAAACATCTTAGCAGATCTTTTACATTAACCGAATTTAATAGAATTTTATCTTCTTATTTATTATTTCTGCATTCAAAATGAAAGCCGAAAGTATTTATAAAGCTAAAAATTATGTAATTGCGTCTTCTTCTGACGATTTGAAATCCCATGCACGTATCTATTATATCCCATATTCAATGTATTTACATTATTTTATTTTTCTTTAATAATTTCTTTTTATGTTTTCAAACTTACTACTGTGCGTTTGTTCGCATTTTGAACTTTCATACATTTTTATGTTTCTTTTAAATTATCTTATGCATTATTCTTTGCAGTTTTATGCTATAATTGTCCACATAAAGGAGAATAATTTCTTTAAATCTTTATTTCTTTAATATATTTTTTGTAACATATATTTTTTTAAATAAAAATACATATCAAAATACAATAAATATGCAATATATATATATATATATATATATATATATACTCTATATATATTTCATATACTCATATAGAAATACAATATTTTTCTGTTTTTGAAAACACACACAGTCAGTGATCGACTACATACCAGTAACTGATCATAGAATCACACAAATCCAAAAAACAAGAATTAGCGAAGGGAAGTTTTGAAACTGATTGTAAGAATACATAATTATTATCTAATAAAATGGTGCGTTACGATTTCCAATAGAAACTGATGTTTTGGTTCTAAGTTTATGTGGATCAATTACAAATTCGTGCACAGAGCGTAAAGTAAATACCTGCAAATATTGCAGCCAGATATTATGAGATATTTTATTCAATATTAAAACATTTAACTAATTTTGATTGTAAATGTTTATTTCCGAAGGTGTGTAAGTCTATTCGATTTGTTTTAAATAATAAAACATATTTTTAATAATGAATTAACTATTTTCTTTTTTAAATTAAGGGATGATCAGTTGTTGGTATCAAAAATATTATCAGTAATAGCAAATGACCAAATTGTTCATCTACTAAATTTCAGACTTTTAAGTGTCTGACCACTGAAATTAATTTCTAAACGTGTGAGAAACTTACTTAAATTTTCGCAGCGTATGTTTCAACATATGAATGTTTCTAGTGTTTGAATTCCATAGTATATTTGCATCCCATTATTTAAGTGGTTCAAGAATGAGGTGGAGTCAGTTTTGAAAATGATCTACAAGAAAAAAGGAATAGATAAGTGCGTTTACGTCACAATAGAGATACGCAATGGGCAATGGCTGGTAGCCTAGGATTCACGCCTAATGGGCTGGAAGGAAAGTGTAATCAGTTTATATATCTGTGCTACTTACCAGAATACATTATATATTTGTACACTTACATTGAAGTTTAATTTAAATAAGTATTTTTACCATTATTTTTAAATCTAAAAATTGAAAACTGGATATTGATACGATCAATTAAAAAGATGACTATATATTACCCATAACGTAGCAATAGAGTGACTTAAATTCCACGTATTCACTTGTTCACTCACTCACACACATGACTGATGGTGGTCATTTGCCGTAAAAAATAGTCAATTACTAGAAGGATCTCATTTTTAAACTTATTATTATTAATAATATAAATTGTAGAAAGCGTACAAAGGAATGTTTCTCGATTATTAATCATCTTATATTGAATAGTAGTAACAAAAAATTAAAAAAAAAATTCTCAATGATTATAGTAGAAAGCATTATAAAAATTTAGTACATTTCCACAAAATAGTCAGTGTACAACTAAATGATCAGGTCAGTGTACACATTTAGATATGATCAGTCTTTTCACAGTACACAACAACGAAAAAAATACTGAAAATGTATACTACTGGCCATTAAAATTGCTACACCAAGAAGGAATAATAATAACGGATTGAAATTTGTTGGACACATACATTATAGTAGGAAGAACAATTGATTAAAATTTCAGAAAATTTGGAGTAATATGTACTGATAAAACAGTACACAAAGCAGCGACCTCTGTGAGCAATAACAGCACTTATCTGCCTAGGCATTGAATCGAACAGCGATTGGATGACATGTACGGGTAGAGCACTTCATGAAGTTTTAACACGATGCTACAATTCATCGATGAAGCACTTCATGAAGTGCTCTACCCGTACATGTCATCCAATCGCTGTTCGATTCTATGCCTAGGCAGATAAGTGCTGTTATTGCTCACAGAGGTCACTGCTTTATGAACTGTTTTCTCAGTACATATTACTCCAAATTTCCTGAAATTTTAATCAATTGTTCTTCCTACTATAATGTATGTGTCCAACAAATTTCATTCCGTTATTATTATTCCTTCTTGGTGTAGCAATTTTAATGGCCAGTAGTGTACATTCATGCTATTTATAAAAAAATAAATAAATAACTAAAATAAAATAAAATAAAATAGGGTAAATAAATATTTTTCATTGATCATGTTTAACGAATAAAGATTGCGTAAAATGTTATGTAAATTATTTACATTATAATAAACATTCAATATTTCTTTTACGTTAAACCATTTGTTTTATGTTATGTTTTTTGTAAATTCTGATTTAATAATAATATTTATATATAACTTAATTTATAATATTTTACAGACGCTCAAAAATCCAATGTTAAATTATGTTATATATATATTTGCAATACAGCCAAAAGAAAATAACCACTAAAAGTTTATACATTTTAGTACGATTTAATTTACCTAAATTACACATTTTCCAATTACGAATTCGACTCAAATCAAACAATTAAATTGATTAAACTGAATCTACACAATATTATAAATCAAAATTAAATCAAAAGAAATTTCGAATTCAAATTCAATTTAAATGAAACTATTGGATTTACTTACCCCAGTTCCCAAATTTCGCTCGGAGGAAGACATCAACCACACACACACACACACACACACACACACACACAAATGCTTCAACCACTGTGAATGACACTTTTTTATTTCGATTGCACGAATTTCCGTTGAATGATTTTAATTATTATATGCAGAGTTTCCCTCTGTTCACATTACGAATTTGAATTGATTTAGATTTCTTAGACTTAGAAGCCCGATAAAAAAGCAGACCTTTTCTATGAAGTTTTTAGTTCGAATGAAAACAGAAGTTGTGCAGTCGACGACATACACCAGATTCTTCTGTGCAACACTCAAATAGGAAGAAAACTCACAGAATTTTGTAGTGCTGATATCTCGTGTCTAAAGCGGCAGGTACAACACTCATTTGCATTCAACACCATCTTCTGGGGGGCGGGCTGGACATGGCAGAAAGTCGATAACATGGACAGGTCTTTGGATGTAGCCAGATGGAGTATTGTGGGTGAAAACGCGAATGACTTTGTCATCACCAGGATAGATCTATTTGATGCGTGTGGGATGGCATTGGGCTGGCTGAGGGGAAGTCTCCAACACTAGTACTAACTTGGCGTGCTACAGATGAGTGACTCCAGAATTTCACTTGATTCGGGAATGCAAAGATGTCAAGTACGACCTTTGCTTGTATTCCAGAAGGTGGCCTTCATTTTCTGGAGAAGAGACCATCTAGAAGAAAGACTTATAGAAGAACGATTAGTATGGTAATTTGAAGGTTAAGGAGGGCGCGAATTTAAGCACGCCTCTACTGTTGTGAGGAGAGTATTCAGCTACTCAAAGGTTAAACAACTGGTTTTGCAGCTTTTAATAATACGGCGTTTTGCCAATTTAACTGAGAACTCCCAGAGCTCTCCGAAGTTGGGCCCGTAAGGAGGTATAAAATGCGAATGAATGTCTATTTGCAATATAATCTTGAATAGACGTGTCTTTCGAAATAGTTATAAGTTGCTTTAAACGGGCGCGGGCACCAAATAAGTTGCGGCCATTGTCCGAATAAATGTCTGAAGGGTAACCGCGATGAGCAATAAATCTTTGTAAAGCGTGTAAAACATGTTCAGTTGATAAACTAGAAACTATATCAACGTGAATTGCCTTGGTGCTCATGCAAACAAGTAAGTAGATGTAAGACTTAAATGTAGATTTATTCCGTTTGCGGTCACATTTGGTTTGAATAGGTCCTCTGAAATTTCCTGAACTGAGAAAGTTCTTTTCCACTTTATCGTGTTACGAGTATTGTTTATAAATCGCTTAACAAAAGCTACTACACGTAGTAGTTTTGTATCAGAAGAAAATTTCACAATTAAGACCCATAGTACTGATTTATTCGCAAGTTTTGAATCTTTAAGTTGATGGTCGCTCATAAATTGACATTGGAATTAGGTCAAAGTCGCTGACTCAGGATCTGAGGCTGGGATATTTTGCCAACTAGGCCCTGACCACCAAAGTTCAAATCCCTTTAATTTATCTGGTAACAGTCCACAGGTAGCACAGACTGCTGGGTTGTGTTCACTGGGTAAATGATGTCATGTGTTAGGGTCTGCTAAGCATTGAATTTTGTTGACTCTATGCAGGACAAATTGGTTTCCCTTTAAGGGCGGATTTCGGATCTAATTACGAGTAATGGTGGTGTCTCTCCATAGGAGAATTTCGGAAATAAGACAATTTAACGATTCCTTGACGACTGTCACAAGTTCAGAAAACAATAAAGCTGACGAAAGTTCCAACCTGGGCAATGTTATAGGTTTTACGGGTGCTACACGTGTTTTGGCTGTGATTAATTTGAAGAAAGAATTTCGGTTAGGACGAATAAAAAACACAGCAGCACCTTTTGATGCTTTTGTTGAAACATCACAGTAGCCTTATAGCTGCAGAATATAACTTCATTCCAGATTTTAAAATCTAGGCACGGATATAAACTCAAAGTAAGCAATTTTGACATAAAATTAATTTTGCCTATCTTGAATATCTGGTAGTAAAAGATGGTTCCACCAAAGATTTTGTTCCCATACATCCTGCAATGACAATTTTAAATGAATAGTGTCAGGTGGTAAGAGGCCCAATGGACCAAATGTTCGTGCAATAATTGACAGTAATTGTTTCTTCGTTGTGACCTTTTCTTCAGGACAAATCTTAACTGTAATCTATCAGAATTTAAATTCCATTTTAAGGCTATATACGTTGGGCTTGATCAGGATTCAATAAAAGTTCCGAATTGGCTGGTTTTAAAAGTTCTTTGTTACGAGGTTGGGCTTCCGGGAAATTTGATGTCCATTTTCTCAATTTGAATCATCCCGCATTATATAGGGCCTGAAGTTCGGTTACAAAATTTGTGCTGCTTCTACTGATTCTGCACATCCCAGGAAATCGTCCATGTGTAAATGGTTATGGACAGTTTTCACGGCAATGGGATAATTATCTTTCGCATCGATTAATACTTGTCGGATGGGGTGCAGGGCTAAGAATGAGGCGCAGACCGTGCAATAAGTAACTTTATTTAATTTATAAATTCGGAGAATATCTGAGACATTTGCTCTCCAAATGATTCTTTAAAAGTTAGTGTCAGGCTCTGCAACCAGAATTTGCCGTAACATTTTTTTTCAATATCACTTCAGAAGGCGATTTCGTTTAACTGAAACCTTATCAGATTACTATAAATATTAGGGCAAATATTAATGGGACTTAATATTGTGTTTATCTGCCGCAAGTAAAGAAGTCAAGTTCTAAATATTCAGACATAAATTGGCAATATTTCCATTTCCGGTTAGGGTAACGTAAAAAACGGGTTTACATTTTTGTAAACAATTGTAATGCCCTGTTCGCACTTTCACCCAAATCTATTTCTTCATGGAGGGGTATTCTAATTATGTATTTACCTTCCTGGTTACGCGTAGTAGTTCTTTGAAACAATATTTCAGCAGGGTAGACAACGTCTACACCGGGGGACGGGCGGGAAATGGTAGACGGTCGATGCGATGGACACGTCACACTCCTTTTCGTTCATCACCATATACATAATTTAAATGCAGTGCAATTTGTTTTACGTTATCAATAAGTCTTTTTATTTATTTTATTATTATTATTATTATTATTATTTTAATTCTGAAATATGTATTTTCCATTGTGTCATATAATTTAGGCATTAATACGTAGGCACTTAGTTGATACATAGCAACCCTTGTAATATTATGATTTTACACTATCATTTAAAACTGCCTGAACAGAATTTTAAAACGATTCATAATGAAAGTGATGATTTATTTATTTATTTATTTATTTATTTTGTTCCAAATTGATATTTTATGTCTAAAGACTTCATATTGCTGTTTATTTATTTGTGTGTTAATGTGTATATAAAAATTTGTATTTGAATTATTATTATTTTGATAAAATTTTAATTATTTTTAATTTAATATACAGATGTGATGTACCCATAAATTCGTAGAAATACTTAAATTTAAACGTATTCCATTAAGTATATTCTATTAAAGTATTAAAAAACTTATGATTTTATTTCAAGTCAGAAGCATTTCTTTTTCTTTTTCTACAGAAGCATAATATAAAGTAAGAGTTCCAATAATCATTCATCATATCTTTTAACATTCTTTTGCAAATTCATTTAATATTTTAATTGAATTAAAAATACTTAAAAAAATATTTTTTATTATGAATTAACATTTGAAGTTTTAATTACATTTTATAAAAGTTTTCGTTTAAAACGTAAAAGAGTATTTTCTTTTTCAACATAATAATTGTATTTTATTTCATAGTGTACTAATAAACAACATAATTTTTTTTAGAAAGCTTTGTTTCATAACTTTAAAAATAGTTATTGTATTTAACAGACAAATTTTACACATAACTTTAATTAATTGTTTTTAAAAGCATGAAGCGTAATTACGAATTTTTAGAAAAAGACAATGAAAATTAGATAATAAAAACATTGTTTTATCAGTAAAAATAATTTCAATTAATGTGATTATACACGAAATTCCTCTTAATATTTGAATATGAAATGCTAGAAAAAAATAATAAATTGCATAGTTTTTTGTAATTTTTTTCAGAATTGTAATTAGTAATTAAATTGTCGTCATAATTCAAGAATGGAAATAATTTCTAAAACATATACATTATTCTATTAAGTAAATTTATTTACTCAGAACACTTTTAAATTAAAGATTTTATTAAAATGTAAAAAAATTTTTTAAACAACTAAAAGTTTTTTTTTTTACTAGAAAAATATTTTGAATATAAATGTTGGAATAGAATAAATGATTTAAAATTTCTTTTAATTCTCTATTACAGTTTGCTTACTTAAAATTTAGCTTCAGAGAGGCTACTTTACAACTTTAAATGTTTAATTGATAAATATATATATATATGTAATTACAAGAACTTCTTTACATGTGAATAAGACAAATGCAATTTTTACATCTCGTATTTCCGATCGGTGTATTATACATACTAAGAACATGATTCAACAAGCATTTATTTAAAACACAATATTAAGCGTACTTTTTTTTATATAGGAATTTTTGCTTGTGCTCGGATACTTTTGTTGCTCGGATATATTTGTATCCTGTACTAATTTCTTTTAAATAGCTTTTTTTTTTTTTTTTTTTTTTTTCTTTTTTCAAGTTTGTGTCGTATAGAATTATTAATGCAACAAAAGATGTAAAAATGAAATGGTTTTTTATAATAACATAGCGGGACTTATAAATGTATAAAAAAGTTTAGTTATAAATTCCATATTATAATTCAAATGTTATATACGGAGCATTATGTGCATAGTCTTCTTTTGGGTATGGATATTAAAAACATTTTTGAAATAAAATCCTTTTCATCACAAGAGTAATTCTCCAAAATTACGAAATTTATTTTTATTTTAAACGTATCTGTAATATATTTTAAGAAATGTTTATAAATATTTCATAATAAATGAAATTTCAGTACCTATTTTGAAATCTGTCTTTCATATCTATTGAATTTTCAGTTTAAATGAACTTTCAATAGATTATGCAAAAGTTCTAATATTTTTACTATTTACGTGGGCACAATTGAAAACATGCTGTTTAAAAAAAAAAATAATAATTTTGCTATATCTTATTTTATATATTTTTAAGTAGATTGACAAATACCATAATATTGAAAGATATTTTTTAAAAAAATCAAGAAAAAGAAAAAGAAAAAAAGAGCGTCTTATAATATATTTAACATACTATGATCAAAGCAACAGTGTAGCGCAATTCAAAAGCTTATACGAGGAAAAAATGTGTATGTTCAACATTGAGTAAGACTGGGTTTAACAAAAACAATAAACGTTAACTTATTATTTCCACGGTGTGACGTAATGTCCTGAAAACAATACCTTTTTATGAAACACATAAAATAGCGTCAAAGATTAATATCGAAATAAAAATATATCTTTAATGTTGAGCTTATTACCTATTAAATTGAAATTTATTTATTTATTTATTTATTTTATTTTATTTTATTTTATTTTATTTTATTTATTTATTTATTTTGCATGGGTGAAACATAAAGGAAAAATATTTAAGAACGAAACAAAATTAAAAGTACTTTATTGTTAAATATTAATTGCTCTAAGCAAAAATATTATTTTGAATCAGTAGAAACCTATCTTTTTATTAAAATTTGTATATAAATTTTCTTTTTTAAATTCCCAGAATGCTCTAAGAAAATCTAAAACAACTGATAAATTAAAGTAACATCATTCTTTTGTTACTATTAGCTTGATATTTGTTTCGTTTTTTATTGTCCTGTACTACATTTTATTAATTCCTTACTTCTTTTAAAGTGAATATTTATTTATTGTTAAAATTACATCTATTGCTTTTCACATTCCTTTATCTTTAAATGATTTAATTATTGTTTCGGCGCAAAATTAAATTTTATATCAAAAGTGTATAATTTCAACAGATTGAAGTCTGATACTTTTGAATATACATTAAAAGTTGATAGCTTTACAACAGTGATTGTTTACAGGATCCCATTTTAAACATACAATATACGTGTTATTACAGAATCACAAAAATTATGTTCATTCATAAGATAGATTACAGTAAAAGTGAAATAAAAATTATTATACATTTAATTCATTAAATCTTCTTCTAAGACTACGTGTACATACATACCTACACTGAGAAAAAAAGATTGTGACGGACATTTAAAAATTAATTGTGTCTCTTATAAATATTGTTGCATGCCATACTTATAAAATGTAGTTCCCTTTGCTAGAGAGTTATAAAAACCCCTATTAGAATTCTAGTTTGTTTTCTTATATCAATGTGGGGTAAAACTTATTTTTTAAAAATCTCTGAAAATAAATGAAAACTCAAGAGGTGAGTTTTTATAATTATAATCTTGGTTTATGACCCATTTCTAGTAAATTAAGTGATAAATTAAAATATAAAATATTGTACTAAATATAAAATATTGTACTAAATATAATATTATACTAAATATAAAATATTGTAATCTCCGCAATATTCAGTAACTTATTCCCTTAATCTCAACAATTATACAAAATTAAAAACAATATACAACATATATTTTTTATTAAAATCACACAATCAACCGTGGAAGAAAATCATATTTATTGAATTTTTTTTCTTCCGACTGAGTGAAAATAATGCCTGGACCGGGAGTCGAACCCTGGATCTTTGACTTACAAGGTCAAGGCTCTACCAATTGAGCAATCCAGGCCGACACCACGGTCAGCATTACTCACTCAGACAACCTTTAGGCAGAAACATCTCTGGTCTGTCATGTAGATAGCTCGACAGAAATAAGCCGCAGGAAATGGAAAACACCATTAAATAATGGGACAAAGAAATACAATTTTTATTAAAATCACACAATCAACCGTGGAAGAAAATCATATTTATTGAATTTTTTTTTCGACTGAGTGAAAATAATGCCTGGACCGGGAGTCGAACCCCGGATCTTTGACTTACAATGTCAAGGCTCTACCAGTTGAGCTATCCAGGCCTACACCCCGGTCAGCATTACTCACTCAAACAACCTTTAGGCAGAAACATCTCTGGTCTATCATGTAGATAGCTCGTCAGAAATAAGCCGTAGGAAATGGAAAACACCATTAAATAATGGGACAAAGAAGTACAATTTACAATACAAATTTTATTTTCACACAGTCGGAAAAAAAAAAAAAATCAATAAATATACAACATGTTTATCAAACACTATTCCTCTATTAAATATAAATTTCGAGTCTGTTGAATAACTTTTAATTTCTTTATATTAATATGATATATTACATTATTTTATATTAACTAAACTATAAAGTAAAAATTTATATTCCTTTTTTTTTTCTCTATCACATAATTCTATGAAGTGATAAACAGCTCAAAATTAAATATGCACAAGAATTGGTATGTGTTGACTGTAAAAGAATCAACAATTTATTGTAAAGATGAAGACGAAAACGTACTGATTTAGTAAACTTATATTATTGGAATTTAAATAAATGTGGGAATATTTTCACAATTGAGCTTTGGGACTGTTGCCTGGGGGGTGACCTTTCTAGAAAGTATGCTATCGGGTTTCCGATCGAATTTAGGTAACAGTTGTGTGTGAATTATAGGCACTATGCCGGTAGGTGTGTCTTCACCTAGGGTCTATTTCTCCTTTCTTTCAACAATATTCATAATATTGTTTCACAATCTAGAAAAGTATAGACTAGAAAGTATTGATCATTTCGTCTTTCCAGGTTATTTACTTGCCCTATACGCGTAGCTCTGAAATCTAGCTCTGATTTCTAGTTTACGGTTTCTAAAATTGATTACTTATTCGTTATAGATGGAAGCAGTATATATTTCTTCTCTCAGTATACATAATTGGAAAAAAAAAAATGTTTCGATTAGAAATCTTTCATTTTTAATGTTAACTGTATGTACTGTCTTTTTTTTTTTTTTTTTTTTTTTTTTTTTTCTTATTGTGTATGCTAAATATGTAACAACATCTACTACTGCACTTTTCCTTTCCTGAGATGCTAATACCAAACAAATAATTCTTCTCGTGATAAATGTTAAAATAAAACTATCAATGTGAATAACTGAACCCTTTTTTTCTCAGTTCATCTCTATTTAGCTTGAGGTTGTTATATATCTTCAAATATGTTACTAGTCATAAAGTATTCCCTAAATATATAAATAAATAAATAAATAAAAAAATAAATGTATATATATATATATATATATATATAGTTATGTTTATCTTATGTGTCATAAATAGTGCAGGTGCATGTCACTACATTGTTGCAAGTGTGAAATGCATTCATTAGTGTTTCTAATAAATATGTTTACGAATAAAACTTATTTAGATAAATGTCCATATTATATATAAATAAACATAATAGTATCGTAGAATACTTTATAAACATTACCAGAAACAGTTCCTGATATATAAACATTTCTTCACTTTACACATAACAAAAGACCATTTATTTATAAGGTTACTTCATATTATGATAGAATATATGTTTTGTTTTCTACTATGTGTTTTAAATTTTTGAGCGACAATATTTGCTCAGCGTTTTACGAAACGATGTAAATTGAATGATTGTTATTGTATTATATAGTTTAATATTTTTATGCAACAAAACACATATTTCATTATTAAAATTATAATGTATAAATATTGTTCAATAAGGGATGCATAGTTAAAATTCGTTGTAAAATTATTGATTAAGGCTTTACTAAAAATTACTTGTACGATTTATATATTTTTCTCCAATGGAAAAGGTTTCTTTCCATAAACAAAGAAAAATTTCACAAAGAACAGCATTACAGTCTTACAAGAAACGACGAAATAAAAATCACTTTAATATCAGTTTTATTTCATTTTATCACAGAAACACTTTGAGATGAATACAAAATGAAATAAACATATGTAATTATTAAGTAGAAATGATTTGATTTAAACTCTTTTATATACATAATTACATGAATATTTTTATTTTTACACTTATGTACTTTTTAAAATCTAAAACTGTGACTTAAAAAACGAAATAAAATGTTCAGGAAACATCATACTGACAGATTAAAATCTTTTTACACATTTTTCGTTTTCAAAGCTTACACAGAAAGAAACTTTAGAGTAAATATTTCATAAGAAGATAAAATGTATTTCTCAATGGATTATTTCTACTAGATTGCGCTTAAAAAATATATGTTTTGAAATTCAAGAAGTGAAACATCAAAATATATGTGTTGTTATATACGACTTAGATATTCTTGCAGAGTTTTCAAAAGTCCGAATTTTTTAACTATAAATTACATTTCACTTCAGAGCAAAGTAGGCTAAATATGTTTTATATATAATAAAACCTTTTCGATAAAAACTCAGGAAAACCTTAAAGCATTCAACTACGTTAAAACATTTTGAAATATATGCAAATTTTTGTAGAATTCCATATTTTCAAATCTATCTAGTTGATATTTATATGGCATAGAAACATAATGTTTATGTTATCATATTATTGTTATCATATTATTTTAATTTTTTAACCCCGTGTGCATTTTTGTGAATAAGCAATGTGAATACCCTTTATTTTTACTTTTCTTCCTCATATATATGTATTGTTTTTGGTCAAATGTTCGAAATTGAGTTTTTGTTATATTTACACGTTTTTAAGTCCCATGAATCCAAAAATACTGTTTTTAGCGGTTGGTCTGTGTCTGTGTCTCTTTGTGTGTTTGTCTGTTTCTGGTATTAACATATAACATGAACAAATAGTAACTTGAAGTACAAAATCGTTATTATATATCTGTATTATATATAATGATGCTACACTAAATTTTTCGTTGAGATCAAGCAAATACTTCGTGTACACGGACGTGCAAGATAATTCAAAAGAATTAATTCCGTATGGTAATTTTCTGGTAGTACATCCAGTAAAATCTGAGATGATGGCGAACAGAAAGCAAACTGGTGGGTGCCAACAGCAGCTCTATCTGGTTAGCTGATGACAAAAGTTAACGGTGCCGAAAGGAATATGTTACGCTGGATGGTAATAGGCCACAACCAAGTGGCATACATGCAGTTTTTATGTTACAGCTAGCTGTCTTTATCGGCCCTTTACCTTCTTCCATTATGGGGGTGAGTAGTAGTGTAGTTATCGCATATTTCGTTTTTCTTAATTATATATATATATATATATATATATATATATATTTGTGTATCCTAAATTTTACAAGTTACACTTCCTGTGTATCCAATATTTAATTCGATTTCGTATTTATTTATTTTTTTATACATTATTTTAGAGGTTTTGGATCAGAGACTATGATTTTCTATTTAAAATTTTTATTAAAACACTTAAAATATTTTGTTGATTAATTCTTCATTAACAATATTTTAATATCATAAATAATTTTACATGGAAATATTTCTACATTACTTTCTTTTGAACGAAAGTAAATATATTTTTCATTTCAAGTATTAAAATTTCATGTGAATGTGATAATTTATTGGTACTGAAATTAAGTGTTAAAATAAAGAGTACTACATATGAATATACTTTTAAAAAGTTCAAAATGATTTTTAAAACAATTTTATTTAAAATATATTTCAATGGAAGGGTTAAAACGTGTAACTATATAGAATACCTCAACTTTCAAAATGTATCACTAATGCAATATTTTCTATTCCATACATTGGTAAAAGGAAGAAAAAAAGTTGATATTATCAATCTTTATTGTAAATTTTATTATTATATTGATATTACCAATCTTTATTGTAAATTTTATTATTATATTATTTTATTGATTTATTTTTCAATAAAAGTTAAAAATGAACATCTCCACTTCATAAAAATTATCGTAGAAGACTAATATTCTCCAATCAATAACTAATTAAAATAATATTTGACTTTTAAATATATATGTACTAGCAGGCTTTGCCCGCTTCGCTGGACATTATACTTAAATGAGTTGTCAAAATACCATATCTTTATTAATAACCTAAGTTCTCACTGTGATAGGTAGAGGTTTTTCTCGCTAGCAACGTGAGGTGTCTGGGTTCCCACTACCTTCGGCAGCAACTTACCCACTTCTTAATCCCCCTCCCTCAGCGGGTAAGTTCAAAGTTTTGCAAAACCCCACTAATGTACATAATGCGTACACTTAATCAATATCCACACACCAAAATTCGCCATTCTAAGATAATTCAAAGCAAATTCAAACGGAAAAGCATGTTTTTACACATGTTTGTTGCCCTCCGACTACGAGAAGGGGGGGGGGAGGATTTCGAATTTCGTGAAATCCAGTTACAATAAGTGCCGGATGCATACAAACAATTTACGCACCAAATTTTGTGACCACAGAAGTCCTTAATAGAAAATATTATAAATAAATAAATACAAAAAGCACAGCTTTAGTATGGGACCCTTTTTGTGACTTTAAATATTTTAAGCCATTTTTGCGATGAACTGAATTGGCTATTTCAATTGTGCAATTAAAGATCTTGGCGAGAAATGTCCGAGCTACTTCGGTGCCGAATTTAAAATTTTGCCAAAGGGATCCGGTACTAAAGCTGTTCCATGCACAAAATAAATAAATAAAATAAAATAAAAGCTCTTTTCTGATATTTACAAAATAAAAATAAAAAATCTTAATGAAATCCAAATTATAATCAATTACAATTAAGGGGAGAACATAAAAGAACCTCATAAGATACATAATAACAAAAAAAAAATGTTTTACTACAGGAAAGAAAAGTACTGCTTAATTGATATTAAATAAAAATATTAAATGCCAAATATCTCTATGAAAATATTTATCCACATACAAATTCCTGATTAAAAAAAAAAAAAAAAAAAAAAAAAAACGCTAACTTTTCGAGGTATTTTAATTATTATTCATGTGAAATTAAAAATATTTCATTTTATTTCTGGAAAATAAAACTATATATAAATGTGTATATATAAATATAAAACCTTCTACCGAATCTGGGTTGAAAACGGAAAAAAGGTAAAATAAATAGCAAATATCAGACCTATATTTATAAATTTGTTACAAAATGAAAGGGACGATTTTTCTAAATCCAGGGGGGCAAACAGTTTTTTGATGCGACAATTAGATTTTTAAAAAATAACTAAAGTATGAAATTTAAGTGGCAACGGAAAAACAGAAAAAAAGGAAAAATAAATTAGGAATATCAGACCTATCGTTGCAAATTCAGTACCAAATGAAAGGGGTGATTTTTCTGAATCCAGGGGTGTAAACAGTTTTTCGATACGACAATTAGATTTTTTAAATTAACTAAAGTATGGAGTTTAGATAGCAACACTTCATTTCAATCTTTTCATAATTTGTAGTGCGAATCACGCGAATAAAAAAGTCTTTAACTTAAAAATTTATTTTTATATTTTATTTTTCCATTCAAAGCGTTTTAGTGAATAAATATTTATGACGCATGCGCAGGCGTTTTTTACCCACAATTTAAACAGTAATCATAATTTTGAAAATTTCTATAGATATAATTTTAAGTTAGGTGAAGACCTACGTTTCTGCCAAGCGCCGTTGAATTCTGTCCAGCCGTTCTCGAGTGATGCCCGGACAAACGTGTCTTAGTCTTTTACCCCCCAGGGGGGAACGGGGGGGAATTTCTGAAAAGTTGATAGATATAATTTTAAGTTGGGTGAAGACCTAAATCCGTGCCAAGCGCCGTTGAATTCCGTCCAGCCGTTCTCAAGTGATGCCCGGACAAACGTGTTTTAGTCTTTTACCCCCCAGGGAGGAACGGTAGGGAATTTCTGAAAAGTTGATTGATATAATTTTAAGTTGGGTGAAGACCTAAATTCCTGCTAAGCGCCGTTTAATTCCGTCCAGCCGTTCTCAAGTGATGCCCGGACAAAAAAAGCGACATACAGACACGATGACACACACACACACACAGACAAAATGTTCTGAAGTCATTTTCGACTTCCATGGGGTGCGAAACGTGAAGATATCGCAAAATGTTTCGATTCCGACAAATTTACAGACAAAAGTCTGATTTTATTAATATAGATAATTGCCTTTATAAACATTTCCGTTAACTCTTTACTTTCTTCTATATGTATATACAGAGAGAGTATTGGATTTGTGAAAATTTTCGAACTCCAGTTTTTGATGGATTTACACGTTTTGAGATGTCCTGAACACGATTTGTCTGTTTTTAGAAAATGTCTGTGTGTCTATGTGTGTGTATCACAAATTTTGTGGACGCTGTATCTCACGAGCCAATAAACAAAATGTAACCAAACTTGACATTTAGTTGGAGCCTGACGTAAACGGGTGCTGATTAGATCTGTGGAACAATTGCTCAAAAAGTTTTTTTCTAAATTTTTATCATGGCAGTGTAGGACCAAATTTCGTATAAAAATACATAACGAGAGTTATTTTAATCGTGTGATTGTAAAATTAAAATGAATCATTGATACTAATAGTAGTTAACTAAGAAAAAAATGTCTGCATCAGGGAACATCACGTACCCCCCCTCCCTCCGCAAGGATTGCATTTTCAATATGGGCACCTTTCGAATGATCTCGTCAATACCTGTAAAACAAAAGGTTGGGCTATAGATCTGGGATAATTTAAAACAAAGTTATCGATTTTTTTTTTTTTTTTTTTTTTTTTATCTTTCAGCGGAAAAAAAATTTGGAAAAAAAATCTTATTTCTTCTGATTTGCAAAAAAATGACATCATTCGTCATTTAGCGATAATATAATTGTGTCAGATAAAAATCGTCTGTATTTACAATGGAAAATAATTTGATAAATAAATAATTTGTACTGAATAAATTTTGTGTAAAATTATATAGAAGAAAGTCATGTGGTGGCCACAACTTACTAGTTTTAATCACATTAATTCATCTGTTCTTTGCAGGATCTGACTAATATTATGAATATACTAATTCAACACAATTACTTTCAAATAAGATGTTTTAGCTGCTCGCTGATATCGCATTTATTGCAGGATGATTTTGTTCAATGGATGTATCCGCTATTCCGCGAGTTTAATGTTTTATACTACATACAAAAAAAAAAAAAAAAAAAAAAAAAAAAAGAGTTACATATATGAGATATGGAGTGTTTGATACTGAAACTTATGTTATCATAATAGTATTAATATATGTATATGCAGTGCAGCACCTATGCATCTACATTGATATCGGACAAGATTTTGCTCATTATTTAATATATATATATATGTATATTAATCCCTTAACGTGCGCTGTCCTCGCTCCGAGGACGCAAAATTTAACATCCAGCTGCAAAAATTCATCCCGGAAATTTTTTAGCAAAAATTCACGTTTATAATATATTAGAAAAGGCCGGTTTTTTAAACCTTAAAATTTAAAATTTCTTTTAGTTCATTTAGTTCATAAATTCCGGTGGCAGTATAATTTAAATATTTGAATTTGTCTTGCACCGCAAAGGGTTAAACGTGCTCTCAACTCGACCACACAGATTAAAACCAATCTAAAAAAAAAAAAAAAAAAAAAAAAGAAGAAGAAGAATAAAACCCAACCCACAATAACATGAATGCAATCAACCCGAGCCAAAGCCAACCCATAGGTAAAAAAATAAAAAAATAATATAAAAATAACCTTATAAAATTATAAAATAAAAGCGTCAATGTTGAACATTTCTTATCTGAATTTGAGGTCGATGCTATGAAGGAAACCACAAATTCTGGTGTGTGGGTTGGGAAAAAAAATTAAAATATTAATAATAATAAAAAATTTTTAAAATCACACACACTAAAACAGACAAAGATTAAATGTTTTTTACACAATAAATAATCCGTACTGCATAAGCGTTTTGTTTTCTTCTGTCAAGTGCAATGTTTTCTTTTATATCCTACGTATTAAGAATTTATTGTCTAAGAATATAAAATCATATGTTCCTTAATTATTCAACAAAAATATATTTCTTCATTTTATAAAATAGTAATTTTTCTTTCCGTACTGAAACTCTTGAGAATAAGTTTTAATTCTTCTCATCTAATAAAGGCTCGAATAATTTCTTCTTTGTCAATTATCTTCTTTTTAAAATGGTTTTGTTAAATTACATGAAAAGATATTTATTTAAAATTATATATTTTAATGAAAAATCTGTCTCCAATATTGAAAAATTATCAATGGTACCTTTCGGATTTTTCCTTAAGTAATTCGTAGGTACCTCTAAAATTTCCATTATTGTTCCTTAATCCATAATTTTTTTAAATGCTTTTGATGAAAATCATACAAGTTAACTGAATGGACAAAAAGAAGGGAATTAATTAGGTTAATTGCATTTTGTTTGAAGCTATTCAAATAGTTATATAAAAAGTTATACATTATTTATAAACATTTATATAATAACGTGAAGCTAAACGGATTATAGAATCAAACATTTTTGAACAGGATATTACTTTTTCAAGTAAAGCTACATAATATAGTAAAACATTCATATAACGCTCAAAATAAAATAGAAGTCCTTAAATTAGCTAATTAAGTGATAAATGGGTGTTGAATTAACGTAAAAAATTATTACCTTTTCCAAATGATTTTAGACGGTGTTATTTATTCAATTATAGAAAAATAAATTAAAATGAAGATTTAAATTTCAAATTAACTATTTTGCAGCTAAATGTAAATAATAATAAAAAATATATATATTGAAATCAATTCTTAAATATGCTCCAGCTTGTACATTAAATTTATAACTTTTATAAGACTTCACCTCTATTTTTAAATATAATTAAAAGTGTTTTAATTGCTTCAAATAATAAAAAAATAATTCTGATCTTTTTAGCATGAATATTTCTTCTGAAATTATGAAACAATTTTAATTTTACGTTGTATATAATGTAATAAGTGAAACTATTAAAAGAAGAACTAAATATATATATATTTTTTTTCTCAGTAAATCCTAAAATACCAATAATGAATGTCTTTTCACAACTAATGAAATTTTATGTTTCATGATGTTATTTTAACAGAGATATTTTTGTTTTTAATACTAAAAAAAATATTATAGAGAAATTGTATTGTTTAGTAAAAACCTATTTGAGAATTCATTTACCAAACCTGTGCAAAAATGAAAATTTTTATTAAGCAAGTAAATCTTAATGAATGTTTACTACGCAGTTATATAAATGTATTAATTTTAAATTTATATATAAATATATATATATGTACTAGCCGTACCCTGCCACGCTGTGCTGTGGCACATTGTGGTTGTATGGATGTGAAATGAGGAACAAAACACTGCATACGTTTCATAGAAGTTTAATTTTGCAATAGTTGTGGGTATTCAATATATTTTTCTTATTCCCTTGTCTGCGTAGATATAAAGGATATCTGGTTTGCTGACTCGGGAACATGCAGCATTCAGTTGCCCACGTGAGAAGCAATCCACATCTAAATCTAAACCACACATTTCTAAAGATTGACCTTGAGATTTATTGATTGTGATTGCAAACGCCAGTCAAATTGGGAATTGCAATCTTTTAAATTTAAATAGTATATCGGTCGGGATCATGGAAATTCGAGGAATGTGGGCATATTTATCTTTGAAAGGCCCATTTAAATCGTTGCTTCCACTACGTTGTTTATTAATTTTTTAACCGCGAGTCGCGTGTCGTTGCAGAGATATGGTTGATTAATATTCTGCAACATGATAATTGGCACATCTATTTCCAATTTTAATATGTGTGGTGGCATCCCTGGCAGATCAAGTGAGTTCAAAAATTACGTAGGAAAATTAACTATTTCATCTGCTTTCACAGATCCAAACACTTCATGTATCACAATTAAATCCATCAGCAACTTATGTTTTTATCTGAAAACACGTGCTGTGATATCATGCCTATCCACGGAGGATTGCCCATGAGGTAACAGTTGCTGTATCTTGTCCCAAGCTGGATTCCATGTGAAGGTGAACAACTATGTCTGGTAAGTCCGTAATGACAAACATATGCCATTGCATCTTAAGCATATTCTTGCATGTGACGTGGACTGCCTCAGTATGAAAAATGCAAAAGAGTTAGCTTTTCAACGTTGGTTGTATTACCTTCATTCACAAATGAATGCATCTCGCAAATGAATGTATTCTTCGGAGCGGAATTTGGTCTGATTTAATCGGAGAAATAGTAAACGTTCTGTTTAAATTTTTGCATACATATCCACAATGTAATGGTGAAAAAACTGACGGCATTTCAAAATATATTTGTCCTAGTTGCTCCGAATAATTAATCGGTATGCGTAAAAGTTCATTGTGCTGCACTTTTTATTGATTTCTACACCATTTACTGGATTTATCATATTCACATTGAAATGATATCCCTCGGCACCATCCCAGAAGATAACTGGATACTGCAAAGCATCCTAACAAAGATGAGTATGTGCGACGTTAACCAATTGATTGTTTCTTCGATGAGAACAATATCTCTAAGTTGGAACTGATCTTCGACTATGACAATTGCTATATCGTCTATAGTTGGAGCATTATATCTCCGGGCATGTTCACCAGCAGGTGTTTTGTCTGGGTGAATGACAATCTTGTGGGTATCTGATGGCATCATATTAATTGCTGTTTTGAACAAACGCACCAAATTGTTCATTTCATGAAGTGGCTCCTGTTGTTGCGAAATGACTAATCTTCTTAGCGACGTATGTATTCCACAATGTGCATCGACTGTATCATCACCGATGAAGTACGTTTGCAGGAATTTATAGTCACTATCTTTGAACGGGAGCAGTGAGCCAGCTTTGTGATATATTTGTCCTTCGATTTTAAAACTTGGCATGGATTGAGCAATCACAATTTCAGCAGTCAAAATAGATAAAAACAATCTTTGAAGCGGATTGTATATCGTGTTAAAACTTGAGATCAATCGGTGCAGAACATTTTGAGTTTTTGAGCCGTACACAAACCAATTCAACATTTTTATAGATATAGATACGTATGTATACAAATGGATAAATACAAACTTTCTAATATTAATTACTAATTTAATAAAAACTATCTTTATATAAAAGTAATATTGCTTAAAAGTTAAAAAAAAGTATATATATAAAAATACGTATATTTGAATAGTTAATGCGGAATTAAATGCCGCAAAATATATTATATGCAAAATGAAAGATGACAGTTTCAGTGTATTTTTGGTTTGCTAGGTATTTTTCCTTAATTTTTGCCAACATTCTTTACAAACTTTTATTCTATGTACCTCATTATATATTTAAATGTCTTTTTATAAAATAAAATGAATAAATAAATAAGTATATCTCCTACAAAAGAAATAATAGTAATGTAATAACAGCAAGGAATAACTCTCATTAAAAAAATTAAAACAAATATATTAATGAGGATACATTAATACAAAACACACAAAAAAATGTTTTTTTTTTTTTTTTTTTTTTTTTTTTTTTTATAAAAAAAATCTTTCATTGCGAATGAAAAATCCACTATTTCTATATAATTTTATTCATTTTTACATGCTAATAAACAAGATATTTTCTCTTTTTTTTAAATTAAAATTTGTAAACACATTCATTTTTTAATACAAAACTTCAATAAGTAAATATTTAATATAACTTTTGTAGATATATAAATACTTTTTTTTATGAGGTTATTTTCTAAAAAAATTAATGAAAATGTCACATTTAACGATAAAAAATGTTTTCTGTTATTTAAAAAATACTCTTATACAAAATATAAAAACAAAGAATTGAAATGTTTAAGACATTTAATGCTTCTTGTACTTTTTTTCCACGTTTAAATTTGAATTTTTTAAAATTTTACTTCTTAAAACGAATTTTTTATTAAAACTTTGGATATATATACTTATATAAATAGAGATATACATATAAATGCAATTAGTAGTTTTATTTGAAAAATGTTGTTTATGTAACTTAAAATTTTTAAATAAATCATATGGGCAAATAATTTTCCTTTTTTCCCCTAGGAATTTGAGATAAGTCTAAATCGTTTAAGTAATTATTTTATTAATTTTTTTTTTTTTAGATTTACTTGTTTTTATTTTTTCCTTTAAATCTCGAGAAAGTTCATTTTTGTAGATGAGTTAGTTAAAAAAACTTAAACCAATTAATTGTTTTTAAAAGTGAACATAAATTTTGCAGCATATTCTATAATTTCTCTACATTATTCTATGCAAGTAAATTATACCATACACGAAGATGAAAAATTAAAGGAACAACCTGATTTTCAGCTTTATTCCTTTGAGCATAACTTTTTTACAAACAAACTAATAGACAAAAAAATTGGTTTTCATATTCCATATAGTAAAAAGAGTAATAAATTGTTTAGAAGTTTTGCATAAATAGCATAATAACAGTTTGTTTTTTTAAACTGATATTAATTGATTTTTTCTTATAATTTTAGAAAAGAAAACTAAATGGAAAATGGTATTAAGGAAACATTACAGGTAACTGAAGATGCACATGTATCAATATGCTTAATTAAAACCGGAATTTTCTCCTTGTGTTCACTTTTCTGTTTCTTCATTTTTTTTTTTTCTGGTTTGTAATTAACTTTTTAAAATGCATAAATACGAACATGAAAACTGAACGAGGTATTTGTTTAAAAATATTTTATTGATATTTTTATTAGTCTGAGATTACACATAAATACAAATTAATTGAATATTTGTTCAAAAATTTGGTTATGGAAAAGGAAAATAAATGTAAATGCAGAAATAAAAAATTGTCAGCTTTTAGTACAACCTCTGGAAGAAAAAATAAATAAATTTTTAAAATGCATACATACGAACATAAAAATTGAACAAAGTGTTCGTTATAAAATATTTTATTGTTGTTTTTATTTTTCGGAGATTACTCATAAATAGAAATTAATTGAATATTTGTTCAAAAACTTGGTTATGGAAAATGAAAATAAATGTAAATTCAGTAATAAAAAATCATCTGCTTTTAGTATAACCTCTGGAAGAAGGTCGATCTTAAACTTTCTGTCACTCCTTCTGAACACCATTTTTCATTTCGTTTACTTCCCTAAAATTGTTTCATTTTTTCCAAAGCTTATTTTTAAGAAAAATTCAACTAATATCAGTATAAATATTAATACTTATGTTAATGTTATATAATTTTTTATTAACGGTTTGATAACCGACAGGCCATTTAATTTTTTTGTTCGTGCGTGCATTATTTTTTTTTAATTACGTCCAAAACAAGAAAACTGGAAAATGGTTCCTTCCTTTAATTTACACGTCAATGTATTTATCTTTCTATCTCTGTCTCTCTGTCTCTCTCTCTCTCTCTCTCTCTCTCTCTCTCTCTCTCTCTCTCTATATATATATATATATATATATATATATATATATATATACATTAATAAGCGTAAAATCCATATTTTGGGTTAATGAGATTCGCATTAACATATTTATAAACTTTGACTGTTCTTTCTCTTTCCAGGCATACGCGTACGCTTAAGAGAACGCATGCGGTCATATACGTAAACACTCGTGCACATACTAAAAGTGTTAAATAAATGGAAATAATTTTGTTTGAGAAAAAGGAAAGAAAGTTATTTAAAAATTACATAGCAATTTTTATACGAAAATCATATGAAATATGTTTAACACGTTGAGTGCCATGTCGGCCATCGGTGACTGACAGTGAACTTTCCGTTTAGGCCGCGTCAACTACCGGTGGCTGACAGTGTCAAATATGATATAAAGCTGCGTCAACCAACGGTAGCTGACATTGTAAAATGTGATATAAAACTAAAAAACTTATATTTTTTAGGTAATTACTGAAAATTTATTTAAAATTTACTTAGTTTTCATTTATTAGAGGATTATATGATTAAGGAATTTTAATGGATTTTATTGAAACACCGTAAACATAACGCGCTTTTAAGCAGCGCGCGTGGAATGACGGGGATTTCCTTAAGAAATACCGTGGCGCTCAACGTGATAATAAAACTGCAAAAAAGAATGCATTCATATTACAGATTGCCAAAAGTATTTATTGCACAAAATTATTGCGAATGCTATGCTAAGAGGAAGGTTATTCTTTTTCAAAATGTTTCTCAATCAGAGCGAAATGTTTACTTTTACATGTGATGTGTGTATTACGCCGATGAAACCTGCATTGGCGATCTTAGTTATAAATGACTGAATGTCCCATCCAGAGCTTTTTAAAAAATAACAGCCACCGATCCTAGGTGACATTTTAGTTTATCATGGGTGAATAAACAGTCTGTGCCAAAAGCAGATGAAATCCTACGATAGTCCAATGCTAGCTTTATGTCAATAATAAAAAAATTAGAGTAACAAGCAGGGATTCTAAAGTAACTCCCCTTTTTATTATTTTGCCTTTCTAAAATTGTGTAGGTAGAAATTTAATTTTTTCCCCACAAGTAGTTTATCACATGCATATATTTTTTTTTTTTTCCAAAAGTTAAATTTTAATGTAACCTCTAGTATTTTCTAGACACTGTATTTAATAAACAGGTGTTTGCTATGTCAATAAAGTTTGTGGTTACAAGAGATTGGGTTTCACTGTGATACACTGAAGTGTATCCCTACAAACAACAGAATTATAAAGTCCTCGAGGTCGTAAGGATAGTTCCTGCTAAGTTATTAGTAACAGTTATAGCAAACATACCACTTCGTTTAAGACAGTGTCAAGAAAGGACTTTGACGCACATTGTTTATTAACTTTTGGAAAAATAATGTTAAATATTAATCTACGACGTTAAATAATAAACTACGTTTATGAGAGTAAAATTGGACTTATGTGTGATAGCCTATGTGCGTATCAGTAAAGTAAACAGTTACTTTCCGCTCACACTTCATATATTTAATAGTTTAATGAGATTTCGGCAGGGAAAATATCTGACTTTTTTTCTTTTTTTCGTTAAAGTCAAAATTGCTATTGAAAGATAATACAGTGTTATAAGAACAAAAATCTTGCTTAATGTTTAAATAGTTTAAAAGAAATACACGCACTGCCTTATTATTGAATTAAAAATGTTTATCATACAGACATGTACAAGATCATACGTTTTTGAATTAACAATAAAATTTATATTCATATTGTGCCAAGTGATTGAAATATGCTGGCGATTATAGACTCGTTCAAAAACAATTTAAGGAATGCGTACGTTGCCGTAAAAATTAGCGAAGCACCTCCATATGTAATATTTCTATTGTTTTTAGACTATCTCGAAAAAAAAAATCTGTTTTCTTACATTTACTTCTATTCATATCATTTCTAAATGTGTAGTTATTAAATACTACATATAAATCTGCATTTGAACATTGCAGGCATTTTTATCTTCAATTACCAACATCTCTTATATTACTAAAATCTCTTATATTATTAAAATCTGTGCGCGTGTGTGCGTGTGTGTGTGTGCGTCTGTGAGAATCGGCTTGAAACAGCTAAGGCTCCGCCGCTAATGGTCACACGGACTTCGGACAGGTACCGTTGGACGGAGAATTTATCGCAGATGTACGTTATCTAATTTGCTAAACGATGCGACCCTAATTAGCGGAGATATTAATGTCGACCCATGTCAAATCAAAAAACGATTCACAATCGGAGGCGACCGTCATTTTGTTCAGGAACCGCGTACCTGAAAAGAAAAAGCAAATAGAGAAAATTTCGTGGGTTTTTGTGAAGCGATCCTGCTTGAACAGTTCGAGATGTCAAAATACACCTCTACCAAAATAAAGAGCATTTATTACCAATTTATACGGTGCATTTTTTTTTAAGTACGGATTTTTTTATATTTTTAAAAAAAAGTTTTAAAAAGGGTCGAAAATTTCTCTTTTTCTCGATCGTCTTATTTGAAACGCCCTGTACGACCGAGTAACTGTTCCATTTCCTAACAACTGTTATATTTGGAAAGGTCATTCAATCCTCTTTCGAACCATGTAAACATTTTTACAAAATACGGATTAGCGATCCATATTTTTAGATTTTACAAAACATCGCTTTTTTTCACAAAACATTTTATAACTCGAAAGCATTTAGAGGTAAATCATTTTTTTTTTGTTTTTTTTGTTTTTTTTTTTTTTTATATAGATCTTGCTTCCACAATTCAATTCCCAAAAGACTGAGTGAAAATCATGGCGCTGTGATATTTTAAAATTTCAATATTTCAGATTCTAATTATGTTTACATTTTTGTAAATACGTCATTCGATACACATTTTAAAGTACGGTTACATTATCGAAAGTGGAATTCGAGATTACACCCGATTTACACGTTTTGAGGTGTCCTGATTAGGTTTTCTTTTGTATCTCACCTACCAATTAAAATAATTTCATAAGAAATACATCATTAGAAAGCTTTTTTGATTTGTAATGGAATAGTGGATTACAGAAATTTCTACCGCTAGACGGCGCTGTCATATATTCAAATTTCAATATTTCTATTTTTAATTATGATTAAATTATTTTTAATGCATATTTCGAAAGATATTTAAAGTTCTTTTAAATTATCGAAAGATTTCACCAGATTTACACGTTTTGAGGTTTCCTGAATCAGTTTTCTTTTGTATCTCAGCTACTAATTAAAATAATTTCAGAAGTAATACATCATTAGAAAGCTTTTTTGAATTGGAATCGAACAGTGGAATACAGAATTTTCTACCGCCAGATGGCGCTGTAATATTTTAAAATTTCAAAATTTCAATTTCTAATTATGATTAAATTATTTTTAATGCATCATTCGAAAGATATTTTGATGTTCTTTTAAATTATCGAAAGTTTTCACCAGATTTACACGCTTTGAGGAGTCCTGATTACGTTTTCTTTTGCATCTCAGCCAATTGAGTTAGATCGTTCAAAATTGGTATACGTAGGTTAATTAAGAGGGCCTGAAATTGTGGGGGAGAAATAGGCGTTCACCGCGAGCGTATCCTCTAACTTGTGCGCGCGCAGAGCGCATGGGACTGCGCTGCCGACAGCAGTGGGGACCCGCCACAACTTTTTAACCAATGAAAATTGATTTTTTTTTCTTCTGTTAAGAATAAATATTTGATTTGAGGAGGAATATGTGCGCACAGCGCGCGTATACCTTCACACTTGCGCGCGCATGGGTCTGCGCTTCTGATGGAAGTGGGGACCGGGCCGACTTTTTACCCAATCATAAATGATTTTTTTTTCTTTTCTTGACACTAAAATTTACTGTTAGTGATTCATTAATTTTAGTGATTCATTTGAAAATACTGACCCACTAGCGGGCGAAGCTCGCTAGTGTTTATTATTTTCTGTGCTTTATAAGAATGTTTACGTAACACGAAACGATGAAATCAACTCAAAGAGTATATATGAGCTGATACTAATGTCCATGCTGTAAAACAGAATGACGAATAACATTGATTTTCCGTGATTTTTTGTACTAATTTAGTTTGACTATTCTGGACATCATATTTCCTGTGATAAAGTTATCTTATGTTATCCGAGATGCACTGTTTTGCTTATTTGAAGCTACGCTGTAAAATGGGATTTTCAAAATGTAGTTATTAAATGACGAGCATCAGCTTATAATGGAAGATGTATTGTCAAAAGTGTCTGTATTCTAGTAATGAGTAATTTCTAGTAAGAGACTGGAAAATTATAATTCTTCTAAAATATTAGGGTTTTTTTTATTTTTATTTTTATTTTTCTTTAATTAAGTTTACTATTAAGAGTTTTTCAAAACATTTAATTACTGAATAGCAGATAAGAAATCCATTAAATTTTTGCACATGGCACTAACATTTTGAATCAAAACTGTTGCCTCTACGTCATAGAAAACTGAAGCATGCGATAGTTCTGCTTTCAATAAACATTAATTAATTGCAATCATAATTTTGCTTCAGATAAATAAAATGTAAGAAACTTCTGCAATATTTAATGTTTACGATATTAATGCTATTTAATTTATCTTTATTGTACTTTTATAAACAGAGTAATCTAATATATCTCTATTATAACAGACTATATATTGTTGCGTACTTGGGGGTCCGTGAGTTGTCCGAGAACGAAAAGCGAGTCTTGGAGAGGCTGGAAACTTTATTTACAAAAAATTCCAGATGAATATAGATCTGTAAACCAAGTATCAACTTCACTTTCACTATTAAACACATCTTAGATAACAGCTGTCAACGGCAAATTCACAGTGCAAACTGTATCAGAGAATTAACACACATCGAGGCTCTAATCCAAAGAGGTTCAGAGATATTTCAGCAGAAATGAATTAATTTGGCGAAACGCAACTGTCACGACTCACTTGGCAAGATGCAATTCTTTAAATAGCTGCGTAGAAAAATCTTGAAATTTCCACTATCTTTACAATCAGTAACGTTACTGCTTCCATATTTGGCATATGAATAATAAGGATTTTCTCGACGAGGAGCGAAAAGTCGCCAAATTTGTCGCCAAATCCATTATCTGCCGTAAATTTTTAACATGAAACTGTATATATACATGCATACACACACACATATATATATATATATATATATATATATATATATATATATATATATATATATATATAGTTTTCCTTCACGAATGTGTTTAGTACCCATGGTAGCTACATATGTGCTCAAAGTCATAAAGGTTTATGTTAAATTTTAATATGCTCCTATAATCATTTCTGGTTATACGGACTTACATTGGTTCTGTATTTCTATGTCTTTATACGCAGCTCAATTTCGACAAGTAATTTAAGTCAGTGTCTTAATCCTACAATTATGAATTGACGGCCCACCAACAGATAATGGTTCGCGCGTTTTTCACTTGGTTTGTTGGGATAGTTACAGTTGGAAAAACATCTTTATTTTGTTCCCTTCGTTGGCCTTTTATTTTTTGGGGTAGCTATGATTGGCCATCATAATGAGCAACATTTTGAGTCAAACAATAATTTATGTGTTAAAATTGAGTATATTAAATATTCCCCCAAAAATATAAAAAATAGAAAGTAATAAACCAAAATATATTGACAATGTAAAATACTCTATATTAGCCGACAGATTGCCAACGACTGGGACATCAGTTTAGGCTATCGCTATTTATAACTGTTGGACCCCAAATAAAACCGCAATTGTTTCAATGTTGGCTCACATACATTTTGTATATAGGGAAGGCTACTTACAATTGTATTGCAACCAAACATAGAATACTATATATTCTTATCAAGTTGTATGCATGAAACTAGCTTCTCTTAGGTTCTGATAATGATTCATGAAGGCGAAAATTCTGGTAATAGTAATGTACTTTAGTTTCTCATCCAGCTGTTAAATTGTAATTTAAAACTGGTTGTAATATTCAAGGGCAGAATTATATATTTAAATATTGACCAAAAAAAAGAGGACAAATTATCTAAGTTACGTGTGCTCTCTAAATTAAATTATCAGTAAGAATTATTTTTTATCGTAAGAAAATAAAACTAATGTGAGAAAAAGGCAAGATTTAGGTTTAAACAGTGCATATGAATAAAAATTATGTTTCCAGGAGAATTTTTTTTATAAAATAATAATAATAAAAAAAAAAGAATCAGAAACGTTACATTTCTAAAAAAAAAAAAATAACATTTTGTCTTAAGGCTTTGCATTTCTGCTGGTGAAACATTTTTTCTCATCTCATATTTTATCAAATCAGGGAGGGATTAATAATATGCAGAGTCGATTATTTGATTTTGGACAAAAACACAATTCAACATGTCTACGTGATATACTTTATAAATATATTGTAAGAGTATGGAATATTTCAGAATGCTTTTTTTATATTTATTTTATAAGAAAGTTTAAAAATAGTTTATAGTCCCATTTTTGAAAATTAACTTTGAATTTGAATATACATATAACGTATTTCATTAAGATAATACGTCGAATTCGGAAAGCTAAGTATGATAAGAAATTATATATATACATTATCAAAATAATTATAATAATAATCAATTTCAGATTTTGTCAATCCGCTGCAGGATGGAGGCAGCTACTAAATGATTTCTGGCTGCCCAATTTTCTGTAATCCTTCTTCCTTCTACTCTTCCTAACTTCATAATTTCATCTCCTCAACAACACTGGGGTCTCATCCTCGGTCTTTTCTTATCTCTCAGTATCCAAAATAGGACTTTGGTGGTTCATATATCACTGTTTCTTCTGACAAAATGTCGAGTCCAGCTTCATTATAATTAATTAATTCTACAAGTAACAACAGTAACTTTGATTTGCTCCCTTATTTATGTGTTTCGCTTTCAATCCCTTCGGCAGAATCCTTATATGAGTTTTTCCATGCTTCGCTGAGTTCTTTGAAGTTTTTACATAGTTTTACACGCTAATGTCCAAGTTTCAGACGCATAAGTTTGTACAGGCAAAATACAGTAATAAAACACTTTTCTTTAAAAAAAAAATGGGAAGTCGCTTTTGAAAACAGCGCTATTTCTTCTGAATGGTCTCTAAGTTTAACTCAGTTGTGAAATTTTTCGTGATGCTTCCGTTCATAGCCATGACTTGCCCCAGAAAAATGTAACTGCATACCGTTTCTAATTCATCCATATCAATTTTTATCTTTACTTGAGACACAAAAAATTAAACATAAATTTTGTCTAACTGTGTCTCAGTTTCAATTCAATGAACTTGACTCCTTTGTTTAATTCTTGACGTATTTCTTGTTAAGGAAGGAAGTAGTATAATGTCATCCGCAAATCTCATATGATTTATAAATTTACCATTAATTTGTACGCTTTACACTTCCCAAATTATATTTTTATAAATGTCTTGACGCACTGCTTTGAACAGTTTAAGTGAAATTGTGTCCCCTTGTCTTACACTCTTTTTGATTTTGAATGCATTATTCGTTTTATGGAGTTTTAATTTGCTGTTGTTACTTTTTAAATATTTCCAATAAGATTAAATCCTCAATTAAAATTAGTGTTCCTTAATGCATTCATAACTGCTAATGACGATACAGAATAAAAAGCTTCTTCATAATCTACAGAAGCTACACAGAGAGAAATGTATCCATTACGTCGTTCAGTAATTTCTCTAATTCTTTAATATGGTCGATGTTACTATAACCGCTTCGAAATCCTGCCTGTTCTTTAGGTTGGACTGCATCTAATTATTTCTGTAAGCGATTAGTCAGAACATTCATCAGACTTTTATACTGGATTGAGAGTAGACTGACTGGACGAAAATGTCTAATATATCCTTTTTCTCTTTTCTTAAAAAGTAAGATCATGGTACATTTTCTCCAGTTCGTTGGAACATCACACATTTACATTTGTTGAATAGTTCAGTAAGAGCTTCAATAGCTCCAGTCAGCGCATCTTTCAAAATATCAACAGTGAATTTGGCTTCTCTCGAAGTTTGTCCATTTTTCAAGAAAATATTCGCTATACTTTCAGTATAGCTGATGTAGCGTTGTTTGTATTTGTTCTGGGTAGGCGAAACACTGAGTTATTCAGGTGAGTCGTACAATTCTGAATTAAAAAAAAATCTGCCTCTTTTAGAATTTGCTGTTAATTTCGAGTGATATTTCAACTTCTTGGCTTCAGAGCTAGAATTTTTTCTCTATCAAGCATTAGATATTTGTTTGAAGTCTTCAAACCTTTATTTTCTTCAGTGGCTTGCTGGATAATATTACAATTAATTTTTTTGGTGTCTTTTACAACCATAAACTTTTACAACCATTAGTAATCCCAATTTGTGAAATGGATTTTATATCTCTCATAGCTCAAAATAATAATAATAATAATAGTAATAATATTAATAGTATTAATAATAATAATAAATAAATAAATAAATAAATAAATAAATAAAATATAAATATAAATATAAATATAAATATAAATATAAATATAAATATAAATAAATAAATAAATTATAGTAAAAATCGTAGAATGTTGCAAATTTATATTCGTGTCTGTCATGATTTCTAGTTGTACACCTGCAACTTTGGTCTTAATGTCAGTTCTCATTTTAGAGATATCTAAGATTTTACACGATTTTTCGGGACGTCTGTATGTAAGTATGTGTGTGTGTATCTCGCATAACTCCAAAACGATTAAACGCAGAACGTCGTAAATTAGCATATAGGTTTGTCATGACATCTAGTTGTACACGTCCCTTTTTGATACTACTGCGACTTTCCGTTTTGGAGATATTTACGAAAATCATATTTATAATGACCAAAAATACAAAGGTTTTGGCCATTATATATGACATACCATCATGGAGATTTCAAAACAAGCTAATATTAGAATTGTAATGATACTGTTATGAAAGTTGAAGACGTTTTTTGTGTGGACTTATGTTATTTCTGAAAATATAACCAGGTTCTAGTCGACGGACGCAATTTCTTTAATGAATATTCAGAAAGTAATGATATTGTTATGGTAGTTGTCGACATTTTTGCGTGTAGAAAGTAATTTTTCGAGACATAAGCAGGTTCTAGCCGACAAAATGACTTTATTTAATGAATATTTAGCCCGTAATGATATTGTTACAAAAGTTGTCGACATTTTTGCATGTAAAATGTACATAAGCAGGTACTAGTCGATAAATACATTATATTTAATGACTATTCAGCTCATATTTAGAGCTTGTAATCATATTATTATGATCGTTCTCAACATTTTTACACATAAAAAGTAATTCTTAAGGGGGAACAACACAGTAGAAGCTTTGTAAAATACATTTTTTTAAAATGAATTTTGCAATGATTGAGATAAATAAAACATTATATATTTTTTTTCTCTTATTCTACTTACCTTAATCTTCATTTTAAAATGTAAAAATTACAAAAATCAAAAAAGATATTTTTAATATAACACAATCTTTGAAACTGTGTTTTGCAATTATCGATAATTGGCTGTATGCATAACTTGAGTAAAAAGAATGCGAAACTGAATCTGTTTAGATTTTTTTAAACTATATAAATATAGTTTTCGTTGCACGTAGGTTTTTTTGAAAATTTGAATTTTTCACAAAATGGCGAAGTGTTTAAAAAAAACTCAAAAAATATTCAAAAAAAGGAGTACATATTCTTGGATTACTAAAAAACTATAAATCAAATCAAAAAACCCCTACGTGCAACGAAAACTAAACATACTGTGAACACGGTGTCAAAATTTGAAGCAAATCGGTAAAAAATTACAGTAGTTAGAGCGACAGCCGTTTTGAAAAACTTGGTTTCGAGTAAAACACGTTTAAAGTTTTATGAAAAATCATTCGTTTATAATTTATAAAATGCTTACAATACTACAATGCATCTATACCAGGTCCATAAGATGTTTCTTCTTCATTATTTTTAGCAGTCTCACGTGCTATTTCAGCGATTTTTCTAGATTTTCTACCCTCCTGTGATGCCTCATATGCTTTTAGAGTAGCAGCCGAAATTCTGCGATTATCTTCATTGTCAGCGTATTCTTTGGATATTGGGCCTGTACTTATTTCCAGTTGTTCCATAACGTTCAATAATCCTTTGCTACTTATATAAAAAATCCTTTTTTAAAAATCAGAACTGTCAAATGAACACATCACTATGTATTAAAACACATCAACACTTTATTGTTTAAATAATTAACGAATTAATTTAGTTAAAACGTAAAACAGTTAAAATGATGTTACTCTACTATAACGTTTCGATAAAAGTGAGCAAATGTAACAATTAATCGCGCGAACAAGTTCACTCGCTCGTACATGTTGAAGCGCGTCACGAGTCGCATGACGCGCTTTACGTATTACGCTGTAACTTCTACATTTTAACGAAAATCAATTTAATATTTTGGCATTATAATCTTAAAAGTATAAGCTATCAAAAAATACAATAAATTTTTTTTTCATTTTTCGAAAATTTTACTGTGTTGTTCCCCCTTAAAGACATATGCAGATTCTAGTCGACCAATGCAATTCATTTAATGGTATTCAACACGTAGATATCGCACGTAATGAACTTGTTTTCTCGACATTTTTTGCGTCTAGAAAGTAATTTTTAAGAGCATAAGTAGGTTCTGGTCGTCGACTGCGCGGAATTTAAAGAATATTTAGAGTGTAGTTAGAGCTCGTAATGGTATGAAAGTTGTTCATATTTTTCCTTGTTGAAAGTCATTCTTAAAGACGTAAAGTAGGTTCTAGTCGAAGAATGGATTTTATTTAATGAATATTCAGTACGTAGATAGATCCCACAATTGTAATTGTTATGAAATTATCTAAATTTTTTGCGTGTAGAAAATAATTCTTAAAACATAAGCAGGTTGTTGTCAATAAATGAATTTTATTTGATGAATTTTCAGGCTGTAAACAGAGCCCATAATGATAATGTTAAAAGAGTTATTGGCATTTTTAAGTGTAGAAACCGATTCTTTAAAACATAAGCAAATTCTAGTCGATAAAAGGACTTCATTTAAGGAATACTCAGCCCGCAGAAAGCGCCCGGAATGATATCGTTAGGAAAGTTATCTACAGTTTTGCGTGTAGATAGTAATTCTTAAAGACCTAAGCAGGTTCTAGTCGATGAATGCATTTTATTTAATGAATATTCAGGAAACACTTTTTTGTTCTATAAAAATCAATAATCAATGAATATTCCGAAACAATCCAATGAAACAGCCATTCTTTCTACAGAAATAAAATAAATATTATTAATTACGCTGCAGAGCATAAATATTGCTAATTTAGTAACAATAAATAATTTCGAAATCTAAATGAAATTAGAAATCATCGAGAGTATTGCCACAGTAGTTCATAAAATTTTCGAGGTAATGCTTCATTACCTCGAAGTAATGATTCATTAATTTCTACATTCGAAGTAACGATTCATTAGTTTCTGAGATAGAAACTAATGAATCATCACAAAATGTTCTATAACTCAAGTCCTATTGAAGTTAGAGTTTCAAAACTTTGGTAATTCTTAAGTGCCCCATTTTGCCCCATTTGGATGTTCAACTAAAAACAGTATAACAACGAAACAGTATAGGGCAGTTTATTTAGCAACGACATTAGAGAACAAGCGATTCACTTAGGGATGTATCCATTTTTATACTAGGGAAATTGAAAACAGAGTATGGGAATTTTTCCCTATGTGAAGCTTTGTCACATGATAAAAAAAAGGCGTATTAATGTGGTTTTATTTATTAAATTGGTCTTTCCCTTCGAGACTGGGTAGACCATTTATCAGCTGGGGATATTTCTGTCTGGAAAGAAAAAGCAATATGAAAATAAATACATTAAACAATAAAGAAAACATTAATTTTACTTACATTAATTTTTAAGAAAGCGGAAATATTACTTTCGATTTGAAAGAACATATTGGAAATATTGTTAAAGAATACATTAATTAAACAATAGTTTAATAGAAAAAGACCTATTTAGTGTTTTTATAATACACACACACACAGATATATATATATATATATATATATATATATATATATATATATATATATATATATATATATATATATATCATATGTATATTATTTACAGTTATTTAAATATTTTTACATTCAATGGTTCGGTAAATATGTAACATTCTTATCTGAGAAAAAGCAATGAAAGATAGAGCAAAATCTGGATATATCTTCAAGTGACACACATGATTTCATAAAAATAGATTTCGTAGATAGAGCCAGATGACATATATTTGTTTATTATCTGATATGTAACGTGACATTTTGTTATTGCATTGGTTGCTACAGTATATAAAAATAAAAATGTCATTCTTAATATAATCCTTATTCTAAGAAGTGATAGGAGCTTTTTTATTAAATGCACACATATGTGTTAAACATTTTCTCGATTTCCAAAAAAATATATATTCTAAATGCTCTTAATAAAAATATTTTACCTTAAGAGAAATGAATAAAAGTAATGGAATTTTCCTATCCTATTTCTCAAGACTTACTTTAACATAATACACAGTGGAGTTTTTACCTCGTGAAAACTGAGAATAATACCCCCACTCAGAAATATTTATCTTTCATAGGTTTCGTTCAGTGCGCGAAACCTATATTGATTTAGAACAATACATTTATTTATATATATACTTATTTAATATTGATTTTATCTCTGACATTTAAAAAATCTAAATTTCATGATTTTTACACATTTTTTCGATTTTTAATTTTCTCGAACATTTCATTTATTTTCATTCATTAATTTTTTCAAAATCGTTAAAACCGACTAACTTAGATTTCTTCTGATAAAAAAGGTAGAAGCAAGCAGTGAAGTTATTTTCTTCGAAATCGACACCACAGTCGAAATTTTATCTTCAAAAGCTCTTAGCCATTTGTAATGTGAAATTGTTTCTTAATGACTAAATAAATTATAAAAACTCTTTTTATTCTCAATTTATTATTTTATCAAATAATAAATTGAGACTTCAAGACTTCGGTATTCCGAGTAATCTGGATAGTAGAGGATGTTTGAAAATAACATTGTACTATTTTCTGGGCCGGCATACGATATCTTCAAATCGACAATACTTTTCAAAAATTCGATGCACAAAAATAATTTCCAAAGTATTTCCGATATGATTAAATTGTGGTAAATTCCTTTAAAAAAAGACAATAAAAAAGTTGCAACTTTGTAATTTGCCAAAAAAAAAAAAAAAAAAAAAAGAAAGAAAGAAATATCAATAAATCAATAAAAAGACCCATAATTATCAAATTAGTGTGAACAATTATAATTTACATGTTACATGCTATTATAAGCAAATTAGTGCGTATACAATAAGATTAACAAAACAATGGCGAAAACCTTTGGCGACGAGCCAGATTTCGTTACAGTAAAGTATTAAATATCTTTCTATGAAATATTAGGCTTTACACCCGATACGATTGTTACTACCTCTAACAACACTTCTTCTCCCGGAGATATCTTCAGGATATCTCCAGGATGTCTTCAAGATGAAAATACATCCCAGAAACATTCTAAAGATGTAATGTGGAACAGTGTGCCGTTAGGAATATTTAAAAGTTTTTTCGTTTCTTATTTTTGTAATTTATGAATGAGATTTTTATTCTATTTTAGAAAATAAAGTTGTTATAAATTTTATATATTTTTTCATTTTATAAATAAAAGCTAAAATCAAAATCCACTGGAATTACTCAAATTTTTTGTTTGTCTTACCCAGCAGCATCATTCTGCCCGCGGCACGTCAGATTCTGGTCCCCAATGCCAGCAGCACTGTCTTACCCGAGCACTTAAATTCAACTGTCTATCGAAAGATAGGATATTATATTTTAAGGATAGCTAAATCTCAGCATCTGTATTCTAAGGGGTGAGTTCCAGACCCGTGTGTGTGCTTGCATAAGTGTGTGTATTTTTCTTTGACTGCTTAGTTAAAAAAAAAAAAAAAAAAAAAAAAAAAAAAAAAAAAAAAACCTTTGAAATTCAGTTATTAGATTTTTATTAATCTATTGGAATTCTATGGTATTAGCTACGATTTAAATTAGTGTGATAACAAAAGAATGATTGTAAGTGCTGGTTATTAGCCCTGCTTGTTTCAACCATCTTAATCTCTTAAATGTATAATTAATGCAAATGAAGACAAGCCATTTAAAAACTAAATGCTTTTATTTTAAACTTTAAACGGAGGGAAATATGGTTACATTTACGCAAAAGATTAACTTTAATAAACTTAAAAACAAATATGTAACTTAAAGAATCAATAATTTTATTCTCACTAAAACTTGCTGTATAAAATGGCAACTTTTCGTAAGAGGCTTCGGCTTTATTTTTAACAACGATTAAACATCTAAAGATTTATATATCATAGTTCAACTATCAATTAAAAAGCGCAGTCTAATAACACTGTCTAGATACTTCATCCAAAAAACACAATCTCCCTCAATTCAGAAGTCTCACTCTAAAGGTATGAAATAAATAACAACTCAATTTTCTCTCAAAATTTCATCATAAAAATATCTATATCAACTGAATACGAAAAGATTCGCAGCTTCCTTTAAACTATTTCTGTAACTCAAATGGAATCAAACGACATGTTGAAACAGAACAATTTGCGACCTTCTTTTACATCAACTTATCTCTTCTATGCGCAATCTTACATATTCATCGAGACAGTCGTCAGCTATTCTTGATATAAATGATTTTAACTCTTCTAATTAAACTCTCCATGGACAATTAGACGCGATTTCGAGCTCTTGTACCAGAACGTGATTGTGTGAGGAGTCTCTCTTTAAAGAATAATCTAAAATGAAGAATATTTATTTTTAAAATATATGAGATTTTTGTAATCAAAATCATATAGCTATACATATATATATATATATATATATATATATATATATATATATATATATCGATAGATAGATATATAGATAAAAATTCAAGATATATGCCTTTGTAATCCGTGTACAATATAATATCTTCTTACTAATAATTTTACTTACCAAATGCGTGTTCGTAATTAAATTCATAATTCACATAATATGTACTCATTACGAATTATAAGTTTTAGTAATGAAAAAGACATTAGTTTTTACGGTTTAATGGTCTTTAAAATAAAGAGCAACGCGATTCATTAAAAAATAAAATAAAATGCATGAATTATAATTATTACTTCTAGATTTAGTTTTTCACTACTTGTAGTTAAAAAGTTTTACTAGTTGGACTTGTGGTTTATAACGATTCTCTAATTCCTACAATTAATATAGAGGAAGTTCAAGAAAAATGTATTTAAACGATCCATTTTCTGTTAATCAAGAGGAAAGTTCTTAATGATGCAATGTGAGTACTTTAAAGTATTTGACACTCAGCCAAACAAACTTTAGAGAAAATTCTAACAATTATTTCTTTCAAAAGCATAAAATAATGAATTGGAAAAATGTTTCTAACACTTTGTTAAGGGGTTTTTTGAGCGTTATAACTTCTATTTTTAGATGCGTCATTAGTAATATTATAAGTGCAAAAAGTTGGTATAAATAATTAATTAAATACTATTTGCTTGTTAAATTAATTATATTAAATATTGAAAAAAAATAATAATAAAGTTCGGTTTACATAGTTTGAATTGGATCTATCAATAGAATATTCAAGAACAGATCTAAATGGGAGTTATTAATAAAATTTTAGAACACTTACCAAATATTATATAAATACTAAGTGCTTATTGCTAAAGTGTGATCAAAATTTGAATTCGTTTAACATTTTTTTTAAATATAAAATTTAGAATGGAAATTTTAAAAACAGAACTTTTTTTTTCAAATGGGGAAAAAAATGAGGAAAGAAAAAAAAAATCAAGAGAGAAAAGAAAAATCAATTTCTTTTCTCAAATGAAAAAAATAAAAATAAATAAAAATAAAAATAAAAACATGAATGGTATGTTAAAATCACCATTTTTGTATATACCGGGTGATTCAAAATAGATGTTACAGCGATTATCTCGACAACTAAGAAAGATAGAAATATACTTCCAATTACAAAATTGGTGCAAATTAAGAGTAGATTTCAGATATGGCATTTTTTTGTACAAGGGGCTGTATACATATTAAATACGAAATTTAATTTTTATACGGCCCCTCCTATCATATGACTTATATTTAGAAAAATATTCTCCTCATTCTAACAAGCAAATTAAAAAAAAATATCATCTCTCTAAGTCAAAATCTCGCTGAGTTATTGCAATTTGAAAATTCTAGCATTTTACGCCAACTCTTAAGGGGTTGTATCAAAAGTGAGAAATTGTAATTACTATAGCTTTTGTAATAAGGCATACGTTGAAAAGCGTTTTGGAAAAAAAAAATCTCTCAGGGAAAGACGGCTATTTTAACCTGTAATGTCTCTCTTTCCTCTAATGAATACACAAGAGAATACTCATTAACACTTTCCAACGAGGTTGAAAAGTGTTAATGACTTCGGTTTGTCTGTCTGTCTGTCCGTCCGTCTGTCTGTCCATCCGTCTGTCCACGCTCTAACTCCCGTAAATATTTATGGAATTTCTTGAAACTGATATAGGTTATTCAAGTTCACTATCGGATGTTCCCTATTGAAAATAGAGTTTATAACTCTAATGGTTTGTGTACAGGGACCCCCGAAAATATTTCAAAGCATTGTGTTCTATGAGAGGCATTTCTATAAACCATATTTTTATACCCTTACTGTACAAAAATCTTAATGAAATTGAAATATGTTATACAAGTTCACTATCGAATATTCCCTGTTGAAAATGGAGTTTATACCTCTACTGGTTTGTGTACAGGGACCCCCGATAATATTTCAAAGCATTGTGTTCTATGAGAGGCATTTCTATAAACCATATTTTCATACTCTTACATGTACACAAATCTTAATGAAATTGGAATATGTTATTCAAGTTCACTATCGGATGTTTCCTGTATAAGATGGAGTAAATACCACCACTGATTCGTGTACAGGGACACACAAAAGTAATCCAAAGCATTGCGTTTTATGAGAAATATTTCTATAAACTAAATTTTAATAACTTTACTTTGCACGAAAATTTATGAAATTGAAATATGTTATTTATAAGCACAAAAGAAAATGCTTTGCATAGAATATAACATGATTAGCATTAGATTTACAGGGTGACACAAAATATTCAGTTATATAAAGAGCTATTAATAATTATTTGCTAAAATTGTACTTTCGTTTACATTAAGCGTTTTTAACACTTTCTATCATTTTTAGGTTGATTTCTTTAGAAATCGACCTATTGCAATCACTTCGTTTATCTATCTATCTATCTATAATGAAAATTTTGTCATCACGATAACTCCCGAAATAATACTCCAAATCGAACCAAATTTGGACAGTGAACTGATCTTATAAATATCTTGGATGAGTTCGTTAACCAAGTTGCTCCGACTTTTTGTTTTCAAGTGGCAGCCACTTGAATATTTCCAACCCACATTGTAAAAAGCGTATTTAAAGCAAGATTAGCTTGAATTTTTATGTAAATCTAGACTACGTAAGGGTCTCAATGAACTTTATTAATGAAATTTATCTGTCATTTTTAATAAAGTGGCGGATATCTTAAGTGGAGCCACTTGAAATCAGGCTAACACTTGAAAATTTAAAATCACGATAACTTCCGAAATAATACTCCAAATCGAACCAAATTTGGACAGTGTCTTAACTTGTGTTATGGATATCTTGGATGAGTTCCTTAACCAAGTTGCTCCACCATTTTGTTTTCAAGTGGAGACCACTTGAAAATTTCAAATTCAAATTGTAAAAAGCGTATTCCGAATGTGTTTGAATTTTGATGTATACATAGACTATATAAGTGTCTCAATGAAGTTTATTAATGAACTATGGATTTTCTCGCCGAAAATCGCCAAAAAGTCGCCAAGTGTGAAAGTCGCCAGATTTGGCGCCAAATCCATTTTCTGCCATATTGGAGTTTTTTAATGTGTTTTTAAGGGAAAATGTGTTTTTAAGGGTCCGTATAAAAATTAAATTTCGTATTTAATATGTATACAGCCCCTTGTACAAAAAAAATGCCATATCTGAAATCTACTCTTAATTTGCACTAATTTTGTAATTGGAAGTATGTTTCTATCTTTCTTAGTTTACGAGATAATCGCTGTAACATCTATTTTGAATCACCCGGTATATATATATATATATATATATATATATATATATATATATATATATATATACCGGGTGATCCAAAAGTCAGGACAAACTTTGGGAAACAACAGGATAGAAAAGAAGCCGGGTTTTGTGTGGCAACGAAAAAAAAGTTCTGTTGGCGACCAACAGATGGCGCTGTCGGATTTTTGATGTAGGATTATGCAAAGCAACAAACGATATAAAAAGGAGCAACTGCAGCAGGTAATGGTAGTCGAAGCTTACATGCATCGAAATATCGCATTCTCAGTCGCTACTTTAATCACGCATGGCCTCCAAGATCTCCCGATCTGACACCCTGTGACTTTTGGCTGTGGGGATTCTTGAAGTCAAAAGTGTACCGCGACCAACCGGAATCACTTGCAGCACTGAAAGATGCCGTCCGCCAATATGTGTCTGCCATAACGCAAGAAATGCTACTAAATCCTGTGAATGGTGTGGTGAATCGTCTCACAGCTGTACTTCTGAATGATGGACAGCACATTGGAAGTTATTGTAGTAGTACTAATTAACTGTAATTAAGCTGACTTGTAAGTTATCAACACTTTTTTTATTTGTAAATCATCTTTTGGTGAAATAAAACACTATAGCGCCATCTATTGGTCGCCAACAGAACTATTTTTTTTTTCGTTGCCACGCAAAACCCGGTTTCTTTTTCATCCGTTTGGTGAAAACCGTATCTTTGTATCTTGATTAGTTTTCGAATTATTCATTTTTAAAGTTTGTCCTGACTTTTGGATCACCCGGTATATATATGTGTACATATATATATTTAATTAATAACCTAAAACCTTTTTTTAGCGTAATTTAGAGAAATACGAGCAACTTGATTTATGATATGAGGGATCATTTCGTAAAAAGAGTTCATAATAATTAAAAATATTAAAATTGGAATAGATTTTTCACAAAATGTTTCTTTCTAGGTTGTTAGGATATCTGAAAGTCAAATCTTAAAATGGCATAAAGGATTTTTATATATTACACGTTAAAGTAACATACTTAAAGAAACTGTGTAAGCAATATTTTGTCAAACATTCACCACTTTACATTTTAACAAATTTATCATTGAAGCGTTATCATTTAAAATGTCAGTTATCATTAGAGGTTTTAAAATATGCGTTACAATTTAAAATTTGACGTACTTTATTTAAGAAGTGTTTTATTTAATGTAAAAATGTTTCCATCTGAAATTTCAACAAAAACTCAAGCTTTTGCACGCTTTTTTAAATTCTAAAATAAATGTTTTATGAAATAATAAGTTAAAAATAAGTATAGAAATTTCAGAAATATATAACGGAAATTTATCTATTATTTATTTCAGCATGAAAATGGTCCTTGTGTTAATAAGACAAATTGTTTAAATAAACACATTCTAGAGTCATTGTTTAAATAATTTATGACAGTAATTTCCACAATTGTTTGGAATCTTATTATTATTTTTTTTTTTTTCAAGGTGCCTGCCTACCTTTAAAACGCAAATTTTGGTCAAAACTCTGATTTTCTATTTTTGGGTTAGTATTATTGCCTCACATTTTAGCTTGCTATGTCAGTTTGAATTTTGTTTATATCTTGCTTAGTACTTGCGTTACAGGCATTTTAATATTAGTCACTCGCCAGTTTTTGAAAGCGGAAGTGACCGGAAATGACCCGTAAATGTTTGTTTACATAAATGTTTTACTCAATATAAGCATCAAAATTTGTTACTGAATATTAAATGAATTTAAAAAAGAAAATAAAAATCTTTGAAATAAATCAGGAACTTATTAAAATTATTTTTTGTTTAATAGGTAAAATCTTGTTATTAAATTTGTTTTCTGCTTTTTCTCAAAATGAGATTTTTAGCATTTTGCTTTATCCCAAAACATCATTACTCCAAAAGTTATAATTGAAACTTTATGAAACTTTGACAAAATATTCTAGAGGAGTTGTTTTAGGGATTGAACTACGACAATGAATCCAGATAAATTATTATTATTATTATTATTATTATTATTAATATTGTCGATAGAAGTTATGAACTGTCATGTATATTCATGATTTTTTCAGCATGTAAAAAAGTTATGTTCTCTAAAATATTAAATAAAATGGTTATAGTTTTGAGAGTAGTTCACTCCTTTAAGGATCTTTCAATAATCTAAATAAAATTTACAGAATAAAAATATCTTTATTTAAATTTGACTAATGATTTTTTTGTAAAAGTGCTTTTTTTTTCGCAAATTTTATGCATATTTTGAGCTTAAATATCAAAATATTTTCAACTGAATACGAAAAGATTCGCAGCTTCCTTTAAACTATTTCTGTAACTCAAATGGAATCAAACGACATGTTGAAACAGAACAATTTGCGACCTTCTTTTACATCAACTTATCTCTTCTATGCGCAATCTTACATATTCATCGAGACAGTCGTCAGCTATTCTTGATATAAATGATTTTAACTCTTCTAATTAAACTCTCCATGGACAATTAGACGCGATTTCGAGCTCTTGTACCAGAACGTGATTGTGTGAGGAGTCTCTCTTTAAAGAATAATCTAAAATGAAGAATATTTATTTTTAAAATATATGAGATTTTTGTAATCAAAATCATATAGCTATACACATATATATATATATATATATATATATATATATATATATATAAATATATATATATATATATATATATATATATCGATAGATAGATATATAGATAAAAATTCAAGATATATGCCTTTGTAATCCGTGTACAATATAATATCTTCTTACTAATAATTTTACTTACCAAATGCGTGTTCGTAATTAAATTCATAATTCACATAATATGTACTCATTACGAATTATAAGTTTTAGTAATGAAAAAGACATTAGTTTTTACGGTTTAATGGTCTTTAAAATAAAGAGCAACGCGATTCATTAAAAAATAAAATAAAATGCATGAATTATAATTATTACTTCTAGATTTAGTTTTTCACTACTTGTAGTTAAAAAGTTTTACTAGTTGGACTTGTGGTTTATAACGATTCTCTAATTCCTACAATTAATATAGAGGAAGTTCAAGAAAAATGTATTTAAACGATCCATTTTCTGTTAATCAAGAGGAAAGTTCTTAATGATGCAATGTGAGTACTTTAAAGTATTTGACACTCAGCCAAACAAACTTTAGAGAAAATTCTAACAATTATTTCTTTCAAAAGCATAAAATAATGAATTGGAAAAATGTTTCTAACACTTTGTTAAGGGGTTTTTTGAGCGTTATAACTTCTATTTTTAGATGCGTCATTAGTAATATTATAAGTGCAAAAAGTTGGTATAAATAATTAATTAAATACTATTTGCTTGTTAAATTAATTATATTAAATATTGAAAAAAAATAATAATAAAGTTCGGTTTACATAGTTTGAATTGGATCTATCAATAGAATATTCAAGAACAGATCTAAATGGGAGTTATTAATAAAATTTTAGAACACTTACCAAATATTATATAAATACTAAGTGCTTATTGCTAAAGTGTGATCAAAATTTGAATTCGTTTAACATTTTTTTTAAATATAAAATTTAGAATGGAAATTTTAAAAACAGAACTTTTTTTTTCAAATGGGGAAAAAAATGAGGAAAGAAAAAAAAAATCAAGAGAGAAAAGAAAAATCAATTTCTTTTCTCAAATGAAAAAAATAAAAATAAATAAAAATAAAAATAAAAACATGAATGGTATGTTAAAATCACCATTTTTGTATATACCGGGTGATTCAAAATAGATGTTACAGCGATTATCTCGACAACTAAGAAAGATAGAAATATACTTCCAATTACAAAATTGGTGCAAATTAAGAGTAGATTTCAGATATGGCATTTTTTTGTACAAGGGGCTGTATACATATTAAATACGAAATTTAATTTTTATACGGCCCCTCCTATCATATGACTTATATTTAGAAAAATATTCTCCTCATTCTAACAAGCAAATTAAAAAAAAATATCATCTCTCTAAGTCAAAATCTCGCTGAGTTATTGCAATTTGAAAATTCTAGCATTTTACGCCAACTCTTAAGGGGTTGTATCAAAAGTGAGAAATTGTAATTACTATAGCTTTTGTAATAAGGCATACGTTGAAAAGCGTTTTGGAAAAAAAAATCTCTCAGGGAAAGACGGCTATTTTAACCTGTAATGTCTCTCTTTCCTCTAATGAATACACAAGAGAATACTCATTAACACTTTCCAACGAGGTTGAAAAGTGTTAATGACTTCGGTTTGTCTGTCTGTCTGTCCGTCCGTCTGTCTGTCCATCCGTCTGTCCACGCTCTAACTCCCGTAAATATTTATGGAATTTCTTGAAACTGATATAGGTTATTCAAGTTCACTATCGGATGTTCCCTATTGAAAATAGAGTTTATAACTCTAATGGTTTGTGTACAGGGACCCCCGAAAATATTTCAAAGCATTGTGTTCTATGAGAGGCATTTCTATAAACCATATTTTTATACCCTTACTGTACAAAAATCTTAATGAAATTGAAATATGTTATACAAGTTCACTATCGAATATTCCCTGTTGAAAATGGAGTTTATACCTCTACTGGTTTGTGTACAGGGACCCCCGATAATATTTCAAAGCATTGTGTTCTATGAGAGGCATTTCTATAAACCATATTTTCATACTCTTACATGTACACAAATCTTAATGAAATTGGAATATGTTATTCAAGTTCACTATCGGATGTTTCCTGTATAAGATGGAGTAAATACCACCACTGATTCGTGTACAGGGACACACAAAAGTAATCCAAAGCATTGCGTTTTATGAGAAATATTTCTATAAACTAAATTTTAATAACTTTACTTTGCACGAAAATTTATGAAATTGAAATATGTTATTTATAAGCACAAAAGAAAATGCTTTGCATAGAATATAACATGATTAGCATTAGATTTACAGGGTGACACAAAATATTCAGTTATATAAAGAGCTATTAATAATTATTTGCTAAAATTGTACTTTCGTTTACATTAAGCGTTTTTAACACTTTCTATCATTTTTAGGTTGATTTCTTTAGAAATCGACCTATTGCAATCACTTCGTTTATCTATCTATCTATCTATAATGAAAATTTTGTCATCACGATAACTCCCGAAATAATACTCCAAATCGAACCAAATTTGGACAGTGAACTGATCTTATAAATATCTTGGATGAGTTCGTTAACCAAGTTGCTCCGACTTTTTGTTTTCAAGTGGCAGCCACTTGAATATTTCCAACCCACATTGTAAAAAGCGTATTTAAAGCAAGATTAGCTTGAATTTTTATGTAAATCTAGACTACGTAAGGGTCTCAATGAACTTTATTAATGAAATTTATCTGTCATTTTTAATAAAGTGGCGGATATCTTAAGTGGAGCCACTTGAAATCAGGCTAACACTTGAAAATTTAAAATCACGATAACTTCCGAAATAATACTCCAAATCGAACCAAATTTGGACAGTGTCTTAACTTGTGTTATGGATATCTTGGATGAGTTCCTTAACCAAGTTGCTCCACCATTTTGTTTTCAAGTGGAGACCACTTGAAAATTTCAAATTCAAATTGTAAAAAGTGTATTCCGAATGTGTTTGAATTTTGATGTATACATAGACTATATAAGTGTCTCAATGAAGTTTATTAATGAACTATGGATTTTCTCGCCGAAAATCGCCAAAAAGTCGCCAAGTGTGAAAGTCGCCAGATTTGGCGCCAAATCCATTTTCTGCCATATTGGAGTTTTTTAATGTGTTTTTAAGGGAAAATTAGGCTATTTTAACGTTAAAACAAACTAGAAATGCAGAAAATTAATATTTAATCAACTTACTTATGGAAGAATTTCTAAAAAAAAAAAAAAAGAAGTATTTTCAAATTTGCAACAATATCTTAGATTAATTAGTTCACTGAGGCTACTTTCTCTGCCATTTTAATCCAAGAGGCAGCAACTTAATTTTTCAACACTATGACTTTTGAGATTCTGAATTAATTCCAACTATATTTGTACAGTAGTCTTATCTTACAAATGCATTTAATATATTTGTCAGCTTGGCCCACCATCTTGTTTCCAAGCACCGGCCACTTGAAAATTTTAAATTCACATAAAAAGGTATTTATGAACCGATTTGCTTAAAATTCCATATGTAAATAGCCTACATCAATATTTCTACTAATTCGTTAATAATTTGTAATTGCCATTTTGAAACAAAATAACGGCTACTTGATAAGGGAAAAGAAATCAACCTACCCTTCCGAATAAGCCGGAAGGACTTGCTTAACACTTCCCAACAAGGTTGAAATGTATTAATGACTTCGGTTTGTCTGTCTGTCTGTCTGTCCACGCTCTAACTCCCGTAAATATTTGTGGAATTTCTTGAAATTGATATATGTTATTCAAGCTTACTATCGGATGTTCACTATTGAAAATGGAGTTTATACCTTTATTGGTTTGTATACAGAGACACCCGAAAGTATTTCAAAGCATTGTGTTCTATGAGAGGTATTTCTATAAATCATATTTTTATACCTTTACTGTACACATATCTTAATGAAATTGAATTATGTTATTCCACTTCACTATGGAATGTTTCCTGTATAAAATGGATTAAATACCATCACTGGTTTATATACAGGGGCACCCGAAAGTATTTCAAATCATTGTGTTCTATGAGAGGCATTTCTATAAACCATATTTTCATACCCTTACTACGAAATTTAAATATGTTATTCATGTTCACTATCGGATGTTTCCTGTATAAAATGGAGTAAATACCGCCACTGATTTGTGTAAAGGGTCACTCAAAAGTATTCCAAAGCACTGCGTTCTATGAGAGATATTTCTATAAATCAAATTTTAATAACTTTACTTTCCACAAAGTTTTAGGAAATTGAAATATGTTATTTATATGCACAAAAGAATGCTTTACATAGAATATAGAATGATTAGCAATAGATTTACAGGGTGACACAAAAAAATTCTGTTATATTAAGAGCTATTAATAAAAAATTGCTAGAATTCTACTTTCGTTTACATTAAGCGTTTTTAACACTTTCTAACATTTTTTTAAGTTTGAATATGATATCAATTTGTTTATCTGTCCGTCTGCCCGAGCTCTAACTCCCGTAAATATTTATGGAATTTTTTGAAACTGATATATGTTTATCAAGTTCACTATCGGATATCCCCTATTGAAAATGGAGTTTGTACTTCTACTGGTTTGTGTACAGGGACACCCGAACGTATTTCAAAGTATTGTGTTCTATGACAGGTATTTCTATAAACCATATTTTCATACCTTTACTGTACAATATCTTCATGAAATTGAAATATGTTATTCAATATCACTATTGAATGTTTCATATATAAAATAGATTACATTCCACTTCTAGTTTATGTACATTGACGCTCAAAAGTACTCCAAAGCATTGCGTTCTTTGTGAGATATTTCTATAAATCAAATTTTAATAACTTTACTTTCCACGAAGTTTTAGGAAATTGAAATACGTTATTTATTTGCACAAAATAATGCTCTTCATTGAATATAAAATGGTTATCATTAGATTTACAGCGTGACAATAAGAATATTCAGTTATAATAAGAGCTATTGATAAAAAATTGCTAGAATTGTACTTTCGTTTACATTAAGCGTTTGTGATACTTTCTATCATATTTTTAGTGTGAATATAATTTCAATTTGTGTATCTGTCTGACCGTTCTTCTGTCCGTCTGTCTGTCTGTTTTTCTGCGCTCTAATTCCCGTAAATATTTATGGAATTTCTTTAAACCGATGTATTTTATTCAAGTTCACTATCGGATGCTCCCTATTGAAAATGGAGTGAATACCTCTTCTGGTTTGTGTACAGGGACACACAAAAGTATTCGAAAGCATTGTGTTTTATGAGAGGAGTTTCTATAAACAATATTTTAATACTTTATTATATAGAAACTTTAATGAAATTTTAATGTTTTATTCACTTCCCTATCGGATGTTTCCTCTGTAAAATAGAGTTTCTAAATGGTTTGCGTAAAGGGGCACTTGAAAGTATTCCAAAGCATTGTGTTGTATGAGAGTTATTTTTATAAACCAAATTTTAATAATTTTATTTTCCACAAAGCTTAATGTAATTGAAATATATTATGCACAAAAGAATGCCTTCTATGAATTATTGTATGGTTAGCATTAGATTTACAGGGCCAGACAAAAATATTCAGTTACATTAAGAGCTATTAATAAAAATTTGCTGGAATTGCACTTTTGTTTACATGAGCGTTTTAACACTTTCTAATAATTTTAGCGAGAATATGATTTCAATTTGCGCATTTGTCGGTCCGATTGTCTACCTTTCATCAGTTTGCCTCCGGCTCCTATCATCCGTGAATATTTTGAGATTTTTAAAAAAATGATACACTCAAGTTCCCCATGGAATGTTCCCTATTTAAAATGTCATTAATAGGTCCTGTACAACTAGTTTGTTTACAAGGACAACAACAACAATAAATAACAACAATAAAAAAAGACAATGTATTACGTTTCAGGACAGAATTTTTTAAAAGTTATATTTAAAAAACTTTCTTCTATAAAAATCATAAAAATATTGACATGTATTATTAATATTCTAAAATATTGTTTTGTATAGAACATGATATGATTAACTTTCAGATTTATAGGGCTACAGTAGAATATTCAGAGAGATTAAAAGGTGTAATTATAATCTAACGGCTGCATTTTCTTTTGCGTTAAGCCTTTTTAACACTTTCCAAAATGCATAAGAGTAATTTTAAAATCAATTAGTCTATCTGTATGTTTTTCAGTCCTTCTGTCTGTTGTGTGACAACGTAGGCAAAGAATATTAAAAGTTATTCGATACAACATTTGCGTACAGTTGGAAAGTGTTACTAATCAATGCGTACTGCATGATTTTTCTTTCTTGTTTTTAATTTAACAAGTAAAGTTTTTGAATAACTTATGTACTAAAAGGGAATTTTCAAATTCAATTTTCTTTCTTTTCCTTTATACATTCTCGTATACACGGTGTAGAGAAAGAATTGTTTTTGAGTCAAATTTCCGAATATTACCTTTTGTTATATTTGCACGTTTTCAGATTCTCTGAATTCAAAAATCATGTTTTTAGCGGTTGGTCTCTCTCTCTCTCTCTGTGTGTGTGTGTGTCTGTGTCTGTGTGTTATTAGAATATCTCAAGAACAAATAGTAGCAGAAAATCCAAATTCGATATTCTAAATCCGTATCATACTGCGGTGCTACACTAAAGTATTCGTTGCGATCAGACAATTGTTTGTTTACAGGGTCATCCAAGAGAATTCAAATACATTACGTCTGTGAGCAAAATTTCTCATATGTACAGTGTGACATCTATAGACTGCCCTAAACGAAACGAAAAGAACATAATTTTATACGCATAAAAGTATGTTTTATGTAGATTGCGGTATAGCAATCATTCATCATTCATTTACAGAGTTACCCAGAGTATTTTGTTATATTGGAGCTATACTTGGAAATTGCTGGAAGTGTATTTCATTTTGTGTTACGTGTTTTACATATAACACTAAATTTACGTACACAAAGTCATGTGTATATAGTTTATAGACAGTATACAGGGCTACCCGAAATTAAGGTAATTTCTTTTTATTATTAAATGTAATTGGCGTAAGTGCTTTGCTGCATTTTTTTTTTTTTCGTAGAACACTACCGAAGCAGAACGGAAAATTAATTTCTCCTACCCATACTGTAAACAAAGTAGTTTTTGGAGAGCAATGTTTTCTGTATAATATCACGTTTTGAGGCCTCCAGAATACGAAAGATACATTTTTAGTGGTTGATCTGTATATATATGAATTATCAGCATAATTTAACAACAAATAATCTGGTGTGCCACTCACACGACTTTTTCTTACCCTGAAATTTAATACCATAAATACAGGTTGGAAATTAAGAGGTAACATAAAGAGTACTGTTATGTAAACCTATGTTAAAACAATTCACATTAAGCTTTGGAAGAGTTTTATATGATAATTAGTTCTTTGTGAGGGGGGCTACTGCCCCCTCAACTGTTATTACAATCTATAAATATTAACCTCATCTGTTATTAAAATTAAAAGTTCCCTTAAAATTATTCAGACAATTTTCAAATGCAACATTCCTTGAAACTTATCGGCCTTAATCAAACTTTTCCAGCAACAAATTTATATTAATTTGAAAATACAACTTTTGGATCTCCTGAAATTATTCAACACAGGCAATATCAAACTTTAAAAAACTTGACTTTGGTAATAAGGAAGCCTCAAAACGTGTAAATACACAAAAAATTGTGTATATTTAGCTTAAAAACATACTATGCATATTTAGCTTAAAAACATACATTATTTATCATATGTCTATGAAGAATTCATTTCCATTCTTGAGCAGCTTTCCTGGACATGGTAAAATATTATAGTAAAGCACTTTTACTAACAAAAAAAAAGAATATTATCGCTTAAATAATTGCAACCCTGTATAACTCTTGAAGAACATGTACAAACCACAAAGTGCACCTAAATATAAACCTATAGTAATAATATAAGGCAATACCTAAAATGGACTTCCATCAATTTTCAGCTATTGTCGCATTATAATCTAGTTATTTTGCCCTGCAAATGAACAATGAATGATTTCCCTGCCATATTCTACATGAAGCATGTTTTTATGCATATAAAAAATATACATTAATTTCATTTGGTTTAGTGCAGTCTATAGGTGTTAAACGCTACTTACCTGCATTTTCCCCCATAGATGTAATGTATTTGAATATTCTTGAGTGTTCCTGTACACGAACCATTTGCTTCATCTCAATGAAAAGCTTAGTGTAGCATCCCTATGATACATATTTAGAATACCAAGTTTGGAATCGTTGCTGCTATTTGTTCTTGAGATATGCTGGTAACAGACAGACAGACAGACACACAGACCAACCGCTAAAAACACGATTTTCATATTCAGGGGACCTCAAAACGTGTAAATATAACAAAAACTTACTTTCGAAAATTTGACCCGAAAACAATACTTTCTCTACATTATGGGTATGTGAAAGTAATAACTACAGGAAATTGGTACTTTGTATTCCATATCTAGTTGCCACTTGTAAAGTTGATCAAGGTTTGCAAGTTTCAAGGAAATTGATAACAGACTTGATTTTTGTTTTGATAAATATAGGCACTATAATTAAACGGGAGTTGAGAAGGGCGGTAACCCCCCCTGACATAGAATTATACATCTATACCATATCATATTCTATACAAAACATTATTTTAGAATATTAACAATAAATATGAATTTCCTTATGATTTTTACAGTATAAAGTTATTTAAATGTAATTTATAAGAATGTCTGTCCCAAAACGCAAAACATTGTCATTTTTTGTGCGTTCCTGTACATAAACTAATTGCAGAGGATTAATTAATGCCATTTTAAAAAGGAAAAATCATATAGTAAACCTAAATAACATATATCATTTCTTAAAATTTCTAAAAATATTTACAGACGCTGGGGGCGGGCAAACGGACAGATGGACAATCAGACAAAACAAATATGCAAATTGAAATCATATTCACAATTAAAAATTGTTAGAAATTGTTTAATGTAAACGAAAATGCAATTCCAGCAAATGTCCAATAATAACCCTTATCGTGACTGAATATTTTTCTGTGCCCTGTAAATCTATTGCTAATTGTACTGTACACTATAGAAAGCATTCTTTTGTGCATATGAATAACATATTTCAATTTCATTAAGATTTATGCAAAGTAATTAAAATTCGGTTTATAGAAATATCTTCACATAGAACACAATGCTTTGGAATACTTTCGGGTGTCCCTGTATACAAACCAGTGATGGTATTTACTCCATTTTCTATAGAAAATATCCGATAGAAAACTTTAATAACATATTTCAATTTTATTAATATATGCATAAATTAAAGGTATTAAAATATGGTTTATAAAAATACCTCTCATAGAACACAATGCTTTGGAATACTTTCGGGTGTCCGTGTGCACAAGCTAGCAGAGGTATTCACTCCATTTTCAATAAGGAACATCCGATAGTAAACTCAAATAACATATATCAGTTTCTGGAAATTCTATGAATATTCACGGGAGTTAGAAAGCGGACACACAGAAAGACGGATGGACAGACAGACAAATCGAAGTCATTAACACTTTTCAACCATGATGGAAAGTGGTAAAAATAAAGCGCGAAAATTTCACACGGTTTCGCTATTATTTTAATTTTTTTCCTCTCTTAACGCGTTTTAATTTGAAGGTGACCCCTAAGAAATTTAACTATTAAATTTTTTAACAATACGAAACAAGAAAGAAAAATCATGCAGTACGCATTGATTAGTAGCACTTTTCAACTGTACGTAATTGTTGTATCGAATAATTTTTAATATTCTTTGCCTACGTTATCACACAACAGACAGAAGGACTGAAAAATATACAGATAGAATAAATGATTTTGAAATTACCCTTAGGCATTTTGGAAAGTGTTAAAAAGGCTTAACGCAAAAGAAAATGCAGCCATTAGATTATAATTACAGCTTTTGATCTCTCTGAATATTTTAGTGTAGCCCTGTAAATCAGAAAGTTAATCATATCATATTCTATACAAAACATTATTTTAGAATATTAACAATACATTTCAATATATTTATGATTTTTACAGTAGAAAGATTTTTAAAAATAAATTCTGTCCTAAAACGTAATGCATTGGCATTTTTTTTTTCTTTTTTTTTTGTTGTTGTCCCTCTAAACAAACTAGTTATATAGGACGTATTAATGTCATTTTAAATGGGGAACATTCTATAGGGAAAATATTTATAAAAATAACACTCACAGAATACAATGCTTTCGAATGCTTTTAGGTGTCCCTGTACACAAACCAGAAGAGATATTCACTCCATTTTAATATAGAACATCCGATAGTGGACTTCAATAAAATATATCAGTTTCGAGAAATTCCATAAATATTTACAGGAGTTAAAGTGCGGGCAGACAGACAGACAGACAGATGGACAGATACACAAACTGAAATCATATTCACACTTAAAAATGTTAGAAAGTGTTAAAAACGCTTAATGTAAACGAAAGTACAATTCTAGCAATTATTTTTTAATAGCTGTTAATATAAATGGATATTTTTGTGTCACCATGTAAATCTAATGGTAACCATGCTATATTCTATGGAAAGCAATTTTTTGTGCATATAAATAACATATTTCAATTTCCTAAAACTTCGTGGAAAGTAAAGTTATTAGAATTTTATTTATAGAAATATCACTCGTAGACCGCAATGATTTGGAATACTTTGAAGTGTCCCTGTACATAAGTCGGCGGTGGTATTTCCTCCATTTTATACAAGAAACATCCAATAGTGAACTTAAATAACATATTTCAATTAACTTGAGATATGTCTACAGTAAAGGCATGAAAATATGGTTTACAGAAATACCTCTCATAGAACACAATGCTTTGAAATACTTTCGGGTGTCCCTGTACACAAACCAGTAGAGGTATAAATTCCATTTTCGATAGGGAACATCCAGTAGTGAACTTGAATAACATATATCAGTTTCAAGAAATTCCATAAATATTTACGGGAGTTAGAGCTCGGACAGTCAGACAGACAGACAGGCAGATACACAAAACTGAAATCATATTCACACTTAAAAAATGTTAGAAAGTGTTAAAAAAGCTTAACGTAAGCGAAAGTACAATTCTAGCAATTTTTTATTAATAGATCTTAATGTAACTGGATATTTTTGTGACACCCTGTAAATCTAATGCTAATCATGCTATATTCTATGCAAATCATTCTTTTGTGCATATAAATAACATATTTCAATTTCCAAACACTTCGTGGAAAGTAAAGTTATTAAAATTTGATTTATAGAAATATCTCTCATAGAACGCAATGCTTTGGAATATTTTTGAGAGTCCCTGTACACAAACCGATGGTGGTATTTCCTCCATTTTTGACAGGAAACATCCAATAGTGAACTTGAGTAACATATTTCAATTTCATTCAGATATGTCTACAGTAAAGGTATGAAAATATGGTTTATAGAAATATCTCTCATAGAACACAGTGCTTTGAAATACTTTCGGGTGTCCTTGTATACAAACCAGTAGCGGTATAAACTCCATTTTCAATCGGGAACGTCCGATAGTGAACTTGAATAACATATATCAGTTTCAAGAAATTCCATAAATATTTACGGGAATTATAGCGCGGACAGACAGACGGACGGACGGACAGACAGACAGACAAACCGAAGTCATAAACACTTTTCAACCTTGTTGGAAAGTGTAATAATGTAAATTTGCATTAAGTTCTTAAAACTGTTGATTTCACGTGTTTAAATGATTTTAGTTGCTATTTTAAAATAAAGGATCTTTTTTAAATTTTTCTCATCTCATAGATAACCCCCTAAAGTGAGCCCATTGGCGTCGAAAAATAGATGCCAAAATTGAAAAAAAAGTGGTGTAAGTCATTATTTTCAAATTGCAATATCTCAGCGAGATTTTGACTTAGAGAGATGATTTTTTTTTATTTTGCTTGCTAGATCGAGGAGAATGTTTTTCTAAATATAAGTCATATGATAGGAGGGTCCGTATAAAAATTAAATTTCGTATTTAATATGTATACAGCCCCTTGTACAAAAAAAATGCCATATCTGAAATCTACTCTTAATTTGCACTAATTTTGTAATTGGAAGTATGTTTCTATCTTTCTTAGTTTACGAGATAATCGCTGTAACATCTATTTTGAATCACCCGGTATATATATATATATATATATATATATATATATATATACCGGGTGATCCAAAAGTCAGGACAAACTTTGGGAAACAACAGGATAGAAAAGAAGCCGGGTTTTGTGTGGCAACGAAAAAAAAGTTCTGTTGGCGACCAACAGATGGCGCTGTCGGATTTTTGATGTAGGATTATGCAAAGCAACAAACGATATAAAAAGGAGCAACTGCAGCAGGTAATGGTAGTCGAAGCTTACATGCATCGAAATATCGCATTCTCAGTCGCTACTTTAATCACGCATGGCCTCCAAGATCTCCCGATCTGACACCCTGTGACTTTTGGCTGTGGGGATTCTTGAAGTCAAAAGTGTACCGCGACCAACCGGAATCACTTGCAGCACTGAAAGATGCCGTCCGCCAATATGTGTCTGCCATAACGCAAGAAATGCTACTAAATCCTGTGAATGGTGTGGTGAATCGTCTCACAGCTGTACTTCTGAATGATGGACAGCACATTGGGCAGTTATTGTAGTAGTACTAATTAACTGTAATTAAGCTGACTTGTAAGTTATCAACACTTTTTTTATTTGTAAATCATCTTTTGGTGAAATAAAACACTATAGCGCCATCTATTGGTCGCCAACAGAACTATTTTTTTTTTTCGTTGCCACGCAAAACCCGGTTTCTTTTTCATCCGTTTGGTGAAAACCGTATCTTTGTATCTTGATTAGTTTTCGAATTATTCATTTTTAAAGTTTGTCCTGACTTTTGGATCACCCGGTATATATATGTGTACATATATATATTTAATTAATAACCTAAAACCTTTTTTTAGCGTAATTTAGAGAAATACGAGCAACTTGATTTATGATATGAGGGATCATTTCGTAAAAAGAGTTCATAATAATTAAAAATATTAAAATTGGAATAGATTTTTCACAAAATGTTTCTTTCTAGGCTGTTAGGATATCTGAAAGTCAAATCTTAAAATGGCATAAAGGATTTTTATATATTACACGTTAAAGTAACATACTTAAAGAAACTGTGTAAGCAATATTTTGTCAAACATTCACCACTTTACATTTTAACAAATTTATCATTGAAGCGTTATCATTTAAAATGTCAGTTATCATTAGAGGTTTTAAAATATGCGTTACAATTTAAAATTTGACGTACTTTATTTAAGAAGTGTTTTATTTAATGTAAAAATGTTTCCATCTGAAATTTCAACAAAAACTCAAGCTTTTGCACGCTTTTTTAAATTCTAAAATAAATGTTTTATGAAATAATAAGTTAAAAATAAGTATAGAAATTTCAGAAATATATAACGGAAATTTATCTATTATTTATTTCAGCATGAAAATGGTCCTTGTGTTAATAAGACAAATTGTTTAAATAAACACATTCTAGAGTCATTGTTTAAATAATTTATGACAGTAATTTCCACAATTGTTTGGAATCTTATTATTATTTTTTTTTTTTTCAAGGTGCCTGCCTACCTTTAAAACGCAAATTTTGGTCAAAACTCTGATTTTCTATTTTTGGGTTAGTATTATTGCCTCACATTTTAGCTTGCTATGTCAGTTTGAATTTTGTTTATATCTTGCTTAGTACTTGCGTTACAGGCATTTTAATATTAGTCACTCGCCAGTTTTTGAAAGCGGAAGTGACCGGAAATGACCCGTAAATGTTTGTTTACATAAATGTTTTACTCAATATAAGCATCAAAATTTGTTACTGAATATTAAATGAATTTAAAAAAGAAAATAAAAATCTTTGAAATAAATCAGGAACTTATTAAAATTATTTTTTGTTTAATAGGTAAAATCTTGTTATTAAATTTGTTTTCTGCTTTTTCTCAAAATGAGATTTTTAGCATTTTGCTTTATCCCAAAACATCATTACTCCAAAAGTTATAATTGAAACTTTATGAAACTTTGACAAAATATTCTAGAGGAGTTGTTTTAGGGATTGAACTACGACAATGAATCCAGATAAATTATTATTATTATTATTATTATTATTATTAATATTGTCGATAGAAGTTATGAACTGTCATGTATATTCATGATTTTTTCAGCATGTAAAAAAGTTATGTTCTCTAAAATATTAAATAAAATGGTTATAGTTTTGAGAGTAGTTCACTCCTTTAAGGATCTTTCAATAATCTAAATAAAATTTACAGAATAAAAATATCTTTATTTAAATTTGACTAATGATTTTTTTGTAAAAGTGCTTTTTTTTTCGCAAATTTTATGCATATTTTGAGCTTAAATATCAAAATATTTTTAAATTTGCATATTTTTTTTCAGGTTATTCACTGCTTCAATGAATTATTTTATCTTTTGCGTCACGCTATCCAAAACTGTAAGTAAAATTTATGAAAATGTTTATTTTGTGTCATCTTATCCAAAATAATTTAAAATGCATCCAAATAGATAGTGTGCTTCAAAGAAAACATTGCGAAATTTTTAGTTGTAGTTTTGGATGGCGTGACGCAAAATATAAAATAATTCATTGAAATTAATACATTTCAGTACATAATATAAACTTAATGAAAGTGATATATTTGGCTGCGTATTAGAAAATTAAAAGCAATATTTCAAAGTGCAAATATACTTTAATATGCAAAACAAAATAATTCCAGTGGAATTTAAAAACAAATCATTTAGTGTAGATTCACTGCATTGCTGGAATTTCATATCATTTCTTTTAAAACACATATTTTAATATTATAAGAGATGTGAATGAAAAGGTATGGGTGAGTAAATCTTATATATTATTTTATGTTGAAAATAACGTTTACACTGTAAAAATAAATAGAAGAAGAAAGCAAATTTAAATAAGAAAATCTATGTAATTTTTAATTAATAGCAAAGCGTCACTGAAAATTTAATATAATTATTTTTAAGACCTGTATTTCTAATTCTTATAGCCATAAAGTGCAGTGCTGCGAAACACAGTGCTGCGTCATAAACTTTTGACACGTTAAGGGTTTTTTGTACTGATATGTATATATATATATATATATTACTATTGATTTTTAAAGGACATGTAATGAAACATTTTTTATTTTGTACTACAGTAGATGGGCCTATAATTTTAATGATATGAAGGTGATGTACTGGAAAAATGTTTCAAATATTTAGTACTTTAAAATAAATAAATAAATAAATAAATAAATAAATTAATTAATTAAATAAAACAAATAAATAAATAAATAAATAAATAAATATTCTATTTTATTTAATTTAATTTATTTATTTATTTATTTTGTTTGTTTGTAAAATAAGAAGAGACAAGAAATTAAATTTCACTAATTTATTTATGTGTGTCGAATTTAATTTGGCTAAAGTATTGATTAAAAAATGAAATGTAACAATTATACACTGGGTTCTCTTAAATTTAAAACCTGTCAACTTCAATTTTGGTTTAATATATCTTCTAAAATAATTGAAAAATATGGATTCATGGAGAAAGTAAATGCTTTAAAAAATTCTAATATTTTAAGTAATTATGAACTGCACCGAAATTTAAAAATAACTTTTCGTAAAAAAAACTTTAAATAATTTTACAATATTTTTATTATTTGTTTTTGAGGTACTGGCTTACGTATAGAAAAAAAAAAAAATATATATATATATATATATATATATGTGTGTGTGTGTGTGTGTGTGTGTGTGTGTGTGTATAATCCGGTGAGAAAACTGCACGACTTACTCTTATCCTGCATTACGTATCTATAAAGGCAGATGGTTAGTTAAAGGGTAGAATAACAACCACTGTATAAGTTAAAAAACCTATATAGGCTTAAACCAACTGCTAAACCAACCACTGTTTAAAACAATCACTGTATAAGTTGAAACCTAAATTTAAATATATATATATATATATAAATATAAATATAAAAAATAAAAATAAAACTAGATTTAGGAACAGTTTTAAATGCTTGTATACAATAGGGGAGAGTGGGGTTGAATGGGACGCAGGATGAATGAGCAATAGCTAGATTTTTTTGTTTTGTAAGCACCAGAAACTGAACATTTTCTTGTGATATATAGCAGTACTGAGATCAAGTGTAGTTTCAGAATTGTGCTATCCATAGAAGGGCAGAAAAAAATTAGAGTATATTTTTACTGATACCATAGTAAGTTTTTACTGATTCAATTAGGTAGTAGTGAAGACATTAACTATTTGCTTAAAGTTAATATAACTGTTATATGGTAAAAAGACATAATGTTTTTTTGTGTTTAAGATATTCAAGAAGAATATTGACAATTGTTCATTAAGACTATTTCCTGTTTTATATGAGCATGTGGTGAAGAGAAAAGAAAACGCATGGTGGTGTATGAGCATATATGAGCATGGTGGTTGGGATGAATGGAGCAGTTTCAATGGGGATGAATGGGACATTTCCCACTATGCGTTAATTTAAAATTATACACAAGAATTATATTAATACAGATCTTAAATAGATTTTCAATATTTTTATAACCTATAATTCAGTAGTTATAACATGGAATTATAAAAGTAGCATAGATTTAGAGAAAAATAGATTGGAATTATTTGTTCTGATTTTTGTTTATAATAATTATGATTAAAAAAATCATAAGTTAGAATATTCAATTCAACTTAAATCAATATATATATACATATATAATTAAATAAATAAACTAATAATAATTCGAATAAAATCACACAATTTCAATCAAGCTAATTAAATAAATACTGGTGATTATTAATGCAATACAGAATAGAATGCTGATTTTTCCCGATCAATCGGAAACAAAAATTTATTTCGATAATTTGTACTCTATTACAATGATTTATCTCTTCATAGTGTCTTTTTTATTTATTTATTTTTAGATTACATCTTATTAGATTAAATTATTAAAGCCTAGAGCACTAGGAACAGTGCGAACTAAAAGACGTTTGCCTTTTGATGTTAATTTGAGTCAATTATGTTAATTTCAGTAAATTCACAGGTGTAATATAATCACATAAACCCATTTAATTTAAAAAAATTATTTACATTCCATTTTGTTTTCTTTTCTTTGTTAACTCCAGTCCTGCCCCTTTCATCCCCACTATGTCCCATTCATGGATGAATGGGACAATGCACATGCATGCAATATATATATATATATATATATATATATATATATATATATATATATTATTAATTAAAAATGATAACATTTTATTAAAGTTAGTATGTTTATATGTAACTGATTACTGGAGTATACTTATGAGCAATGTTACAAAATTCTGAATTACATATAGTGAACATTAACAGTAAAAACATGAAAATAGTCCCATTCATCCCCACTCTCCATTACATACATTCATACAGAATTAAAGGCTGTTATTAAATTTAAAAAATATCCAAATCATTAAAAAAAAATTAACTTCTAAAATCTTATCGAAACTGATCAAACTTTTCACGTAATAACCTGATATAAACCTCCAATAACGCTGATAACAGATATACGCAATAAAAAATAAACTTTAATAACTTGAGTTTAGTATTCAGGAAGCTGAAAGTAAACCTCTGGAACCTTAAACGTTGTCTCGTATAATCTTCAATGTAGTTTATCTATTTATTCACACAGTTGACAGAAGGAGATAAAAACAGAATGTCAGAATAATTAGTTCATAACCAATCTTAAACATTTTTGAAAAGTTTTAAAAGCGCTTAATAAAACCTAAAATGCAATTCCAAAAATTTCCGATTAGGCACCAAATGCATGTGAATATTTTCTTATGACATTTAAATCTTAATGCTAATCGTAGTGTATTCGATAGAAATAAATTTTATGTGCATATGAATAATAAATATCCACATCATCACCATCTAAGGAAAATCAAGTTATTAACATGTGGTTTAAAAATACATTCATAGAACACAATGCTCTAAAAATCTTTTGGGTGCACATATATATAAATGATTGGCTGTATTTACTCCACTTTCAACAGCTAATATATCATAATGAACTTAATAACTTATATCGGTTTAAAGGAATTCTATGAACAATTTCGGGAGTTATAGAGCAGATACATGCAGACAAACGGACAGTCTGATATATAGAACGACAGGGAAATGTGCTAATTGAAATAATCACTTTCTAACGTTGATAGAAAGTGTTAATGCTTAATAAAATCAAAACTGCAAATCAAGCAATTGTCGGATCTAACTCTTCATGTATCTGAATATTTTTGTGTGGCCCTATGAATTATACTGTATTCTATAAAAAACCCTTCTTTCTTCCTATGATTAATTAATATAACTTTTATTATGATTTGTGCAAAATAATGGTGATAAAATGTTAATAGAAATGTCTCTCATACAACGCAATACTTTAGAATTCTTTCTGATATAAATGCAAACAAATCCCTGGTGGTATTCACACCATTCTCAATAGGGAACATCCATAGCAAACTTGAATTATATAAAAAATGAATTTTAAGAATTCCATAAATATTTAAGACAGTGAAAGTGCGAACGTTGGGCAAACAGACAGACAAAACGAAGTCAAAAACATTTGTCAAATTTGGTTGAAAAGTGTTAAAAATGATAATAATGAATCATACTTCTTTCTAATAAATTGTGTAAAGAAAATAATCATTGGAATGCGTTTAATAATGTTGTGTACTTGGGGATTGTGAATTGTCTGTGAATGAAAGACGAATCTTGCTGAGGCGTAAAAGTTTATTTACAGAATATACCAGAGGATTACAGGTCTGTAAACCAAGTATCAACTTGGTTTCATCAGAAAACATATGCTGTACAATAGCATTAACACCCAGCTATAGGCTGTAATCAAACAATAGCAGAGACCCAGTCATACAGCTATTAACTTCAAGTCACTCGGCGTGGAAACTGACTAAATGATCGGGACTGGATACCTTTTATACTTTTCTGTATAAAGAAAATTTTCCAATAACATCTGAAATAATCCAGTTAGAGCTTAGATAATCGATCTATCGATAATAAGGAATTTCTCACCTAGGTTGTCAAAATGTAAATAAGGAGCAGTAAAGTCGCCAAGTTTGTCGAGATCGAGAATGTAATTACCTGCCCTGGTGAAGTATTTTGACGTGTTTTTAAATGAAAATGAGCTATTTTAATGCCAAAATAAGCTAATAATGCAAAAACAATTAGCAATTTAACTTGACTAAGCCTCGTTAAATTGAATTACATAAAAATAACAGGTATAATTTAGAAATTTGTGATATCTCCCCTCTCCCAAGAGTATATATATATATATATATAAGCTTTCTCTTTTATATCAAAGTCTGATTTATTTTGATATATTTTTTAAGAGCTCAATTTGTTACGTTTCAAAATGTTATATATTTACAAAATGCATAAATAATCTATATATATTTCCTTTAATAATTTTTTGTTTAGTAAATGATTTCCTATTAATAATTTTCTTCCAATATTAATTATATATTCGCATCTTTCTAAATTCATAATTAAATTTAAAATTAATTTTTTGCGGTAATATTTCTCAATGCGTAATGATTTCATATGCACCGATGTCTTTTTCAGAAATCGGGAGTTTGTTTGTAGTGTTATGTAGAAACCGGTCTTTGTTGTCGTGTGACTGGTCCACCTTTTATATTTAAAACACTATTTCTTCTATGTGGTTGTGTGAAATAATATTTGTAATACAATTTTTTCTACTTTTCTCAACAATTTATTATTTGGTACTTATAATGTGCGGTAAATGAAAATAACATGATTTCTAAATATATAATTAATTTAAATTTATTCTACTTTTAACATTTTTGTTGGATTGTATATCTATGTAAGGATTTATTACATGGTTTTTTTTTTTTTTTTTTTTTTTTTTTTTTTATGATTCATTGAAAAGTCGCATCATTTAAATGTCAGTTTTGACGAATCAAAATCTAATAATAATAATAATAATAATGATAATAATATATTATATATATATGTATTAATTTAACATAATTCTACAGAAATAGAAAATTGATAATATATTGAAAAGTTTTTTGGCCATTTTAGACATACACAATCTTTTAAAAAAAGGTCTGATTCATTAATTTTATAAAGTAATAAATCACAATTTTAAATAAAAATTTAATTGCTTTTTTTTTTTTTTCAAATTTTTACTAAACCTCACACGTGTCCTCTTATTCTAATTATTGCGTTAGAATTCTCTTTTCACAATTCAGCTTTCTTCACAAACACAATAAATTTAACTATGTCGTTTAGTAGAATGCTTTTTTTAGTCATTGTTGTCTAAGCCTCTTCTGCTTCTCACTTTGCTCAGTACCCTAGGTTGATATTGGATTCGCAATCCATAGTGTCAATCATAATTTGTGTACTAATCCACACTCTCTGGCTTAGTATATTATATTCACTTGTAGATTATAATTCTTTTATTGTTGTTGTTTTGTATTCTAAAATTGTTTGGTAGTAAATTCTTCGAATCGATACAGTATTAAAATAAATAATAATTCTTAAAAAATAATGACAAAAAAAAAAAAAATAAGAATAAGAATTAATCTTAAATTTCTTTGTATTGGTTTTCTTTACCTTGCTTTCAATTGGACATACATATATTCCATATACGTACTTTTGATAAAAAAAAAAAAAAAAAAAAAAAAAAAAAATCACAACCTTTTATTAATTTTTTTATTCATGACAAATACATTTTTGTATCAATTTTAATAACTATATGTGTATTGCATGACAATGTACTTGTTGGATGTGGTATATAAAATTTGGTATTGAGTGCAGTTAATGTACCACTTATATTTTTTATGGAATGTTTCTTAAAACATAACTTATAATTTTCTGCAGTGTTATAAAATATATTCGAATTGTGTAGTAATGTTTCACGAGGTGAGAGAAAGAGATTATTATTATTGTTATTATTATTGGAAGTTTAATTCTTTTCCCCTCGTCTCTAGGGAGAAATATGCTTGAAGCATATTCACGTTACCCATAATGACCCACAATGGCATTAGTTCTTATAGCAATAAATTAAATATTTAAATAATATATTTTCAATAAATGAAAATTTTATTAAAAAGTATAGTGAAATTCTAAAATTATCTTTTCTATTTCAACACATTCGTCTCTCTTTAAACAAATATCTTAATTTTAATAATATTTTATTAGTTAATATTTTAAGTAAATTTTTGAGAAAATCAAAACGTCGTCTTTAAAAATTAATAATTATTCCTTACAACTTAAATGTATTATTAGTTCCACATCATACTATAGGTATGGGGAACTTAGGTAAACGTGAAAATTTTCGACCTCGGTTTTTTGACTTTTTTACACGTTTTCAGGTGTGAGGAATCCGAAAATGACAAAATTTCTATGGTGTCTGTCTGTAAGGTGTCTGTTAGTCTGTTAGTCTGTTAGTCTGTTAGTGTGTCAGTCCGTTAGTTTGTTAGTCTGTGTACACGATATCTCAAGAACAAATTGTCGCAGAGAGGTCAGATCAGTTTTAAAATATTACTTTCGACACTGGCAAAAACCCTATTTATTTGCAACATTCGAATTTAAAAACTTCGTAAGTTATTAGAAATTTACGATTTTCTTAACATGGGAGAATAGGACAAAAATTCACTTAAACGTGCATTAAATGGAAACTTTTTACTGTAAAAATGTCAGACCAGTTTTAAAATATCAGTTTTGATGCCGGAAGGAACATCAGTAACTATAAATATGCTACTTTGAAAATTTCGCAAGTTATTGGAAATTTACGAATTTCTTAACATGGCAGTATAGGGCAAAATTTCACATAAACGTCAATTTTGAGAGATATTTTCATCGTAAAGATGTCAGACTACTTTTGAAATATTATTTAGGATACTGGTATGAATATTAATGACTATGAATTTTCCAATATAAAAATTTCGTAAGTTATTGGAAATTTACGAATTTTTTAACATGGCAGCATAGAGCAAAATTTCACATAAACGTCAATCTTGAGGGATATTTTCATCGTAAAGATGTCAAACCACTTTCGAAATATTATTTAGGATACTGGCATGAATATCATAGACTATGATTTTTCCAATTTAAAAAAAAATCGTAAGTTATTTGGAATTTACGATTTACTTAGCATGCCAGAATAAGGTAAAATTGAGCATAAACTTTCATTTTGAGGCTCATAAATACATTAGACACTTTCAAAATTACATTTATGATATTTGTTTGAACATGATTGAATACAAATATTCTAATAGGAAAATTTCGTAAATTATTCGTAATTTACGATTTTACCAACATAGTGAAATTGTAAATTTTTCATATAAATATGAATTTTGAGGATTATTGCATTGGAAATAGTAGCATGAAAACTAAACAACGGAATTGACCCTGATAAAATAAATTAATAGATTAGAATAAGATAAATATATCGAAGTGAACAGTGGATAGCCTATTAGGCGGGGTTTTCATTCTGTCACTGTATCAAGCTAATGTCAAATTCATTTCTTTTAACATGATTATATCTCTCAAACTAGAAATTTATGAGAACATAAATATGATGGGGAACTGAGCAGAGTCCACCTATGCCAAGTAGTTTATTAAATAAAATTCTCTTTTAAAAATTCTAACTTCTAAAGCTAGATTAATATATATATATATATATATATATATATATATATATATATATACATATATATATGTATACACTGCTCGACATTGAAAATGCAACACCAAGAAGGAATGATAATAACGGAATGAAATATGTTGGACACATACATTATAGTAAGAAGAACAATTGATTAAAATTTCAGGAAATTTGGAGTAATATGTACTGAGAAAACAGTACATAAAGCAGCGACCTCTGTGGGCAGTAACAGCACATATCTTCCTAGGCATTGAATCGAACAGCGATTGGTTGACATGTACGGGTAGAGCACTTCATTCTGTAATTCTTTATATTATTGTATACTTTTTTATATAAATTAGTTTGAAGTATTTTTATGCCTTTTATATAATTTTTTATATTATATATTATAAATTATCTCAAAAAAAGTGTAAATTTAAAACACGCGCCATTTGTTATTTTGATTAAAAACACTTTAAAACACGTAAAATTATTTTACAAACTTTATTTAAAATATTTTAAAATATTATCCGAAGCTTTTTGCTTTGAAATACTAATCCCTGATGATGCTTTGGAATTTCGAAGCAAAAAGTTTCGGATAATATTTTAAAATCTTTTAAATAAAGTTTGATTTTCCGTGTTTTTAAAGTGTTTTCAATCTATATATTATATATGTCATAGTTTTATTCAGTTAAATGTGGTTTTCTGTTTGGTGAGAAGTTGGGGGCTAAGGATAGTTATTTGCTAATTGCCACTATTCTTTCAGAATCTTCTCTTTTACCCCTGCACGGATGGGCCACCCTGATAAAGACCTCTGTGTTTTCTGAGATGTTATTTAATTTCATTCATTTCTTAAATTATTCCTATGTTCAAGTTTTGCGTTTTCTTTTGCATCAATTTTGAGCATTGGTTTGTAATTCCCTTGTTGGTTTTTCTAATCTGTAAACATTTATTTTAAATTAATATCATATACATATTCGTTTTAAAAGTTTCTTATTAAAAAAAAAAAAAAAAAAAAAAAAAAATGTTTAGCTAAGCAGCTTTTATCGCTGTGTTTTACATTTTATTGTAATTGTTTGTAATTTTACATCATATACATATTCGTTTTAAAAGTTTCTTATATATAATTATATATATATATTTCTTATACAGTACGAATTGCCCATCTGCGCAGCATTAGTGCGACTTAAAACCAAACCACAACCACAACCACTTATACAGTACAATTAATAATAAAAATAAATATAGTAAATAAACACAAAAGAAATCTAACGCCAAATACATTTTTAATAAATCTAGTAAATGGTTAAATTAAAAAATGGAAATTAGAAAAAAAGAAGAAGAAGAACATGTGGTATAGAGCAGATATTCATGTATGGAAACAAAATTTAAAGGAAGAGAGATAAAATATTAAATTTTAATCCTGCAAGCAAAAACAGTATTTAACAATTGAGATAGCCCAATATTATAGATTTTAAAATGTGTATCTAATATTTTTCTAATTATTTTTATGTTTTCTGCTAAAATTTCTATAGATAGATTAGCGATTATATTTTAATTAAATTCAAAGAATATAATATTTAAATATAATAATTCCTTATAAGTGTAGTTTACTAAAGCACTATTCTAAGAAGATATATTAGATTTAGCCAGAATAATAATAATAATAATAATAAAATCTAGTGTTGGACTTATAACTTTTACTTATCGTGTATTTAAAAACTATAAACAAAGATAACAGATTAAAGATAAGAACTGTGTTGCATACGAACATATTTAAAAAATAACAGAATTTCAGATAATTTCATTTGATATATGTCTATGAGTGGATGAGGCTGATTCCCACTTTTGAATATAGCCTCAGCATATATTTAAATCGATTAATTATGTTCTTAATAAATTTAAAATTTTATTCCAAATAATAAAAATAAAAACAAAAACTTTCACACGCACCAGTACTTGAAATATAAAAATGTTGGTCATTTTTTCAAGTGGCATCCTTGTGTAATTTTCAAAATGCAAAATTTAAATTTCCACCAGTTATTTATTTTTACGTTATGGTGATAAAATAGACACAAATACACGTATGAACTGTAAAAAACTTGATTTTCATATATAGGAAAAATTAAAACGCATAATTATAGCAAACAAAACATTAAAAATTGCACTTTAAACTATAGTTTGTCTGCCCTTTTACTATGAGATAGCAATTATCATTATTAAAGATTTTTTGTTTATATGGTAATGGAAATTGTCTTCTATATTTATGCATCCGTGTTTATTTTCTGTAAATTATACACACAATGTAGTGTGCTTAAAATTAGCGAAGTACAAAAAGAACATAAAAGTTTGAAATGCGCTTACCACAATATCCAATTATAGTTTTAATGTATCCAAATTTTTTTGTTTGGTACTGCAAACACATGGTGAATGATGTTCGTATCATATTCTATACGGAATATGTTTTTATGACTAAATATCTATTTTTATTTTATTTTGTTTAAATATAGGTCTCTAACTAATATAAATTTTGGCTATACACATAATACATTTGATATTTTGAGATATCCATTTACACGATCTATTTGCATGATTTTCGTAAAATGATTTGGGTAGCATCTACGTATTATACATATTTATATTATTAAGTTATGAATTCCTGAAAGTATTTGTTTAAAATATGAAGACAAAACTCACAGGCACACACAGAGCGAGAGAAAGAGAAAGAGAGACAGAGAGAGAGAGGGAGAGAGAAAACAACCTTAAAACTGATTTTGGTATTTAAGAGGCAATAAAATGTGAAAATATATCATGAACTCATTTTTAAGGTATAGATCAAAAAAATTACTTTCTCTACATGTGCAAGAAAAAAAATGCAATTAGAAAGTAAATAATGAATCGAGCATAAAAGGATATTTAATTTATAATTAGTAATTTATTAATGTTATTTTAGATTTTATTTAATGAATATTAGATTATCTCTATAGAATTATTTATTTGTACAAATATTATACACTATCTTTGATATACAGCTGTACCATTATAAAATTCAGGTATATATATTTTTTTTTATCAAAAGGTTTTAATGTTTTAATAAAATTAAATTTATTAAAAATTAACCGAAAGTAATAAGCTTAAATGTATTAATTACAAAGTTTCAATTAATTGCAAACATTCAAAACCCAATTCCGCTTTAGAATGACTTTTGCTCGTAAAACATCCTAATGAATATTTAATTCTCACAATTATTTCCTAAGAATTCCATTTATTCACTTAATAAAGAAGGAATTCCAATAAATCTTATTAAAGCCTTTTAATATGCAATAACTGTACACTAATATTTATAGTGCGATATTTTACGAAAACGTAATTAGCAAAAATGTGTCTTTGTATTTTTCTACAGTATATGATCATTTTATTAGATTTCTTTTTGTTTTGTTTTAAAATTTTCTAAAGAAATACTCAACAAAATAGCTTTAAATTAAAAAAAAAAAAAAAATGAAAAAGCATTCATCAACTATCACTTTTCAATAAAGATTTAATCACGTGAATAATTAGTGGGTCAACCACAAATGAAAGAAAATAATATCAGGGATTAGTCTGTATAATAAAAACTGTACATGACTTGTGACTTTAACGCATAGCTTCGCTTACTATTTATAATAATCTTATGCATTTTTGTAGGAGTATCACGGATATTTATGCATATATATATATATATTATAAACTTTTCGGGCATTACATTTGTTTATAATAAGAATGGGTTTAGATAAAATTTAACAAAACTTTCAGAAAAATTAATAAATTATCAATAATACATAAAATTAAATTAGACATAAAATTAAATAAAAACATAAAATTATTAAAGAAACACTGCTGCAACATAAAATCTATACTCTTAGTTTTGGGGAAAATGTGTTTGTAATAAAATGAGTTATTTTAATAAATAACTTTTTAGTATCTATTCGAGAAACACTAGACTTTTTTTTTTCACAATCTCTACGTGAAATATACATAACTTTTTTTTTTAAATCTAAAGTCCATTTGAATTTAATAAAAAATAAATAAATAAATAAATAAACAAAAATTTAAATTATTAAATTTATATAATGAAATATTCTTTTGTCTTCTATAATCTTTTCCATCAGAGTTTTAGATAGTTCTGAAAGTTCAACTTTTGCACTATTATTTTCCTGGTTATGTTTCATTTTTTCTTCTATTTCTATAAGTTGTCGTGTCTGTTCCGAGGTTTTATTAAAATGTTTATCTTCTTCTAAACCAGCAGCATATATATATATATATATATGTATATATATATATATATGTATATATATATATATATATATATATCTGTGTGTGTGTGTGTATAAACCGTAATTAAAAGTTAGTTTGTTAATTTTTAAAACATTAAGTAAAGCCAACGAATAAAAATGATATTTTAAAGCCGTTTAAACGTGGAAATGAAAACTGAACTACCATTTTAATTAAAACACAGTTCATTTTTGTTTCGAATTTTACTTAATAACCAGTTACGTAAAAATCCTGGAATTTTCATAGTTCATATTTCTCCTCATCTCCTCTGTATTTATATGCAAATTCTACCTAGTTTAATTTTGTTTAAATAACTTTTTTTTTTTTCAAAACATATTATTTTAAACATAATTTTAGCTATAAAATAAGATACTGTGCATTTATATCATATTACTCATGGTGTACATGCCTCTATTGCGATTGATAATTTATAAAACCATATTGCCAATTTGTTATTATTATTATTTACATTAGAGAATTTGAAGAGAAATAATAGAAAAAGATATGTTATAAACTGGAATATTAAATACAGGAATATCTATTTATTCAAAAGCTTTTTTAAGAAAAAAAAAGTTAAAATTTGGATCTTTTAAACATATTTAGCATATAAATAAATTTTAATACACTGAATAAACAAAAAGTTTCTTAATCATAGAAAAAGGAGACATATTTTATTTAAAAAAATACACAGATAAATAATATTTTTTAGTACACTCGCCGCTACATTACTTATTTATAAAGATTAAATTCAATGAATAATATACTAGACATTTGTATTAAATTACTCACACTCTAAATGCCTCAAGTAAGGCTGAAAATCCATAAAACCATATTGATAATTTATTTTTATTTTATTTTATCTTATTATTTTTATTCTTTATTTATTTATTTTTATTTTTTATATTTTTTTGCAATACAGAAATGGAAGAGAAAAAATAGAAAAAAATAAGTTTTAAACAAAAATATCCTTGAAATGGGTTAATTTTTATTGAACTGAAGTATAATAAAAGATAGTGAACTCAATTTTTTTTAACATGGCTTTTTTTTTTTTTTTTTTTTTTTTTTTTTTTTTAAGTTCGTTTATAAAACTTATTTTTATTTATTTATTTATTTTTTATAATAATAAACTTAAAATTCAGCATTCCATCCAATTATTTATTAAGAAACTTTAACTCTTCTTTAAGAAATATATATATTAAGATTTAGATCTCTTAAACGTATGGAACGTGTAAATAAATTTTAATGCACTAGATAAACAAAATTGGTCTTATTCATAGAAAAGTTCAAATATTTTATTTCTAAAAATTATGTAGAAGGAAAATATTTTTTAGAAAACTCGGCGCTAAAGTAATTATTTCTAAATATTAAATTCAATAATAATAATAAAAAATAAAAAAAAAACTTTACAATTAAAAACCAATGCGTATTATAAATTTACAATTAAATTTGCATTTTCTTTGAGGAATTACAATTTTTTAATTTAACATTTTCTTCAGTAATTAATTTGCATGTTTCGATAAAAAAAAAAAAAAAAAGTCCCACGTGTAGCTGATGCTAAGATTAGTACAATTTCATACATATAATTGCAGCTTCAAAAACTAACTCATATTACTACAAATAATAATTTATTTATAAAGTGGATAAAAAATCTATATATTTTCATCATAAAAACATTTAACTTATACAATATATATATGTATATATTAACTGCAAATTACCATATTAAAGAACATGTATTTAAAAATAGAGCTAATTTTACATTATTTTTCCATACAAATCAGAACATTAAAAATAAAATCTTCGGCAACAATTATACTGAAAGTTTAGACGAAGCAATGCAAACTTTATTCTCATCAACTCCTTCCTCTACTACCTCCTTTATAAATCGACTCGCCTAACAGTGCGCTTTGCCGGATAGTTTTAAGTTCTCATTTTCATCGTGGCAGTGAGTATTGTTGGTGGATGCAGTGCTCATTTCGGTAAGATTTCGGAACTTAGGAAATACACGAGGATTTATGTGTGTGGAAAAGTCTTCAGTGTATAAAATTATGTAGAAAGTAATAACGGTACTTTTCTCACACTTTTTTAAACAATGTAGATTTTGATATTTTAATTGTTAAAAAAAACTTTGCTATATGTTAAAATAGAAGAAAAAATAACTTTTCAAAATTTGGTAGTCGATATGAAATATCATTCAGCATTGTACTATTATGCTGGATTACTTCTGTTTACTTACTTAAACGAATATATCCAAGCTATTGAAAGCAAAAGTGGTAAGTGTTGAAAAAAATATGTTATAGTTTAATTATTAAATCAAATTTGCAGTATTTATTTTAGGTCACGTATAAGAAATTTCTTTAAAATAAATTTAATAACTGCTGATTATTATGTTTCATATAATTTTAATAAAAGTAAAATAAATTAAAATAAATAAAACAAGAAAAATATTAAACAAATTTTAAATGTGTGACACACATTTAAAAGAAGTATAAGTGTTTAGTTTAAATATTATATATAGCACAAATGACAGTAAAATAATTTAAACACACTCTTTTAATAAATAATAAATAATTGTTTAAATTTTTTTTATTAAAAAGTATAAAATGAATAATTTTAATATAACTAATATATTAGCGGTATATTAAATCCTTTAATGTCTATTTAATATAAATTTCTAAATAAAAATATTAATAATATCTCAATAAAGTATTTTTAAAAGAACAGTTTTATTTCTTCTATATAAATATGTCATAGTATTTTCATTTAAAACTTTAAATCAGAATTTTGATCGATTTCAGATTTATTTGCGCTATGTAAATTTAGTTTAAAACTTAAAATCTATATCTGTTTCGGTAACGTCTTTGAAAATAAGAAATTAAAATAAGTATTTTTATTTATTCATTTATTTATTTATTTATTTTTTTTTTTCAATTTCTTCCACTTATTAGCTTTTATTACTGGTATTATTATTTTTTGAATAATCTGTAAGTATTTTAAATAGAAAAGCAAAAAATAAAATAATAAAAATAAAATAAAAATAATAATAAAATAATAATAATAATAATAAAATAAATAAATAAAAATAAATATATAAGATGGTTTTCTTACTCCAAGCTCTTATTTTCGCATTTAGGAAAATCATAATTTCTTATTTTTAACCATTATATAAAATATTATTAAAAACTTTTGAAAAAGTTTTATAATAATTATAGTTGAACATTCCTTTAAATTATTTTCTTCATTTTTAAATTATCAATAACATTCCAGATTGCTGTAATAATATATAAAAATAAATTAATATATGTTATATAATTAAAAATCGCTAAATAGGAATTTTAATCATAACTCAATGATTTATTTAATAAATACAGTTTTATTTGTTCTATATAAATATGTCATGGTATTTTGAATTATTAATTAAATAGTTTATCTGTTTAAAAAATTTTTTTGAAAGGAAGAAAAAAGAATGAAGTAACAATAATTTCAACAAGGAATTTTAAACCAAATAAATAGAAGATTTTTCATTTCTTTTTTATAAACATAAATGTGTTAATCATTAATTTTTTCATAAGAATTTTTTTAATACACATTTATTAAACTTATTTGATTTTATTACTGGTATTATTAAATTTTGAAATATCTATAAATATTTTTAATTGAAAAATAAATAAATAAATAAAATAAATAAAAATATTAAAAAGGTTTTTTCATTCTAAAAGATTTTCATTTCTTTTCTAGAGACATCATGAATTCATATTTAGTAGCTAATAAGAAATTTAACATTACTCATCATATTTTGATCCAATGTATAAATTATTAAAAAAAGAAAAAAAAACTTTTAAAAGAGCTTTATTAAATAAAATTATACATTCTCATTAAATTATTTTCATGATTTATATGGAAAATAAATTTAAAATTATTTGAATTAAAAATTTTACATTATTTGCAGATTTTCATAATGGACTTATTTAAGCCAAAGATCAAAAATTATATTTTAAGAATCTTTTACATAACAATAATTGTTTTTAAACAAAGAAAAAGTATAATTATCGATTTAAATAAAGAAAATAAAGAATAATCTATATATAAAAACTAAAATTTCTTGACAAGTAATCGATAACTGAACTTTCCGACTAATAGATGAATGTTATTTCACAATAAGTCTAAGAAAAAGCTTATTATTATTATTATTATTATTATTATTATTATTATTGACATACAAATTCTATTTATAAGATTATAAAACAGAAATTAAAGATTGAATACATATTATAATTATATGTTTTCACGTTACCGGTGTGAAAAATATCACCCTCTTCAATGCTAAAAAACTTCTTTAAAAATATTATTTTTAATATAAAAATATATAAATAACTGTACTTCTCAGTAACATAGCGGTAACATTCTTCAAGGCGATTATAGATTTTTAAAATAAATTTTAAAAATAAAAATAAATTTTTTAATGTCACAATGTAAAATAAGTGTTCAACAATTTTATAATGAAATGTAAATTTACCAGGAGTAAAAATATTGCTTATTCTGAATACAAACTTCTGTAAACTTAGAAATTATTATTATTTTTTTTTTATTATTCTTCTGTATTTTTATTTTTTATATATAACAACTATATGATCATTACTGTAATTTACTATAATATCTTATGAAATGCATTTACATTACTTTGCTATTTCTATTAAATGCCTTTCAAAAAATGCATAAAAATAATTAATATATAATCTATTAAACCATTAAACTGTTTATTTGTTAATACTGTTTCTTAAAAAACCTGAGTTTAAATCCAACATCGAAAATATGTACGAATTTTTCCTTATTTAATCAAAGAATTTTAAGATTATCCAAATCATGTTTTAGTAATTACAGGATTTAAGAAAATGCATAATCAAATAAAGAAAATGCATAATCAAATAAAGAAAATGCAACTGTAATTTACAATCCCAATTAATGGTTCTGCTAAAAACTTTGGCAATTATAATTAAGAACTATATTCATGAAATTAGAATTTGGACGTTAATTTAAGTTTCCGTTCAAATGGTAACATTAATCAATGTTGTAGGCAAAATATTTAGAAGATAAACTGTTTCAAAATTTATTCAAAATCATAATTATAAATGGAAATAATTATAGTTAATTAGAAGGTTGTGTACAAATTTTAAAATTATTTATTATTAAGTACGTTACCGCTGCAACATATTAAGAAATTTGATACATATTAAAGTAATAAAAAAATTGTGTGCATCGAATATATTATCATTTTATGGTAGAACGTGGCTACAATAAAAATTGCGAATAAAATGTAATACTTGTTTAGTTATTAATTTATGTATTTTAATATATAATTGGAATAACTGTTAAATAGTAAAATTTAAAACGGAACTTTTAAATTACGCAGAAAAATGGTTTATGCAATATAGCAATATATAGGTTAAGAAAATATAAAGAAATCTTGGGTACTAGTATAGTCCACTAAGACAGTATATCATGGGATAAAATGCTCAATAAAATTTTTGCTCAAAGCGAAATAATAAAGCTAGTTGTGAGATGACTTTTAATCCTTAACGTCTGCTACATTTTTATTCGCTGAATTCAATTAAAAAGTTGGCTGAAAGACACATACCTGGTGATAAATATGTAATGATAATAATAATAATCACAACAACAACAATAATAATAATTTTCAGGAAATGTTTGGTTCGAAACATTTATATGTTAACTAAATACGTCAATCTTTTAACGCGAATCGATTGTGCGACGATGAAGCTATTACTAGTTTTCATATGCAAAAATTCACCCCGAATATTTTTTTGTATCAGGTTTTTACTTTTATTACTGAGAAGAAAAAAGTGCTTTATCTCTTCACTTACAACTATATGTTCATATTTTCTGGTGGTTTTATAAGTAAATAAGTGTAAATCACCTTGCCCTCGAGAGAAAAAATTATAGATTAATACCTATAACTTAATTAAATAACATTGTAAATAATCCTTATATATTGAAGAAACTCGCAACATCTTTTTCAAATCAACATAATAGTCCGACCTATTATCAGAAGACATAAATTCAAGTGTGTCAGTTGTTTTTATGCCTTCTGCGAAGTTTAATTTGCATTCTGGATAGATCTTACTTTGATACATGATTTGTTAAATTTTTGCGTTCACTCTAAGGAATTTTACTAAAATTCGGATAATTAATAGAATTTTGGTTAGTAAAGCAAGGAATCGGCTGGTGTACAGAAGATATTTAAATGTGTCAAGACTATCTCGTTTTTTCCACTTGAAGAATAAAGTCCCCGTCATTTCGAAACCGGTAGTTCTTACATTATTTTATGGTATACATAAAAGATTTTGAGTTTAAATATAACAAAATTTTACTAAACTCCCGTTACGTTATACCGCTAGGTCCAATCTTAAATAAAAAGACCTATATCCATATTTATAACAAATTGCTGTAAAATTCAGAGCTTTGATCGTTCATTAAAGAAGTTTTCTCTTCTAAGAAAAAATTATCAGCATTAAAATCATTTTTCTTTTCTTATTTTATTTATTTCTTTTCTTATTCTTATTATTCTTATTATTATTTTATTTTTTTTACGGTGAGTGAGCCTATATACAGCACAGAGACGACGAAAATGAAGTTTTATAATCAATTTGAACAACGAAAGAATAGTGAAAATTGTTGCATTTATATATATTTAATTATTTATGTTTGGTTTCAATATAGAACCAATGACTGTTAAAGAGTTAAAGAGTTATCGTGCTGATATTTGTGTATCGAATTACAATATCGTTTAAAATTACAAAAAAAAAAAAAAAAAAAAAAAAAAAAAATGAAATAGTCAAATAATAAAGTCTCTTGAATATTTGAAAACTGTCAGAGGAATTATGTGGCAATATATTTTCATAACTGAACTGCAAATAAAAAGTGAAAGTTTCCTTATACATTTTGCAGAAACTGATATTGATTTTTATCTTATTTTCTGGAAGAGTTTTTAGGGAGATAACAGATGCAGGCTCAAATATATAAACATCTTAGCTCTTAGTAATACGAAATAATTTTTTGTTGTGGTTGAAGTAAGTATCAGTATTTGTTTTATACAAATTGAATATTTTAATGAAAATTATATCTATTGATTTTTTTAAATATTATTACTACTGATGAATACGTTTTCATTGAAATATTTTTGAATTGCAAGAAAATTATCAACGAATTTACAAATTCTTCTATGCATTGATGCGCATATATTTTAGTAAATAAATAAAGTATATTTCATGTGAGACACATAAACATATAAATTACATAACTTTTCTGAAAAAAAAAAAATGTATATATACTAATTTCATTAATATACTCAATTTTTACTTTTAAGTGGAACATAAGTTCATAGTTCTTGCTATTAACAAGTGTCTTTCATTTTAAAATGCAGTAAATATTAAACTAAATAAAAATAAGGAAATAAAAAATGATTATAATATGCGCAATCCATATGGTTTTCGGAAAAAAAATCTATTATTTAATTTTACTTTTCAAGTTCGCTATAAAAACGCACAAATCATATTTAATATTCTTTATCCATTTGTAAAATAATTGTACTTCAAGTAAATAAAAAATAAATTAAAAAAAAAAGTTATACTTTTATATATATATATATATATATATATATATATATATATATATATATATATATATATATATATATATATATATATATATTACAGAATGAATCTTTGCAATTCTTTGCGTGAATTTCAAATTTAAACTTCACGCAAATACTTTAATTATCAAAACATGACAAACCAGTGCTTTATCCTACAATTCTCGTATTAATTGCATTTTATTCCCAGAACAAAATAATTCTCTTTAGCATCGCGTTTCAATCCTACAGCAATTTCACAAGTCGAGCTAATATAACGAATTTTCTGATTTGTCATCAGATGAGCAATATGCGACTATTTTGACGAAAATTGCTTTAGGCACTCCCCGACAAATTTCTCAAGGATTAAGTTCATTCTACTAACAAGTAATCTTTTGTCTTAAATCTACTAGTCATTGTAATCTAGAGCGTAACAGTATAATAGAATATTTGATGAATCCAGTCTTGACTCTGTTAAAAATTAATAGCTTTAAGAACTATTTCTTCGTTTTATTATTTATATATATATATATAAAAAATATATATATATATAAATAAAAGTATGTGAAAAGTATAGCAGTATTTATATATATATATATATATATATTACTTTAAAAGCTTTGTAACATTATGATATAAATGAGATACAATATTTTACCCCTCTGTAAAATTTCAGGTATATAAAATTATTGAGCTTGCATTTATACTGATTCGAGATATTGTTTTGTGGATATAACATATATGTGTCTGTGTATGTTTGTGTGTATGTGTGAATTATTATAAGGTACATTAAAATTAGTTTTACTAGAAAGAACTTACTTTATGTCGTAAATTAAGTTCACTGTTTTATAATACTAATAAAAGCAGTATTAAATATAATATCGTAAAAGTATTGTATTACTAACAAGGAATCTATAGTCTAAAATCAACTTCTCGTTGGAATATATGGTATACATTTATAATACAATAGCTAAAAATTACAGGAACGACTGAATTAAAATACAACCATAAGACGTGTTTCCCTGTTAAATATTTAAACATATAGAAAAGTAAAATAATAGAATGCGAAGAACTTTTTTGTACTAAAATAAACTTTATGAACTGATAATATAATAATGTCGTTTGCAATATCATTAAGCTTATTTCGAATCAAAATATATAAAATTGTTGACCTACGTTTATAAATATTAAAAATTTTAACATTGACACTGTGTTTTAAGGATTGCACGATTATAATTATTGACCTACGTTTATAACTAGTAAAAATTTTAACATTGACATTGTGCTCGAAGGATTTCACGATTATAATTGTTGACCTACGTTTATAAATATTAAAAATTTTAACATTGACATTGTGCTTGAAGGATTGCACGATTATAATTGTTGTTCTTTATTTTCGCTAATTATAAATTAAAAAAACAATAATAATATATTATTTGAGAAATAAAAAATAACGATTTAGCTTTTCAACTGCACGCTTCTGAGAATAAACAGTATTATTTTAATTTATACAAATCTAAAAATGAAGTCTTTAAATATAAATTAGTTATCACCCACATTCAATAAATGTATGTTGTAAACAAACCGCCAATTTTACTACTTGTTGAATAATTCAATACTACACATATGAAGGGAGAATGTTACAAAAAAAATAAATATAATAATAATAATAATAATAATAATAATAATAATAATAATAATAATAATAAATATTTCATGTTAATTTAAAGACACATATTAGTTTCGAAAACACGCATAGTTTTGTTATACTTTTTTAAAACTTGTAATATGTACCATATATTAACGATAACTATTTCAATTTTTAACGAATAAGTTTCAATAAAAGTATTACTATTGTTATTATTGTTATTATTATTGAAAAAAAGTCATTTTGGCATTTTTCCTTTTATGATGATGATATACTTACTTAATTACTTAACTTATTAATGCTTACGATTAAATAAATAATGAATGAAATTGATCTTTCAAAGTATTTGACGTTTTTTTTTTTTTTTTTTTTTTTTTTTTAACATATGAAGTAGTTATAATAAATCTTTTTTTTTTTTTTTTCCTAAACATACTGAGTTTTAACGTAATTTAAATAAGTGAAAACTAAATAACTTTATCGCAACGCACTAAAATGTATTGAATTATTAAAAAGTAGTAAGAAGTGATGTTAAATAAATAATCTTATCCAGTAATGAAAAAAACTTGTGTGTTGTGACCACCACAAGACATTCCTCCACATTTTCTTATATAAATTCGCGCAGTACAAGTTATTTATTAAATTGCTATTTATTAAAATTATTTTCTATAAAAAATTTATTGTTAAGCACAGCGATTCTCAACCACTGTGCCGCGGCATTTTTGTGTGCCTCCAAATTCTTAAAGTGTGCCGCCAAATTTTAGAAATGTATATAGTAAAAATTACAATGCTTTTTTTTTATTATTATTTATTACGAGTAAAGTTTGTTTAAATTAAATAAAAGTACACTGTAAAAGAAAAATGTTTTTTTGCAGTTAAATATCATACTTTTAACTGTCTTTATCTTCGAGAACTGTGAGCGTTCATAAAGTGAAATGTTTGCCGCCAAATTTTGAAATATCGTTAAAAGTGTGCCGCGACAAAAAAAAAAAAAAAAAAAAAAAAAAAAAAAAAAAAGTTGAGATTTACTGGCTAAGTATATCAGTAGTATTTATATGTAAATACTAGTGGATAAGTTCATTAAAAGCATCAATTTATTATTTGCTTCGCTGAATACGCAGCATTAAATTTTATTTATATTATGTTATATAAAATAATTATACACACACACGCATATATATATATATACAGTCGAACCTCGTTAACGTGAACACTGTTGACATGACTTACTTTTAACACGAACTGTTTCCACAATTCCCGTCAAAGTAAAGATTAGTTTAGTTAAATGAAAATTAGTTACTGATAGCATGACCTACTGATGACATGAACAATTTTTTTTATTCCCCTTGAGATTCACGTTAACGAGGTTCGACTGTATATATATATATGCGTGTGTATGTATGCGTTAAAATTCACCTAACTGCAAGATTAACTCTATTTATACCCGCTTCTAAACTAAAAGTTTGAGGCAAAAAATATGACGGTTGCAATTGTAAAGTAAGTAACAATTTTACCCTTATTATATTTCATACGAAAAAACTTAATTACTTCGATAACATTAATGATTGTAGTTTTAAAGTATGTTTTATTTTATATTTCCTTTTTTAATCTTGAGTTTGCAATTCTTAATGCATCCTTTTAGGTGTTATCGCGTTCCCCATACTATAAATGTTTAGCAAATTGCATACAGTATGGCAGAAATAACAACTAATTTACATGCAACTTCAATCTCAGCAATTGAAAAAGTATGTGCCATGCCTTCAATAAAAGTATACTTAATGGTGTTTTTAGAAATCTTTATTCCTGTTATTTCTTATTCTTCAAGTGATATTTGCTTTCACTTTGTGCAACGTTTGAAAAGTTTTTTATAATATGTATATATATATATATATATATATATATATATATATATATATATATATATATATATACATAAATACACACATAATTAACACGCGATAGAAACACATACGCTTTCAAAAGGGCTGGCACCCGTCAACACCATTTTCTATATCTTTATATCTGTAAATGTATTTCCTTGTAATTCAGAGTCTTTTGCTAATATCTTGTAAATACTTGTACGTAATCCAAACTTGATGCGTAATGATTGTATAATATATCGGAATTATCTTCTTTAGCCTTAAAAACTAACTACGAACTTTTTTGATTACCTTTCTGTAGAGAAACTGTACTTTTAAACATTCTAATAGCATATTACTTATTTCACTACATTTAATGGAGTATAGCCCTGTTAATATGCACTTATAAGAAATACCGTGTTCAAAAGGCAATGGTGCAAAATTCCTTTGTGAGCCCCTTTAAACGAGCCACAGACATTATATACACCGATATAAACTTCATAACTAATTCCTTTTAATTCATGACACTTTAAACCAAATTTGCTCTTTTTTTTTTTTTTTTTTTTGTCCTGTAAATAAATTATTTCGTCTATTCACACCTTCTTTTATAGAAAAAGCATGCTTTTAAGCATCTTAATAATGTATGTCAATTTAATTATGTTTAACCCGGCATAAACGCGTTAAAATGCACTTAAATAAAAATCTAAATATAGGCTCTGACATTACGAAATTTTTTGTGTGTCCTTTCAAACAACTAATAAAAATTACATACACTACTAAAAACTACACTGCAAATAAATGGGTCTTAATATAAGACATAAAAACAACAAAAAGTCACTTAAGATACATAAATGTCTTAATATGCATTTTAGACATTATAGATATCTAACTTTAAGACAGAAATGTGTCTGAAATACCAATTCATATACCAAAAATGTATGAAACACACAACTATGATAAATTTCAGACAGCAAACGCGTCTAATTTTTCAGACATTTTGAAAATTCAGACATTTGCATTACTCAGAAAATTTTTCATATGGAATCTACTAAGCAACATATACTTATCATATTTAATCTTCTATCCACTTTCAATAAATATAATATCATTTTACATAATAAGTTGTTAAGTGTAAGCTAGTTAAACAATATTAGTTTATGAAATTAAATTTTCGAAGAATAGCATTCTAGAAATGTGTATGTTTGTATGGAGTTATGTTTCATAAAACTTATAAAGCAACATATTATAATGTGAAAATTATTCAGCTTAAAGACAAAAAAAAAAAAAAAAAAAAAAAAAAAAAAAAAAAAACTTTGTATTTTAAGCCTTTTTATATTTAAAGAAAAAGTATTAAGATAAGATGAAAGTAGCAAGTAACTTATAGCGAAAAAATCGAATCTGGAATAATTTGCGCATAACTGTTTTGTATTTATTATTATTAATTTCGATTAAAAAACTGTTTTCTTCCACATACTTACTTGCATTTAAACGTAAGACAACACATTTTATGGCATTCATGCTCATAATTTGTTTAAGGTTTTCACATATTTGATATAGATTTTCTTAAAACTCTAAACCTCTAGATATGAAATTCAATATAATGATGTATATTAGCTGTTAGATACTAAATTATGAATAGTTTTATAGCAGAAAATATGGACTATAACTTAAAACTACTTATGTTTCGCTAATACTTACATGCATATAATTATGAAAATGATCCCTGTTGTGTTACTTGCTGACATGATTGAAAAGGTACCTAACGTTAGGAGCTCTCTCGGATGCATGGTTTCGTATTCCGCGGCTAATATGAGTTCGATTCTTGTGCCAGGTAAAAGGTATTTTTCTTTTTAAAATTATTCATATATATATCTTAATATATTTAAATCTCGTGTCACAATGTTTGTCCTCAATGGACTCCTAAACCACTTAACCGATTATAATAAAATTCGCACACCATGTGCAGTTCGATCCAACTTGAGAGATAGGATAGTTTAAATCTCAAATTATAGTCGCAATTTTAATTTATTGCTAATTATTTGTCTGTTATTATTTGACAGTCACAATTATCTGTTAACTCCAAATGATTCTAACAGATGTCGATACCTTTCGACTGGGTTGAAATGAAAGCTGAAATATATTTGGTGCTGCCATCTACACAAAGAATCTTCAACTTTTTAACCTATTAATAAATTTCGTATAATTCAATTATTTACACTTTTTAAATTTTTGGTGTTAGCATAGCCGGCCACGTGTTACTTAGACTGAAGTGTAAATTGAATTCATATTATAATGAAGATAATACAGTGAAATTAATCCTGTTTTTTACTTATTTGTGCTTCATTGATCAAAACTTTATAATTTAATATAATATATATATATATATATCTTTATATATAAAATTTATTATGTTTGTCCGCGATGAACTCCTAAACTAATGAGCCGATTTTAATGAAATTTGGTCCAACTTGAGAGATAGGATAGTTTTTATTGCAAAATTCGCCTCCCAAAAGGGGGGGGAGGGGCCAAAACGTGATTTCACAAACAAACAAACAAACAACAACAACCAAAAAAAAAAAAATAGAAATGCAGATAGACTGTTCAAAATTGGTATAGAGAGGTTTTAGAGGCCTGCAAATCGAATGAGGATATTTTCGAAAGTGTAAAGTTATTAGGAGGGGCGGGTAAGGGGGCGGAGGGGCAAAAAAATAAAAATAGAGTTACATCGCTAAAAATTGGTACATAGAAGTTTTTGATACGTACAAATCGATTGCAGATATTTTCGAATTTGTAAAATTATTAAGAGGAGCGGGAAAGGGGGGGGGGCAGAGGAGCAAAATATAAAAATGGAGTTAGATCATTCAAAATTGGTGCATAGAATTTTTGATACCAACAAATCGATTGCGGATATTTTCGAATTTGTAAATTTATTAGGAGGGGCGGGAAGGGGGGCAGAGGGGCAAAAAATAAAAATATAGTTAGATCGTTCAAATTGGTGCATACAGGTTTTTGACACCTACAAATAAACTGTAGATATTTTCGAATTTGTAAAATTATTTAGAATAGTGGGAGGGGGGAGGGCAAAGGGGCAAAATAATAGAAATAAGAGTTAGAACTTTGAAAATTAGTATTATTAAGTTTTAAGGCCCGATAAATCGATTGCGGATATTTTCGAAAGTATAGAGTTATTAAGAAGGGCGGGAACGGTGGATGAAGAAACGGTGCGCATGGTTTGCGCAGGTATACACTGCCGCAGGCAGTGGGGGTCCGAACAGATTATTCCACCAATGAGAGAAGATTTTTTTGTATTTTATATCATTTTCCTTTCGATAATATATGGATTCATTATGAGTGTCGAACATTTTTCCCGATCAGATTTTTTTTTTCTCTTTTTTTTTCACATGTTAAAAATTAATGCAATTTTGAGAATTCTTTAATTATAGTGAAACATTTAAAAATAGGGACCAGCGAAGCGGGCTAAGTCTGCTAAGATCAAGGATGTTATCAAGGATGGTCTTTATTCGTAAATAATAATTTTAATATATTGAATATTTTACTACATTATAATTCAACGTATAACATAGCCACAGCAACGCGTGGCCGGGTCTGCTAGTATATATATATATATATATATATATATATATATGTGTGTGTGTGTGTGTGTGTGTGTGTGTATGCCCTTGAAAATTCTAAAATATATTTTTAACAGAAAAACAAAATCACTGGCCACCTTTATTTATTGACTTATTTATTAAAAAGCCTTAAAAATAGCGGTGTTTTTAAGTCTAAAAAACATGGCGGTGTTTTAAGACATTTGTAGTGTCTTAATTTTAGTTGCAAAAAGGTGCCTTTAAAAGTAAGACTTTTTTCGCTTAAAAAATGACCACCCGTTTAAGACATTCTTTTAACTGAATTTAAGATTTGTGCGTTTACAGTGTATTCAACTTATTCTATGTCTAAAAAATAATTGCAAAAAATTTGAGTGAATGTGAATGTGAATGCGACAATGTCGGAGCACTTTTGTAAAGTCAGGTAGACCAGTTATGAAGTCTAAAAACACAGTTTTCTGCAGGAAAGAATACTTTAATGCATCTCAATATTGCATGTTAATTTCATTTTGTTGAATGCTGTGTAATCATTTGAAAATGTATTAAAAAGGTATTCTATACATAAGCCGTAATGATAAGTAATAATTTGGTGTGTTCCTCTACACAAATTATGAACAATAAACACTTAAAAAGGTGCATTGTTTGTTTTGTATGGCATGTGAGTGCATATTCCAATTTTTATGCTATTCGGGGGATTTTTGAGGTCGTCATTGCGGTATAATCAAATTCTGTCCACAGACCGTAATGATAAGATAAACTTTGGTGTGTCCCTGTACACAAACCTCAAATTGAATACACACCCAAAAATTTACTTCTACGATACTTTTGTCTAGCTCCTGAATATGTGTACCAATATGCAAATCAATCGGGTGAATTTTGAAATCGCTATCGTCATACACACACACAGGCAGATAGTCAGACGCATAGAATCTAAACCTTTTTAAGACATAAAAGGGAAGACTCCACTGACGTTTCGGAAATAATTTTAATTTTGTTTTAAAATATGTTTTATTATTTATACAATTAATAAGATAGTTATGCCATCCTTTTTCTATATTTCGCGGTCAATCAATTTTTAAAAAACACTTTTAAGAACTGTCAGTGTAATATATAATGTGAAAATGTGGGTTAATTGTTGTATTGATCGAAAACTTTTATATGTCTAAACAAGATTTAAATTTAGAGATATATTTGTGCAAATATTAATTAAAATAATTCTTTTTAAAAATTTCCAATATGCTAAACTGAAGTATTAATATTTATTCTTTATGATCAAATTCTGAAAGAGATTTATTTGTAATAAAATTTAATTAAAATCTAATCTTCAGCATTGTTTAATTTAAAAGTTTAATCAGAAGAGTTATGAAACTTTAAAATTGTTTTGAATTGTTATCATCACTTCCTCTGTCTTTATAGAAAATAAGATATTAACATATTCAATGCGATAATATGTAATTTTTAATTATAAATAATTTTGTGCTTGTGTTATTTTTGCTTCTACTTGAATTTCAAACGTGTTAAAGCTATCAATAATTATGAGATTTAAATAACTTGGAGAAATGAATTATATAAGGTAAAACTATGATAATTTGAGCAAAAATCAATAACATGATATAAAAAATACGAAAATCAACTTTTTGCTTCATTTGATAATTTAGAATTCATTCGTTTTCTATGCATTTCTCTCACTGTTTTATCATTATGCTATAATTTGAATCAACAGCTGTCGTTAAACCAAGAGAGATATTTTGCGCAATCTTTACTTACAATGTAGGCATGATTTCGCGTATGGGTAGGAAAAATTGCGATTAATTAAAACTGCAATTAAATCGTTAACAATAATAATTGCACTTAAATGACATTGTTGTAAGGTTTTCCTCAATTGCTCCCCCCCCCCCCCCCCGATAAAAATGTTCAAAACATAAACCTAAAATTCGTTCGGTTTGCAATCTTCTTTTTCTAACTTTAAAAACATTTTTAAATTTAGTAGTCCAACAATGTACTAAAATTTACTAATGGAATTTTTTACAAAAAAGTGTCTTTTGTTAATGTATCGAATCCTTCATTTAAATCACTTTTGTACTAACATGGATAAGCATTTCTTGTATTTAGATACCTCTTTCTCGATATGCATTTTTTTACAATTATGAGTGTAAAAAAACTGGTTGTAAGACGGTATACAAAATACAACGAATTACTTGCAAGTGTAATGCAATTGAAAGGTTATCTTAAAAAAAATATATATATAGGGTAAGTGCACCAGTGAGTGACACTTTTAGAGCTATCTCTGATCTTTTTAATGTTCTAGTTATCAGAAATTATTTTTAGAAATCTTAAGTTAGTACAGTCGGTAAGAAAAGTGTCCGAACACTAGCGAAAATTCCTATGTAAAAAAAAGTACGCTTAATGCAGTTTTGCTAAATAAATCCTTGCCGAATCATGTTCTTACACGGACTAAGATCAGGATTCGACAAGGATTTCTTTAACAAAACCGTATGAAGTGTACCTTTTTTACATAGGAATTTTCGCTAGTGTTCGGACACTTTTGTTACCGACTGTACATAAGGTATGAAATACATTCAGAACCACATATTTGTTAAAATGTATACATTTGATAACAATTATATTTTTTTTTATGAATTTCTATTTCATACTCACTCAATGTTCCAGTAATTGACACTGCCAGTTTTTCATTTTATCAGTAATTGTCCCATTCGCATCTACACAAGACATTCCCTATGTTCCAGTGTTTGACACTGCTAGTTATTCATTTTACCTGTTATTAGCACCCTATGCTCCAGTGTTTGACATAAAATGTTAAAATTCTTATATGTAAAATATTGGATTTATTATTATTATTATTTTTTATTTATTAATTAGTTCGGGTTAGATGTCAATTACTACAGCATGGCGATCACTGGAGCACCTACACTATAAGGAAAAAATGTTTAACAACTTATTCCTCAATAGATAAATGAAAATATCTGACAGAGAACTACCGACATATTTCAATAATGCAACAGCTTTAATTGACAGAACAACAATAGCAAAAAAATGATTGATGCTGTCGAGAAATTTAAAATACACACGATCGTAAATATTATAGAGCCATATTTAAATACTAATTGTTCTAAAACAATATTCATTTTTAACAACTCCGAATTTAGAACGATTTTCAGTACTTAAAATTTATTAGATATCATTTAACTCAAAAACGCCAATATTAAAAGCATTTGTTCACTTTTTAGAATACATTATTTACAGTATAAAATAAATAAAATTAATAAATAATATAGAAATAAACCGTGGAAAAAATAAAATATTACGTGAACAATATGTTTTTTGGTTATCCGAAACATCATGCATTACAACGTAAATTGTTTCAGCTCCTTTAGGAATTTTAAAACAATTGATAATTCTGTTATAAAGGAGCCCAGCTTCATATTTCTAGAAAATTACGTTAGTCCCCACTCTTTACGTTTACGATATATATATTTTTTAATACATTAAAATGTGATTTAAAAACATGATATATATAGCAATTTTATAAAATGTATGCGTTAACTGCTTTTTGAAGTAAGGTATCAACCAATAAGTTTGTGTTTCGAAGCTTGTTGTGGAAATAACATTAAGTTTTTGGATATGTTACATTACACATATGCAACAAACTTAACATAAATAAAAATTATTGCATGTGGGTATGTCGTATATGTACATTTCTTGAGGCTTAATAATAAATATAAGAATAAAAAAATAGACATATTTTTATTAAAAGGATTTATTTACATATAGTAAGCTGAGAAGCGGGTGAAACCAGTTAGTGTGAAACATTAAATTGTAATTAAAAGTTTAAATAATCTTTTAAAACTTTTAAATTAAAAAACTATTTGTAATTTCAGAAATATTCAAAAACCAAAATTGTTCAGGAACCTTATTTTCATTTTGGTATAAATTACCTCACAAAATATTTCATTTAACCCTTTAACGTTCCATATTTTCTTTTGAAAATCATTAAAATAATTTCAAAATCGACTATTTGCCATATAGCTGAAAATAAATAAGTAAAAATAAAAAATATATATTTTAATTTTTGAGATTTTTTTTATTATTATTCATAAGTTAATCTTATTACATTCAAATAATGTTTAATTTATTAATTACTATACTTTGTATATAAATATTAAAAACTATGGAAATTTCACAAGAGTTTTAAGCCAGAATAATAGCCGAGCTTGTCATTAAGTTAAAAATGAGGCACGAATGCATTATCAATACAGCAAGGCACACCCGCATCTCTTAAAATGTTTCAAGTATTTTATGCATTTAACTTCTTCTGAAACATCATTTCTTATGTTTAGGAGCAGTGCTCCTATCTACCGAACAGAGAATTCCATTAAAACTAGGAAAAAAATATTAAAATATTGCTGCATAAAAAAATAAAAAAATAATAAAAATGCTAAACAATGTCAAATGTTTCATTTAGCATCGAAACCAATGAAAAATATTGGGTTAAATAGAGCATGCAACTGTTTTTTTTTTTTTTTTTTTTTTTTTTTTATCAACGTCAATGAAAAAAAAGGAAGAAATCATTTTTCTTTAATAAAAATATTTGTTTTAAATGACTATGCAATATTTTCTTTCAAATATTATATATTTGTGCATATACTTGCGCTTGAAAATGTAAATATAAAAGAAAGCATACAATTGAAATTTTCTATTTCCTGAACTTTGACATTTATAAAAATTATTTTCAGAATCGAAATTTACAACGATTTATTAATACAAATTATACTTTTAATGCATGAAAGTTCATTATATAATATTTTTCTTATGTGATATCCTACATGACGTTATATTTGTCATAATTTTCAATAGAATATATTTTTTATATTAATGTTTGATAGCGATAACGATTTTGGAGTTTTGCTTAAATGTTATTTCATCTATGCTGTCTCCAGTAAAAGCTGTAGGTTTTCTATATTTTGCGGGATTTAATCGATGGAGCTGTGAAATCTCACAAGACAACCCGCTTTATCCCTTTTATTTTTGCTCTGCTTATGTGAGAGGTAAATGGTTCTCATTTATATTTTCCCTGTCTCACACTCTCTAGATTTTCTTCCCTTTTTAAATGCAGTTTTTTAAGGAGCAAACGATATGTAGTATGAGTGATCTATCAGGCTACTAATTTGGACTTTCCGAAACGTGTTTCTTTCTTTCTTTTTTTTTTTAACAAATCCCATTCGTAACGTTATTTTTTCCTATTTCCGAAACTGAGTAAATTTTTCAAGATTCCATATCTGATTCTTCTTTTATAGGCAATTAAAGTTTTGGACTTTCAAAATTTGTATGGTATGGCACATCAGTATATATATATTTTCTCATTTATACTGATTAAGGATTTTTACTGTATTAACGTTAATCCTGAGATTTATTTTTCTTAGATACTATGAACTACCATGTGTAAACGTATTAGGAACTTTGTGTAAATTATACTTAAACTAAAATTTCCCTTGATCCTAATTCCGACTATCGGTGTTATTCAACGTTTGTATTCTGATGGCTACAACCTTAAAAAAAATTATCTCTGAAGTTCGTAGGCTAAATCTATCCATAGCGTTCCGGACTTTCTGTCATGATCCTCGGATTCAGAATTGAAAGATGCACTAAGTTTGGAAAATATAAGGAACATTTTTGTTTTTTATCATTTTGATATTTTTTCTCTTTATTAGAAGGTTTTCTATTGTTTTCTCCAAGGATATGCTCTAATAATTTTCTCTCTAACAGGATAGCTATAATAATTTTCCATTAAGATATGCTTCTATAACTACCTTTCTCCCTTAAGATTTTTTTTTTTTTTTTTGAGCCAAAGATCATAAACGAAAGAGCTACATCTATTAATTTAGGATAAACTGAGGAACCATGACTTTAAAATTAATCTTTTTTACTAACAATGCTTGTTGCTGACATCATAGATATCACATATTCATTTCATGTAAATATTATAAGTTTTCCTAGTTGAGGAACAAACGTTCAAATTATTCTTTAAAAAAAAAAAAAAAAAAAAAGTTAGTGATTTTTGTTTGAAGTGAACGTAAAACAGTATATCTACATATTTTCCTATGATATGTCTACCTATCTCCATAATATCTAGTAATACATCTAAACAAACTAATAATCAGGGTTTAAGTTTAGTCATTTGTTTCATTTATTAACTTTTTGTGTTTCTAAAAAATGTATCTATAGGAGAAAACATAATTTGAATGTTTGCTCTTCATTTAAATTATCTTTCTTGGCGTACTTAAGTCATCTACATCTCTGGCTCACTATATGATCTGCATCTTCTCGCTTTTGTCATGGTTCTGACTTTTTTTTTCAATTCTTTTTTAAATAATTCCTTCTTTTCAATATCAGAATCCTTTTCATAAATGGTTACGTGTACAGTCATCAGCATTATATTTTATTAAGACAGCCGTACGAAAGGTTTATTACGAATTTTTCTAACAAATGCAAATTATTTTGTTACTTTTTTATAAAATATCAACAAATTTTAGATTACAGAACATAAAGATAATCCAATAAAAATTAGTGAAAACGTTATTCATGAAAATATTCTCTTTTAAAAATATTAAAAAAAGAAAAAAAAAAGTTGTACAGATAATGCCTAGTATTTATATCAAGTGTATGAAACGAAATCGACATATCAGCGTAAATCAGATTAGATTTCCGATCGGAAACGTGATCCTGCTTCACTACAATGCTAGTCCCCACGAAAAAGATAGCCAACCAAAAAAAAAGGAGGAAATTCATTGGACAACATTATAACAATCCTTTCTACAGTCATCGCTTACCCCTGTATCATTACCACATTTTTGAATTGCTGAAAGAAGCAATAAGAAGTGAGCGTTTCGACGACGGTTTTGCTGTGTAGACGTTCTTGTGCAATTGGCTGTAAACGCTTTCAATCTCTTTTGATAAAATTTACATTACATTTTTTTCTATTCCATTGGCAAAAATGCAAAATCAGGAGATAATTTTTAAAAATAGTATGTATTTTTCTTGTTGAATCTTGTGGAAATAAATTAGGGGGGGGGGGTATGGGGGGTTCTTATGTCTCCCTCATACGTTAAGATATTTTTACTTTTGTATTTTGTATATTATCCACGAAATGCGGTGTTCGGTAACCTCAAATTTTTAGACATTGAAATGTGGTTTTTAATAGATTTTACTGCTTTGTGGTAGATATAATACTCTTATTTACCATTCTGAAATATACTGGCACGATAATCTAAATTAATACGAATTCTAAATAATTATATTCTTTCTTTCTTTCTTTTTTTTTTCAGTTGTATGATTTAGTATCCTCTAAATTGCATTCTACCGTTATACTATCTGCCACCCGAAAACATATGTATTTGCAGAAGCTATTTCAGGTTATTTCAATCAATTTTAAGCCATTTAAAATTACTTTTTTGTCTTAGATAAGCATATTTAAAAACTATTTTTTCTCTACGGGAATATTTTAATCCTTAGAAAGTACTTTTTAAATTTTAAAAATTTATTTTATAATTTTCTTTCTTCTTTTTTGTACACAATATAGTGATTTATTCTATATGCCTGAATTCAATATTTAAGGAATAAAATTCGTGGCAGGGGTCATTTTAACACGCTATATATTTCTTACATATTTCTAAAAGACATTTTTCAAGTCTGCCTCACGGCTATTTTTGTCCTAATTTTACATTTTAAAGACAATGTCTTAAATTGTCAGTTATTTTATGTTTTATCTTGATACCAAATTCTATTTTTCTGTTTTAAGATACAACTTAAGTTTTAAATAAAATATATTAGAGTAAGTATTTAGCATTATTAGATTACAATTAGCTAAATTAATTGAAATGCCGTTATCTATATCTATACTAGTATATTAAGAGGAAAAGTTTGTTTGTATGGGGAGGGATTACTGAACAGATTTTAAAAAAATAATAATAATAAATCACTAATCAAGAGACGCACTATCTTGAGTGCTGTAGACTATAATTAATTTTGATAAAATATTCATTTTATTCAAAATTCAAATATGTTAATTAAAATATCGAAAACATTTATGAAAAATAAATTATAATGAAAGTTGTTTTACCTGTCAACAACGTGGCTCAGAGGAAACTCATCGGGCTACGAATCCAGCGATTGTTAGTTCGATCCGCGTCAAGGGAAATACATTTTTTTTTTCCTTTGTACTCTAAATTGTTTTTTTTATCATTCATTCATTATGTTATTATGTTTATGCTAATCATTCGGTTAATGCAATGTAATTTCTAGACTTTTCGAAATCTAGAATATACTGTTCTAGAAAATTCCGCATTTGTAGTATATAAACAGATGTGAAATTCAATTTAGTTGAAAAATAGAGTTTAGAGCTGAGCTCAGAGTTCTCTGTGTTATTTCGTTTTTGTGTTTCTCCACAAACAATTATCTAAATCTAATATACGTGAC